>CM070644.1:9623473-10944723 GCA_036346575.1 Dendrocalamus sinicus
GCGAGCCGTGGCAGAAGACTTCCAAAGTCTTTGGAGATGCTGCTGCGTACATGGCGGCAGGATTCTGGCGACGCGATGGTTCCAATAGCAGGGGCGGCGGGAGCACCGGTGACCAGCGGTCGGGCGTAAGAAGCGGCGGAGCACCCTGCTGCACCTTACCTTGCGGAACTTGGAGCGGCGAAGTGGATTCATGTTCGCGAGATTTGGGATGGATTGGGACGGATGATGCTAGGTCAAGACTTGGCGCAGAGCCGATGGGGGCGCGCGAGATAAAGACCGCGCGAGAGCAAAGAGCGGCGCAAAATGGCGGCAGCCAGCGGGAGGCGTAGCGAGGATTTGGGAGGGAAGAGGAGGAAAGCGGGCGAGGCGAGAGTGGCGGCAGCGCAGCGCAGGAGGTAGGCGAGGCAGAAAGCGGCCTTGAAGGAAGAGCGGAGGCGGAGGCGCATAGCGGCGCCCGCTTGGCGCGCGCGGATCGCGCCATCAGCGCTCGCTCTCGAGTCTCCCAGCGAGTTTGCCTTGTTTCTATGTGCATCGGTGCTAACGTCGACCCGTTCCTTGCCGTAGAAATCGTTTCTCCGTTTTGTGTTATCTTTCCATTAATTTGCCACATCAGCAAAAAGTGAAATGTCAAGATAATTAATACACATAGAAACCATCATAAATACCATTGGGACTGCCTAATACACATAAAAACCATCATAAATACCCCATTGAAACTGCCCTTATTTCGCAGGGTGGCAAACTCTCCACCCAAAAATTCTAGCTATGCGTCTGTCGGAATGTCACTGTTACATTACAGGACACGTGTCATCATCCAATGGGTGCTTGACACATCGTGATGGATGGGAAACGCCCATCAAAGTTTGACTATGTCAACCTTTTTTTGGTTCCTAGGACGTAGCTCAAGATTCTGCAGTCTGCACAAGCTGCTCTATCAAACTCAAGGGAATTTATTGAACCGTGACAACGAATATGTTAACAGTGACACAAGATATTTTTACACTGGCCAGTGATGCATGCAGTTCAGTAGCTCTCCACCAAAAAAATGTGATCTTTCAATCCACGCAGCAGCACAAAGCTGATGTTTTTCTCGCCCTATTTCCAACCTGCTTATTTGGACTTAAATTTAGTGATTTATAGTTAAATTTATATTATAGTTGATTAAAATTATCTTGTTGATAATAATTTATTTAATATAATTAAATTTTAAAATTTAAAAATAGAAACATATATTAGCCCATAACGTATAATGTAAACGAATAGTGAGAAAAAGAACCGACAAAAACTAAAAAACAAAAAAATTAGAAAAGATGAAATTTAGGAATAGTAAAAATTAAACGAAATCGAGGTTGTACCGAAATGAACGAGCCAAAGCAAAAGCAATCCATAAGTATAGTGGTCTTTCAAGAGTTTTATTTCCATCGTTGGCTGAGCAATTATGATACTCTACAATTTGTTATTATAGATCATTAGATTCAGATAATACTACTTTGCTGGCAGCTTGGCCTCGAGCTAGGAGCACGAAAGTTCTGGAGCAGGCATCACAAATTGACCAAATCTTTATCATCGATCGTTACTTGTCAGGCCCCCTGATCTAGATATGTTCAATACTTAAATATACATCTTGCGTGCATATATAATGGCACATAAAAAACTACAAAAACCAACGAGTAGGGTATATATATCAAAAACGGATCGAAGAGATGACTGGAAAATAAAATCGTTTGTAATGTCAAAATGAAACTGTATACACGGTCCTAAAACTTCCTCAAACCATGCTTACCGTCACAATTACATGACAACCACAACTCGGGTGACTCTGAAATGTTATCCAGATCCCCTCCAGCTCGATCAAACTTTCTCACTGGCCGCCGCGGCCTCGCCGACGTCGCACCGGCAGAGCGGGCACGTGGCGTGCGAGTAGAGCCACATGTCGACGCACTCGACGTGGAACAGGTGCCCGCACGCCGGTAGCCGCCGCACGAGCTCCCCGTCCAGCACCACGCCGAGGCAGATCGCGCACTGCGCCCACCCGCCGGCGCCGTCCGCGACGTCCCCGCGCCGCGCCCTCCGGTATGCGAACGGGGATCGCCGCGAGCGGACGGCAGCCCGCGCCGGCTGCTTCCGCCACCGGCCAGGGCGCCGCACGGCCGCCCGCGGCGTAGCCCTGGGCGAAGGCGCGCCTGAAGCAGACTGCCACGGCGAGGACGATGAGGCCGGACGTCAAGGCGAGGCAGACGAGCACCACCGTGTCGCACACCCGTAGCCGCCGGCGACGTCGGCCGCGGTGGTGCTGCTGGGATCGTGGGAAGACATGATGATATCAGTCAGATATGGCTGGTTTCTTGGCTGCCCGGTGGTGAGCTGCTCGGCCTTGGTCACGGTGGCGTCTACATATCTAGCCAAGGCTTTGTTCAGCTTAATTATGATGTGATAGATGGATGGACTTGGGATTTGCTTGGTAAGCAGCTGAGAGCCTGAGTAAAACCGTGTGCTATGTATGGTTGCAACTTGAGAAGATTATTGATGATGATTCCATCACGGTCCCATCCAAGCCGGGAGGAAAGTGATATTTGGACGTGCATACCGGCAATAGGCGGATCAGACGCTGTTTGAAACGCATAAATTTTATAAGAATTTCATAGAAAATATCTCAATTGTCACGGGAATTAGAAATGTAACTAGTCTTTGGAGCAAGCTATAGTTCGTTTTATTCCATACTAGTAAGAATAAGATGCCTACTTTATAACAGAATTCTACAATAATATGATACATATCATCAAATGTTATATAAATCATACAATGAACATTAAAAAGAGAAACATCTTATCATCAAGAATGAAGTTGGCGTGGCGGATTCGCGTTCTTGAGATCACAACTCGGATCTACCCTCCCCGAGGCCGCCAACTGCGGTTCTTTCTCACCTTCACGGTACACCTCGTCCGGCCGATGTACTCCGCCTCCTATTCGTTGTCCGTGCGGTGTACTCTATGTCCCGATCATTAACCTCGGCGGTGTACACTCCGTTCCATTGTCGTCCTCGGTGGTGTACTCCAACGCCTCATTGTTCGCACTGATGTGCTCCTCTTCGCCGCAGCGGTATCGCTCTCGCCTCTATTTTCTTCACCATCCTAGTGCGGTGGCGGCATGTGGTGCGGAGGAAGGAGTAGTGGAGACTCGAGGGGTGTCGTGTCACCTTTTCACGACCATCGAATTGAGATCTAGTGACTAAGATAGGTTGAGGAAGGTTGCCTTAGATGTAAATAAAAAATGCATCCGGCACTCACTCCGCTCGGCCTTCCTCCTCCTCGCCTCTCCTTGTCTCTGCCGAGTGCGTCATCCCGCCGGTCGCCTCCACTACACCTCGCCTCCTCTTGGCAGCGGTTCCACCCACATCAGTGCATTCTCTTGGATCCACCATTCTGAGGTCACCGTCGCGGATGCACCATCTTTGAGGTTGCCGCCTGGATTTGACTAGTATACCTGCCTCTAGTACACCTTCGTACTCTACTAGGGTCATCATGCTCCTCGCCGGTGTTCCCAACCCCATGACCGCTGATCTCTAGGTCATCGTCCTCAACATCGGTATTCTCTACCCTTGCATTGCGAATCCGGTGGATCCCGGGTTGTTGTATCCAAATCGGCGTCTCAGGGTATCTGCGCTGACACGGCTATCCTACGCCATTGTTGCTAGACCCAAGGGAGAAGCGAGTCCAACGGATCTAGTGATCCCTAACCATCGTGTTTGGATCCGCCATCCTCGACCCTAGTAGAACGGATATGGCCATCCTCGATCCTAGGGCCATAGTCTTCCTCCTCCCACCTTGCCTCCTCGCTCTTTGAGTCCAGATCACTTGGTGATAGCCTTACGCTTGTCATGGGCATTGGTCATCATAGCCGCCATTATTATCGATCGCCTGCAAATTGGCAAACGCGGTGCAAGGCATGGAAGAGTGAGAGGATTAGAAGAGATTGATCAAAGTGAGGAGAGGCGTGGCGTTGATCGGACACGAGAATAGCGAGATTAGCTAGCGATGGGACCTCAAGGGTATGGCGCGTGGGAAGGAAGAGGAGCGGTTGGGTGAGGCGCAAGTAGTTTGGGAGTGAGCTAGCTGATGACATAGTGTCGGTGTATGTCAAGAGGAGATAAGAGAGTGCGCGGTAGAGAGAAGGAAGGGAAGGTGGTGAATGGATAAACTCCCTTTATATTAGTAGAGATAAATCTAGCCATGATGCTAGCAATGACAATGATGTACCCTGATGGAACGAATGATATTTATTCTCCACATTGGCATGTTTGGATTTTGTGGGATTTTCCAAATCCTTATTACTTAGTTCTCATAAATTTCCAAAGAAACTGGAACTCCTATGGCTTTTGCACACAAATCCAAACAAAAGTCTCAATGTCCTTATGTATGTTAGCTTTGGTTGTTTTGTCTTCACCTTATAAAAACACTTGAGAATTGAGATTTGACCATTTACATGGCCAAAGAATGAATCCCATAATTCATAGATTTGTTCCATCTCCTCATGAACTAGATCAAGCAACAAGCAAGAAATACACATGTAGTTTTGTAAGACCATGTGGTGGTGGTCCCATAAGAATGATGAGTATTTTGACATTACTTATGCCTTATTTTTGTTGTTTAAGTATGATTTTGAAATTTTTCATTTTGAGTTGCTATTGTCCGAAGTTGGTGTCATACCTCCCACGGTGTCGTAGTATGATCAGCCGAAGCAGTAGTACCAGTGTTGTAATCATCATATGATCGACTGAAACGGTAGTACTAGCCTATGGTTGCTGGCAGCTATTTTTGAAAAGATATCTTTTGAGTTTTTGGTGAGACCTAGTGCGGTAGTACGGTGTTGTAATCACGATAATAGCAGGCGTAGCAATCGACCGACCTTAGCAAGGTGGTCCGACCGGTGTAGAGTTAGCGATCGCCCGCCGTGTGCCGATGAGATCGGCCCTATCTTTGAGTTGGTTTTGAGTGTTGGTTTTGGTTGTATTAGTCATGGTGGGAGTTTGTGCAAGTGTTAGTTATGGGAGTCTATACGTGTGTGAGTCATGGTGTGTCCATGCATTTGTTTTGTTAATTAAGAGGCAAATGCATGTCATTCGTCTTGGATCAATTCCTTTGTCTTTAATGTGTAAGTGCTTTGATGATGGATTGTGGTTAGTAGCAAGCCAGAGGCTTCTGGCCATAGAATGTCGTGGCTTTGAGTGGAGCATCATCTCAAGCTGAGAACACAAGAGAAAGACAAGGATTGTGATGAGACAATGCATGCATGTAGTGTGCCAATTGATCTTGTTCATTTCAAGTGGTGATGGTTCTTAAAGTCGGCGTCGATCTTGGTGGCAAGCATTGGGCATCACGACGTGGTGTGATGTTGGTATGCCATGGGACTTAGGCGCTTCATGTGGTGACTACCTCGGCGGCGCCTATCTTGGCGACAAGTCATGGGCATCGTATCATTCGTGAAGACCGATGGGTGGTAATTTGGAAATTGTCCAATACCAAGTAGAGTGGTGGTTTGCAAAACGCGGTCTTGCCTAAGTGTCTTTGTGGTTGGAATGTCTTATCAGGCTTATGGAGCCTTTGGGATGTCACGCTTTGAAAAGCATGCAAGTGTGGGAGAGTGTAAACTTGTTTTTGTGTGGGTGACCGGGTTTTCCATATGTAAATGGTGTGATTCACTAAGAAGCCGATTATTAGGGTTAAGTGAGAGATGAGGAGTCTTCACTATATAAGTCTTGTGTTAAGTTGAGTCATATGAGACTTGAGAGATTAGGGTTACGGTTTCCTTGTGGAGCCATTTGTGTGTGTGTGTGTGTGTTAGCTATAAAATATGTCTCTCCAAGTAAAATAAACATCTAAAATTTACCCAAATGAGTTGTGACATAGATCTTTTCTTAAGAGATTTGGATTTCTCTTTCCTTGATCTTTTCTAGTGCCAAGGACATGTAAGAGGTAAGATCTCATCCATCTAGACATGATCTAGGAAGTTCTTGAATTTGCTCGATTTTCCTAAAGACAGAGGTGATGTTGATGTTTTACTCTTGTGGGTGTTTTAGGTTGAATTCTTGTTATAATTTAGCTTTCTATGACATATGAGAACCCATCCAAGGTCACCTAAATCATCTAGGTCTCATGAGTAAGATCAAATCAAGATTTCTCATTTTTATCTGTTTTGGTTTTTACCTCAAATGGAAAGGGACGGAACTATCATAATGATTCTCTTGATCGTTGATTTGAATATGTTTCGACATCCTAATGGAGGTGCATTGCAAGTTTGAAGTCATTTGGACCAATGGATCAAAAGTTTTATCAATTTTTATTTTAAAATCGTGTTGATTTTAGTATTTGAGTAAATTTTCTTGTAGTGGTATTACCGATTTTGCTCGGTTTCATTTGGATCTTTCCATGTGGGTGATTGGTCTCTGAACTTCATTACTTCTCATAATTATTGGAGTAAGGAACTTGGAGTCGTGCTTCTACTTTGATAAAAGACTTGAAAATTTCTTGTAATCTTGTCGGCTCCTATTTAGTCCTACAAGTGGTATCAGAGGAAATTGCTCTTTGTTTGATCTTAACCGATCTTGAGCAATGGCATGAGAGAGGTATCACAACACTTACTATCTTTGATGGAGTCGACTATCCCTATTGGAAGGCAAGTAAGGTGATGTACATCGAGGCTCAAGGCTTAGCCATTTGGAACAAAGTGAAAAATTCTTTTGTTGTGCCTACCGATGGCGTGATCCTCAATGTTGTTTAGTCAGTGAGGTTGAGGCAAATGCTAATCCACACAACTTCTTGATACAAGGCCTAGGAAGATCGAGTTCAATCAAGTGGCTCGTCTTGCATGCGCACATGAAATCTGGATGACCATGAGGAACATCGAATGTGTGAGTCTTAGTTTAAGATGGACTACCAGAAGCTGAAGATGGAACCTAGAGAGTCCATCAATTCCTTCTTTGATAGATTCCACAAGATCTGAGTGATGTGAGGTCTATTGGTGTGACCTATTCAGAATCTGACAATGACTCATGCTTTGAGTGCTCTTGACATGAGTGTTTTGGAGTTGAAAGTTACATCTATCAATGATAAGGTAGACTTAACTATGATGTAGATAAGCTATATTAACACTTTAAGACCCATGAGATGGGCGTCATAACCAAGAAGTCTAAAAGCCTACAAATGATGGCTCTTGTGGTGAACCTATGAAGAATGACATTTCTTGTAAGAATGCTTCTTGACTTTTTGTTGTCCTATTTTCAAGCCATGCGCGATGAGCAACTTGAGAGCCTTCCCATAGATAATATAGCCCTCATTACTAGCTAATTCACTTGTGTCTACCACAAAGTAAGAGCGTGGAGAGTGGTCTCATTGTTTGCTTTGAGTGTGAGATGGGCCATGTTCATACTAGATGTCCTAACATTGTGAACAGGATGGCGATGATCATGGGATGAAGAACTATAAAAGGACTACAATAAGATGCCTCATCAACCTTTCAAGAATAAGAATGCAATCGGAAGGCTATCATGTGTTGCTCACATCTCTCAATAGTCGAGATATGAGTGATGTTGATCCTACAACAAGTGATGAGGAGGAGCAAAGGAAGGAGAAGAAGATGTCTATTGGATTCACGGCTATGCCTCATGGCTGCTAGTGATGTTGATTCCTACAACATGTGTGACAAGGATAGTCCCTACAGGGATGATGATGAAGTAGAATCATTTGACTCTCTCATGCTCAAATATGATAATTTGGTGGCTAATCATGTTAAGCAAATCAAACACTTATAATGATTAGTGAAAAGAAATTATAAACTTAAAGCTAAGAATGATCTCCAAGTCTTCCAAATAGATTGGCTTAGAATTACTATTCGTGATCTTGACAATCGTGATACTTGCATTTCCTTCAATGCTACAATTGATAAATTGATATCATCTGAGTGATCTTTGTTAGGACCACTAGAAAATACTAGAGCTAAAATTGTTGACATCAAATCTAGTCCATGTTCTAGTTGGTTAGGAGTGGGGATATTTCTAGAGCTAGTACTTTGCTATGCTTGAATTGTGATGAGTTGGAAAGAAACTTGCCATGCAAACTGAAAAATTGCTCTAATTTAGTCTTGAATATTCTTGTGCTCAATATGAGTTTAGGGATGAAAAATAGAAAGAATTAGCCGACACAGTTTAATTAGGTAAATTCGAGTCTTGTGTTACTTACACTAAGCTCACCTCTAAATTGAAGTTCTCACAAAGATGTTGCATGACAAACATGATAAAGAATCTATTGCTCTGATTTCAAGCTTCAAATATTGATACTATTACTCCAATAGGTTGTGCATTTTATAAAATAATTTTGATGATATGCATGAAGCATTTGGAGTTAAGTTTGATTAATTGCGTAGAGTCAAGAATGTATCTTGCATTTCTTGTGAGACTTTAAAGTTAGAGGTGGTTGTGCATAAGAAGAGATATACTAGAGTCATAAAGCCAAGTCTTGCAACATGTCACCCTAGCTACTGAGAATGGTTACTTGAAGAAAACCCCAAAGAAGTCCTCTAATGGCAAGAACCTAAAGTTGATTCTAGATCTATCCAAGATTAGCAAAGCCAATAGAGGTTTAGGGTTCAACCACTATGAGCATTCCAAGAGTTTTCCTTCTAAGCGAGGTGAGTACAGCTTGAGAGTGGAAAGTTTGAGGTTGCCCTCTTGATCCTACCTAGATTGTGTTCAAGTCTATAGGAGTTTCCCAGTCTCCTTCTATCAATGTAGGTGATTCTACTTAGCGTCTGACTCCTCAAAGGTCAAATACCATTGCACCTTTTGAGAAAGATGGCCACATCACGAGTTCTTCTTTAGGCGCGAAATTGTGTCATGACCGTACTAGAGATTTGAGTAGCTTTCAAGATCAACCAGTGTCTAGCTAGTGTCCTAGAGTTGTCTTTAGACCTCGCTTTGTAGATGGGTTCTTTGATTCTTTTGTGTTTAGAGAACGACCAGGGTTCTAGGTTCCAAGCGAGTGGGTTTAGGTCTAGAGCTGCCCCTGACAAAATTTCTCGTTTTGGTCTCGGTGAGGATTTGAGAGTGGTTTTGGTAGCTCTAGGTCACATCTTGTTGCATATCATGCTAACCCACATTTTGGAGCTTTTTCCTCTGGTCATGTATCTCAATACTAGATACCTCATTTTAATATTACTAACCCCGTGATAGTGCATTCTTCTTCTATCTCTTTGCTATAGACTTTTCAAATGAGGAGGAAATCATGTAGATCTTGCCGAGGTTCTTTGGGTTTCCTACCTCACTTTGAGCATCCTATGATGGCTTTTCCTTATTAGGATATAGCTTGGCTCGGCTTTGACTACATCATACTACAGTGGTGTGGCGTGAGGTTTTGCTAAGCATTTTCAATTCTCTACTTCAATTTTTAGCATTGCATAGCATTTGGGAGTGTTAGAGTTTTTGGTCTTTGGGTGTTGTGAGTCACACCTTCGTCTTGTGTCTTTCTTAGTCACTTTTCTTCTCTACTAGGTTCTCTAGGATCTCTTACTCATCCTAGTTGAACTTGCTTCTTCTTTCACAAGCTTCTAGTTGGGGAGTGGATAGTATGGTAGATTCGCTCCTTAGCGGTGTGTGTTCTTGGACTATAGACCTTGTGGTGGAGAGGTTTTCCCTCCTTGTAAGAGTTTTCTTTTCTTGCTTTTTAGCCCTTGTTTTTATTTTGCAAGTGGTTCTTGTGGATATGGGAGTTTAGTTCTTGCTTCATTTTTGCATCATGCATACATATCATTGCATTGTAACATATGCATTTTAGATACAAGGTTTGACTATTACTCATTTGTAATGTAATCTTGACTTGATATTGCTTCTTATAATGTTATGCTTACTTAGCTAACTTTATTATGCTTTGTATGTATGATTAAATCTTTGCCATGATAGTTTAACTTGTCAACCTAAACTTAATTTCACAAGTAGTATCAATTTCGTAATTGATATATTTTAAGTTTGGATAGATTTTGACTAGTTTGCTCTCTAGTGATCGTTTATGATATATATGCTATGTCAAAATGCTCACTCTGCTGAATCTTGAATCTTATATTGAGCTATATTTAGCGCTTTGCTAGCTCTTTGGAATCATGTCTGCTCATTGAACTAGTGCCTAACTTGATGAAACGATTTCTTGTATGCAAAAAACTTGAATCTTAGCAATTCTTGTTTATAAGATCGCTTATCATTCATTTGATATGATCTCGAAGTTTACATGGGTAAGACTATTATTTTAAATGTAATGCTTGAGATGGTCAATAATGGCTTAAGATTTAAAAAATTGAAAAATAATAAATTTGGTTGAAACTCTCAGAAGTTGTAAGTGGCTCCTAGTCTAAAACTTGCTTTATTAAGCTAGACCATAAATATGTGATAAATGGTTGAAACTTAAGTTAAGTGCGTTGTGGATAGCTCTTAGTTCAGGACTTGCTTTGCTAAGATAAGGCATAAATGATTTTAAAATTTTAAGAATAGCTTTTATCTAGTACTTGAGCATAATTAGCTAAAATTGAACTTCTAACACTTTACATAATTCAATTTGAGTTTCCTAGTCCCATTTAGCCTTCTTGGCATGGCTTAGTTCATACTTGGATACCTTTTGATGAACTTATCATTTTGAAGCTTTGTTTAACTTGAAATCAAATTGAATGCTCTAAATTGTGCTATCTTACTTAGATTGGTTGTATATGTCTTATCATTATCTAGATAGCTTTGTATTTATTTTGTGGCTTCAAGTAGTATCTTTTATCTTTAACCTCATTTTGGATAATTTTTAAAACTTTTTAGGTTTTGCATTTTTATTCACGCATACATGCTCTTTCTTACCTTCCTTGATGTTTACAATTGGTATCATGTATCATTTTAGGGGAGAATGAGTATTTATGAGCTTGCATTGCTTCCTTGACCCTTGATGACTATTTTGCTATAAGGGGAGAATGTTTAAGGCAAAACTTGGTATTAGTCTAAATAGGTGAATTTGATGTGAATGAACTTAAAAGGGAAGAATACTTAAAAGGGGTGAAAATGGGGAGAATGAGCTTTACGAGGTTGCATTAGAGCAAAATGAGCTTTTATGTGAGAAAAAATGCATTTAGGATCTTTTGCTTTCAAGTGGTCTTTATTTGTTCTTGCTTAGTCTTTTGGTGCCTTATATTGATGTGATAATGTCATGATGAATAATTATTCTTTTATTTGGACCATGAGCAAGATTTTGCATTTTTAGGAGTTTTAGGTGTGGATGGAGCTTTTGGTAACTTGCTCTTCCACATCTTTTCACTGTGGTCATGTTCCTTCTTTCTCTTGAAAATAGACCACAGGTGGCTCTTATATATTGTGTGTTTTAAAAGTCCAAAATTTTTGCCTTTAGGCATGTTTGTCAAATTACTTATCAAGGGAGATTATAAGACCATGGTGGTGGCAGCCCCACAAGAGTGATGAGTTTTGACATTGCTTGTATCTTGTTTTCATTGTTTTAGTTTGATTTTGAGAATTTGCATTTTGAGTTCTACTACTGAAACTAAGGGTCACACTAGCAAGGGTGCCATGGTATGGATCGTCAAGCAGAGTACCAACGTTGTAATCATAGTATAACTGCAAGCGGTAGTACCGAATGTGGTTGCCGAGCTATTTTCTAGAGGTCTTTTTGGAGTTTTGGGGTGAGACCTAGCGCGGTAGTACCGGTGTTGTAATCGCAGATATAACTAGAATGCTTTGCCGTTGCCAGCAGGCGGTTTGACTGGTGTGAGTTAGCGATCGACCAACTTGGTGGCTACGATTAGATCGACCCTTGTGCTAAGGTGGTTTTGAGTGTTCATTTTTGTGGAGTTAGTCACGGCGAGGTTCGTGCAAGTGTTAGTCATGGGTAGTTTATGCATGTGAGTCATGGTATGTCCATGCATATGTTTTGCTAATTGAAAGTCAAGTGCATGTCATTTATACTGAATCGATTGCTTTGTCTTTCATGTGTAGGTGCTTTGATGATGCATTGCAGCCAGTAGCAAGACCAGCCTTGGTAGTAGTTGTCGGACTGGATTTACCCAATCTAGAATTACCTATGTATTATTCCCTGAATCGAGTAGATAATACTCACGAATACATCTCTGAATCATTTCATACATGACATAACCATACCATACACTAACATTTCATTCATCATAGTTTAAATAGACTGTATCGGGTCAAGTTTATAAAAAGCTGATCAGGCCAAATGGATACATTACATAAATATGGAAGCGAAAAGCAGAGGAACTCACATCTCGCCACGAGATAGCGATCGGGGTAAGTTGTGTGCGCCAAATATTAACCAAAGACCTAGGTAATCTTTGGTGCATGTAAACACCAACTTAGTCGGCATGGTGAGGTAAAACCTAGACTACTAGAAACTATTATAATCTCCTCCATCTTCTTCACCATCGGCTCCTAGGGCGTGCGTAGTATGCATAGTGTCCTCGGTCTATAGGTTCCGAGGGCTTTTGTGAGAGAGGGTGAGCACAAGCTACTGATCTTTGCATGAGCCAACACATAGAATGCAAAATTTATACAAGCAAGGTTCAACAAAGGTAGGCTCAGGTTCCTTAATTTACTAAAGGCAACATTTGAAAAAATCAATTAATTAGAAATTCCTATGGCTTAACATTTTAACTAAATCGCATTTTATTAAAGAGAGTGCAAGTGTGCAACATTTATAACGGTGCAGTTTCATCCACATTGCATAGTTTGATCCACCATATGCTTACTTTTGATTACTAGGGTTACATCCACCCATTATCATCACTAGATTACATCCACCGGAAAATCCAAAATCGAGGTTACATCCGCCCAATAAATTTTCATCTCACTCACATAGTTTTAGAAATAGAAACTAGCTCAAGTAAGTTCCCATGCCCTCCCTTGACCGTGGGCACAACTCTTCAATGCTTTATACTCTGCGAAGATGTACACTTTACCCATAAGAGATAATCAACTTGTTATGTTTCTTGGACATATGGATCAAGAAGATTACTACAAGGCCTTTACAATGCATCTTCCATTTGTAAGTTACACCGCTAAGGTTTTATCTATGTGAGGTTATGTCCACCACACCTGACCCTTTTGGGCCCACGGCGGCACTTACAGCGACACGACTTGTGGGTCACTCTAATGGTGCAACTGCACTAGTTGATACAAATTAGTTAGCTAGATCGTACTCATTATAGATTTGTGGTTGTACTATTTTATGTTACGAAGTCATCACATGATTCGAGTCTTTAAAGTTATGTAGGTGGTGCATACCACAAACTATAATTTCTCATGTTACATCTGTGCCAACCATCATACCATCTACCGGATATGGTAATAGCAAGTTTTAGGGTTTTGAAAAGTACAAAACTATGTTATCTCAAATATACTAGTCATTTCCTCCAATAACTACCCAAAACAAGTTTCATGATTAAAAATGATGATAGAGCAAATTAATACCACAGTACTTAAGCAAGACTAGCATGATGCTTAAGTATGACCTATAACTAGTAAAGTTACAATTATAGTCTCCAGTATGAGAAGAATTAGGTGATTCAAGTGTCCAAGGATAGTGTCATAATATGACAATGTCAAGTAGGCATATATCTAACCTTAGATTTAACATACATTTGCAAAAGAAAAAATAGCGTGCAATTTGATAATTTAAATAAATATAAATTTACATAAAATATAGGTTCAATATGATCAAAATATTGACTCACCTGACTCACAAGCTGGTTGTCTTGAAAATCTTGAGTTGCTTCGCACTGCGGCTTTTCTGTGTCCTCGGACTATCGCATCGGAAATCAAATAAACACATGAGAAAAATAAATAAATTCAAAAGAAAATTCAAATAAACTCCAAATTGAAAACTTCCACTAATAGATAAATCTTGAATTTATACAAATTTAGAAACAAATTTTATTAAATTTGAAGTTAAAATGAGTGAGAACGAGCTCTCTAAAGTTTAAATTTGGATTAAATCCAAAAATTAACAGAGAGAGAGTCACTCTCACTGATAGGTGGGATCCACTGGATTTTATTTAATTTTTGAATTATTTTTATATTGAAAAGGGCTACTAAGGGATAGAAGGTCACGAGGTAGCCCAGGCGCAAGAATGAATCGAGGAGAGGCAACAGCGATGGGTCGGACAGAGTGCGGAGTTGGAGAAGAAGGGTCGCCGGTGAGCTACAAGGGTCAAGGGGCTGATTAGGCATGTGAGAGAAGGGGAGCAAAGCAAACATGATGGTATGATTGGGAGGTCGAGCTCACCATGGAGGCTCACGCAACGATGGCTAGCGAGCTAGGCGGTGGTGACGGCGAGCTCGAAAGTAGCTCGATGCGGTCAATATGAGGAAAGAGGAGTAATAGTGGGGCGAGTGGAGGCTCAAAAGGCCAAGTTCGCGATTTAAATAGCTGGAGAAAGGAAATGGCTTTGAGCACCATGATGGTGAGTCACGGAGGCCGTGGTAGCATCTCGGCACACTGCACATGACACGAGAATGGGAGGTGGAGTTTTATTTGGATCTTATCATATAGGTGATTGATCTCTAAACTTTATTACTTCTCATAGTTATTGAAGTGAAGAACTTGGAGTTATGCTTCCGTTTTGAGAGAATTTAAAAAATCTTGTAATCTTGTCAGCTCCTATTCATCTTCTCTAGTTACTATCTTCAGTCCTACAACTTTAGTGTCCAACACACCAATACTGAAAATAGTGACATGATAATAAAGAAAACCTGAAAAAAGACATATATCGCACGTAAACTGAAATATATATCCCCTTGCCTTACGTGCAATCACCATGCGAAAAACACTAAATCATCATGTCTAGCACAAATTATATCTGTTTTTAGTCTGCACCCACATGATAGTCAGAACGATCGTTCCACGCTATAGTCAACAACATAATGTGTGAAATTCTAAATTAAATCATATACCAGATAATGCAATATAGATATATATACACACACATATATATATATACATACATACACACTCATATACTTGTATCCTGTTTCAAAGATATTCCTAGATAAATGAGTTGTTCTTCATCTTGGTGTTTGCTTCTCCTCAGTGGTTGGTCCAAAGAATAAACTGATCCTGCTCGAAGGGGTCGAGACCTCAGATTTTCACTTCCATTACCACTTTGATTGAATTGACAACTAACAACTTAGGTACACCTCTAGCTAATCAAAAGGATATTTCTAGGGAGAAAAAAAATATCAGGATAATAAATCAAGTGATCAAGATGTACAACTGGCCGCTTAACGGCTCAACTTTTGATTCTTGCTCCCCTTGTCACATCCTTTGTGAAGGGCAGAAGTACATCTCCACATCAGGCAGTAGTTTTCAGGTTTCACCCTGCCATTGGATGGAAGAATCAGAGAAGACTGGTTCCAGAAAATGAAAGACCCTGAGCTGCTGCCGCAGCTCATGGGTTGTTCCTTGTGGATAGACATCAAAGTTATTATCCACTTGCTTTGGATGGCTCTGGCCCAGTTCTTGCCTAATTCACTTGTCTCAATCACCACTCGAATTATTTTTGCTTGTTTCTTCATTCATTCCTCATCAGATCAATACAAACAGCTCAGGTCGACTTCAACAACAAGAATAAAAATCCGGATGCGCCGCAGGATAGTTAGAAAAAATCAGAGATTTTTCATGGTCTCCTCGATGTTAATCTTGTATACCACTCCATAAATTGTTTTTTTTTTTGTGTATTGGTTAATGGCTAAATGAGTAGTACTAGCATGCAACAACCAAAATGCTAAAGTGGTAATCATGTAAAAATGAATATATTTAACAACATGTCTAACTCTAAATTTACTCATTTTTTTAGTGTATAATAGTAGGGAAGATATCAGGTGGAAACCCATGGTACAGTGGAAACAGAGACGGTTTGGCTTAGCTATAAATGTATAAAAAAATGTATCTATGTAATTTGAGAAACATATTTCTGAGCTGACTGGCAGTCTGGCATGCTGTCAAGTGATTACCCTTCGTTTTTTTAGAGGTTACCCTGGGTTTTGGGGCACTAACAAGTCTAATTTATCTTCAACTTTGTAACTACGATTGTTGGCTGTTCAAGAATATTGAGGGCCCTTTTCGCCCTAATTCCACTCCTAAGTGGCCGGCTCTGTTGTATCGACTTTCAGTCTTCCACTACCATGCCAATCTCTATGTTAACATCTTGTCCACCAATAAAATACACAATAGAGATGAAAGTAAATTACACTGCTACACGTTTTCTTTGTGTGTGTGTGTGAAGACTACACTGCTACACTTGTGGTGCACGGTACTTAATTACCTGAAAATTTTAAAACAAACACATATGGTTGTTAATGTTCGACAGGATCAGATCAAACTCAAGCCTGAACCTACCTAGAATTCTTTAATCCTGTTGATGGATTGTAAGTGAATTGATTATTTTTCTTTATCAGCTTAGACTTTTGAGTGAACTAGGCGATACATGTAACTCAATATGGTATCGAGTCAAGAGGTCTTAAGTTCAAGCTCCAATTAGCGCAACTGAAAAAATAATTACAGTACATTTCTATTTCACATCTTAGAACTAAGAGAGTCTATACGTGAGGAGGGTATCGAGTGAATTACTTATCTTTCTCATCGGGTTAGACTTTTAGATGAATTTCTTGATGCATGTAACTCAATATCGTATTTTAAAATCTAAGCTTAGCTTTACCCACGACACAGGGCATCTAAGGTTGAGTTCGAACGGTTTTCAACCGCTTATGCTCATCTCGCCTCTGATTACTTGCTTTTAAATGGTGCATTTTTTCAAGCGAGTCAATATAAATATTGTAGTAAAAAGTGTCTTGAGTTCGATTGTATTTGTCAAAATCATATACAATTATTTTTACATCGTCTACTTCTCACGAGCGATCGAATTTAAATATTTAAGTTATAAACTATAAACCATTAGTCAAAAAAAATACATCCTAAACCTGAGCAATCAGGCTGATTAAGCCCACCGAATTGTGCTGTTCAATCCGAAATCTGTGTGCCCCTTAATCGCCACTTACCAGAATCGAAGTTTCTCGCAGCATGTGTCCAACCCAAACCGCACCATTTGTGGAAACGAAAGCCCCTTTCCCCGCCCTTGCACTCTCCATCAGCATTCAGCACACCTAACCGCAATAATTTACTTGATTAATTAAACGTTAATCCCTTACATAATCAGGGTCCCCTCCTGTACAAGCTAGGCCACGATTGACGCCCCGCCATTCCGCGCCACAAATCCCAAGCCTCCCACTGCATTACGCCAAAATCCCATTATTACTCGCACCAACCCGGCAACGAGGCGGAGCAAGCCAAGCCAAGAAACGCCCGCCACGCCACGCCACGACGCCCTGCTCTGCTTTGCTTAGAGTGGCATCCTAGCTAGCTAGTAGCTGAGTGGCATGTCGACGACTGCGGGGACCGACGGCGGCGTCGCTGCAGCCGCACGGGGCGGCGGCGGAGGAGAGGTGCTGCAGCTCGGGCGCGACGCTGGAGCTCGTGGGGCGTTCACGGCGGTGTGCCTGGTGCTGTACGGGGTGATACTGTACCTCAACTACCTGTACGTACGGTGGAGCGGGCTCGACGGCGTGCACCAGACGGACTCCGGCCTGGCGGGGCTGGCGAGAAAGAGGGCGGGAGGAGGGGGGCTCGACAAGGCGGCGCTGGCGGCCATGCCGGTGTTCATGTTCAAGGCGGAGGCCGGGGCGGCTCCAGTGGAGTGCGCGGTGTGCCTGAGCGCCATGCTGGACGGGGACGCGGTGCGCGCGCTGCCCGGGTGCAAGCACGTGTTCCACGTCGGGTGCGTCGACGCCTGGCTCTGCGCGCACGCCACCTGCCCCGTCTGCCGCGCGCGTCCCGCTCCCCCGCCACCGCCGCCGGAGAAGGCCGGGCCCAAGGGGGCGGAGCCCGCCGGCCGGCAGCCGGACCTGGAGAGCCAGTTATAGCGTGCGCGCTCTAATTAAGACGCGGTTAATCGCTCTGTGCAAAGGTAGGTAGCTCTAGCACGCGTGCTGCATCTCTGTCTTCTTGCCTTCTTGGAAGCGTCAATGATTAGCCCTTCCTTGGGTACATATAGTTTTGGTGTTAATTTGCTTCGATTGGGATGGATAATGTTCTTACCATGGGCATGTAATTCTACATGTAACCTTGATTTGCGCACTCGTGATCAGTGAAATTACCGCAATCTTGCCCCTTTTTCCTAGTTTGAAGAATACCAATGTGCAGTTGACATCACACCACATTGTTACATTTGCAGAAGCAACATGTTTTTTGTGTCAACTATGTTAGGATTTTAACTCGTGTTCCAAGATAGTACCTACAGCTACATATACCATCTCGCAAGATTTGTTGGGTTACATTCAAGATGAATGATCTTATTTAAGCGTTGACCCATTCCTTGGAACAAACAGCCTATTATCGCAGGTAGCACTTTGGAGTTTCAGGTATAGTAGACAGGAAACATCTAAGTAAGAAGGATTGTTTTTAGCTCCTATCTTTTTAATTTTATGTTTTTTTTAATTTTTTACTCTTTTTTATTTTTTGTATTTTTATGTTATTCGTGATGAGATAATTTATTTATTTTTAATTTTTTAAAATTTAATAACGCCTAAAAACCTTACACGATTACAGTGAAAAGTGCATTTTCTGCCAGTTGCATTAATTATTAGCCAGCCTGATGGATGGGTGATCGAATGCACAGCTGATGGGAACATTGCAATTGCATTGCTGAATAGTGCAGTTTTTTTTTAATTCCTGGTTCACGAGTGGCCAGATCGATGAGATTGGAACTGTTTATTTTTAGCTTCGGTTTTGTTTCTGATCTTAGAAGTTGTAAGTCAAAATAAATATGTTGTTTCTGTTCATTTTAGCTTTTTAGTTTTTAACTTTTTTGCTTTTTCTTGTGTTATTCATGAAGATATAATGATATTTTTTTAACTGAATAATTTTAAAAAAACTAGTAGTCGTTACAATGTAATTCGTATCAAAAGCAAATAGTCGAAAGTTAGAAACCGCAGAGAAAAGCCGGATTGGACGGCCTGAGGCTTCTGCACGTAACAAAGACATCAAAAATATGTTTTCCCTAAGCTTACGGCATTGAATATTTGAACATTAGAGACAAAACAGCCTTTGTGCGAAGCACATTTCTTTACTGAATAATGGAAAGTACAATATTTCTAGGGACGCTAGCGCCGCACTGTTTTTACTTGGGTTTGATCTTGTACTGCGTCCAATGTTGAAAGCGTAGTTTGTCAACTATTCTTTTATCAAAATAGTTCCCTTTTTTCGCCCGTTCGATTAGGAGCTGAACCCAATAGGACAAATGTATCAACCCATGCTATCATTGTCTTGAGGTAATACCATCGGTTTGTAGTTATTACCTAATAAAATAGAATAAATTTCTATTTTAGCGAACAATAAACTCAATCAAAATATTGCATGAACAATAACTAAAGATAGTACCATAATATTACAATCATATTGTCATAGAGGGCTAAAGTCTTTAACAAGACTTAATAGTTTGACTAACTTCTACAATACTACTAGAAATAGAAGTACTTTCAACTAGTAATATTACAAGTGCTGAAATTAATACAGGGAGACATGATATTACGTCCTGGGGTCACGTACATGAACTACTAGTGGCTTGCTAATTGTCCCGCATCTCGTATATGGCTTTCACCTCGTAAACATGGTAATCAAGGTCAACTCCATCCCACTCGTATAGCTGCCTCCGGGTAGACATCGTTAGTACCGAGTATAACTCCAGACTGTCTAGTCTCTAAACAAAAAATAATAATAATAAAGGTGAGTACAATATACTCAGCAAGTATTAATAGTAAATATATAACTTTATAAACAGTAATTAATATTCCAATCGATCCTGTCTTATCTCACATCATCTCGAAAATAAGGGTTTTATGATGGATAAAATTTCATATTTTAATTTTGAAATCTACTGATCACTCGTATGACAAGATAGAATCTCCATTTAGTCCATGTAGCCTCTAATCAGGAGACACGCGTGAATTCACGATTTATAGCGCTACGCATACTTGTATCATTTTACTCATAGCTACTCTGATTTTTTTTGCTGCGAATGGTTCTTCACATTTCCTTAGATGTGATGCCCAAATCAGGGTGCAGAATTTTACCTTCTATTTCAATATATTATACCTCCATTCGACTAGGGTATTTCCTAGGTGGTGATCAACTCGGCTTCGGCTTCTGGCTTATTTTGCACTATTCATAAATTTCGTCTTTTTCTGAACTTTTGGCTTTTTGTTGAGCTTTTTTGCCGGTTCTTTTTTTTCCGTATTTGTTTGTATTATACGTAATGGGCTAACATATATTTTTATATTTTTAAATTTTTTTAAATTTAATTATGCTAAATAAGCCTCATCAACATTCTGATCGTTTTTGACCAACTACGATGTTTTCAGCCATAAGCCATGAGCTTTTCAGCTGAACCGATCACCACCCTAGTTGTTAGTTGGGTTAGATGCATCTTCACTCGACACTCCACTACGTTAAATATATGTGCTAGGTTTATCCCTTATGAGCCTAAGTCCAATTGAAATCTTGCCCATGAATCCATAGATAACACTACATATCCATGTGGGTATGTATAATAACTTGATAAGTAACTTGTTCTACCCTTCTTATATAGGACTATGGCCAATACGACATATAAGGCTTATTATACGGTGAAAGTTTGTAAACATTTATATCATATCCATATAGAGAGGGTCCCAACCGCCCACTCAACACCTTCCCAAAGACACCCTCTGCACTAAATACTTCAACTGCAGGTCAATCTGCTCCATCAGTTGAGCCCGCTAAATCACCATTCATCACATTCACATCATCATTCATCCGAATCAAGTAGAAATTTTATTCAATGCAATTGGTGATATTATTCTAATGGAGAAATAATTTATTTTACGTGAAGATACTCTGATCAAAATGGTCAAGGGTATGCTTGCCTGAGATCTGGTAGCAAATTTTAGTATCAGACACGTTCAGGTGGAGTCCTATCTTCTGACTTAGCTCATTTCCTACATTTAGTACTATACTACGATTTAATTTACGGGAATATAAATTACACTACATCTATGCTACTCGATGACAACATTCTGTTGACTTAAACTGATTGATGTGTTTATAGTTAAATGTTTACATCTTGTGGATTTGTTGTTTGTAGCTATTCTTACCACTGGTTATATTATGTGACACATGGATGATGATAACATATGGAGAGATAAACACATGTGACGCGGTAGATCAACTCCACCTTTTTTTTGAGCCATGCATCATCTTTCTCCTGTTAACTGGACTAGATGTAGCATATCACTTGGCAGATCAAATCCACCTCATTATTGTTTTCTGAACCATGTATCATCAGACTTGCCATTTACTCCCTCACAATTATTTTTATCGAATTAATATAATAATTACATTATTATTTAAAATCGTCCAACCGTTGGACGATTAGGAGCAAAGTCGCCTATCCGTTAGGTGATATGGACTAATCGTCCAACCGTTCGGTGATTTGGTCAAATGTCTCTTAACGGTTAGGTGTCTCGTCTAAATCTTCTAACCATACGGCAACATGGGGTAAAAGTGAAAAAAATAATTTGTAGATATATTTTTGTAGTTCTGAATCCTACCATTTACCCGTGAATGATCATCCACCGATAGACATCACCATCACGTGCCGGCCGCGGCCGCGGAGAAAAATCCCGAAGGTTCCCTTCCCTCGCTCCAGGCGACGCGAAACGGAGGCGCAAAAGCAAGCACGCGCTCCAGCCGCGCGCGCGCGCGCCCGCGAGGCACCGCACCAAAACGGAAAATTTCCAGCCAGCCTCCCTCCCTCCATGGCTCCATGGTCCACGCTAGCTCCAAGAACCGAACTCAAATCCCAAATATTTCCGCCTCAGCCAAGATTCCCCCAAAACTTGAATCTTGAATCCCAAACATTTCCGCTCGATCCATTACAAATACCAGCGCCACCCTCGCTCCTCCTCCCATGATCTCATCCCATCCCCTCGATCTCCAGCTCCAACCCGCATCTCCTCGCCTGTAGCCAATTCCCACGCCCCCAAATGGCCGTTCTTGGCAGCAGCAGCAGCAGCAACAAGGAGAACGTCCCGCCGCCGCACGGCATTGTTGCCGTCAAGAGTCACAGGATGAAGAGGCCGCGCGGCGTCAAGGCCAGGAGGCGGGCGCCCCTCCGCGACATCACCAACCTCGTCCTCGCTCCGTGGCCGCCTTCGGCTGTGGGCAATTCAGCAGCCGTGCCGGCGCGGTCGCTGGTTGCGGCGAAGGTGAAGCACTCGCTCAGGAAGGAGTTCAGATAGCGCGCGGCACAGTTCTTGGTTGGAGGATGTATGTCACACAGTCACAGCATTCTTTCTTCGTTCATTTTTTTTTCTCTCCTTTAATTCATCAGCCGGATTGCCCATTGGTTCACTTAGGGAATGGATTGTCGTGATCGGTAGGAGTAGGATAGATGAAATGGAAATGGATTGAATTCGTGAGCTGAATTCTTGATGGTTCTTGTACGTTGTTCCATATCTTGGCAATGTGCATAACTGTTTGATGGAATGTGTTTCTGTGTGTATGTGTGCGCATTCAGGAGCCCGTTTCTTCACATTGCTGTGATTCGGTGAGTAACGGAAGTGTTGAACTGTTGATTGAGATCAGCAGTTCAGCTTACTGAGTCTGGACGATCCATTCGTTTGTTTCAAGTGTATGCACCAGCAGTATTGGCCGATTTGAGCGGTTCTAGCAAATGTTTGTTTCCGATGCGCCTGTATGCGTCCCTGTAGCAAAATAGCGTTGTTGACGATGCAGCCAGGCTTTGCTAGCATCTTGGTAACCGGTGGCATTGGCCTGGTTGAACGGCCAGCTACTCACAGCCGCAAATAGCACCAGATAGCTCCCAGTAGCAGCAGCAGCAAGCAATTCAACGTGCCAGGAACTTGTTCTGAAGTCGTGCAATTCAGCATTCAGAACATGATCAAATTCAACTATCAGTGACGGACTGACGGTAGCAGAAATTCAACGCTGAAATCTCCCCACCTGATACAACATGGGACATAAGAAAAGGATACCGAAAGATGCAAGCAAGAACAAGAGTGCGTAAGATGCACTGGAGCACCAAGTCGGTAACTGAATGGCCAGCTTGCCTCGAATGTGCTTTCTTCGGAAGACATAAACCAAATGAACCACAAGGTACTGATCAACTGACAGAGCCAACAATACTGCATTAATCAAAGCAAGTCAGTGTCATCATGCCGGTTGACTAATGTCTACAGAAAACTAGACGGTAGAGGGAAGTCAGCAAAATAGACAATTGATTCCTACAAGTCCACAGTTGACTAGTACATGCTACATAGAGGGTCAATTCAGCATGGACCGCATCACAGGCCGCAGCATACAAAAAGGAAGAACATACACCAATAAGCCATTACTGCATATCACCGGAACACATCTCTAGATACCTGCGGAGCAGTCAATCTCATCAGTTAAACCAATTTGTACTACTCATTGATGCAAAAGCCATTAAAATTGTGTCTCACAATTTTTGTATGGTTGAAAAAGCATTAAATTTACCACTGCTGAACTAATACCAAAATCTCAAAACCAAAATTAGAAACAGAGAACCATGGAAGAACAGTTAATTTGTATTGGCATACCTTCAACTTCTATTGTTGACATGTTCTCAAGTCTTTGGCCACATCTGATCTCAGTAGCAACTAGCAACTAAAAGATTGGTGATTCAATGCCTCCATCAGTGGCAAACACTGAAATGGCTAGCATACTAATTATCTCTATGGATACTTCATTATCTTATTAATTGATACTTCCTTTGGTCCCAAATAGACGCTACATTTTTTTTACTTTGCAGGTTATTAAAATGACACTAAAAATTACGGAAGTATGATATGATGAAAGCATTTTTTAAAATGAATCTAGTCATGTCATTTTGATCATGTGGCTAACATAAATTCTTAAACATCTATTATTGGTCAAAATTGAAAATTAAAGAAATTAGATTGCATACAGACCCTAGCAACATCTAGGTTGGACAGAAAGGCTATATTACAAAGCTAATGGATATTGTACTATAGTTGGCTAATGGCCAATTACAGATGCAATTTAGAGTGAAACAGAAAGATATGCTGAGAAAATATTCAAGCAAACCGCCTAAGACTAGAATAATTGCCCATAAAAACTACAGTAATTTCAAGCGCCAAGATCAATAGTGGTATACACATTAAATATGGACATGCTCTTCAAGTACTGTGTCAATCACTAATTCACAAGTATCATAACGATCCAAAATGAGCGGCAGATTAAAACAGCGCAGCTATAAACCTGTATAAATGAAAAGAATGTTTGAAGCCAAAAGCTCAGGTATTGTTAGTTATCAATTACTTCTGCAAAATAACAGACAACTTACAAATCACAATAGAACTTAATACATCTATAAGCACACACAAAAAATCAAAGCCAATGTTGCAACCGGTAATGGTAAGGCTGTTAAAAATCCACAAAGCACAGGAAAGGAAAGTATTTCATTCTGCTACTACATAGGCACGGGCATAAGGCAGCACACTCAGCTATGTGCAGGATAATGTAACATCCTGATTTTGAGCCTTTTTGAAGCTTTTAAAATAAAATTCACAATTTGGATTTTTATGGAATTAATTCAAGTTTAAAATTAATTTTTAATAAATAAAAAGATTTAATATGACTAAAGTAAACACCAATTAAAAGAAAACCTATTTTATTTGGGTTCCTTGTGCCTTAAGTCATTTTTGGAATTTTATGAGATTTTTAGATTTATTTGCTATTTTCAGAGCTCAAAAGAATTTATTTGAATTTCGAAATAAGAAGATCCCTAAATCCCCAAAGGCCTTTGGACCGAAACCCATCCTCTCTGTCGGCCCGACCACGGGCCGGCCGCTCGGCTTTGTCACTGTTTCGCCACGTGTCGAGCATCGGTGGTCCTCTCGCCGTTGGATGCATGACGCGTGTCGCCATCCGACTCCGTCCACGACCATCTCGGCCGTGCGTGTGTCGCTCTCTCTGCATCGTCTACCTCGCGATCTCTTGTTGCCGTGCAGGCGAGCACATCTCGGCGTTCGCGGCGTAGCAACCCGAACTCGGTGTCCGCGCTATAAATAGCCCAGTAGTGCCCCTCGGTTCCCTCATCTCTGATTGCTCGCTCCGCCGCCGTCATTTGTGCCTTGATGCGAGCTCAAGTCGCCGTGAGCCGTCCAACGTTGTTGCCGCCGTCGATTGCGTCGGCTGTTGTGTTCAATCGACCCTCCTCATCACCGGTGAGCCATCGCGACCTCTCCTCCATTCGTTGACTTCACCTGCCGTCGACCATGGTCCACCATTCGCCTCGCATTTGTCTCCGGCTAGCTACCTCTTTACCGCACCCGTCGTCGCCCTTGGTTCATGCACCACCTCGCCAACCGAGGTGACGCCTCATTCGCGTCTTGCCACATCACCCCACCCCGCGATGCTTGGTTTCTCCATGAACCGAGTTCACTGCGTGCACCAAGACGGCGGCGTCGGGTTCCACACACCAACGTCACTCTTCTATAGACCCATGCACCGCCGAGGCGAGTCAACGCCGGCTCGGCATGCCACGCAAGCCCTAATCCCATGAGGCGACCCACGTGTTCATCCACGTGTACACCACGTCGACAGCCGAGCCGCTCCGCGCCACATCGCCCTAGCCGCCATGTCGTGACCTAGTCACGATACACTATTCCATGAGCCGAGTCCATCGTAGACTAATCATTCCATGCACCGAGTCCACACCACGAAGATTTCTTAATTTCAGTCTTTTTTTAGATTTATTTTTCCAAGAGACTATTCTTCTTCGTTCTAGCTCCAATTGTCCCAATTTTCCCCCTAAATTATCTAAAATTGAGCTCTATCTTTTAGTTCTGATTTTAAAGTTTTTGGATTTTATTTGATTTTTTTTGTGTTTCGTTATGTTTTCTCTCATTAGATAACATCTTTGAAGAAGAAGCAGGAACTAAAGATCAAGAAATTGGTAACTAAGTAAGGCTAAGGTAAGTCGTGTCCTTTAATCATGTTGAACCTAGTTTTCAAATCTATTATATATTATTTTTTTAAAAAACAATTATCATACATTGCTATTTTATTATAGAACCTTTGTATTGGCAATTAATGACCTATTTGATTAATTTGTCCTTGATAATTTGAATGATGATTCCATTATCACCATAGGATGTGTATTTATATAGTGATATAATATTAGTTGTTACATGGGGTTGTACGTTTAGTATGTTTAGCCGGGCTTGTAGTACGTTGGGCTTGTCATCACATATAATTAATTAATTAATTAATTAATTAATTTTGACTTAATGAGATATTAAATCGTGGTGGTCAACCATAGTTATAAAATTTATACACCTTGGCATGTGTAGTGTCATTGGTAGTGGTTATATAAAATTGTTTTCACTTGGACGAATGATCGTGCAGTAAAGGAGATGCAGTTTGCAAATTAGGATGTGGATGTTTTGCCTAGATAATATATAAGAACTTAACTTTGTGTGTCATTGATCTGAACCTTATCATACAACCACATGTCCAGTATGGGATAGACCTAGCTGATTAATTTGTGATGCTTCAATTTTGGTTACGTCAATAAGATGAGTGTGGTTTGGCGTTAGCCATGGATCCACATTGGCACAAGAGGGGCAATTACCGACTAGGAGATTTACCTACTCAACGACGAAACCTTAGCGAGGAGGAACCAGGTTGAGATTGAACATTGTAAAAGCCTTATTGTGATCTTCTTGGTCGACAAACCAAAGGAAACATGCTATACTGGTGACATTACAAGATGGCCATATCACGTGGGTAAAGTTGTGCCACCTCTGCATATTGTAAAACTATTCGAATAGCCGTGTCCCCAGTTACGAACAATGCTTGATGATTTCACACGAGGGGTAGTTTTCATAAAAACTTGATTAGATTAAATTGGGAAGTGAATGGTTAGTTCACTTGTAGTTCATTACGTGAACGGTTAGTTCACAGTGATTCATTGGAGTGACTGATCAGTTCACTTGTAGTTATTCTCAATTTCTTTGTTTATTTACTTATTAATTATTTTCAAAGTTCGCTTTCAATCTATTTATTGTATTTACTTCAAATTATTATTTTCTGTAAAATAACCAATCAGCCATCTTTTGGTAAATCTTGCATACTATATTGCATTCTTCGTTACAACGGCTTTTGAGTACTCTATGTACTCATGGCTATATCCATATTTTCTCGATTGAATAAGTATAACCATACATGCGAAGGTAGATGAAGGAGGATACTTGACGACTTCTGATTAAAACTTTATTTCCCAGTCGATTACCTGTGGGTATATCGAATGGCTACTACGCTTATTTCTATTTTGAGCTGTAAGTTTCGTAAGCCTAAATTTGGTCATAAGGTCATCACTCTGGTTATTAATAATATTTCAGTCTTTTTTTTTAGTAAATCGTGATATGATTGATATTTCATCTATGTTTATACTGTATGCATTAACATGATTCTAGACTAATGCAAATACACAGGAGAGTCGGGTCTCTGTACACAGATCTATGCATAGATAGGGAGAGGGGATGGAAAAGCCTGCGAGAGCCTCAGAGCAGCTAATGGGAGAAAAGCCTGCGGGAGCAAAGGGAAGCGGGGGAGTACGGAGGAGTTAAACTGGCAGCTAGGCAGCTGGACAAAAGTGCATATCCAGGACAGAGAGGGGGGGTAGAACCTCAGTTGATACAAGAGAAGGAAGGTGGGTGAAGGCAGACCATGAGGAAGGGAATGGAGAACTTCTGAGCAAGGGATGAGGAAGGACGGCCTGGAGAACCAGGAGGCGGCTTGTCAATATAGCATGATGGGAGGCAGAAAACAGCTGAGCGGAGAGATTATGGAGTCCGCTCTTTGATGGCATTGGAGAAATAACAGAAAAGGCTCAAGCAATAACCCAGAAGCGGCGATTGCCGTTGGCATACATATTCACCGGTACCTCTATCACAGCTAGGCTCTGTCTCACCAAATCAAACTCAAGGATGCCAGGCGAATTCCCAACAAGCAACCAGTAAAGCGCATCCCCAACCAGGGTACTGGGAATGCTCATAGAAACCATGGTGGGAATGGTCACAGATTCCTTGGATGGAAGCGGTGTTGAGAAGAGATTGCCCCACATTCTGGTCTCCGATGAGTAAACGCAGGCGAACGTTCTTGTATATTGATTGTCGGTGCCTAACAAGACCACCTGGAAGGGCTCGAATGGCAATCGCCATGGACGTCGTCGGCAGCGCGGAGCACCGCCCGTTGTAGATCACCGTTCTCTCCCTGTTACCGAAGCCGGGGGGAACGGCTAGGCGGCGCTGGTCGCCGGTGACGGGGTTCCACACCAGGACCTGGAGCCGCGTCGGGTTTTGGATAAGGACGAGGCCATGGCGGCAGCCGAGGATGAGGCAGTTGTCGCCGTCGTCGAACTGCAAGGAGAAGCGCCCGAGCGGGACACAGTTGGGGGCCTCCAGAGTAGGGGTGAAGGAGAGGCCGCGCATGTCTTTGATGAAGAAACCGAGGATGGGAGGGCTGCGGCGGTGGTGGGCGCGGAAGCGGCGGAGGAAGCCGGGGTCGGAGACGAGGCGGCGCCAGCGCTTGCAGACGAGGGAGGCGTGGGGGAGGGACGACGGCTGCGGGGGGAGGCGGAGGAGGATCTCGGAGAGGAGGTCATCATCCTCCAGCGGCGGCGCCGGCGAGCTGCGAAGGCAGAGGTAGGTCATCTCGCCCTCCTCACTCCTCTCAGTAACGTGGGAAGTGTAGTCGAGCCAGTGAAAAAGCGCGATTCATGTTGCGAGCCCAAAACCGGGCCCAAATGGAAGCCCATGAGCCCAAACGGCACAGAAACATCTCGTATGTCTCCTCTATACCTGTTCAAGCCTCGGGACTAATCAAGTATCAAGGCCCGAGTAAATCCCAGCCTGACACGCCCGAAGCCCGGTGTGACGCCTGAAAAAGTTCGAAGACTGAATCGAAAGTTCTGAATTTCAATCAAAAGTTCAAAAATGGGAAACCTCCAGTCTGAGCCAAAAGTTTCATTTTCTCCAATTGAAAGTTTTGAACCTCTAGTTAATTGGAATTTCCAAACTTCACCCAAAGTTAAAAAAAGGAAACAGTCTGCTGGAAGTCTACATTGGACGTCGTGATTTACTATGTGTTTGGTTGAGTGAGCTAGGGTGTACTTGTATTGGATGGTCCTAGATGTATCTTATCTCTACATTTGGTTGAGTGAACCGAACCAACTCATCTCTGATGGAGCGATATAAATTCTTGAAATACTCTATCGAGATGTTGTACCGATCAATGCGGGTGAAATCGACCGAACCACATGATACAGGACGCTCCGTCGCCTCTCACTCGATGGCTCACCTCCCTTTCCTCTCACTCCGTGACTCCTTCCTCTCGTGGACAAGAACCAGGTGATGACTGCTCCTTCCTGCCTACCCTGCGTGGATGATCCTCATCCCGCCCATATCCTATCGATCAAACTTGCAACTCCTCCTATTGCTTGTCCCCCTACTTCCCAGACGGTCATGATCCCCATGACGAGTGACCCACTCAATGTGCATACTCCATGCACGTCGACCACCTCTCCGCATCCGACCTCTCCTTCCGCACTTGCGACCATTACAGCTTCGTCGGCCGAAGCACCAGCTTCATAGGTCCTCTCGCATGGATCCCTCAGGTCTTGTTCCTCGCGCAAAGCCCTCCCCTTTACGTGGAGCACTCATGTGATATGAAGCCAAAAATTTAGCTAAGTTTTGAGCGCCCGCATGTCCATTGAGCCAAAATTGGCTAAGTTATGGATGCGCTCATGTGTATTCCTTAGCCCTTGTGCCTTGTGCGGTATCGAGTTAGAATTTAGCTAAATCTCGGCATTTGCATTCCCATCAAACCGAAAATTGGCTAAGTCTTTGGCACCTATTGAAGCGCCTGCAAGATACCTGCTAAGTGCGTCAATGTGGATAAATTTGGCTAAGAAACTTGGACGTGATAAGAAAGAACTTGAACTAAATTGGCAAAATTGAAAGTAGAAAGGCTTGCATCCAGCATTAAAAAAGAAACATGGATAAAATTACTGGTAGAGTGAAAACAGTCACACAGTAGGGCAGAAGAACAACAGGGGACATGTGAGTACGTGACATCACGCTATTGCCGTCGATCTATGTCCATCGGATTCTAATGGCCAGGATCACATGTGCGCCTCCTCTCCTTCATCACCGTAGTCTGCACCATCCCCTTTCCTCTCCGACTCGTTGCCATCGCCCACAAAAATCACAGGTGCGTCTGCCAACGCCACCCACCCCGACTCGTACCGCCATAGCACTCGCAAAAAAAGAAGGTTTTTTTGGAAAAAGCAAGGACCTATGCGTAATTCTAGGAAACAAAGGACGTCTACGTAATTACAGGGAAAGAAGGTTTTTTTAAAAAAAAGTAAGAACTATACATAATTCTGAAAAAACGGAGGGTTTTTTTGCAAAGTCATTCCCAAGATTTAATGCCCCGCTCAGTTAAATTTGAAAAATGCATGACTTATGGTGAAATTATCTTATGATTGAAATTTCTTGTAGTTGAAGATGACTTATTTAGCGTAATTAAATTTAAAAAAATTTAAAAATAGAAAAAAAATATGTTACCTCATTACAGACAACGCGAACGAATACGGGAAAAAAAAACTGGCAAAAAAGCTAAAAAAAGCCAAAAATTTAGAAAAAAAATGAAATTTATAAATAGTGAAAAATAAGTCAGATCCAGAAGCTGAAGTTGAAATGAGCGGGAGGTATCAGGTAGAAAGTATACATCGCTGATCGAGCCTTTACTGTTCACGGTACTGGTACCAAGCCAAATCCGGTATTCTATAGGGGTGTTTGGGACTGCTCCGCTTCACGTTTTTCAGCTCCGCTCCACGTTTTTTAACCAAACAGTTTCAGCTCCACGTACCCTGTTCGAGGAAAAAAGGTGGAGTTGTGAGAGCACCTAAAGAGGTACTTCATAAACTCCAATTTTTTGTGGAGCTGCTCTATGGTGAAGTTTGTGGAGCAGTCCCAGACACCCCATATCCATTGGATTCTAACGCCGACGCGCCCGACACCGGCCACCCACCCCGACGCGTACCGCCATAGCACTCGAAAAAAATATCAAATCGAAGCCGCGAAAACAGCACAGATTTTTCTAGGGTTCTTCGCAAAACCCTCGCCACCCGCTTCCCTAATCCCCAATTCGAGCCTCTCGGGTCTCGGATTTAGGGTTTATGCATGGCTTCGGCCCCTCCCGGTGGCGGCGGCGGGGAGGAGCCCACTGCGAGCCCCGCCCCGGCCGTTGCGGCCGCCTCCTCGGTCCCCGTCAAGTCCCGGTGGGCGTCGGAGATCAAGGTCTACAGCCGAAAGTACCCCCGGAAAAACCTTAAACCCCCTCCGAACCCTAGCTCCAATCCCAATCCCTACCCCCTCGCGCAAACCCTAGCCTCGATTCGTCGCCCGGAGGCTGGGGATGCTGCGCCGTGGTCCGATCCGGCCGCGCCGACTTCCCCTTCCCCTCTTCCTCCCGCCCTGGTGCCGCATGGCGGGACTACTGTGGTCTCTGACGACGTCTCCTCGGGGCTTGTCCGGGACGGCGGTGCCGTTCCGAATGGCCATGGCAACGTTCGGGTGGGCGCCGATGAGAAGGCCCGGAAGCGCAGGGCGCGGAGCGAGCTGCGGCGGCAGCTTGCGTCAGAGCTCGACCAGGTGCGTGTGCTCTCCTGGAGGCTGAAGGCTGCTGCTGAGGCCTTGGCAGTTGATGCTTGGGCTTCCCTGCCTGTGCCGGTGGTGGCGCCACCGCCTCAGCTGGCTGCTGGGTATGTGCACTCACAGTTCTCAGCTACTGATCCGTTGACGCCCATACCCGTTCAAGTTGCTGCTACTGTTGCTCCTGTCCGCTCACTGCTGCAGCGCAGCCCTCTAACTGTTGCAGTAATTCACACAGAATCCTTCGAGAAGGAGAAGCGGACACCAAAGGCAAGTCAACTGTACCAAAATTCAGAGTTCTTGCTTGCCAAGGATAAGTTCCCGCCTGCAGATTCACATGGACGCAAGAAATCGAAGCACCACAAGAAGAAACACCGTTCCTTGGCAGCTCATGGTGCAGGTTACGACACTGAGCGGAGACTTTACTCTCATGCGTTTAAGAAGTCTTCGTCACTGCTGTCCCGGCTAACGAAGCACAAATTTGGGTGGGTGTTTAACAAGCCTGTTGATCCTGTTGCCCTTGGCTTGCATGACTATTTTGCGATTATTAAGCACCCAATGGATCTTGGCACAATAAAGGCGGCTCACTCGTGGGCAGTACAGTAACCCAAAGGAGTTTGCTGATGATGTGCGGCTAACATTCCATAATGCCATGACGTACAATCCTAAGGGGCAGGATGTGCATTTCATGGCTGAGCAGCTGTTGGGAATCTTTGAGGCGCAGTGGCCTGAGATTGAGGCTGAGGTTGACTACCTTGCCTCGTGTCCACCATTGCCAGACAAGTTTCCACCTCCCGATTGACTTGCGCTTTCTAGAGAGGTCAGCTTCCGTGAAACACCATATGGTGTTGGATTCCAAGTCAAGGCCGATTAGTCATACTCCCACTTACAGTGTCGGACTCCATCATTGAAGAAGCCAAAGGCAAAGGATCCAGATAAGAGAGATATGACAATAGAAGAGAAGCGAAAACTTAGCAGTAACCTTCAGAACTTGCCTCGGAGAAGCTTGACATTGTTGTGCAGATCATTAAGAACAAGAATCTTTCAGTTAGGCAGCATGAGGACGAGATTGAGGTTGAAATAGATAGCATGGATACTGAGACGCTTTGGGAGCTTGATAGATTTGTGGCTAACTACAAGAAGTATCTGAGCAAGCAAAAGATGAAGGCTGAGCGCGCAATGCTTGCAAGACAAGATGCAGAGTTGCGCGCACAACAAACAGTATGAGCTTTCAATCATTCATAATCTAACAATAGAACTGTAGCCGAGTAAATTTTATTGTTGGTACTGAAAATTACAGTTTCTTGCATTGCAGAGTCAAGAACCTAATATTGGTGAAAAATCTCTAAAGCAAAGTAAGATAGGTTTTCTCTGTTTTCCACTTCATCTAAAAGCACATTGCAAGGAGGCGATTATAAATTTACAATTTTGCTTATGAATAGATCTGATGGTGGGCGAGCAATTAACATCTACTGTATCAGAGCAAAATGATAATAATGGACAGAATGCAAGTAGATCGAGCAGCTCCAGTAGTGATTCGGGTTCCTCTTCTAGTGGTAATATTTCCTTCTGTCCTTGTTTTTGCTTTTCTTGTTTGACTTTTAGTTCATAACTGCTACATGCAGGCATTTGCATTAGTATTGAGCTTGGAGCAAATAACCGGACTGCACTATAGCCTAATCGCTAAACAATCTTTTTTGGCAGACTCAGACAGCGATAGCTCCTCTACAGATGGATCGGATGCTGCAAATTCATCTTGAAATGTTGGTAGGTTTTAATAAGAAAATTGTGTGTGTTTACTGCATTAGCTTTTTCACTGTAATGATCATTGCTTAGTAAAGTAATGTAAGGCATTTGTGATATTATTTAGTGTGAACCATTTTCCTTTTAGTGGCAGTTTGTTTCTTCAATTTTCTAGTGTTTTTTAATCAATACTGTTGTTTCAAAGAACATAATGATATCTAGGTATTCTTTTTATAGATGGCGTTAGAGCCCTGGATCAACGGCGGGAGGAAGAGCCTCTCACCCAATCAATAAAGGGCAAGTGTCTTATCCCCAGCCCTCGGTCCTTCAACCATAACACACGGCGTCTTCTTTCGAGTTACTCTTACGTTCCGCTACCAAGTTTGAGGCTATGCGAGTAAAACAAGATCACGTCCAATTTGGCGAACTTGATGGCAGTTGTGTGAATCTAAAGTGGAAAAGCAAGACCAGCACGGTCATGGCCCAGGAGTAGGCAACATGTTTGTCCTCTCAGCACCACTGACCAGGGCCATAACATCTGTGGCGTGGATTGCGAGGGCTGATGCATATCAGATTGCAATATTGACACATTCGTCGCAACACTGGGGCACAACGTGGTGTTAAGTGTTCCTGTGTTGCTTCGTGTCATCACCTCCAGCTATCACTAGAGCCTTTCCAGCCTCTTGCGCAGCACAACGCTGCCATCGTGCCCTGTTGCCATTGTCCTACCATCTAAGGATTCAACCTTGGTCTCCATCCTATATTGCAGCTCAAGGATAAGTCATCTATCTGGGGATGTTGGGCATTGCTTCCATCTATTAGGTTTTCATATGATATATGATATAGATTTCCAAGATGATTGTTCATTGTTTCTATTTGATAGGTTTCTTACAAGCACTAGATTGAACAATATTTGTCTGTTACTTTTTTATGAACTAGTCTAGCTATTCAAAGAATTATTTCCTTGCCATCATGTGGACCATTATGTGTTGTCCATTTTTCACTTAGTTGAATTTGCTAATCAGAAGAACGGAACCATGGCGATAAAAAAATTGAAGTGTAATATCCCAAGTAAATCCAAACCCTACTTGCCTACTTTAGTTAGGCATATATATGAGAATTAAGTGTAATGTGACCAGAGCGCCTTGACCAATAAAAAGTGTTGGCTAATCCAATGCAACTCAGCACGATAATGGCCTAATCTTTCAACCCTAATTATCTGAAATAGCCTAATGATCTCAATGAGTTTGAAGGCTGATTGGTTTGTTCCAAAAATAGCCATACAAATTTATGCTAAAATGAATTGGTATGCAAATGTGAACAAAATTTTACCAGAATTTTAGCTATAAACTAAATGCATATCAAATCTGAACAACATGGCTAAATCTTGGCAACCAAAATTTGGTAGACATCGCTTTGCCAAACAGGCTAGTGACCAAGCCTAACCCAATAGCTAGTGACCAAGCCTAACCCAATATAGAAATTTTAAACTGACTAGTACATTTTCGATGCCTTATCTAGAGTCTGGTCCAACCTGGAAAATGTTTTAAGTGTAAATGTAATTCAAATTTTTCAAAAATATTCATAATCTAACAGTATAATTTGATAAACGATCCTTCAAACCAGATATGCAAGTAACCCAGCCTAGCCCTCGGTTGGGCTTCAGCTTTTTAACTTCTGGCTTATTTTTCACTATTCATAAATTTCGTCCTTTTCTGAACCTTTGGCTTTTTGTTGAGCTTTTTTGCCGGTTCTTTTTTCCCATATTTGTTTGTATTATATGTAATGGGCTAACATATATTTTTATATTTTTTTTAATTTTTTTTAAATTTAATTATGCTAAATAATCCTCTGTCAGTTATAGCGTTTTTTTCAGCTAGCTACAGTGCTTTTCAGCCATAAGCCACCAAAAATAAGCCTAAATGATCACCACCTAAACTTGCTCATTTCAGGTTTTACTGTGAGCTTTTAGCTTTTTTTTCAATTGTAGTTACTGTTAGCTTTTTTAGCGACATTAAATTTAAAAAATTTAAAAATAAAAAAGGTTATCTCATCACGGATAATACAAAGAAATACGGGAAAAAAGAAAAGAAAAAGACAAAATTAAAAAGTTAGAAGCTAAAAGCGGAAGCACAATTGAGCAGGGGTAACCGGTAAGTTATTTTTGAGTTGTTAGTTCGTTGTTATTGATAGTCGTTCGGTCACCCATTTAACAGGATACCCATTCCTTCTGGATGTAGACACTCCGCCATTGCAACAACAGTATCCCTGCTATTGCTTTACCCCAGCCGTCTGATCAAGAAAACCAACGCACGAGATCGACTGCTACAGTGCCTGCCACATGCTGACCCTTGATTCCTGATCCAATGGCTAAGCTTGACAATGGTATGGTGCCATTACAATGGAATGGTAGAGTGCATAAATACCCTTCAATTCAGCTTATGGCTTATAACTACTTTCAAATAAATAAATAGAATAATTTCTTCGCTATTTATTGGGATAACTTTTTTCAATCAATTTATTGATTCGCTCGTACAAATATTTGCTGTAAGCCGAAGAGCATCGGCCGCAGCTAGAAAGAGCCCACTCATCACGTGTTTTGAGATCCGTGGTTTGGCTCAAACCGAGTCCAAACCTGCCGAAAAACGTTCAAAGTCCAACCGTGTAAGTCACTTTTTTCTGACGAACCGAACTTGCTGTTGAAAATGAAGTCGACCACCGGTGGCAGCAGCTTGTCACCTTCGTCCTCGCTTCCAGGCTCCATCTTCCGCAATTACTCGCACGACGCCCGCAACGCGAGCGACTAAACTAATCACCAAACCAACCAGCCAACACCGACTGAGGTAGAGCAGCAGCAGCCGCAGCTAGCCAAAGAAAACGCCACACTAGCAGCCACCACCAACCAAACACATCCCTCTCCTACAAGAACCCCCCACCCCTCCTCCTCCTCTTCCTTCTCCTTATCTTCCGTTCCGCGAGCGACGACCCAAGGATCCGACGAAGTGAGGCGCGGGCGATGCGGGGAAGGGCGATGCTCGCGGTTCTTGCGGTGGTGGCGGTTCTTACGGCGGCGGCGGCCGGGGATGCGGATGCGGCGGCGGCGGCGGCGAAGGGGAAGTACCGCGCGCTATTCAACTTCGGGGACTCGCTGGCCGACGCCGGCAACCTCCTCGCGAACGGCGTCGACTTCCGGTTGGCCACCGCGCAGCTGCCGTACGGGCAGACCTACTTTGGGCACCCTACGGGGAGGTGCTCCGACGGCCGCCTCGTCATCGACCACCTCGGTGGGTTCCGCGCTTGGGTCTCTTGGTTTCTTGGTTCCTCATAACATTTGGTGAGCTTCTGGCTGATGGGTTTCTTCTTGCGTTTGGTTTGGTGTGCTGCAGCGCAGGAATTCGGGCTGCCGCTGCTGCCGCCGTCCAAATCAAAGAACGCCAGCTTCGCGCACGGGGCCAACTTCGCCATCACCGGCGCGACGGCGCTCGACACGCCCTACTTCGAGGCGAGGGGGCTCGGCTCCGTCGTCTGGAACTCCGGCGCCCTCCTGACCCAAATCCAGTGGTTCCGTGATCTCAAGCCCTTCTTCTGCAACTCCACCCAGCAGGGTAAACGCCTAAACTCCTCCTTTGCAGCTATGATGGGGAATTGGGAATTGTATGTGACCCTTTTGTTCTTTTGATGTCTCTTTGTAGAATGCAAGGAGTTCTTTGCCAAGTCGCTGTTCGTCGTCGGTGAGTTTGGTGGCAACGACTACAATGCGCCCCTGTTTGCAGGGAAGGGCATTGAGGAGGTCTACAAGTTCATGCCGGATGTCATCCAGGCCATCTCCGATGGTGTCGAGGTAGTGATTGCTTCTTTGTGTGGCCTATTTGTTCATTGTCATGTGGAATGTGATTCCAACTACAATTGTTCGTGTCTGGTGCAGCAATTGATTGCTGAGGGGGCAATGGAGCTGATTGTGCCGGGGGTGATGCCCACTGGGTGCTTTCCGGTGTACTTGAACATGCTCAATGAGCCAGCCGATGGGTATGGCTCCCGAAGCGGGTGTGTCCGTCGGTACAACACGTTCTCATGGGTGCACAATGCACATCTCAAGCGTGCACTTGAAGCTCCGCCCAAGTACCCCAATGCAAGGATCATATATGGTGATTACTACACACCAGTTATCCAGTTCATGCTCCAGCCTGAGAAGTTTGGTAAGTTCTTGAACTCTTGGTCTGTGTAGTAGCTAGCTCAGGAAGCATCATGATTGAGTGATTTGCAATGTGGTTGTATGCATTTGTTCTTATCCTTGTTAAACATAGATACTATATGGGCTTTTCTTAGCTAAGAATTCTGTTGTTGAGTTCTTACTGCTCTGATTTCCTTAGATCTTAGTGTTTCTGTGCATAAGTTTTCTTTGATGCAGAGTCTACTTCTACTGAGAGTCAACTATTTCCTTCTGTTCTCCTTGAAGGACGTAATATATTATAACTAGATAGTTCAGATCTTAATAGAGGTGCCTTAACTTTCTCTACTAGTGTGTTGCAGAATATACAAATTACGATAAGGACACAACACAATTTGCGATGTCGTAAATCATTCGAGTAGCTTCATTCATGTTCAGAGTATATTGGAACCAAAGTTCCTAATACCATGCTCATTAGAATCCTTTATCTAGTCTGTAAAGGGGTACCACTTCTACGTACTCTTTGTTCAGAAGTTCCCCAATTGCTAATTGCCTTCCTGAGGGGGCCCTTGTAAAAAAAAAGAGGTTCCACCATAATAGTTCATGTGGGGCTAACAATTAGGATGGTTTGACTATTATGCAAGCTATATACACATGCAGCCCAACTTTTTTCTTCAGGCAGTAAAACTATCTATGAGAACTTACACCACAGGCCACACTCTCACTACTTTAAAATTATGGCCATGGCAACCCTATTCTTTTTAGTAGGATTTAGTTCCATTTGAAAAGAGTCATGTTTTGATGTCTCCATCATATATATTTTATCATCAATCCTTTTACAACCTTGCATATGGGTTGGACTAGCTACTATAATATCCTTGTAACCTTAATTTGAAAAGAATACGTACTCTATGAACTGTAAACACGTTTTCTTGTATTACAATGTCACAATCATTTTCGTATACAATGACCCCCTCCAAGGTGTTGTTAAAATACTCCAATTTTATGTCTCCAGTTGTTGTTTTCACAATGGCAAAAGTGTCCACAAATTATCACAGATAAATAAAATAACAAAACTTTGCTACCTGGCCATTTTACTTTTGCTACTTTGCTTTCTAAGCATGGCTGAATCACAAATTTTAACAAGTCCTTATCATGGGAGGTATAAACATCTAGGAATTGCTCAATTAGCTGTCATCCTTTTTGGTGATCCACTTTTGTTTTCATCTGTTGCTTGCTTACCTTGCGGATGGACCTTGGTTACCTTTTTAATTAAAGAAAAGATAAAAAAAGGGAATAGCAAATATCAGCGGTTAGAGCTAGGAAATCTTCTATATAGGTTAGTGGTCATGTTGGCCGTCACGGGATGTCCATGTCCCTGTCACCTCTAGATCACATGCACTCGTTTTCTAGAATTTCCATTTCGATGTTGCCTTGTAGTAGCAAGCACATCCTGTACTTTCCTAGTGCATGCCTTTACCCACGTAATTTTGCTGACAGAGACTGTGTTTCTGTCTCTAAGTCTCACCTGCTGGAGAAAAACGATGTAGATGCATTACTGTTGACGAAAACAGAAGGCATCTTCATTTCAAGCATTAGTCCTTCAACTTTAATGCAAATTAATGTAGGGGCCTAACAATTTCCACTTTTCAATTCAGGATTTTACAAGCAACCACCTAGGGCATGCTGTGGGGCTCCTGGGTCTGTCGCGAAAGCGGCTTACAACTTCAATGTCACAGCCAAATGTGGTGAGCCTGGTGCTACTGCTTGTGCTGATCCGACGACCCACTGGAGCTGGGACGGAATTCACTTGACGGAAGCTGCTTATCGTCATATTGCCAAAGGTTGGTTATACGGCCCTTTTGCGGACCAACCGATCGTCCAATCCTCGTGAGCATGGCACTTATGTTGTACTTGTAGTGTACCAAAATAGTACACTGAACTGGAGTAGGGAAAGTAGTTCTTCAATATAGTTCCAATATTGCATACATGTATATTTTCCATTTGATTGAATTCATACAAAGGTGGAATAGGAGCTGTCAAAAGCTTGATCTGTTTATTTGTCTGGCCGTAGAAATATTAAAATGTAACGGACACATGATTATTTATATTGCCTCCGGGAAATATGACACTGATTGTCTTTTTGAGTAGCTTCTGATTCCCTGATTGAAATCTGTCCGGTTGTAAACTGCAGCTTGTCTGAACGTGGTGTGCATTCTTGTACAGAAATGAGCTGTGTATGAGATTTTCTTTGTACACGCATGCATATTTCTACTTATAAACATTTAGCCTAGTGCCGAGAACTATTCCTAATTGAAGAAGTGAACATGGCGTGGTTCCTGAAGAAGAATCTCCAATATAAATTCGACAATGACTTGTATGGTGAACTCAGAATAGTGCATGCAGGTGGGGGTTGTAACTAATGAACTGATCTGTAGGAATTGTTTATTCTATTGCATGTTTGCTTGCCATGTGGTTAGCACTTTCTAGCGCCCATGAGCCCTAGTTTTTTTAAGTGCATCCCTAGAAACTAATAAACTGATCTGTAGGAATTGTTCATTCTATTGCATGTTTGCTTGCCATGTGGTTAGCACAATAGCACTTATTAGCAGCCCATGAGCCCTAGTTTTTTTAAGTGCATCCCTAGAAACTAATAAACTGATCTGTAGGAATTGTTCATTCTATTGCATGTTTGCTTGCCATGTGGTTAGCACAATAGCACTTATTAGCAGCCCATGAGCCCTAGTTTTTTTTTAAGTGCATCCCTAGAAACTAATAAACTGATCTGTAGGACTTGTTCGCATGTTTGCTTGCCCATGTGGTTAGCACTTATTAGCAGCCCATGAGCCCTAGTTTTTTTTAAAAAAATTACTACCCACGAGGCCTAGTTTTTTTAAGTTACTAGCAGCCCATGAGCCCTAGTTTTTTTTAAGTCCATCCCCATGCTTATTAAGGCGTCGTCTAAGCGTCGCTTAAGCGACGCTTAGGCGGTAAGGCGGTGCTGCAGTGTAAGGCGTCGGCGTCGGCGTCGCCTTGCCAGGAGGGAGTATGGCGTCCGCCTCAACCCCCAAGGCGTCGCTGTGGCGTCCGTGAGGCGCGAGAAAGCGAGGAGGGCAGAAGCGGACGCCCAAGAACCCAAAAATCAAGGGGGCTGTGGGGAACTGTCGCATAAGCTCGGCGGTCGAACCCTAGCGCGCCTCCATCCCGTCACCCCGAGGCGCCACCATCGTCGGCGGCGCGTCGGCGGCCATCGCTGCGCCTCCTCCTCCTCCTCCCCTCCTCCTCGGCTCCCCCCTGCCGAGGCCCACCTCGGTCCTCCTTCCCGCCTCCCATGGTGGCTAGCGAGGCGAGGCGCGAGGCGAGGCGCACGGGACTCGGGAGAAGGAGGACCGAGGAGGCGGATTTGCCGAGGAGAGGAGCGAGCGAGCGCCGAGCGAGAGAGATGAGAGCGAGCGGAGGCGCCGAGGCGGTTGAGTGGGGGAGAGAGCGAGAGAGATGAGCGAGCTGCGGCGAGAGCAGAGAGGCGATTTGTGTCTGCTGTGTGCGGCTTGGAATGAGGGAAGAGTGAGGAGGCGGCGACTGGGGTGAGGGTGTTAGGGTTAGGATATTTTACATTTGAGTCCTCAGGGGTTTACAAAATTACAATTAGGTCCTTTTAGATCCTTTGTCTCTTTAGATTTCTTCTGATTTAGTCCTTCAAAACTCTGTTTTCTTCGCCTTATGATATGTGTAAGGCGTCGCCTCGCCTCACGCCTTACCGCTTAAAAGGTGTGAGGGGGGTGGGTCGCCTTATCTCGCCTTACCGCCTTAATAACCTTGTCCATCCCTACTTGTTTTCAAGTGAGTTGTAAACAAATTTCTGGGGTACTACTAAAGCAAGTACAACCAATTTGCTAAACATAATCCAGGTTGCATTGCACTTGTCAGACAAAAGATTCGTTTAAACAGTGATGAAAAGCAACCATTGGAACAACGAAGAGACAAACAACAGCTCCAGATTCCAGAAGGGGTTTCTCCATCTTCGGGCTTCGCAACTTTACATGGTTAGTTGGTTACTCCACGTCTAATTTTGTACTTTGGGGCTAAGACAAGAGTAAAAAAGACTTGTTCAATTAGACTCATAGGATAAACCACAGAACAATGCGAATACCATTAGGACGTAGGCCTGCTTCAAACGATTTTGGTTTTCGGTCTTTTCTGTCTTCCAACTTTTTTAATTCAGAAGTTAGTAGGAGCGCGCCGATTTTTAATTTTGACTTGTTTGCTTTTAACTTTTTTCTCTTTTTTTGGTTTGTATTGTTCGTGGAGATATAACGATATTTTTTTTCTTATTTTTCTTCATTTTCTTTAATTGAATGACTTAGAAAAGCTAATAACAGTTAAAGTGCAATTTCAATCAATAACCAGAAGCGCAACTAGTTGAAGCGGCACCTTAACCCCTCTAGGGTGGTTTTGCTGTCATGTACACAACTACTTTACATTGGCGAAATCTTAAGTGCTTCGGTGTTTAAAGTTTCTTTAAGGGTAGGATATCTGATTTTGTAGTTCAAGATATGATATTTGTAGCTAAGGCAGGGGGTTGAAATAGATTTAATTGTATGGACTCACAAGTAGTGTGCTCACAAGTAGGGTTGTAAACGAGTCGAACTTGAGCTAGCCTGACCTTCTAAACTCGAGCTCGGTAGAAACTTGAGCTGAGCTCGAGTGAGTCTGAGTTAGGGTCTGATCCTGGAGCTCGGCTTGGCCCAAGCTCAAACTTGGGTCAAATAAGCTTAATAACAGTTAAAATAATTTAATATGCATTAATTTTTAACAATAAGGAAAACTTAAACTTGAGCTCGGCTCGAATAAGATCGATAACAATAAAAAAATAATTCAACATACACTAATTTTCAATAATAGAAAAGTTCAAGCTCGAACTCGGTTCGAGTAAGATCGGTAAGAATTAGTATGTATGTCGCCTATATAAAAAGTTCGAGACTCATAAACTATTCGAAATTAAGTTATTAAAATTTATGAGTTTAGAATTAAACTCAAACTTAGCTTATTTAGAGCTTGAGCCAAAATCAAGCAGCTGGTAAGCCTACTCACAGGTCGTATCCAGCTGCAAGGCAAGGGAGCCATTCAAAAGAAAATTGCACGAGTGAAAATTAATGAGGTTGTACGTCACTTGGGTGAAGGGCAACAACCATCTGCTGCCATTCGATGGCTGCTTCACGCCAGTGCGTGCGAAAGGCAAGATATGGCCGCACCTGCTCCATCCCATCTAGAGACCTGTGGCGTGCCCGATCAATTCGGCGAACACGGTTTATTTTTACTATTTATAAATTTTATCTTTTTTGAATTTTTGGCTTTTGTTGAGCTTTTTACGGTTCTATTTTCCGTATTTGTTTGTATTATACGTAATGGGCTAACATATTTTTATATTTTTAATTTTTTAAATTTAATTATGCGAAATAAGTCTCTGTCAGCTACAATGTTTTTTTCAGCCAGCTACAGTGTTTTCAGCCATAAGCCATGAGCTTTTAAACCGAACCGATCACCACCCAAAAGCAATCGCATGATGCAGTGGCGGACGAGGACCTCGGATTTTTTTTAATTTCTAAAAGCTGTGTTTAGTTTCTCAATAGAAACTTCCTTTTAAAGTGAATATCTTTTAAAGATAGAATCTATAAATTAATTATAATTCACATTATAATAACTTTATTTATATTGACCAAAATCGTACATGAATTTACATTACTTTATGCTCTTTTATAAACAGCCTAAAAACTATAAAATACAGGTATAAACTATAAATTAAAACTAAAAGAATAGGTCAAGCTTGTGGGAAGGTTTTCTTCCATCTTGGAACTAAATAATCCACTCACTCTGTGAATGAATATCGGTGCTATAGGGAACCGATGACTCTGCCCCTATTACCGTTACTCATATAGGTATAAAATGAGCCGTATTGCATCCCCATGCCTGTTGTATGTAAATGCTCCTATTACCATTACTGTATGAATGATACCTACTATAGCAGGGGATCAACAAACTCGAGCTCTGCTTCTGAGTACTTTGGCCTAGAATAGATGCTTGTTCAGTCCTGTTTATGAAATGGTTTCATCATCGTATTTAGGGGTGAAAAGTAAATACCAATTATCTGTATTACTCGGTTACTGTATTCGATAGGATGCGAATATGGTATAAATTTTTTCATACAATTAACAATGTTTATGTTATTCGTATTCAAATTCAATTTCATATAAAAATATAGATACGAATATGTCATGAACTTTTACCATCCAAAATATTATTTTATCCGGACTATTCGTATCCTTATTTGACGAAATAATATGCATATTTTATTATAATACGACTAATTAGTTGGATAAATTTTTTAATTGAACATGAATTCATATTTCTCTAGGTGAAGTAAATGAATTAGAATGATTAAACGTGATTGTACAAAAATAAAATGGCATTAATATCTTTATACTACATAAGTTATGGGGATATCTAAATCCAACGAATTAAGTAGATATTCGATTCGAACTCGACATTTATCTGGTCCGTATTTGTATCCGACGTTTGTTCGGTTCATATTCGAATCCGAGAAAAATATAGATGCGCATATGGTTTAAACACTATCCGATCCGTATTCAATCCGTTTTCACCACTAATCACATTTTCATGGTAATAAGTTTATAAGGAATCATTATTCGTAGCAAGATTGTATGGACTAGTATTGTCTGGAACATCATTTCTATCTGGCTTGCAAGATTGAAGATTCATACGGATATCTTCGTTTCTGTTCATATCTTCTACTGAAAAGCTAGCCCTGGAGCAAATCTTCTGCAATTTAGTTACGCATTATTAATGCAGTAATCATATTGGGAGAGCAAGCAAGTTATGTTTCTTTTATACGATAATATTAATCTTTATCCACCTATGCGAAATTGGGATGAAAAATAACTCCGTTCAGAACCTATTTTTCCATCATAATTTCTGATATAGGTATAAAATGAGGTTGCAATCCATGATCTGTTGCATGTAAATTCTCCCATTCTCGCATCAGTCCTGTATGCGTAATACCTTGTTCAGTCAATCAGTCCTGTTTATGATATGGTTTCATCATCGCATTTTCGTTGTACAATATTAGAAGGTACCATTATGTGTACAGGACTAGTACTATCTGGAACAGCATTTCCATCTGGCATATTTGTGTTGGGCAATTTTTGTGTCGAGAAGATTCTGGGTGTATATATTCAGATCAGGATGGTTGAAGAAACACTATCAAAAGGTGATTTAAGGAAAGAATGGACAAAAGGTGCGTGATTCATACTGTGTTTAAGATAGGGCTTCACAATCTACTAAGAAGTTGTTGGACCAAAATGGCGACAGAGGGGGGTGAATGTCGATCCTTGAAAACTTGACCCCAAAATACTCACGGACCGATTCCTCTCCAATAGCTACAAAGCTATGAAGAGTAGGTTAAGCCCGCTGCTAACCTAAGCCCTTTGAGGAAGAAGCAACAGAAACACTGAAGAGAAAACACTAGAAATCACACCAGCCAAGGGAGGCAGGGGCGGTCAGACCGCAGCCTTGAGGCCGGTCAGACCGCTCCTGAGCCGCCGGTCTGACCGCCTCCTTGCGGCGGTCGACCGCCAAGGCAAGGCGGTCCGGCCGCCAAGGGCTGGGCGGATCGACGGATACCCTGAACTCAGGCACAGAGAGACCCGAGGAAAAACTGAAATTTGCTGATTTTACTGAACAACTACAAATTTGAGCAAACTGAAGTATCTCTACTAGTTCTTTCTAGCCAAGAGAGCAAAGGCATTCTAAACATCAATAGGCTCCTGGAAACACAAGATTTCATCAAGAGAACAAGGAATTTAGGTTTTTGACAAATATCTGTAACTTCTACAGACAATGAGTTAAAACCTAAATTACTCAGAAATCTCTCAAGCTTTGCTCATGAGCTTTTGCAGGGAGGTTAGCCAAGAACTCTGGACTTGCTAACAAAAGCCTCAAGCCATCTCCCAAGAAGAATCAAAAGATCCCATTTTCCTCTCCTCAAACCCTAGAAATCAAGAACAGAACATAGGGAAGAGACAAAAGATGATTCTTGCAAATCGATCAACATTGCTCAAGGAACTAGATGACCAAAGGGTCTAGAAATGGAATTCCATCATAGAGCAACCCATTTTGCCACTCCCCAGCAAGAATCAACTCAAAACACAAAAAGTCAAGAATCAAACATAAAAAGCATGGAAGGAAAACTGGGAGGCAGGAGCATCTCAAGAAGAAATTGATTCATTCCCATTCAATCAAAGATTACAAGGAGTCCCGATACGCATGTACATTCAAAGGAAGGATTACACAGTGCCTCAACTCATCTTCAACCTCTCCCTCTCTCAAAATCAAGAACTCCACTCAAGAACACACAGAGAGAGCTATGAAGGAGACATACTCTGCTGCCCTCAACTACTCACCAACCACTAAAGCCTAAAGCCAAAACAACCTCTCCAAAGGCTATTTTAACTAAAGCAAACCCTAACTACCCATGCACTCCCTCATAAGACTTGCATGAACTTGAGGATCCCTCTCCTATTTATAGCCTTTGGCTAACGGGTCCCCAACCCGTTATGCCCGCTACATCCCGAACGGAACCGCTTCCACCTGTGCAGCTTTGCGCTTTTACCGAAACGCCCCTCTTGCACCTTCCGGGAAGCTTCCGCATTTCCTTGTCGTCCAAACCTCGCAACCATCTCGAGCTCTCGTCGTTTTCAGCACATCACGACCGTTCTGACCTCAGCGCCACCTGCACCTAGTCCGGTCACCCCGTGCCTCGCCACGACTCCGCCTCGATGTCCTGCAGCCATCACAGACAAGAAACACATCAAATAGCACCGCTCGACACATGTAAGCATAAATAGCATCAATGAATCACATTAAGCATGAGATAGCCCAAACCTGACAAGTCAACATAATCTGCATCCTAATCCCTTTGACCAGGTTTGACCAAGTCCGACCGAAGCCGATTGCACCATGCAACGACATGGTCCGAACCACACAAACCAAACTCGACTTTCCTAAACCAATGTCAATTACTCATCACAAACATAGGGTCATAACCACATGGTCTCTCAGAAGTACTTGAGATTTGTCCTAAAACTAAGAGGATACCGTTGCAGCGTCGTTGATCAGTCATGGGTCTGCATAACAAAATAGATGTCGCCAATGTTTCTCCATGGTCTCTGCGTTCTCCTCTCTTAGAATGGAAGAACACTGAAAAAGTTCACAATTCATCAGTGAAAACTGAAAGGCATGAGTAACAATCATGTGTTAAATGCTTGCATGGCATGCATTACCAAATGTGAAAGGCAACAAAATCTCTCTTTTAGGAGGCATGTGATGTGGAAGTCGACACAATTTTTGGCTTGCATCACAGTTGACAAAATAGCATTCTAGACTGCTGGCGTACATGCATTACGAAGGTACATACATACATAATATAACTTATGAGCCAATTCACAAATTCAGGGAGGCAGATGCATTATTGTTGACAAAAATGGTGGCCACAGATAGTTCAACTAAGCAAGTGAATGAATGCACTGATACACTAACAATTCCAATTTTTACTGTAGGATCGGGTATGGCGAGTCGGGGGATAAATGACATAAATCTTTCCTCGTGTATTAGCAACACAATATAGTAGAAAACTCAAGCCTACAAACTACCCAAAAGCAAAGAGACACAATCTCACCGGTCAGACCGCCGGCCAGAGAGCGGTCGGATCGCCACTGCCGTTTGGACCGCTCGAGTTACAGCGGTCTGACTGCTCACCGAACAAAAGCTGAAAACAACACAGCACATGATAGAAAATAGCTAACTCTTAAACCAATGACCCACACAGGATGTAACTTGGTATAAATCCTCTCTAAGATGTCAGAAAATTATTCCAATCATGGATCATGAAGATTAATGCCAAAGTTCCGACTTTTATCCAAAATAAGGAAATTAACACCAAACCAGACAAAAGAGAGAAATCTTGATTTGCTTTTGCGCATGAGTCCTTGATAATCTAGATGACCTTAAATGTGTTCTCACAGATCATACCAAGCTAGATAACGACACAAACTTAAGCCAAAACACCATCAAGATTAAAACCCCCAAGATCACCCCTCTCGAGCAAACCGGGTAATCAAAAAAACTTTTCATAGAAAGTGTCTAGATGTATGGGATCTGATCTCCACGAGATATCTCCATCTTTTACATGTCCTTGGTACAAAGAGAAATCAAACGGAGATGAAACCCATCCAAGAAAACCAAACAAATCAAAAGCACAAGGAATCTATAGCACAGCTCACTTGGACAAAGTTTGGATATTCATTTCATTTTAAGAGGAATCTTTTACAGCCACTTCCTCATAGAGGATAGTGCTCACACAGAGAGTTTTCAACACAAAAACCCTAACCTTTCTCTCTCTCTCACAAGAGATGATCCATCTCTCAACACAAAAGGGCTTATATAATGGAGACTCCTTATCTCCCACCAAACTCTAGCAACCAGCCCATACTTACAAATAGGAAAACCTGATAGCTTACACATAAACGAGTTTTACACAAATGCTTGCATGCTTTTCAAAGCGTAACTTTCACATTGCTCCAATAGCCCGATAAGATGCTCCATCCTTCAAGACATGACATAAACTACTTAGGCCATCGTTGCGGTTTCACAATCCGCCTCTTTACTCGGTATTTGTAACAGCCCAGGTTTTTATTCAAATAAAATAAATAAATAATAATAGAATTTAAATTAAAAATAAGTATTTTTGTTGCCTAAATTTTAATTTGGTTTTGCCCTGGATTTCTGTTTTTGAAAAATGTTGGATTTGAAAAGTATTTTAAATGAAAACCTAAAAATACTATTGATTTTCTATAAAAAAAATTCTATGTCAAAATAATTATTTGGATTTATCTGGATTTTATTTTGGTTTTGAGTTTTCCTGGAGTTTTAAAATCTGTTTTGAAAATAAAAAGTATTTTAGGTATGAAAATATAATATCAACATTAATTGGAAATATTTTTATTAAGTCCAAAATATTCCCAAGAACTTTTGAGAATTTTTCTGGAATTTTTGGGATTTATTTCATATTTTTCTAAGCTATAATTAATTTCCTAGTCTTTTTGAAAAATCCAAAATCAGAAAATAAAATAATTTCTTCTCCTCCTTTCGCCGCCACGTGGGCGGCAGATTGCACCCACGTCGATGACCGGATCCGCCTACCCCTCTCCCGTGCTCACCACGTGGACGGCCCGATAGCCATGCGCGTCCCGCCCGCCCCCAATCTACCGTCGCCCGCATCACCCCTAGCCGCCCGATCCGCGCCCTCTGCATGGCCGCCTGATCCGCCGTCCACCCCCTTCCCTTCCTTCGGTCGTCCGATTCCCCGACCCCACGATTTGGCCGCTACCCGCTCCCCTCTCCCTCTCTCTCTTTGCGCGCGAGGCCCACCTGTCGGGTGCGCCTTCCCCACGCGGCACCCTTCTCCCTCGCGCCGCCGCCGCCTGCAACGGCCGCCCCGCCCTAACCGGCCCTATCTCTCTCCCTCCCCCGCGTGGGCCGCCCACTCCCCCACCTCCTCTCCCGCGCGACGCGCTCCACTCCGCGCCGAACCGTCGCCCACCTCCCCCATTTCGGTAGCATCGCCGCCGCCCACTTCCCCACTCCGGCGAGCAATTCACGTCGCCCCCGCGCCCCTCCGCCCCTATAAATACCCCCACCAACTCTGCCTCTCCTCGCTCCACCTCCCCCTCTCCCTCCCGGCCCTCCCGGCCGCTCCACCGCCGCCGCGCCGAAGCCAGCCGAGCCATCTCCCACGCCCGCCGAGCTCCGCGACAAGGTGAGCCCGCTCCCCCTCGGCCTTCTCTCCCCGTTGCCGCCCTCGCCGCCGCTCGCCGGAGCGCCGACGAGCACGCCGCCCCCGAGCACCTCCCTCGCCGACCTGTCCACATCGGCTCCACGTGCCTGCGTGGTGGCTGACATGGCGCCACGCCAGCGCCACCTCAGCCTGTCCCACCCCCGCCAACGCCACACATGCGGCTGTGCCACCTTAGCTCCCCATATGGCCCATGGACTCGGTCTGTGGACCAGGCCCCACTGTCAATCCCTCTAAGGCAAGGCTGATGCCATAAATCCGATTTTCTTTCAGGAAAATAATTCCATTAATCCCTGCTGACATCATAAATTCCTTTTTCTGGAGAAAAACAATTCCAGAAAATCAATCCTTTTCTTTTTCTCTGATTATAAACTTCCCGAAGCCGGTTCTTCTTTATCCTAACTCCGATTGAGCCCATTCAAATTTCTAAATTCATCAAAAATTCCTCTCTATCCATTTCTAGCCTCAATTCAAATATTTGAAGTCAATTTGAATTTATTTTATTTGAATTTGGTGGGTTATTTGCACCAATTTGAAGAGCAAGGCAAGTCACACTCCTTGATCATGTTGATCCCAGATTTCAAAATAAAATTATGTTGTTTTAAATTATTCTGCATGCATATTTTTACCAACGTATTTCAATTCAGTTTTAAATTTAGTTATTGCCTACTTGTTATCATCTCCATTGACATTGAAATTACCATATACTTTGTCACCCTAGATTAAAACTCTAGTTAGTACACTAGTATTGGCTAGAGAATATTATATCAAATGCTTAGACCTGCTTAGTCATGATATTTGTTTTGGGATATCTTTTTCACATAAAATGACGAACCTTTTTACATAAAATGATAAGCTTTTCAAATGTACTCTTGACTTTGGTGAGTCAAGGAGGATTATGAAATATTTTGAAAACAAAATATAAAAACTGGTTTAGACTTAGGCTATTGGTTAGATTGGTGGGTGCAAGCATGTTCTGTTGGTTGTAGCCGTAGGGTTGATTGTCGTGCACAGGGGTATGTGGTTGGGCCTAAGTCAATTAAGGACCGATCTGTGAGCTACTTTTGCAAAGCCCTATCGTACTACCACATGGCTGGTATGGAACAGTCCTGACTGAATAATTTGCGAAGTCCCAACCTGAGTCAAGTCGTAGGTTGAAAGTGGGCGTGGTTGGTGCCATGAGAAGTCCCACTTGGGTGAGCGTGGTTGTAGCCATGAGAAGTCTCACTCAGGCTCAAGAGGGGGTCTCAGTCTGGTGGATTCCTTACTGGGGTGAAATCTTAGAGTTGGCTTGGCCAGGTTGAAAGCTTTACATTGTAAAGGCCTTGTCACGACTCCCCACCGCACACCTAAGGAAGTGTGTAATCTAGTGATACAAATGGATGATCGTGTTTTGTAGGTAAAGCTGTACAACCTATGCGAGTGTATAATCTGTCATGGATAGTGTGCTTACGGTCATGGGCATCTTGAGTAAAAGTTTTTCATGGATTAGACTTTGTTTTTCAAAATGTTTTTGAAAACCTTGTGGATGGATAGAATCCACGAGAGTGAACACCTTGCGGATGGATGGAATCTGTCAGAGTTGCGCAATGAAAACGTGTGGATGGATGGAATCCATACGTGATCTTTTGGAAAAGATGGTCCGGGTGGGATGCCCGTGGATATGTTGGTGTTTGGTCGGAGCCTGCACTGATGGTATTATTTTCAACTATAAGTACCGTTTTACTTATTGTATTAAATTCAGCAATTTCAATCTATATACCGTATTTCTTTAAATGATGTTTTATGTAAACTAACCCTATAAGTCTTCCATTGAAGCCTTTATCATTATGTTGCATTTCTCCGTGTGATTTGCGGAGTACAAGTTTGTACTCACCTTGCTATCTCCATACAGAGGAAGATGTCGTTGACTACGGTGAAGATCAGAATGAGTAGGCCGCGTCTTACTGTCGTTTGCCTGTGGGCAGGCTTGGGCTTCGCTTCTTTTCAGTTTGCTTCCGTAGTTATTTGCTTTATTTACTTTTGCCAATGAGCGTTGATGTAAGGCTTGGCCATAAGGCCGTACCCTTTATTTAATGAAATAGTCATTTGTGCTTGGTATTTATCTTTGTTGTCACTGTGTGCACTAGCTGATCCTGGACTAGTGTGATTTACGGAGGATCCGAGTCGTTACCGGGTTCCGATAGTATTTGATAATTTCCTCAATTGCCACCCATTAGTCTCCACGGTGCTTCTCCCCAAAGCAACTACTGCAACAAAGTCAATAATGCCCAATCACTTGCCGCCAAGATCATACATTTGCTCTAAGGACGTCACCACTTAAAACACCCAAATCCAAGGCACACCACATGCATACACTTGCCTCATCACGATCTTTATCTTTCTCCCGTGCTTTTCCACTTGAGATGATGCTCCACCTAGACTTACGCGACCCTTCATGACCTCAAGACACCTTCCTTAGCCTTGGTCTTACCATTGACCACAACAATCACCAAGCATCTTATACATCAAAGAACAAGCAATCGTCCCGAGCACAAGTGGCATGCACTTGACTCTCATCAACAAAATATGCACCACTTAACACCAATGTCAAGATTCCCTCAAGTATGGACTCGCAATGACTAACACTTGTATGGACTCCCGTCATGACTAACACAATTGAAACCAACTCAAATAACTCATTACCACAGGCCGGTCTGACTACCAACTAATGGCCAGTCAGACCACCCCAAACAGGCTTAACTCCTTTCGATAACAGAGTACCAGTTTGACCACAGCATCCATGTTGGTTAGACCGCACGAAGACCTCCGGTTGGGCCACCGTTGAAGAATCTAGACCCATCATTATGTGTTAATGATATGTTTTGGTAATTAATGACAATCAAATTGTGGGACTAATAGTTTCATTGAGATGAATGAACAGGATATGTCTCATGATGATGCATAACTTAAGATAGGTTCATGTGGTTGATCATTCTCAAGCAATGTAAAAACTTCACATGTGTTGATAAGTCATGACTCAAATTTGGAGTTGAGATATATGTTATCAAGCTTCAAGTGGATGCGTAAGGCAAAGGTATGACTAGACAGGGCTAAGAATGTGTTCATAGTCTTTTACCGGTCTTAGTGTTTGGTCGAAAGATCGAGTTGCTAGTATAGAATGCCGTATTATTAAGAGAGGTCGGGAATAGTAGCTTGAACATAACAAGTGTTAATAGCCTACTTAATTGCTCTAGCTCTCTCCGTAGCATGATGCTAATATTTTTTAATGTGATTTGAAAATGTTGTAGCACATACATAAGTCCTTTGTGACATGTGACTGCATGTTTACGAATGTGTTTTGTAACATGTTGAAGTCCATATTATTTCCCCTCTGAGGCATGATGCTAATATTTTTTTAATGTGATTTGAAAATGTTGCAGCTCGTGCATAAGTCCTTTGTGACATGTGATTGGATGTTTACGAATGTATTTTGCAACATGTCGAAGTCCATGTTATTTCCCCTCTTTGAGGCATGATGCTAATATTTGAGATGTCTCTCAAATAATTATAGCTCAAGCAAATATTGTTGCTACGTGACTTAAGTTTGAAAGGCAATTTGAATTGGTTTAACTCCATGTCGTCTTCTTGGTGATGTGATACTTGCGAATATGTTCCATGATCTATTGGGAGTCATTTGTTAACCTTAAATGTGTATATATATAATTTGCAAACCTTTTGTGTAAAGTGGCTGAGAAATATGCATTGTCTTCTAATATCCAGAGCATGTCCTCAAGGTGGCGGTCTGACCGGCTTTGTATATGCGGTCAAACCAGCCTAATTAATTTCACCCGGGCCAAAGGACAGTTTGACCGTGGAGTGGCCAGGCTGGAGTATACACGGTGGTCTGACTAGCCAAACCGGTCTGACCGACATGCAAGTGGCGGTCAGACCACCCGACAGTTAGACCGGCATACGGGTAGCCGTCTGACCAGTCCGCGGAACTATCGTTTCTTCTCGCGGTACGTTTTTTCCAAGGAGTAATTTTTCTGATATCAATCTAACCGGTACCTTTGTGGTTTGATCGAGCGATCAGACTGGTCCCTGTGTGGACGGTCTGAGAGGACCGCGGTAGTACCAACCAACATTGTAGTATCAGCCCTTGGGCTGATTCTTGCCATTTTCTCACTCCAACAACTAGTTTTTTTAGGGAAGTGTATAGATACCTCCTCAAGGGCTATTGAGAAGGTTGTTGCTAGCACTGTTCCTCTATTTCTTGAACTAAGAGCATTTCTTCTCCTATATGCATGTGTTGCACTTGGTGGTGGACTTTGTGTCCGTTGAACTGCGATTCTTGATTCATTCAAGTGAGGGTCTCTGACTTGTTCATCTTGGAGTTTGCCGACTCCTAGACGGCTTCGGAGACATGGTGGTCCGGTGATCTTCTCAAGAAGCTTGTGAGAAGGCCAAGCGCGTTGTGAGTGGCGTGATACTTGTCATCTCAGAGTGGAGGAAGAACAACCTTAGTGGATTAAGGTGGTTAGGCTTAATTTGTGGAGCCGGTCCAACTCAGTTGGGCTTACCTCAACGTGGATTAGGGAAATCGGCAAGTTTCGAACACCATAGTAAAAACATCAAATGTCATTGTGGTTTGTCATCTTGCATTCAATTTACCTTCTAACAATTCATATTCAAGCATTTATAATTATTGAATTGATTAGAATTCTTGTCTTCCTAGGATTGCTTATATTGATAGGATTGCTTATCTTGATTTGAAATTATATTGTTGGTGCACTTAGTCAAACTTAGATGTTTTAAGCCTTACTTGTGAAAACCAAGTAGTTTACACTTCCACATTATAATTTTGGTAGTAGCCTAAAAGAATTTTTAAGACCATTTATTCACTCCTCTCTAGTCGGCCTCCTCGATCTTACAAGTGTTGATAGCTCACTTAATTACTCTAGCTCTCTTCGTAGCATGATGCTAATATTTTTACTGTGAATTGAGAATGTTGTAGCTCATGCATAAGTCCTTTGTGACATGTGACTAGATGTTTGCGAATGTATTTTGCAACATGTCGAAGTCCATGTTATTTCCCCTTTTTGTGGCATGACGCTAATATTTTTTAATGTGATTTGAAAATGTTGTCCAAAAGTCCACAAATAAAGCGTGGTTCAAATAAGCTTACAAAAAATTTACAAGAGACCATAAGCTTATCCATCACATGACAAGGTCTATTGACCTACAAAATAAACTAGGAACTCAACTTCTTCATCCTTCTTCACTTTCTTCTCCTTTTATTCTTCATCTTCTTCTCTCACTTTTGCATCAATACCCAAAAAAAGAAAGATTTAGCCACAAGACAGAATAAAAGAGAGGAAAGAGAACTAAACCATTTTAGAGAACTCACGAGAAGGAGCACAGGAGGAGCCACCAAGCACACTACGGCGACAACGAAACCGAGGAGGGGGATCATCTCTCTCAAGACGATTCACCCTACTATGGCAATCAATCACTTGTCGCCCAAGAATCCCAAGCCTTTAATCCCACCTAGCTTGCGCGGCGATGGCCTCTTGTTGATTTCTCTCTATGATATCCATGCGAGAATCAACTCTATTGAGCACTATGGGGAGATGTCCAAAACTTTGACGCATTTCATTCATGAAGGCATCGTCAAAGAATTGTTGTTTAGGGTGTCCATGATGTTGCTGCCCCCACGCCCAAAAGGCTATCCCATGTGGTCAAACTACCCACCATGAGGTTGAGGAGGCATTGGAGGTGGATAAACATCTCGAGAACGATATTCTTTATACTCCATATTACAATCAGCACTGAAATCAGTTATATTAATAATGAGTTTCATAATGTGAGGAACATAGTAAATACTTTTGCCTTTGTCTCCCTTTGATGAGGCAATCTCTCGAATTATTAGGTTCACAATATTAAAGCGAGTTCCTTCCATAATGTACTTATTGGTATTCCAAGCTCTACCATGAATTTCATCATTATTGCCACTCCTAGGAAAGAAAGTGGCTCTCATGATTCTGTTGATGATGCTTAGGAGAGGAAAGAGTCCCGACACTCGTCCATGCACAAACCTTTGATTCGGATCATAGTATTCATTTATATGAGTGAGAGGCAGTGGATTTTTGTCATGAAATTTGATTCCAAGAGATGCTTGCAAGCCCAAGGAGATCTCAAGCTTCCTTTTGGTAGCCTGAACACGTGTTGTCCCCGTCATCCAAGAGAGGAAATCAAATTCTGGGGAAACATACACAGTAGCATAAAGTTGTTTGATAGCCTTTGCGTAATAGTCACATCTCAAAGTCACAAACTCCTCAAGGTGCACACGCCGGAGAAGAGGATATAAACTATTGAAGATGAGATTCTTGCTCAGAGCTCTATGTGATATATCGATGATTTGCAAATTTCTTGTCAGCTTAGATTTGATGATAAACCTTTTGTTGAAACAAGGTATAAAAGAGATGTTGTATTGCAGAGGGAGGAAACTAAAATTAATCAGCATGTCTGAGCATAGCCTACTCCTCATGGCTCATTTTGGAGAAATCTGGACGCTCTGGCTCTTCCTCGTCCTCACCTTCATCATCATTTTCTTTGTCCTCCTTAATTTATATCTCAGGTTCTTGTGCAATCTCTTTACCCTCACGGCGTCGTAAATTGTACTCAGGGACTTCTTCATTTTCAAAATGCTCTTGAGGTTGAGGTTGCGAAGGATGCTGGCGAGAAGACGAGCTTCCTGCAGCTCGATGATGATGAGCTTTAAAGAACGAGGGAATTGCATTTTTGCGGCAAGATTCCTTGGTCCTAGGCATTTTTGCTGTCAAAAGAAGTTACTACTTAGAGTAAGAGAGATTACCACTTAGAGTGAGAGAAGATGAAGTTTGATTGAAGAAAACTTGAAGTTCTTGGCAAGATTAGGGAGGGATTCAAACTGTATTTGATGAGAATGAGAGCAATGTGACCAAAAACCTTTTGGTGAAAAGTTGGAGGAGAGGGAGGAGAAAGCGAGTTGTCCTTGGAGGCCGATTGAGAGGAGGCGCGGAGGAGAGGTCGTGCGGGAGGAGACACCGAGAGCATTCATGCGGCCGAAGGGGTATGAGAAGGGTCGGGCAGAGAAAAGAAGCGGTGGCCTATCTGGACAGCGATTTCTGGGACCAGTGACTGCTATCAGGAAATTGAGACCAGTGCACAAAGCCAAATCGAGTATTTACACAATCAACTTTGAAAGTTACTTGGAGCTTTTCCAACCAGTTTATCCTCAAGAAACTCTTTTACTAAAATCGCTTTTGTTTTGCAAAATAACTCACTTCAAACGAAATTTTGAATTTTAAGACAAATTAAGGAGGAACACATCCAAGAGAAATAAAGCGTCCAGATATGAGCATTTCTCTTCCTCAATTGTTAGAGCAAGAGGATTCAATAGAGAAAAACCCACATATACAATCAGCCATATTTTTGGACTCATAGCCTTAAAATAATATGTCATGTGGATTTTTTAATTTGCATAATTGGTACCATTAAATAGAGGTGTGTCATCTAGGCGCACTATATCTCTACTGGCCATCATTTACTCTCTAAACAGTAAAGCCTAATAAATGAGAGACAAGTTTTGATACCACTTGTAAAATCGAAAAGACCGACTAGAGGGGGTGAATAGGCAGTTTCAAAAATTCTTTTATGCTATTACCAAGTTTATAATGCGGAAGAGTTATCAAATCAGTTTCGCACAATTAAGGCCTAAATCAACTATTCTCACAAAGTGCACCAACAACCTAAGTCTATGTCAAAGGTTTGTAATCTTAGGATGACAAGCATTCAATTTAATTCTATGAATATAAATTACTTGAATGTAAATTAAGCATAAGAAAACAAACCACAATGACACGGTTTCTTTTTACCATGGTGTTCAGAGACTTGCCGGTCTCCCCTAGTCCATGTTGAGGTAAGCGATCGGTTCCACAAATTAAGCCTTCCACCTCAAACCACTAGTGGTAACTCTTTCCAACTCCGGGTAGGTGAGCTCCAACCTTCACACTTTGCTGGTGGCCATGGCAATATGTGGATTCGGCTAGCAGCGCAGGTGTTGGGACCCCGGATTTCCGAATCCAGACCCTCTGTGTATTACAGCACTAGTCCCAGATCAAAGCTAGTGCACACAGTCAAATAGTGATGATTACATAACCAACAATGTTTATTACAATAGTAAAGAGTACAGACCGCAAGGTCTCATTATTACATCTGAGGTTTCAAGACCTCACACACTCACAAAATACAGCGGAAACAGAAATAAATCCAGCGAAGACCCATCAATACGCCACAGGCAATTGACTGGGGAAGCGCGACCTAGAACTTCGGGAATCCTTCGTCGTATTCACACACGAAGTAGTCGTAGTCTCCATCTTGAGCTTCATAATCCTCTGAGTTGATTTTTAGTGCAGCATGTGAGTACATAAAGTACTCGCAAGTTTTGGGAAAAATGCAGTAGATGCAAGGCTTAACAAAGGAAGGCTATATGGTTCTTTTGCACAAAGTAATATTTTATTTCAATTAGTACTAAATATTTTTGAATGCATTATTTTAACCAATTAGTTGTTTTAACTGAAACTAATAAGCATTTTATAGTGAAGGATGTATCCACCAACACTAGTTAACCAACTCTAACCGATAAAGTTTAAAACTGCGGGTTACATCCACCCACACTGGCTACAACCGCCAGGACAACCATCCGAGAGTTCCCTCCACTCTCGGAATACAAAACTTTGTTTTTAAAATGAAAACCAAAAATCTACCATGTGAATGCATTCCTTGCCTGCCCTTGACCGTGGGCACGGCTATTCAAATAGTTTAACACTCTACAGAGGTTGTACAACTTTACCCCCAAGAGATAAATTATCCTAATGGTCACCATGTTTCCTTTGGCATGAGACTCAGATAAAATATCACAAAGCCTTTACCTCACTCTAGTCTAACTAGACACCACCCGCTAAGGTTTCACCGCTGAAGGGTTTTAAATCCACCCAATCAGAAGCCCCCTCTTGCGCCACATGAGTACAGTAAATCCCTGTCCCTCACTGTGAATAACCAGTAAATCCCTAGCACTCACTTTCCACTAGTGGCACCTAAACTAGACTATCATGGGTTAATCACCTAGGTCATACCCATATAGGCTCGGGGTTGTACGGTAGTGATCAGTCTGGACAATCACAAGCGTCGGTCCTTAAATGACTAGGGCAGAACATACACATTACAAAGTCTCGTGCTAACTGCACCAGCCAATCCAACCACCCACCCTAGTCTAAAACAATTTTCCCATTTTATTTTATTTTAAAAGAACAGTGGCAACTTCAATCGCCACTAATTTCTAAATACAAAGATTATTGCAATGAAATATAATTTCCCATTTCAAGATTACAAAAGAATTAAATAGCATGACTAAGCATTATACTACCGTTCTAATATTTATCAAAGATTTAATAATAATCTCTTTATTGAGACAAATGTGATCCTAGGGTTACATGGGTACATGGCATTCAAGTTCAATTGAGGGCATAACAAAGTTGGTTTAACTAATACTTTAAGACCAAATCTGGAGTTCTATGTAAATAGCGATGCACATAAATTTAAAACAATTAAAACATTTCACAAACATAGGTTCAAAATGATCAAAGGAGACTTGCCTTCTTGTGCACTGTTTGGTTCCTCTTGCTGCGGCTCGACAAACTCTTCGGCGACGTCGGATTCTACGCACAAAAGACAAACAAACAAAGCAAATAAATACAAACAAAATTCAAATAAAATTCAAATGAACTCCAAAACTTTAAGACCAGAACCAAAAGGTAGAGCTCAATTTTATATGAATTTAGGAAAAAGAATCGGGTTAATCGGAGTTCGGACGAAGGAAAACGAGCGATCTAAAGTTTGCTGGGGCGAGAAAATGCTGGAAATTAGCAAAAATTACTGTTTATCCGAGAGCAGCGCTTTTGGAGAAAAGGCTAGCGCTGGCGAGAGGAGGCATGGGAGATGAATCTAACTAGCAAAATGGGTTGTTAGGGACCTAAAGCACACATAGGAAGCGACGGCACGCCAAACGAAGCACGGTGTCGACACGGGCAGCTACAACGACATGGGTAGGACATGAAGAAGTATGGTGAGCACAGGCTAGAACGCGGCTTGGCGAAGCTAGGAAAATTGTTGGCTCGGCCAAAGACCCACCGTAGATGTCGCAAATGACGTTTGACCGACATCGGGAAGGAAAAGGAAACACTTAATATCTTGGTGCTCGGTGAACGAAATCTAAAACCATTTGGAGGGTAGCTACCTGGGATGGTTTGGCACAATGTGACGTGAACGGATTGGGGAAAACACCACCGGATAGTTGGGGACACGAGATGCCATTGGCGGCCATGGCGAGGTTCGGAGGTGAAAATTTGTGGAGACTTTTTGGGGAAAAGGAAGGAAGCACGGCGTAGAATGCGGCGAGGCAAATCTAAGAAAAATTATGGCAAGGGCTAAAGCTTACCGGAGGCGACAAATCGACGTCGGGAAACACTTGACCTAGATTGGGGAAAACTCGATTCCGGGAGATTGGCTACACCAAAACCAAATTAATTTGGCCAGAAGGTAGATGGGACATGAAGGCACAAAGTGACGCGAAAAGATCACGGAAAAACTCACCAGATAGCTCGAGACGCGACGAGCAATTTCGAAACCGGAGGGCCTCAGTGCCGACGGCGTCCTGGGCTTTGAGGGGACTTGGCACGGCTTGGGATGGGTTTAAAGGGGTCAAGGGGTCGTATTAATAGGCTTGGAAGACATAGAAACCGACTCCAATTCGCGGATTTTGGTTTAGAGTCTGTTTCAAAAATAGGAGATAAAAGGCAAACGGAGGAACGAAACGGAAAGAAGCCAATTGGGATGGATTCCTTGCATGATTTGGCACAACTTTGCTTTTAGGAGGACAATGAAATAAGGTCCGGATTGGAAGTTATGAAGAGAGAGAAAAACGGAAGGAAACTGTTCATTCTCTCTCCACTCTTTTTTTTTGGAAATTTAAAATTGAGCTCAAACAAACTCCGAAAAATCCAAGAAAATACAGAAACATTCCTTGTGGCACAACACAAATAAAATATTTTTGGCAATTATTAATATTTAATTCTAATCATATAAACCGAATATGGAGCAACCTAGCTCTTTTTTTTTAAAAATATTCACATTTAGACCCTTGGACGTCTTAATTCCGTTTTTGGACCCTAGGCTCGGCGCCGTGACGTACGGCGCCGAGGTAACACGTCTCGGGGCCGTAAGTCACAGCGCCGAGCTGCGTGGGCCGCGTGGCGGCAGACGTGGCGGTGACATGGCAGGTGCCACTGGTCACAGCGCCGAGCTTGGCGCCAAGATCCACGGCACCGAGCTCGGCGCCGCGACCAGTGGCATGCGTGGAACTCTGTACTTCTAATGTTCAGAACTCCACCACTAGTCCTAACATGCCTTAGGGAATATAACTTGCAGGGTCTATTACATTTTGTCTACTGGGTGTAGCGTGGTTGTTTCCCCTTTTCTCGCCACAAGATGGCTCATTGCATCCTTCTTCTGTCACTCTTGGTCTTGAGAGCGCCTCACGAGCTTGAAGCTCTTCTTCCTGACGCTTGATGGCTGCTTCACGCAGACTTAACTGCTCCCGCCTCCTTTGCAGCTCATCCTCCTTGCCCTTCAGTCGGATTTGGTCCACCCTCACGTGGCGCTCTTGCTCAAGCCGCATCAGTCATTCCACCTCGCGAGCCTGAGTCCACCTCCATTGGCCGGTTCCGTGGCCATGCCGACGGCACCCGATCCACCCATTCGATGAACTTGCAAGGCTATGTGTGGCATGGTAGATGTCATGGATCAAGTTGAAAAACGATAACGAGAAACAAAGGATTTAGTTGTCGTCGTTACCATGAAGTCGTCATCCAGGTCTGGACACTTGAAGAACCTACGGCCGTAGTTGGCTCGTTGTACTCGATCCGTCCAGACGCACAACATCGTCCAGCACTCCAAATGGGTCGGACCTCCAGGAAGACATTGTTTTGTAGTAGTATTATGATGGCTTGAGGAGATGTGGTATGGAAGACATAGGAGGCCTTTATGTAGGCAGGTTATCTGGTGCAGTGGGCATAGTCCATGGAGTCCATGGAGAGGACGACATGGGAATCTTTTCGCTTTTTCAGGATTTCAGTGTAGCAATAAATGTCCCTCTGAAGGCTTTTCAGAGCCTGTAGTCTTGTAATAAATTCAGAGCTTGGACCGTTCAATGTATTTGGTACAACGTAGCCTTTTCAGTCATTTGCAGGAAACAGTACGTTCCACGAAATAAGTGCTACAACATTGCCTTCTCAGAGGCCAGTAATCATAATTTCTGAAACAACAAGCTACGGTCATTGCAAACGTGTCGGCATATCAACTACTTTTATCATGGACGTCAGAAAATTTCGACAGAGTTTTCCCTGTTTTTGGAGCCACTCTAAACACAAATATCACATGAATATATACACATATATACAACAAGTAGCTCATTACAAACCCATCTCAGTCCATATACACACATATATATCACATGAAGTACGACTTGTAAGCCCAACCATAGTCCATAAGCATAGTAATAGTCCATACATCCATACGAACAAAGTTCAAATAGTCCATAACGTTCAAGCGATGCATGCAGTTAAACTACCACAAGTCTACCATGGTCCACAATGTCCAAACAGTCCATACAGGTGAAACTACCACAAGTCTACCATGGTCCAAAAGAACAAGTCTCCGTCACTGCCTCCTAGTCTTACCCTTACCATGTGCGTCGGTGCCTGGAGTGTAACGGCTAAGCTCGCGGCGGCGTCTGCGAGGCTGTGAAGGCTGAGTCGAAGGAGCGTCTACGAGGTGAGACAGGCCTATCTCATCGTAAGTCTGCTCCACCTCGTGCTCGTCGTTGTCCTCACCGCCCTGGGCCGGGAAAGTGTCGCTTCTCATGCGGGACGAGCTCTGTCCTGTGGACCCTGCAGCTGCGCGGGAAGACGAACCCGGGCCTGCAAGTCTTGTCGAAGGCACGTACGCCCTTGCGCGCTACCGTCCCGCAACCACAACGACCCGCCGCTGCGGCGTGGCGACTGCTAGCCTCTGTCGTCCAACATTTTGTTAACCAACAAGATACGAAGATATTAGGTACTAATTTTGTGAGTGGCTTTGTCGAAACTTACTTCTAGGAAGCTACGCGTCCTGACGTCACCGACTGTCCTGGAGAAACGTTCTATGTCCTTTACAGACTGCTTGAAGGTGTTGCCCTGCAAACAAGCAAAAGAATGGATAATTTGCTATATGTAGTGGTATTTCTGTCTATTGGAAAATAAGCAATGAGATTGAACATTAGCACTCGGTTCAGAATCGGTGCTATCTCCACCTGCGTCCCAAGGCGAGTAGACTGGTCGTACGACGTGTCTTCGTTGTCCTTAGACTCAATGTCGGCATAGTCATCTTGTGTCCATTGTCCCTTCAGCTTGGACCGTGTCGCGCACCCTGGTACCAAACTTGGTACCGTGTCGTTGTCGTCCACGTTGTCTTGCAAGTGTCCCCACTCTTCAACGTACGCGTGGTGGTGCTGCTCGAAGTCTGTCACCTTCTTCTGTCGCTGACGATCAAATCTGCATGTCACGTAAACCAATAGTTAAAATTAGTAGAAACTCTGTGCAATTGGAATCAAAGGTGAGAATTGAAATTGTAGGGCACTTACTTGTGCAAGGCCACAGACGTCGAGAACGCTCTACTGGCCACAGCTGCCTCTTACCAAACTGGTGTGCAACTCTGTGTGGCAGGTGATACTCAACAGCATAGAAACAGATTAGGGGGCACCTCATCCTGTAGAGGGCCTCGTCTATGTAGCACATTGCGCTGAACCGAATACTTTCGGCTCTTGCTTGCGCATGACTCCCACTTAACTCGCATAGTAACAATTTACTTGTAAGGTACTATACTAACAAATGAAAATCACGATATCAAATGGAATTAACTTACATTGGAGGCCGTGAGCGCATCTAGCTCGTTCGTGTACTCTAGGTAGGCCCGCTTCATCCTGGCATAGGGAACTGAGACCTGGTCCCAAAGACAGGCAACTATCAGACGTCGACGAAGAGGAACCCCTGCAAACCAGGGACAAGGAGCCAAAACCGTGGGACGACCAACTGGTAGACGACACCACATCCACAGCTGGAGGAGGTAGAGGCAACCACCTAGTGACGGGTTCGCCGAAGTCCGACGACACGCCTCGCAGAGGTGGCGGTAAAGGAACGCCAACACCCCGGATGGGGAGGAGCTAAGCCTATTCCACTACAACTCATGTCGAGATGAGTTGGCGTTCCCGAGATGTCAACTGCAAGCACCAAACATGTCACCTGCTGTAACATCCCGAGATGACTATGCCGACATTGAGTCCTCGAACGACGAAGACACGCCGTACGACCAGTCTACTCGCCTTGGGACGCAGGTGGAGATAGCACCGATCCTGGACCGAGTGATAATGTTCAATCTCATTGCTTATTTTCTTGGTTTACGTGTAGAGACCGATTTGTCCGAGGAACTTCAAGAGCAAGCCCCGGAAAATTTCAACCCAAAGACAGAAGGCAAGTCTCCTTTGATCATTTTGATCCTATGTTTTGCAAGTTTTCTTTGATCAACTTGCTCAAATGATTTATAAAATGATTAGGTAGTTATTTTAAATTATTGCATGCTTATGTTATATCAAGTGATAATTTGATTTAGAAAATTTAGTTAAATACCCAATTTGTTATACCTTCCATTGAAAATTGCTTACCTTGTACCATTGTCAACTTAGGATATCCCTTTTACTCAATAATGAGTTAGTATTACATCTGTTGAATTTTTAAATACTAGCAAATGCTTAGCGTAGCAAATCAATGTAATAATGCTCAAATGAGTAGCATGTTTGCTAAATGTTTTGATGAATGATTTGTTTGAACATTGGTAATGGATGTTACCATTGTTAAATGATTTGTTTGAAAAGTGGTAATGGATGTTACCCTTTGTTAATTTAAAAGTAAAAATGAATTTCAAAGGGAAAAGTTGACAAGGGGTGGATGGAAGGTTTGGTGGTGCGATTAGCACGAGAATTTTTGGAATTGTGAATGAACCACCACAGTCGTTTAAGGACCGACGCTTGTGTTTGTCCAATCCAGGCAAAGCAGTGCAACCACAAGTCTATATGGGTACGACCTAGCTAACTAACCTATAAAGGTGTAGTTTAGGTATCACCAGTGGTGTATTGAGTGCCGGGTGTCTTGGTTACTCATAGTGAGGGACGGGGTTTATTGTACTCATACGGCGCAAGAGGGCTCCACTCGTGGATTCGAGTTGTGGTGAAACCTTAGCGGGTGGTATCTAACTATACTGGAATAGGTGAAAGGCTTTGTGATATTTTATCTGGGTCTCATGCCAAAGGAAGCATGTTGACTATTAAGATAATTTATCTCTTGTGGGTAAAGTGTACAAACTCTGCAGAGTAAAAACTATTCGAATAGCCGTGCCCACGGTCAAGGGCGGGCAAGGAATGCATTCACATGGTAGAAGTTTGATTTTGATTTCAAAATAAAATGGTTTGTCAAAATTGAGAATGTCAAAATTGAGAATGGTATAACTCTCGTGATTTAAATCTGGTGGTGTAACCAGATCAGGTGGTTTAACCTGAGTTTTGAAAGTTGGCAGATAGCCTGAGATTTAGTGTTGGTGGTTTAACCTTCACTAAGTTAATTATCTAATTTCATTTATGAAAAACATGATGTTTGTTAAATGGCCTTTGAAGTAATTATGTAGTTTTGAAATAAAATGCTGATTTTTGGAAAAGAACCATATAGCCTTCCTTTGTGAAGCCTTGCATCTATACATCTTTCCCAAGACTTGCGGAGTACAATTTTGTACTCACATGTTACTCTACAAATACATTAGCAGAGGATGAAGAAGCTCAAGCTGGAGTATCGACTTACGTGCGAGTGTGGATGCGGTGGTTTCTTCCGGATGCTTAGGATTCGTTTCCCGATCAATTGCACGTGGCGATTGATGGGTCGATTAATTACTTTTGCTTCCATTTGTGTTTATTTTCGTTTTAAGGTTACGTGAACCTTTGTAAGGCAATGACCAATGTAAACTTCAGTTATTATTGTAATAAATCGTGGATGACAATGTACCGTTTTTTCAGTTATCGTGTGTACTAGCATTGATGCGGGACTAGTCTTGTAATGCACAGGGAGTCGGAAGTTTCTACTCCGGTCCCACGTATGGTATCGAGCCATCTTGGTCAGTAGGACGAACCCTAGGTTTTGGGAAGTTTTAAGGACTTATGTTTAAAAGAATATATCAAAAATATATAAGCTTCTTTGCTTCTACTCTCTTACTTAGTATCTTGTTTCGTCCTCCCTTTTCACTATTTAAAAATCTTTCGATCTCTCCTCTTTTCAAACTTGTAGATGGCGGGTTCATCGTCATCGGCCCGTGGGATCACCATTCTCATGGCGAGGCGAGGAGCTTTGCGACTCTTCTACGGCAGCTAATGCAGCATCAAGTACACTCAACGGCCTATTTTCAGAGGCGGAACACGCGAGTGATGAACATGGACTCTGGAGCATGGAGGTGTTCATTTACGCTCGAGACGGGAGGATTGACCAGTTGAGTGTCATATTGAGTATCCACGGACCTTACGCTCGAGATGCGATCCAGATGCAAAGACGATTGGCTATCTCGGAGTTGTGCGGGAGGCACAAGGAGGAGCTACGCGATCACCTTTTGCTTCTTCCGACGACGAGAGCGGGGCGGACTCATCGAGCTTTTCCGGTGGTGGTGGGCGACCGCGCTTGACTCACGGTGCGGCACACTCTGGCGGCCGGTGACTTACGCGAGCTCGGCAGAGATCGGACTTCTTGGAGGTCGCTTTCGTCGAGCACGACCACTCCGACACTCTCGAGCCCAGCTATCGCAGAGTGAGGCTGCCACGCCGACGCCGTCAGCGAGGCTGCTGCCGGCGGTAGAGCGTCTTGGCTGCTACCACTACACCGACTCCACCGCCCTGTTGTTGCTCCGATCGATTTACGGGACCTCGCACTAGGCTTCTGCGAGGAAGAGTGTGCGGCGCTCGATCCGCCACCCGACGTTGATATTGGAGGATCTAGCCGAGGGCGCCGGCTATCTCGTTCGGTTTTCCGATTTGATCGAGTCGATCACGGTCGCGTTCGCCAGAACAAGCGCCGTGGTTGTGGACAGAGACACTTATCAGATTCAGAGGAGGACCCCGAGGAGGAGCCAGAGGAGCGCATCATCGTTGAGGATGATTAGATGTTAGCCTATAGTTTATCTTTTGAGTTGTCGGCATTAGAACGTTTTATTATATTTTGGTGTGTTAGATGGACTGTACCAAGCCTATGTGCACTTGTGGTGCAGCCATTCATAAAATTATCTTGATTTCAATAAAGTTTTCCCTAAGTGGTTGCTGGTTTCTTCTTGTGTGTTGGCTTGGGATGTTATTTAGTTTCCCCTAACCTCTTATCTATGCTAGTTCCCTCTTATCTTTTTGCTAACCCTGGAAACCGCTTCAGATGGTGAACACAAGGAGCAACCCGGGCAGTAGCCGTAACCCCAATGCTCAACCAGAAGACAACATTCCACCTCCATGACTCAAGCTCCCAACATGGAGCAGATGATGGCCATGCGATTGCAACTACTTCAAGCTTTGGCCCAAAATCAAGTCCAACAAGCCCAGCAAGCACCAGTTCAATGACCACAGTCTAAACTTGGGAAATTTATGAGAACCCGACCTCCGACCTTTGCAGATCTGCTGACCCTTTGGAGGCGGATGATTGGATTAAAGAAATAGAAAGGAAACTCAATTTGGCTCAATGTGCGAGAACATGAGAAGGTTCTCAGACGCGCCCACCAACTCAAGGGAGTTCTTTGCTAATTGGTGGGATAACTCATCGTGCCGCACATCAAGATGCTCGAGAATATTGCATGGGTAGAATTTTTGGAAGCCTTCCGTCATGCTCATATTCCTATGAGTATTATGGAAATGAAGAGGAAGGAGTTTCATCGGCTACAACAAGGAAACCTTAGTGTTTCCGCATATCCGAGTAGATTTATCCAATTATCAAGATATGCAGGAAGATGTGGCAACCGATGCCGCAAGGATCTGGAGGTTCATGGGAGGAATGGACCCCAACCTCAAAGTTCAGATTAGTCTCCAATGACTACCCTACTTTTCAACATCCGTGAACAAAGCTTTAGTACAAGAAGATGCCCGTCGACTTTTGATGCTAGGAAAAGGAAGTTTCAAGCCCAACGGTTTGCTAGCGATTCCGTCAATGCCCTACTCAACAACAGTACAACCGGCCTCCGGTGCATAATCATCCAAGTACACCCATTTCTTCACCTCGCCCTTTGCCTCAAACTCCTAGAACTGGAAATGCAACCCAACAATGAGAATAGAAATGTAGCTGCAGGAGTGCAATGCTACAATTGCAAAAATATGGGACACTATGCGGCGATTGCCCACGAAGCGTCAGCAATAACCGGTCCGCTTCAACTGGATCCTACACGGCAAGAGCTCCAACTACCGGTCAGGGCGTGGAAGCCCTCAGACACCTCAGACTCCACACCATTCAACAGAGGGCGTATCAATCATGTCACCGTAGAAGCGGCGGAAGATGCACCGACGTAGTTAGGTAAGTTCTGGTTAATTCAAGATCAAAGCAATTATATTATTTGATTACGGAGCTACACATTCATTCGTAACAAAAGCTTTTGCTGAAAGAAATAATTGGAATATTTGTTTGCTAAAGAACCTATGATAGTCAATCTCACGAAAAGAATTGAGGACTAAATTGGTTAGCCCTAGTGCAACCATAATTATAAATGGAGTAAAGTTCCTAGCGAACCTTGTTATAATAGACTCAGATGGCATAGATATAATACTTGGTATGGATTGGTTGATCAAGTATAAAGGACAGATAGATTGTGCCAATCGTGCCATTAGTCTTACCAATTCTGACGGAATTCAGATAAGACATGAGGCAGCTATGCGCTCAAAGAAGAACATTATGTTAACCAACTTAAAAGGAAAAAGTTGGAGGATGTGTCGGTAGCTTGCGAATACGATGTTTTCCACGAGGAATTGCCAGATTGCCACGGATCGAGAGATTGAATTTGTTATAAAACTGCACCGTATAGCCCCAATATCAAAAAGACCTTATCGGATGTCGGTGATGATTTATTTGAAGTCAAGAGGCATATTCAAGAATTACAAGAGAAAAGTTTCATTAGACCAAGTTCTTCACCTTGGGAGCCCGGTGCTTTTGGTAAACAAGAAGGATGGTAGTCGGCGTATGTGCGTGGACTATAGAGCTTTAAATGAAGTAACTATAAAGAATAAGTATCCCTTACCCGGATCGACGATTTGTTCGATCAACTCAAAGGATCAAGTGTCTTCTCCAAGATTGATCTTGGTCGAGGATATCACCATTGAAGATTAGACCGGAAGATATACCAAAGACGACCTTCGCCACAAGATATGGACTATATGAGTATACGGTGATGTCTTTCGATTCGACAAATGCCCAAGCATACTTCATGAATTTGATGAATAAAGTATTTATGGATTATTTAGATAAGTTCGTTGTTGTCTTTATAGATGACATTCTTATCTATTCGAAAACGATAAAGAACATGAGGATCATCTAAGGATAGTATTGCAAAGACTCGTGAACATCGATTATATGCCAAGTTTAGCAAGTGTGCGTTTTGGTTAAAGGAAATTGAGTTTTGGGACACGTAATTTCAGCGGAAGGAGTATCTGTAGATCTGGAAAAGTTAAGGATGTATTAAATTGGACTCCACCCAAGACAAGAATCGAGATCGAAGTTTTCTGGTTTAGTGGTTACTATCGTCGATTCATTGAAGGCTTTTCCAAGATTGCGGACCTTTAACCCAGATTGTTAAAGAAAGAAAGAAAATTTGAATGGAACAAATTTTGTGAGGATAGTTTTCAAGAGTTAAAGAGGAGATTAACTTCAGCACCGATTCTGCGATTACGGATATTAGAAAAGATTTTGAAGTTTATTGTGATGCATCCAAACAAGGTCTTGGATGTGTACTAATGCAAGAAGGAAAGGTTGTTGCTTATGCATCAAGGCGATTAAGACCTCATGAAGAAAATTACCCCACTCATGATTTAGAGCTAGTCTTTGTAGTGCATGCTCTAAAGTTGTGGAGGCATTATCTAATTAGTAATCGGTGTGAAATATATACGGATCATAAAAGTCTAAAGTATATATTCACTCAACCCGATCTTAACTGAGACAAAGAAGATGGCTTGAAGCGATAAAGGATTATGATATGGGAATACACTATCATCCAGAAAGGCCAATGTAGTGGCGGATGCTTTAAGTCGGAAGATCCATGTTAGCAATATGTTGATTCAAGACAGTCAGTCAACTCTTCGTGAAGAATTTCAGCGCCTCAATTTGGGAGTGATAAATGAAGGAATTCTGTCTACATTAAAGGTTCAACCCACTTTAGAAGATCGATCAAGGCGACTCGTAAAGAAGATGAGTATGTTAAAGAAATAAAAGATAACATGAAGAAAGGCAAAGCACTGGATTCTTAGAAGATGAAGAAGGAATTCTTTGGTTTGGAAAAAGGATTTTAGTCTGAGAGAAAGGAAATAAAAGATTTAATTTTAAAGGAAGCTCATGAATCAGATATTCCATTCATCCCTAAGTACAAAGATGTACCAAGATCTAAAGGAAAGTTCTTGGTGGACCAAGATGAAACGAGAAATTGCAGAATATGTAGCTTTATGTGATATATGTCAAAGGGTTAAGCGAGCACCAACGACTGCCGGTCTTTTGCAACCTCTGCAGATACCTGAATGGAAATGGGAGGAAATCGGAATGGATTTCATAACAGACTACCAAGAACCAAGTCGTGGTATGATTCAATCAGGTTATAGTGGATCGCTTAACAAAGGTTGCACATTTCATACTGTAAAGATTACCTATTCAGAGATAGATTGGCGAGCTCTATATGTCAAGAATTGTATGTCCGCATGGAGTTCCAAAGAAGATCGTATCGGATAGAGGAATAATTTACCTCAAGATTTTGGCGAAGCTTCATGAAGTTTTGGGCACCAATTTAAATTTCAAGATCGCTTATCATCCTCAAGCAGATGGCGGTGAGCGAGTGAATCGATATTGGAAGATATGCTAAGAGCGTGTGCTTTAGCCAACAAAGCTAGTTGGGATCAAAGTTTACCCTACGCGAATTTTCCTATAATAACGATTACAGTCTAGTCGAAGATGTCTCCGTTTGAAGCCTTGTATGGCGAAATGCAGAACACCATTATATTGGTCGAGACGGAGAAAGTCAAGTATTCGGACCCGATGTCTTGAAGCTAGCCGAAGAGCAAGTTCGATTAATACGAGACCGATTGAAAATAGCACAGACCAGACAAAAGAGTTATGCAGATAATCATCGCAGAATGTTGGAATTCGCACCAGGGGATCATGTGTATTTGAAGGTGTCACCTTTAAAAGGGATCACGACGTTTCAAGGTCGGTGGAAAGCTTGCTCCAAGATATATCGGACCATTTCTAGTTATAGCCAGAAGAGGTGAAGTTGCGTATCAGTTAGAGCTTCCTCCTCAGTTGTCAGATGTACATGATGTATTTCATGTATCACAGTTGAAGAAGTGCTTAAGAGTACCAGAGGAGTTAATATCTTTAGAAGAGGTGGATTTAAAAGAAGACTTGACATATCCAGAATTTCCTGTCAAGATTTTAGAAGAGGCAGAGCGCTGTACAAGAAACAAGACTATCAAATTTTGCAAGGTGCAGTGGAATAATCATCCAGAATCGGAAGCAACCTGGGAGCGTGAAGAGGATCTTCGAGCAGAGTTCCCTGATCTTTTTCCCAATCTTTCCGAATCTCGGGGTCGAGATTCTTTCTAAGGGGGGTAGGTTTGTAACATCTCAATTTTTGCTTTATTTTGGAAGAAATAATTTTAAATTAATTATTTCAATTTATTTGGAATTTTCAGAAATTAAAGTCTATTTAAAAATAAACATTTAAATTAATATAGCTTGAAAATATTTTTATGTTCAAAGCATTACCAGTGAATTATGTGAATTTTTCTGGAATTTTTGAAATTTATTTGGTATTTGTCTGAGTATTTTTAAGCCTCCTATTGATTTCTGAAATCTATAAAAGATTTAAATTCTAAAATCCTCCCCGGCCGCCACGTGGCGCCCATCCGGCCGTCCATCCCCGCCGCCGATCCGATCCCGACCATTCGCCCTCATCCCGCCTTCCCTCCTTCTCCGTGCGCCATCTGTCACCCATCCGCACCCCGCGCCCGCGCCTGCGCTCATCCGAGCCGGCCGTTTCCACTCGATGCACCGGACGGCCCAGATCAGATCAACCCCGCTCGATCTAATCTCCGCCGCTCATCTCCACTTACCGATTCATTTCATCCGACGGCCGTTCCTTTCTCTCTCGCCACTCGCCGCCATCCGACCGCTCACCCTTTCCCTCTCTCTCTCTCTCGGCGGTGGTTCCCACTGCGGTCCGTCGCCCCGCAACGGTTTCACCTCCACGCGCCGACGCGCTATTGATGCCGCCGCCGAAGCCGGCGTCGGCTCCGCCGCCATTAATGGCGCACTCGCCCGTCCGTCGCGCGCACTCACCGCCGAGTTAATGCCATCGCCGTTTCCCTTGAGAGCGCCGTTTTGCCGCCACGACGGAAGCAAAGCATTTACGCGGCGAGGTTTGCGCGCCGTTTCCATCTCCGCCGGGTATAAACGAGCCCCGCCACCCTCTCACCCTTCGCACTCTCCTCTCTCTTCCTCTCGCGTGTGCGCCGTCGCGTGAGTTCCTCCACCGCTCCATTTGTCCGCTCCGCCGCACGGCCGCTCGCGCCGCCTCGATCCCGAAAGCGCGCCAACGCCGCGCTTCGCTTCCTCGATCGCGCGCTCGATGAGCGCTGGACACGCGTCGTCGATCGCCGGACTCCGCCTCGCGCGAACCATCTCCACCATTCAATTTCCGACGGCGGGATGCTTTACGCGTCGGCCACGCGTCTTCGCCGTTTCCATCGCGCCGCCCAAACGCGCGTCGCCGCGCGCGTTCGCGTCGCGCGACGCCTCGCCGCGAGCCGCGCCACGCGGCATCCATCCACCGGACGCCGCGTCTCCGCGCCTCATCACCGCGCTCATTCGGATTCGAGCCAACGCCGGATAGAGCCACGCGTCGAACTCCCGGCCGTTCGATCCACCTCGCCGAAACCGCGCGCACGCGCGTCGGCTCCGCCACCTCAGCCTCCACGTCAGCCCTATCCGACGTGTCAAGCCACGTGGCGGACATGTGTTTGCCACGTCGGCGCCATGTCAGCCGAAACCCTTCGTCCATGCCACGCCAAGATCGCCACGCCAAGATGCCACGTGTCCTCTCGATGCCCGCCACGTCGGCATTTGTAATGGTCCGTGGACTTAGTCCACCGTAGACCGGGCCCACATGTAAACCTCGTATTTTTATTTTAATTCTCTTGCTGACGTCATAATTAGAATTTACTTTTGTAAAATAATTCCAAGAAAATCCGTGCTGACGTCATAATTCATTTTCGTTAAAAGATAATTCCCGAATTATCTTTTCCATTTTCTCGATTTCAAACTTCCAACACCATATCTTGCCCATTTTAGCTCCAAATTGATCCATTCAAATTTCTAAATTCATCTAAAATTCTAATCTTTCAATTGGTATATTTAGTTTCAATTTTTGAATTTTTATTTTATTTTATTTATTTGGATTTCTTGGTTTACGTGTAGAGACCGATTTGTCCGAGGAACTTCAAGAGCAAGCCCGGAAAATTTCAACCCAGCACAGAAGGCAAGTCTCCTTTGATCATTTTGATCCTATGTTTTGCAAGTTTTCTTTGATCAACTTGCTCAAATGATTTATAAAATGATTAGGTAGTTATTTTAAATTATTGCATGCTTATGTTATATCAAGTGATAATTTGATTTAGAAAATTTAGTTAAATACCCAATTTGTTATACCTTCCATTGAAAATTGCTTACCTTGTACCATTGTCAACTTAGGATATCCCTTTACTCAATAATGAGTTAGTATTACATCTGTTGAATTTTTAAATACTAGCAAATGCTTAGCGTAGCAAATCAATGTAATAATGCTCAAATGAGTAGCATGTTTGCTAAATATTTTGATGAATGATTTGTTTGAACATTGGTAATGGATGTTACCATTGTTAAATGATTTGTTTGAAAAGTGGTAATGGATGTTACCACTGTTAATTTAAAAGTAAAAATGAATTTCAAAGGAAAAGTTGACAAGGGGTGGATGGAAGGTTTGGTGGTGCGATTAGCACGAGAATTTTTGAATTGTGAATGAACCACCCGGTCGTTTAAGGACCGACGCTTGTGTTTGTCCAAACTGAGCAAAAACAGTGCAACCACAAGTCTATATGGGTACGACCTAGCTAACTAACCTATAAAGGTGTAGTTTAGGTATCACCAGTGGTGTATTGAGTGCCGGGTGTCTTGGTTACTCATAGTGAGGACAGGGTTTCTTGTACTCATACGGCGCAAGAGGGCTCCACTCGTGGATTCGAGTTGTGGTGAAACCTTAGCGGGTGGTATCTAACTATTGGAATAGGTGAAAGGCTTTGTGATATTTTATCTGGGTCTCATGCCAAAGGAAGCATGTTGACTATTAAGATAATTTATCTCTTGTGGGTAAAGTGTACAAACTCTGCAGAGTAAAACTATTCGAATAGCCGTGCCCACGGTCAAGGGCGGGCAAGGAATGCATTCACATGGTAGAAGTTTGATTTTGATTTCAAAATAAAATGGTTTGTCAAAATTGAGAATGGTATAACTCTCGTGATTTAAATCTGGTGGTGTAACCGGATCGTGGTTTAACTTTGAGTTTTGAAAGTTGGCAGATAGCCTGAGATTTAGTGTTGGTGGTTTAACCTTCACTAAGTTAATTATCTAATTTCATTTATGAAAAACATGATGTTTGTTAAATGGCCTTTGAAGTAATTATGTAGTTTTGAAATAAAATGCTGATTTTTGCAAAAGAACCATATAGCCTTCCTTTGTGAAGCCTTGCATCTATGCATCTTTCCCAAGACTTGCGGAGTACAATTTTGTACTCACATGTTACTCTACAAATACATTAGCAGAGGATGAAGAAGCTCAAGCTGGAGTATACGACTTCTGTGCCGAGTGTGGATGCGGTGGTTTCTTCCCGGATGCTTAGGATTCGTTTCCCCAGTCAATTGCCTGTGGCAGATTGATGGGTCGATTAATTACTTTTGCTTCCATTGTGTTTATTTTCGTTTTAAGGTTACGTGAACCTTTGTAAGGCAATGACCAATGTAAACTTCAGTTATTATTGTAATAAATCGTGGATGACAATGTACCGCTTTTTCTGGTTATCTGTGTGTACTAGCATTGATCTGGGACTAGTACTGTAATGCACAGGGGGGTCCGGAAGTTTCTACTCCGGGTCCCACAATATGCCTGGTAGCCCTGGGACACGCATTGTCTGTCCTGGGGTGAATGGCCCTAATCTCCAAAGATGGCACGCGCCTCGGGCTCCTCTAGAGAGCGGACGAGTCGTCCACGAGCTCCTTATGTTTTGGAGCTGGAGGAGGTTTCGTGGACTTAGAGTACTTCTTGGTAAGAGCCATAGCCTTTCATTGATCATCTACGGTCCCCACGAATGGTGCCAATGTTACAGGTGTGGAAACCAAACACAAGTGAGGGGGCAGACATTAGCCATGCTACTGGTCGGCATCCACAAGAGTGAAAGTGACAGGGCTTATATAGGTTCGGGGGTCTGGGAGGACCGCCCTACTCTTGTCGATAGCCTACAGGGGTGGTTCCTTGCGTGAGGGGTCCTCTTGGAGGCACACCGATTGAGATGTCTCTTTGTATTCCTTTAGAATTCAAGTTACAAATGAGGTACATAGGTAAATATAGGCTATTGGGCATATACAAATGACTAGAATACCCCTAAGGAAGATAGCTAGTCTATGAGTACAAGTGAGGAGTATTCCTGTCCTTTCTAAGTATAACAGTAATCTCTTGGTCATATGGCACATGCGCATCTATCTGACAAGTGGCCCCTCATCTGAGGTCATGTCCTCGAACTGGTGAGGCCACTCACATAGTAGGACCCGCTAGGGGTAGACCTGTGTAGAGCAGGGGCATTCTAACCACGGAAAGGGTCCTAATTTGCCCATGTGGTGCTTGGCGTCGATCGCCTTTGTTATTCCTGGTTCGTCTCTACTATCATGTGAAGAGCAGGAGCACCTCCTCCCAAATGCTCTGCATAATAGACTCTGAGCGCAATCCCCTCCACCTTCCAAAAATTTTACATGTTTCTTTGAGGAGGGTTCTTCATGTAGATACGGTGGCGAGGGAACAAGTGAACCAATATCAAGAAACTTCGGCACAAATCAGCCGGAGAGTGGTGCTCTCCTGGACTGCTCCTCTATCAACCTCCAGTCCCTATTTTGGGAGCAACGGAGGCCTTCTTTGGCCACAGGCACACGTCGGCTCACATCCCAGATGAGCTACGCCTCCTGTCGACTTTGGTTTGTGGCGGCTGTACGATGGCCCGTCTCTCCGACGAGCAACGCCTCCCATCGACAACCAGCAAACCGCACAAGACAACACCGTCATCTTCAACCACCTATCAGGCAGCCATGCCCTCTGGTACTTTCATCAACACGGATGACCCCCAGAAAGACTCGCCTCTTCTGGTCATCCTCGGCGACTCCGACATTGGACACGTGGAATTTTCTGTAGATTTCCTAGAGCTGGTCATCTGTAACTCTAGGAAATCTTGGATCTAGAGTTGCAGGCATGTTAAGTACATTTACATGACTCATTTCATTTATATTATATATTAAATAAAAATATTTAAATCACTTTAATTTAGTCAACAAACTACAGATCTATGCACATACTCGTGAAATCTCGGAGCTAGAGCTGTGCCAAACGAGGCCTAGGTCGTGTCTTTCTGTTTGGTGTCAATGTAATTTCTCTGGTTGTTGAGGGTAGTTTTGTAATGTCTATGCTTGTAATCTGTTTGTATTGATATGACCTTAAGAAAAAAAAGAACCAAGACCGAAATGCATATTATCGGAGATAATTGCGATTCCTGTCGCACAAAATAGATATTCAACATGCTATGTGTTCTCTGCACATAATCGTGAAAGGTTCTAGAAGAAAACTTAAGAAGTTTAAAAAAAACATCAATCCACAAGGTACTCAGCTACCATCAGCTATGTAGAAAGCAAGCCAAGAGATGTGAAGTGCTATATAGAATTTTTCACATAGCATAAGAGTTTGTCACAATTAAACTATCATCATAAGTCAATGTAAATTAACTGCTAGTTTATCCAACGGACACCAAAGAAAGAGTACTAACAACTTTAATAAAATGTTCTAGAATTTCAATCTCTCTCTTCTATATCATTTACTACAAACCAAGCCTTTTCGTTGAGCCACATCCATCAAGAATGTAATAACCTTTGGATCATAGTGTTTAAAATATCAACCCTCCAATGTAGACATTCTAATCTTCATTTAGTTTACTAACCAATAACTGACAATCAAGTGAAAAGAACTATTATGTCCGGACTCCGGTGATGATCAACAACGACCGGACGTAACAATTTAGTGGTAGATTGAGATAATTTGGGAGTGGGAAGAGAAGAACAAGACGGGGAACAAAAGCAATCGAGGAAGAAGGCAAATCAGAGTTTTCTTAATACTTGATTTTGTCATTAGACAAGGGTTCCTTTTAAACCCCTACACACCGACTACCCAACCGGGCACACTTACCAATCGACGCCAGGCTAGCTCCTCCATGCAACGCATGCTCTCTTAGGCCCACTCATCAGGTACTCTATTCACCGTCCTACCCCTCCTGTTCCTCGTCACCCTTTGTCGCCTTTTCCATCTCCCTCTGCTTGAATTCCAGCTTGTCCCAAGTTGTAATAGTCCTCCCAAGTTGCCATGGTTGCTGGCAAAGATGCCCACTTCACCGTAATTTGAGGTGTCACTGAGTTTCCTTTTTTCACCACATTCGAGTTTCCTTTTTTCACCACATTCTATCCAAGATTTCTTCTAGTCTGTTGGGGGAGGGTCCTCGCACTACCTCGGGCCCACGATCACGTGGGAGCGATGGCACCCGTCAAAGGATCTACCCCGAGCTAAATCCCTGTCCTGCTCCTCCTGTTCCTCGTCACCCTTTGTCGCCACTTCCATCGCCCTCCACTTGAATTCCAGCTTGCAGATGCCCACTTCACCGTAATTTGAGGTGTCACTGAGTTTCCTTTTTTCAACAGCATTCTATCCAAGATTTCTTCTGGTTTGTTGGGGGAGGGTCCTCGCACTACCTCGGGCCCACGATCACGTGGGAGCGATGGCACCTGTCAAAAAGGATCTACCCCGAGCTAAATCCCCGTCCTGCTCCTCCTGTTCCTCATCACCCTTTGTTGCCTCTTCCATCGCCCTCCACTTGAATTCAGGAAATCGTTTCTGCAGCACGTAATAGTCCTCCCAAGTTGCCATGGTTGCTGGCAAAGATGCCCACTTCACCGTAATTTGAGGTGTCACTGAGTTTCCTTTTTTCAGTAGCATTCTATCCAAGATTTCTTCTGGTTTGTTGGGGGAGGGTCCTCAAACTACCTCGGGCCCACGATCACGTGGGAGAGATGGCACTCGTCAAAGGATCTACCCCAAGCTAAATCCCCAAGTCAACCCTAAGCGAGATACGTGAGGCCGACCCCGCCAACCCCCGACGAGGTACGTGAGGCCGACCCTAGAAAGGTCTGGGGCCAACATCGGGCGAGGTACATGAGGCCAACCCTAGGTGAGGTACACGAGGTCGACCTCGGAGGGGCCCGAGGCCAAGCCCGGAGGTACGCAAGGCCGATCCTGGCAAGGTTCGGGGCTGGCAAGGTCCGGGGCCGACCCTGGATTCTCGGACGTGGCGAACCCCGTGTGGGGAAAATAAGGGTAAGCTTCTCTCTCCTACGAATAGGAACCCTTATAATGGAACAGGTGGGCCATTTTTGTAATCCTAAAACACTCATATTAAATACACTTAGCGGTTGTGTGCTTCTCGTTGAGTCCCTTCGCATCCTCGGCAGTCTCTGCATCCGACCAGGGGTGCCTCTAAGTTAACTATCCAGATTTGTATCGACGACAGTTGGCGCCATCCGTGGGGACTCGAGCGAGGAGCCATGTTGCTTAGGAAGATGAAGACAGGGTTGTCGAGCGGGTCTGGACTATGTCCATGGGAAGCCGCCCCCGCCCCAGTCCGCTCGAAGGTCCTCCGAACTCCATCCCAGACCCCCGTCCGCGCGGAGGTCCTCCAAACTCCTCACTGTACTGTCCGTGCAGACCCCGTATGGGACCGGACCACAAACACCCTCCGGCTCAGACCACCTCACTACCCCATCTGCACAGAGGCCCCACGAACTCCTATTTATGGAGTGCGCTGGGTCCCTTGTGATACTCCTAAAAATATCACCTAAGGGAGAACAGAGGAAGCAGTGCATGACGCCATGACCCATGCATCTACCACGGAGGCCAAGGCTCTCGTGACCTCTGCGTGCCAACCACTCCATTCTGCTTTTCATTCCCCCATTTCCTCTAGCTCCACTACAGAAGCCAAGGCTCATAGGACTGGCTTCACGTAGTTTACAGGGTGCTGCAATTACAGCGTTCCCGGCAAAATGTCAGTAGCTCGTGCTCCAGGGCACTCGTGCAAGTCAGGAGTCGTCCATCGCAACAGCTAGCACACCGAGGTGCGAACGGACGGCCTGATTCATCCGCATGCAAGCGCAGATAGTGCGGTGCAAGCTTGGCTCCGGTGCAGGGTGCCCATCACATATTGTACGTAGGGCCAACCATTCTTTGCAAGGTACCCTGCTAATAGGGCCCGCGGTCTACTAATTGAGATTGGCCTTCACGTGCTAGCCACAGCTGCCGGTCAAAAGCTCTGGCCTCCCTCTGGTCTCTTTCCCCCATTTCTTCTCCAGACAATGCCTCCATGATGAAGGCCTCCCGAGGCCCCGACCTCCCTCTTCCCTAACTACCATTTCGCCACCTAATTTCCCCATTGCAACCACCTACCTGCCCTACCCGAGGTCAATCCCATGCACACAATCAAAACACAAGCATGGAGACATAATTCATCCAAAATGCATTCACCAGTTTGCTATTTAACCATGAAAAATGTAGAATTTGCAATGCATGAAATAAAAAGGCGCTAGGCATATTACCAAAATTGCAAGGTTGAATCTGCAATCTCCCAATCTTCACTAGTGGAAACCATGCACCTGTATAAGAGTGTCCCGCAGGATCAGAATATACAGAAATAAGGCAAACTGCAGTACGGTATCATTTAAGGCCATCAAACAGAAATGATGTAACATACCATCTTGCTTGATCTTTGAAGGCAGAAGTACATCATCAGCTAATGATTCACTGCCGCTTCTGCAACTAAAGCATGAACCTGCGAAAGCTTAACAATTATCAGCTTGCGTTAAAAAAAATTGGGAACCCTTGACAAAAAAAAAAGTGGTTTGGAGATGAGTAAAAGGAGTATATGTCAATTTAGCTTGTAGCTTTCAGTAAGGCTCGTTTTCTGCCTTTCTGCTAATGTATAAGAGCATGCTAGAGATAACAGATTAGCAGTTCAAGTATAATTAAATAGCGAGCTATCCTATTGGCATTTCACTAATCCATCTTTACAATATGTCTATCGTTCATTTAAACATATTAGCAAGACAGCAGATAGAAGATTAATGTTGCAAAATTAACTAAACTACAAAGATGAAAATGCTCAAAAGCAAATACAGGGCAGAATGAAAATAGGCGAAAGCATAAAAGCGAGTTCTACCATCACTAATACACATCCAAGATAACAAATTTGCAGAACAATGGAACACAGATCAACAGGGCCAGAGGAACGTAACACATCTGACAAACAAGTAAAACCACTAGACCAGCAATAACCTTTATCACCTCTGCTAGCTAATGCTGCTACAGAGACAAGTTCCATGAGAAAAATCCCTCAAATCAATAGCACTAGCAGGTAGCAGCATGCATAAACATCCGCAAGATGTAATTAGTGAGGTTGGATTAGCCAAAAATGTATGCCACTCTAATAGGACAGTCGCTATCCAATTTTGACATCCTACGGAGAAATGAACCATTAAACTACAAGAATCCAGCCAAGAAATTACTAACCATCACCTCTAAATCATCCAAAACCAAAAAGCTCACAAGAAAAACCCAATCCCTAACAGTTCAAATAAAAAACTTTTAACCGTAAAGGAACAGAGAGACGTACACATGGGCACGAACTTGGGAGGCCAGTAGAAACACCGAACCGCCAGGAAGATGTTATCTTGGGGGGAAAATTGCATATGTAGATTTGCCCCACACTTAGATAGCTTTGCTATTTTGCCCCATACTTGGAGTGTCCCTTGCTATTTTGCCCCACTACCCACCTGGCTGCTGGGAAAGGACAGCTCTACCCTTGACCCGAGGTGGAGGACGGCGCGAGCGTGGCCGGGGGCGGCGGAACGGAGGCAGGCGGCGGGGTGGCAGCGCGAGGCGCGGGTTGGCGGGCGGCGCGGCCGGGTGGCCGGAGGCGGCGTGGTGGCGTTGGCGGCGGCGACGCGCGGGATGTACTCCGCGCCTCGACGCCTTCCTCCGCCGGCTCCGCCCTCGCCGGCGGCGCCGCGGGCTCTCGCCTCCTACTCGGCCTCCATCCTCCCGCCCGCACGTAACGCCGCATCTCGTGCCGCCCTCGCGCTGCGCGCCCGACCTCGTCTTCGCCTCTTCTCCACCTTCTCCTCCTCCCGGACTTCCCGGTGACGCCGCCACCGCCGCCGCCGCCAACGCCACGCGCCGCCCGCCACCCGGCTGCACCGCCTCCACCACTCGGCAGGCGCCCCGCCAACCCCGCCCCTCCGCGCTGCCACCCGCCGCTGCCTCGTTCCGCCACGGGCGCCACGCCGCGCCGTCCTCCACCCCGGTCAAGGGTAGAGCTGTCCTTTCCCAGCAGCCAGTGGGTAGTGGGGCAAAATAGCAAGGGGCACTCCAAGTATGGGGCAAAATAGCAAAGCCATCTAAGTGTGGGGCAAATCTACAAGTCACCCCTAACTTTGGGGTACATAGGAACTCGTGATTCCTCATCCTTGCCACCCACGAGGCAGCACCATTTCGCTTCCTACCCCACCGCTGCTCCTCTTCCACCATCCCCATCCGCAGCGACGGCGAGGAAGCGGAGGAGGGGACCATGGGGAAGGACGGCTTGCGATCGCATCCGCCGGTAGCGTGTTCGCCGACGCTAACTCCAGTACGATCGTGACGGCGGCCAAGTGCGCCGCTTCCCGTTCTTGTCGTTGCCGCCGCCGAGGAGAGCAAGGGCTTGTGGTTGCTGCCGGAGCGCGCGTGCGCGTCGCCACGCCACTCCACCTCGGCTGAAACGGCAGTCCTCATCCGCACCACCGCTTCCCAAGATTTGCCGAGGGAGAGGAGGCCTTGCGATAGCGTACTCGCCGCCACCGAAACCATCTGCGTCCGGTCGGCGCGTGCGGCCGCTCGTCGCTCCCCTTCCTCTCGCTTCCGGGCGCCACGGGACGAGGTCACTCACGGAGAAGGAGCGGAGAAGGCATTAGGGAGAGACGCCGCTCCACCTCCTCCCAACCTCTAGTCTTCAGCCACCACCGCCTCCGACGATCACAAGGGCGTAGGAGACGGAGTCCGAAGTGACGGAGGAGGGGATCTGAGAGAGGTAGAGAGACTAGGTGCCTCAGATGCCTCCCGCCTCTGTAGGTACTCCTCGACGCCGCTGATGTAGGGTGATTGCTCGCCGCCGCCACCGCTCCACAGAGCCTCCACGGCCACCGCAGCCGCCTCGTGCCCTCGTCGGAGGAATTGGATTGTGAGAAGAGAAGGGAACAGGGGAGAGGAGACGGGGAGAAGACTCAGAAGAGGAGTAGGTTTCAATTGAGGGGTTCTGTGCAAAATAGGTGGAGAGCAAGGTTTTATGCGTCTACTCATTGGTCTTTTCCGACCGTTGGATGCAAGCCACACCACTCCGTAGGGGTCACCTTTTCAATTTCTAGCCGTTATTGGGGGGGCTCGTTCCAATTTGTATCCGTTGCAGGGGGTTAATTCGTAAAATATTTGCTTTTTAGCCCAAATTTTGAAAGTTTTTTACATATGGACCTCTGGAGAAAAGATTTGCAAAAATGGACCCTTACCACGGCGTCAAATTACATGGCGCCCACGGTACACAGCACGACGCCATATGCTTTGGCGCCATGCGTGGCCACGTAGGATCCACGGTGGCACAGCTCAGCGCCAAAGTACATGGCGCCGAGCTGTGCGCTAACGGCCGTGGCGCCGTGCTCTGGGACTTAAGCCCGAGCGCGGCCCCCCGGCCCCCCACCCCTTCACTCTGTTCAGCCCGAGCCGAGAGCAACCGCCGCCGCCGCCACTCTCTTCCCCCTCAAAATCTACTCAAATCCATCTGTTTTTCTCATGATTTTGCTTCGAAATCGAGTAAGCAAGGTGAACCCCCTCCTTTCCCTTGATTTTTTGCAATAAATATGTATTATTTGATGTACATTTCGTGTGGGAAGATTTGAAACCCTAGATGAAATTAGTTCAATTTGGCTTGGTTTTAAGTTGGATTTTCAATATATATGCGTAATGTAAGAGTAGTAATGTGTATAGATTCGTTTTTAGGGTTTGATTTTTAGAAATACATATGTTTTTAGGGTTTGATTTAGAAATACATATGTTTTTAGGGTTTGATTTAGAAATACATATGTTTTTAGGATTTGATTTGAGCGAGATTGATGAAAGTTTAGATTTAGGGTTTGATTTAGAAATACACATGTTTTTAGGGTTTGGTTTGAGCGAGATTGATGAATGCTTAGAAATACATATGTTTTTAGGGTCCATTTTAGAAATATATATGTTTTTAGGGTCCATTTTAGAAATACATATGTTTTTAGGGTTTGATTTAGAAATACATATGTTTTTAGGGTTTGATTTGAGCGAGATTGATGAAAGTTTAGATTTAGGGTTTGATTTAGAAATACACATGTTTTTAGGGTTTGGTTTGAGTGAGATTGATGAATGTTTAGAAATACATATGTTTTTACGGTTTTTTGTTATTTTTATCATTAACGTATTTTTGAATGCACAGGATGGCGAGGTACCGGCTGCTAGACGAGTTCTACGAGAGGGAGCACTGCGGCAGGCTCACGGAGGACGACCAGGTACGTGTGTTGTCGAAATATACATGTGTTTTCATCACGCAGCTAACTTTTATAGCAATTTTCAGGAACTTCACATACTTCGTTGTCGAACCCATGATGGGTTCAACTTGATGCGATACGATGACCGCTATACCCCACTGCTTCGCCGTGCTGGGCTTCACACGTTCTCCAACCTAGTACGGCGTGGCATGCCGGTCTTTAACCCCGCAGCTTTGACCGCACTCGTCGACAGGTGCATTTTCTCTATTGGGTCCGTTTGTTTTCGTTTTTATATTCTTACGTACGTAACTAATTCTTTTCTCCGTGTACTATTAACAGGTGGAGGCCAGAGACTCACATGTTCCACCTTGCTTGTGGAGAGATGACCATCACACTGCAGGACGTGGCGATGATTCTTGGACTTCCCATTAGGGGACAACCGGTGGTCGGCCCGGCGGTGTCTGAGGGCTGGAGGGCACGTGTGGAGGCCTTTTTGGGCACGGCATTGCCTCCTGTCCCAGAAAATGCCAGGCGAGGCCGCGTCTCGGGGGTCCACATTAGATGGTTACGGGGTACATTTGGTGAATGCCCTGAGGCCGCGGACAACGCCATGGTGACATACCACTACCGCGCTTGGGTCCTCCACATGTTCGGGGCCGTGCTTTTCTCAGACGCCACGGGGGACGCCGCTTCGTGGATGTACATCCACTGCCTCAGGATCGCGACGGCTGGAGCGATTCGGTGGGGTTGGCGGTCCTCGCGTTCCTCTACCGCCAGCTTTGCGAGGCCTGCAGACACACGGCGCCCATGTCGACGCTCGGTGGCTGCGTCTTCCTCCTGCAGGTGTGGATGTGGACACGCATTCCTGTGGGACACCCTCGAGTGTTCCAGGCGCAGCCTTGGCGTCCACAGGGTGTGGATGACCTTGGCCCCACAGTGGCGTACATGTGGAATAGCGTCTCAGTCCCGTTCGCGACCACAGAGCGGGCGTACGTGGATTTTAGCAACGAGCTGGACACTTTGTCTCCCACGATGGTAAGAAATTGGTAATGTATTTATTTTTCTTACAGTTCTTGGTTTTTGTACATGGCTAATCGTGTGTTTGCCCGTATGTTTGCTTGCTAGGTCTCGTGAGAGCCTTACTCCGAGCCACAGGTTGCAGCTCTACCGCTCAGCACCATGTGCCGCAGGGACTACCATCTTTGGAGGATGAGGCGTCTGCTGATTTGCTTCTACGCCGTAGAGATTCACCTCCCCCACAGAGTTGCGCGGCAGTTTGGCCTCGTGCAGTTCTACCCCCCGAGAAGGTGTCGACTTCTGTTCAGTTGCACAAGTAAGTTACAATTTTTGCTTTATTTAAAATTTTGTTGGTTCGTACTCTAACACCTATTGTTGACATCTGCTATACGTACAGGTTCGACAAGGTCCGCCAACGAAAGGTGACGGACTTCGCTCATCACCACCGAGAGTACGCCGAGTGGTGGAGAAGGATGGAGGAGAACTACGAGCGGGACAATACCCCCCACAACAACGCCAGCTTCCGGGATTACTTTTCCTGGTACCACACTGCCACCCGCTACAGGCTGAGGCAGCAGTGGACCGATGTCGACTACGCAGACCTCGCTTCGTCCGAGGACGAGGACATTGCGTATGACAGGCGTGCGAGGGAGGGCACAGTGGTCGAGGCCGCTCGATTCTCGATCGAGTGGTACGGAAAGCATGACATTTGCAATACTTTCGTTCCATACGTTTATCTCGCACTTATGTTTACTTATTTCTTTAGGGGACTTCTCTCCAAACCTCGGTACGTGAGATCGACGAGGTTCTCAGCCACCTAGACAGCGAGAGCCACCCCATGAGGGACTTCCTGCAGGTACGAAGATAATTTGTTAAGTTAAATCCATTCAGCATGTATACAATTATGACATATCATTACTTGCAGAGACTTCGACGTCGGCTCAGTCGGGCGGCAGGTCGTTGTGGTTGCCGCTCACGCTCGGATGTGATCATACCGGCGGCCTCCCAGCGGTCGGGTGCCTCAGCGACTGCAGCCTCGTCATCACACGCCGGCAGGCGCCAGTCCACGAGGAGCTCGTCACGCACTCCGACTTTCAGTCAGGGCGATGACGACGATGAGGCGGAGCAGGATGACGAGGAGGAGGAGCACGAGGACGAGCACGAGCACAAGGACGAGGAGGCATCTACCCACAACGAGATTGGGATGTCGTAGATGCCCGACGCACCATCTACTCAGGCTTCGCAGCGGCCTCGTCGTTCGGCTCGTCCCCCGAGCACGTACACTCCAGGGTCTGATGCCCTGGCCAAGGGCAAGGGAAAGGCCAAGAGGCAGTGACTTATTGATGTTTTGGACTTTTGTGATTATGTGATATTTTGGACTTTTGATACTTATGTGATGTTATGTAATATTTTGAGACTATTGATAATTATGCGATGTTGTCATTTGCGTTTTCAGATGTTTTATGTGTGAATGTATATGTTTGCTGTTTTGTATATGTATGTGCATATGTTTTGCAAAAAAAACAGCAAAGCAGCAAAGCTTGCTGTTTTTTCTGGTGTAGCAAGCACGGCGCCAAATGTGCTGACGCCGTATATAGAGGACTTGGCGCCAAAGTGTCTGGCGCCGCATGAGCCACATACGGCGCCAGACTGTTTGGCGCCGTGTCTGTGGCCCTGCACCAAAACTATTTCGGGCTAAGTGCCAGAGCACGGCGCCACGGCCCTTAGCGCCGTTGGTGCACACCATGGCGCTATGTGCTTTGGCGCCGAGCTGTGCCACCGTGGATCCTACGTGGCCACGCATGGCGCCAAAGCATATGGCGCCGTGCTGTGTACCGTGGGCGCCATGTAATTTGGCGCCGTGGTAAGGGTCCATTTTTGCTAATCTTTTCTCCAGGGGTCCATATGTAAAAAACTTTCAAAATTTAGGCTAAAAAGCAAAAATTTTATGGTTAATTCCGGATTACTATTCGTTGGAAGGACAAGGAAAGAAAGATGAGAGGAGGTGACTCCTGACTTTTTCTCGCTTTTGGTTGTTTTTAGTCTAGTGTAATTACATTAATAGCGTCAATTGCGTGACTGTAAAAAAAATAGCATTTTTACCATTCAGCCATTGTGTGGGAGCCCCTAAGAAGCTGACATGTCATATAAATGCACGGTAGCCATGTGGCTAGGGCCTACCACATGACCACCGTGCTACCGAGCTCGCTACCACACGACCACCGTGCGGCAGGTGATTAGTTGTGGCCATTAATTAGTTCAAGCAACACAACTAGCACAAAAAAATTACCTACCGCATGATGGCCGTACGGTAGAGATTGGCGCCGTGCGGTCCAAATGGGGCCGATTTGCTTTTTTTAGTTTTTAGTTACTTTTCTATACATGCAAACAACGCTAGTGAGCCAAAAGCCCTATCTTTGTTCTGCAAAGAAATATCTGCGCCATGCGCGATGAGAGAACAAAACACCGAAAGCGAGGTGTAATCGCGTCTGCCCCTGCGCATTTCCTTTCCGTAATTATCGATGCATCGTTAGCGCGTGCTGCACTCCTGCCCTCGCTATAAATTGCGAGCTCTCATAGTCACTCTTGCAGTCGCTCTTGCAGTCGTGATGTGGCAGTCATGTTAGCAGGTAATTCCTATGTAACATATATGTGTACATATATGTATGTATGTATGTATATTTATTTATTTATTTCATCGTAATTTTTAATTTACAGTATTGTATGGTCATTATCAATCTTCATATTAATATTTCATCTATTCCGTCTGTTGCAAGGTATGTTTGTACCAGAGCTTCTAAAAGATTTCTACAATGGAAACATATACATACATACATATATATACATATATATACATGATATATATACATGTATATATATGTATGCGTGTGTGTCTGTGTGTGTGTGTCTGTCTGTCTGTCTGTCTGTATGTATGTATGTATGTATGTATGTATGTATGTATGTATGTATGTATGTGTGTGTGTGTGTGTATACCCCTATAGGAAACCCGTTTCTTGCTCCCGAAAGTATGTATATATTATTGAAGAACCGTCGCTGGCGAGCTCAGTCCGATCGATTCCTCTCCCATGCAAAAGAGATCATCAAATACAGATGATGCAAATAGCAGATTGGAAACACAGAGATAGGGGGAGAACTCTTGGTCTTTCTTTATTGCTTTCTCTTTTACGTATACAAAATCGCCAATGGGACTCCCTATATATAGTCTAATGGTGAGGTGCCCACCATGGGCCAAGGCTTCAAGCCCAGGCTCAGGTTTCCCAACACTCCCCCTTAGGCACTCATCCGACATGTTCATGCCTCATCAAAACTCCATAAAAACCCAGTGGGAAAAATGTAGAGAAAAAGTACATGATACATGTTATACTGTGTTGCACGAATTGCCTCATTAAAAACCTTAGCCGAGAAACTTCAGAAAAACTTGTCAAGGAAAAAGAGTACAATCCACCCAATTTCATTTAATCTTCAGAATTTATTCTTTGGGTATTCAATCTTCGTGATCAAGTTTTAATAATGAGCTTGAGAAAAATCTCCCCTGAATTCTACACCTCTCTAAGTCTCATCATTTCAATTCATCGTACGCATCTTTCAAAACTAGGTGCTGGCAGTGACTTAGTGAATAAATCTGCAAGATTTTCACATGCCTTAGTATGCAGTACATTAATTTCGTCCATCTTTTACAATTTATGAGCATAAAAGAACTTGGGGTTGATATGCTTTATGAGATAACTCTTCATGTAGCCCGTCTATACTTGTGCAACACAAACTGCATTATCTTCATAGATAATCGTGGGAGCTTGCATAATATTTACCCCACATGACTGCTGAATGTGGTGAATCATTCGTCGGAGCCAAGCATATTCTCATGTGGCTGTAGGATCAAGGATAATCGACTAGAGAGAGGTGAATAGGATGTTTTTAAATTTTCTTATCTTCTAAATAAATTTTCTACAGATTCAATTTAGCAAGAATGTGAAGCACTTAAACCTACACAATTCTAGTCAAGAGAGAAATAATACTAGCTCTATATCAAGCAAATGATCACAATAATACTAACAAATAAGAGCTAGAAGTAAATATGAAAGAAATGTAGACAATCGATGTTTTACCGTGGTGTTTGGAAACTTGCCGGTTCCCCTAATCCACGTTGAGGTTAGCCCAAACGAATTGGACCAGCTCCACGAATTAAGCCGAAACACCTCGAGTACTCCGAGGGTACTACCACTTGAGCTGAAACCAGAAATTGGCGCTCTCTGGAAAAAACGTTCCGCTCTGGGGCCGGAACTTCCGGCAAGCGGAAGTACCACATATTGCACTTCGGCACCTCCGGTTGACCAGACCAGGCACCGAGCACTCCGAGGGTGCTGTTTGGAAAAAAAAAGGTTCCGCTTGGATTTCGGAACTTCCGGGTGCCGGAAGTACCGCTCAGAACAGCGGAACTTCCGCTCTGCAGCAGTTCCGACGTTATAACTCCGGTACTTCTGGATTTCCAGACAGAGCACAGATTTGATTTTTAAAATGGATTTTCAAAGAATGCATTATTATAATTTGATCCAAATAGCACAAGGGTTTTTTCTATCAAGCTACTTGCCATGATCTCTCTTTATGGTACGATATTTAACCTATAATCCGGTCTTCTACCTTTTCTCCTAAGACCGGTAAAAAATAAAAAGGATCCTATTCTAAGCACAACTTTGTCTTGAGTCACTTTGATCGTCAATTTGTTCTTTAACATGCATCTTGTCATCACTTTAGAGACTTAGCCTTTCAAACACTCAATAAACATGTTAGTCCCATATTCACATAAACTCATTAATTACCAAAACCATTTTTAGGGGGCCTAGATGCTTTCAGTGGCTTCATACAGTGTTATGATTTCTGAGTGATCATCGAAGTCGCTACAAAACTTTGCTTAGACGATTTCTATGAAATTGCAGTTCCACCACACAAGAATACATAGCTTGTTTGTGACCTTGCGGTATGCGGGTCCGACAGGTACCCTGCATCCGCATAGCCAGTTATATTCAAGTCTTGGTTCTTTCTGTAGAATAACCCAAGAACCTTATTTTCTTGGAGGTATCGGAAGATGTCCTTTATTGCCTGCCAGTTGCTTTTTGGTAGGTTCTGCACTATGCCTTGTAATAGGTTTATAACAAATGCAATGTCTGATCTAGTGCAGTTCGCTAAATACATAAGCACTCCTACTACACTTAACTATAGGAATTCCGGTCCCAAGACTTCCTTTCCTTTTTCCCTAGGTCGGTACGAATCCTTATCTTGATGTAAAGATCTCCCGATCGTCGGTACTTTCGATAAGTATGCCTTCTCAAAGCCGAACCTTTCTAACACCTTCCGGGCGTAGGCTGATTGATGCACTAATATTCCTTTCGAGACATGCTCGAACTGCAAGCCTAAGGAATATTTGGTTTTACCCAAATCTTTCATTTCAAATTCAGACTCCAAGTAAGAACTTGCTTCCTTTATGTCTTCCATAGTCCCGATGATATTCAGATCATCTACATATACTGAGAATATACGAAATACATTCTAGGATCATCGTATAAATCCATTCTGGGACAATCTTCATTGTTCGTTTAGCTTTTCTTGCATAAAAAGTCGCTTAAGCCCATGTCGGGGCGACAACGCAGCATGCAGTCCGTGCGGGGGGTGGCGCTGGTGTGGCGAAGAGCCCGTGCGGGGGCCAGCGACGATCCGGCACGGTTGCAGGCCGGCGCGACGCCCATGCGCGACGGTCGTATGGGGTCGGTGGCGTGTTCGACCGTGCAATTGTTTTTTTTCTTTTTTTTAATCTACAATGCAATCAACATCTACTCTTTCATGTAATCTACCAATTAAAATTGTGCTGGCAAGTTCGAGTTTGCTCGTGGTAAATTAGAGCGGATTTGCACCGTAGAAAATAATGTAGAAAACGAAATCCATTGAATTTAAAGCGATCTAGATACATGTAATTCAATCTATAAGTGCTTCGATGATTACCTTCGATCCACGGAGTGGTTCGTGCTAATAACGTATTGAGAAACCATCGCTGGCGAGTCCAGTCCGATCGATTCCTCTCCTATACAAAAGAGATGATCAAACATATATGATGCAAATAGTAGATTGAAAACACAGAAATAGAGAGAGAATTTCTGGTCTTTCTTTATTACTTTCTCTTTCACGTGTATAAAATAGCCAATATGATTTCCTATATAAAGCTCAGTGATAAAGTATCCACCATAGACTAAGGTTTTAAGCTCAGACCCAGATTTCCTAACATATATGTTCTCCCGCGTCCAACGTCTTGGAGATGGGAGCCAACGGGTCATTAGTTATTTGATACTTCCATTAGTCGCATGCGAAACGGAACTGGCTCCTATAGACCGATGCATGCGTGGTGGATTAGTTCGCGGATGCACCTGCACAACACAAGTCCATGTCTCTCAGCAAAGAAGGAAACAACGTTGTATAATTGGTTAAAATTTGTAGTATAATTGATTTTTAAAAATGTAGTATAATTTGTACGGAACGAGTATAACAAATTTAAAAAAGAGTATATTAATGTAGTATACTTTTAAAAAGAGTATAACAAAATTTAAGAGAGTATATACTTACTACATGGTATAACATTCCCATAACACAAAGGAATATGCTCTTTTCAAGAGTATAAAAATCTTTAAGGAGTATATAATCACAAATTTGAGGTATATACGACATGAGAATTATAGAATGATGTACCATACAAAAAAAAGTACATCTCTTTGCTACATCCTAAACCTGTACATATTTAAGTACAAAAAGGAAAAAAATTGAAGAGAGATATCACCGTCCAAAGAAGTATCTCAGAATGGTAATGCATTGGAAACAAAATTTTGAGACAAACAACAATGATTTTTATGGGTTACACACACTGTGTAATAAGTATCACTCAGATAACATTGAAATAAACTTGCTTCTCATTAGCTTCTAGTGTGGCATCTTTGCATGCTAAGCAGCAATCTAGCAACAAGACATCTACCAAGAACATGCTGCTACAGCTAGCAATACACGGTCGATTCCTTCCTAATTTGCTGATACTTCTTGCCACCATCAATATCCTGCTGGGTATGGCATTTCACAGAACAGGTGTCACGGACCTATTCTGATTTATGACTCTAGATTTTCAAGAGCCTGCGAGCATTTTGTAGGAGTATAACCGTCAACAAATATATAGCATCCTCACAAAAAAAAATCACAGGGCGACTATCAAATGCAAATGTCAAGGTAACTCAAAAATAGTATACTCTTATTACTTGGCAACTTAAAAAGAGTATAATCTTACCCTGGCCACGAATGACATGGTAAATCAGGCTAATATCTGACACAAAAAATTGTGGGTGAATTATCAAATGTGTGTAGGATATACTTTTAATTTAACAAAATCTAAGGAAAAAAGCCAACCTATCATTTGCAAAGAAGCAACTCCTAGAGCCAGTACTACAAAGTATCCATAATCTGATAAATCAGCAGCATTTAGGCGCAGAAACCGCTTGTCAGAAATTCATTACATGAATAAGTACACGAGCCAATATGACCACAAGTGAAGGATTAAACTGGAAAGAGTGGCTTGCACAACATAATGGGAAAAACGATTAAACAGCAGTAAAGTCACTTAATGCTACAAGCACTTAGTGCAGCAGAATAAGAAATCATGAACAGTGAATAATTTGCCAGGATTTCTTGCACTGGTTATAGTCATGGATAACATAGACGTACACCACCTGAACATCAGCTTATCAGTCTTCTCATTACCCACCGAAATTGTGCTTCTGGGTGCATTGCCGCGATACAATTCTCCAAGGAAGCATCTGAACGGTGAATTGTCAAGGCGCTCGACTTCTGCAGTATCATAATAGTTGGAAAGAGGTGTAAATGTATATCTTGGACTTCTTAACTCAATATGCAAATAGCCCATCAAACTAGATGTAAAATATGAAACTCATCTGCTACCACTGCAATGCAATAAAGATTAGGAGCTAGACCATAAAAAAAAATGCAAATCCACATATTGGTAATGACAAAAAAAATGAATAGTTTCCCTAATAGAAATGCATAACAATGAAAAGCATACTCTCTAATTTGCCGCTTTCAATCTATTTAGATCCAACTTTTCTAAGTATTATATATTGCTGAGGTTTGAAGTGAGCTCATATAAACTCAGTGCATCTTTATGTTCTAATTTTTAAAAAACTAGTACCTGCAATTGAAAGAAGGTTATAATGTGTTTTTCAGAGCTGCTCTGATGCAGACTAACTAAGAATTAGTTGATGCGTAGGGATGGCTTGATCTTTCCCGGTACGTTCAGCGAGATTCCTTCTCCTTGGATAGAGTCTTCTCCTTGTCTTGATGCAGCAAACAATATTGATAAGGGCAATTTGCACTAGTATGCAAGGCACACACTAGAAGCAATCCGTCGAACTCCCTAAACCGTGAATTCAGCAATAAGACACAAATTAGAAGAGATGAACTTTGTAGATTCAATGGGCAATCTCAAAATCTCCTATTCTTGCTTTGCACCAACTCAGCAAACTCCAAACGAGAAAACTTGCAATCACGCAATCTGGCCGCCACCAACCATCATGGTGATTCTCTTTTATTTCACAAGTATAAAAACTTATCATATCATAGCTTAAGTTACAATGGGGCTAAGGCCCTGGCCTTATATTGGTGCACAATGCATGGCCTTGACTAAAACTCGCGCACAACCTGGCCTAAGGCCGAAACAAACTCCAATACGAACTAAAAAAGAAAATATCTAAACTACTACCACCGGATTCTCTCTCAATTTGCGACGTGCTTATAAGGATTCCATGGCTGGCACCTTGTCCATTGTATAGGGCTTCGAAATAGCTTTCCAACGAGTCCAAGAACGCCCAAGTCGGACTCCATTTGTGAAAGTTATGAGCGTTTTAGTGTTAGGCTTTCTGTCTGACCCGAACCGAATCCGAACTGAATTCAAATATGTATATGTTTTCTTTTCTTGTTCAAGGGGCTTCGAAATCCGTTTGGAACCTGAAAAGGAATCCTTCTCAACCATTGGAAAACCATGGTGTGGTCGGATTTTAACATTGCATTGCAATACTCGGACTCGTTATGTTTGGCAGGTCTCGCGTGTCTCTCCGGACAGCTCGTGCAGCATCCAATGAAGTTACCATAACTTTGTGTAGAAAGCTCCAAATCAAGTGTCGTTTGATTCGTTGGAAAGTCGACTTCATTAGCTTTCCAAATATGTGTTTTGTGTGCATTAAAAACCTCAGAAATGGCGTTGAGAACTTCATGAACATTGTGGACAGAACTGCAATCACGAGAACTTGATTGATCTTGTGCCTTCCTCTTTAGCCAAACTAACTTTCTTTCTTCTCCATCCACACCTCTAATTCCATACATTGTTGTCTTATTTACACTACGCAAAGGAGAAATCACATAAGCATCCGCACGAACTAGGATATTCTTCTCTCTCTCTCCCATAGCCGATGGCTTCTTTTTCCTTGTGCAATTCAGCACTACTAAGCCTTGTAACTTCAGATTGCATAGATGAAGCTCAAATCAATGTAGCATTCACACTCTTGACCACATCATGCTCTCATAAAAGTTACAAATTTGCCCACTCAAGCCATGGTGCCAGAATTCTTTCTAGTGTCTAAACAACATTGCACTGTACTTCTGATCAGCTCTTCTACATTTAATCAGATATACAAAACTCATCAAGAAAGCACCTTACGTATACCCCAAAGAAAACAGTTGGAGACTATTTCATTTTTCCAGACCTAATGCTCTTAGGATATGCTGGGACAGAATTCACAAATGACACATTCTATTTTTAAAATTCATAAGAAAGAGAATGGAGCAACACCATATCTCAAGAATTTCCCTTCAGCACTGGTGAAACGGAGGTCACATCATCGAAAAGAGATATAACAAACTAAAAAGTTTCGCTCAACTACAAATGACCAGCGAGGTCTGTACCTCCAAGAATGTTGCTATATATTCTCCTTCATGAACTTTTCCCAGTCCAGCGCCAGCCTGCTCGGCCCCGACTTCGACCACAGATCTTCGACTTCAACCTCAGCCCCCTTCGACTACGACCCCCTTTGACCATGGTGTCGACTTCGACCATGGCCCGAGAGACTCACTGGGCGTGCGACCGCTGGGCAGCGCAGGGGGGGAGCCACATGGGCAGGTGCAGGAAGGGGAAGCCATAGCCGCCATGCGGCACCAAGCAACGGCAACAGCAGGGGCGGGTGCAGCAGGGGGAGGAGAACCGTGGCAACGCAGCGCCACCGAGGGGCAGGGCGAGGAGGGAGTAGGGGGCAGCCATTGGATCCAATGACCGCCGTCTACGAGCGCCCGTCTCTCGAATCCACTGGCCGCCATCGATCGTTGCCTTCTAGATCCACCGACTGCTGTCGCCGAGCATGCCTCTCGGATCCACTAGCCACCATCGTCAAGCACCCTTTTCTCAGATCCACCAGCCACTATCGCCAAGCGTCGTGCCGCCTCACAGTTCCCACCAGTCTGGCCCGGTGGTCGAAGGGAGGGAGAGGGGAGATGGGGTGGTGGCAGTTGGGAGATGCCTGATGGGAGGCGAGGAGGGAGAGGGGCTGATGAGGTGACGGGCCTGCGAGGGTGAGAACGTGGGAGAGGGATCTGGAGAGAATGAGAGAAAAGAATAACCAAAGGTGGAAGTGGAGGAGGGACAGTTAGTGCGAGAGGGAATATAGATGGTTAAAATTCCTGTGTTTAAATCGGACGGCTGAGAAGAGGGAGAATGCACTGACGACCACCAACTCACATTTTTAAGGAGTAGAGATTTTGACTGTTGATTATATTGCTATTGTGGACATACTTCCTTGGATCCAAAATATAGAGGAAACTCCGCCAAAATTTACATAATCGGATAATCCACAAAGTGTGCATGAACCTTATTCAAATCTTTATGCACATGCTTAGGGGGATATTCCTTTATATATTATAGCTTTGCCAAGCATTAATTTCAAAATTCATATTGTGCCAAATAGAATGAATTTAATGCTTCCAAAGTTTATCCCAGAGTATACAATTATTGTGTACAAGGTTTATACTCGAAAAATTAATTATTTCATCACTTGTTGAGTATTGTCATCAATTACCAAAAGGGGAAATTGAAGAATCTAGGCCCGTCATTATGAGTTAATGACATATTTTGATAATTAATGACAATCAAATTGTGAGACTAATAGTTTTATTGAGACGAATGAACAAGATATGTCTCACGGTGATGTATGAATTAAGATGGGTTTATGTGGTTGATCATTCTCAAGTAATGTAAAGACTTCACATGTATTGATAAGCCATGACCTAAACTTAGAGTTGAAATATACGTTGTCAAGTTTCAAGTGGATGCGTACGATAAAGATATGACTAGCTAGGGCTAAGAATGTGTTCCTAGTCTTTTATCGGTTTTGGTGTTTGGTTGGAAGATCAGGTTACTAGTATAGGATATCGTATTAATAAAAGGGGTCGAGACTAGTAGCTTGAATATAACAAGTGTTGATAGCTCACTTAATTGCTCTAGCTCTCTCCATAGCATGATGCTAATATTTTTTTAATGTAATTTAAAAAAGTTGTAGCTCATGAGAAGTCGTCTGTGACATGTGACTAGATGTTTGCGAATGTGTTTTGCAACATGTCGAAGCTCATGTTATTTCCCCTTTTTGAGGCATGATGCTAATATTTTTTAATGTGATTTGAAAATATTGTAGCTCATGCATAAGTCCTTTATGACATGTGACTGGATGTTGCGAATGTGTTTTGCAACTTATCGAAGTCCATGTTATTTCCCCTCTGAGGCATGATGGTAATATTTGAGATGTCTCTCAAATGATTGTAGCTACATGTGACTTAAGTTTGAAAAGACAATTTGAATTTGGTTTAAGTTCATGTCTTCTGGTGATGTGATTCCAAAAGATACTTGCAAATAGGTTCCATGATCTTTTGGGAGTCATTTGTTAACTTTAAATGTGTATCTCTATAATTTACAAAGCTTTTGTGCAAAGTGGCTAAGAAATATGCATTGTCTTCTAATCTCCAGAGCCAGTCCTCAAGTTGGCGGTCTGACCGACTTTGTATATGAGGTCAAACCGGCCTAATTAATTTCACCCGGGCCAAAGGACAGTCTGACCGTGGAGCGGTCAGACCGGAGTATACATGGCAGTTTGACCAGCCAAACCGGTCTGACCGGCATGCATGTGGCGATCAGACCACCCGGCGGTCAATACCAGCATACGGGTAGTGGTCTGACCGGTCCGCGAAACTACCGTTTCTTCTTACAATACGTTTTTTCCAGAATGACTTTTCTGATATCGATCTGACCGGTACCTTTGCGGTCTGACCAGACCTGGCGGTCAGATTGGTCCCTGTGTGGACAGGCTGACCGGTTTTTCATTCTAACAGCTGGTTTTGTAGCCGTTGAGAGGACCGAAGTAGTACCGGCCATATGTTGGCGGTAGTATTGGCCCTCGGGTTGATTCTTGCACTTTCCTCATTCCAACAGCTAGTTTTTGAGGGAAGTGTATAAATACCTCCTCAAGGGCTGTTGAGAAGGTTGTTGCTGGCACTATTCCTCTATTTCTTGAGCTAAGAACAAGTCTTTTCTTATGTGCATGTGTTGCACTTAGAGAGTGAGGCAAGCATAACCTAGTGCATGTGTTGCACTTAGTGGTAGACCTTATGTCTGTTGAGTTGCGATTCTTGATTCGTTCAAGCGAGAGTCTCCAACTTATTACTCTTGGAGTTTGCCGACTCCTATACGGCTTCGGAGACGTGGTGGTCTGATTATCTTCTCAAGAAGCTAAATACCTAGAAACAGTACAAAAGATAGAATACCACTTCACTGGACTTGAAGCTCATCAGATCCCTCATTGAGATAATTACTGAGTGGATCGTTTGGCCTATGTCACAGGCTCTTAGGAGCCCCTTCCTTCAGAAGTCTTCTTCGAAGCTCTATATATGCCTTCAGTGGAAGAAGCGTACGATCCCGAGTTACCTCCGGAAGTCAACGAGGCTTCAGCCTTGCCTCCTTCCTAGATGACTCCCATCAACCGTCAGCGAGCATACAAGTTAAAAAACACATGCGAGACAAGATCGCCCCTTAACAGTAGCATGTTAAGCATGTTGAGGGGCAGCTCTTAGATCAGGCCATGGCTGTGCAAGACAAACAAGCCTGCGAGAATCTCATTTCTTTATTGCATTAAGCTGCGTAATGTAAACATCACAACAGGTGCCATAGGGGTCATACAATAGAGCTTTAAATGTAAAACTTGCGAAGCTTGTCCGCATTCCACGTATGCTTTAGTTACTTGTCTTCCATGGTAGAAACCCAACCCCAGCACCAAGGAGACGCGATAGGGGCCTTCCCATTTGGGATGAAGCTTCCCCTGGGCTACTGGGTCAGTAACTTTTTTGAGCACCTGGTTGACGAGGAGGAAGGCGTGTTCCCTCACCCTGTTGTTGTAGAACCAGGTGGCCTCCCACTCATAGGTAACATGTTTAAGGAGATCTTGATCATGAATCTCCTCAGCAAAGTCCACCTCAATTTTGTGGTTGTTCTTGATCTGGGTGAAGTTAGCAGGCAGAGGTTCTGAGAGCATCTCCACTTGAAGGGAACAATGGTGGACCTCAACAGGGAGGACAACTTCTACCCCATACACGAGCGAGAATGGGGTCCTTCCAGCTAAGAGTCATGTGCAATCACCACAAGACGTTACGAAGTTCCTTCTCCAAATCCCTCGCTTGAGGGTACTTGCCTCGAGGCGGCGACATATGCCTTGCAGGATTAGCGCATTAGTCCTTTCCACAGCCCTGTTAGTCTTTGGGTGGCCACCGAGGCAAAGCAGAGCATGGTACCAATCGAATTACAGAAATCCCTTAAAGAAGATGCATCAAACTGAGTTCCGTTGTCGACGGTGAGTTCCTTAGGAACCCCGAAGTGACACACGATATTTTTCCAGAAGAATCTTTGCATGGAATGGGACGTGATGGAGGCCAGGGGCTCCGTCTCTACCACATGCTTATGGCCCCCCTTGGACTGGGCGAAAGACCAAGTGATTGGCATGATATGCAAGGGATTAGCAGGGCGTGCTGGTTGGCTGCCATCCTTTGGCACCCTTCACATGACTTGAGGATGTCAAGGGTGTCTTGTACCATTGCTGGCCAATAGAAGTCTTGATGCAATCCTTTCGCTGCAGTTGCGCTGGGCATGATGTGAGAGCCATAGAGGCCTTCATGCAGAAATGCCTTCTTCTCTTGTGATGCACTTAAGTAGGGCAGATGCTCCATGCTTGTAAATCTTTCCTTCAATAATCACATATGACTTAGCTTTAGAGAGTGACCTACGGGCCATAATTGCATCCTTAAGCTCCTCTCCTTCCTGTATGCATTTAATGATGGGAGTGATCCAAGAAAGAGGCAAGGCTAAAGCCTTGTCAACCTTCTAAGGTAACTCAAGATCAGATGCTTGTTCCACCGAAAGCATATTTAGAACTTCAAAGAGGACTTCTAGAGGAAGTGGCTCTAAAGAGCCTGCGGCATGGGCCAAACGATCTGTTCGGTTATTATCTCCACGAGGAATCCGACAATCTTCAAGTCTAGCGAAGTGGCATTCCATCTTTCGTAATTTGTCCAAGTATTTAGCCATTTTGGGATAGAGGCATTGGTGTGTTTTATCCATTTGATTGATGCCCAGCTGGGAATCTCCTATGATGAGAAGGCGTTTGATCCTCATAGCCTTAGTGAGGCGTAGACCCAAAAGTAGTTCTTCGTACTTGGCCATATTGTGTTTTTTGTACTTGGCCATATTGTATGTGGGGTTGAAAGATAAATGGGCTGCGTACTCAAGCGCCTTCCCATCTAGGCTAACCAAGACGACCCCTGTATCCACTCTTGCCAAACGCTTGGAGCCATCAATGTATAATGTTTAGTGCTTGCTAGAGAGGTTCATGCCGTTTGTTGGTGCTTCTTGGTTGGCTAGAGACGTGGCCCATTCAGCCATGAAGTCGGCGAGAGCCTCAGGGGTCCATAGGAAGCCTTGAAGCCTACCTAGCACCTTGAAGAAGGGGGGCCTTTTTCTGCTGATCGTGACATGAAGTGCCCTAGCGCAGCCATACGCCCCGTGAGGCGCTAGACGTCCTTGATGGACAGAGGTGGTTCTATGTCCAGGATTGTGTGAATCTTCTCTGGGTTTGCTTCGTTGCCCCTTTGTGATACTAGGAAGCCCAGGAGCTTTCCTCCTTTTACACCGAAGGCACATTTTTCGGATTTTAGTTTCACACCAAATTTACGCAGGTTGGTGAATCTCTTGGCGATCTTCAATATGTGTTGAGGCTAAAATGCTTTTCATGACGACGTCATCAACATAAACCTCCAGGTTGTGGCACAATTGGTCTTTTGAGGACGAGGCAGACGAGGTGTTGGAAGGTGACTCCGGCGTTCTTCAACCCAAAAGGCATGCATAGGTAACAAAAGGTGCCCACAAGGGTGTGAAGCTAACCTTCTCCTCGTCCTCCTTCACCATATGAACCTGATGGTAACCTGAGTATGCGTCCAAGAAACTCATCAACTCACACCCAGTGGTGGAGTCAATAAGTTGGTCAATGCGTGGGAGGGGGTAGTCATCCTTCAGACATGCCTTGTTAAGATTGGTGAAGTCAATGCACATGCACCACTTGCCGTTATACTTTTTGGCCAAAATAGGATTGGCTAGACACTGGATGCCAAACCTCTCGAGGAGGCCATCTTTTGAGAGCTTATCGATCCCATCTTTTATGGCCTGACATCGCAGAGATTTCGGAGCTTTTGTATCATCGGAGAGCGCTCAGGTCTCACTGCGAGGGGATGCTAGATCACCTCCAAAGGGATGACTATCATGTCTGATAGTGTCCAGGCAAACATGTCGACATTGGACTTTAGGAACTCCATGAGAATCAGGGGCCGAAGTGTCGCACTTCTTTTAGGTCCCCAGCCAAACGAGGCTTGAGAGAGTACTTCATTGGAGGGGGCACATCCTTGGCATGTCCTTGCGAAAGTGATGAGGGCACATCCTCCCCTACCTTTTTATGTTCAAGGAAGTTGATGTCACCAGAGTCAGTTGCCGCTTTGTGATATAAGCGACGAGCCAAGTCTTGGTCACCCTTCACAGAGATGAACCACTGTACAGAAGCGGTTGAGAGTTGCTCTTCCCATGATAGCGTTGAATTTGACAACATCGAATCTGATAGCTTCCGTGCGATGATTTGCCTGTGTTCCAAATGTCATGAGTTCAATCCACTCGAGGGGTTGGATAGATTTTTCTAGTAGGATACCATGATGATAGCGTGTGTACGAAACCACCATCGAAGCCGCTAGCGGGGACGACTCCACTAAGGCGAAGGGGCTACCCCTCGCGTTGCAGGGAGTGGCGCTCTCTTGGTTTTTTACCATAGAGCCGAACTACATCTACGCGTGGGAACAGATCCGTGACCACCTCTATAGAAACTTCCAAGGAAACTACGTCGAGCGCGTCGACACGGATCAACTTTTCGCCATCAAGCAAAAGCCCTCGGAAAAGCACCGAGAGTACTTCAAGCGCTTCGCCAATGTTCGCTGCCAGGTCAAAGACGTCAACGAGACCACCATCATCAACGCAGCGATCCAGATCCAGGGCCGCTGGCCAAGTACAATGCGCGCAAGCCGATAAATACAGTGGCCAAGCTCTTCGACAAGATGGAAGAGTACGCGAGGGCGGAGGATGCACAGCGGCGCGGGGACGGTGACTCCGACACCAATCAAGCGGAGGACTCACCGAAGAGCGCCTCCAAGCGCAAGCAGAAGTTCTTGAAGAACACCTCCAACCACAAGCAGGACCCCTCGCAGGATACCTCCAAATGTAAACAGGATTCGTCGAACGACAAACCCAAGCGCAAACAGCGTAGGGCTCAGAAAGCCTGCTACGTCTTCGACATCGAGGGCGCTGATGACGCCCGCCGCCGAGGACGGGTCGAGGTCGGAGCGGGCGAGGCCTGGCCGGGACGACAGAGTGGCGAAGGAAAAGGGCGAATCGACGGCCTATGGTGCGAAGTGCATGGCCGCGATGATCACCTCGCGCGGACATGTCCCACCATCGTGACGCTTCGCCAAAGCGTCGCCAGGGACAGAGCCCTGGAAGCGGGCCCACCAGTGGTGGCCCACGTGCAGCAGCCTCAAGAGGGCCCCTTGCAGATACAGGCCCCAGAGGGAGCCCAGCGCCAGGTCATAAATGTCATCTTCGCTGGAGTTTTCGTCGACGCGGCAACAGAAGGCTTATGCGCGTCGGCTCCACCACGTGGCGGCATATCCAGCACAAACACCGCCGGCGTGGGCGCAGCATGACATTATCCTTCACGCCTGCCGACACAGAGGGCGTGGACTTACCTCACCAAGATCCCCTGGTCATCCAGGCCGCCATTGCAGGCTACGATGTTAAGCGTGTCTAGTCGACGGGGGCAACTCCGCCGACATTCTGTTCGTGGCAGCCTTCAACCAGACGGGAATCCCCCGAAGCCGATTAGGCCCCTCGGGAATCCCACTACAGGGCTTCGGGGGTCAACCGTTGAAGGCCTTGGGCCAGATACGGCTGCAAGTGTCTTTTGGCCAGGGCGACAACTTGGAGGGGCGATGATGTCACCTTCGACGTCGTCGATCTCGCGTACCCGTACAACGCTATATTGGGACGCCCAACCCTCAACTCCTTTAGAGCAGTCCTGCACCACGGTTTCCTATGCATGAAGCTCCCGGGCCCGCATAGCATCATCACCACTTTCGGTGACCAAGACCTCGCCCGACACAGAGCTTGGTACTTGGGGCCCACATCGGAAGGTGCATGTGATCACCGATACTCCCAAGGCAAACACGCCTTCCGCCCCGGGATGGACGCCCAAGCCCTGGCCGAACGGCGCAGTCAAGAGGGTGCCCCTGCACGCCAAAGGTCAGTGCATGTCCATCGGCGAGGGCTTTCTGGCCTTCTGGGTACTCCAGGACAACGCGGAGTCTACGTGTTGTCCCTAGACGACATAAAGGGCGTGGACCGCGCCCTCATCGAGCACACTTTGGCGGTCCGACCGGACGCTAAGCCGGTCAGGCAAAGACTCCGGCGCATGTCAATAGAGCGGCAACAGGCGGCCAAGGCGAAGGTGGCGAAGCTCCTTCGGTCCGTAGTCATCCGCGAAGTCCAGCACCCAGACTGGCTTGCTAACCCGGTGCTGGTGAAGAAAGCTAGCGGGGCCTGGCGCATGTGTATTGACTTCACCGCCCTCAATAAGGTGTTGGTGGACGCCACGGCAGGATGTGAACTCATGAGCTTCTTGGACGCATACTTCGGCTACCATCAGATTCACATGGCCAAGGACGACGAAGACAAGACCAGCTTTATAACGCTGATAGGGACATACTGCTTTGTCAGGATGCCTTTCGGCCTAAAAACCGTGGGCGTGCATGCGCCTCGTCGCGCTGGCCTCCCGAGCTTATGTCGACGACGTGGTTGTAAAGACTAGGCAGCTTACCTCCCACAGTCAAGATCTGCAGGAGACCTTCGACAACCTTAGGCGAGCGGGCATCAAGCTCAACCCCGACAAATGCGTCTTCAGCATGCAAGCTGGGAAGCTCCTGAGTTTCCTGGTGTCCGGGCGCGGCATCCAGGCAAACCCCGACAAAGTTGATGCGATCCTCTTCATGGAGCCGCCTAAAACGACAAGGGAGGTCCAGAGGCTCACCGGGCGTATGGCTGCGTTGAGCTGCTTCCTATCCAGGGCGGCTAAACGAGGCCTGCCATTCTTCAAGACCTTGCGCGACTGTGACGGGTTCCATTGGGATGATGACTGTGCGAAGGCTTTCGACGACCTCAAGAAGCACCTCGCAGGCCTTCCCACTTTAGTCGCCCCAGCACTAGAGGCTCCCCTCCTGATGTACCTCGCCGCCACCGCAACAGCATGCAGCGCAGTCCTCGTCCTCGAGGAAGGCGCCCTCCAACGTCTCGTGTACTTTGTCTACGAGGCTCTCCAAGGCGCCAAGACGTGGTACACTGAACTTGAGAAGCTGGCCTATGCATTGGTCATGGCCTCGAGGAAGCTTTGGCACTACTTCTCGCTTACCGTATCACCGTGTCGTCATCGTTCCCCCTGGCAGAGATGCTGCACAAGGAGTCCACGGGGCGTATCAGCAAGTGGGCGGCCGAGCTCGCACCTTTTTCCTTGACGTACACTTCGCGCACGGTAATAAAATCCCAAGTCCTCGCGGACTTCCTCGCTGAGTGGACTCCGCCGGCTCAACCACGCAAGCAGCAGCCAAAAGAGCTGGTGTGGACCCTCAACACAGGCGGGGCCTATGGCGCACCAGGCGCCAGGGTGGGCGCAGTGGTCATCATGCCGGAGGGCACCGCCTGCTGTATTTGGCACGCCTCGGGTTCCCCGTGACGATAACACAGCCGAATATGAAGCGCTGCTCTTCGGCCTCACGAAGCTAAAAGCCCTGGGCGCCTGAAGAGTCCTTGTCCGCACCGACTCGCGTTTGATCGCGGACCATGTGGACAAATCCTATCAGGCCAAGGACCCCAACTTGGCCAAGTATTTGGCCGCTGTAAGGGCGAAGGAACGCCATTTCTTGGGCGTCACGGTAAAAGCCATTCCACGAGTGGACAATGAGCAAGCCGATGCCCTCGCTAAGGTTGCCAGCCAGCAAAGTCCCCTCCCTAAAGGGGCATTCTATGAGGTCCTACCCACGGCAGCTATTGAGCAAGACAATCGTGATGCCGCCCTCGTTCATCAAATTACACAACAAGGCGACTGGCAAGAGCCCATTTACAATTATCTGCGGAGTATAAAGCGTCGAGAACTTTGTCGTCCCGAGCCACTCTACGGAGCATAAAAAATCGCGCGATGGCTTCGAGCCTCCGCGTACTCTGCGAAGTATAAAGCGTCATGAACTTTGTCATCCCGAGACACTCTACAAAGTATTAAAAATTGTGTTGTGGCTTCGAGTCTCCGCGTACTTTGCCGCCACTTCGAATAGTAAGGGACGGAGCGCTCAAGCGTCTGTTTCGACTAGTCGCCAGCTCCGCTGTCGCTCTGCCGCCACTTCGAAGGGTAGGGGACAGAGCGCTCGAGCATCTCCTTCGGCTAGTCGCCAGCTCCGCCACCACCACTTTGAAGGGCAAGTGCAATAACAGAAAAACGGCAAGGGCACATATTTGCTTCAACCAGGGCGTTTATTGTGTTAGTCGCTGGACTCTTGCTCTTGGTGATAGCAAGATCCTTACTCTCATGGAGAGGATGACACTAGGAGATGGGGCAAGTTTTCTTGTTTATTGCTCACACAATGCCATACCAACCTGAGGGGTTGGGGATACAAATTTATAGGTCGAGAACCACCAAGCATATGCTAAGATGCTATCCTAGATCTTTGCCCTAAAAGCGGTCAATATCTGTCCTAAAGCAGATGTCTTGCCCTAAAAGAATCTGTCCTAAAGCAAAAGCAGATGTTGTCCTAAAAGCGAATCTTTGTCCTAAAGCATAAAAAACAAAAACTACCACGGCCCCACAAAGACCACGATCATGAGACTTATTCATCATTCTCCCCTAAGTCTTGTGCGTCGTCTTGTGGGAGGGTTGAACCATCCCGATCTTGGAGCAGAGCTCAAGGAACTTGATCCTTCCAAGAGGCTTGGTGAGCAGATCCATGGCGATCCGTGGTGTTGATGTAGCTTGCCTTGATGCTTCCTTCATCCAGCGATTTCTGATGAAATGATACTTCACCCGGATGTGCTTGCTCGCTCATGAAAACGGGGTTCTTTGCGAGGCTAGAGCGGACTTGTCGTCCCCGAGCTCCATCGCTCGTTGTCCCCGCCGAGATCACCAAGCGCCGAGCGAGCCGAGTGCTCGAGTCGTCGGCGGTGGAAGCCGCTATGTACTGGCCTCACACCGACAGGCCACCACCGCCGCTTGATCGATCGCCCGGTGAACGAGGCACTTGCCGAGGAAGAAGAGAATCCCGCTTGTGCTCTTTGCCGTGTCAATGTCGCGCGTGGTCACCGCCGCTGCATGCGACGGCGAAGTGCCGCGCCAGACACCTCGGGTAATGGAGGCCGTGGTCAAGGGTCCCCGCAACGAAGCGGATGATCCTCTTCACAGCTGCGATGCTCGCCGTCGGCCGTTGCATGAACCGACTAACGAGCCGACGGAGAATGCCAAGTCCGGCCGTGTGTGGCGAGGTAGCGAAGGCTCCCTACAAGACGCCAGATCGCGTGAGCGCCCACCTCTCCGTCGTCCGTCGCGGCTCGCCGCCTCTCCTCCATTGGAGTGAGCCGGGTTGCACTCGGTGAGCCCGGCTAGCTCAACGACGCGCTGGGCGTGGCGATGCAGTCGGCGTGATCCGGAATCATCCCGTGCACCTCGATCCTAAGTAGAAGGAGAGACCCGTGTCACTCATCGGAAGGTGGCCTTCATCTCTTCCTTGAATGCCGCCACCTCCGCATCCTTGGTGCCGATGATCACCAAGTCGCCGACGTAGACACCCACCGCCAGGCGTTGCCGCTTTGCGTGGCAGAGGCGCACCTGCGTGTGCGCTCTGTTGGAACCCCATTTGCTTGAGGTGGAGTCGACAGCGTTCCACGCCTCGATGCTCGCCGCAGCCATGAGGGCCTTGCGCAGCGAGCACCTTGTTCTCCTTGCCGGGATCGCAAATCCCGGCACGATGCACGACCTCCTCCTTCAAGTCGCCGTTAAGAAATGCCGACTTGACATCCATGTGATGAACACGCCCACCTTCTGGGCAGCTAGCGCAGGAGGAGTCGACGGACTCCATCCGCGCGACGGGTGCGGCGCCATCGGTCGACCTCTCTCGCCGCACGAAGCCTCGTGCCACCAAGCGAGCCTTGTGCTTGACGATGGCGCCGGCCATCCCGCCGGCTTGAACACCCAGCAAGGGTGATCGCGCGGTGGCCGGCAGAAGATCCGCCGGCCCCACGCCCGGTTTCGCCGGCGGCGCCCATCTCTCGCTTCATCGCGACACGCCACGCCGCGTCTCCTCCGCCTCGGCGAAGGAGCGGGGCTCGCCGTCGCCGCATGCCTGGCGTGCGGCTCCGCTCGCGGCCGCGCTCTGGCCTGTCGGACGGCGGCTCGCCGAGGATGTTGTCCATGGTACGATAACGCGAGGCTCGTCGTCGTGGTAGGCGCCGACGCGGTCCTCGCCGTGGGGACAAGCCGAGTAGCGAACTCCACCATGCGCTCATCGTGGACCGGTTGTTGGGCCGATTCCGTGGTGTGGCCATCGGGCGGAGAGTGGTGGCCGGTGGTGAAGGGGGGGCGTGGCGTCGGAAGGTGGCGGAGCACTCGCCGAGCCGTGGCGAGCAAGGTGTCAAGGTGGACGAGCTTCGGTGAAGACGAGCCGCTAGCTCCCGGCTCTCTCGAAGTGGACGTGAGTCGACAACAAAGTCCACGAGTCGAGGCCGAACCGCCGCCCACCGCCTTGTCCCACGCCCGCCGCTTCATCGAACACGCGCCACGCGAGATGCGACGCTGACTGTGACAGGTCGAGGATGCGAGAGCCCTCGAGCCCTCCGCGTAGCCGGCGAACACTCCCGAGTGCTCCGCCGCCGAGCTTGCCGATGTGGCCAAGCTCTTGGCGAACGCGTGAGGGAGCCAAGACCCGCAAGTGGAGACCGCCGGCTTGCGCCATGCGAGCCTCGACGGCCCCGCTGCCGAGCGCTTGGTAGGCGCGCGTTGAGGATGTAGACGGCAGCGACCACCACCTCTCCCGAAGGCGGTGGCATCCTCTCGCTGCGAGAGGGCCCGAGCCATCCCCACAACCGCCTCGTTGCGCTGCTCGACGACGCCGCTCGCTGCGGGCATGACGGCGCGGAGTAGTGGCGCTGAATGCCTCATCGTTGTGACGACGCGACCACCGTGAATTCGCCGCCGTTGTGCGCGAAGACGCGCGCCTTGCGCCGCACTCGCCTCCGCAGCGACTGCGGCGCCGATGGCGTCCCGCAGCCTCTCCCTTGCCGCCGAGGACCATCACCCACATGTAGCGGGAGAGGTCGCCGACGAGCGCAGGAAGTAGCGCCGCCCTCCCGGTGTGGCGGTGTCACAGGCACACAAGTCCCCGCACAAGCTCGAAGCCTCTCCTGGCTCGAAACTCGCTTTGTTGGGAAGGAGTCGCCCGCTTCGCCAACACGCAGACGCCGCAGAGCCGCTCCACATGGTCAAGGCACCGCAGCCTCGCACCATTTCCGTGGCACCGAAGCCGCCTGTGGCCTCGAAGTGAAGGTGCCCAAAGCGCTCGTGCCATCGCCACGCCTCGTCCCGACGAGCGGCGAGACAGAGGGGTTGTGCCACCGCACGCGTGAAGAGTGTAGAGTCGATTTGCGCCTCTCGTTACCTTGGCAAGGAGGGCGTCGAAGGTCCCAAACCGCGACACCCGTGCTCGATCTCGACACGCGAGCCGCTCTCATCCACCGTCCCAAGCCGATGATGGAGTTCCGCAGTCGGATGTAGTAGACGCCGTGAGCGGCCGGTGCTCGCCGATCTTGGCGGCGAAGCAGCACGTAAGCGACGCCTTGATCTCCACGAGCGAGGCGCCGCCGAACTTGACGGTGCCTCGAACGCTCGAGTCGAGCTCGAGAAGAACTCCCGCCGCCGGTCATGTGGTGGGTGGCGCGGTGTCGAGGCACCACCCGTCGGTCTTGTCATTGCGGAATTGTCGCCAGGAGGCGTGTGCTTTGGCTCGTCAAGGTGGAGGAGAGCCATCGCTGCGGTCGGCGCGCCGAGGTAGTTCGATGCTCGCATGAGCAATGAACAGACCGGCCGCTCCTCCTCCGCTTGCACGACGTGGGCTGGCGCGTCGTGGTCGCCGACACTCCTTGGCCCAATGACCAAGCTTGCCGCAGCTTGTGGCAAGAGTCGCCTCGTCTTGCTTTTGCTTGCCAAAGATCGCCGCCTGGCGCCTTTGCGCGCTTGCGCGCTTGCCACTCTTGCGCCGTGGCGTGGAAGAAGGCTCCTTCTTCTTGTCACCTTGGCCGGCACCCACCGCTCCCGAGCGAGGAGGAGCTTCCGCCAATGGTGACGGGTCCCGAGAGGCTCTGTGGCTCATCGATGTCGACGACCTTGAGGCGACCTAACGCCTCGATGGTCATCGTGGAAAGGTCCAGCAGAGACCCGATCGAGCGAGCCATCCGCTTGTACTTCGGGGGACGCGGCGGAAGAGCTTCTCCACGACTCTCTCGCCGTAGGTGTCGCCACCGAACCGCACTAACTTCGCAAGCAGAGTGTTGAGACGAGAGCAAAGTCATCAACGCGTCTTCACCGCTTGAAGGCCGTGTTCTCCCACTCGCGCGTAGTGCTCGCAGATAGACTTGCGGCGCGATGCCGCTGCCGATGCGTCGCAATGATGGCGCCCAAGCCTCTTTGGCGATCCGCTTGTTGGTAAGCGAATCGCATCTCGGGCGGGATCTGCGGCGATGAGCATCCAGCGCCCGCCGATCTGGTCGTAGTCGACGCCGCCGCATCGGACCGCATCCCACATATGCCGCACTGGAGCTTTACCCTCATCACCGCAGCCCACTCGACGTAGTTGGTCTTGGCGAGGTAGGCCACCCGCCGGGCCGACGCCCTCGACGACGGCAACCGGTACTCGTGGTGACCGCGATCAACCGGAGAGAGTCGCGTTACTGTGAAGGCCGCGCTCTCCGCCGACCGACGCCGCCGCCGTCGCGCGCCTCCTCCAGAGCGCCACCGCCGGCGCGCCTCAGCAGAGCGCCGCCGGCAGACTGGCCGCCGCGCGCTCGTGGCGCGCGCGGCGCCATTGCGCTGCTTCGCGCTTGCGCCGCCTCCTCTCCAGCGGTGAGGGTCGCGTCGCCATTGCTATCAACGAGCCGAGCCGCCAGACGCCGCCAGCATGTGAGCTTTGACCTCTGCTGCTGCCGCGACGCGCATCTGCCGCCGCCGCCGCTTCCACCTCCGCTCTGCCGCCGCGCCCGCTCGCCGCCTGCTTTGACGCAGCTTTCCGCCGCCCGCGTCTCTGCGCCGCTGCCGCGCTCGCTCGCCGCGACGAAGCTCGGCCGTCTGTCACGACGCCGCGATGCTCGAGGCGGCCGAAGGCCGAGATCGCCTGCGGACATGGCGCGCCATCGGGGCTGCTGCGTGGAGGGCGCCGACGAGCCGCCGTCTCGGAGAGGAGTGGCGGGGACACCGAGCCGCTCGCTGCATCGGGTGGGCCGCCGCGAGGTCGAGAAGGAGATGAGCGGGAGATGCTCGCAGCTACGAGGATACTAAGGCTCGATACCACTTGTTAGTCATTTGGACTCTTGCTCTTGGTGATAGCAAGATCCTTATTCTCATGGAGAGGATGACACTAGGAGATGGGGCAAGTTTTCTTGTTTATTGCTCACACAATGCCATACCAACTCGAGGGTTGGGGATACAAATTTATAGGTCGAGAACCAGCCAAGCATATGCTAAGATGCTATCCTAGATGCTGTCCTAAAAGCGGTCAATATGCTGTCCTAAAGCGGATGTTGTCCTAAAAGCGAGATGTTGTCCTAAAGCGATGTCTGTCCTAAAAGCAGATGCTGTCCTAAAGCAAAAGCAGATGCTGTCCTAAAAGCGATGCTGTCCTAAGCGATCACAAAAACAAAACTACCCACGGCCCCACAAGGACCACAGTACAGAGACTTATTCATCATATTGAGCATTTGCGAAGTAATGTTTACAGAGACATTCGGTTATTACATTTACGGATAGTAATGTTTACAAATGCGTTCGAGTAATCAAGATTACTACTCGTCCGGCTCTTCTATCTTAATGTACTCTCGCGCCGAAGTCTCCCCCGCCGAACTCCGCGTCTCCCAGAAGCGCAAGGAGTCCTCCGCCCACCCCCAATGCCGAAGGCGCCGCCGGACCATGAGGTCCGAAATTAGCAAGCGGCCCCTGTCAAGCACCTGCCCGCAGTAAAACAACACACATGATCAAAACACTTGAGCAATTTTTTTCATTTCATTTCATTCATAAAAGGAGGGGCCATGTGGCGCCGTTTTACATAGTTAGCAGATACATGGCAACGCACCACTACACCACTAAGACTTCGGCGTCACACCTGCGGGTCGACGCCAAGCTCCGAGCCGGCGGCGCCATCTTCGTCGCGACGTGGGACTTCGTCGAGCCACGCCCCGAAGTCCACGTCGCCCCACAGGGTTCGCCGCATCGCCACCTTCGCCGCAGCTTCGCCGATGTAGTCCCAAATCCTTTGGTGGAAGGCCCAGGCGGATTGGCGAATGGTGTGCATGGCGCCCGACATAACCCTGGCTCCAGCTGGCATCTCCAGCCGAGGGTTAGCCAGTTCGCCCATGTGCAGGCACCCTCGGTGATGGAGCAAGGCGAGGACGATGCACATCGTCACCATGTAGCAATGGTTGCTGAAGGACCAAGCGGCGCTGAGGGCGAGGCCGGAAGCTACCCCGACCCGCCGAAGTGTGCGCAACAGGTCCTCGGGGCCGAAGGTGCGGGGCGACACAATGACGGAGAGGTCGGAGAGGGCGCTCTCCAGTGCCTCTATCGAGCTCCACGCCGCCACCGAAGCATCGCCCAGTGCCCGGTCCTTCTCCCAGAGTGACGCGGTCAGCCAGGCCTTCTCCAGCGCTGCGATCTGCTAGAGTAGCCCGTCGCGCTCTTCGGCGGCCGCCCGCTGCGCCTCCTCCACGAGCGCCCGAGCCTCCACGATCGCCTTCGTGCCCTCTGTCTCGAGGAAACGGATGCGCTCGTCCTTGGCGGTGTTGGCCTCTTCAGCGGCGGCATTTGCCTCTTCAGCGGCGCAAAGTCGGTCCTCCAACGACCCACGCTCGCGAGTGCGGGCCGCCTGCAGAGCGCGAGCAAGAGCCTGCACAACGCAGTTGTCAGCCAAGTCTCAAACGCAAACGCAAATGTAATTCGAGGGTACAAACACTTACCCTTATCTCCGTGGCCTTGAGTGCGCCCTCCAGGAGCTCCGAGCCGCATGATGCCAGCGCCCGCCGGTCCAATCCGGCGTCCGCACAGTCAGCGGCCGCTTGCAGAGCTTGCAGCGTCTCCGGTCCAAGGACGAAGTCGGAGACGGTTAGGCGTCAAGTCTCTACGCCGGCGACTTCCATGGCGGTGGGGGTCGACGTCACATCCGGGGCAGGGGCGCCAGAGACTTCGCATCCGCTCCCGTTGCTCGAACCTTGTCCTCGTCCCGGAGACCGTGTTTCGGCTAATGTCGACGATGGTATAAGGGAGCAGATGGGAGAGAGCTTCGCGAAGTCGCAGTGAAGTCCGTCGGGGTGTCTGAACCGCGGTGGCACGCCTGTGTCTCGGGCGGCAGGGTCCTCTTCGGGTATGCCAGCCTCCGTGTCGGAGTGTGACCTCACATAGCCCCAACGGCCAACTCGAACCCCTCCTCCTGCCTCATAGCGATCAGATCCGAGCGAAGGCCGCGAAGCGCGCTTCGGTGATTTCGGGGCGCCGCCGGCCTCGCGATGAAGCCTCGCCTAAGCCTCATCTTCCAATACGTCTTGCCGCGCCCTCATCACGTGGTGCCCTGAGACGACTCGTCACCAGAGCCTCGCCTCCAGTGCGAGTTGGCGACTCGCCAATCGGAGCCGTGGCCGTATTTTCGGCACCGGGGACTCAAGGGGGCTGGTGGATCCGGTCAGAGGCGATCGGGACCTCCGGCGAGGGGGAGGCCTCCCCCTTGCCGTCGCCATCGAGGGGCGAGCTCGGCTAGCGGTCGGAGTGGCGCGCTCCGGCACAGGGATGCTCAGAGCTTCGCACACTTGGTTTACCGACCCGAGCCTCCCCGTTACAGACTCGCGAAGGCTGTGCTCCTTGGCCACGTACGGCCCAAGGAACACAACCGCTGCACGCTCCGCGTCCTTAAGGAGTTCTACCCACATAAAAAGAGAGAAGTTACAACAAAATGCAAAGGCTCTTTTCAACGCAGTGTGCGGTCAAAGAACTTACAAGGATTCGACAGCTTTGGCAACGAAGACACGGATGGGCGAACCACGTCAGGGCGAACGGGGCCGGGCTGGATGTGCCATTGTCAGGCAAGCGGAGCCACGTCGTACATGAGGTACTCCTCCGCGAGGTCCCGCATGTTGAAGCGGAGGGCAATCCCGACGAGCCTCCGCGCCCGGTGTTTGTCATCATGGTCAACGGGCACCGAGAGCGACGTGTTGAATGCCATCTGCCGACCCGTCCACCGGAGACTGCTGCCGCTCGCCACGCCGTGGTAGAACCACTGCCACATCTAGTTCGACTCCCACTTGGCACGAGTCGAGTTCACTGGGAAGATCCTCGTGCACGGTCGCAGCACGAAGTTGACGCTGCCGAAGTTCGAGTATTCTCTCCTCCGTCGAGCTTCTTCAGCTGGTACTGGGCCACGTCCCCTCTGTCCGCGACGCCCAATTGTATACAGCCAGATGCGCTAGCGTGTTTGGAGTCAGCTGTGCCAGCTCCAGCTTGTACGCCCGAAGAATGTCGCCAACCAGCATCGCCGATGGAATCCAGAGCCCGGCTTCGAAGTAGGCGACGAAGACAACCGCCTCTAAGTCCGTCGGGTGCAGCTCCGTCTCATCGGCGGCGAGCGAACCACGCCATGGATCGGCGGCTTCCTCGCCGTAAGAGACCAGATAGTCTCCTCCGTCACGAGGCTCTGCCCTAGTGCGTTTGAGCAGACGCCATTGAGTTTCTTCTCCGCGCTCCAGTGTTTGTTGGTGAGTGACAAGTCGCGCCCCACCAAGGCGTATTCCACTTCCGTCGTCGAAGAGCTGCGTCGGTGGGATGAAGTAGCGCGAGAGTGGTCTTCACAGCGGGCCATGTTCTCAAGTGGCACGATGGGGTGTACGGCGGCGTCAGCAAACAACGGCGAGAGCGATGACGCGAAAGCGGGGTGCACGGAAGCAAGAAGCGAAAAAGCACTCGGGTGGTAGCTAGTGAAAGACAGTGGCATGGCGGCAACCGCGCTTATAAAGCCCATTCGCCTCTCCCACGATCGAGAAGCGCAACCGGCGGCCCACACCGCGCCAATCCCGTTCCGCCACGTGTCCCGCAACCTCGGGAATGAACACACGACCGCGGTCATGCGACCGCTTGATATCCCACGACATGCCAATACGGTTCTGACGCGTGTCCCACTCCGCGCCAGCACACGGTGTAGCTCCCGTTGCGTGCCAGCGGTCGACACGAGTCTTGGCGCCATTAAACACCATTATCGGGCCGCGGGCCACCGGACCGCACTTCGACTCCGTGCCCCTGGCATGCGACTGGACTACACCGACAAAATCATCTCCACCCAACAACACAAAAGATCACAGGCCGCAGGGACGGAGGGGGCCAAATGGCTCGGCGACATGGCTTCGGCCCGTGAAGCCCTTCACCATGAGAGGCTCCTATTGTAGGGGTGGCCCCCACCTAAGCCCATCCGACCTGCTAAAGGGGTGTAAAGCCCAAAATGGGATGTGTGTAATCACATAGATACCCCTATGGAGGGCACATGAGTATAAGGATAGGATTGTAAAATACACTTCATAGAAATATATATACAGGCCCTAGACATAAGGAAGGGGTAAGCATTGTTCATTCATCATCTCCACTACACTACTCTCTCACTTTGTTGTTTGGTCAATAGCCACAACAGAGGCCCCATTCATCACCGCCATGTAGGCAAGCGGAGGGAGGTTATAAGGATTTCCCCCTTTCCCTCCTTCGAGGATGAAAGCTCTATGCGCCCGGGTTAGCGGCCACTTAAATTGAAGCGGTGTTGGGAGCGATGAGATGTGCCGAGGGCCATTGCAGTCATGTAGTCCACCACTTGTCTTGTAGTCACCTCCATCATTGCCTTGTAGTTAGTGGCGTCAAGCGCCCCAGGGGTAATGGTTGGAAAGGGGCTTCGATGGCAAATCAAGCTTCTTGCCCTTGGCCAAGCCCCGCGTCGGCTGGTGCGAGGGAAGTGGATATGCCTAGTAGCCCTGGGACACGCAAGACATTGTCTGTCCTGGGGTGAATGGCCCTAATCTCCGAAGATGGCACGCGCCTCGGGCTCCTTAAGAGAGCGGATGAGTCATGCATCTGATTATTCACCTAAGAAGAGGGCTTTAATTGCATTGGCTACTCATGCATCTGACCTCAGGTCGAGCGGCTAAGACATCTGGCATCACCTGCTAGAAAGGAGTAGTATTCTCAATAGATAGTCGCAAGTCAAAGAAGCCTCTTTTAAGTTATATCATAATTCTCATCAGCCAAGCCTCCTCTTGGTGTTTCTTTGCAGCTATTGCCCTGCGCGGAGGTGCCCCAGACTCAACCTCTGGACTCCACACGGAAACACCCTGGACTCCACCTCTAGAATCCATTTGTGTGGGGGGCTCGATGGATTCACCTCGACGAGCCCCAACACACCTCAACAGCTTGGCCTCGACGTAGTTCAACTCGGCTTCAATGGCTTTTGCCTCGGCTGAACTTTGCTTCGCCTCGACAATGCCTCCTCGACCAAGGGCTCCCTCTAGATTGACGGATTCACCTGGGCGACCCCCAACACGTCTCGATGGCCTGGCCTCTGCGTGGTTCGACTCGACCTCGGTCGAGCTTCGCTTCGACGGTGTCTTTGCAACTAGGGTCTCCTTGCTACCTCGGACCCACGACCACGTGGGATCGATGGCACCCATCGAAGGATCTACCCGAGTTAAGTCCCCAAGTCAATCTTGGGCGAGATACGCGAGGCCGACCCCGAAGGGGCCCACCCTCGGTAAGGTACGGAGGCCGACCTCGGAGGGGCCCGAGGCCAACCCCGAGCGAGGTACGCGAGGCCAACCATGAAAGGGTTAGGGGCCAACCCTAGAAGGGTCCGAGGCCAACCCCGAGCGAGGTACGCGAGGCCAACTGCGAAGTCTCGGACGTGGGGGAGCCCATGTGGGGTAAATGACGCAGATACCCCTAGAAGTAAGCTAGACCCTGAGGGTAACCTTTTAACTTTGCATGCTCGTCGCTCCCTTATAAATAGGACCTCTTATAATGGGAGAAGGGAGGGCCATTTTTGTAACCCTAGAACACTCATATTGAATACCGACGACATGGTTGTGTACTTCTCCTTGAGTCCCTTTATATCCTCGATGGTCTCCACATCTAAGACTGTAAAAAAAGCTCGAGGCTCGCGAACTATTCAAGTTCGGTTCGTTTTAGGCTTGATTCGAACTCGACTCGAACTTTAAACGAGCCAAACTCGAGCTTGATCGGAGCTCGCGAGCTTTACCGAGCCGAGCCTCAATTCGAGCTTAAATAGTGATACATATTAACTCTTACTGAGCTTACTCGAGCCGAACTCGAGCTCGAGCTTTTCTTATTGTTGAAAATCAGTGTATATTTAAATTATTTTGACTGTTATCGAGCTTACTAGAGCCGAGTTCGAATTTAAAATTTTCTTATTATTGAAAAATAGTGCATAATAAATTATTTTAATTGCTGTCGAGCTTCAACGAGCCGAGCTCGAGCCTACTCGAGCTTAGGCCGAGCCGAGCTTGAGCCCAAGTTCAAGCTCAGATCCCAACCTGAGCTCGGTTCGAGCTCGGCTCGAGCTTCTACCGAGCTCGAGCTTAGAAGGCCAAGCTCACTCGAGCTCAGCTCGTTTACAGCCCTATCCACATCCGACTGAAGGTGCCTCTAAGTTTACTGTCCAGATTTATGTTTTAACCACAACATGTTTTATACAATAGAATATATTCCACACGCCTTGTAAGCAAATTCTAGTTCAATACCCAAAAAAATCATGTGCTCTGAACCTTATCGACCCTGCTATTGGTTAAAAGGCACCGCTGTACATGAAGCAAATACTGAACCCACTCCCACCATTATCCTAGATTCCCACGCACACAATCGAAACACAAGCATGGAGACATAATTCATCCAAAATGCATTCGCCAGTTTGCTATTTAACCCTGAAAATGTAGAATTTGCAATACATGAAATAAAAAGGCGCTAGGCATATTACCAAAATTGCAAGGTTGAATCTGCAATCTCCCGGTTGAATCTGCAATCTCCCAATCTTCACTAGTGGAAACCATGCACCTGTACAAGAGTGTCCCCCACGATCAGAATATACAGAAATAAGGCAAACTGCAGTACGGGATCATTTAAGGCCATGAAACAGAAATGATGTACCGTACCATGTTGCTTGATCTTTGAAGGCAGAAGTACATCATCAGCTAATGATTCACTGCCACTTCTGCAAGTAAAGCATGAACCTGCGAAAGCTTAACAATTATCAGCTTGCGTTAAAAAAAGATTGGGAACCCACGACAAAAAAAAAGGTGGTTTGGAGATGAGCAAAAGGAGTATATGTCAATTTAGCTTGTAGCTTTCAGTAAGGCTCATTTTCTGCCTTTCTGCTAATGTATAAGAGCATGCTAGAGGTAACAGATTAGCAGTTCAACTATAATTAAATAGTGAGCTATCCTATTGGCATTTCACTAATCCATCTTTACAATATGTCTATCGTTCATTTCAACATATTAGCAAGACAGCAGATAGAAGATTAATGTTGCAAAATTAACTAAACTACAAAGATGAAAATGCTCCAGAGCAAATACAGGGCAGAATGAACATAGGCGAAAAGCATAAAAGCGAGTTCTACCATCACTAATACACATCCAAGATAACAAATTTGCAAAACAACGGAACACAGATCAACAGGGCCAGAGGAACGTAACACATCTGACAAACAAGTAAAACCACTAGACCAGCAATAACCTTTATCACCTCTGCTGGCTAATGCTGCTACAGAGACAAGTTCCATGAGAAAAATTCCTCAAATCAATAGCACTAGCAGGTAGCAGCATGCATAAACATCCGCAAGATGTAATTATTGATGTTAGACTTTATATTTGGTTAGCTCTATCTCCCGATTATGGTTGAGATTGCTTCCTATTTTCTAGCGCGTCGCTTGCCGTGTTTTGCTCCAATCCCACCGGTATTATTCCATAAACCGTGATGGTTGATCTGGCTAGCATCCGGCTATATATGTAACTTGTTTCACCGTTATCAATATAGCGATTATTCTTGCGTTGTCATGGTATCAGATACCGCTTCGCTCCTGCGACCTTCCGCCCACCAACCCTAGATCGCGATGCCTGCTGGCGACGCTGCCCAGCGCGCTGCTGCAGCAGCAGAGGTGACTCGCGCCGCCGAGGAGGAAGCCAACCGCGCTGCCGATCCTGCTGCCGCACGTCTGCGTGACGACGAGGCTGCGCGCCTCCATGCAGCTGAAGCTGCACGTCTTCGTCAAGCCGCCGACCTTGTGCATCAGGAGGCGGAACTGCGTCAGGCCTACGCCGCCCAGGCTCGCGCCGCCCTCCATGCGCAGGCCATCGCCGTCTCTAACATCAAGGCGCTTATCCCGATCGTCCTCGACCAAGCTTCCGCACACTACAGTACATGGCGTGGTCTCGTCCTCACCACGCTCGGCAAATATGAGTTGGATGATCACGTCCTCTCCGATGCTGACCCAGACGATGCGGACTGGAAGCAGATGGATTGCACGGTGCGGTCGTGGCTATACGGCACCATATCCTCAGACCTTCTCGAGATAGTCATGACGCCCAGCTGCACCGCTCGCACCATCTGGACGGGCCTCGAGCAGCAGTTTCTCGGCAACAAAGAAACGCGTGCTCTTTACCTCGACGCCCAGTTCCGCAATTTCATGCAAGGCGATCTCTCCATCTCAGATTATTGCCGTAAACTAAAGGGCATGGCCGACGCTCTCGGAGATCTCGGCGAGCCGGTGCTGGATCGTACCCTCGTCCTTTCTGTCCTCCGCGGCCTCAACGACAAGTTCGCCTACATGGCTGCCTTGCTCAAGCGTCAGAAGCCGTTCCCGACGTTTGCCGACGTTCGCTCCGACCTCATGCTCGAGGAGCTTACCATGGCCTCCAAACCGGAGTCCCCATCGACCGCTCTTGCTGCCCTCACGCCTTCTGCCCCACGCGCCCCCGTTTCCAGCGGCAGTGGCGCTAACTTGGGCTCCAGCAATGGCACGGGACGCACGGGAGGCTCCACTTCCGGCGGCCAAGGCTCCTCCAACGATTCTGCTTCCGGTGGCCAGGGCTCCCGTGGCCGAAATCGGCGTCGTGGCCGCCGGCAGGACGGTGCAAACACAGGTTGGCCCACGATGTATAATCCACGACGGCACGCGTTTGGTGTCGCTGGCGCCGCGTCGCTCGTCGGCGCTCGCGAGGACCGCAGCGGCGCAGCCAAAGCAACAAGAAGAAGAACCGGCAGCCTCCTCACATGCCGTTATTTGCCGCGGCCCGCTCTGTCGCACGCTTTCCGCCGTGCAACCCTGGATGCCACTGCCAACACCCCCTCCGTGGACACCTTCGGCGCCTCCTGCCATGCAATGGGATCAAAATGCGTTGGCTAACGCGTTTAGTACAATGACGCTCACGCCGCCATCCAATAATGAGTGGTACATGGACACGGGTGCTACAGCTCACATGACGTCGAACTCCGGTAATCTTCTTGTTTCCTCTCCACCCACGTCATCTTGCCCCCCTAGCATTGTTGTCGGTAATGGTGCTTATCTTCCTGTCACTGCCACTGGGTCCGTATCTTTTCCTGCTCCTCACGGATCACTTCACCTTAGCCATGTTCTGGTTGCTCCTCACATTATCAAAAACTTAATTTCTGTTCGTCAGTTCACTATTGATAATAATTGTTCTGTCGAATTTGATCCCCATGGCCTCTCTGTGAAGGATCTCCGAACCAAGCAAGTGATCGCCAGGTGCAATAGCTCCGGCCAGCTTTACCCGCTCCATGTGTCGCAGTTTCAGCCTCATGCTCTCCTTGCCAACGGCTCATCTTCCACTCTTTGGCATCGGCGTCTAGGTCATTTGGGTCATGAAGCTTTGTCTAAGTTAGCCTCTTCCTCAGCCATTACTTGTAATAAACATGTAGCCGATGACCTCTACCATGCATGTCAGCTTGGCCGTCACACTCGTCTTCCTTTTGGGTCTTCCAGTTCCCGTGCTTCACAAAATTTTGATTTAATACACTGTGATTTGTGGACATCCCATGTGGCTAGTGTGTCTGGTTATAAGTATTATCTTGTCATTCTTGATGATCACTCCCACTACCTTTGGACGTTTCCTCTTCGTCTCAAGTCTGACACCTTTTCCACTCTAGCAAATTTTTTTCTCCTATGTCACCACACAGTTTGGCTGTACCATCAAGAGCATTCAATGTGAAAATGGTCGCGAATTCGATAACACTTCAGCACGTATGTTCTTTCTTACTCATGGTGTCACTTTGCGCATGTCTTGCCCTTACACCTCTTCCCAAAACAGTCATGCTGAACGCATCATTCGTACCACTAATAACATCATTCGCTCCCTTCTGTTCCAGGCTAGCTTGCCCCCAGCTATTGGGTTGAGGCCTTACACACTGCCACTTATCTTCTTAACCGCCACCCCACTAAGACACTTGATTTTTCCACACCATACTTTGCCTTGTTTGGTGTTCAGCCTTCTTATTCCCACCTTCGTGTCTTTGGGTGCACGTGTTATCCTAACCTCTCCGCCACCGCGCCCCACAAACTTGCACCGCGGTCTACCCTTTGTGTGTTTCTTGGATATTCCTCTGATCACAAAGGTTATCGCTGTCTTGATTTGTCCACCAACCGCGTCATTATCTCTCGTCATGTGGTCTTTGATGAATCATCCTTTCCCTTCGCCCTCAAGGCACCCTCCCCTCCATCCTCCAACTTTGATTTTCTCTCGGAGTTCGACCATGTCCCTCTTGCTGTTGGCACTCGTTGTTTTGCAGGTACTCCTCATGCAGCACCTTCCCGGATTGGCCCTGCTGCCCCCGTCGGTTCACCACCACGGGCTGTTGCCAGCGGAGCTGATCCGGCGCTCGACGTTGTGCCTGTGCATGGTCCTGCGCACGTCTCCTCGTCGCTGGGTGCGCCTGGTTCCTTGCATGACATTGGCTCCCTGCATGGCATCTCACCGACTGCATGCAGCCCTGGCCGTGCTAACGCGCGCGCGCTCCTTCGTTGGGTCGGTCGCGCGACGGGCTCGGCGCGCAGGCGGTTCCTCGCATGGTGACCCTCCACCGCATCCGCCGCTTCGTCGCGCGCGTGCGGCTCGCTCAGATGGGTCATGCGAGCATGCGACTGGCTCGGCCCACCGTCATCCCACAGGGCACCGTACCCATTGCTCCGGTCTCCAATGCCCATACAATGGTGACCCGCGGCAAGGCTGGTTATCGGCACCCGGTGAAGATTTTTACTCTCCATGCAGCGCCGATCTCTCCACTGCCCAAGAGCTATCGCGGTGCTCTCGCCGATCCCAATTGGCGCGCTGCTATGGATGAGGAATTTTCAGCCTTGAAGGCCAACCACACATGGGATCTTATACCCCGTCCTTACGGTGCTAATCTTGTTACGGGCAAATGGGTTTTTCGCCACAAGCTTCATCCGGATGGGTCTCTTGACAGATATAAGGCACGCTGGGTTCTCCGGGGGTTCACACAGCGTCCTGGCATTGATTTTGGTGAGACTTTCAGTCCAGTGGTTAAGCCGGCGACAATTCGTACTGTCCTCACCCTTGCACATTCTCAGGGATGGTCTATTCATCAGCTTGATGTGAAAAATGCATTCCTGCATGGCACCTTGATGGAGACGGTGTATTGTGTTCAGCCTTTTGGGTTTGTTGACTCTGCACATCCAGATTACGTCTGCCGCTTGAATAAATCCCTCTATGGTTTAAAACAGGCACCCCGAGCGTGGTTCAGTCGGTTTGCCTCTCACATTCTCTCCCTTGGCTTTATTGCAGCCAAATCCGACTCGTCCCTATTTATATATCGCCGTGGGGATGATACAACATATTTGTTGCTCTATGTTGATGATATTATTTTGACAGCTTCTTCTGAGCGTCTGCTTCGCCATGTCATCTCAGCATTGCAGCAGGAATTTTCCATGAAGGACCTGGGTCATTTACATCACTTTCTTGGTGTTTCCGTGACTACTATGGGCTCCAGTTTGTTTCTTTCGCAGCGCCAGTATATCTTGGATGTTATTGAGCGCGCCGGCATGACAAACTGCAAGCCCTGTACTACACCTATTGATACTAGCTCCAAAGTCTCCGGTTCTGATGGCGCTCCTGTGTCTGATGCTACTCACTACAGAGGTCTGGCTGGTGCTCTCCAGTAGCCAAAAATGTATGCCACTCTAATAGGACAGTCGCTATCTAATTTTGACATCCTACGGAGAAATGAACCATTAAACTACAAGAATCCGGCCAAGAAATTACTAACCATCACCTCTAAGTCATCCAAAACCAAAAAGCTCACAAGAAAAACCCAATCCCTAACAGTTCAAATAAAAAACTTTTAACCGTAAAGGAACAGAGAGACGTACACATGGGCACGAACTTGGGAGGCCAGTAGAAACAACGATCCGCCAGGAATAAGTTATCTTGGGGGAACTCGTGATTCCTCATCCTTGCCACCCACGAGGCAGCACCATTTCGCTTCCTACCCCGCCTCTGCTCCTCTTCCACCATCCCCATCCGCAGGCGACGCCAGAGGAAGCGGAGGAGGAGGGGACCATGGGGAAGGACGGCTTGCGGTCGCATCCGCCAGCGCGCGTGTTCCGCCGACGCTAACTCTAGTGCGACTGCGATGGCCGGCCATGTGCGGCCGCTTCCCCCGTTCTTGTCGTTGCCGTCGCTGCCGAGGGAGAGCAAGGGCTTGTGGTTGTTGCCGGAAGCGTGCGTGCGTCGCCTACGCTCACTCCACCTCGGCTGCAACGGCAGTTCTCATCCAGACCACCGCTTCCCCAGTACTTGCCGAGGGAGAGGGAGGCCTTGCGGTAGCGTACTCCGCCGCCACCGAAACCACTGCGTCCGGTCGGCGCGTGCAGCCGCTCGCCGCTCCCCTTCCTCCGCCTTCTGGCTGCCACGGGGACGTAGGTCACTCACGGAGAAGGAAGCGGAGAAGGCATTAGGGAGAGACGCCGCTCCACCTCCTCCCAACCTCTAGTCTTCCGCCACCACCGCCTCCGACGATCACGAGGGCGTAGGAGATGGAGTCCGAAGCGACGGGGGAGGGGATCTGACAGAGGTAGAGAGACTAGGTGCCTCAGATCCCTCCCGCCTCTGTAGGTACTCCTCGACGCCGTGATGTAGCGTGATTGCTCACCGCCGCCACCGCTCCACAGAGCCTCCACGGCCGCCACAGCCGCCTCGTGCCCTCGTCGGAGGAATTGGATTGTGAGAAGAGAAGGGAATAGGGGAGAGGAGACGGGGAGAAGACTCAGAAGAGGAGTAGGTTTCAATTGAGGGGTTCCGTGCAAAATAGGTGGAGAGCAAGGTTTTATACGTCTACTCATTGGTCTTTTCCGACCGTTGGATGCAAGCCACACCACTCCGCAGGGTCACGTTTTCAATTTCTAGCCGTTTTGGGGGGCTCGTTCCAATTTGTATCCGTTGCAGGGGGGTTAATTCTGGATTACTATTCGTTGCGGTGGCCGTGCGGGACGGCGCCGGCAGCAGGGCGGCAGCCATGGGAGGCCAGCGGCTGGATTTACGCACGGCGGTCGTACAGGGGCCGGCCGTGCGTAATTTCCTTTTTTTTCAATCTACAGTGCAATCAGCATCTACTCTATCGTGTAATCTACCGATCGATATTGTGCCAGCGACTTCAAGTCTGCTCGTGATAGATTAGAGTGGATTTGCAACATAGAGAAATAATCTAGAAGGCAAAACCTGTGAATTTAGAGTAATGTAGATACAGACAATTCAATCTACTAGTGATTCGATGTTTACCTTTGATTCACCAGAGCAATTCGTGCTGATAACGTATCGATGAACCGTCGTTGGCGACCAATCCAATCAATTCCTCTGCTAATGTAAAATCAGATCAATCACAAAAAACAGAAAAATAGAAGATTGAAACATTGAGGTAGAGAGAACTCATGGCTTTTCTTTATTGCTTTCTTCTGATTTCGTATACAAAAATAGTCAATAGTACTCTTTATTTATAGTCTAGTGGTGAGATACCCACTATGTACCAAGGCTTCAAGTCCAGACCCAGATATACTAACACATTGTTTGACTCAGCTGAACATTGTGTAGTAGAGCACTATACATAACACTCTTGAGTCAAGACTATGACAAGCCTAAGCAAGGATTGCCCTGGCGACTGAGCAGACTTGCAACGCGTAAGCTCACTCAAAACTTCTTCCTTTCTTCCTTCGCTTCGACAACCTTCGCCGCCTCGTCTTCCTCGGGGATGAGCTCCTCTTCACCAGCGACGATCCCCTTGGTGTGCTGGGCTATTCCGAACACGGTCGCGCCCAATGCCTCCAGCACATCGCCCACTATCGTAGTGTCGTCGCCAGTACACTCAGCCTGCATGCATTACAACTGAGCCATCAACTACGCACACATTTACACAAAGGGATAAACTATTGCACAGGCGACTGAAATTTTTTTATCTTTCAGTCACCTAAAGTTGCACTTTGAATCACCTGAAGTTGCACATGTTTTTTTGGAGGGAGCTGCAATTTTAGTTGATTGAGAGTGCAATTTCAGGTCACCTGAAGTTGCACTCTGAATCACCTAAAGTTGCAGCTGTTTTTTTTTGGAAGGAGACTGCAATTTTAGTTCATTGAGAGTGCAATTTCAAGTGACTGAAACATAAAAAAAATTTCAGTCGTCTGTGCAATAGCAAAACTGTTACACAAACACCGTATCGAACACTTGTGACAGGGCTATGCAAGCGCACGTACCTTCGCCCTCGTCGTCGTGCCGCCGCCGCCGCCGGTCTTTGCTGCGTTCTTGCCGGTCTCCGCCGCTCTGTTCTTTGCTCCCCCTGCCTTCCGCTCTGCCTGTGAAGCGGTGTCCCTCGCCCTGTCCCTGGCCTGATCAGTCGCGTCCCTCGTCTTCTGCGCCATGCCTCCTGTTGCGTCCTTCACCGTGTCCTTGGTATATGCGGCTGTGTCACCCACCTTCTGAGCCATGGCTCCGGTTGCGTCCTTCACCTTGTCCTTGGTCTGTGCGGCCATGTCTCTCGCCTTATTCGCCATGTCTCCGGTTGTGTACCTGCCCCTGTTCTTGGCTTGTGCAGTCATGTCACTGGTCTTGTCCGCCGTGTCTGCAGCTGAGCCCTTCGCCTTGTGCTTGGTCTGTGTGCTCGTGTCAAAGCTCGGCTCCTCCGTCTTGTCGGCGGCGCGGGCCGCGTTTTCCTTCGCCCTCTCTTCGGCCTCGGCGGCCGCGGCCTTCCCTTGCTCCACTTTCTCCTTGGCGTACTCCGCCACCCTCTCCGAGGTGTCCACCGACTCCACCGTCACCTCCTTCGCTTTCTGCGCCACCTGCGCGCCGGTGGCGAACGTCACGTCCTTGGCTTTCACCGCCGCCTGCTGCGTGTAACCGGCCGTCGTCTTGCCGGCCGCCAACGCAGCATCCTTCGCCTTCTCCGCGGCCGTCTTGGCGTACTCCGCAGCCGTCTGCCCCGTGCTCAGCGTGACGTCCTTGGCCTTCAAGACGGCCTGCTTCGCGTACTCCGCCGTCGTCTCGCTCGCTCCGAGCGTGACGTCGTTGGCCTTCGTGACGGCCTGTTTCGCGTAGTCAGCCGTGGTCCCCGTGGCCTCCTCCGTCTTGGTCGTGAGCTGCGTGCCGTGCGCACCGGCGTCCTTGTCCTCGGTGCCCTTGGCAGCAGCGTAGTCCGCCGTGGAGCCGAGCGCGTGCGTGGCCGTGTCCTTCATGCCGTGCGCCGGGGTTGCACTGGCCTTGTTGCGCCTGTCCTCGGCGGCGCGGGTGGCCTCCGCCGAGTTCTTCTGCTCCTCGCGGATCATCTCCTCCTGGCTCGTTGCATGGCCACGGCCTTGGCCCTCCTCCCGCTTCGTGGGCTGCTTCTTGGTATCTTGATATGAAGCCATCGTGGCGCCCGCCGGCGCGTGGGTCGCCGCCCCCTTGGTGCCGTGCGCCGCGGCCGGGCTCGTCTCCAGCGCCCTGTTGCACCTCTCCCTGGCAGCGCTGCTGGCGTCCGACAGGTTCTGCTTCGTGTCGACACGGTACTTGCCGCTCTCCCCCAGGACCGTCGCCTGGCCGCCCCCTTGCCTCGCGGGCTGACTCGTGCTTTCCTGATACCAAACCACTGTGGCGCCGGGCGCCTGGGTCAAGGTCACCGTCCCCTTGGTTCCGTGCGCCGCGCCTGCGCCCGCACCGGCCTTGTTGTACCGCTCCTCCGCGGCACGGATGGTGTCCGCCGAGTTCTGCTGCGCCTCGGCGCGGTACTTGCCGATCTCGTCCAGGCCTATCGCTTGACCGTGGCCTTGGCCTTCGTCTTTCTTCGTGGTGGTCACCTTGCTGGCTTGCTGCTGCGAAGACATCGTAGTAGCAACTAGCAAGCGAGGTTAAGTGCTTGGGAAGCTGGCGCGTATAGGACGTCGTTTCGCTGTGGTGCTGGACGTGTACGACTGGGCTATGTGGTGAGACCTGCTGCTGCTGCTAGCTGAATGGATCGGCGGGAGGCTTAAAATATTGCCGTTGAGCGGTTTGTGTTTGATCCGTGGAGGTTGGCGCCGCACGAGAGCGTGACACGTGTGGAGAGAGCTGACACGTGCGAGGGGGAGGATAGGATCGAGCGAGGCGCCGTGGTGTGCCGCTAGGGATGAAAACGGAACGGAAATATCTCGTACCGAACCGTATCGTTTTCTACATTTGACCCGATCGAATTCGTATTTTCGGACAAATTCGAATTCGGTTCGAAATACGGAATACCAAATTCGAAAACGGAGCGGAAACGGTTTAGACGTTTTCCGACCGTTTTCTACTTTTCTACATTTTATTTGGAATATACCGTATTATAAATACGGTTTAAACCGAATTTGGCCCACTAGAAGTCCAGGTCTCATCACAGCCCAGGCGCGCAGCGCCCCAGCCCAATTCCCTCTGCGCTGGCTCCTGGTCCTGGGCTCCTGGCTGTCTCCTCCAGTCCTCCCCTAAATCCCTAATCCCCTTCCCTTCCTATCCGCCGCGGCGCCGCACCCGCATGCGACGCGGTGCGCGACTCCAGCAGCGCCGCCGCCCCCCCGGCCGCCCGCGTGCCATCCCGGCGGCCGCTCGCGTCCCACCCCGGCAGCTCCGCCGCCCCGCCAGCTCCGCCGAACCCCTCCGCATGCTCTGGTCGTCAGGGGCGGACCCACACCCTGGGGCCCAGCCGAACTCGGCTACGGCGGAGAGCACGAGACGGGAGGCGAGGAGGAGCACGGGAGATGGGCGCGCCGAAGCAGAAGTGGACGTCGGAGGAGGAGGCGCTGCGGCGCGGCGTGCTGAAGCACGGCGCCGGCAAGTGGCGCACCATCCAGAAGGACCCCGAGTTCAGCCCCGTCCTCTCCTCCCGCTCCAACATCGACCTCAAGGTACCATCCCCTGCAGCACCACCGCCGCTTCCCCTCAACCTCCGCACGCGTGCGCGCTGGCACTCGTCGCGTCGCTAGATTCGTTATCGTGAAACGCTTGTTCCGGTAGCTGAGGCTTCCACGCCGCTGTTCGTGATGTTTCGTGCCGTCTCCGTCCGATCTGAGAGCGATGTTCTGTTAGTCCTTTGGTAATTGTATGATGATTGGTGATTCCCCGGCCGGGGATATGGTGGTAGATTTGGGGTCTGGAAGGCGAGATTTTGGTGGGCTTTGGAGTACCCAAAAATGCAAGCGTGAGTGGACCTGGTGGCGTTCTATTGCCAATGGATGTTTTGATGTGATTTTTGCCCAATAATGTTTGTGCCTGAGAAGAGAGGCCGGCGGTGTATCAGAGAGGGCGATTTTTTTGTGATCTGAACTGTACAGCAAAAATAGAGTTGTTCTCATCTTTAGGCAGCTTCGGATTTAACTGCATTTGGCTTAAATCGGCAACTCTCATTTCCTGCCTGCATTATGATCTCAGCGTCAACTGTTGCTTGCTTCTAGTTTAGTTAGTTATAATGGCATACTTATCTATTGAAATCCCGTGAACTAAATAGTTAAATTGATCTGGAAATATGAATTTTAGTACATTTGCTGTGTGGGAATTAGGATGCTGCTACCCTGCTAGCACTAGATGCGTTCTCCATCTTTTTTTTGGTACTAGATCAACGATGGAAAGTGTTTTGAGTTTTTGCTAATTTCTATGAACATGCATTTTCAGTGTTCGACTGCTGCTTCTCGACCGATGGCGCCCCCCACTGGAGGGATAAGAAGATATGATTCTAACATCTGAAATCTTCAACTACGGATGTCTGATGGAGGTACAGATTAAGCAACTATTGTTTACCTATTTGATATATCCTTACAAATGGCTTTAAGTTGTTGGGGATGCAAGATTTCAATCGTACTCACAAATCACTCAGCAGTAATTAGCAACAAGAACTTCACAGGACATATTAATCTCCCAAATATTCCAGGTGGGAAAGGAAGTATTCTTGGTGAGTACCAAAGGAGAACCAACTGAAAAGCAAACTACTGTACCATCTAATAGAACAACCTAAAACGAAGGCAAGAACCATGTGAACAGCCTCATATCTATTATCTAGAACTCCAAGTAACCTGACCTCATAGATGATGCTGATGAACTGTAGATGTTCTGCTAGCTGTTAATTGCTTGTTTTAGACTTGTATTGTATTTGTGTCGGCTATTATGTTAATACTTAAGACCAAGGGTCATGCACTTGTTAATTATTATATGCACTTGAACTTGATCATGCACTTGGTAATTGTTATGTACTTGGTCACTTGTTAATTGTTATGCACTTGGTCCTAAAGGTCGGTATTCCGTATTGAATTTTCGTATACCGACCGTGTTCGACATAATTCCGCTCGAATTGGTTCGTTTTCGAAATTCTCGATATTCCGTAAGTTCGCGTTCGTTTTCGTGTCCGGCTTTACCGCTTTCGCTTTCGTTTTCGTATTCAAATGTAGAAGTAGAAAACGGTTGAGGAGTTTTCCGACCGTTTCCGACCGTTTTCATCCCTATGTGCCGCCGAGCAGGAGCTAGAAAGCATTTAGCGGCGAGGGGACTTGGATACCGCCGCGCCGTCCACTCCCGACCGACGTGCGCGGTGCGGAGCCGAAAGTCCCCCAAAAAGCAGAGCTGGCATGGGCTAAGTTGCCCGGACCGGCCCAGGTAGTCTTCGGGCCGTATTGGCTGCAGCTTACGACTCCAGTATTTGGGGAAATAAAAAACCAACATAAATGCCTGGTATTTTCAAATGATTTTTCTACTCTTTCGTTTTCATCTTATTTTAAAGATAAGATAGGGATTACGAAAGCGTCACATATCCTATTTCTTTCACTCCTGTCTCACGCTCTCTTGTATACTTTTTTCACCGTTTATATTCTTGTTTTTAAAAACTATGCCATCAGTATTTACTATTTATTTTTAGTTAAAAATTATTCTACGGCTAAAATCAGTCAGCGGCAGTCGCTGTCAGTACAAGCGTCCGTCTGGAGCTTGTTGGGCCTGTGCAACTTGTTGACCCAAGTCTGCCGCCTCCGCTCTTCGCCTCTTCTCCGGCTCTGTTTAGTCCAAATTGATTCCCTCCCGGCGGCCGCTCCTCGTCACCGCTTCCTCTCCTCTTCCATTTCGCTGCCGCCTCCAATGGTCTCCAAACCCTAGTCCGCACGATGGCGTTATCCTTCTCCCACCCCTTAGCCATCCATGGCGTCTCCTCCCCCTACGGAGGCAGGCGTCGCAGCCTTCACGGCTTCTAATGGCGCCGCCGATCGGGGGGCGATCTCTGCCCATGTGCTCCGCCATGCGGGGGCCGAGGTCGCCGACGTCGGACCCTTTTAGCCTGGGGCGTCGAGCTATCCGGCGATGCGCTCCTCGCAGTCCTCGCCCGGCGCCGTCTTCGACCCCATCTCCCACGCGGTGACCCACCCCTTGCCGCGTTTTCTGTTCAATTTGCCAAAGCTTGCTTATGAGGGTCTCATATTATTCATTCATTTTATACGGTTTTCTATTCAGGTCGATATATTGTGCGGGTAGGATCGCCTCATTGCCTGGATCACCGTGTGTGCAGACTGCAAATTTTCGAGGATCACCGTGTGTGCAGACTGCAAATTTTGGAGTACGTGGTTAAGAAACATGTGGGGGAAGACCAAGCTTTATTTGTGCTGCAGTATGCAGTGCGCCCGCCATGCTTATAGGTAGTATGGGCTTTGCTCAGCATTCATATATGTAGTAATTTGTAATGCTTTTGATTGATAATGCGTGTGGAAACATTCTCACTGTTGAGTTCCGGCCATGCCCTGGCTTTGTTTTGGTACTAGTATGTTATCTGACTACACACCCTTCTTGGTTTACTCCTAAATTTCGCAGGACCGAACCCATTACCCTTTTTAACCGTTGCTCATTTTGTCAAACAGAACTGACTAAAACAACTTCTGCCTGCTACCTAGTGAGACAATTATTCGTAGGTGCTTTCTTTCTTATATCCGCAGGTCAATACCTTTTATCTTTCAGTTAATCATCACCCACTAATAATTGTGATACTGCTGGGTAAAGAGTGTTGAAAATTTGCAAGTTTGTCTATGCAAATTAATAATGGACTCCTAGGCTTAAAACTGTTCGCCCTAACTGAGCTGAAGCTGGTTACTATAGTTTATCTGTCAAATTTTACAAAAGTTTTTTAGCACTTGTCCACAGTTGGGTTCTGTTTGCATGCATGAATTCAGGTGCCTTGCAATGGTTTCCTTTTTTGGAAGTTAAACTTACATAGCTCAACATTCATTTACTTCCCATTTATTTTACTCATGTTCATGCATTCTTCAGTAATTTCTTTTTGCCTTGGAGTGGTGGATTTGTTTCTTTTCTAGGTCATGTATGCTAAGAATAGAATGAAGATTTGCATGGAAGAAGTAAAACCAACTGATTTAAATTATGGTAACACCCATGGTATGAAACATCATTAGTAATTAGCATGACAAGAACATAAAAAAAAAGTTGCTTTCCTCAATTGCTTAGTCTGAACTATTGTTCCAATCTTGAGTTGTTAATCTTTTCGATTTCAAATGCAGATCATGGATACTTGTTGTAGTGTCAAAGTTTTTTTTTTCTCCAAAAAAGTAGGTTCTTCCGGGATTCAAACCCAGGTTGCCAGATTCAAAGTATGGAGTGCTAACTACTACACTATGGAACCGGACGTTGTATGTAGTATTGTGGTCCCTTGATGATGACATTTCTGTCTTATTCCATAGACATCAAAAGGCAGAAAAAAATTCTTTCTGTATCTTTTTCTTATTTTTTTTGGGTGGGCTTGCATCATTTTTGTCGCAACAAAATTGTGTTGCCTTTTGAGCTTGCATACAGTTGTCATCCAGATAGAATATGGGAATACCCAAAAGCAGCTAGGCTATGGTGTTAAGCTAGTTTTGGCATTAGATGTTCTCTTAAGTCAAACAGAAATTAGCATGGCAAGAACATTTTTATGTTCTTTCCATAGTTGCTTAGTCTGAACTTTTGTTCCAATCTTGAGTTGTTAATCCTTTGGCTTTCAAATGCAATTCATGGATACTTGTTGTAGTGTTAAAATTATTATTTTTTAAAAAAGTAGGTCCCACCGGGATTCGAACCCAGGTTGCCAGATTCAAAGTCTGGAGTGCTAACCACTACACTATGGAACCGGATGTTGCATGTGGTCCCTTGCATCGCATTTCTATCTTATTCCATGGATATATCAAAAGGCAGAAAAAAATTCTTTCCGTATCTTTTTCTTATTTTTTAGGTGGGCTTGAAGAATTTTTGTTGCAGCAAAATTGTGTTCCTTTTTGAGCTTGCATACTGTTGTCACCCAGCTAGAATATGGGAATGCCCAAAAGGATCCCTTCATTTAATTTTTTGGCATATCTTTAGTACTAGTCCATGTATAAATGTATGTTGTACTCGTTACATTTCATGGTCTCCAAAACATCACTTTGACCATTGATTTCTATAATAACTATTAGTGAAAGGTATAAAATTGTAATGTCTTGAAAGTATTTTTGACCACGAAGTTAGTGGTATGATTTTTGTGTGACAATTTAGATACTTCCATGTATGAATGCTCAAAGTTATAGAAGTTTGGCTACACCCATACAACGGTGGCATACATTTGTGAACAAAGGGACTGACATGAACACATATGCAAAATACAGCTAGTCAAACCTAAATTATGAAATTAAAATTTGGTTTAATCTAAAGTAGGAGTGAAGCAAGGAATTCATGGGACATTGTGAATATGGAACAACCTAATGAGGTGAACACATGCCCCAAAAAATACAGTGGGTATGGCCCAACTGGAGTCGCAAAAAATAGGAATTGATGAATTTTGTGTATCATTTGACTCTATTTAAATAGTGCAGGATAATGATACAACCACACAACACCTACACTTTGCCATCACTCGATTTAGCATGCAATAGTATCAACAAACTAAACTTGGTGGCATACATTAGTATCTCCAACTCTTGCCATAGTTTGGTTACCTCTTCTCCATTTAGTGCTCTCTGATCCATTGCACCTGGATCTTCTTTGACTGTTTCTTGATATCCAACAATGTCCTCTGATCAACTGCTATCTTCCCATCCTGAAGTTCCCAAATTTTGATGCACATATCTATCATAAGTTGCTTGTAGTTTGGTGATGCTCTTAAGCAGCAATGTGAGATCATTACATTCGCTGTAAGTTCAATTGACTTCTAAATTCTTAGCAACCATTGAATTTTTCATATTATGTACCCTCGGACTTGCTGTAACTTTTTGACAGGCTAGTTTGGGTGGGTGCTCCAGCATATGCAATGTGTGATGAACTTATTGGTTTGATCGAGAGGAAAACGGTATCTAATGTTGTATGGAGCCATGTGCTCCTGCTATGCAATCTCCTTATATCTGTGGCTGACTGCGTAGAAGCTCGTGGTGGAGGAATCCTGCCTAGAAGCTGTGTGAGACTGACCAAATGTTGTCTTCAATCTGGGAGAGAGCTACTGCACCCCCTGCTATGTCCTATGACCTGCAGAATGCAGATCATAGTTAATGCATGACTGGAGTTGCCATTGCTGGACTTCAGGTACAGGGACATCCATGGATTTCGCCCTGACAAGCTTTTCAGATGGTAGAATGATCTTGAGCTTGCCATGACCATGGTCTGAGCTTTGCCGATACAATGTCTTGAGGACATGCATAATAAGCCCGGCTTGGAATGCATGAGATGGGAGGTCACAGGGAATTCGGAAAATTTATGAACGTCATATATCCAAACAGGATTATTTGTAAATACAAGTCATGTTATGGTTTTGCTGTTGTTGGATGTACTGTACTGTAAATATTCCTGCAACCAAATAACCATTGTACTGTGCAACTGATTAATTGAAGGTCGCTTGAATCGGATATAATAAGTGACTCTGGAATCTGAATTGTTTCCATAATTTTGGGACTTTGGCTAATTCCCTCTTTGTTCTGCTTTTGATATATGGATAATCTCAACATTGAGGTCTGTTTCCCTTTATAGTGCAGATCGAAATCTTCCCAATCCACCAGACGTTTTTTGTTTCTATACGGTCCGTCCTGACCCATTACTTCTCTTGAGTTGAATCAGAGAGCAAAATAAAAATTCCTACAAGTGTTAAAAGTTGCTAGTGCAAATTAATCACGTGTCTATTGGAGTATTTTGTTTATTTTTTTGGTAAAAACAATTGTAATACAACTTATAAATATTAAAGTTGTGAATTGTGATATAGCTATTTTGCGGATGACGAAGGAATTTGTGGGAGCCGTGCGATCATATAGATCAAATCATGGCTCTTTTACGCGTAGAAAGGAGCATGATGGCACGCGACGGGAGCACGTAGTGCAACATGGTAGGGCAAAGCATCGGACGCGGTTGAAACTGACGGTAAAAGTGCGGCGACTTACCCTAAATAGTGTCCCTCTTGAAGCTTCAATTTTGCTCAGTGTTGTAGTGTAAAATTTGCATTGGTTCCTATGCAACTTCCCTGGAGCCAGAGATCGGAGCCAACCTGTTTGGCCGGGCAGCTCTAGCTTCTGTTCAGAAGCCTTGAGCCGGAGCACGGCCAAATGACACCTTAGCATGGTGATTTCCATTGGCTCCAAAAGCTTTAAAGTGGGCAAATTCTTATTGAGCTTACTTCTTGTGAAGCCAGCTTTTTTAGCCCAAGAGGTGGAGCCGAAACCTGGCCAAACATAGCCTATATTCAAAAGACAATATTCATTATTGTAATAAGCTGCGGTGTAATATACTCCCTGTAACACCCCCGTTTCCAAGGGTGTTTACGGACACGGCATTCCGCAACTATTCACGCATGAACAGTTATGGAACGTCGTGTAAGAGTGTACCATCACATGCTTACAACAAAAGTCCAACTTTATTACAAGATAAGGTTTAACAACCCAGTTTTACGGCAGCGGGGCGTGCAAGCCCAAAGTATAATTACATCACAAAAGCTCCCAGGGAAAGGTCGAGCGCGGCGGAGACCTAGAGCCATGGGTCCTCGTCAAAGAAAAGCTCCTCAGGGGCTTCCTCCACGGGGACACCTTCACCAGCATCTTGATCTTCTGGAGGGGTTTAGCAAGCCGTGAGCTAACTAGCTCAGCAAGTCACAACGGTAAACCCTATCTTACTACTTGCACGGATCAACCAAGGAAGGGAGTATACTTGTTTTATTAACTTTGGGTGGATGCAGTTTTACTTGCAATCGTCTTCAAAAACTCAAAAGGGTTACAAATACTCCTTAAGATTAAGGGGGTTTTCATATAAAGGTAATTAACCAACTAGTTTTAGTTAAACACTTGTAAAAACTACTTAAGCTTTGCAGCTGGAATCACCCAAGTGACACAGCTCCATTAACTGGGAGCACGGCGTATTCGAATACCATTTAATTGACTCTGCAGAGTTGCTCAACTTTACCCACATGCACCCTTAACCCTCATGACTGAGTTAAGGAACCGGGTCTTTTCGCTGCTCAACCCTTGATATACACTCCACCCGATAGGTGCGGAATCCACACAACCTCAGGTATCCGTTGGCCACCACGGAACGCCGGGCCCGAGTTGAGGGGACCTATCGTTGTCTTAGTCCGGATTCGCAATCCGTACCGACTCCCAATGCAGGGCTTCACTTAGGTTGAGCAGATACTAAACCAGGGTTGACAAGTCAACACCTGTGGTTGAGCGGTCATTATGTCATTTGCTCGGCACAAGGGTCTAGTCCTTATATTTTCTTGAGGTTCGCAACCTCCACCCTAGGGTAAAGCGGTGGGCGAAGACTGTCTTGCAGTTTCCCACAACACTTTTACCCTAACTTGTGCACGCTTGTACTGCAACCCTAGGGTTCGGTGTCCCATACCACCTTACCCTAACTTCAAGTTTTGAAATCTACCGGCCCACGGCCACAACCTTAGTAGTGAGAAGACTTTACATGTGATATTGGTAGCCTACATGTGATCATACTACTTCTTAAGGTAATTCTAGGGTTACAAAGGCGGGACCACAAGTTTAACAGGGCATTTTATCGGTGGTAGGTTTTATCTACATAACAAGTCATTCTAAACATTCTATTTTACTTTAAACTAGTATTTCACAACTAGCATAATGCAAATAACATAATAGCATATTTAAACAACATATATTTAAACAACATGGGATACAACATGATCAAGGTTTTGCGACTTGCCGTAAATCTGGACGATCTCGGCGATCTCGAATGTAGAACCTCCCTGATCCTGGGTCTGCACCGAAGCTTCCGAAATCTCCGAAACTAGTGTAAACACATAAAATAACATAAGTCCGGCTTGAGCCTAATCAAGCGAGGAAAATAAACTATGAAAAAGAAGTAAAATGCAAAAATCTCCAAATGGGAATTTTTAGAATTTTTCTAGGATGAAATTGGAGAAATGGAGGTCAAAAATGGATTCAGGACATTAAATGGAGCAAAGTGATGAAATTTGAGAAATTTGGAATTTTCTGTGATTTTCTACGATTTATTTGGATTTTTCTGGATTTTAGAAAAGGATAAATTGCTGAAAAATCAGGAGAAACAGTGTCAGGCCGGCCCTCTGCTACAATGCGGCCCGGCACTGTGCGGCACGCGTGGCCGATCGGCCAGCGTGGCCCACGAGCGACGACGCGCGGCCCGCAAGCGCGCGCGCTCGGGCGACAGAGTAGGCCGAGGGGAGTTGGCCCACGCTAATGCGCGCCCGCGTGGCTCGGATGGCCGACGCGTTGCTCGGGCTGACGACCCAGATGAAGCGGGAGTGGGTGGCCTGGATTGGAGTGGGTGGAGATTGGATGGCAGCGGGGCGGGGAAAGCGGGTGGACGAGATGGCTGCGGGGAAAAAGATCGGACGGTGGAGGTTAGATGGCAGCGGATGGGGTGAACGGTCGGGGGACCGGATCGGGTGGCTGCGAAGGGGTACGTTTATGAAGATCGGACTGCAGAGGAAGGTTGCCATCCGATGGCCGTTTTTAAACCGCAACGGTTGGAGAGGACGGCGATGATGCGACCACGTCGGTCGTCTTCCTCCTCTCGCCGTGCGTGCGCGATAGAGGGGCAGAGGGACGGCGCTTCTGCTCTTCGGCGACGGCAAGGGCCTCCGGGGTCGGAAAGGGTTCCTCCGGGGCAGAGCTCGACTTGAGGAATTCATTTTTGGGGTTTGGGAGGTGATAAGATCAATGGGGTAAGCAGGAGACAAAAGGGGAGAAATCGGCTTCCTGGGGGTGAAGGGGGTCACCGGAGCCGAAGGGGCCAAATCGGCGGCGACTACACGGTCAGGGGAGCCTGGGACTCACGTTGGCGAAGGTGGGCTCAGCTCAAAGCCACTTTGTTGAGCTGGCCACGGAGAAGCTCCTTGGCTGGCGGTGAGAGACGGCGCCGGCGCTCCATGGTCAAACACCTGGCCAAAGAAGCCCACCAACATGATTAGAACACTAAGGAGGTGCTCTAGGAAGCAGGAATTGAAAAGTGAGGGAGAGAGGAGGGGGATTCGCTTTCGGAGGTCGCTGGCTCACAGGTGGATAGCGGCGGAGCTACGGGCGGCGGGGTCTCGATTCAGAGCTCGGGGAGTGACTAGAGAGCAAGGGGAGCACAATGCAGTCTTCGGTTTGGCTTATAAAGGGGTGGAGGAGGCTGGCGACGAGAAGGCGGTTCGGGGCAGCTCGGGGGAGGGGGTTAATGGCGCGGTGTGGGCGGGTTACGGAGCTGCAGGCGCATGGGGGAGCTGCGGGAGTTGGCGCTGCGTCGCCTCCGCGAGATGGGGCGTGACGGGGCGCTGCCAAATGTTAATGCGAGCGACGGGAGCAGGTGTGCGACGGCATGGGCGACAGCGCGGCTTGCGGGGGAAGGGAGAAGGGAGGGGCTGGCAGGTGGGGACCCGGGTGGCGGGAGGCAGAGACCGGGTCAAGGCGGTTGGGGACGGCCGGCGACGGCGAGCGGCGCTGGGCGCACGGCGGTGCAAGCGAGCCATGCGCAGCGTGTGAGAAAGCGGCAAGGGGAGGGGCGCCAACCGAGGGGGAAGGCAGGGAGAGGGGAAAAGCGCCAAGGGAAAAGAGAAAGCGGAATCGCCGAAAAGGGAAGGCGTTTTCCGGGGAAGCTTTCCAAAAATGGAAAGTTCCAGAATTCACTCAAAAAAACCAGGGAAAACAAATTAAAATTTTTGGTTTGAATTTTGAGGCTCTTTCACTCCCTCCTTTTTTTACACGTCATTTAGAACACATACAGTCTACAAAAGTAGATCTATCACATAAAAATTATACTAATAGATTTGCTATCGAAAGCACTTCTATATTATTACTATATTTTAAATAATTTTTCTAACAAATTAATCAGAAAAATTAATGGTCAAAGGATGGATTAACCATTGTGTTGATTTCTAAAATCACAAATAAAAAAGAATGCAAGAATTATATCTGGTTTTTAGTATGACTTAGATAATGTAACAGCTATATTCTAACCACGATTAATAATACATACGCGGAGAGTAGAGCAGGCAGCATACTGTATAACCTTGAGTGGCCTTTATCTTAAAACGCTTATATGAATGTAAACTCATAGATCATAGTTATAGCCGTCCGATAGGTAGGGAAACGAACCATAATCGTTTGATCTGTGCCTTCCACGAAAACTTTGGGAAACCTTCCACCAAACCGGAGGGTTTTGGGGATCGTGGTGGCCTGTTCTGTCCTGATCTTAGCGATTAGTGCCATGGTTATGGTAATGTGATCTAATTTTCTTGTTCTGATTCCCCACCGTGGAATCTTAGTTGGTCTAGATTGGGCCGTGACTTCGGCGGGATTGGGTTCATCTTTGTTTGGCTTTTGGTGAGGCTCTGGGTTTGATCGGTTTGAGAATTCCGATGCGTAAACGCAAGTGATTGCAGGTTTCCAGTGGTGTGCTAGGAAAGAAAGGCCAACCTGAAACCCTGCCAGTTCTGAATTGGGTGGCGATTCCATGATTCCGGGCTTGATTGAAGGTTTCGGATTGAGCCATGACTGGCTTATGATTTGTTACAGAGTTCACGGTTGTTGTGATTTAGGTCCGATGGCATGGTTCCTCCTAGTTGGGGCTATCACCAATCCGCCATAATGTGTTTCTGAATCCACTGGATTGAGCTGATGCTACAGGTCTTTGGTTCCCATACAGAACAACTAGCAACCCAGTTGTTTTGTTTAACAGAATATAGTGGTAAAAAGTTATGTTGATTCAATGTGCTATATGATTGAAATTACATTTTGATGATTAGCAGATCTGCACTGTCTAGGCCTGATCAAATATTGTAGTGAACGCGACCTGACCAAATAATAAGAAATCACTTCCTGAACCAAAATACCCTGCATCGGCAGTAGTGTCAAATGGTTTAGACGAGGATCTGAGATTCACAGAAACCAACTTTACTAACAATGGTGATGTTGACTTCAGTTCGGATCCAACGCATTTCTGGTCAAATGAAAGTTTTCTGGATGCTAATTAAGGATGCTTGTTCTCAGGCACCAAATCATTGGATGTAACCACCATCTAAACCTATATTATAATGGACGAAACCAGTTATCGAAACCTTGTACAGATATGCCTAAATGGTATGAACTGTTCATCTTCCAAAGTTCCTATTTTTCCTTGGACCCACGAAATTTAACTTTTTTTTTACTCTTTCTGTTTGGATTCTGGTGCTCTAGACCATGGATTCTGCACTGAATAATCTACTCAGTTCCTTGAAGCTTCTTTGTGATGCTTGTGGATGTGCTGTACGTGCTTTCAATCCTATGTAATTCTAATTAAGTCGTATAATGTTATGTTTGTGAATTGAGAAATTCAGTTGCATCAAGAATGTTACCTTTTGTTTGCTACTACTTGGATTCATTTATCTACAGCATGTTGCCCAACAGCCCAAGTGTACTTGAGAACATTGCATCTCCTGTTGCATACGTAGGACCTGATATATGAGATGGTCATATTGTTGGATATTATAATCTGGTATTCTTCACTACCAGTGTACACTATGATGGGTCATACTATATTATGATGTTTACAAACTTAGCTTTGCCAGATTATTCATTACTTGACAGGGTTACGAACAGAGTGCTTTCTCCTGAAGTTTATTCAATTCTGTTCACTTATGAATTCCCTTTTTTAAAGTCGTTCTTCAGAACATCTCCAGTTCTCCGCCAACATTTACAGAATAGATTTACGATTTAGATAGTGCTAAACAACCTGTTGGAACTAAGAGAATTCAATCTTCTTCCATACTGGCAACAAATACCTTATATCCTTCAAAAGTAACCTTTTATTTTTGTGTCTGACTTAAACTAGTATGATTCTATCGAAATAGCATAGGGGTTGCTTTTGAGGTGCTTGTGTCTGGCAAGCCTGTATTGGTTTAATGGATAGTAATACTAAATAATTTATTGTCTAACGGGAAATATAATATGATAAAACTTTGGTACAGATAAATTTCTTGTATTTGGTATTTCCACATTAATGAAACTTGAATACTTGTCGAAAAGAGTTAGCTGAAAGTGTGTTGTTGGATATGGAATTGTAGTAACTAGTTCTCTGAGAAGTGAGAAACCACCTGGAAAATCTAGAGCATTCTTGGGATAGGCACAGTACGATGATGATTTACACTCAAATCACAGAACATTTCTTCATTCATTTAGGAGTATTATGCACTGCAAATTACAGAACTGGCATTTTCATTGCTGAACAACAGCTTGACATAGCTTTTACGTGGATTGATCAACAATATATTGGCAGTTCATTTTAAAAAACCTTTATCTGTAAATTTGCAACATGTCTGGCACCTGTTTCGAATTGTGTTTTTTCCAGCACTACGTGCAATCTCTTATGGTTTGTGAAGAACCATACGAGAAGGTCCAATGTTTTATTGTAATGAACCATTGTCATTTTGGAGAAGTGAAAATTTGGAATTTATAAATTTGTAGATTTTTCTGGACAACTTGCAGAGCGACGGTCTGGTTGGCCAACTTGTGTTGATTTTGCCAAAATGAATAATTTTGAAAAATTTGAATCACGGGATGATTTGTGTTGTAGGGGTGGCCCCCACCTAAGCCCAACAGGCCTGTTAGAGGAATATAAGGCCCAAAATGGGACAAGTATAATGACATAAGTACCCCTAAGGGGAAGACTCTGATGTAAGGGCATAATGGTAAAAGTACTCCTCATGTGGACATATATATACAACACAGGCTATGGGAAAAAAACCCTAAGCCATTACTCACCTAACTCTCTACTACCATACTCTCTCTCTGTTTGGTCTGTAACCACGACAGTTGGCGCCGTCCGTGGGGAGGACAAGAGCAAGCCTCCAGATCCGAAGGAGGATGGCACCAAAGAAAGCTTCACCATCGGTGGCGAAGAAGAAGGCAGAAGCGGCGAAATCTCACGTCAATACCAGGGCTTCGGCTTTAGCAGCTGCAGGTACGGGTGGCGATGCAGGTGTGACGACTGTGAGCACCGGCGTTCACGACGCGACGAACGACCCCGCCATCGGCGACACGACGCCCAACCCCGCCACCGCCGCAACGAACAACCCCGCCACTATCGCCGCGCCGCCAGACCCCGCCACCACCGGCGACACGACGCCCAACCCCGCCACTGCCGCCGTGCCGCCAAACCCCGCCGCCACCGCCCTGACGACCAACCCCGACGGTGGCAACCCCGGCACGTCCACTTTCCCATCCGCGCGCGCACTCTCTGTCAAAGACACGGGTATGAGTATAAACAAAGAAACGCGTCCGCGTGCGCACTCTCCGTCAAAGACACGGGTATGAGTATAAACAAAGACACGCGTCCGCGCGCGCACTCTCCTTCAAAGACACAGGTATGAGTATAAACAAAGACACGCGTCCGCGCGCGCACTCTCTGTCAAAGGCACAGGTATGAGTATAAACAAAGATGAGCGGAGGGACGCCTCCGCACGCACTCTACGGAGTATAAATAAGACGTAGCATTGAGGTCCGCCTCCGCACGCACCTCACCACCCGCAACGCGCAGAGGCTTGCCTCCGCGCGCAGTCCACGGACTCTAAACAAGACGTAGCGTTGAGGTTTGCCTCCGCACGCACTCTACAGAGTATAAATAAGACGTAGCGTTGAGGTCCGCCTCCGCACGCACCTCACCGCCCGCAACGCGCAGAGGCTTGCCTCGCGCGCGATCCTGAACTCTAAACAAGATGTAGCGTTGAGGTTTGCCTCCGCACGCACTCTACAGAGTATAAATAAGACGTAGCGTTGAGGTCCGCCTCCGCACGCACCTCACTAAAGGAATGCGCGTAGCCTACGAAAGCAGAAAACAAAACTTTTCTACCACGCACACAAGGACATCATGCTTAAGGAGGGATCATGGACTGTTACCACTAGACGCCAGTGCAATGCAATGAAGAAGAGTTGGAGAAGCCGATCCAACCACGCGGCGCCGAGGTAGTAGTGGAATTAGCCGATCGTCCCAACAGATTGTCTCCTCCACGCGATCAACCACACCACGAGCAGATCCAATCTGTAGGTTGTTGATGCCGATCAACACCGCAACGAGCAGTGCCTCCACTGGTATCCACACGTCCGGGGCTGGAACACCGATCGCGAGTGTACTAGCACTCGTGAGCGGCTAGGGTTTGGCTCGGGAGGTGGCGGCTAGGGTTTTGCTAGAGGTTCACAGAAAACGTGTGTTCCTCAGCCCCTCGCCTCCATATATATAGACCTCCTCACTTGGGCCTTGTGGACCGAGGCCCAATAGGAGTCTATTCGGATCTCTATCCGAATTGAGCCCACATCCGAATCATATTCGGATTAGTGTTTCAACCCGTTAAGCGTGCGACCCTGTAGGTTCACGTATACTTGGTCGCGACCCGGAAATGCCTTTCCGATCACCCTATTAATAGCGGCCTCTAGTAAGACATATTAACCCCAAAGTATACGTAAAGATCATATCGGCTGAACCTGTAATGTTCTCATGTACGAATCCCTTTGCCTCACGATATAGATTAAGCTCAAGACGAGATCTGTGTCATCCTCTTAATAGCTCAATCACTCTCTCGATTCCGTGATGGATTATAAACTTGTGATTGACTCCTCAATCACCTTGGCATGGCCATGCACTCTCATAATCCATTACATCGAGGGGCCCAGAGATATCTCTCCCATAAGGAGGGGCAAATTCTATCTTGATCATTCACATCCCACTACATGTTTCATGGCAAACCCGAAGACTACTTTTATGACTACCCGATTCACGGAGTAGTGTTTAGTAGTCCCAAAATAAGCTACTACGCATGTTGGGAACCATGATGATCTCAAGTCTAAGGATTCTACATAAACACTACTTGAGACCAACTGATGACACATGGAATCTCTGCAGTGTCTCATGGCGGGTCTATCCAATATATGTTCACTAACACATGTCCATATTATTGATTTGGTATCACCATACCATGATCCATGAGACATGATCATCAATCAATACATATGATGATCTTTGAATCATATTTGTTCCTCATATGATATATGATCAGGATCATTTAGAAATAGCAACATTTTAGCATTAAGAGTCTCATGAATAAGTCACATACTCATTGATCAATAATGATAATGTTTATTTCAAGGAACAAAGTAATGCATCATAAACATAGTATGTGATATATATAACATCTCCATGTTGCCTCTAGGGCATATCACTAACACTCACCGCCCGCAACACGCAGAGGCTTGCCTCCGCGCGCAGTCTACGGACTCTAAACAAGACGTAGCGTTGAGGTTTGCCTCTGCACGCACTCTACGGAGTATAAATAAGATGTAGCGTTGAGGTCCGCCTCCGCACGTACCTCACCGCCCGCAACGCGTAGAGGCTTGCCTCTGCGCGCAGTCCACGGACTCTAAACAAGACGTAGCGTTGAGGTTTGCCTCCGTACGCACTCCACGGAGTATAAAAAAGACGCGGATGCTATCCCTGCGCACTCTACGGAGTATAAATAAGACGCGAACCCCGTGCACGCATGGGCGTTGCTCCTGTGCGTACTCTCCGGAGTATAAATAAGACGTGGATGTCGATCCCGCGCACTCTCTGGAGTATAAATAAGACGTGGATGTCGATCCCGTGCACTCTCCGGAGTATAAAAAAGATGCGGAGGCTATCTCAGCGTACTCTACGAAGTGCGGAGCGCACCACGGGAGCCCACTCCTATGCGCATTCCGCGAAGTACCAAGGTGACGCACAGAGGCTAGTTCCCGCGCGAGCGCACCTGCGGGTGAAAGGCACCAGAGGCTGTCCTTGCGCAACCCCAAGGGACGGAGCGCTCGACTTCGGCTAGGGCGCCAGCTCCGCTGCCACCACTTCGAAGGGTAGGGGACGAAGCGCTCGCGCATCTACGCCGGCTAGGCGCCGGCTCGCGCCACCACGAAGGTAGGGGACGGAGCGCTCGCGCATCTCGCCGGCTAGGCGCCGGCTCGCCGCCACCACTTCGGGTAGGGACGGAGCGCTCGTGCATCTACCGGCTAGGGCGCCGGCTCCGTTGCCACCACTTGGCGGGTAGGGACGGAGCGCCGCGGCTCGCCGCCATCACCGAAGGGTAGGGGATGGAGCGCCGCGCATCTCGCCGGCCAGGCGCGCCGGCCGCCACCACTCAAGGGTAGGGGACGGAGCGCCGCGCATCTACCGGCTAGGCGCCGGCTCGCCGCCACCACTCAAGGGTAGGGGACGGAGCGCCGCGCATCTGCCGGCTAGGCGCCGGCCCGCCGCCACCACTCGAAGGGTAGGAGACGGGCGCCGCGCGCCACTTTGGCTAGGCGCCGGCCCGCCGCCACCACTTCGAAGGTAGGAGACGCGAGCGCCGCGCCGCTATTTGGCTAGGCGCGGCTCGCCGCCACCACCGAAGGGTAGGGGACGGAGTGCTCGCGCGCGCCCGGCTAGGGCGCCCGGCTCGCGCCACCACTTCGAGGGATAAGGGATGGAGCGCTTGTGCGGTTACTGCAACTATGCGTCCACCTTGACCACCCTACCCTCGCGAGGCGCAAACCGTCGTATACGGGCGAGTGTAGTAACCTTCCGAGTTTACCATGGGACAGAGTAGCCGGAGCGGCGGAGATGCACTTCGCAAGTTCCAATCAAGACTACTCTTTGCATTCGCTAAGGATGCTTACAAAGGCGCACAAACACCTCCGGGGCACGAGGCCGTTACTCGGTAGGCTCATCCTTAACATGCGTCCGTGCCGAGGCTCCACTCGAAGATGCCCGACCCGCCCAAAAATCCAACGCTTCCTCGGCCCTTCGCCAGCGCCAAAGATGCCGTCGGGTCGCAAGGTCAGAAATTAGTAGCCGGCCCCGGCTGTGTAGCTGCTCGGGACAAGGGGGCAAAAATTAGAACAACGGTGAAACAACTTCGCACTTTACCCAAAAAAAACAACCCCGGCATCGGTTACAACGCACGCCAACACACGACAACCTCCCGTCACACCTGTGGGTTCACGGTGTCCTCCGTGGCCGCAGCGCCATCCTCGTCACGCCGTGGGACCTCGTCCAGAAACTGGCCAAGGTTTCTCGCCGTGCAAGTTAATCCGCAGCTCGACTATGGCTGCGGCCTCGCCGCAGTACTCCCATATCCGCTCATGGAAAAACTTCACGGCGCGCACGGCACCGGACATTACCCCGCCTCCGGCGGGCATCTCCAGTCAAGGATCGGCTAGCCCCGCAACATGTTCACAGCCGCGGAGTCGCAGGAGCGCGCATGTCAGGCATGACGCCACGTAGGCACAGTGGTTGCCAAATGTCGTTGTGGCGCCGCGTGCGATGTCGACCGCATCTCCGATCCACCGAAGCGACCGCGACAGGTCCTCGGGCCCGAAGGAGCGTGCCGGCACTTCGACGACAAGCCCCTTAAGGGTGTCTTCGAGGCCGCATGGCGTCCCGTGCAGCTGCGGCGTCGCCAAGGCTCGATCCCGCTCCGCGAGAGAGGCAGCAAGCTCGCTGTTCTCCCTCTCCAACGCAGCGACTTGCTGCAGCAGGCCGTCTCGCTCCGCAGCAGCTTCCTGCTGCACCGTTTCGGCAGCCGACTCCCACGCTACGGTGACAAGCTCCTCGGTGCGCATCTTCATCTCCGCGCACTTCGCTTCCAAGCGGCGTATGCAGCGGCCCTGGCGAGCGTGCCCAGAGCCCGCTTCCGGCTGCGGCCTACCGTAGCGCTCCTTCCTCGCGAGCGTGAGCCGCTTGCAGGGCCTGGGCCAACACGAGTGTCTGCGCGGCGGAGGGGTTAGCAAGCGATAAACGGCTGCGAGTGGGCCGAAAGACAGACGCTTACCCTCACTCCCGACACTTCTAATGCGTCCCCAAGGCGCCTTGACCCATAGGTCTGCAACGCTTGCTGGCCAATGATGGCGGCCGCGTTGTCCGCAATCCCGCGCCAGGCCCTCAGAGCATCCGATGGAGGGACGAAGTCTGCCGGGCCTGGGCACGCGGCATCTGTGTCACCAGCGCCAGGACCCCCACGCTCAAGGGATGGCTCCTCCTCCGGGATAAGTGCCGCTGCAAGACGAAGTATAAGATTGTCGCACAAATGCAAAAAAAACTGTGCTAAAGGTATGCCGTCCCAGCCTACCCTCGGTGGCAGATGGGGGACTCTGCTGGGAAGCCTCCCTAGCCCCGGGCAGGGCCGCGGCAACTTCGGCTCCAACGGACGGCGCTGACCTGCGGGGCTGAGGGACCTCCGAGTTGGGACCCAGCGCCAACCGATCCTACGTCACGATCACTGCGGCCCGAGGGGCCGGGAGGGTGTGGAGTAGGGGAACTTGGCGCTCAACACGGAGTCCCACAAGCTCCCAACAGTGGTTGCCACGACAAACCCTCGCGAGGTCCGCTGAAGGGGGGACTGCAGGCGTGGCTGCTTCACCTGAGGGGGAGACCCCACCTCGGTAGTCGTTACAAAAGGAGCCTCTGCGGCAGCAATATTTGCCGAAGGGGTCTCCGCAGCTACAATGTCGGCGGCCGGGGACTTCATCATCATGACCTCCGTGTGGGGCACCTCCGCCTCAGTCACCACGGTTGGTGAAGACCGCGCTCCGCATACTCCCACGGAGGGCAGCCCCGCCACGGCCGTGGCTGCGGACGAGGCCTCCGCACCGGTGCTACCAGCCAACACCAGTGCCGCCTCAGCGTCTGTCGTGGGCGACGAGACCTCCCTCTCCCGGTAACCCGCGGCGCCCTCTGCCCCTGGCGCCTACACCCTCGACGCCTACACCCTCCTCCAAGTCTGAGTCGGCGTACTTCGCCGAATTCGACTCCGGGCTCACCGCGCCGGCAGGAGCAGCGGCAATCGCCGTACAGGGTGTGGTCGCAGTGGTCCGGGTCCTCTTGCGGGACGACGCTTTCGTCCTCGCGGCACCGTCGTCCTGATGTTGCGGGTCCGGGGGAGTGCGATCCGGCACGGGAAGCCCTAAGGCCTCGCACACGCGGTTTATCCGCCCCAATCCCGCCTCCGCAGTCGCGGCTGTGCGTTGCACGTGCTCTCTGGCGGTGTATGGCCCAAGGAACATGCGCGCGGCGCGCTTCGCGTCCTCTAGGCGAGTTCCTGCGCGGAGCGGAAAGCACAGTTACACACGATGCAACACGTACGAACGGAAAGGAGGGCACGGTCGAGCCTTATGAAGACCAGTCAGCACGGGCAGCGAGCAAATGGACGGTTGAACATTGTCGTCCCGACGTTCCCCGGCTGTGAAGCACCAATCGCGGGCGAGCGGCGTCGCACCGTACATTATGAACTCCTCGGCGAGGTCGCGCATATTGAAGCGGGCGGTCACCCCCACAAGTATTCGCACCCTTCGCCTATCTTCCTGGTCAAGTGTTAGGCCGGGTGTGGTCTTGAATGCAATAGGCCCGCCCGTGCACTCAAGGCCGCTACCACTCACCTCGCGGTGATACAACCACTGCCTCGCCCAGTTGGACTCCCATTTCCCTCGCGTCGAGTTCGCAGGGAAGAGCCTTCCGCACGATGCCCGTAGAACGAAGTTGACGCTGCCAAACTTCGACAGCGTCCCGTCCTTCCGCTCCTTCGGTTGGCACCGGGCTTCGTGCAAATATGCGAACAATGAGGCGCTGGGCCAATATGCTTCCGAGTGAAGGGCCCAGCTATACACGGCAAGGCGAGCCACCGCGTTCGGAGTCAGTTGCGATAACTCCAGCTTGAAGGTCCGCAGCACGTCCCCAACAATCACTGCGGACGGTATGCGAAGTCCGGCTTTGAAGTAGGCGATGAAGATGATCGCTTCTGACTTCTCAGGGCGCGGCTCCGTCTCATCATCGGCGGGCAGCCGCACCGCTTGGCAGTCCGAGAGCCTCCCCTCGCGTAGCAGTGACCGGATCGTGTCCTCCGTCACGAGCGTGCGGCCTAAGTCGCCGGAGTACGGACCTTCCTTCTTCTTCGCCGCCCACCATTTGTCTGCCGCCGCCGGATCGCGTTCCTCGAGCGCGTACTTCACCACGAGCGGCGAGGACCGCCGGCGGATGGCGTAGCTGCCCACCTGCCCACCTTATGCTGAGTAACGGACATAGTATCCGCCCAACCACAAGCGTTGACTTTGTCAAACTTGACTTAGTCAAACCTGGCTTAGTAACTGATCAACTTCAATTGAATCTCTGCAACTGGAAAGGGGGAGACAGAGGGTGAGTTCGTATGGGAGGTGGTTAACCATACAACTGTAGGGCTGCGATAAGTCGGACGAGATCCGTGGGGTCATCCGGGCTTGTTGAGATTAAACACCTACTGGGCGGAGTCTATACAAAGAATTGAGCAGGGAACATCCTTGTTGTCTTAACTCTCTGGCCGGAGTTAAGGGATCTTGTGGGTAAAGCAGGGCAGCTTTGCAAAGTCATGACAAATGGTATTCGAATACGCCGTGCTTCCGGTTAACGAAGCTGTGTTTAGTGGGTGAATCCAGTATCAAGGCATAAGTAGTTTTGGAATGGTTTGGTAATGTTGAGTAATGATAATCAAGCTTGAAACCCCCCTGTCGTAGGGGTGGCCCCCACCTAAACCCAGCAGGCCTGGTAGGAGATTATAAGGCCCAGAATAGGCCATGTGTGATGACATAACCGCTCTGCAGGGGATAACTGATGTAAGGGTATAAGCGTAAAAGCACTCCTCATGTGTATGTATATATACGAGCAAGCCATGGGGAGGACCTGTGCCATTACACTTATCTTCATCACTCTCCACTACCATCTCTCTCTCTGCTTGGTCAGAGCCACAACAGATTGGCGCCGTCCGGGAGGACGAAGACAAGCTCAAGACCGAAGAAAAAGATGGCAGAAAAAGCTTCACGGCGGCGAAGGGAAAGAATACGAATGGGTCTGAGCAGTAGCGTGAACACGTGGCCGGCATCGGCCGCCGAAGGAGTTGGTGGCGGCGACGCGTGGTCGCGGTCGCGGGCGCCGACGCCGCGACGGCAACAATCGACTTCGCCAAAGACCGCCACGACGACATCCAACCCGTCGCCGCATCGCAACGACAAATTTCACCACCCTTGCCGGTAGCGCGAATCCGCGGCGGGTAGCCGCAACGAACCATCCGGCAGATCTGGGATCGTGAGGCGATGGTCCCCGCACCGCCCGCCCATCGGGCGTTCAATGCCCTAACGACACTGCGGTGGAAAGCGCCTACTAGCAGCCCTCAACGCGTTCCGGGAGCTAGGGGACCTTCGCGGAGCCGTCCGAGATATACAAGAGGCTCGGAGCCAGCAGGTCGCGCCCGAGCCCACGCCAGAGAAGGTGGACAGCCGCGAAGCACCCACATCAAGCCGTGTCCCGCTAAGACGCCAGATCCGAATCCCCGCCGGCGGGGCAGCAGCGGCGTGGCCCGAAGACTTCAAGTTCCCTCGCATCACCGACTCGTACAAAGGCGACACGGATCCTCGCGAGTTCGTGCGTGTGTACGAAACCGCGATCGAGGCCGCGGGCGGAGACGACACCGCAAGGCGAAGGACTCCCCTCGACCGCACGGAGTGGCGCTCTCTTGGTTTTTACCAAAGAGCGGGCCCATCTACGCTGGGGGAGCAGCTTCGCGACCGCCAGAGCAACTTTCAAGGACATTATGTCGAGCGAATCGATGTGGACCAACTCTTCATTGTGAAGCAAGGACCCTCGAGACGCCCGGTTACTTCAAGCGCCGCCAAGATTCGCCGTAAACGATGTTAACGAAACCACGCCGTTAGTGCAGCCATACGGGGCTTTCGCCGCCCGATGGCGAATACAACGCGCGAGGCCAATCACGGCGATTGCCAAGCTCTTCGACAAAATGGACGAGTATGCGCGTGCGGAGGAGGATGCGCGAAGACGCAGCATCACCGCCCTCGGCCTCGCCGTGAGCGCCCCGCGAGGTCGGGCGGTGGTCCTCCTCGGCCGAGCCGAGCCGAAAGCCCGAGGAGGCCCTCCCGAGGAAGTGAGGCCGAGGTACAGAAGGCTCTTCACGTGCAGCCTAAACCTCGGCGCCGCCCGGCCGGCCGCAGCGGCCCACCATGTCCTCGCCACCGAGCGCGCGACAGGACCCGACCGCCTCACGAGGGGAGACCGGGATCGGAGGGCGGATTTGATCGCGCGCCAACCCCACGCAGAGCAAGAGCTCTGCACTATGGCAAGTGGTGCGAGGTACACGGCTACGGTGATCATTACACAAGGGCATGCATCGCGGTGATGGAGCTACGGAGGGTGACGGCCGGATCTCGGCCCGCCTCCTCGCCCCACCGGCCCGTGGGGCACCCAAGGGATGGCCCCATACGGGCCACCGCACGGAGGGCGCGCAGCATCACACCGCCAACGCCATCACCGAGCTCCTCTTCAAAAGCCCCGGGAGCGGCCAGAATCGTGGATGCCGCCCGCAACATCACCTTCGACTTAAACGACGCCAGGGCGTGGAGTACCCTCACCAAGACCTCTAGTCATCCAGCCCACATAGCATGTCGCGAAGTCGCGCGCGTCCTTGTCGACGGACGCCCGCGAACATCTTATTCGCAGGCCCTCGACCGCATGGCAATCCCGGCCGCTAGAGCAGCCGTGAGCTCCACTTCAAGGCTTCGGGTCAACCGCAGCAGCCCTGGGCACGTGTCCCTTCCTCGTCACTTTCCGTCGGGAGGGTAACAAGGGTAACATCCGACCGAGCATGTCACCTTCGATGTCGTGGACATCCCGCACCCTACAACGCCGCATCGCGACCCGCCATCAACTCTTTCAAGGCAATCCCGCACCACGCCTTTTTGTGTGTAAAGCTCCTGCCCGGAGGGTGTCATCACCATCTTCGCGACCAGACACGCCAGACGCGTGCCGGCGCGGCCGCGCCCCGCATCGCCGGTGCATGCCCTCTCCGTGCGCCCGGCGATGGGCCCTCCGCTCCCGGTGGACGCCAAGCCTCGCCCGGCGGCGCTAAGAAGGTGCCGCTCCAGCGGAGGGGCGTTTGTGTCCATTGGCGAGGGCTCACCGGGTCGAACGGAGCCGCCCGAGTGCTTCGAACAACGTTGACATCTTCGCATGGTCCCCGAGGACATCAAGGGCGTAGACCGAGCAGAATCGAGCATCGCTTGGCGGTCCGCCCGACGCCAAGCCGGCCAGCGAGGCTCCGCAGATGTCGATGGATCGGCAGCAGCGCCAAAGCGAGGTGGCAAAGCTTCGCGCCGGGTCATCCGCGAGGTCCACCATCCGTAATGGCTCGCTAACCCGGTGCTAGTCAAAAGGCGGCGGGCTCGGCGCATGTGCATCGACTTCACGGCACTCAACAAGGCGTGCCCGGCGACAACTACCCTTGCCGCGCATCGATCAATCGTTGACGCCATCGCTGGTGCGAACTCATGAGTTTTCTCGACGCCTATTCCGCTACCACCGGTATACATGGCGAAGATGACGAGGAGAAGACCGGTTTCATCACACCACTTGGGATGTTACGCCGTCGTAATGCCCTTTGGCTTGAAGAACGAGGCGCTACCTTCACCCGCCTCGCCGCCATTGCCCCGCCGCCCACCAGAGGAACGTTGAAGCCTGCGTCGATGACGTGGTGGTCAAAACTCGCAACTTGCTCTACACGGCGGGACCTCCGTGAGACCTTCGACAACCTCCGGAAGGTGGGCATCAAGCTCAACCCCGACAAGTGTGTCTTCGGGGTACAGGCGGGCAAACTCCTAGGTTTCCTCGTGTCCGGGCGGGGCATCCAGGCGAACCCCGACAAAGTAGACGCCATCCTGGGTATGGAACCGCCCAAGACAACGATGGAGGTCCAGAGGTGGCGGGCCGCATGGCAAAGATTAAGCCGCTTCCTATCCGTGGCGGCGGAGCGGGCTCGCTGCTTTTTCAAGACACTCCACGGTGCGATGGATTTCGTTGGGACGGAGATCGCGCAAGGCCTTCAACGAGCTCAAGCAAAGACTTGGCAAGCCTCCCACTCGTCGCCCAAAGACTAGAGGCTCCCCTCCGCTCTATCTGGTCGCGTCTACCACGCGGTCGCGGCCGTCCTCGTTTTAGAGGAAGGCGCCATGCAATGCCCGCCTACTTTGTCTCCGGCCCTTCAAGGCGCCAAGACAAGATACACAGAGCTTGAGAAGCTCGCCTATGCGCTGGTCATGGCCTCCGTGAAGCGGCATTATTTTCTGGCTCACCCGATCACAAGTGCCTTCCTCGTTCCCTCTGCGCAGATGCTACACAACAAGGAGTTCACAGGGCACATCGGTAAATGGGCGCCGAGCTCGCTCCTTCTCTCGACGTATGCTTCGCGGACGGCAATTAAATCCCAAGTCTGGCGGATTTTCTCGCGAATGGACCCCGCCGCCCAACTTCACCAGACGCACGATGATCCCGTCTCGACGCTACAATCGACGGAGCTTACAGAGTCGCCCGGCGCGCGCGTAGGGGCGGTGATCATCACGCTCGAGGGACGGCGCTGTCAGACTCGGCGCGCTTTGCCTTCCCGCCACCAACAACACGGCTGAATACGAGGCACCGCTCTTTGGCCCGGCGGCTCAAGGCGATCGGCGCGAGACGGTGCCGTCCGCACCGACCGCGCTTGGTGGCCGCCATGTGGACAAGTCATATCAAGCCAAGGACCCCGAGTTGGCTGGTACTCGCGGCGGTGAGGGCAAGGGAAAGGCACTTTTGGGTGTCACCGCAAGGCCATCCCGGGCGGAGAATGAGCAAGCCGACGCTCGCCAAGGCGCTACCAAGAATCGCCCGAGGGGCATTCTACGAGGTGTTAGCAAAGGCGCCATCGCAGACAACCGACGCGGCACTTGTCCACCGCATTGATCGGCCAGGAGATTGGCGAGAGCCATTTTCAATTTCTTACAAGGCCTCGCCGAGCCGGAGGACCCTGCCTGTAACATCCTGATTTTCAGAGCCTTTTTGAAGTTTTTAAAATAAAATTCACCATTTGAATTTTTCTGGAATTAATTAAAAGCTTAAATGAATTTTTATGAAATAAAAGGATTTAATATGACTAATCTGAACATGAACATTTGCCAAAGTTATTTTATTTGAGTTCCTTGTGTCTCAAGGAATTTATTGAAATTTTTCTGGATTTTTTCTGGATTTATTTGCTATTTTCTAGAGCTCAAAAGGATTTAAATGAATTTAAGAAAAGGAAAAACCCAGAAAATCCCAACCGCTGGTGAAAGCCCACCACCGCCCAACTCGCTCGGCTCGCCAATTAGTGCGCGCGCGCGCGTGCACGCGTCGCTGCATCCGCGCCGCGCGCTCCGCTTGGCCTCCCGATGATCGCCACGTGGCGTCATCCGCGCGCAAGCGCCGCGCCCCGCATCCCGGCCGCCGCTCACCGCGCCACCGGCAGTGGGGCCTACCTGTCGGCGCGCTATCCCCGAAGCGGGACTCTTCTTCCCGTCTCGAGCCGGACTTCGCCGCCGCCGCCGTCTCGTCGCGGACTCCTCCGCCGCACCGCCCGGATGCCTCGCCGGGTATAAATACTGGGCCGACCCTCGCTTCTCCCGCCCCGAGCCGCCGCCTCCGCCGTTTGCCGACGCCCGTGCCTCATCGCTGGCGAGCGCCGTTGCTCGCCGCCAATGAGTTCCGCCGCCGCCTCGTTCGCGCCGCCGGCGATCGCCGCCGTCACCCTTCGCCGATCAGATCCGCGCCGCTCAACGTCGCCGCCGGCCCGCCGCCGCAGCCTCGCCGTCGCTGCCGCCCGCGCCACGCGCCGCGCCGCTAACGCGATCGCGCCGCGCGCGCGGGCCGACGCCTCGGTCCTCAAGGCTGCGCTGCGTCGCGACGCCGCCGCGCGCGCTTTCGCCTCCGTGGACGCCGCCCACTGCACCGAGCCTCTGTAAGCTCCTTTTCGTGACGGCGGTGACGCCGAGGAAATCAAGGCCGGCTCGCGGAGGGTCTCGCCCAAGCACTCAAGAGGAGCGCCGTGTGTCCTTGGACCTCCTCGACGGGATACGGGCAGACGCAGCCCACCATGTCGAGAAGTACGCGCGGCAGACAATGCGTACTCGGGTGTAAGATCGAGGAGGCCGACTAGAGGGGGGGAATAGGCGGTTTAAAAATTCTCTACAAATTAATATTAGCAATTCAAAACCTTTTCTATTTGCCTAAACCAAGTATACAATGCGGAAGCTAAATTTAAGTTGGTTTAGCTCAAATAGCGCCTACAACAATTAAATTCGCCTAAGTGCACTAATAGTTCTAGCCTAGGTCAAGGTTTGCAATTCTAAATATACAAGCAATCAATTTAATTCTATGAATTTAAATTGCTTGAATATAAATGGAACACAAGAAAACAAACCACAATTGACACAATGATGTTTTACCGTGGTGTTCGGAAACTTGCCGGTTTCCCCTAGTCCACGTTGAGGTTAGCCCGAACGAATCGGACCGGCTCCACGAATTAAGCCGAAACACCTCGTATCCACTAGTGGTAGCTCTTTCCCGCTCCGGGTAGGTGAGCTCCGACCTTTACAACTTCGCCGGGTCTTCTCACAAGCTTCTTGAGAAGATCACCGCGCACGACGCCTCCAACGCCGTCTAGGAGTCGGCAAACTCCAAGAGTAACAAGCCAAGTCCCTCACTTGACTCTCACCACGTGCAACGAATGCACAAGCTCAATTGGACACTAAGTCCTCCTCTAGATGCAACACATGCACTCTAGATCACCTCTCCTCTCTCACAAAGTGCAACACATGCACAATTGAGTGGAGAGCCTCACTCTAGCTCAAGAACAATGAAATGAGTCAAGCAACAACCTCTCCAACCGGCCATAAGGGGGTATTTATACCCCACACAAGAAAACTAGCCGTTGGAGCCAAAATCCTGAAAAATCAGGACGGGCGGTACTACCGCCGACTGAGGCCAGTAGTACCGCTCCGGTTCGACGCGTAGTAACGGCTATGTCGATGCTCGAACTAGCCGTTATACCGCCGACGCGGTACTACCGCCACCAAACTCCGGTACTACCGCTCCCTGCGGTAGTTCCGCAAAGTCGGTGCGGTACTTCCGATTTTCAAGAGACTAACTCTTGGTCCAAGCGCTCTCTGGAAAAAACGTTCCGCTCGAGATGCCGGAACTTCCGCCTATGCGGTAGTTCCGCAGTTCAATCCGCGGTACTACCGTTTTCCGAGAGGCTAAGTCCGGTCCGGCGCTCGAAAAACGCTCCGCCAAGGCACCGAACATCCGGCATCCGTAGTACCGCCCACATAGGGCGGTACTTCGCTCGGCCGTAGTACCGCTCATTGAACGCCGGTACTTCCGCTTTTTCTGAGAAGTGCAGATATCTCAACAAATTTTGCAAAACACATTTGCAAACTACGATATCATGCACACAAGGCTCAAACATGATTTCCAACAAGTTGCAAAACACATTCACACACTTTTGAAATCATGCTACAAGGAATTGATACATGGACTTCCCTCGCTTGCAAAACGTATTCGCAAACCTAAGTCACATACCACAGGATCACAACATGATTTCCAACAAGTTGCAAAACATATTTGCACACTTTTGAAATCATGACGCAAAGATTAAATATGAGCTACAACTATTTGCAAAACACATTCGCAAATATAAGCCTCATACACAAGGAATGGAAACATGGACTTCGAGCACCTGCAAAACACATTTGCAATGCATAGTCCCATGTTACAAGAAATCAACACATGAGTTTCAACAATTTGCAAAACACATTCGCAAATGCAAGCCTCATGTCAAGATGAGCTAGAGCAAGTGAGATTTGAGCTATCAACACATGATGAGACTCAAACTACTAGACATGACCCCTCTTAATAGTACGGCAACCTACACTAGCAATCCGGTCTTCCAACCAAACACCAAGACCGGTAAAAGACTAGGAACGCATCCTTAACCCTAGCTAGTCATACCTTTGCCTTGGGTCATCGTCTTGATAGCCATCAACTCATGATGCTTTCTTTTCATCAACACCATCAACTCATGATGGTCTTCACTTGATCAACACATGATCAATCTTTGACATGCTTCAACACATGAAGCATCTTCTCGATGGCCTTCAACACATGAAGCCTTTGTCTTGATAGCCTTCAACGCATGAAGCTACCTCTTCTTCATCAACTTTGACTTGATGACCTTCAACTCATGAAGTCATCCCAAATCATCTTTATTTGTGGAACCCAACCTATTCATCTAACTCATGGAAAATGTTAGTCCACAAAACAATTGTCATCGACACAAACTTCACCATTTTGGTAATTCGTGACAATCTCAACAAATGATGAGATATGAAATTGATTTGCGAGTATACAATATGTACATAACAAATGTATACTCTAAGATAAACTTTAAATAAAGCTTACTTATCCGGTTGTCATAAATCATTCATCCATCAACACATAATGGAGAAGCTAGATGACAACCCGATTACACATGAGTATATATGAACTACACAAGATATATATATATATACTCAAGAGTGTATTTCAAAGTAAAGATCCCAAATATGCATATTGAAAGAAGCATGGATCAATACTTATGAAACTCCAAAATATATAGAGAGCTCCCCCTAAATGTGTGCATACAAGTGTATATAGTGAAGACATATGCACATATTCATTTTAGAATAATTGAGGAGTTCAATCTATATTTTGGATCTAAGGAATGCATTTGTAAATGAGAAAGCGATTTCGAATGCATACCTCTTTGATTTCACCTTTTCATCCAAATGAGACTAACCAAAGATAAACTCAAATAAACATATTAGTCTCATAAATTCATTTATCATTTTCACCAAAATATTATAAAGTATATGTCATTAATATCATAATGTCATAATGGCATTTGTCATTAACACCAAAACCAACTTAAATGGAGCTTGATCTTTCATCGGGACCGCTCTATATGCCCGCGGGGGTTCAAGCCTGGGGATCTCGTCCTCAGAGTGGCGCTCCAGGCGGAAACCGTTGGCAAGCTGGAGTCCAAGTGGGAAGGCCCGTACATCGAACGGAGGCATTGCCGAAGGGGCGTACCACTCGCCACGCCAAGGACAAGCCTTCGTGCACACATGGAACGCGGACGGGTTGTTGCGCGATACTACGCCTAGAAGCGGGGCGAGGCGTAGAGCCACCAGCCCGTTGTTAGGCGACGCTCGCCCGCGCAAACGGGAGTTCAATAAAGGTTGCTGTTCCCAGAACATCCCCTGTCCGCGCTGAGCAGAACAAAGTCCACGGACTTTAAATAAGACGTAGCGTCGAGCCTAGCTCCGCACGCGAGAGTCTGCGGACTATAAATAAGACGTAGCATCGAGCCTAGCTCGCACGCACTCATCCACGGACTTTAAATAAGACGAAGCGCCGAGCCTAGCTCCGCACGCACCATCCACGGACTTTAAATAAGATGTAGCGCCGAGCCTAGCTCGCGCGCGCGAGTCCATGACTATAAATAAGACGAAGCGCCGAGCCCAGCTCCGCACGCACTACCCACTTACTTTAAATAAGACGTAGCGTCGAGCCTAGCTCCGCACGCACTCTACGGAGTATAAATAAGACGCAGCGGGGGGACGCCTCCGCGCGCACTCTACGGAGTATAGCTCTGCACGCACTAGTCCACGGACTTTAAATAAGACGTAGCGTTGAGCCTAGCTCCGCACGCGCGAGTCCCCGGACTATAAAGAAGACGTAGCGTCGAGCCTAGCTCCGCACGCACTAGTCCACGGACTTTAAATAAGACGTAGCGTTGAGCCTAGCTCCGCACGCGCGAGTCCCCGGACTATAAAGAAGACGTAGCGTCGAGCCCGCCTCCGCACGCACTAGTCCACGGACTTTAAATAAGACGTAGCGTGGAGCCTAGCTCCGCACGCGCGAGTCCCCGGACTATAAAGAAGACGTAGCATCGAGCCTAGCTCCGCACGCGCGAGTCCCCGGACTATAAAGAAGGCGAGGCCGAGGGTTCACCTCTCGCACGCACCCGCCCCCGGACTTTAAATACTACGAGCGGCGAGGCCCGCCCGCACGCCGCGAGTCTCCGGACTATAAAGGAAGTCGAGCGCCGAGGTTCGCCTCGCACGCGCCACTCCACGAGTATAAACAAGATGCACAAACCCGCTCTCGCGTCCGTGGCAGTAACACCAAGCATAAAGTACTACTTGGTCCCATTGTAAAAGCAAAGGGGTTACATGGTCACAAGCGTAAGAACCCGCACATCATCCCCTACGCTACCCGACCAACCGCCGGCCTTGGCGCTGCGGATGAGCTCGCGCCACAGCGCGCGCGGCGCCAAGGACCCTTCAAGCCATCGGAGGAGGTCCCCTCCCCATGCAACGCTCGCTGCACGGCGACTCGCTGCACCTTCCCGGCGGCCCTGCATCCGTTGGTGGAAGTTTCGCAGCTAGCCCGATGGAGCGGATGGCGTCCGACATAACCTCCGGTCGGTCGGGAGGATCCAGCTGAGGATTCGCCAGCTCATGGGTATGCCTACACCCACGAGTATGAAGCGGCGAGGGCGAAGCACGCACCAACATAGCCGCAGTGCTCGCCAAAGGTTCCGCGCCACGAAGAGCAACGTCGGCCCTCCTCTCGTCCGAGCGTCTCGGCGGTGGCCTCCGGCTGTGCATGGTATCCGGCACTCGGACGCACAGATCTCGAAGGGCCTGGTACAGAGACTCCATGGCCCGCCATGCCGATATGGACGCATTTTCCAAGGCAAGGCAGTTCTCGGCAGCAGACTCCGCCAGCTGTGGCGTTCTCCCTTCTAGGGCGGCGACCGCCGCACGGCGGCGCGCTCCCGCCGCGGCGCTCCGAGCTTCCATGGTCGCAGTTGTGCGCCACCGTGGCGTCCTCCAGCGCACGAATTTCTTCATCCTTCGCGGCGAGCGATGTTTGCTTCGCGAGGTCGGCTTCCGAGCCCTCCGCTCCCGAACGCGGCCTCGTCAAGGGACCGCCGAGGCAAGCGCCCGGCGAAGCAACAAATCAGCAGTGTCCAGAAGTACCTTACAAGCCAAGCGCACATACTTACCCTCATCTCGAGGCTCGCAACGCGAAGCGCTAGGAGGTCCCCGCGCATGACGACAAGACTCTCGGTTGAGGCCGTTGTCGGCACGCTCTGCGGCGGCGTGAGGTCGCAAAATACCTCCGGGTGAGGGAGAAAGTCCGAGCGAGCGAGCCCCGGCCCCAACACGCCAGGATTTATCGCGGCCACGGCCACGTCAGCAGCAGTGGACACCTGCGGGGCATCCTGCACGAGGCTCCCGACTTCGCGCATACCTCCGCCGCCGATCCTTCGCCACGCACGGAGACATCGCCTCGACCGATGTCGGCGAGAATGAGCGAGCAGATCGGAGAGAGTCTCGCGGTCAGGTGAAGAAAGGGACTCACACCTACCTCCGCGCCTCGTCACGGTAGGAAGTGGCGCCGGTCGACCACCAGTGGGGAGGCGGGCACTCGACGATCGGGAGAAGGTCTTTCGGCGCGCCACCGCCGGAATCCCGCGGCAAGGCCCCGCGCAGCAGACGACCCTCGTCGGCGCGCGGGATCGCGCCCGAGGGCGTTACCGTGGGGGCACAGCGATTCTTCCGCGGCAGCACCCCGTTCCTCTCGAGGGGCACACCTAGTCGGCGCTGCGATTGATAACGCACCGCCCCCGTGGTTTGCTCGCCAGAACGACACCACCCGGGTTGACGGGTCCCAACTCAACGATAGCCGCGAGCCCGAGCACGGGCTCGTGGCGTCGGCGAAGGTGCCGGGGATCCACGGCGGGCACCCTCCGGCAAGATGGCTGTGCCCACCGCCGGTCGCGCGCCCCATCTCGGTGGGCTAGCGCCGAGTGGCTCGCTGGTCGATACGGCAGCCGGGAACGGGCCGGCGTCGCAAGACAGCCCCGTAGGGCTATCACCGCCCTGAGCGCCAAGTCTGGCGGAAGCTCTTACGCACCACACGCCGGCACGGCAATGCGTCATACCTCGCAGTGCGGTTTATCCGCCCGCTAGCCGCTTGACCGCGGCCTCGCGAGCCCAGTGCTCCTTAGCGTGTACGGCCGAGGAGTGCGCAACCGCGCGCCCGCATCTTCTAGCCGAGCCATCGCGCAGAGATCACGCCGATAGGCGGAAGCCAAACAGATGCAATGCGCGCTGGGCGACTTACAAGGGGCGGAGGGCGGAAGCGGCCGAGACACGGAGGATCGAACCCATCCTCGCGGGGCCATTTCGCACAACATACTTCCCGGGAGAGAGTGGCGCCGCCCATGCATCGTGAACTCCTCGGCTAGGTCGCGACGCCATTCGACGGCGACACCGACGAGGCTTTGCAGCTTCGCGATCGTCAATCTCCGCCTTCGGACTCGGTGTCTTTGTTAAACAAGATCGCCCACCTCGCATCGCATTCTCGCTCTTCTCGGCCACGGTGTAATAGAACCACCACGCGCCCACCGACGCCATCGCTCGACGAGGCCGCCACAGGAACAACGTCGCGCAGACGCCGAGCACGAAGTCCACACCGCCGGTTGACACCGCCCGCCAACCTTTTCGGGTCGGCAGCAGCGCCGTGCGTGGTGGCGAATAAGCTCGTACTGGGCGCCACCCCTCTCGTCCGCACGCCCACGTGAAGACAGCCAGGCGAGTATCGCGTGGGGCGCCGGTTGGGCTAGCTCCAACTTATAGGCCCGCAGACTTTGCCCACAAACAACGTGGAGGGCATCCAAGGCCGGCATCAAGAACGCGACGAAAACAATTGCCTCTGTGGCCGGGCTTCAGCTCCGCCTCGCCCCGCCGGTAAGCGAGCCCCACCGTGATCCACGATCTTCCTCATCCACGAAGTCGCTGCGGCGTCCCTTCCGTCATGCGGCTCTTCCCAAAGACGCGGAGCAGAGCCTCCCGAGTGCTCCATCGCGTTCCACCACTTGTTGGCGCGCGAGCTCCCCGTGGCACCGCTTGTACTCTTGGGAAGGATGGGTCACCTCGCCTCAGCTAGGCAAGGAACCGCAGCGGGGTGGTAGGTGGTGTCGTCTGTATAGCCATCGCTCTTCGCGACGAGAGAAGAAGAAGAAGCAGCAAACGAGCAATCGGGCGTGACAATTAGCACGCGCAAGCGAAACGGCAGATCAAAAGCAAAGCGAGAAAGGGTGCCTCCACCTCAACACTAGCACCTTATAAAGGCCGCCGCCGCCTTGTGGCTCAAAGACACGACGGATCAAATTCCCAGCGATTCGGCTGTCCAAGATTTGGAAAGAAGAACCGCTGGGGCCCAGAGGGCCGCGCCTAGTAGGTGGCCAAGCAGCGCACAGTGCCCCTACCTCTTCAACACGTGTCCAACTTCTCGGGGGACGAGGCGAACGGCCGCGGTCATGCAACCGCTCACATCCCACGGCGCACCAGTCGTGAGTCGCCACGTGCCCCACCGCAAAGATGGCGCATCGCGACGACGCGATCGCTCGACTTTTGCCGTGCCAGCGCGGCGCATTCCACCGCCATTAAATGCGCACTACGACCGCAAGGTCACAACAGCCCGAGCGCAACCATACCGGCGCTAAGCTCCGATCGCAGCGCGCCACCCGCTCAAGGGTAGGGGACGAGCGCGACGCCACTGACCAGGCGCGCCGGCCGCCGCCACCCGCTCGAGGGTAGGGGACGGAGCGCGCGCGCTCGCCGACCAGGCGCCCACCACGCCACCCGCTCGAGGGTAGGGACGGAGCGCGCGCCTACGCCGACCAGGCGCCGCAGCGCCACCCGCTCAAGGGTAGGGGACGGGAGCGCGCGCCTCGCCGACTTGGGCGCCACCACGCCACCCGCTCAAGGGTAGGGGACGGAGCGCGCGCGCCATTGACCAGGCGCCGGCCGGCGCCACCTGCTCGGCGGGTAGGACGAGCGCGCGCTCTCGCCGACTTGGGCGCCGCCTTCACGCCACCCGCTCAAGGGTAGGGACAGAGCACGCGCTCACTTCGACTTGGGCGCGGCCACGCCACCCGCTCGAGGGTAGGGACGAGCGCGCGACGCTCATTTCGACCAGGCGCCGGCCGCCGCCACCCGCTCAAGGGTAGGGGACTGAGCGCGCGCGTCTCACCGACTTGGGCGCCGGCCTTCGCGCCACCCGCTTGAGGGGTAGGGGACGGAGCGCGCGCGCCATTGACCAGGCGCGGCCACGCCACCCGCTCGAGGGGTAGGGACTGAGCGCGCGCTGCCTACTCGACTTGAGCGCCCGGCCAGCGCCACCCGCTCGAAGGGTAGGGGACTGAGCGCGCGCCTTACCGACCAGGCGCCGGCCGCCGCCACCCGCTCAAAGGTAAGGGACGAGCGCGCGTCTCACCCGACCAGGCGCGCCCAGCGCCACCCGCTCAAGGGTAGGGGACTGAGCGCGCGGCGTCGCCGACTTGGGCGCCCGCCACGCCACCCGCTCGAGGGGTAGGGACTGAGCGCGCGTCTACTTCTCGACCAGGCGCGGCCACGCCACCCGCTCGACGGTAGGGACTGAGCGCGGCGCCTCATTTCGACTTGCGCGCCACCCACGCCACCCGCTCAAGGGTAGGGGACGGAGCGCGCGCCATTGACCAGGCGCCGCCAGCGCCACCCATCGAAGGTAGGACGGAGCGCGCGCGCGCTTCGACTTGGGCGCGGCCACGCCACCCGCTCAAGGGTAGGGGACGGAGCGCGCGTCACTCGACTTGGCGCGCGGCCCGCGCCACCCGCTCGAGGGGTAGGGGACGGAGCGCGCGCGTCTATTTTCGACTTGGGCGCCACCACGCCACCCGCTCAAGGGTAGGGACGGAGCGCGCACGCCTATTTCGCTTGGGCGCCGCGGCCGCGCGCCCGCTCAAAATCCGCAAGGCAAGTCACACATATTTTTGAACATGTTGATCCTACATCTCCCTAAGTTATTTATTTACTGTATTTTCATTATGTTATTTGCGCACTGTTATTTTATGTATAATCAATGCTTAGAATGACATGATATTAGTTATGTCCTACCACCCGAAAAACCCAGTTTAACTTGATGGCCACATTCACCTTGACAAGACCTAGTAACATAAATATAAGATTATAAATAACATGGTAGTTTAGGACCACATTGAATCTTTCTACTGTTAAGGTTTGGTATTGGTCTAGAGTTTTGGAAAGTTGGAAATAGGATAAATGAGGATCGCAGAAGTGGATCCGAATATCTTATCCTTGGGTGGAGGCTGGTTGTGGATTGGTGGCAGTACAGGGTGTACTGAATTTGGGTTTGTGTGTGGATAATGCCTCAGATAAAAATGTAAGGACTAGACCCTTATGCTGAGTAACGGACATAGTATCCGCCCAACCACAAGCGTTGACTTTGTCAAACTTGACTTAGTCAAACTCGCTTAGTAATCGCCAACTTCAATTGAATCTCAGAATCGAAAGGGGGAGACAGAGGGTGAGTTCGTATGGGAGGTGGTTAACCATACAAGCAGTAGGGTCTGCGATAAGTCTGACGAGATCCGTGGGGTCATCCGGCTTGTTGAGATTAAACACCTCCGGGCGGAGTCTATACAAAGAATTGAGCAGGAACATCTTGTTGTCTTAACTCTCCGCGGAGTTAAGGGATCTTGTGGGTAAAGCAGGCAGCTTTGCAAAGTCATGACAAATGGTATTCGAATACGCCGTGCTTAGGTTAACGGCCGTGTTTAGTGGGTGAATCCAGTATCAAGGCATAAGTAGTTTTGGAATGGTTTGGTAATGTTGAGTAATGATAATCAAGCTTGAAACCCCCCTGTCGTAGGGGTGGCCCCCACCTAAACCCAGCAGGCCTAGTAGGAGATTATAAGGCCCAGAATAGGCCATGTGTGATGACATAACTGCCCCCAGAGGGGGTAACCTGATGTAAGGGTATAACTGTAAAAGCACTCCTCATGTGTATGTATATATACGAGCAAGCCATGGGGAGGACCCAGGCCATTACACTTATCTTCATCACTCTCCACTACCATCTCTCTCTCTCTCTCTGTTTGGTCAGTAGCCACAACACCCCCCTTTTACTTTAATGAAGTACATTTTAAAGGTTTTCAAATGATTCCCAACCAAAACTGCATCCACATAAAATAATAGACTTGTTCCCTTTTCTTGATATACCATGCATGAAATTATTATTAAGCTCCGTGTGACTTGTTGAGTACAAGTGGTAGTACTCATGCTTGCTAAAAACATAAACATAAACCTAATTTTGAGGATGCGAGAGAAGACGAAGAGGTGGTGCTTTACGAGATCGACGAAGCTTGAAATTAGGGTTGTTCTCCGCTCAGGCGTGCCTATGGCATCTTTTTCTGTAATGTAACTAAAGGTCGTTGGCCTTGCTGTGATACTTGGCTTCTAGCCTTTATATTGTAATAAAGTTCACTTTTGCTCTTAAGCTTGTGTTGGCAATGTTATGCACTCAATGGATGTACTCGCAGTTGAACAGTCCTGGGCAGCTGCGAGGATTTCATAATACTCCCAGAAATGGGGGTGTTACAGAGTGGTATCAGAGCCCGCTTGCTTGACCGTAGGATGACCCTAAGTGTAGGTTTGGTTACGATAAGAATACGATTTCACAAAACCATACTTTCAAATACAAAAGAATTTTGAAAACCATAAGTATTGTTGCTGTCTCACCTTTCCTATTTCTATCTTACCCTTCTTAGACAAAAAGTAAAAGAATTCCTTTTGGGTTTTGTCAAAGGCTTAAAATGCAAGTAGATGTTTAGACTAACTTCATGTTGACCAAATGAAACAAATGCTAACCCTAGCTTAAGAAACATTAAAAACGATGTTAAAAAGGAGTAGTGTAAATACTATGACCAAAAGCTTTTCCTTCTGAAAAGTTATAAGATTGCCGCTTGAGTAGTTAGCAAATATGACCCATTTGATATCCTTGATGTCATGGGTAAACCATTCAAGTAGACGAAGATTTCTGTTTGTATTAATAGCCGAATTGCACTATTAGCCTGTAGGCTGCTATATAAGCAATTTGTGCAAAACTAAATTTCCGATTTTAAGTAAAGAGTATGTTCAAAACTCTTCTTCTATCCCATTTCGTCTTTAATTCTTACCTACTCTGTTCTGGTCTCTCCTTACCTATCAGGCAACTCTTGGAAGGAATTAAATGTAAATTTCTGATTGCAACAAATAGGTTAAATTATAGCCAGGGAGTTTAGAGAAAGGAGTAGATAACCCATAAGGGATTAAAATGTGAGATGATGATAATCAAAGATATTGGCGGAATTATGGTAATATTGGAAGAATATGAAGGGATAAAGTGATAGAATTTGTTGAATAAAAAAAAGAGAAGAAATGTGATAATGATGATTATTGGATTTTAGGCTTAACTAATAATAATATTCTTGGTGGATATTGATAATAATGATTATTGGATTGTAAATCTGATTAATGATATTATCCTTGGTGGATTTTTTTTAAAAAAATGATAAATTAAATGAGAAGGAGATAGCAGGAAGCTTAGTTAATTATTAAATGAGCCGACTGAGATTATGAGTTGATAATGAAAGATAATTGGATTTTTAAAGAATATGGATACAAATGATATCGGTGGGTTTAAAATAAGGATATTGGATTATAACAGATTTGATATTGGATTTATAGTCATGGTTGAAGTTGGAATTTTTGTGGAATTTGGACAACCATGATATGATTAATAAAGTTAGGAGAATACAAAGGAATTATGTCTTCGGTGGATCAAATGAATGATTATATTTTTTGGGGTTATCGACAAAAATGATGTCATAACTAGGATATAGTGTAGCCCTAGCGTGAAGTAGAAACTAAATTAAAAAGGGCACTGGATTTTAAGCCCATGTACAAGAGTAGTATGAGAATAAATTAGTTTATGAATGTTGGAGGCTAACAGATGTGGGATTGTCCTTGCAAGTAAGCAAGAAGATTTTCAAGAAGTGTCCTACAAAAGCAATTAGAAACATCATTTAATCTCACTTCATTTTCTTTCCTACCTCTTTCTTGCTCTTCCCTCGTTTTCGTCTCACTTCCTCTGCTAAGCCCAGAAATGTTATAGGACTGATTCCTAAGTTTTGATTACTGTCAAACGAAATGTCATTGAGCAAACTAAAGATTTGATGGTGCAACAGATGGAAAATACAAATCAGAGCAGACAATCCAATATGGCGGAAGCTTTATCCAACATGACGAAAGTCTTATCTAACATGAAGGAAACCGTATCCATCATGGGAAAAACCTGGAATGAAGTCAGACAAGGACAAGTCAGAATACTAGAACAACAAGCAAGGGTGTTGGAACAGCTCATTACAAAAGCGTCGCCAGAAGAATTAACATCAATATCAAGTGCGACTACATTTAAATTTGGAATTTTCTTAAAGACTCGACCACCGGGATTTTCATCAGCAACAGAACCGATGAGCGCTGATAACTGGTTACAAAGTATCGAGATGAAATTGAATGCCATCCGATGTACGGACAAAGAAAAAGTTCTTTTCGCCACCCACCAATTATCAGAACCAGCCAGAAATGGGGGTGTTACACTAGTCATCGGTCCGTTGCTCGCAGCGATAAACTCACCTGAGAGGTCAGCACTGGCCAATAGAATCGGACGTCTTGTTAGCAATTCCCATAATACTAATGTACTGACAGTGCATGTAAATTGATTCGTGGATAATTCATTTCTTATTTTACACCCTCAGGCCTTGTTTGCATGGGTCGCGCGGGCCTCAATGACTGATTTGCATTTTTCCTCCTTAAAACGCATGCATCTACCGTTCTGAAACTAGGGTGCTTGATTACATCAGAACGTAGTACCGAGAATATACAGACGTAATTACATGCTTCATGGTTGCCCCTGATCATAAGCAGAGAGTAATACATCACACTTCACAAGCCAAAGCTCGTCGCCGTCGATCAATAGGGGAAACCGTTGTAGCTACCGCCACCGTGGTGCCGTTCGCTCGCACCGACGTAGAACAGCTCGGAGAAGTCGCATATCTCGTGCAGCTCCTCCAGGCACGGCGGCGCGGCGGGCCCCGCCACGCCGGCTTTACTGACCGAGACCGCGGACGAGGGCACGTAACAGCTTTGCGGTCCAGCAGCACTCCTTCTCCCGTCTGCGCCAGCGTCGGCGCCGACGCGGCACGGGCGCGCCCTGTGGAGCGGAGGAGAGGCGCCGGCGGCCTTGCCGGTGAGGCGTTGCACGACGGACTTGAAGCTTGCGGCGTCGGAGGCGACGAACTGCGTCTCGATGAAGGTGACCTTGACGCCATTATTCTTGTCCATGCTTCTTGCTCGAGTACGTTCGTACTGTTGCACTTTTTTGTCCCTGTTTGTGGTGTACTATATGTCTTTATTGGCTTACAACTTTCCTTAAACAAAGCAGTAAGCTCTAGGTGGTATGTGTGTGTGTGTTTGTGAAGATGCTGTGCCTGTGGTGTGACCATGTGAGTTTTCTGGGCTTTATATAGGATGAGGGTTGAGATTGGGAGGCAAAATTATCCTCAGATTGCAAGGATGTGGCTCTACATACCAAGCAAACAATGACATCTGGGCCCGGAAGTGTCTGGGGCCCACATGGAACTGAGAAAGAAGAAGGGGATGTCCGGTAGGTGATTATATATGGTAGCAGGTTGAGGTGGTTGACTGGTCCTAGGCCAGCAGCGTAGACGAGTCAGTGCGAGACAATGGTCAACTTGTGGGAACGAAATAGTGGATCAAACTCTCGTGCGGAATATGGTTTGACGGCTCGATCTTCGTCTTCCTCGCTGCCCTCTCTGTCTCTGTCTCATTACTATGCCTATGTTCTCCCTCCATAAGAGAAAACCTTGATTAGCACATAAGCTTTTTAGGATATGCACAATATAATGGTAAATTAATGATCTTAATAGCTGAGTTAAAATTCACGTAATTCGACTACAAATTTTATGTGCGCAAACTACCTCATGTAATACTGCATGTTTTGGAGACATCCGTTTTTTTTAGAAAAAGCACTACACTTCTGCCAGTATTCCGTTTCAAAAAGAAAAGACCACGCTTCAACAGCAATTTAGTTGATATCCATTCCATTGCTATGGCCAAGACTATGCGTACAAATATTTTTAGTACAAAAGATCTGCAAATTTTGATTGAATGGCATTTGCATTTAGTTTTTCAGCTATAACATGTATTAATTTGTATATATATGTGAAGCATATATTTGTGTGCATCTTACTTGTGATAAACTGGAAAAAAGACAACAATTTTGAAGACTTTATGTTGGTTTCAACCCTAGGAACACACGCAGGAGAACACGTAAATTTTGGGATAATTTTCTCTCTATATTTCTCTACTATTTATAGTATGTACATAGATTTACCTATGGAATAACTAAATAAAGAAACAAACTGATTTGATGCGGATTTGCATTTGAACTCTACCATCTACCTTGCCGCGCAAGGTATTGACACTACATGACATCTACAAACTTTGGCAAGTCTTGATTATTTCCTATAATTTCTCCCTTGGTTTAGACTTGGTTGCGTGAGATTTCTAACGCCTAGCAGATCACACATCTCTTTGAACTTGACTCGAGGAAGTGCCTTGGTATGGATATCCACACGCTGCTCCTCTGTGTACATGTGCTTAACAACAATTGGTCCCTTCTCCACGCACTCTCTGATAAAGTAAAACCAGGTATCAATATGCTTGCTTCTCCCATGGAACACTAGATTCTTCATCAATATGATTGCTGATTTGTTATCAATGTACAAAATGACTAGACTTGGGGCTTCTCCCTTTATCTCAATTCGCAACCATATGCCTTGACTTGCTACTGCTGTGGCAGCCACGAAATCAACTTCACATGTTGATAGGGTGAGCTTTTCTGTTTTTGAGACGCCGAAGTGACTATGTTCCTGTTGAAGTAGAATGACACGCCGCTTGTGCTTTTCTTGTCATCTACGTCTCCTACCAAGTTGCTATCGCTATAACCTACAATCTTCTCCATACCTCCTCCTTTGGAATACACTAGACCAAAGTCAATTTTCTCGTTTACATACCTAAAGATCTGTTTCACGACTTGCATGTGTAGCTGAGTTGGGCTATCCATGTATTGGCTCACCATCCCAACTACATACATAATGTTTGGCTGGGCGTGAGTTAGGTACCGAAGACTTCTAATGATGCTTCTATACTTGGTCACATCAACTCAGTCCCTATCTTCATTCTTCCCGAGCTTAAGCTTTGGCTCCCTGGGATACCTTGTTGGGTTTCACTCACTCTTCATCGCCTCCTACCAATGATGTTCTCATGCAGCCTCATGATAAACCGCTAGCTCTTCTGCAGCTAGGGGATACAACTCATCCATGCCATCAATCTCCTCAGACACAGTGTTGATGTCATCGAGGTTTCGATATCTATGAGGCCCACTCTCATCACCTACTGAAATAGGTGAGATTGGCCCTGTGCCTGTTCTATTTCCTGTGGCTTCTAGTGTATCCATGGATGTCATCGTACCCGTGCTCTCTAGCTCCTCCATGCTAGGGATAGGGTTTGGCAATGCCACGCCTGGTCATGCTCTTGCTGCCCCTCGTTTTGGCCTATCTCTTCTACACCTGTGTTACTAAAGATAGCAAATGAAGTCCAAGGAATGTTAGTTACATTGTCGGTGATGTTGTTGTTCCACGGCCATTTCCTTCCTCGAACACCACATCGTGGCTAATACAAAATTTCACTTGTCGAGAATTATAAAGTTGGTGAGCCTTGCTACCAGGTTCTACACAATGGTACACCATGATAGTGCTACAGTAATTGAGCCTCTTCGAGTATGGCTTTACCATGTTGGCATGCGTGACGCACGTAAACACTCACAAAGTGCTTGATGCGTGGCTTCTTTCTAGTCCAGGCTTCATACGTCATGACCCCAACTAGCGCCTTGGTTGATGCACGGTTAAGAAGGTACACAACATGTTGCACTATCTCCCCCCGCCACATTATTGCAGGAACAAGCTTGCTCTTGTAAACTCCTCGCAATGCACAACACGGTATGATTATGGAGTTCCATAACACCGTTCTGTTGTTGTAAATATGGTGTGGTAAAATGTCGTTCTATCCCTTTGGCATTGCAGAGCGCGCCAAATTCGCGTGATAGGAACTCGCCTCCATGATCTGATTTTAAGACCTACACCTTGAACCCACGCTTGTTCTCGACGAGCACTTTGTACTTCTTGAATGTGCCGAGAGCCTCATCCTTGGATCTCAACATGTGCACCCACATATCTTCTAAAATCATCTACGAAGTGTATGAGGTACTTTGTTATCAGCATGTGTATGTGGAGTTATAGGCCAGCATAAATCCATGTGTACAAGTTCTAGCGGCTTCTCCACTTGATGATGTGCCTGTGATGGGAATTGACTTCTAGTTTGCTTGGCCACCAAACAACCTTCACATAGTTGCGTTGGGTGGTCAATCTTGGACAAGCTTAGCACCATCTCATTCTCTGCCACCTGCTTTAGGGCATGAAAGTTCACGTGCCCTAACCACACATGCCATCACCATGTAGCCTTCTCTAAACTAGTCATCAGACATATTGGGTTTCTTGTCTCTAGCAGAATCTGGTACAAACCGGTTATTGGATCTTTTCACATTTGTGAGGTGTCTCCCGCTACACTCATAGACCCACAGTCGTGCATGGTACAAAATCACCCTGCATTCATCTTCTGCAAGTTGCCCAAGGCTAATGATGTTGTTGCAAAGACTTGGTATGAAATATATCTCAGAGTACACGTTGTTCTCCATTTTTGCACTAGAGAAGGATTGACCCATTGCCCTTCATCTCCACTGTTGATCCACCACTGAATCAAACCTATCCATAAAGGCTTTTATCTAGCTTATTGAACACAAATCGTTGGCCCATCATGCGGTTGTTGGCACCATTGTCCAGGTATCACTCGTTGGACACGAGATACACCTCGACATCAATGTGTAGTCTGTGATATAGCTATCACAGATGGTTCTTTTATGGAACCGTTTGTGATAGTTTCACTATATATAGGTTCCGCTCGCGCGACGCCGCCACTGCTAGGTTTTGCTAGATCTGACTGCTCCCTCGCGCGCGACGCCGCCACTTCCTCACGCCGGCCACCTCTCCCTCTCAACGCCGGCCGCCTCTCCCTTCCGACGCCAGCCGCTCCCTCCCGTCGCCGTCCGCCACTCCCTCCCGACGCCGGCCGCCACTCGCTCCCGACGCCGGCCACCTCAACCTCACGTCGCCGCCGCTCCTTCCCAACACCGTTTGCCTCTGTCTCAATAGTACTTTATGATATATGCTTCACTTGATGGCTAAATTTTTACTATTACTGTTATTTGTCAATCTTGTGCCATGTCTGAATAGTTGGGTAAATTGTTTTATGACCTTTAGAACTTCATGATATATGCTACACTTGTTAGCTACAAGAGCTATTTGGAATGGCATGTTACTATTCCAAAGGGACCTTGTAGTAATAATATATGCCACAAAGACATTGAAAGGGCATGAAGCAAGTGTGTAGGATCGGAAATGGCAACAGATGGGGGGTGAATGGTGCCTTCAAAAAACCGCCCCAAAGTATCCACAAACTTCTTCGATAGGTATAGAAGCCATGAAGAAAGATTTAATTTGCTCACTGGAAGCCGAAAGCAATTTTGCCGAAAATCATAGGGACTGCATGCCAAAAAAACAGACTTGCCCAAAATCAGATTTGACCAAAGATACTCATGGGAGATGCAAGACTAGACTGACAACTACAAGGACTGCTTTGGCCGAAAATAAAGATCAATGGATTTGAAGGTAATCCTCTCTAGTGACCAAAACCAACTGCAAAGCAAAACAGACTGAAGAAGCAGCTGCCGACTGAAAAATGACCAAACAGTGAAAAATTGATTTGGCTGCCGAAAACAAAGAGAAGAGGTGAGCTAAGTAAATTGAAAAAGCAGCGAGCAAGAAACTAAAAAATGCAGACCGAAAACAAACATTGCTGCAAATTGCAAGAACTAAAAAATAGGCAGCTGAGCTAGAAACTAAATGCTGAAAACAGACTGCTCGGCAAAACAAAACACTTTAGGGCAGCTAGCAGTGACCGGTTTGATTGCGGTGGCATGACCGGTCAGACCGGGTTCCAAATCAGTGAACACAGGTAGAGAAATTTAGACAAATTCAGTTTCAATTTCAGCTCTTGGTTTTTGCAGACTGAACAGCAAGAACATACTGCTACAGACTGAAACTTGTCGACAGTAAAAGCTGAAAACAGAGAAGCAATTTTTGACCAAAATGAAGACTGAAGGGCAGAGAAAATGCAGATCGAATGCTACTCCTCTTAGACCAAATAAACCAGTAATTCAAGCCAAATAGCTGACCAAATTCAGGAGAAGAACATAGAATAAAAGAGCAGTTCGGCAGAAAAAAATGCAGAGTGCGAGCAGGCACCTGACTGCAGTCGAAAACTGATTTAGCTGCCAAAAACAGGAGGCACAGTAATTGCTGTTTTGCTGAACCGAAATGCAAATAAAAGGACTAAAGTTTGCAGCTCTTTTCAGGGCAAATGATTTGGTCTTCAAGCTAAATAGCAGATTGAACTCAGAAACAAAAGAATACGACCAAAAAGACCAGGGAATTGAAATCTGAACAGAAATCAGAAACTGAACAGAAAATGAAACAGATTTCCAAATTTCTTATCATTCTCCAATCTTTTGCTAATGAGACTTTGAAACTTAGCAGGAAATGATCTCACAACAGGGATGCATAAATCTGAAGTCATCTTTCGAAGGGTAAACAAGAGCTTCAAACATCCCCTGCCTCCAAACCCTAGCTTTGGTGAAACAGAGGGATTGTGGCGCAGGAATGAGAGAAGCAAATACACATCAATTCTGGTTTTTGCTCTTGGGGGAGGACTGGCCAAATGGCCTTGAGGTAGATTCCCAGCATGGAGCAAAAATTAGAAGATACTCTCTCAAGAACTCAACATAAAACTGGGAAGGATCACATTGCAGCCAAAAAGGAACTTGAGAAAAACAAAAGAGGTAGCACAAGAAGGATAACTCAAACTCAATCCATTTCATGTTGATTCAGAGACATGGGCTATTACATATGGTTCTTCTACATCCCTCTCACTACATGATTCTCAACGGAGAAGATTACCCATGTGAGGAAGAACACAACACTTCTGCTTTTGCTCACTTCGTTTTCTCAACCCAAAGGCAACACCCCTGCCTCCATCTTATCACCCAGCACCCACACACTCAGATAGGAATTCAAGAAGTGGCAGCCCAACTCCACTCCAAGACTTCATACACAAATGAGGCAAAATGGTCAAACCTCTTACAACAAAAGGAGGGAACCAGGATTCAAGCCACACATGCTCCAAACCCTAAACCCTCTCTTTACAGCCATCCACTAACAGTTCTCCAATCCGTTATCTTCAACCGAATCCGCTTCCATTTTGCAGCCTTGCGTATCTTACCGAAATGCCCCTACTGCACCTTCCTGGAAGCTTCTTGTCCTCGCACGATCGCACCCGGCATCCTGACCGTCTGAACCTCAGCTCCTTCCTGAGCCTAGTCCAGGTCCACTTCGCCGTTGCCCGTCGTGTCCACCTCCGGCAGCTCCAGCTCCGGTTCCTAGTCTCCCCGGCTTGCAACCACCTCACCAGCCTCGATTATCTTCGGCATCTCCGACCGTCTGGACCTCAACATCTCCTGTGCCTAGTCACGGTCCTCCCACGCCTCACCATGAACTCGCCTCAAAGTCCTGCAGCCATCACAGATAAGAAACCATCACATAGCACCGCACAAAACAGTATAAACATACATTAGCATCAAAAGAAGGTACTCAAGCATGAAATACCCAATCGACCAATCGAAAAGAGGAATAAGCGTCCTAAGCACGTTCGACCGTGTTCGACCAAGTCCAATCGAATTGGACTGCGCCATGCACCGACTTGGCGCGAACCAACCAAATCAAACTCAAACTTTCCAGAACACGAGTCAATTACTCATCACAAACATAGGGGACACCTCCACATGGTCTCTCAAAGTGACACACTCCAGTGTATCCGGTTCAATGAACTTGTTACATTGGTTTGTGATACTCCACTATCACAAACGATTTCTGATAAAAACCGTCTATGATACTCGACTATCACAGACGGTTTGTGATATTAACCATCTGTATTGTAAGTTATCACAGACGGCTTAGGAGCCGTCTGTGATAACCACCTATTATTACCGACACATAAACACAGACGGTTGAGGAACCGTCTGTGATGACGGTTCTGAACTGTTTGTGATGACCTTTTCTGTAGTAGGGACAACATACATATGATATCTAACTCTAAGAATTCAGTCTGACTGGTTGATTAATGTCAATAACTCAAATACTCAATATAAAAAAGAGAGAACTAATCAACTAAAGACTAAAGGTTTACCCTTTGGCTGATAGGCTTGGAAGCTCGATCTCGGCCACTCGGCAGTCGTTAGCCGTCGGCGTGACCACACGATGAAGGCGTCGGTCATCCAACTCCAAGTGACAACTTGCCTCTAGCCTCTCCAAGTTTCCAAGGGCCAACCCTTTAGCAGCGCAAGCCAAGGTGGCGCTCCAAGACTCAAGTCTCCATTCTCCAAAGAACTAAGTCCCCACTAGTCCACCATGGCACCACACTCCCCAGCATAGCAGCTACTCTCATCTTTCAATATTCACTCTTCCCTTTTCTATTCTTCAGCAAATCAGAACTCAGCATAGCAGTATTTCCCTTGATCCCTTCGATTCGACTCCCCACTCAGCCACACCCCAACGTGGCCGCGATGCACACACGTGATGGCTCCTTAGCGGTTCGGCGCCTTAGCCTCCTCTTGCTACGCCGGTCGGTTGAGATCTGCTCAACGACTTGGCCTCGGTGCCTCGGCCGCCGCCCTCTCAGATCTACTCAATGCCTCGGCCACCACCCGCCGCCCTCCCAGATCTGCTTGGTGCCTCGGTCGTTGCCGTGACGCCACAAGGATCTGCTGAAGCATCGCTGGGTCTGCTCTCCATCGGGCGCCACGCGCCAGCCGCCAATGCCGCCAGGTGCCTACTGCCGAGGTGCGTGCATAGCCCCTCTCGTCTCTCCCATGCGTGTGCGTCTGTGGATGTGGTCTCTGTGTGTGAAGCGTGGTGTACTGATGGCTAAAGAGTGGTGTGGATGAAGGGTGATGCCCTACCTGGGCCAGCCCAGCTGGGGGGTAGGCTGGAGGGTGGGCTGAAGCCTAACAAAGCCCACCCAGTGGCTCCATCCCTACTCTACGCTATAGAAGATTAGCAATACAGTAAATTGCTGCTACAGTGCTCTTGAAGAGAAAATGCATTTCAGATTTTTCTTGCTTGCGATATAAGAAAGATAATTTGGCATATGCACTTCTGAGTTTTCTGTAGATATCTTCTTGAACATCATAATAGCAAGCTTACATTATTTCCTCTTGACTTCCAAGTCAACAACAGTTTTAAACCTGAGTAGACATCATATATATGCATTAGGTAGTAAACAATCTTCATGTCAATCAATGGTTAACTCAGTTAGAAGGTGATTCACCTGTTGATTAAGTATTTTAGCTTTGGTTCTTGTGATTGGTCTAATGAAAGTTGCACATTTGGAATAATTATTGCTTGTATGCTTGAGGTTGTACTTGATGAAGGAGAAAATGGGTTAGTGTTAGGGTTATCCGCATCAGCCATTCTATCTCTCAGTTCGTTGATGTCATCTTTCACTACAGTGTTCTGCATATTTTATGTCTGTAGGTTGATACCTTCATCAAAGTATTTTATTGGTGACTTAGATTATGTGCGCTGGACATGTGTTTTGGTATGGTCTTCGATTTTCTGTTCTGTCGAAGAAAACGAATCTCCCTCTGCTCTCTGTCCTTGGCGCAAGGAAAAAAAACAAATCTCTTTTCTCTCTCCTACCGCAAGGGTCAGGGATCCGAGCTGTGCTTCGGCTTCGTGCCTTTTTCCCCTGTCGCTGGCTGTGCTGCTGCTGCCTGCTACATGAGAGAAACGAAGATCCGAGCTGTGCTTCTCTCTCCTCGGGCTTCGTGCCTTTTTCCCCTGTCGCCGGCTGTGCTGCTGCTGCAGACGATCGAGACGAGTTCGCCTGGACCGAAGGAACAGAAGAAAAGACAGCGCTGTGTGATGCCTTTTGACTGAGGGAACAGAACGCTGCGGGTGTCTTTTCTCTTAATTGTCAAAATATATTTCTGTTAGTAGTCAAAATATATGATCTATTGACCACTATTATTGCCCCCTTGCAAGCGCCTGAAAGTGAGAGGCATCCCTAGCCTACCTGTGTCTACTTTCTCTAATGAATGTGACCTTGAGAGTACTACCAAGTAAGAACCTTCTGGACCTCTGTGGCTCTATGTGAATTTTGTGACCGACATAAAGGACTGATTAGTCAATTAGCGACTATGACATTAGGACTGAGTAAACAGCTATTGACTTCCTGCGGAAACTCAGGTTTATTGAACTATGTATGTGTTCATGTCCAAACAACATGCATGTCTTGTTTGTCCTTTTCTTTTCATTCAAAATCTAACCCCAAAACCCTCTTATACTATTTGTTCCTTTTGAAACAACTTTACTTTTGAGACGATATAATGTGAAAATACTCTTAAAAGCAAAAGAGAAGAAGATCTCTAAATTAACATAGCCCAGTCTCTTAAGGCCCAGCCCGTTAGTTGTGAAGCACATTTCAATTTGGGCTTTAGAGGCCCAGTAAGCTGCTCGCAAGGCACCCACGTACATGACAATGGCTTTTGGGCCCGGAACACACGCATTTGCAGTTTGTTCTAGGATTAAAATGTGATGTTCTAGGATTATATGTTCTAGGATAATACTAACTTGATCAAAGAGAATGTGCATTTCTTGCCCTCGTAAAAACACATGCTCCTGATGCATGTACACATGGAATTATTCATACGGTCAAATATATAAAATGCGTATTAGAGTATCAGTTTTTTTGGGTGTTGGTCATGCATTGATCTGTGGCTAGCTTCGACAACTCTGCAAAGAAATGTATCATTGCCTTAGCTATTACAAATGTGTAATGGAGCCCTAGCTTCTTGAGTGGAGATCACTCAAAACCATTAATTATATATCGCTAGCCCATATCGATCATTGCATGTGGGGATTTGACAATGCATGCATGCATTGAAGGGTTATTGTTGCATCGGTCGCATCGATCGCGCGCGTGATGCCGTGCATCGATCAAAACGAAAAATAACAGGATGTTGCTTTGTTATCAAGATAATGCTTTGTTATCAAGATTAGTACGCACTCCATTTTTTTCCTTAATTTTCTAAAATCTATGTCATCAAACTTTTATTAGATTTATTGTTAAAATATTTTTATAATATTATAATTTTACTACTACATCTTAATATAAAGTTATAGAAAGAAATAGCCAAAATCGTACGTTGAAGATCATAAAAAATTAAAAAGTCAAGCAAAAAATAACAGTGAGTACTACGTACAAACATCAGAAAAATAAATAAATAAATATAACAAACCTAGCCCTACAAGTTCTACGTACGAATTATACGACCAAGGTGGATGAGCAGATTGTTAATTGCCGCATGCACGGGCACCGAAGCAAGATTTACGTAACCAATGCTTTTCCACAAAGCATCGGCTCGACATGGATGCAGTTGTGAGCTTGTAATAACCTCGAACCTATGCCTATACTAGTTGGATGTCCGTGCATTGCTACGGATTAAAACATAATCGTAACATTTAAAAAGTCTAATTACAAAATGATAGGGAGTAAAGGAAATACTCTAAAATTAGTCTATCAAATAAGAACACTATAGATTAGTGGCGAAGCTAGGAATAAAATTGAGGGTAGGTTGAATCTTTTGTCGGACTAAACTAAATTGACATAAATATAATGTTTTACTTTATACAGAATTTCAAATTCATATAGAAACACACAATTAGAGACAAATAATGCAAAATAAAGAAATATAAAATATGAATGCAAGTTCATGTTTTATTTTGAAAACTTGCGCTTCAAGAATTACAATATAGGGACCTTTTTTCCCTTTGAGATCTTGGCTTGAGGGCTGTGACATCTTGCTAAAACACCCTTCCCTAAAATGAAAGGTGTAAGACAAAAACAATAATATGATACAAATGGCAAATTTAGCCTCGTCGCAAGGACATGGTTGTTCAAAACATAATTTCATCCCCAAAGAAAATAAATTATACTGGCATGTACAACTTTACAACATTCAAGATAATTACATAGCACAAATCTCATTATCATCGTTACACAAAATAAGTAATAAGTGATACAATAATGACATGTACAACTTTACAACATTCAAGATAATTACAGATCACATATTCAGGATTCAATTAGAGAAACAACACACTTATAATTCAACTACAGATCACAATTACAGAAACATCACACTTACTGTTGGATATTTGTCTACTGGAATATCAACCTTCACTGTAGGGCACCGGCAAGTGGCAAGCCCATTCTTTTTCTAAACAACAAACATCCAGTCATATTCAAAGAATGCACCTGTGTTTTTTCATGACTCTTCACAATGGTAATTACAGAGGAACATAAGGCGCATGACAATGCTGGCACTACCAACAATATAATATCCAACAGAAGAAAACTTGTATGACAAAAGAAAATAAAATCACTACCAACAATATACAATCATCTCAATTCACAAACATATCTCAGCCTAATGTATTCACACATTCTTTTTTTCTTCTGCACAATGCACTCCCGTAATCATGGAAAGTTAAAAGTCAAGCATTTGGTGAACCAATGCACCATTCAATACAACCCACTGTAATCCAAAGCAAACTCTGAATGAACAAGGTTCTGCGTACTGAGAACATAATGATGCCTCCAGCAGCTCAACCATAGAGACCAAAAAAGTGTCCATTGGTTGTTGCCATTGAAATTCAAGCTATGCACCTGCTTATGCTCATACTAAAATGTCCACTCTTAAACAGACTTCACCCTAAGATTGGCAATTCTAAGGAAGCTGTGTTGAAATGTTTCATTGCATGCCAGCTGTATTCATGATTATGCCTAAAAGCCAATTATAAGGACTTACTGTGTTTTCTCCTTAAAAAGACTTGTGCAACTTTAGGATATAAGGTTAATATAGGTTAATATATACTAAGATCACTCATCTGAAAATACACACTATTATAGCGTTGTCTTGGACAACAGAGAAAATAGAAATTTGAGAACAGAGCATTATTCCATTTGTTTGACCACGATACTGTCGACAAAGCTGAGTAATATCTGTATTAGAGAACAATGAGGTTGGGCAAAGTTCAGGTATTTACTAAAGCAGTAACCTTCACCCTCTTCAGAACTCAATTGACATCTGAAGTGAAAACAAACCGATTAAGACCAAATTGGCGTCCATTGGCTGTTGCCATAGAGACCAAAAAAGTGTCCATTGGCTGTTGCCATTGAAATTCAAGCTATGCACCTGCTTATGCTCATACTAAAATGTCCACTCTTAAGCCCTGCCCTCTACGATCACGTTGACAACATCGTCTACGTAGAAAGCAACAACCAGATCCGCCTCAGTAACGGTGCCAGAGAGGGTACGGGAAAGCACAGATCGGTGCGGCGAGCGTGGGGTTGGGTGGGGGAGGTTACCGTTTTTGGTGAGTTCAGCGAGGACGTGGGTGGCGCGCTTGGCGGCAGCGCGGTCGGCGTGGCGCCACGAGAAGCGCGGAGAGAGGGAAAGAGTGACGAAGAAATCGGTGAGGCAACCGCACGAGAATCGGTGGGGAGGCAGCGCACGGTTTCGAGGTGGGAGGGACCCACATGTCAATGAAAAGGAAAGGAGTGTAGGATACACCATCACCTTGAACTCCTCCTTTTAAGGAGTAGAGATATACATGCATCCGACGATCCCTGCGTGACATGAAGGAACTGGCGTCTCCTTTTGCTAATTGAGAGTTAGATGCATGCTGCGACACCAAGTTTTTCTTACGGTTATCGAAAGAAACGAGCAGGTAGTATATATGCATGGTTAAGCAAAGTCTAGCTATAGCATATGCATCCAACTTTGATTTATGAAATTAAATATATACGTACACGCATAATGTGCCCCCCTCATTTGGTCCTCGTAGGTAGCCTGAGGGACCATATATATCGATCTCAATCTACGTAGACCATTTCCATCTCGATCCTACGTAGCATATTAATTAGGAAGAATCATATTAATAGTGGTCTGGATCCCTCGTAGTATTTATGTGATGACCCCATTTTACGAATATGACAGTTGTTTTTCGTAACAATCTAGTAGTTACGGATAAAAAGAGTATATCCCTGCTCACAAATATTTAAAAATGATTAGTTTAATTAAAATATGACCCAATGGCCAAATAATAACAGTTTTATGGGTGTCCAAGCTTACATTCAGAAGATCTGAAGAAATTATATAGGAACGCTTGAGTGTGGTCATAACCCTAACACGTTAACTCACTACTACAAAAAGGGTAATACTAAACACCTCATCACAGATGGTTAACCAAAACCATTAGTATTAAATACAATCACATACGGTTTTGATTTAGAGATCATCTATATTGCTACCGTTTGGTTCATCTGCATGATGATGTTGTTCTTATAAATAGGTCTGCTTTGGTTCATCTGTATTATCTGATTGCGTTGTTTTATAGCACAATTAGAGAATATTGATGAACTGAAAAATGCCTATTTATGAGAACACGAGAACGCAATTACATACAGTTCTTAACTAGAACTATTTGTGATAATAGATTATCACAGATGGTTCATAGTAAGAACTGTCTGTGATAATTGTTATAACAGACGGTTCAAAAACTGTCTGTAATACTCTTAGGACATTATTGACCCATAAGCACAGATGGATCAGGAAACAATCTGCAGTGATATTTCTGAACTGTCTGTGATGAGTTTTTCTGTAGTAGTGGCTGATGCGTCTTTTCTTCCTCTAGTGTTTGTTCTGGTGAAAATAAGTAAGATTGAGTACACTAGGTACTCAGCAGACCACACAGAAAGGATATATAACTAATATGCAAGGAGTTCAAACATATGTCATAGGTTATAATGTGATAAGAATAAATGCAAATTTGATGGTAAAGAAATTTGCACTAAAATAGTAAAACAATAGTTAATTAACAAGTGGTTTGTCATCCATAATTTCCATACTAAAATTATTCTAATTCTAGTTATGCCTTGTTATTAGAATTACCTATGAAACACAACTCTAATAACCAGGAGTACGGTGTATTCAAATATTATTTATTACACTTTACAGAGCTGCCCAACTTTACCTACAATATATCTTAGACTCATAATGCCAAGCTATAGACATATAACATGTTAGCGTGCGATTGAGTTGAGATAACAAGGTTGTTCAATGCTCTATTCTTTCTAGCTTCTACCTAGTGGCTTAGGGCCATTCAACATTGTCGGGAATCTACAGGCCAAAGCGAAAATCGTGGCCCGATGTTGAGTGGACCTATCATTATGAAGAATGGCAAGTGAGTTTTTAGTTCAACTTCCATTTCACCCCTTGTCTGCGGGCCATCCTGAAACACTGGGATGCTGACCTTCCTGTAGATATTTGGTCAAATCGAGCAGTGTACTATACCATATTTGATAAGTCAAAACTGGTGGTTGAGCGAGTTCCGTGTTCTTTACATAAGAATCTGGTCCTTGTGAGGTTATTATTCACATACCCTGTGCACACTGGCACTATACCACCATATCCAAACTAGGGCCTCAAATCCTAAGGTGAGATCATGCACTCCAACCATCTAGTGGTGTCCCACCAAGTAGCCTCAACCCTAGTACCATTTAAACGTAACGTCTACCGGCAGGAAGCCGAATTATTCTTAGTAGTTCAAATAGATTAGTTTAATTGTACTATCTAATAATAGCTATCTATACAGTGATTAATTACCAAGTTGTCAAGGTGAATTTAGCCTTTATAAGCATGACAGAGCTTTTCGGTGGTAGGGTTTAACTATTCATCATGTCATTCCAAATTATTATTGTAGGTAAATAAGAGTGCTCAAATAGTAAAAATAAAAGTAACAATAATTTAATAATATAGGATCAACATGATCAAAGACATGTGTCTTGCCTTTTTATCCAGAGTCTTTGATTATTTCTTTGTAGGCTTCAGGTTTACACTATCCACCTTAATTGTTCTAGTAGTTTCTCCGTTGGCCAACTAGTCAAATATGAATACCATCACAAAAGAGCATATATAAATAAGTTTCTATTTTTCAGAATGCAAGCTGGAAATAAAATGTAATAATATATCTGAAAAAGATATAGAAGAAGGTGGGTTTGGGTGGATAGGGTTTAAATTAAGCTTGGTCGGTTTGAACAGAGTTAAAAATGGGTTAGACAGGCTTGAAACGGTCGAAATGAATATAAATAGGCTTAACAGGTTAGGTGAATAGTAACATGTCAAATGAATAGTACCATGTTGGCACTATTGCTAGCAGGTTGAATCTGTTTACTGTGTTTGTGGATCGAGTTGAACAGTGTTTGGGTTGGATTGAATGAACATTGTTGGATCGGGCTGTTGCTATTGGGCTGCACTATACTGGGCTTGGCCCAGTTAGACGACTTGGCCCGACGATGGCTTGGGTCAGCTTTGCCATCTTACTTTGGAGGCCTAAGAGGCTTGAGGTCCAACTCCATTTACAACAAGCTAAAGCTCGTGCTAAAGGTAGCCGGAACAGAGGGACGACGACGACGCTAAATTAGGCAACAACAATGGCGGGTGGTAGCGAGAGGTGGTGTGGTGAGCAAGCTTGGGGTATGGGAATTCCATTTTGGGCATGCACCCGGGTGGAGGTGGCCCAGAGCAAGCTGGTAGCAGTGATGGTTTGCTAGAATAGGACTGTGGCATGGCAGAGCTGTGGCAAGGTTTTGACCAAAATAGCTATGGTTCGAGTATCTAGGAGGTGAGTGGAGCTCGATGGTGGTGACGACTTAGCTCGGGAAAATCTGTGGGAGACTGGCGACGGTGACTGTGGGTGGTAGAGTAGTGGCTCACGATAGTGATGAGTTGGGGCAGTGAGGTGGACTAGGAAGTTAGGGAAAGCTTTACGGAGCTAAGGTGGTGCTAAGGGTGTGGTGAATTGGATTGGAGATGAGGCTACAATGAGAATTTGGGTTTTGGGCTCACCGGTGAGATTGTTGGGCATCGACGGCATGGTTTGGCTGGAGAGGAGGAAGATCAGAAGGCTTATGGTGGTCGTGGAGCTATACAAAAGGTGCTAAGGTGGTCGCTGAGCTTGGCTTTATAGCCAACGAAGGCAGTGACACCAAGAGCGGTGTGAGGCAAGCTCGACACGTGGGTAGCGACATGGACGACTGTGTATATTCGGTGTTAGGACAACAATGCGGTGGTAGAGCCAAAGTCATCGCTCCTCCCAAGAGTGTGTGCATGAGGTGGTGGTGAGGAATAGCAGAAGTGCGGCGTGTTGACAAGCTGGCACTCAGGTTGGCGGGGATGTAAATTGAAGGTGAGGACGGCGTGGCGCTAGCGCAGACCGTGTTTAATGTCAAAGTGATGTGGCAAGTGAGGTGGGATGGTTGCTGGCAGATGAGGCGGTGTGGCGCAAGCTACTGGCGACGTGACGTCGAGTGAGAACAGAGAAAGTGGCTGGCAGTAAGAATGTGTTTCCTCAATGTTGAAGGCGCATTTCCTGAAAGGGAGAGTGGGTTTTTGGCTAGAATTTTCAGTTTTGGCAAAAACTGCAAATTCAAGTAATTTTCAAATAAATTCAAAATTTTAATTTTTTGGGTTGTTTAAATTTATAATCATGATTCGCAATGTACTATCCTATGATACAGTACATGCATGGATATCTAATCCTTGTCAACACAAAAACAACCATGCACGCCTAGGTTCACGTTTCTCACGACCTTGCTTGCTAGAGCTTCTACAAATCAACGAACTTTTAACAAAGATTAGAGTATTATACCAATATGTTCATATATACATGATGCAGTTTAGAGGATTTACACTCAAGGTTGGTGTGCTCTAGCCTCGAGTAGAGGTGCAAACAGATCAAATACAAATGGATAATGACTCTTCTATATTTATTTTCATATTTTCTCTGGTTGCAAATACAAATACGAATATCTTGGATACAAATACAAATAATGTTCAACATAAATCAAAATGAATATGACCATGAATATTTGTCGGAACATGGAAAACTCTTAAATTGTATGCATAAAAATCAATGGAAACACTTAGCTAGTTTATTTGATCGAAACATTCATGAATTCTTTATATTTTAGCTGGTTCCTTTTCTGGCTCATGTATTGATGTATATGCTAATGTATAATATGCTACTAAAGTATCATAAAACTGGGTTAGATTGAAATAGAGGTTATACATTTTAGGGTGGTGGTGGGGCTTGGAGTTCTTTGGAGCTGGGTTAATGGTGGCGCTAGGCGGAGCCACGTTGACAACGACAATGCCTTTACTTTGGGCAAGAATGAGTGGCACAAAAGCATTTGCAGATCACCAGGAGGACAAATGGCTAGGATGCCAATGGCAGAGAAGGTCCGAGGTGGCCGGACAACGATGATCCGTGGCAGCGGTGATGGCACGCACGGTGGCAGCTTCCCACAATGGCATTCAGTTGGAACTGAGGGTAGGGATGAGTTCAGAGAGGTGAGGGGATGAAAAAAAGGCATGTCAAGGTCTTAGGCTCACCGGCGGGGGAGAATTTCTTAGGCGATGGCGGCGACTAGCGTTGAAGAAGATAGTGTGGTCTTGATGCTTTGCTGGAAGGAACTTCAATAAAATAAGGGGATTAGAAATTGGGGCTAGCCGGCACAAAATGACATGAGTGTTGAGTGGAGGGCTTACCGAAAAGTGAGGAGGGCACGCTAAGGCATAGTGGTGGTGCGCGTACTGGAGCTCAGGGCGATGGTGCGTTCTGGGCAAAACAAGGAACGAGAAGCTTGGCTGAAGAGAGAAATAGGGATGGAATGCTGCGGGAAAGACAATGGCACACTCGGGCGGCCTTAAGTAGGGCTGAGGGTGCGGCTAGACATAGAGATTCTTCCCGGGTAATGATGAGAAGAAGGCGCTCTAGGCCTTAGTTGGTGATGGGACGGCTTGGGCAGGCCTGTGTCGAGTTTGCAATGATGTAGCGGAGCGCTCAGAGGCGAAGTAGAAGCCACTGCTTTGTCAGCAGAGCTACTTATCACGACGTCCATGGCGTGGTCTAGCAGCGCGCTGTAGCGAAAGATGGAGGTGGACAAAGACACCTAACTGGTGGGCCTTGGGTCTACGGGTCATTGAGAGGAATGGAAGAAACCACAGAGGAGGTGGGTCGGCGAAAATATGCCTTCGCGCGGGGAAAGCAGGAAAAGGAATCGATGCTGGCCACAGATGGCAATGGGCCAAGGGCTAGGCCGAAACAGGAGCGGGCTAGGCTGAGGAGAGAAGATTCGGCCCATAGATGCTTTCAGATTTTTAATTAATTTTCTAATTGATTTAATCTCATAAATTAATTTTGAATTTTTAAAATTATCAAACTAACTCCAAAAATTATGAATTTTGGAAAGGCACTTTAGAATATTTAGAATCCAATTAATTTATCTTTGACTCTGTTAATATTATAATTAATTTTAGAAAATTATTTTTAGCTGCTAAAAGTCAAAAAGCCTTTAATAAATGCTCAAATTTTTTGAAAATCCACCAAAATATAGAAAATGATGATTGAACACAATTTAAATGATTTTGAAATTTTTGGGACGTTACAGGGATAGAAGGGAGATGGCGCCGGCAGGGGATAGGAAGGCGGTGACGGTAAGGGAGGGGAGGTGGTGCCAGCAGGGGATGGGGCCAAGGAAGGGGGAGGTGGCTACGGCCATGGGATCTACAAATATGTTTGTATTTTTTGAATTCAAATTGTATTTTAGAGTATTTCGACTAAATTTTTTCAAAACATTCTAAATTTTTTTAAATTTCTGAAATTTGGTTTTCTCGAAGGGGTCCAAAATTTTTTCTAAATTGAAATTGTTTTCCCTGCGCCATACATCATCTGCATTGCCAAGTGCACTACCCTCTCCAAAGCCAAGTGCTGTACCATCTACGTGAATGACCCCAGTCACAAATAGCTTTCTTGAAAATATCGTAATGTCTAAAACCAGGGTTCTTCTTATTTATGAAACTCAAGAAATGCTCATCTTCAACAACCGAGAGAGGATATCCACGCAATGCAATCATCGAAATCATCCTAGCAAGCTCTTCAGTACCTGATTTCCAGGCAAAAAATGGCTGCCTCCCTGGTTTAGGGTGTAGCACAGGGCAAGACTTTTGGCTAAGCAGAACGCGGAGACGTCAACGGTCCTGAACCAAGTACCAAGGTCTGCCTGGATATTCAGTGAACACCGGCAAATTACCCTGCCTCCTCTGGACTCATGGGCTCATGGCATTGTCAAGAAAAAACATACATACATCTGCGTTAATGTTTTTGACAATGTCATACGCGCAACTAGGGGCGAAAACTTGGACGGGCATTATCTTGAGCCGGATCTCGAGCCAGCCATTGTTCCGGCCAAACCGTGCTCGAGCCCGAGCGCGAATTCAGAGGTTAGCAAAAGGAGAGCACAGCAGCAACCGCCAACCAGGTCAAGTGCAAGTACAACAGCAGCAGCAGCGTCGTCCTGAACTCCTGCGTGAATACAGAATGCAATCGATCTACTTTTGGGGACTTTGGTCTTTCACAGCGGCAGAGTCAGAGTCAGGACTAAAATTTTAGAGTGCTAGTGAGGTAATGCTAACATAAGACAAACAAAAGAAACAATAAAAGAATCATCTTTCACCATCCAAAATCACATATAATTAAAAGAGAAACATAGCGAGAATTGGTTCAGTGCTTCGGTGGTTGCTTGGTTGGATTGGGAAGAAAGCCTGTTTTAAAAAAAATAGACAGGTGAAGACCTCCTCAAGCGATGGAGTTGCTTTGAATTTCTGCGCAAGAAGAAGCCAAATAATTAGCACAAGGATCGTCCGTTCGTATATGAAGCTATGCTACCATGTTACTTGATAACAGAGCGTCGCCTTTTGCTTGTACCGGGGACGAACGCAATTTCAGCTGCCATTGTGCAGAAATGGAAACGACGAAGGAAATTCGAGATAGAACGATACATTGGGTAGAAACAACGAACGTAGGAATCGACGAAATACTTCTGTTTTGACGACTTAAATCGAAATAAAATCAGGTTATCAAAATCAAGCCAAGCTACACGCGCATGCCCAAAAGCAATATGGCGGGAGGAGAGCAGTAAGCACTGCTAGTCTACAACCCCCCTTCAATTCCTCTCTTGTTGGGTGAGCAGGATTTTGGCAGGATTTAGTCGAGATTTAACATGAAGAAGAAATCCCAACCAAATCCATCACTTGTGCTCAGGGAAAGCCCAGCCCAACTAACCATAATTGAACCGGGATAAATCCGGCTTTGTCCTGTAAAACCGTCCCATAGCAGTAGCCTGTAGAGTGCGTACAACAACGTACTAACACAGAAGAAATGGGATCGTCTCTGTAACCGATATATCATTCGAGTTTGCAGAGAAGAGCGTCCAAGCATATACATACACAGAAATTTCGCAGCAACACTTCCATTAGCTCTCTGCAGATGCTGTTTCGCTGCAAAACTCGTGTAGAATTCGCTAGTTCCGAACATGCTCGTGGAATGAAAGAACGGAAGAGGATGACGATGAAGTTACATATCATTAACGCGATTTTTCTGCCCACAGAGAACGGATTAGCTACCCTCTTTCGCTTTTAGCAGACCGCTTTTAACGTTAATTCCGGTCCAGCGTACTGCGAGCAAATTAATTAGTGGGAATGCGCCTTTACATATCGTGTGTCCCGATCCTGATGCATCAACCATAAAGCAGGATCTTTTCCTTTCTTTTCCTCCCGACAATTCAGTACTAGTTGCTTTTTTATCAGCCAAGCCATCTCTCTCTCTCTCTCTCTCTCTCAGCTATGCATCTTTGTGAGGAAGATGAACTGGCATCCCTAGCTAGTGCTGCGCGTGTGAGCAAGCTAGTGGCAATCCGCGATTACACTTTCACCAAATCGATTTCCTTTGTGTTAATGTCAAGCACTAGTACTTCGCTGTTTTGCACTGGAATAGAGACACTGCGTTCTCGCTTGTTCTGCTAGCAGAAATCTATGCGTTGATGCTAGAAATTTTGCCGTGCTGTGCTCCCTTCAACCTTCTCTGTTTTTCGGTTGCTTGCGTAAGTTCGTCGATTGCAATTTGTGTGCACCTATATGTGCACGAGAAAAGATTACTAGTCTCCTATAGGAAGCTGCGATGGAGGTGGGGAAAAATGACTGAATGGTTAAAAATGATTCTGATTCCGATTCAATGGTTAAAAATGATTCTGATTCCGATTCAGTGGTTAAAAATGTGACTTGTAACCATGTGGTCAAGGCGTAACCAAAATTGACCCCGTCAGGCTGAAAAAGGGGGCCAAGCACACCATCAGATTAGTGGTCTCCTTCCCTCGACGCTAAAATCTTGGTGGCTAACTGAAGTCTGCATATGTTCACCATGGTCTAAATAAATAACTCCAGTCCAGGCTACTTACAGATAGAGTCCACATCAAAATTTCGCCTTCAATTCGGCATCGTTTTGACAAGTCCAGCTAGCTGTTGCTCTGTCGGTGAACCGGTAGGGGTTAGTAGTATTTTTCTCAGATTTTTTTTTTTGAGTTCCTGGTGTATTTACAGGCAGTCACTTACACCGACAGTAGCATCTGGGGGCAGTTGAACCGTGTGCAGTAACCAAAGCATTATTACACTTTACACAGGATGATCAGGGGATCTTCTTTTTTCTGGGCAAAAGGAAAAGAGAAAAGTCCAGGGGATCTAACTGGGAGCAGAGCATAACAAGAAAATTACTCATACACAAGAGAGAAAAAATGAATCCGGTTACAACTAGAGCAGAGGCAGACTAAGAGCAGTGCACCCTCTCTACTAGTTAATAGATCACCATGTGGTCATCATCATCACTATGTACAAAGAAGAAGAAGAAGAAGAAGAAGAAGAAGAAGAAGAAGAAGAGTATCCTTGATACAATCCAACAAACGAAGCAAGAAGTTACAGGCCGACCTAGATTATCCCTACAAATACCTCAACGCTAGCAGAATTCAGCCACTGAAGAGGAGATCAATGGAAGATAGCATTGCAAGAAAGTAATTACATATGCCCTGCATGTATGATGACGCCACTCATCAGTTAATCGAAGCTGACGGCACCCATCTCGGGGCACTCGACGATACTCTCGAGGCTAGGACGCCACCCGTCGCCGCCTCCGCCGCCGGCGCGGGCGTCACGCTTGCGCGCCATCTCCTGGAGCACGTCCTCGAGGCGGCGGTCGCCGGCCTTGAGCTGCGCCATGAGCCACTCCAGCTCCCCCTTGGTCAGCACCATCTTCACCTTCAGCACCGACCCTTCATCTTCTTCCTCGCCACTTGTCATCCTCCTCCTCTTCTGCAGCTGAACTAGGCCTTCTCCTGGCGCGTAGCCGCCGCTGCTCTGGACGCAGTTGCCCATGGCGAACCAACTACAGCAAGCTCAAGCTTTGGTTGCTTTGGCGAATGGGTTCTAAGAGGGTGAGGGTGTGAGGAGGGAGGGGTATATATCCAAGCCATTTGGGCGGGGTAACCAACACAAGAGTTGCCTTCGTGCGTGTTGGTGTGGTGCGCTCCCATGGCGATTGCAATCAATAATCCAATTCCAGTCGCTGTCTAGGGCACATGGTGGGGACGACGGGTTTGGTCGATGTAGTTAACTCACTTCGGTGCTCCACACTCTGCCTGCGGATCGTAGAAATTTCGGTGGAATTCTGTAAGATCGTTAAGTTTTACTGCAGCAAATACGTGACAGTTAAACAGATAACTCATGTATCAACAAAGGATTTCAACAAAGGATTTTTCTTTTTGCGATGAACAAAGGTCTCTTAACTATTTACTATTTAGGGTTGTTTGGAACACAAGACATCCGTATTAATCCCGTGTAAATTGCTGCTTCGAAATTCCTACGTCCAAACATGCTATAAGAGTGTAGATGATTGCACCTTGAGTTATGATCATTTTTCGAATGTTACACCAGTAGCTGTCGCATTGCTTGCCGAAGACCCGAAGTATGTACGGATGTACCTAATTACCGGTTTGTTACATGTACCCTGATCGATCGATCATTGAAGTTTTTTGGCATTGCACAGTGCACACGCATGCATCCAAAGTAGCCCACGAAAGAGCACGCACAAGATACAATAACCGGACATCTTCACAGGAGTACATATGACAAAGGAGACGCATCGATTCACCAACTACATGTACGCCTTTACTGATCCTGCTGCACGTGAACTCACTGTCACGCACATATGACAAAGTGCCCTAGATTGATTTAGGCAAAGAGCGTGGCTCTAATACCTCTTGTTAGGATCGGATACTACTTGTTATGAAATTGACAAGACAAAGCACACAATAATGAAGAACAATCGAGAACACGAGACAGAAATTTAACATAAAAAACCATTTCGGATGAAAAACCACGGATGTATAATTGACGAAATCACTATATAAGGAAAAGTTACAAACATAGAAAACTTCGGTATGTGTCAACTGTGCGATTACAGGGGTACATATGTACGCTAGGGAATAGAGTCCCTAATAAAGAAAAAAATAGAGTTCTAGTCACCAATTAAACAGAGACTTATTGGAAACTGGAACAGTAACAACAAATTTTACCTTTAACCTATATCCACTCTTGGTTATCATCCAACGGTTCAGAAGGCTAAGCTCTACATATTTCCATCTCCATTATCACTCAGCACACTTAGGATTGCTACAAGTACCAATCGACTTGCTCGAAGCTAAAATCTCTTGATGGAGTAGTTGCTTTAAATAAGAAGCACATCTGAACTTTTTGATTCGAGCATCTCAAATTTAGGAAGCTAAGCCCTTAATCGAATTGCTCTGAACTCGATTTACTTGCTCTAGAGACTAGAAACCACGCTGCCCAAAAAAAGAATCAAATCCAAGCTCTAGGTAGCATCGACTTTCCCCAAGACAAGGTCTTACCACGGAAGATTAATTAATTGAATCATTTTTCAAGAATAAATTAGCCAAACGAGACCAAAGAGATTATTTGTAAGCTAGTTTTGTCTCAAGAAATTAACATATGCTAGTTAGATGCTTTTGGTACAGTTTTTTTTCCACAATCTGGCCGGTTTTAGGTGCATGAACAATAAACGTACTTACGCTGTTAGTATGAGGTAAACTAATCGACGCGTCGTGAGGAGCTGTCATGCACGCATCATGTTCTTGCATAGTTAACGACGGTGAAAGTACATAGATGAGTCAAGCTGTTTTCTGTTAAGCTTATCTTTAATTTCCTTTTGAAGTTACGTTCACAAGCGATTGACTCATGTCGCCCCCACTCTGGCATCTAGTAGAAGACCTGACCTCTCATCATGAGCTTTCGTCGCTGGAGGAAGAATAAATTAATTGGACTAACTAAATTCGATAGCACATGCATTTGGCGAACTGAACTAAGTTTAAAAGTATAGTGGACAATTGCTAAGGGTGTAATGCGAAAATATTGCACTAGTTCAGAAATACAGTCACAAATTATCGAAATTTATTGAGAAGAGATATATATTTGCAATTCCATAAAATACTTTTTGTTGATAATAAAGACAAACATCAAAATGCGTTCGATTGAAGTATTCCTTCATATTTGGTGTACGAAGCTTAGAATCCAAGGAGTAAACTCTAACATTTTAGGTAGTAGGTGCTAAATTTACCACAAGCAATGTTGTTAAGAACGATTTTGACTCGCTCAACGCAGGCCGAAATCAAAGGGAGGGCGACGACGTCAGGATGATGCGCGCATGACGAGTGTTGAGGAACCGACGCTGGAGACCAGTCCGAGCGATTCCTCTGCTTAGAACAAGAACGAATCAATCACAGAATCACAGAATAATAGATTGAACACAGAGAGGTAGAGAGAACTTCTGGTCTTTCTTTATTGCTTTAGATTGCATCGGGGTCCATAATGAGGGGGGGTCTAGGTCCCTATTTATAGTCTACGGTGGGGTGCCCAATCAGATTAGGACTCTGGATAGAGTCCAGGTTTCCTAATACTCCCCCTTGGGCACTCACCCAACATGCTCATGCCTCGTCAAAACTCCATAAAAACCCAGTGGGAAAATTTTGGAGAAAGAGTACATGATACATGTGATGCTGCGATGCACGAATTGCCTCGTTAAAAACCTTGGTCGAGAAACTTCATGGAAAACTCGTTAAGGGAAAAAGAGTACAATTCACCCAAATTCATTTAGTCTGCAAGACTTTATTTTTGGGTACTTAATCTTCATGATCAAGATTTATTAGCGGGCTTGTGAGAATTCTCCCCGATTCTGCACTTCTAAGTCTCATCATTCCAATTCCACGCACGCACCTTTCAAAACTAGATGCGGGAGTGACTTAGTGAATAAATCGCGAGATTTTCACATGACTTAGTATGCGACTTTAATCTCGTCCATCGCTTGCAATTCATGTGCATAGAAGAACTTGGGGTTGATATGCTTTGTGAGATGACTCTTCACATAGCCCGCTTGCACTTGTGCAACGCAAGCGGCATTATCTTCATAGATAATTGTGGGGTTTGCACAATGTTCATCCCACATGATCGCTGGATGTGGTGAACCATTCGGCGGAGCCAAGCGCACTCTCGTGCGGCTTCATACTGATGCTATAATTTCGAGTGGTTCGTCAAGTAGCTACCGTGCTTTGCTTAGACGATTTCCATGAAATTGCGTTCCACCACACGTAAATACATAGCTGCTTGTGACTTAGCAAGTATATGGTCCGATGATACCAAGATCTGCATAGCCAATCAAGTTCAAATCTTGATTCTTTCGTAAAACAATCCGAGGTCTTTGCTACCTTGGAGGTATCGGAAAATGTCCTTTATGCCCCGCCAATGCCTTTTGGTGGGCTCTGCACTATACCTTGCTAAGAGGTTCACGGCAAATGCAATGTCCGGTCTAGTGCAGTTTGCTAAATACATGAGTGCTCCCACTGCACTCAAGTATGGGAATTCGGTCCCAGGACTTCCTCCCCTCTTCCCTTGGTCGGAAAGGATCTTTTCTTGCTGTAAAGACCTCACTCGATCATTGGTACTTTCGAGGAAATGCCTTCTCAAAGCCAAACCTTTCAAGCACCTTTCAGGTGTAGGTCGATGATGTACCAAGACTCCTTCAGAGACATGCTCAAGCTGCAGACCTAAGCAAAACTTGGTCTTGCCCAAATCTTTCATTTCAAATTCGACTCCAAGTAGGAGCTTGCTTCTTTTATGTCTTGGTACTGTCCGATGATATTCGGATCATCTACATACACAGAGATTATACGAATCCATTCAGGATCGCCGTATAAATACACAAGGCAGTCTTCATTGTTCGTGTAGCCTTTCTTGCAGAGAAAGTCGCTCAAGTGATTATACCACATTCTTCCAGTTGTTTCATCCATACTGATTACTTTCCGAGTTTCACACTGCATGATTTCTATTTGCTCTGTCTTGGTTGGAGAGGAATTCCTTCAGGACTTTCATGTAAATCTCGAATCCAAGTTACAGTAAAGGTATGCAGTCACAACATCCATCAATTTCATTTCTAAATTCAAGTTCACTGCCATTGAGATCAAGTATCTAAATGTAATTCCACTCATGACTGGGGAGTAGGTTTCTTCATAATCAACTCCAGGACGTTGAGTGAAACCTTGGGCTACCAGCCTTGCTTTGTATCTCACTACTTCATTTCTTTCATTTCTCTTTCGAACAAATACCCACTTGTGCCCAACGGGGTGTATGTGGGGAGGTGTGCGGCATACGGGCTCAAAACACCTTTCTTTTATTCAGAGATAGCAATTCAGTTGCTATTGCCTTCTTCCAATCTTCCCAATCTGATCTTTTCTTACATTCAGCGAGCGATGCAGGCTCGGGATCAAGATCGATGATAGTGGCAATTTTCTTTGCGAAGTAGATATCGATATTAGCCGTTGTCCTATTCAGGACTCTCCGTGTGCACATAATTTATAGCTATTCCTTCATGAGTTGCTTCTTCCGAGCTTCACCTTGCGCATCGCTTCTTTCAATTGCGGTGGCAAGTCCTTTAGTTTTTCGGCTCCGATGTGTGCGCACACATCCATGCCGATGGGGATATTCAGATCCGGTATGCCCTTTTCGAAGGTGTCATACTTGTGCCAGTCTCAAGCGGCTCCCCTTCTCATTCTGGGGGACTTCAATGATCGGCTGTGATAAATCCCTCTTATCCTTTTTCACCAGGCGTCCCCGGTTACTAAGGATTCGAGGAACCGGAGTTCTCGTCCTCTTTTTTATTTTTCGAGGCCTCTGGACGAGATTAGTGATACCTTCTGTTTCTTTGGTATTTCAACCCTCTCCGGTGCAGTGCGTACAGGCACATGCGACTTAGTCACGCTCTTCAAATCACTAAAGTGATCAGGTAGCTGATTTGCCAATGCTCGCAAATCAATTGTCTTCTGGACTTCTCTTGTCTTCTGGACTTCTATTGTCTTCTGGACTTCTCTAGTGCGCGGGTCATCTGCATAGATTCCCCAGGCTTGCCACACAATTTCCCGACATTCTTCATCAAGGGGTTGATTTCCTCCCCCTAATGTTGGGAAATTTTCGGTGGTGACACTTGCGCTAATTGCATAGGTGAATGGATGTTGTAGGCCAAAAGTCTAAGGTTGATGAGATTCGCTGCATAAAGAGGTCGGGCAATAAATTTAATTCTCTTAATTAAAGCCTCTGCCAAACCATTCTGGGTATGGACATGCGGTACCGAGTGCTCAACTGCAATTCCCATCGCCATGCAATAATCATCAAATGCCTTCGAAGTAAATTCTCCGGCGTTGTCCATTCGGACGGACTTGATATGATGATCTGGAAACATATTTCTGATGCGAATGATCTGCGAGATCAATATTGCAAAGGCGTGGTTTCTTGTGGGCAACAAACCCACATATGACCACTTCGAAGAAGCGTCAATGAGCACCATGAAATACTTAAACGGCCCTAGGACGGGCTGAATGGAACCGCAAATGTCTCCCTGGATGCGTTCCAGGAATGCAGAGACTTCATCCTTCACTTTCAGAGTGGAGGGTCTAGTTATTAGTTTCCCGGTGGCACATGCAGGGCACACAAAATCTTCATGATTCGGGAAATTCTTCTCATTAATATTATGCCTATGCGAGTTATTGATTATGCTTCTCATCATCCTAAGACTTGGGTGGCCTAATCTGTCATGCCAGAGACAGAAGAGTTAAGAGCTTCTAAACACTGTTTTCAGAACAGTGTACGCTGTAGGCGCTTTGGTATAATATAGCCCAGTGAAGGAAGTTTTTCTAATATTCTTTTGTCATTCTCTTCGCGCTTCATAATGAGCAGGTATTTCTTACCGTACTCTTCTTCAGTCTCAACGTGGAAACCGTTGGCGCAAAAATTCTTAAAACTTAGGAGAGTTCTAGTCGATTTTGGGTACAATAAGGCTTTTTCAATGACCAAAATTGTGCCCATTATGGCTCTTCCCGAACCAATTATACATGCATCGCTTCTGGCGATTGTTGTAAGGCTGCCAGTGCTCTTACGAATCGACTGAAAATACTCAATCTCTCTTAAGATGATATGCGTTGTGCCGCTGCTAGCTAAGCACACTTCCTTCATAGGGCGCTACACGTGTTCTAATATAGGGTATTTATTAACATGTATGAGAAGGCAATCACACATAAATAAAATACGCCAATATCAGAACATATCATGCCATCATAAAACTGAATAAATGAATGAATTCATCAAATATCATCCAACCATCACGAGAAAATAACAATTCTTAAGTACCATCCATGCAAATTCTAACATATTCTTCCACACAAAATAAATGACAATTAAAGTCAAAATGCATTCAGTGCACTAGACTTCTTCTGCTATTTTCTCGGGGTTGACATTCTCTTCAAGAGAAATCATGGCGTTAACTACTTCTAGGTCGAGAGGGATTACTGCTGTCGTGATGGTTTCAACTTCCATCGGTGCAGGCAGCTATTCAGAATTCTCCCCCTCAGCCGATGCAGAGTGGGCTTCATACTGCCCTTGACCATCCCGCTTTGGCTTGCTGGCCTTATTCTCTCGTGGAGCATCCGATTCGCCTTTACGGGCCGCGGCCTTACCCTTCCTTCCCTTCTCTCATTAAGAGCTTTTGCACCTTGTAGCTCCGGCGTTGGCTTCACGGCCACGGAGCTCCAGTGGTCGAGTGACGTAGTTCTTACGGAGAACTTTGTCTCGAGCCTCGCAACTTGCATCATATCGATCAATTCGGCGTATTCCTCATAGCCATCTTGACGATAGTTGCGTCGGATTGTGCTATATTGGGGTGGAAGGTTTTCTCAATTTTACGTATTGGGGTACAAATCCGTGCAAGGCGAATTGTATTCCCGACCGTCTTAAAGTCGGCAAAACCTTAGTCGATCCACTCGCGCTCGCTTGAGGAAGAATGGTGTACTTTAGCCTCTCAAACCGCTCGAGTGCGGTCCAGAGTGCCGCTCTTCTCCGTCATATACTCATTCTTGAGAGTGAGGCGGAGGTGGTGCACGAGAAAATGAAGTGCTGATCATTCTCCTCAGTTTGGGTTGAGCGTCATTCATCGCCAATCCCAACAAAGAACATGGAGCTTTCGCCTCTAAGCACAATCTTGACATCGGATGCCAACATCAGATAGTTTTGGCCATGCTGGGCCAGCTCCTCGAACTTCCTGTTTGTGATGCTAGTCATCTAAATGTGTATAAGTCTACTACTGGTAGACATGCACGGAATAATTCACTGCGGGTAAATAAATAGTACAAAAGGTTCTCGCAATGTTTCAGAATTTTCTATGTATTTTCTATAATTTTACTGCTAATTTCGGTGATTAAAAGCAATTTAAACAATTACAATTAACCAAAACAGTAAATAAATACAGAAAATACATAAAACAATAATGACATAAATAAATGAGCTTCAAATGCTAAAAATAATGCAAAATTCGGATTCCCGAGACCCTTTTATGCTAAAATATGAAATTTCAGCAAATTCTGCACTTTCTGGGGGTTTATGCGCAAAATTTCAGTTCAGAGAAAAATTCGCATAAATTTCTGATTTACCAAGGGGTTTTCTGCAAAATTCTGGACCCACTCGTAAATTTGAGGACCTACTGGTAATTTTCGGAACTACCGAGGTCCTTGTGCAAAATTTCGGGATTCAAATGTAAAATTAAGGACCAATCGGTAATTTCCCGAGACCGAAGGGCTTTTCTGCAAATTTCCAGCACCGGCCCATCCCCCCCCCCGCCGTTTTTTTTCTCTTCTTCGGCCCGCTTACCTCCACAGCCTGCCCCGGTCCATCGCGCATTACTCGGCCCATTAGGCCCACCCGGCCGAAAAAAAAACTAGGGTTTCCCCTTGCCCCACTTTGCTTGTGGCGGCGCCATAGGTGGCGGGCCCGGCTAGACCGGATGGCGCGTGAGAGGCGGCCGGGTGGTGCCATGCGGTGGCTGGCGGCGGGCGGCAGCGGCGGTGCCACGGCGGCGAGCGGACGGCCACTGGCGGTGCTGGGGTGGTGGCGAGCGGCAGTGGCTGGGCGATGGCGGGCAAGCGGCGCGCCAACGGAGGGGCCGACCGGGCGGCGGCGTGGCGGCACCGTCGTGGGAGCAGCGGTGGCGCCTTGCGAAGCGGCGGGCGGCGAGTGGTGGTGGCTCATGGTCGTTCGGCGGCGGCAAAGGGCGGTTCGGCGGCGCCGGTCGCGGCGAGGATGGCGCAAAAGCGGTTCGGCGGTGGCGGGCGCAGCGCGCAGCGCGATCGCGCGCCGGTCGGGCTCGGCGACGGCCAATGCGGTTCGGCGGCGCGGTAGCGCCAGAGCGGTGGCGCGGTGGTGCTGTGTAAGCGCGTGCAGCGCAAGCGGGCTATGGCCGGCGGCGGTGGGCGAGCGCGCGCGCGCGCGCGCGCGGGCCATCGCCGGCGGCGGAGGAGCGGCGCGAGCGCGTCTGGCGCAAGCGGAGCCCACGGCGGCGGAGGAGCGGCGCGAGGCGCGGCGGCAACGAGGCCGAGGCCGTCGCGGCGGCGTCGATAGCCCATACGGGGCGATGGCCTACACGGGCGGAGTGCCTGCCGGCTGCGGCCGGACGCCGTGCGTGGCGCGGTCGGATAGCGGCGTCGGCGGCCGGTGGTGGATGGGCCGAGGCCGTCGGCGGCCGAGCGCGGGCGCAGCGCGCGGCGCGGCGCGATGGCTGCCGCGGCGGTGGTTGGCGGTGCGCGCTCAGCGCGAGATCGCGCCGCCTCTTCCTTTTTTTGTTTTTGTTTGTTTGTGATGCGAATAGAGCAAAGCAGAAGATGCAATAATAAAATTTTCCAATCTGCAATTTGGCGAAACATGAAATCATTGCATATATTTCTTGTGCTCGTGATCATGCAGGATCAGACAACACTATGCAAAATTTCTAATCTATGATGCAATCGACATCTACCCCGTTTCGCAATCTACCGATCGACATTGTGCCGGCGATTTCAGATCTGCTCGCGGTAGATTTAGGGCGGATTTGCATCGTTCTACAGTACAATCAACATCTACCCCGTTTCTCAATCTACCGATCGGCATTGTGCCGGCGACTTCAAGTCTGCTCGCGGTAGATTAGGGCGGATTTGCACCGTAGAATTTCAATCTAGAACGCGAAAAGAAAATACAGATTCAAAAGCGATCTAGAAAATTCAATCTGTGCTTCGATGATTACCTCGTTCACCGGAGCGAAGTCGTGCTGATAACGTGTTGAGGAACCGACGCTGGAGACCAGTCCGAGCGATTCCTCTGCTTAGAACAAGAACGAATCAATCACAGAATCACAGAATAATAGATTGAACACAGAGAGGTAGAGAGAACTTCTGGTCTTTCTTTATTGCTTTAGATTGCATCGGGGTCCATAATGAGGGGGGGTCTAGGTCCCTATTTATAGTCTACGGTGGGGTGCCCAATCAGATTAGGACTCTGGATAGAGTCCAGGTTTCCTAATAACGAGATCCAGAGAAATACAAAAGGCTATCCTACGTGTCATGAGCAGTTAGCATCAGGCATGAGCCAAGCTGCTCAATCGACGTATGTTTCTGTTTTGACTCGGACTCGCAATCACCCCATACTTTTTAGGGAGAAACAGCACAATCACTCTATTCTTAACTAGCCTTGGGATACAACCAGCACACACGTTGGATAAAATTCTTACATTCCAAACGAACCATCGAGAAATTCATGGCAAAGGAAGATTGTGGACTAAACCGGCTTGAGTTTGGGAATGCCTCAAGTCTTACATCTTACCTGAGTCGCATGATCGATCGATACGAGCTTGACACATGCAACTGAACTATGAATCTCTTGTGCACCAGCACAGCCGTCGAAATGGCACCCAGCAGTTGGGTCTCCTTATATGGTGGTTACGATGATTGTGCTTGAGATATGTGCTTTGGCACAGTGCAGAGCAGCACGCACGTCCGACGCCGACTGACCAAACCACGCACGATCTGATACTACTTACTTCCAAAGGAATTGCCTAGAGCACACGTGGACTGTTGCTTTATTGTTCATTCCTTGTTACTGCATTCCTAGAGTAGCCAGATAGCATAAGATTCAATTTGCCTGATATTTGACGATCCGGTAGCAGCCGGTAGGTTTTGTGAAAAAAAAAATATATATTCAATGCTTCTTTGGACTCGAAATAGTACTAGATTCCTTGGAAATAGCACACTGGAAGAAGGTGGGAAAGAAGTTATTTCTGACTTCTTAGCACCTCACAGAAGGCACTGAATACGTCAGTTTCTCCATACCCGGATCCTAACAGTTGAAGACATGTTTGATTGGTGCTAAATTTTGACTTAAAACTAATTGTGTCGGCACCACAACCCAAAATCCAAATAAACAGCCATCACTCTCAAAGAACCCGTTCCAAAACGGCAAACCCCAACCCTCCAAAAAACCAGGACAAACACAGCAACATCCAATAATCCTACAGCAGTAACAAGATTTTACTGCGGAAAACGTGCATCAACGATGACGACGACCCAGCAGCCAAAAAAGAATGCCAAGCAGGATGACCTGGATAGTTAGAATTCTGTCATGATCAGGCCATGACCACGAGCTTAGCCGTCTAATACACAGAGGAAAGCTGCTGGAGGAGGACGATGCCGATAGTCCTGACCGGGAGAGCAACGTCGAACCTTAGGGTCTGTCACTTAGCGGCGATTCGCCATCGTGGGCATCCGCGGAATTACGCAGCTAGTTTCGGACAAGTCAACAGTGTTTTAGCTGACATGGGCCTAGCATCAGGCTGATGCAGCTCACTTCTTCAAAAGTTGCCTAGTGTAAAGAATTAGGCAAGCAAGTGTATCATGATCATATTATAATAATCCATAAGCATATCTTCTGTGGGGCCGGTATGGCACCAGACGAGGATAGATAATGCCTTTGAAATTTTAACCCAAGTATTCGTCAATCTTCACTTCAGCAGTTACAGACCTATAAAGATCAAAAATAGAATCCAAGAGCGAAACAACACACTCAAAAACCTAAGAGAAGAAATTCTCAGCTCCTCACCGCTCTGACCACCACTGAGAGTGTGGTCTAAAAGGCAAAGCACCGGCGATCTGACCACCGACCGGTCTTACCAGCTTGAAGCCAATGGTCTAACTGGTGACTGGTTGGAGCGCCCAGGGGTGATCTGATTAATCCTCTATACCTAAAACAGAAAATCAGTCCGAGCCAAGACCAAGAGAGGTGCAACTCCCAAAATCCTTAACCACATGAGATAAAAGTTTGCATGCATCTTGTTGAGAGTCCTAGAAACCTATTCCATCTAATAATCAGAAAGATCTTGGTCAAAGTTCCAACTTTTCCTAAGGACAAGTAAGAGTGCATCAAAATCAGGCAAACTTCAAAATCTTGCTATACGACTTGCTCGTGGGTAGATGATAGCTCTAGATGAATTCCCATATATCATAGCAAGCTATTTCTCCTAAAGATCCAAAGAAAAAAAATTCTTGGGATCAAGAAATCTCAAGATAATAGCAAATTCAAGCAAAACGAGGTAACTTCTAGAACTTGCAAGACCAGATGGCTAGATGGATAGGAGTTAGTCTTCATGAGCCATCTTCATCACTTATATATCATTAGCACACAGTAAGATCAAGAAGAGGAGAGAAGAGATTAAAACCAATAAGAATATAGGTAAATCAACCAAATCAAGAAGATATATACCATAAGTGATGAACAAAATTGATCTATTGCTACTTGAGAATGAAGGTTTTATAGTCATTCCACCTAGATGACAAGAGAGCATATTGCAGCACTCACTTCTAACTCTAATCCTAGAACAGAAGGTTAGAATGAGAGATGGTTGGATGGTTAACTTACAAGTTTCCATCCCAATCTATTAAATAGATAAGACAGCCATCTTACATTTAACCCTAATAGATACTATCCACTAGCATATATGGAAAAAACCTGTTAATCCCACACAACACGGATTTTACTCACACACTTAACTCATACACGCTTTTTAAAATACATGAGCTTGAAACCGCTAAGTTTTTAGCCTTTGATCCACTTGATCTTCTTAGCATATCTTTAACCTAAATCACTTTCCGAAGCACCGCAGTTTTGATTCACATAGTTTCTGGTATTTGACCTTCTTATAAAAATACTCTTCCTTGACTTAGTCTTCATCTTCACTTACAAGCAGTCGCCATGCTTGCCATGTGTAGGTGCACCATTAGTTTACCACGCGTCAGTAAGTCTCTCTCACTCTAGTTCCATCAGGCCATGTCTCATTTGGACTGACCAAGCCACTTAGTGTAACACGTCGGTTGAACCTTCCCTTCAATATTTTCTGTGTTCCTTGTGACATGCTTGAGCTTAGCCATCTTACCAGATATCCTTGATTGTTCTGAGTCTCGGCCCCCTCTATAAGCGTAGTCCTGATCCTCGACGTTGACCATAGTCAACTCTAAGCCTCCCTGCGCATCCAAAACCAAAAAAATCGTTTACAGGCATAAGTTCTTTACAACTTGACCCACATTAATCAAAATATGCTTCATGCAACATATATGTCTTGACCTAGGTCCAAACAAACCAAATCATAACCAAAATTTTTAAAATACAAATTTTCAACCAAAATCAATATCTAGCCAGACCGCTTAGCTCCAGCCGATCTGACTGTTGACGGCTGCTGGTCAGACCATTGGCGCTGGCTGGTCTGACCACCATGACTCAACAATATACTAAAAAAATGTATATTTTAGCAAAATTTAAAATCCAACTCCACACATTTAGCAATGATTCATCACATTCATCGGCGTAACATTGGCATCTCTTGTCAGTAATTCCAGTCTGCACATAAAAGGGTACAAGACAAGCATCTAAAAGGGTACAGGACAGGACGAGATGGTACAAACGGCTGCAGCATCTGCAATGGAATCACAATCTGCAGCGGCAACAGCTATGGATTGGGGCGAGAGATTGTAATTTCCAACTTGGCAAGCCGACCTTGAAACAATTTTTTTAAGTTGTGAGGAACTGAGGATAACGATTACGATATTGATAAACTTAAAGGCAACCAACGGTGTTGGAACGCTGCACGTTCCAAGCTCTGCAACTTGGCATGCAAGCATAGGCGCGTAGCAAGGAAACAAGAGCGTGATACAGCTACATCACAAGAAGGAAGACAAGGAGATATGATGAAACCCTAGGCTCCGCAGTAGCAACAAAACAAGACAGCCTTCTGCAGATAAATGATATGTGTCTTGATTCCCTTCCATCCATCTTCATCCCTTAGCCAAGAACTTAGTGTGGAGACAAGAGCGGCAGGTACGGCATCACGATCACCACGATATCAGACCAAAACTACAGAGAAGATCTGCATTACATTAGGAATGCAGATGGCGAGAATGCACAGCAAGGCCTTCCTGTTAAATACTGAATTTACTTCAAAGTGAAGACAACATCAACAAATTTTTAGTTTGGCTTGTAGAGTATGAAATTGGTCAGACGGCAGAGATGCATATAGTAAATTCATAAATTTACTCCAAGAACACACTGCGTACAAGAATGATCGAGAAATTGGAACTAACAACCTCTTATCAGAAATACAAAAACAACACAGTTAACAAGTTGTTGTCACTACTCAGGCACTCATCACTTTTCGACATCACCACACATCCCAACCTATAGCAGAGTGACACTCACACTCTTTTAACTGTTTTAAATCTGGAAAGGCACCAGCGGATGGCTCATAGAAGGTACATCCCACCCTATACATAAGCGGGGGGTTCCGCGCAGGAGAGGGCGGCCACGTCGCCGCGTGCGCTGTGCGCCCGGCGCGTGGCCACCGAATTTTCGTACGGTCGGGGAGGCGATTTCTCTGTACTTTCCGAAAATTACGTAAATGTCCTTTTTTTCTCGCGAAAAGGTTCCTGTCAGTTTTTTTACCCCTCTACTTTGCAGGATACCACCCCGCGTTTTCCTAAATTACGTACGGATCCTCGTTTATTTACGTACAGGTCCGTTTATTTACGTACATACCCTCGATTTTTTGCGGAAAAAACCTTTAACTTTTTCGAAAATACGCATGTGCCCTCGATTTTTTTCATAAAAGTCCTCACGAATTATCGCCCATTTTACTTCGGTACACACGGTGGCTGGCGCGGCATGGCGCCGCGCCTACGAGGCTAGTTCTCTAAATGACTAAAAAAAATTAGAGACTGACCTCCAAATACGGCCCAACTTTCCAATTAATTTGATAACAATACCGATAAGACATTCGGATGAACGCCATACATCGTACAGTCATTCTGTTGATTTTTCAGGGACATTTCGATAATTTTCTAATAGAAAAAGGAAAAAGAAAAAAAGGTGGGTCAGTGGGGTGAAGTAGTTTTCACAGCTAATTATGTCCTGAATAGGGTTCTACCTCAACACCCTATGAAGGATGGAAGGAGGAGAAAACCCAACTTATCATTTCTTCATACGTGGGGATGTCTTACAAAAGTGCATGTGCCGTTACCGAAGAAAAGGAAGCTTGGTCCTAAGACCGTTGATTGTGTCTTTCTAGGATATGCTATAAATAGTACGGCTTATAGATTTCTAGTGGTCAAATTCGAGGTGAGTGACATCGCTACAAATATAGTGATAGGGTCTCGTGATGCAACATTCTTTGATAATGTGTTTCCTATGAGACCCAATGAAGTCATTGACCATTCTGGTTCATATGAATACTCTATTCTTTCTAGTGTGGATAACACCACTCTAGAGTTGGAATTGAGGAAGAGTAAGAGATAGATGACTGAAAAGTCACTTGGCAATGACTATGTCACCTATGTCGTGGATGATGAACCACGAACCCTTTTAGAGGCATACACATCCTCGGATGTGGATTACTAGAAGGAGGCAGTCTGTAGCGAGATGGACTCCATCATAGCCAATAGAACTTGGGAGATTACTGATCTTCCACCTGGTTGTAAGCCAGTAGGCTACAAATGGATCTTTAAAAGAAAATGTAGATCTGATGATACTATAGAAAAGTATAAGGCCCGTTTAGTGGCTAAAGGTTTCACACGGAAATAAGGAGAAGACTACTTTGATACATACTCTCCTGTGGATCGTTTACCCACAATTCGAGTGCTTTTAGAACTAGCTACTGCATACAAATTCTAAGTACATCAAATGGATGTAAAGACCACTTTCCTAAATAGAGAGCTAGATGAACAGATTTATATGCAACAGCTGAAGGTTTTGTGGTTGAAGGGTAAGAAAAGAAAGTATGTTGATTGATTAAATTCTTGTATGGTCTAAAACAAGCTCCCAAGTAAATGGCATGAGAAATTCGATAGTACGATTACCTCGGTTGGCTTTTGTGTGAACGAAGCCGATAAATGTGTTTACTATCGGTTTAGTAGGGGCGAAGGTGCTATTCTATGCCTTTATGTAGATGACATATTGTTTTTTGGGACCAACATAGATGTAGTCAATAGAACAAAGTCTTTCCTTTCCCAGAATTTTGATATGAAAGATCTGGGTGATGCTAATGTTATCTTAAACTTCAAGCTAATAAAGGGTGAGAATGAGATTACTCTTTTACAATCTCCTTATGTGGACAAGGTCCTAACAAGATTTGGATTTATGGACTGTAAGCCAGTAGCCACACCCTATGATCCAAATGCAATGCTACATAAGAACACTGGACATTGGAAGGGTTAGCTTAAATATTCTCAAATAATATGATCCTTGATGTACTTAACTAGTGCAACGAGGCTAGACGTCTCATATGTTGTGAGCAGATTGAGTCGTTATACGTCCAATTCATAAGATGATCATTGGATAGCACTAGAAAGAGTACTCAAATATGTGAAGGGGACCTCAAATTTGGGAATATATTATTCTGGCCATCCAGTAGTCTTGGAAGGATTTAGTGATTCTAACCAGATCGGTGACTCGGATGACATGAAGGCTATGAGTGGCTATGTATTCACTCTAGTAGGTTGGGCCGTTTCATGGAAGTTTTCAAAACATACTACCCTTACACGGCCTACCATGGAGGCTGAGTTAGTAGCACTTGATTCAGCGACTGTAGAGGCAGAATGGATTAGAGAACTCCTTTTCGACCGCCTCAGGCTTTGGAAAAGCCTATTCGACCATATTGACTCATCGTGATAACCAAACCGTTCTGGTTAAGGCGAAGAGTAGGAAGGACAATATGAAATCCTCAAAATACATAAAAAGGTGACTTAAGTCGATAAGGCATGCCAGAGAGATAGGTGTCATTTCTGTAGAATACATCCAGTCTGAAAGGAACTTGGTATGTCCTTTCACCAAAGAGTTGGCACAGAAGGCCATCCTTGCAGTGTCTTAGGGAATGGAGCTTATACCCGTGTAAAGGCTCATATTTGTGGTAACCTATCCTAGAAGATCAGAGATCCCGTGAACTAGACTTTAGGACAACAAACTATGTGGGATTAGAAAGCACACCTAACGAGTCCCATTAGCTGCAGTGCTCTTTCTGTATGGAAGGTTGAGCATTAGTTCTTAATGAATTCAATGTCTATATGACTTCGTGAATCATCCTACAGGATTCCTAGAAGAATTCACCTACGTGAGTGTGATTGTGAGGTTGCAATCAAAGAAAGATAAGGGTATACTTTCTTGAGCACTCATGAGTTAGATACAGGGATATGACCGTAACGTCCTAACCCGAGAGGGAAAGGGCAAGCCGCCCAATATAGAATGTGAGTTGGGCGAAAATTCTCACACCAAGGCATTGGATTAAGGTGAAGTCCTCCTTTGTTTGTGTAGAGTCGTAGTCCTTGTCGCTAGGCTTTGGGTTCAAACCCGCAAGGTACCCATCATTGAACAGTTGTATATCAAACAAGACTTTGAACATCTTTTATCAATTGATAAATTGGTGGGGACCGTTGTTTTCCATGAGAATTTCGGTAATTGCCCAATTGAAAAAGAGAAAGCAAAAAAGAGGTGGGGCCCACCTATCAGTGTGCTGATCACAAGAGATAAAGGGAGGAGACTTCATCTCCTCCTACGCGCGTGCGTGTGCACTCGCGTGTGGCCTGGAGCAGCTTTGACCGCTTCACCCGGGGAGGCCGAGTCTAGCGATGGCGGCAGCGGCGATGGAGGCGTCATCGGTGTGGGCACTTTGACACCAGCCGTGACTACAGCCCACCAATTTCTGCCCCACTCCCCTTTATATGGCATCTCCTCTTCTCCATTTTGCGACACTAGAAAAAGCAGTGAGTTCACGTTTCCCTCTCCGATCTCAAATCTCTCTTAGTAGTTCTTCGATCCTGAGTCTTGAGAGCTGCCGATCGGGTTCCTTCCTGTCACCGTCGGCTGAGGAGCTCAAATCGCCGTTCTAGGGTTTTCCCTGTGCGGTTTGCTTGAGCCATTCTTTGGATCTGACCAAGAGGAAAGGTGTGGAGTTTACCTCTAGAGGTTGATTTGGCTTGGACTTGTGTTGAGCATTTGAGAGAGATTTGTGACTTGTTCTTGGTGTTCACGAGTGTTCTCGGCCGGAGCTCTCATTGGTCTTGTGCGGCGTCCACCCAACCCTCGGCTTCTACCTCGGTTCTAGCCAGGTGGAAGTGTGGCGTTGTATCTCCGATTGCCTTCACCTCCTTGCTCGGCTCAGTGAGGTGCTTGGTTTTCTGGGACAGCGCATTGACTGTGCCTTGCCTTGTTTGGCTTCTCCTTGGTGGTTTCGAGTATCACCGGCTTGTGAGTATATCGACCATCATCTCTTTGCAATCTGTGATCTGTTTCATATATTTGTGATTTGTCACTGGTTGACTATTGCAAATAGATGCATGTGGGTTCAACTGTAGGCTCAATGAGGATACTAGTCTTATGATGAAATTAAATGTTAAAGCTTGAGCTCTAAATCCTTGCTGGTTCAGTCTTTTTCCTGCAGTTAGATACTTTTGACATAATTCTATAGTCTGTGATCACAATTACTACATCACCTATTCCTCTATTAGTCATTTTGGCTTTATGCATAACTTGTTTAATTGTGAGTCTATATTCTGGAGCATATCAAGTTAGTTGGCTGATTTTAGAGGTATTTGGTGGTCATTCGGTTGTGTGCTGTCTACTGGTTGAAAATATCTTGTAGTTCCGGTCTGCTGAAATTTTATTTAGCGCTCAAGGTTTGATACTTATTTGGCATATTCAATTAATGAAGAGTATAAGACCATAATAGCGGGACAGCCAAGATTGAATCTTGTGTAACCCTATATCTGAGAGCACTAAACAATAAATAAAACTTGTGCTTTTTGCTAAGTTTTATTGATTCCTTGTTCATGAGAATGCTTTATATGGTCATTTCAGCAGTAATTTTGGTGCATATGAGATATATATGTTCTTGTATAAATGACATGCAAGAATTACATGTTTATATGCAATTTATGTCATTTATATTCTGCTGAAAATGTGTTTTGATAATACGTAATTATGGTAGAACTAAATTCAAAAATATGCTTATCTTTACTACTTAATAAGTTTGAGTTGGTAGTAGTCAGTCTGTTCTCTCCCACCCCTCCTCACAAAAAAACTGCGCTGACATGTGGGCCTCTCCCACCCCTCCTCACAAAAACCTGCGCCAGTTTCTCTCCTCCCCACCAACTCCCTCCCCCATTTTCCGCGCTGCTCCGCCCACGCCTCCTCCCCTCCCCCGTTATTCATGCTGCCGAGTCCTCCTCGGCCACTCCGCCCTCGTCTCCTCCTCCCCACCCCGTGTCGCTGCCTCCTCCTCCTCCCCCACTCCTCCGCTCCGCCCTTGCCTCCTTCCTCGCTCCTCCGCTCTGCCCTCGCCTCCTCCTCCCCAACTCCTCCACTCCACTGCCGTCTCCTCGCTCCTCCGCTCCACCGCCGCCTCCTCGCTCCTTCGCTCCGCCCTCACCTCCTCCTCACCACCCCGCGCTGCCGCTGCCTCCTCCCCACCTCACCGGATCCGGGCGGGCAGAGCCCAGCGGCGACGGCCTGGCTGCAACACGGCTCAAGTGCGGTTCCTCCGTGGGACGGCACAATGAGCCGGAGACGGCCGGATCCAGAAGAGGCAACGAGGATCCAGGCGGCGAGGGCAAGCGGGACGGGGCGGCGAGTAGAAGATCTGCAACGATGATGGTTTCGTCTATAAGCACCCCACGGCCTCTACCCGGCCGACCGCGATGGTGCTGATGCGGTGGCGCCCTCCACCCCGGCGTTGCCCCTCGAGTCCGTCCTCCTCCAATGTAAGCAATTCACTCAATCTTTTTGTATCTTTTATATGTAATATACAATGGATTTATGATGTTTAACTATTTGTTTTCCATTTTGCAGAGTGCACTCGCTTTTTCTTTGATTGACAAGCTAGAGATGAAGATAAGTTTTCCAAAAGGATGGTGCATTAGTTTCATTTTAAAATTTTTGTTAATGTTTATGTTTATTGCATGATGTCCTATTTATCAATTGGTTTGTTATTCTTCATAGTAAAGTACCCGTGCGTTGCAACGGAGTACCAAATAAACATTAGTAAAATTCTTCATAGTAAAATTTTTGCTGGAGGAGGACAGACTCGAGGGGCAACGCCGGGGTGGAGGGCGCCACCGCATCGGCACCATCACGGTCGGCCGGGTTGAGACCGTGGGGGTGCTTATAGACGAAACCATCGTCGTTGCAGATCTCCTACTCGTCGCCTCTTTTGGATCTGGTGGATCCCGCATGGATCCGGCCGTCTCCGGCTCATTGTGCCGTTGCACGGAGGAACCGCACTTGAGCTGTGTCGCCGCCAGGCCGCCGTCGCTGGCCTCTGCCCGCCCGGATCCGGCGAGGTGGGGAGGAGGCAGCGGCAGCGCAGGGTAGGAAGGAGGAGGCGAGGGAGGAGCAGAGGAGCGAGGAGGCAGCGGTGGAGTGGAGGAGCGAGGAGACGCACGCTGGAGCGGAGGAGTTGGGGAGGAGGAGGCGAGGGCGGAGCAGAGGAGCGGGGGAGGAGGCGAGAGCGGAGCGGAGGAGTGGGGGGAGGAGGAGGCGGCGGCACAGGGTAGGGAGGAGGACGTGAGGGCGGAATGGCAGAGGAGGACTCGGTAGCGTGGATAACGGGGGAGGGGAGGAGGCGTGGGCGGAGTGGCGCGGATAACGGGGGAGGGAGTTGGTGGGGAGGAGAGAAACTGGCATAGGTTTTCGTGAGGAGGGGTGGGAGAGACCCACATGTCGGCGCAGGTTTTTTTGAGGAGGGGTGGAGAGATCCACATGTCAGCGCAGCTTTTTTGTAATGAGGGGTGGGAGAGAACGGACCGACTATCACCTACTCAAACTTATTAAGTAGTAAATATATTGTTGTATCACCTATGGAAAATATTGTTTACTACGATTTTTGTACATATTGTTGTATGTGGTGTTTGTACTATCATGCTTCACTAATACGATGCTTGATTTATTTACGAGTATGAATATGTATGTTTTGCTTGATACATGATAATGTAAGATAAAATTGATGTTTATTATTCAGTCTGAGATCATGTTTGATAGTATGTATCATTTTTATTTAGTATTCCGTTATAACATACGGGTACTTTACTAGTACCGTATTATTTCCTACACATACGTCTCCCGCAGATGATACCAAGACTAGACTTACAATGTGATTTCAGTGTAACCACTAACCACTAATTAACCAGTCCTTGAAGCACTAGTCGTCAAAGATGCATGTTCATACTTCTGAATGGTTGTAGGCGTCATCTGTTTCGAGTGTACGTCAGTCAGAATTCCGACAGTGGCAGTGAATAACCAAACCAGCAGATTGCAATAATAGCTTTGATCTCGTATGCGCAGTCCCATCTCTACACATAACTAGAGAGAAGGTATCACAAATAGTTCCAAGAGATAGCCGAATTTGCATTGATTGCATTGATCATAGAAACGACGCAATTCATGCAACCGTCATGCATGACGAAGAAAACGGATTGCATGATGGCTGCTGATGGTACAGGAGGAACCACTGCAGAATAAGGATGTGACATTTCAATGGCTCAAGTAGTCTGCGATTCAGCTAGAAATTTGTCATTAGTCCATTTAGGCACTTACCATATCATTGAGGGGCGTGAGGATTGAGCAGCTCGTGATGGGCGCTCACGAGGGAGCACAAGGCAAATGCTGACGAAATTTTCGTACGAATAATCTATTTTTAATTGAAATTATAGAAATATACTTGTGGCAAGTTTTTTTTATAAAAATAGGCTCCAGTTGCCCAATGAAATGCTCCAAACGCTCAACCGGGAAGTAACACGTGGGCAATATGGTAACGGTTGGGCGATTTATTGCTGTCGCCCGGGCATTGGGTGACTGGAGATCCAGTCGCCGTACGGTTGGCCTGGGTGACAGGGGGGTTAAAAAGGGCCGCGCTCGGCCGCCGCCCCAAGCCATTTCATTCGCTTGCTCAGCGCTGAGAGAAGAGAGGAGAAGAGGAGAGAAAGGAGGGGAGAAGGGAAGAGGAGAGGAAGGAGGGGAAGAAGAGGAGGGGGAGAAGAGAAGGAGAGGAGGAGGAGGAGGAGGAGGAGAGGAGTAGAAGCCATCCCATCCATTCAGATCCAAGTATTTTTTTTGGTATGTTGTATTTTTTTATTAAAGGTTAGTGTTAGTCAAAATTGTAGATGTAGAAAATTTAGTATATAAATTTTAGTACAATTTTTAGTATAGAAAATTTTTAGTACACAATTTTTAGTATCGAAAATTTTTAGTATAGAAATTTTAGTACAAATTTTATTATAGAAATTTTAGTACAAATTTTAGTATAGAAAATCTAGTTAACGTAGTTATAGGAAATTATCAAGCGTAGAAACGGAGAGGAGATGAAGAAGCAACCGTAGGTGTAGATCTAGATAGAAATAATTAAATATTTGTTATACTCAATTTATTAAACATGTAGTTTTACAAAATTAACATCCGTAGAAGCGTGTAGTTGTGTATAATTTAGAGAACATAATTTTACAAAATTAGCATCAGTACGAAATCTGCATACGTACAAAATTATAGTTATAAAAAATTAAGTCGCAGTAATGTACAAATTAATGGTCCGCTGAAATTTATACGTATTAAAAAATTCAGTAAATATTTATGGTAGAATTTAATTAATTTGTATGCAGGAAGTTCATAATACGGGGTTACTGTAGTGAGTTACGACATACGAACGATCGGCGAAATGTGAATTGCAGTATGTCGGTACTTTGGTATTGTACGATGCTATTTGACATGTCTCAAAATTGAAACACATATGCAGGCCGACATCAACAATGGCAATAGCCACTACATTGAGAGTGCATTACGGTGCTGGAACTGTTTGTGAAGGTCCGAATGGTGTGGATTTGAGCGGTTTTCTGCAAGTCACACTAGTACATTCGAATGGCGAGAATGCTCGGATCTCAGATGTGATGCATTGGCTGACTCGGAGTTTTTTGTTGGACCCCGAGGTGTGTAGCGTCGTCGTGCAAAGGCTTTAGAGCCGGTCTCCCACGGACATCAGATGGGAGTTGAAGACATTGCTGCGCACTGCTGCGTGGAAGGGCTTTGTGCAAGGGTGCCAGCGTCGTGGATATAAGTGTGTCTTGCTTGTGCATTCGTGCTCATTAGAAGCTGTGCAAGGTCATGCGTTCGCCCTTGCTCCAGAAGGTGCAAGCAGCTCGAGTGGGCCGCATGTTGGTGAAGATGATCAAGTTGCTCGTGATGAAGCCGATGCGGTACATGGAGGAGAGTTACATGGTCAAGCCATAGAGAGGCAACTAAACAAGCCGATGAAGGGAAACATATTGAGTACATCGTGTAGCAGATGGACTCTGATGACCAGAGGGCATGGGCTGAAGAGGAAGCTGTACAGGACAACGACGAGGACAGTTTGGATGAGGATGAAGCTCCTATCCCGCAGAAATGGATCCGGTTTAATGCTAAGAGTGTTTCCGCACATGGTGAGCATGAATCAGCGTGGGAGTATCATGAGATAGAGGTTCAGTTGCATTCTATATTTGCTGACAAGGCAGCACTGTAGGATGCCATCAAGCTGTGGGCCCTTTCAATGCAGCGGACTTTTTGAGTCGTAAAATCGAGCCAAGAGCAGTACACCGTGAAGTGCGAGCAGGCTAGTTGTCCTTGGAGGGTGCATGCATATAGACCCAAGTATGAGACTCACTGGATTGTGTCAAAGGTGGAGCCACACTATGCATTCTTAACAGTGTTTTGGCGAGGCATCGTAACCTAACGTCCGCCTTTATAGCCAATTTGATGTACGGAGAGATAGTGGAGAAGAAAGACATGGAAGCCATGCATATCGTGGTGGCTACCGAGAAGAAATTCAAGTACAATATTAGCTACGCGAAAGCGTGGCGTGCCAAGCAGAAGGAGCTGGAAAAATATTTTGGGTCTTTCAAGGTGGCGTACAACAATATTCCTCGTATGATTAAGGTGTTGCAGGACAGGAACCCGAGCACGTACATCGCTGTGCAAGACAAGCCGTCCACAAGTCCATCAGGATATGCGGTGTTGCAGAGGGTCTTGTTAGCATTTGGTGCTTGCATCAGGGCATTCAGGCACATATTGCTGGTAATCTCAGTTGACGGGACCTTTTTGATAGGCAAATACAAGGGGTAGATCTTGACGGCCATAGGCGTTGACGGAAACAACCAAATATTGCCGCTGGCCATCTCATTCGTGGAAAGTGAGAATTATGAAAGTTGGTTGTGGTTTCTCAGACATGTTAGGGTTGGAGTTGTCGGCACTCGTCCTAGTGTGTGCGTAATCCATGATCGTCACACCGGGATTGTAAAGACTATAAGAAAACTTCAGGAAGACCCTGAGGAACCCTTTTCTTGGCCTTACAGGTGGTGCATTCGTCACCTAGGAGCGAACTTTTCAAGCAGTTTCTGAAACAACCGTTGATGAAGCTATTCAAGAGGCTGGCGATGCAGAACCAGCGGAGAAAATTTGATGCTTTGTGGGCGTTGTTGGACGAGCACAGCAGAAAGCATGTCGACGAGAGGAGCAAGGGGTCGGTCATTCCTGGGGCGGCACAACCGCAATGCTTGCCAGCACTCGATGAGCCTAGCCCAGTTGGTCCAAGAAGAAGCTCATGAAACATCAAGTGCTTCTCACAGTGGATCGAGGGAGAACCATTGGAGAAGTGGTCGCTGTTGCACAACATGGACGGGGCAAGGTACGGCATAATGACGACTAACCTTGCCGAGGTGTACAATTGGTCTCTTAGGGGCCTCGGTTCTCAACCCCTTGTCGTCATCGTGGAAGGTGTTCTTCACAGCACAATCGGCTACTTCAGGGAAAGGCACGCGAATGCCGCACTTGATGCGGCCAATCCCCGAGCCCTGTATTCGTCGAAAATCACGGCATACATAGAGACGAAGGCGCAGAAGGGTCAATTGCACACAGTGTAGGTCATGGGCAACAGGAAGCATTATTTTGACGTGATACTCCGTGATAGAGCCGGATTTGGGACAGCTAATTCCCTTGTTACCAACGAGGTATGCCTTGGAGATCATGCAAACGAACCAAGCTGCACGTGCAACAAGCTGAAGCTGTTACACAAGCCATGCTCTCATGTCCTCGCTGCATGCGGGACCGTGGGTATGGATCCTTCGAACTTTATGTCTGAGTACTTCTTTAAGGAGAGGGTACTACATGCTTGGTGTGGGGAGCTTTGGAGGTTCAGGGTTGTCGGAAACTTCGCCACCTTGGACATTGCAGCGAGGACCTGGATTCCAGACGTTAACATGCTGAAGTGTGGGAAGGGTCAGCAACAGAGCCGGCGTATGAGAATTGATATGGATGAATCCCAAGCCGGAGCATCTGGTGCACATTGCGGATGATGTGGTCAGGAGGGGCACACAGTTAGATGATGCAATGCATGTGTTAATCAGTAAGTAGAGCAGCATGGCCTGTACTACTACTTGTTGGAGACTAGAAATAAATTTACATTGTAAACTGTGTTTGTTTAGTACGCTCTTTTGACTTTCGAAATATTGTACTAAATGTATCATATATTGCTCTGTTTATTTACTTACTAGTTGTATTTACTATTAGTTTAAATGTGTTGTTTTTTAGTTCCTTATAAGTACTAACTTGAACTCTTTTTGCAGGTATGGCTCGTGATGGTCGTGACTCGGACTGGCGGTACCCCCTGTTGGGCCAGCACTTAGACTGCCTACGTCGTGCTTCCTGTCATGTGCCGCTTACGGGGAGCGCGAACGAGCCAGCTGAGCTGGGAGTGGTCCGAACACGCACACCTCGCGTGGTCTGGAGACTCGACCCCCGTTGGACAGTCAGGTTTGCACTCCGCCAGCGTTTTAGTGTTGTCGTAAGAACGTTACGTGCTGACCTTCACTTTGTTTGTAGGCTGCGGGATGCCGGGCTACTCCCTCTTGCTAAGATGGTGCAGGCCACGGACAAGGATGGACCCGCTGTGGCCGCAGGTGGGGACAACATCGTGGAGCGATCACGACGCTTCCCATTCGACCATTCCCTGCTGACGGCTTTGGTGGACCGTTGGCGGCCCGAGATGCACACTTTCCGCCTCCCATTCGTGGAGATGACGCCGAGTCTGCAGGATGTGTCCCTGCTTCTTGGCCTTCCGATCGCGGGAGCCGCTGCCTTCCTACCGGAGGCCCTGGCCGAGTGGCGCGCTGACCTGCTCGGCAGATTCGAGGAGGTCCTTCCACCGGGTGCCGTAGATGACTACAACATCTTCTCGGTGAGTTAGACACACGGGCCGTTGCTGAGGTGGCACGCACAGTTCTGGGTACGTGGTTACAATCGATCATGTCATCGAAACTCTTATTTGTGTTATCACATACTAATAACATCTTGTTTGCATTCAGGTGGAGCGGATGGATCCAAAGGTGGACGATCACCATGTCTCGCGCCACTTGGAGGCGTACTTGCTGTGGCTATTTGGTTGGGTGCTCTTCACCACCAGCCACAGCAACACCATCGACGCGCGCCTCATCGCTCATGCTTGGGCGATCGCAGACGGCGAGGCCCCCCAGGTCAGCTGGGGATCGGCCGCACTTGCAGCGATCTACCGTGGCATGTGCGGCGCGTGCACGAGGACCAAGGCGAACTCGATCCTCACGCGTTGTCCGCTACTACTGCAGCTGTGGTCGTTCGAGCGCTTCAACCTCGGACGACCTTTGCTAGAGGACATGAGTCCGTATGGGGGCAAAGATGTACGACGCTTCCTGTACCAGTGGGACCACCGCTCCCGCAAATTGTCCACGCATAAGTGACCGCTTCTCATAAATTTGTACGTGCTTACTACTCTGTTTGCAAGTACTTACGTAATGGTCTTATAAGCAGGCACTCCAAAAAGGGAGTTAAATGCGGCACGGACTGGACAACAAAGATGCAGGGGTGGATCGCGCAATGGGAGGGTGCGCTCGACGACCGCGTGGAGGAGGACCGCCCCCTACGACAGCAAGGACTACGTGGAGTACCTGCACTGGTACCAGGGGTGGACACGTATGAGGCTCGTACATGTCGTTGACCCGCCTACCACACACGTTGCCGCTCCCACAGACGCGCACTCCGCACACCTTGCGCGGGACGCTCACCTCACGGTACGTTACACGTAATTTTTTAAGATTCCCTAATAGCAATGCCATTTTGATGATTGACCATTTCATGCCTTTTCCTTCAGGCTGACGTCAGTACTGCATTGTGGATTGGGTCCGTCACTATGATGGACAGGCTTGCCGCAGGTGCGGAGTTGAGCCACGAGGAGCACATGAGCGTTTGGCGTCGGATAGAGGCTGGGTGTAGACATATCGTAGGCCTATTGTCCTGCACGAGGCTACCGGCGGTTTCCACAGCCACACCCAGTGCACAGACGGTTCATCCACCAGTGTCGCCCCGACTAACGTGGCACTACTCTGGAGGGAGTACATGGGCACGTCCTACACCACCTCACCCAGACCAGGCTAGGGGCTCTGCCTGGGGACGGCATCATACACTGCCAAGGTAGCTATTCATGCGTCCTCCGCATATCCCCGACTTCCCCACGCAGGGGGTGTTCTCTACGTCGTACGTCCCTCCTCCAGACGCGATGGTGCCAACTGAGGGTACGCATCATTAGATCTCGCTATTATCCCAATGCTTTATGTAACGCACTAACGATATTACTATTGCATGTCTTTTCTTCCCCGAGCCGGGATATGGCATCTCCCCAGGCCCGGATGATCCCGACTAGTACTTTTCGGACTGGCCCGGGCCGGCGTCTGGCTCTGCACCTCTGGGCACACCCCCAGAGGTTCTCTTCGGGAGTGTCCTCACCGGTGCACCAGAGGGCACACAGGCAGCGGTGCAACCCACTCCACCAGCTTAGCGGCAGTAGCGACAGTCTCCCGAGCGTCTTACTTTGTCTGGGCGTCGTCACCCATTGCAGCGGAGGACGGCCAAGCGGGGCCGTATGGGAGGATGCGGACGCGGAGATGGAGGGGTCTAGGGTGGTGACAGACGGGGTGCTAGGGATGTTGTTGGGGGACGGTAGTGCTCACTATACACTATATGTTCATGTATTGCTTACGTTTGTTATTTACGTAGTAAACTTTTACTTGTATGGTGCCGAGCTTACTTCTACTTCTCCTTACCTTCTTGACGCGCACAGCAAACGAACAGTAAACTGCACTGATGAAAACCGCAACAACGCACGAACCATTCAATTACATGCTTAACAACATTGAAAATTATTTTGAACAAGAGTGATGAGCACACTGGTACAACCATACACATCGTTGCCTATATGTCGAACGAGCCTTGTGGCACCCACATGGAGTATTGCTGAGGGGGTCTCCTCGGACGTGGTTGGCCGTCGTTGTAGTGGCAAGCGCATATACAACTAGGGTTCGCGCAGCAGCATGAAGGGTCGTACGAACTCCCAATGTTGGATCGAAAACGGCGATAGAGGGGGGTGAATGACGACTTTAAAAAGTTAAACCAACCCCCAAAGCTTCCACTTGAGTTTCACCTCCAATAGCTATGCAAGCTATGAAAAAGAAAGGCTCAAGGTCTCTGGAACTACAAACATGCAATGGAGAGGTCAAGTCACAAGAGAAGCCAAAGAAAGTATCCACATGCTCTCTTCTCTCCCAAGGCTACAAAAGCTATGAAGAGAGGAGACTCATACTTTCTGGAACCTCAAACTACCAGAGGAGAGAACAAGACATTAAGCATCAGAGGAGAGACCCATCACTCAGCACTGAAAAAGAAATAGCAGCAATCACCTGGGGTCGGTCAGACCGGTGTTGATGGGCCGATCAGATCGCACCTAAGCCGCCGGTCTGACCGCCCATTGGCTGCTGGTCTGGCCGGTCTGACCGTCTTCATCCCACTAGTCAGACCGCCCCATGATTTTTAGGGCAGACAACAAGCAAGTTTTTCAGACTAAAAATCAAGACCTTCTCATAACAGAGAAATTTGAGATTTCTTCTCAAACCTTTTAGCCCAGAGCAGTAAGAAAACAAGCACAATAGCCAGGGGAACCTAAGAATCCTAGAGAATTCAACTCAAAAGCAAGAATTTGGGATTTGGGCCAAAATCTGAAAACTACAGTGAGCAGCATCAAAAACTCAAATTGCCATCAAATCTCTGATCCTTTGACCATGAAACCCAAGGATTAGCTAGGAAATAGCCTTGGGATTCTGGGACTCAAATCTGGGCATAAACTTTCAAGAGAAAACGAAAAAGACACCAAACCCTAGAAAAGGAATACAGAGGAAACATGAACACAGGCAAAAGAGAAAGGTGATTCTTGTGATTCAACCAATTTGCTATTGGGAAAAACCAATCAAATGATCTTGAGACCTATTTCCATCACTGAGCAACCCATTTTGCACCTCCTCAGCATGAAACAACTTCAAAACACAAAAACTCGAAAATCACACAGAGAGGACTGAAGAACGAGAAACAATAGAGAGAACTCAAGAACTCAATCTAACTCAAATAAAACCATCTCAGATTGATATTGAAGAAGAGAGATACAGGATTACAAAGGATTACAACCTCTACCTCCCCATAAACGCTTGGAAATGAGAATTCAGGCTACATGCTTGAGAGGGGAGGAGCTCTCTCCAAGAACACACGAACACACACACACACACACACACACACACAGAGGAGACACACCCCAACAGCACTCTGCCTCTCTCAACCACTAAAGCCCTAAAGCAAAACAATCTCTCCAAAGGCCATTTTGACTAAAGCAAAACCCTAATAACCCCTAGAATCCATTCCAACAACCAGGAAACCTCTCCTATTTATAGCATTTGGCTAACGGGTCTCCAACCCGTTATGCCCGCTAAATGCTGAACGGAACCGCTTCCACTTGTGCAGCCTCGCGAAATTACCAATTCGCTCCTCCAAGCATCGCAACCACCTCGAGTCCTCGCCGTCTTCGGCACACCTCGACCGTTCTGACCTCGGCACCACCTGCGCCTAGTCCGGTCCTCCGTGCCTCGCCACGACTCCACCTCGACGTCCTGCAACCATCACAGACAAGAAACACATCATATAGCACCGCTCGACACATGTAAACACAATTAGCATCAATGAATCATACTTAAGCACAAAATGGCCCAAATGACCGATCAGGAAGAAGAATTTGTGATAAGTCCGTCTAACCAACCTGACTGAGCCAAATACCGTCATGGCACAACACGAACCAAACAAACTCAATCTTTCCAAAATACTCGTCAATTACTCATCACAACATGGGGTCATAACCACATGGTCTCTCACCCTATGTTGATGACCTCCTTGTTGCCCCTCTCGCACTCCACCTGCTGATGGAGGTCATCGTTCTGCTCTTCAAGACTCTCAATGCGTGCCTCCAAATCAAAGATTCTCTCACACAACGTATGCATGTACGTCGACATATACCGTTCGTGGGGAGGATCGATCCATCGCATGAAGTCACATTTATCCACCTGCTATGACAAACATTAACATCGAAGCTATACTAGTAGTACAACAAAATAGACAAGTGTGAACTTGTACCCCGGAGTATGGGCACCGAAAGAAACGTCGACCACCATGCTCATGGCCCTCTGCCACCTGCACCACCATGTCCTGCATGTGTTTGCATTTCGGCCACACTGGCTGAGCGTGCCTACTTGGCAACAAGCGGTATGTAGGGCCGAAGTCCTCCTTCCTTTCGAGCGGAAGGTTCTCCTTTGGTGACCCACGTTCCAGTGGCCCCTCGGCGTCCGTCATGGTGGGTTACTCTACGATGGAGAAGATAGTTCTTCCAACCAGCACCACCTCATCCATTCATTATATAGCGTAACTTTGGCCCATATTTGCTCGATGACATGACATGACAACCCATCTTTGCGCAGTGAGAAGACTGGGTGCGCTAGCTTTGCGCAGCGAGAAGACCAGCTTTCCGCGGTGACATGACCGCACGGGCTAGCTTTCTGTAGTGACATGACCACATGGGCCAGCTTTCCTTAGTGACATGACATGACGGCTGTAACATCCCGAAAATTTAAAATTTGAAAATGTGAATCTTTTAAAATATTTTTGCAATATATTTTATTTGAATTTGGAGTTTATGGTGTTTTTTCTGAAATTTGGTCGAGGTTCCAAAAATTAAGGAGCTCCGGAAAGGAACAAACATGTTCAAAATAATAGAGAATTAAAATTAAGGATTTGAATCCGAGAAGATGAACCATAAAAGGAGGGAAAAACTTGAAATATCATATGCACAGAGGTACGCAAAAAGGTTTAGTAAATGAGCAAACACCTATATATATATATATATATATATATATATATATATATATATATATATATATATATATATATATATATATATATATATATGCACAAGATTGACTGAAAAGGAGAGGTACATATGAAAATAAACAAGTAAATTGGAATGAAAATAGGTACATATAGTAATGATAGCAATAATAAATAAATAAATGAAAAAAATAATAAAATAAGTAGGAGGAGGGTCAGACCGACCGAAGTGGCCCAGCCACCAGCCGGCCCAAACCCCCACTCTCCCCGCTCTACTCCCCTGGCCGGCCCAACCTCTCTCCCTCCCTGAGCGGCCTCGCTCCCCTGCCACTGTTCTTCTTCCTTCCCCGCTCCCCGCTCTCTCCTCCCCGGGCCGCAACCCGCGCCCACGCTATGCCTCCGCAGCTTGGCACGGCCTGCGCAGCGCTTGCGCTCAGACCAAGGGTCGCCGCGCTCGGACCGCAGGTCGCTGTTGTCCCTGTCTGCGCCACCCTGGCCCTACCGCCCGTCTCCCCTTTTTCTCTGCCGCTCGCCCCATCTCATCAAGCGCGCGGCTCTAGCTTCCCTCTGTCACTCCTCGAGCAGCACGGGCCATCATGCCATATCTCTTGCGCCAGATCTCTACCCTGCCACCGCCGCCTGCGCCTGCCATTGCTTCCGCCGCTCGCCGAAGTGACCGCACGGGCAAGCCTCCCGATGCCGGCCCTCCTCACGCTCCTATAAAAGCCGGCGCCCCCGCCAAGCTACTCCCCAAGCTCTCCACTCTATTCCACCGTGAACAATTAGACTCCCATTCACCGTAGCTCGTCGGCGCTTCCATCTTCCCCAACTCCGGCCACCGTGCTCCCCACTGAACCTTGCCACCAAAACCCAATTCCTTCCTCTGGAGCCATCTCCAAAACGCCGTGAGCTCGCCCCCGGCCCCCTCACGCCTCCCGAAGACCGTTCATCGTCGGCACCGAGAACCATACCCGAGCCTCCGCCGTCGCACGCCGCCGGCCCTCCTCCGTTCATCCCTGGTCCCGCCGACGCTCTCACTCGGCTCACCAGCACGCGGGCAATGCATTTTTGCGTTCACCCGTGCCCCTCCGACCGTCGCTCGCCGCCGGCACCGCAGCCCCGCTGCCACCCTCGACCTCCTCTGCACGAACCCCCTTCCGCAGGTTGGTATAAGGGAATATAACCCCCTATAGGGGTAAGCAACACCGAGTGAACCTCCTGGCTAGCAGCGCTAATCCTTTCCCCCTCCCCAACTCCCCGGCCGCGCGCGTTCGAGCCCCCGGCTCCGCAGCGCGTCGGGTTGAGTTTTCTTCCTTTTATTTCGTTCTGACCAGTGGGCCCCACCTATCAGCGGCTGCTAACCCGAGCGGCCTGCTGACAGCAAGGTCCCACCTGTCAGAGGCACATTTAATTAACATTAATGACCAGTGATTAGGGATTAATGACAGTCAAGAAAATTAATAAGGGGTTAACCCAGCCAACTTCACTGACATGTGGGCCACAACTCGAATATTAAAATAACCACTGGGCCCACCTATCATAGATACGGCACATGGAATATAAAATAAAAGAAGGAATTAAAAATGCACTGTGGGACCCACCAGTCAGACTTTTGGTATTTTTTGAAATTAATTATGCTGAAAACTTTGAATGGACATAACTTATTCATTTTAACTCCAAATTGAATGAGACAAGTTTCTAAATTCATCTAAATTCAAGATCTATCCAATGGAACTAAAATCTGGAATTTTAGAGCTCATATGAAATTTTGGTGAAATTATGGACAATTTTGGAATAATCTAAGGAATGTAGTAAATTTAATTAGGAGGTCAAATAAGGTTTCTTAATGTTTAATATCTGATTATTTGCTATATGAACAACTAATATAGCCTAAATAGTTAATAGAGGTCTAACCTAACTTATGAAACTCCCCTGATAAATACAGGAATAACAAAAGAGATCGCTAATAAAAAGATCAAGTCATCGTATTCCACCACCTGCCTTGCCTCAAATCACTCGAATCAACTATTAACCCATAATAAAACTAAATTGAGTTATTCGGATTTCTTTGGATCTTTTGAGTTATTTGCTTTTATTTGGATTCAGTCATTTGTCACGTAATTAGAAATTGGAAGTCGTAAAGAGTCAATGGATCAAGCGAGGTCAAGCTCGAAGTGAAGATAGAGACCAAAAGCTCAAGAGAAAGCATTGCGTGAGCTCAAGACCGCGGTAAACTGCGCCAGGCGAGTCAATACTTTGATCATGTTGAACCTACATTTTCTGCAAATTACTTTGGTTTTAATTATCAAAGTGCATGCTAATATATTATATGCAAATACATGTTTAATTTAAGATTCTAGTTATATGCCCATTATTTACCTTGAATATTATTATACCTCCTTTGGAATAATTGAATGTGTGAACCTTGTCACCCTAGCAAAACTATAATAGTAACCTTTCGAAAATAAGTCCCTAATTATACGCCATGCTTAGTACTGCATAGATATTCAGGAGCGCTGAAATGCCCCAAGCCTCATTATCATTTTTAATCATGAGAAACTGGTTTGGACAGTCATGGTGGGAATGACTGGTATATTTTGACATGATTATTTTATGCTCCCAAAAATCCCAACTTGCTTAAATATCTGAGCGGATGGTTTGGGGGCTGGTATGTGGTGCAGTGGAAGTACAAAATTGTGGAGTGTGGTAGAACCGCTTAGGTACTCCTAAGGACCGAATCTTGTCATGACCTCCTGTGTAAAACAGTGCAACCACAAGTCTGCAAAGTGCAACTTGCCTAAGTAAATTTATCGAAATTCCCAGACTCATCTCACTGGTAGTGGATAGAAGTGGATACGCAAGGGCAAGAGAAGGCCTAAAGGGACACCGAGTGGAGGGTGAAGTTTCCCAGTCGTACTAGCGCTGAGGGGAGTGGAGCCCGAATAACGCTAGTAACCGTGGGGAACATCCCGTGCATAGATGGGACCCACCGCAAGTGGGCAGTTTCCCATAAGGTGAGATGACAAAGGGGACTAGATACTTTGAAAAGTCACTGTGATGGTCTGCTCAACCATACGACTAAGGAATCGTGTGGGGCAACGAGTTGATTGTCTCTTGTGGTGAAATTGTACAAACTCTACAGAGTCAAAACTATTTGAATAGCCGTGCCCACGGTCAAGGGCGGACATGGGAACTTAACCAGATATAGTTCTATTTCAAAAACTTTGTGGGTGGGAATGGAAAAGTGGAAGGTCAGTGGAAAGCCCTGATTTGTGTTGTCCTAGGTGTCGTCCTAGTGGTAATGTAAGCGGTTATAACGCTGAAATGTTAGCATATGGTGCGGATGCCATGTAATGGTGGATGGAATCTGGATCGCTATTATTATTGCATTTTCTTACACATTATGTTTTTGTTCAAAACCGTTAGGTCTCAGGAAATTTTTATGTATTGTATTTCAAATAATGACACATCTATTCTTACAAAATAAAATATGGAAGGAATAAATAGAGTCGTGAGTAAAATGGAGGTTTGTAGTAAACACATAAAGATATTGGTGGATTCATGTCAATAATAAATAGGAAACAATAGTGTGGATTCTGAGAGAAATAAATCGGTGGAGCCTAAATGACTATATAGACTAAATAAATGATTTAAATAATTTTTGGAGATTTAGGGAGTGCAAAGGTAATTGCTGGATTAATTCTTGGGAGTTGTTGGCGATAATGGGATTAATAGGCTTTGATCAATTATTGGATGGACGAATTGAATTTTTGGAAATTTGGAGGTATGATAACAATTATTGGAGTATAAATTTGATCAATGATATTCTTGGTGGATGAATACTAGTGAATCATAGACTTGAGCAATGATAATTTTTTGTGGAGGTATACTAATGAGTTAGTTAGGGATAGATGATGGGAAAATAAGGTTGATTATTGAAAGAGCAAACTATGGTTGTGGATCAACAACAAAATAGGATTAGTAGGACTGGATTGTTAGGAATTTGGAATACAAAAGATATTGGTAGATTATATAATTGATGATATTCGCTGTTTGGAGTTTTAGACAGCACTCAATATAGAAAGTGTGTGTTCGGTGGATTAATTAAATGATATTAGATAGATGATGTCACTAGCTGTTGGAGTCTTAGACAGCAATCAATTTGGAAAGAGTATATTCGGTGGATTAAGTAATGATGACACTCGCTGTTTGGAGTCTCAGACAGCAATCAGTAAGGAAAGTGTGTCTTTGGTGGTTTAAGTCAATTATAGCAATCGCCGTGTGGAGTTTAGGTAGAATTAATAACACTATGATTTAATAATAATAATGCTGCTAAAAGCAATTTTTGGCAAATAAAGTAACCCGAGCCTCTTCTTTGATAAGCCATGCATACTATTTATCTGCATCCTGTGTATTGGCTCGCGGAGCACGGTGGTTATGTGTGCTCACACTCGCTCTCATAACAAATCCAGAATCAAAAATCAGATCGCTATGCTTCAGCAACACTATTGGTCATGGTGGCAAAGATGATGAGGACGTCAAGGGCTAGGTCGCGCACCTCCAGTTGGCTGCCTATGGGTATGTCCTGAAGGTCCAACTTGCGTGCTTCGTTCTTCCGCTGCTACAATTTAATAATTTCAGCCTAATCGGCCCATGAGTAAGTTTACTATTATATTTACGCTTCCGCATGATATGTACTTTGATATTCAGAACTATAATTTGTGAGCACTATCTATTGATCCAGGGAATAGTGCGGTGGAATCACAGAGGAATCCGGATTGTAAAATCTGGGTCCTGACAGGGATGGTATCAGAGCATATCGACTGCAGGTCGTGACCTAGTTAGCCTGGCCGTTAGTTTCATGACTAGAAATATTTCTTTAAAATATTATTTCCAAAAATATAAGTTATACTGCTCATTCCTATCTCTCTTAGATGATTCTCTCTCATCCAAATGCCGCCTTAGCCATTTTTACTTCTAGAACTCTCTTACCTCGAATTCAAAACAATAACCCAAGGGTGAGTACTAATATCAACCAAATTACCCCAAATACTTCCCTCCTCTGTCTATTAATTCCTCAGTGACATGACATGACGACGCAGCTTTTCACACTGACATGACAGCATGGCCCAGCTTTGCGCAGTGATAGGACCGAACGCGCTAGCTTTGCGCAGCGACATGACCGCACTGTCAGCTTTCCGCAGTGACAAGACCTCACAGCCCAGCTTTACCATCTTTGCACACTATAAATTGAGGTCCTCAGGATTTCTCAGAGAATACTGCACAACCAAACCCCACACTACACCACTCTTCCTTCACTACATCAGGATGGACAAAGGGCAGAAGAAGCAATAGGACAAGATGACGAAGCAATGGGAGGAGACCCGCGACCTAGCACGGTCAGCTGCTGCCCACGATGCCGCCCGCGATGAGAAACTAAGGGCTATTGCGGCCCGGGTAAAACAAGCCCAGCGTGCTACGAGGTCAACTCCCTGCAATAAGGGGCCCCGTAGCAACAACCCCATCCCGAATGTTCCCACCGAGCATTCGCCGCAACTCCCACTCGAGGGGAGACACCCCCCTTTGTTGGTGCGGGGACACATGTAAGTTCTTCAAGTCTAAGCACCACATCAGCCTAGGTATGCGTTACTGGGGTTGCGCAAACTACTCCAGTAACTACCTCGATCGTCGTCTAGACACTGCAACCTACCGGCAACCGGTAAGGACCAGGTGCACCATTTTCCCGTACCTTTTCTTCTTCACAGCACGCACTAACAATCTCTCCCCTGTATTTATAGTCCCCGGAACCCCTATATGCCTACCACAAATGGATCAATCTTGAGATCCACCCTGAGGACTAATGGGCCCTCGACTTCGAGGAATGGAATGTCGCAAGGTCATCGGAGATGCGGGAGGAGAAGAGCCGCAAGAACGAGCAAACCTTGCGTATACAACACGAGATGAAAGCTCATCTCTAAGCGTGCACGCATAGGGACTGGGAGGCTCGCGAGAGGGAGCGCGAGAGAAAGAGGAAAATGGCAGCTCAGGCAAAAGAGGCCGCCGAGGAGTTCAATGCCGAGCGGGCAAGAAAGGAAAAATGGCCCCAGTTCACACAGTAGGTCGTACGAGCAGTTGGGTGGGTTAGTCGCACATGATGCTATATGTTATGCATGTAATAAAAAAGTACGCGGCATGTTACTCCCAACTGTATTATGAAGTTTATTTAAATTCAGACAAGCTTATTATCTCGTCTTTTCGCATTCAATGATTCACATAGCAACTCATGTAACAATATTAACATACCGGTTTTCTCCGTACATGAATTCTCAGTAACATCAAAATATCACTTACCATCGTATGTACCGATCGTTCTATGGTCAATTGTTCCTAAAAAAATTTCCCAAAATTTGCTACGCATCTACAACATACAATGAACATAAACTTTTATTACAACTCCAGCAAATTATTTTCCAGTTAAAAACTACAAAATTGGTAAAATTTACAAAGTTCACGGGGGATTGAGTGCAGTTGCCCAATGGGGGGGGGGGGCGACTGGATGCAGTCACCCTAGGGTCAGGCAATTGGCTCCAGTCGCTCTCCCCATTGGGCGACTAGAGTCTATTTCTGTAAAAAAAAAAGATATTACCGCGGGTATATTTATGTAATTTCGAATAAAAATAGATTATTCGTACAAAAAATTCTAATGCTAACATAGGGATGCACAAGCACAACCACATCTTTCATAGCTGTCTGCTGACACAGTTCTACTAGCTAGAAGGTTAAACTTGTAAGTAAAAAATCTAACCAAACAAGAGAAGGAATTCTACTTGACTTGCCATCCAACTCTCAACCCATACTAAACATGGAAATGAGAGTAAAATCAAAATTCCCATGCCTGATCCCTCCTCCAAAATTCTTTCCACCTCTCTATCAATTCCTATTCCCAGTCCGAATGGAATTCAAACACCCGTATTTAAACACTTTCAGTTAATATCAGTTGCAGTAATATGACATATATGACCTTAAAGGCTTAAACTATCAAGTTAGCAGCACAACATCCTAAGTGACCCGATCCACAAAATATACTACGGCTGTGTCACACGGCATTCTCATCCAATGCAGACAATTATTGGACTTCTAATTATCCTATCCTTCCCTAATCCTCCAAGACTACCACTGCACTTAACACACCCTTTTTGCCGATGCATTCCTAGCGCCTCACCCACAAATCATACTCATCAGTCATTACTCGATGACCTCACCTCCCCAGTTATTATCTCAATCGAATGCAGCTAACGCATGTTCCAATATAAGCATTATTCATGTGAGACCATGTGATCGCCTTGCATGCTGTTGATGATGAATAATTGACGTTTGGTTTTATTAAAATTTATATTTGTGAAAGTTCTAGTCGATGCGTTTCTGTGCTTGAGTTTTAGGATAGCAAAACGACCAAGTACAGTTTCGACCACGGATGGCTGGTCCGATCGGCCTTGTGATAGCTGGTTCAATCGGCCTTGTGATGGATGGTTCGATCGATAGGTCCGAATGACAGGCATCGACCATGGTAGCCTTTGACCATGGTACTTCGACCACGACAGACTTCATCCACGTCAGTTTTCGACCACGGGAATCCGACCATGATATTTCGACATCACCATTCTTCGATCATGATAGTTCGACTACAAAACATCGACTATAGCAGAATGACCATACCTGGTCGAAGATAGTAAGTTATAGTACTTTTCGATGGTCATAGATACAATCCCCTGTCTATGGTCATAGCTACAGTAACTGGTCGATAGTCGTGGATTTTACTGGTCAATACTCGATAGTCGTGGACTTTACTGGTCGGTACTCAATAATTATAGACTTTGTTGGCCCAGGGATGGAACCAAACACACACACGGTGATCGAAACTCACACGAACACCTCTGCTCAACTCAAGACATACTAGAAATTTACGCTGCGTCAATTCACTACCGCTTTTCTATTTTCTCATCTATTTATAGAATCTGATTACAAGTGATAGTGCCTTCGACCATGGTGCCTTCGATCATGGTCTGTACGAGTGCTTTAATTTTTATTATCTTCGAGTACTTTGAGTACTTGTGTTTGGCCAGCGGCATGACTAGCTAGTGCATGGTGGTTAGTGATCGGTGAACAGTGCTCAGAGGAACAGTACTCGAAGGATTCAATACTCGGTAATCAAAAGGTACTCGATAGTCGAAAGGACTCGGTACTTGATAATCGAGGTTTTCATGATCGTGGTCAACGATTGGTACTCGGAGATTTGTGGTTGGTGCTTCAGTACTTGTGGATGGTAGTCTGTGCGGTACTTGATGATCGTTGGTGCAACAGTTGGCTGGAGACTGGTATTCGTAGACTTAGCGATCTGGTGTCTTAGTCGTAGCGATTGGTACTCGGTAGTCAGCACTCAATGGATCTGTGGTTGATAGTGATACTTGTTATTCCCGAGTGTTTTGAGCGGAGTGATGGTAATTCTTGAGTACTTGTTGTTTTCAAGTACTCATTGAGCTAGCGATCGTATTAAGGGGTCTAAGGTTGATTTGTGAAAAAGCGATGAAATTTGTGGTCGTGAACAACCTGGTTGGTGTTTGTGGATGGTTAAAGGTGTAGTTTGAGTGTGTATGCTGATGACGATCAAGTTGCGGAGAACTTGTGCCAGAAAAACGTTCTTTGGTCTTTGATGTGTAGGTTGGCGTGGAGGCGGTCATGGTCGATGATGAGGAGGAACGGAACTAGGATTGGTAAATCTGAGGTTCAGGTGATCAAGGATGCCATGCGAGGTGGTTAGGCTCATGCTGGAGAACATGAAGATCAAAGGTGGTGATTCATAGAGAAGCTAAGGGTGGTGCGGTCTAGGAGGCTTCAAACACAGAAGGTGGTGGTGCGTGATGAGGATACAGGAGGTGTTGTCCTGGAGGCTTCATCACGTGTTTGGTTAGGAGTTGGGGATGGAGTTCATAACTGAGAAGTTTGAGAGTTTGAATAAAACCCCATGTTCGGAAGGGTTTCGGGTCTGTTGATTTGAGGAAGAGATAGAGTTTTGTGTTCGTATTTGAGGTGGACACAGTTTGAACATTATCCTATAAAAGCAAGGAGAGGCTAAGGTCTAACATGTGGCTTTTGAGAAAGTTTTTAGTGTGATTTTGAGTGGACTTTTGTTGAGAAGATTTTTAGGGGTGCTGCAATAAAGATAGTCTTGAATCGATCTGGTTCTTGATTTGCTTGAAGTCTGCTAGTGATTGCTGGTGGTTTGGATCATACAACAATGGGCAAAGTGATCGAGCGAAGTGTCGAACAGATCAGTCGATCAAGCGAGTAGTCAAAAGCAGCATCGATCATTAAGAGACTCCAAAACGTGTCATATGCAAGCTTACATTGAAGCTCAATGTAGTGATGTCTGAAAAAGTTTCTCAATCTTATGTCATTCCTACTAATGTTACGACTGAAAATAAAACAGATGTTGATTTAAATTCTCGTGCTCGTAACTTGTTTTTTCGAGGGATTTCTTGCAAAGAATTTGATCGTGTAGCTTATATTGCTTCTGCTCACTTAATCTGGAAAACTTTTTGCAATTATCATGAACAAACGACTAAGATTAAGAAAATGCATAAGAATCTTTATCAAAAAGAGTACTCGGATTTTGCTATAAAACTTGGTGAATCTATTGATGATCTTTTTACTATTTTGAAAAAAATTTGAGTAACTTGCAAGAGTTAGTGTTATACTGACTGATAGAGATAATGCAACTAAAATTTTGAGGTCTTTAGGTTTAGAGTGGTTGATGGTCATCATGACTATTAATTGTCATCACGACTATTAATCAAACAATCGATCTAGATACCCTTACCATGGTTGATCCGTACTCTAGATTGAAAACCTATGAGATAGGAGATTTGCCATCTAAGACTAACAAATTTTCATCATTAGCACTCATGACTAACCCCATGCAGGCTGCTTCATCGAGTACTTTGTCTTGTGTTTTCATGTCTGCTCTGACTTATTTTTCAAAGGAATAGTTCGAGCAACTACCTGAAGAAGACTTGGTGCTAATTTCATCATGAGCATACAAGACACTCAACAACATGAGGATGAGGAAGCGAGGTGGCACTCCAGGTTCAATCAGGTGCTTCGAGTGTGGCGAGCCAGGTCACATTAAGATGGACTGTCCCAAGCTCGAAAGGAAAAAGGAGGTCATAAACTATCGTCGTCGACCATTTAAGAATAACACTAAGGGTGGAACTTTTTATCGCAAAGTGGCTGAGAAGGTTCTATCATCAATCGAGCATCTTGATCTCAGTGATGGTGACTTTGAGAGCTATGACGACGATGACCATGGTGAAGATGATGTCAAAGGCAAGAAGAAGAGCACTGATGACTTCATGGGTATGTGCTTCATGGCGAGCAACAACAACGATGATGACTACAACGATCTTGACGAGGCAAGACCATCATAAATAAGCTTGAAGAAGGTCTAGTTAAACTTGCTATTGAATTGAAAAGGACAAAAACGAAATTGAAAGAAAATAATTTTTCAGTCGGAAGCTTGAGTTCTGAGGTTACTAGACCTAGAGCATCTATTTCTAAATATGATTCTTATGAAACCTATCAAGTCTTACACTATGTAACAGCCCAACTGTTTATTTCAATTTTTGAGTAAAAAAATTTATTTTTCAATTAAATTAATTTGGTTTAAAATAAAAATAAGTGTTTTGGTTGCCTGAGTTTTAATTCTGTTTTGCCTTGATTTTTTTACTTTTAAAAAAAGCTGGATTTGAAAAGTAATTTAAGTAAAAACCTAAAAATATTATTAAATAAAAGGGTATTTTGATTTTCTGTAAAATCCTATATAAAATTAATTATTTGGATTTATTTGGCTTTTATATGGATTTTTTTATGATTTTCTAGAGTTTAAAATCTATTTTTAAATTAAAAGGTATTTTAAATATAAAAATATAATACCAATTAAGTTGGAAACATTTTACCTAAGTCTACAATTGTTCTAGGAATTTCTATGAATTTTTCTTGAATTTCTAGAATTTATTTGGTATATTTCGGAGCATTTTTTATTTTCCTCGGCTTTTTTGAAAATCAAAATAAAAAATTTAAATTTAAATTCTCCCGCCCCTCTCTCCGTGCAACGTATGGATGGTCCAGTTCTACCCACGTCACCGCTCGCCTCATCCCTGCCTCTCTCCGGGCCGACGCGTGTCTGGTCTAGATTGTGCCACGCCGGCGCCCGGCCCCAATCCCCGCTGTCACCCTTTTCTCTCTTTGCGCCTAGGCCCCACCTGTTAGGTCTTCTTTCCCGGCTCCTTCTTCCTCCCCATGCCTCCTTCTTCCCTGGACGCACCGCCGCCAGGGCGTTGCGCCGCTTTGCCCTTTCCGGCCACCTCCAACTCCCGCATGTGCGCCGCCCCACCTCTCTCCTTTTGTGCACCGCACTACCTGCGCCCACCTCCCCCACTCCCGCATGTTCCTGAGCAACTGCCGCCGCCACCCGCGCCATCTCCAGCGACAAAATAGCATCAGCCTACCACTCCCCGGCCCTGTTTAAACCCCCTCCCTCGGCGTCCCCTCTCTCTGCACCACCCCTACCCCGCCTCCTCCTCCCTTTCCGTGAGCCCAAGCACCCCTGCACCATCTCCCTCCCCTCCGAGCGCCGCTCATCCTCCGACAAGCAATCGCTGGTGAAGGAAGACTCCCCGAGCCTTGCCACTGCCCTCAAGAGCATCCCCGAGTCTGTGTGATCGCCATGCGCCCCTTCCCGGTCGACGAAGACCGCCGGAGCACCGCCGCACCGGAGCACCCCGCCGACGCCATTTTTCGCTCGCCTCTGACCCACCTTCAGCCGCCTTTAGTAAAAACCATCACCCATCCCTGAGTTGTGCTCACTCTCTCTCCGTTTTGCTGGCCTTGCCACTTGCCGCTGGTCACCGGAGCCCCAATGACCGCCGTGCCAAGCCACCGCGACCATGGCACGTGGGGCCACGTCACCACTGGTGCTGACGTGGGTGCCTTGTGGCACCATATCCGGGCCACCTTGGCTCCTTCCCACCCCTGTCAGCCCCTTACCACCTCAGCCCTCCCTCTGGTCCATGGACCTAGTCCATGAAAGACCGGGCCCACATGTGAGCCTCTCACCCAAATTTTCCTGTAGAAAAATAAATCAGCCAAAAAGAAAATCCCTGCTGACGTCATAAATACCTTTTCCTTTAGAAAAATAATTACAAAAATTCACTTTATTCTTTTTGTCCCTTTTCAAACTTCCAAGAGCATGTTCTCCTTCGTCCTAACTTCGATTGAGCCCATTCAAATTCCTAAATTCATCAAAAATTTCAATATGTTCATTCCTATCATCATTTTAGTTATTTGGTGTTTACTTCAGTTTATTTGGATTTTATTTGAGTTTGCTTGGATATTTTCACGTGTAGACTACGATGATTCAGAATTCTTCGACGATTCACCCCAGACTGTAGAGCAAGGCAAGTCACACACCTTGATCATGTTGATCCGAGATTGTGAAATAAAATTATGTTGTTTTAAATTATATTGCATGCTTAATTTTATTCAACGTATTTCAATTGAGTTGAAATTTAGTTATTGCCTACTTGTTAATTCATCCATTGATATTGAATTCCCCGATACTCTGTCACCTTAGAATAAAATTCTAGTTAGTACACTAGTATGACTAGAGGATTTTTGTAGCAAATGCTTAGACATGCATAGTAATACCTTTAGGTTGGGATAACCTTTTCACATAAAATGATGAGCTTTTCAAATTTATTCTTGACTTCGGTGAGTCTGAAAGGATTATAAAATATTTTAAAATAAAATATAAAATTCTGGTTTAGACTTAGGCTAATGGTTAGGTGGTGGGTGCAGGCATGCACTGTTGTTCGGTGACACAGTGTTATTGTCGGGCGCAAGGGGTATGTGGTTTGAGCCTAAGTCAATTAAGTACCAGTTTGTGAGCTACTATTACAAAGCCTTATTATACTACCACAAGGCTGATATAGGACAGTCCTGGGTGACTAATTTGTGGGTCCCAACTTGAGTCTCGTTGTAGGTTGAAAGTGAGTGTGGCATAGGCCATGAAAAGCCTCACTCGGCTCAAGAGGGGGTCCCGGTCTAGTGGATTTCTTACTGGGGTGAAACCTTAGTGTTAGCTTGGCCAGGTTGAAGGCTTTGCATTGTAAAGGCTTTGTCATGATCTCTCCGTCGCACACCTAAGGAACTATGTTAATCGCGTGGCAATATGAGTTGATCATGTCTTGTGGATAAAGTTGTACAACCTCTGCAGAGTGTATAATCTATCCTGGATAGCCGTACCCACGATCATGGGCATGCTGAATAAAGTTTTTCACAAATTAGAGTTTGTTTTTCAAAAATGGTTTATGAAAAGCTTATGGATGGATGGAATCCATAAGAGATTGAAAGCGCATGGATGGATAGAATCCATATGAGTTGTTTTAGAAAAGATGGTCCGGGTGGGATGCCCATGGTTAGGTTAGTGTGGGGGATGGACCTGCACTAATGGTATTAATTTCATTTATAATTACTATTTTTACTTACTATATTAAATTTAGCAATTTCAATCTATAACCTGTAATTTTTTAAATGTTGTTTTATGCTCAAATAGCCCTATATGCCTTCCTTTGTTGCCTTTATCATTTGTTGCATTCTTCCATGTGACTTGCGGAGTACAAGTTTGTACTCACTTTGCTATCTCCACACAGAGAAAGACGACTTCAACTACGATGAAGATCTGGACGAGTAGGCCGTATCTTACTATTGTTTGCCTATGGCAAGCTTGTTGGGCTTCTTCCGCTTCTGTATTTATCTTCCATTGCTTATGTTTAAATTTGGCTTATGTGCCATAGATGTAAACTTTGGAAATCATGCCTATATTTAATTAATAAATGTCATTATGGTTGATATTTATCTTTGTTGTCCACTGTGTGCACTAGCTGATTCTGGACTAGTGCGATTTACACAAAGGATCTAGGAGTTATTGCTCCGGGGTTCGACACACTCTGAGTTGGAAACTACTAGATCTGTTAATACAACAAGCCTAGTTCAAGTTAGAGATACAACTGATAGAGTTGATCAACTAAGAATGCTACATGACTCCTACGATGGAAAACTAAACTCGGTAATGATGAAATTGAAAAGCCTAAGTCTAACTCATCTAAAGCATGTTTTAAATGTGATTTACTCCAAGCTACACTTAACTCTTCCTAGAAATCAATTCAATAGATGGTTTATCATGAGACTCTCTATTGGTCTAACTGTCCTAAATTTAACTCTGAAATAGAAGCTTTGACTAGACAACTTAATGATTTTGCTAAAAAGGAGAAGTCGGCTCAGCCTAGTGCTTCTAAGAGTTTTGCAAATGAATCTATTAAGTGCTCATCATGTCCCTCCCTGGCTAAAAAAAGGTACCTTAAGAAAACTTTATATAGGTTTTCTTTTGGCAAAAAGAATTTGAATATGATTCTAGATCAATCAAAAACAAGCATGAAGAAGCATGGTCTAGGATTTGCCTTTGTTGATCATGCGAGGAATAATCCTCATAAGATTGCTAAACTTCTTGAACCTAAAAAGTTTGAAGTAGAATCTGAACCAAAATAAATTATTTTCAAATCTACTGGTATAGCAAAAGATCTCTCTATCAAAGTGAGTGTTTCAAAGTCATCATGTACGACTTCTCATCAAGTCAAGTATAAATGCACTCATTAAGGTAAAAATGGTCATTTGGTTCAATTCTGTTTTAGAAAAGCAAAGAAAGAGAAGAATTACAGGATAAAGAAGTATTTTTGACCAGCTGCTTACCGTGGTCAAACAAGCAAGGCTGGATTAGATGTTCGACTAGTTGTTTCTCATGGTCGAACCACGTGGTCGAATAAGATTTTCGACCAGTTATTTCCCGCAGTTGGACCAACTTCTCAAGAGATTTTTTACCAGCATTTTTTGTTCCATTAGACCAGTCGAGAGGTAGACCAGCTTTACGTAAGGGGTCAAATCGTTTTCAACCAGCTTTTATTGTTCATGTAGTCCGGTCGGTTGTCAGATCAGCTCTGTTGAGGAGATCAGATCACATGGTCGAACCAGCGACTCATCGACTGTCTGGTCAAAATATGTCAAATGCTTCACTTAAATCTTTATCAGTGTATGCTTTTTGTCCTGTTCATCGAGTATCTCAGTACTGGATACCTAAATCTTTATTGTCTAACCCCAGCACTAAGGTATCGCTGATTGTTCGTGCTCTGTATGCTCATCACAAGAGAAAGGAGAATATATAGTTCATTAATTCCAGTTACGATCACTTTTGGGGACAACTCTCACGAAATCTTGCTAAAGGCACCGTGCATATTAATGACAAGTTCATCTTGAAGGACATCGCTCTCATCAGTAAGTTGAGCTATAACTTGCTTTCAGTTTTATAGTTGGTAAATGATAATCTTGAAGGACATCGCTTTGGTTGGTTTTTGAGCTGAATCGATCTCGTTGGTCGCAGATCATTTGTTGGCCTTTGACCTCGTTGGTTGTTCGACCACCTGTTGGCTTATGACTACATTGATTACGACCACGTTGATCATTTTGGTTGCAGACTGGTTCCGACCACGTTGGTTATTCGACCACTCATTGGCTTACAACCACGTTGGTTATGACCACATTGCCGACAAGTTCTGACTACATTGGTTGTTCAACCACTCGTTGGCTTACGACCAAGTCGGTTACGACCACGTTGCCAACTGGTTATGGCAATGTTGATTATTCGACCACTTGTTGGCATTCGATCACATTGTTTATGACCACGTCAGTTTCAACTGCAACCAGTTTTGATCACGTTGGTTCTGGTCTCGGTGGTTATGGACTACGACGATTTCCGACCACGTTGTCAGCTATCGATCACGTAGTCGAGTTTACGACCACGTTGTCGGCTTTTGACCACATTGTTGAATTTACGACCATGTTGTCAGAGTTCGACTACGTTGTCGTATTTCAACCACATTGCTGGCTTCTAACCACCGTCGGTTTTTTGCTGTGCTCTCCCTGTTGCTCTGGTTTTTCAAGTGTATTTTCAACCTAGTCTTCATAGCTTAGTAGCTATCGGAGAAAAGGGTTAAGTGAATACTTGGGGAGAATTTGAAGGCACCATTCACCCCCTCTGTTGCCTGTCCGGTCCTACAACACGGTTTGGACATTAGCCTATATAAGTAGAGAGAGGCTAAGGGTTAACGTGTGGCTTTTGAAAAAGTTTTTAGTGCGGTTTTAAAGGGCTTTCGTCAAGAAGGTTTTTAGGAGTGCTTGTGAGGGCACTTTATAAATCCTCGAAATTCCAGCAATAAAGATAGTCTTGAATCAATCTAGTTTTTGATTTGCTTGAAGTATGCTGATGATTGCTGGTGGTTTGGATCATACAACAACGAGCAAAGCGATCGAGCGAAGCGTCGAACAGATCGGTCGATCAAGCAAGCAGTCAAAAGCATCATCGATCGTTAAGAGACTCCAAAAAGCAGCGACAATCATTCACCCCCTCTAATTGTAGTAGTCGATCTTACAATTCCCATCCAAACGTTTTTCACAAAGCAAATCTTGTTCTTTGAAACAGAAAAGATTCATTGCAAAGGGGCTTCTACTAGTTGGTGCAAGGGGCCTTGGGCCTATGGAGACACACCAGCCAGCAATACCACCCTACCAATATCACAAGCCTGAAAAGCAAGAACATTCAGTTAGCCAATACCAGTTCAGTAACCAGTACAAAGCACCAGTATTGAACTATTTATACAGACTTACAGAGAGAATGGTTGAAGTATTTATACAGACTTACAGAGAGAATGGAACCTGTCTCCTTTAATCACGATTGGTGGTGTTGAAATGCGATAGGGCCAGCAAGCATGGTCACTATTTAGTAGTCATTAATATGTCACATGAGCACTGCAGGATTTCCTCGAAATAGACATGATGATAATCAAATGCAACTTCGCAGAACTCTGGACGAACGTTGTACCGTTTCTACCTGTGTCAGTTACAATATGTAATGTTCAGATTCAGGGGAAAAGGAGTACAAGCTGCACTGCTGAGACATTGGTATCCGCTGCATGAAAATTACTGAAATGACTTTTGAAAAATTAGCATCAAATGATCTCACTTTTACTAGAATTGTGGGAATGTTTAGAAGAGTCGAGGGAAAACAAAAAGTGCCTGTTAAGCCCTAAGATCGGTAAACTAGGGAGTCCTATGAACCGCCTGTATATCTTGTGGTTGACGAGTTTTGAAAGGTTTCTGTTCAAAGTATGGAGGAAAAGACTATAAGGGACATACATCGTACATGAAGAAACTAGTCATATGCAAGTGCAAAACGTGCGCACTCAACAGATGAAAGGAACATTGTAGCACGAGCATCCATGGAAATTGAAATGGTGTCGTTGCGGAAAACTGGACATAAGGCAGTGAATTGAAATAGACCAACCGAATTCAGCAAGGACTAATAGATGCGACAAATTAGACTAACCATGCATATAATCCAAGACGTAGCAATGCCAGCTCATTTGGAGTACAGAAAGTTGGAAAGGATACCATGTATGCCAAAAGAAAAATTGAGAGATCACACGACTGATTACCAATAAGTCTAAAGTAGGCTTCTGAAAGGACTTGCCACAAGAAAACAAGAGAAAAATTTCAGGCAATTACAAAAGAGAAAGATCCGCCATGAATGGTGAAACACAGAGCTACTTTGCCCATGGTTGTCAATGGTGACCAGCAGGGGCGGATCTAGAAATTTCAGAATGGGTATTTAAAGTTATAAAAATATTATCCAATAGAAAACATAAAAGTCTACAATAGCGAAAATTAAAGTAGAAATGTTCATGCTAGAGACAACGTCTCAAATAATATAAAGAAATTAAAAAAATTAAAAATCATAAATTAACTCGACGATTCTTTATGCCTTAGAACCGATTAAAAGATTACAATTAGTTCCACTAATATGCAGTTCCACTTAGCTCCTATTGTCCCTTCTGAAACTATCTATATTTACTATTCACATTAGGATAGTGAAAACCGACTTGAAACTATTTGTTCGCACTTGTGAAATACTTGGTATTTGTTCACAGAATCACAGGTAAGAGGTGGAGAATATGTATTTCAATAATTCATAAGCAATAATTTGTCTGCTGCTAATGATCTTATTTCATAGATTCAAAGCAAAGTGCTTAGATGAAGGTATGACATAAAGCTCCGTAGCTCATACCTCTGAAATACTTAGGCTACTCAGATTTAAAGATGTGGAGAACATGGATTTCAATTCATAAGGCATATCCACTAATTTAAAGATAACTGAGCCAAATATAGTAATCCACCACATCTAAACAAAATATAAGCACCAAAAGTGAAACAAAGAAGAAACATATGCCAAATCCACATCCATTCAGTCATCCACGGATCTATCATCCACTTAGCTTAGAAGTACAAAACTATTCTCTAGGGGCACACAAGCAGAGCAGATCTACCATTTACGCATCTAGATTCTACAGTATGGAGGTCGCTGGGTCGAAGAGGACGAACCTACCCCAGGGCTGCAGGCCCTAGTGCGGCAGGGTCTGCTTGGCCAGTGGCCACTCGGACCTCCAGCGCTCCTGCCACCTGCGCAACCTCCAGCCCCCTTGCCACCTACGCTACCTCTAGAAGACCAGAACCAAGGGCACGAACACCCACTGCCGCTAGGCGCTAGCCGAGTGCCGAGAGATGGAGAGACGATTAGATGCTAGATGAAGAGAGGAGAGACTGAGTGAGACACGGTCTCACAACTGGGTATGAACAGAATGACAGTGGGTTTGGGTCAGTGTCGATGGGAGGGGGAAAAGGGCCAAAAGAATATGGCATCAATTTAGGCTAACTGGGTATAAACAAAACGAATTTAACCTAACTACTAACATACATACATACATACATACATACATACATACATACATATATGTATGTATGTATTATACCTGGTATATAGTGGTTTTTTTCTAAAAATTTTGGGTATTCGATTGAATACCCACGAATTGAAGCAGATCCGCCCATGGTGACTAGTATGATTTACTCTCACTGGATTTGCACCAAACGTATCTCTTACAGTTGTGCTACCAGTGATAAGGTGTTTTTCACATAATAGGCTGGGAAGTGTTTTTTTTTTGTATGTGACTTATAGTTTTTTGCTATGACTTATTAATATAATAAATAATGATTGCTAAAAAATTCGACTGAAAAGCTGAAAAGCACATTGTCCTCAAAGTCGGCTACAGTTACAACTTGTCTCAGGGCCAAAAGGAAAGTGCAGCGGGCACTAATTTGCACAGCTGGTACCGGCAAGGTACGTATGGGTGATTCTGCAATGTGATGAGACCATCTCTCTGTCCTTTCAGAAATGATTGTTCTAGCATCAGTTTCTCGTGGCGATGTATCTCACTTGCGGTGTTCACTTTAATCAACCGACCTTCACACCACAGGAGCATGAATACCGTCTTTGTCGTAGGGTCCAGTTGTCAGTGTGGGAAATACCTAATTTGGATGGGCCGTCATCACCTTAACCGAGAGCAAAGGGAAGGAAAATTAAAGTTTCGGCTCAGGACTCTCAAGGGAGTCTCGAGCAAGTCGATGGAGTAGGTGCCAGTTCGTGCTCCTCACCTAAGACGCAAGATATATACTGCAAGCCATACCATGATCCGCAGTAGGATTAAAAAAAAAACCCTGACGGTTACCGCCGTTCACCGGTAACCGAAAAACCCAATGAGAATCGGGAGGAGAAAACCGACCAAAATTTTTTAAATGTAAATTAAAATATATAACTATATAATACATTTTTTTAAGTTGATTCAGATCTTTTTTGCTAGATTACCTATTACTAGTCATTCGCTCGTAGTTGCAACGAAATTTATTGGATATACAGAAAATCATATTATAGAAGAGGACTACTCTGATAAGTTAGAAAGTAGAAAGTGATGAGAAGTTGAGAATGAAACGGTTGGAGAAGAGGGGACGTACAACCACCAACTCGTTTTTTTTATAATAGTAATGATATGAACTAAATATGCATCAATTGAGTACAATACACTCATAAAACATACAATTGGGATCAATACAAAACCCACCTAACTCAATCTGAAGAACTTATCCTAATTCATAACAATTAATACATTGTACTACCTTCGCGTTTCTCCACAATGTATGGGTATAAATTGCTATTTTATTATTGTTTTTAGTATGCTAGTCAAGATATCATTTATTAGCATTAACTTATATTTTTGTATTATTTTAGATGCTTTGCAACACTTAGGGAAGAAGTTTTCACTACATAGTCAAATTAGTAACAAGAAATTTTTATGTACAACATCAGGCTTAAAAATTTCTAACTAAACATCACTTCTTATATTTAAGTCGTGTTACTTTATTAAACACTTTTTAATTAATATTTATATTATTCCGATTACTAATTACCCATAACCAATATTCTCTAGCTTTTTCCGGTTTTAATAGCAGTTTTTCCAATTTTTGCCTAGTAACCAAAACAGTTTCTGGTTTTCATACTACCCATATTTAAAGTTTGATACATAAATTTCATCTAGTTTTTCCCCAGAGTTTCCAGTAGGCCAGTTACCGTTACCGCAAGCCCGCCGGGTTTTGCACCAGTTCCAAAATTTCTATCTCTGGTCCGCACAACCCTGTCTTAGCCAGCAGAGAGACAAAGCTAGTGAACATCACAGTTTCACAGCCACAATCACTTCACATCACCTCTGCCACCGCCATCCAATCCAAAAAAAATGGAAGGCGATGGTCGGTTGTTATAATGCTTCGCTACAATGTCGCCTGGTTTATTCATGCCCAAAATTCGGTCCAATACCATTCATTGTATCTCCTTACTGCAACGTGCACACCTGGTGGCAATGGAAAGCTCCATCGACCACCACATACTAGTAGTACAACATACATGGTATGCATCAAGACACGCTCGTATCGTACATTGCTCCGTCAGGACCTCGTCTTTTTTTGCCGCCGCATTTCATAGTTCAGAACATGAATTACTAGTTTATGCCTATGCCTCGTGATGCGTCGATCGCAATGCAGCCCACGCCTTGATACCATCGCTACTATATGTAATAATACAAGACTACATGTCCAATATGGATACTACGGGGAAGGAATGGTTTATTTGATATCATATGATGTGTGAACAGGCGAACCCTGATCTAGGAAGCAGCAAGAATTTCACTGTTCGTCGTGATGGTTATCTTCAGTGGTGATGCCACTGTTTCCTCTTGTTCCTGCAATGGTACATAAACAGTTCAGTGAGTTTTCTGACAATGCACCGTTCGGCATAGGAACTAGGAAGAACCATAGACTGGATATGGTACAGTAGAATGATCAAGTATAGCCGCACAGTGTGTGCAACTAAAAAAACACTCATAGCAAACATGAGCACCAAGGGAAGATTAGTCATAGGTAATTCGATACTTGAAAGTAACAAAAAAAAATGCCTCCCTCTCTGGCATATATCTAAATTTCCTTGTCTTCCTTAAGACCAATTATTGCCAACAGGCCATGAAAAAGTACACAAAATCCTAAGGTAACAACATTAGATTCTGCAAAAGTTAAGAACAGCCTGAAAAGCAATAAAGATTGCATATTTCGTGACTCATCAATTAGTGCCATTGTAGACTGTTTGCTCTGATTGTGTTATCAGATAAAGAGATAACAAACAAGCCATCTCGATCAGAAAGTAGAATATGGAAGAAAGTAACTGTTGCTTTCAAAAAAATTCCAAATTATGAAAACACATCACAAAGGTAGAATTATCACTTATCACGGTTTGAAAAAACTTGCCCTTTTCAGTGGAAGCACAGTATGCTTCTAGCTCTCTCTTTGCAAAGGTCGGAAGAACAAATGCTGCCCTATGCATCTGTACAACAACCAAATTCATTAATCGGTGTGCTTAGCTATTGGATAGAAGTAGAACAAGGAATCATAATGCAAGATATTTCACATCTCCATTGCAATTAAATATTTTACAAGAAGGAATGAACAAAGGAAAAGAACAATAGGTCTACAAGCACTGCTGTATCACAGATAGAATGAACATCATAGCAGATAAAGGTAATTAGGAAAATTAAAATTTCTGGATCATTTTACTAGGAATACATTCTGCATACCAGGACAAAAGCAAGATAGATTGCAAAGAAATATTGGCATGATAAGATTCCTAGGTAATTCTCTAAAGAGAACAAACCTCTGAATTATAAAATCTGATCTCCCTTCCTGCTTTCATAGCTCCTTCCAGTTTTTCAATTGGATTCACAGGACTCAGGAAGTTGACTGGTGGACCTTCTTTGGCACATAGCAAAAACCCAATCACACCACTGCAAATTCAAGTGAATGTTGTGTTACAAGTAAATTCCAAACAGAGCAACAATTAACACTTCAAAAGACTATCTAGAGCTGCAAGTCTGCAACATTTATTTGTCACAATCTGCAGCATTGAATGTTAAGCACACCATGTTATACCAATGGACCTCATACATTAAGAAGAATTCCAGCCAGTTGCAAATCGCATAATCAACATAATTAAGATCTTTCTATTTTTAAAAATTTTATTTTATACCAAATTCACAAGTACAACTGTGATCAATACTTGGAAACAGTAGTAGAGTACTTCAAGGTTAGATGCATAGTTCTAACTTTTCTTTCCAAGAAGCATATGTCTAAATAAAATAGCATTGTTCATAGATCCAACTTTTCTTTCCAGGAAGTACTATGTCCTAAACTCCTTACAGCATTTTTTTTAGCATAAAATTCGCTTTCTTTTGATGCACAATGTGGAGTATGAAATGAGCGTTGAAAGCTTTTTTTTTCCTCTCTTATCTCTTGCCGAGTTCCCAGGCACAACATACAGCAAGATTTTAATTTGCTTTATGATAAAATCAACAGTACAATCATGGTAACTATGATGTAAGAAAGAAAGGACTGAAAATAACTGATGTAAGAAAGAAAGGAAACCATATGTAGCTTTCATAACATGAGCGTAAGAGTATGGTTTAGATTTAAATGTTCATCCAAAAAGGGTACAATTGATCAGCAACATATATTATAGCCTAGTTTGCATTGACTGGCTAGCATGAGTTCATGACTTGACCAGGCAAAATGTATATACAATGTTGGGAATATTTTCTCACTAATGTTTTGTCAGGCTATGACTGGTTAATTGCATGAGTTGACTGAAGTCTGAAACATCCTACGATTGATTGCCAAATGAACCAGTGCTGCCACCAGTTCGTTGACAACAATAGTGACACCAATGAGGGTTGCTCTGACACAAGTAAGCCAAGCTCACATGCCAAAAACCACGCCGGGGAGCAAGTCGTCCAAGTCTCTTGTATGCAAAGCTATCCATATGCATGGTGCATGCTTCATACTTTTACAACCAAATAAAAAAAACTAAATGTTCATACTAATGGCCGGATGTTAGGTGCAACACATCATGTGCTAAGCCCTTGCTATGAAACAAAAATAGTTAAATATTAAACCTATACAAAAAAAATGATGAGCTTGTGTTGGACCTAACACATATTTCTTGGTTTCAACTTTGCGACATTAAAAGAGAAAGACTATAAAGGGAATGCCTTGAACTAGAACCATAAAGCGTATCACCCAACTTGGCTTACGAATTTATGCCAAGTTGCCAACTATCAATGAATTCCTAAGGTTTTGAGCGGATTGGAAATTGCTATTCTTTCCACTTCTCGAAGTATAATGACAGATCGAGAAGCTTGACTAAACAGAAACTGGATAGAAGTCTTATCTTATACATGGTCATCAACCTGCCTGCAGTACCCAAATTTTATCTCAAACTTCCTAATTTTCAAATAAAAAAGAATTTTTTTTAAAAAAAAAGACAAATAGGAGAAAATATGACCAAAAATAGAATAGAAAAAAAGAGAGAAGCAAAAGTCGGAAACTATCCAACGGAATGTTCCGTATTCACCTCGAGAATGACACCATCATCCTGGGCTACATTTCAGGAAAGATCAAGTCTATTATATATAGATAGAGCGGCTGAATGATTTTGTTAGGATGCAAAACAATGAAATTCACAGGTACAATTAAAATTGTATTTTAAATGTGCATCATTTATGCCCCTTCGCTAATAATTGAATCATTTCATATGAACAATGATAAAACCCGAAAAAATCATAATTTGTGTAGACCATGCAAATACATGGATTGGCAACTGGTCATTATTACTCACAAAATACCAAAATTAGTAGAAGCTTCCAAAGTGCAACAGTAACATAAGTAAGAAGAACTAAAACATCTGTAAATACAGCAAAAAAATGGATAAAGATAAGTAGGGTCTGTTCTTTATGGCTGTGGCCTATGGCTTTTGGTTGAAATTTTTGAATTTTAACTGTTGTGACAAAGATTACGGAGAGAGATACTCGCTTTCGATTTTCGATGGTACAGATGTTGGACTTTTAACTTGTACTACAATTAATTTGTAAATCCATCTTAAAAAAATACTCCGTTTGAAAGTTAGGTACTGTAGCAAAAGCCAAAAGCCGGTTTCAAAAGCCGAAAAAAAACAGGGCCGTAGATTAGAGAAAAAAAGGGAGTGTGAAAAACCTAGGATATGTTGGGACACTCGTCCATGCATAGTGGACAGAACCCTTGAAAGTCTCACGGCAGATCGAAAGCATGTCCTGGATCAGATGTGTATGCAACCACATACTCTCAGCTTGGTTACAAAGAACACCACCAGGCCTCAAAGCTCTAGAAATTGTCTCGAAAAAGGGCTTCTCCACAAGTTCCTGAGCAGGCCCTGCAATAGATAATGCCAAGAGGAGCAGTATAAGAACAGTACCATTTGACTGAAAATCCGGTGGGTCAAAGTTAATAGTCAAATATGAGCAAAGAATTTATTTATTGATACATAGTATATATGGATGTAGTAACCAGGAATAAACAAGCAAGGAGTTCAAGAATAATTGCATGGAAAGCAACAAGACTGAAACTCTACAGAACTGACATACAACACCAAAGATAAATAGCCATACTTTCTGAGGACTGTGTTAGAGAAAGATAATGTGATAGTAATATAAACTCACCTATTGGATCTGATGAATCTACAATAATAGCATCGTATGTCCCATCAGGAGCATTTCTTAAGAATTCCACAGCTGGAGGAAAAAAACAAAACAATTCTCAAATTTACAGAATTAAGAACTAAAAGCTATATCTAAATATTGCAAATAGGAACTTCCAGCAGTTATCAATAAGCAATGTTGTAGTTATGGCCTCATGGGATTATCAACATACCATCACCAACATGAAGTTGAACGCGAGGATCTTTAAATCCAACAGACAAATCTGGGAAGAAATCTTTACAGACCTACATAGTTAAGATGCATATCAGCAAAGTTTAGTCACATGATTACACTTTTAAAAAAAGGTCAAGGAGAATTTTTACATCAATAACCAGCTGATCAATTTCACATATATCAATAGACTCCACTGAACCATGTCTTGATATCTCTCGGAGTACACCACCATCACCACCTCCAATAACCAAAACCTGCAATGAAGTAGTTCCTAAGAACATAAGTAACTAGTGTGCTGAATTTCCATGGGGGTGCAGATAAAAGATGTTCCATCTGCGGCTATAATATCCTCCTATTCAATTTCAGTCATTATATTCCATGAGAAGTTAATAGCAATTTCTATGATTTCACGATCTAAGGAAAAAAAGAGAGCAGAAGATATACTTTTTTAGGAGATGGAATTGAACAAAGTGGAAGGTGAGTAATCATTTCCTGGTACGCACATTCATCCTTATCAGTCAACTGGACAATACCATCAAGCACAAGGACTTTCCCATAGGTCGAAGACTGCATACAAAAATTACCAGGTTACATAATACAGAGCACAACAAGTTATTAATTTTGGCTGTTAATAGATGATGAGAACCTCAAAAATTAAGACTTCTTGGTATGGTGACTTCCCCTGGTACAAGATCTTCTCTACTTTCAAGGAATGAGCCTCTCCTGTATACAAGAAATAAAATCATGAGAGCTGTGAGGAAGTGGAGCCGTTCATTCTTATATTTGAGCAAATGGCAGAGACACACTGTAGAGAGCATCTAGGTTACAGAGAATTTTCCAGGAACAGCACGTCTAAGGATACACAAAAATGTCCAGACAGAATACGGCAAAGGAGATGATATATAATATAACACTTGGAAATTCCAATGTGAGAGGGGCATAGTAGCATGTCAAAAAAATTAGTATGTGACTAAGCAATTTAACACATATAGGAACAAACAGTCCAGACTACAGAGTGTAGCCACAAAGAGATTAACTGACATTGAAACACAAATTGAACACATTACAGAGGTCAAGAACAACAAGACACAAGTGGCACTGAGGGAGACTACAATTGACAAAGAACAAGAAGCCACAAGTAGCACTGAGGTTGCACATGTGCACTTATCAACTCGTGCAAGATCTTTCTATGATGACCAAAAGTTATGCAGGCGCCACATAGCACTAGCATACAAAGTCAACAGTGTGTGTCATAGGTAGAACAAACTACATAAGAAAACCCAAGTCCTAACTCTGGTTAACATGTTTGACCAACTTTATCCACCATAATTCATGAAAACCCCGATTAAAGGGGCATGTTGAGTAAATATATAGATAGCATCTTAAAGACTTAAATGCTATTCATATCTTTCTTTGAAAAAAACTTTGGAGGTTGCAAACTCATATTTCTCAATAATAAATACAACTAGAATTTTCTTCTCAATGTTGAACTAAGCTAAACCATTTCCCTCAAAAAAAAAAAAGGGTCAAATCATCCATTGAAAGTTTCCATTATAGTAATTCAGTACCATAACCATGCCCTAACATCAATGCAGTCATGCAACTGTCCAGCCAGTAACCAAAAATCTATCAGAATAGCATTTTCTAAACATAAACAAATGAAAAGAACTTTAGATGAGAATTTCTATGGTGAGTTATTTTACAAGTATATCTGTCAAGTAACCAATATATAGGCAGCAGTGAGGGAAGTACCTGGCCACATTGGGTTATTGTAGAATTGCACTTTGCTCGTTTTACCTGCATAGGCAACAACTTAGATAAAATAACTGGAGATTGGAGAATGATAGTAAGTTCTAGTATCTCTATTAACAAGACTAGCAAGGATACGATGCAATTTATCACCAATCTGGACATACCACAGCGTGAGCGGGGTTCAGTGAACCAGCCTGACACCACCGTAGCATGGCACTTGGCCTCAGATTCAGGCGCTGCAGCCCTTGCCTTGACACAGCAAGGGGGCAGCGGCTTTGCGGAACCATCATCCCCACTTCCCTTTATATGTGCTGTCCCAATCAAACCATTTCTTGCGTCTCCACCCTCCATGGATCCTGTTCCTCTTTGAAGTTCCCAGCCTCTGAACCAAAGGAACAGTACAAAGACTATAAGCAACAACGAATACTCAACACAATTTCTGCAGCAAACTTGGTACATACTAAATAAAATAAAGAGTATTATATTCAACCTCACGCATGTGCAAGAAAATGCAGATAGTAATGAATGCCACGAAATCTCATAGCCACGCAGCAGAGGGAATCAGGGAAATATTTAACAGGTTGTACACAGAAATAACAGCTGTGCCTAAGGTTGTCACGGTGTCGACTTGGCATCCGCATCACCTCGTCCTGGCAGCCGGAGGGGGACACCGGGGCTGTTTGCCCAGGACTGAGGGGTTAGGCAGGCATCTAGGTTTGCTGGGCAACTGCCTGGGTAGGTGTGTGTGGGGGCATGAAAGGGTAGGGTTTCAGCCCGAGCCACCAACAGTCCTCACTCCAACAGTTCAGCCGGTTGGGTAAGGTTTCACTTTCACGGGAGATCTTCCGCCGCCGGCGCCGATCTTTAGCCTGCTCCTACAACCGGTGCCGATCTTCAGCCTGCTCCCACCGCTGGCGCCCCTCTCTACTGTGACTGCCGTGCCGGCCCTCTCCGCTGCGAATCCCACTCAGCTCAGGTGAGCTCCTCCCTCCTTTCTTCATCTTTCTTTGCTTCTTGATCCTCTGCTTTCTTCTTCTTGCGCTGCCTCTGCTCTCTGCTTGGTTGCGCTGCCTCTGCCTCTGCTTGCTTGCTGCTGCCGCCTCTGCCTTGCACTGCCTCTTCTTGCTTGCTGCTGCCTCTGCCTCTGCCTCTGCCTCTGCTTGCTTGCTTGCTCTCTTATGTAAACAAATGAAACTCCAGTGAGGATTGGGTGGAGATAACTGTGATGAATCGGTTCCTTGGTAATTTGTTCAGTTAGCTGTCAAACTAGGAGGGAATGCTCCTCAGCAAGTTAACAGTTGCAGCTATTCTGCTCGATTTTTCCATGGAGAGGGTGACGAGAAAGTATATTACAAGTTACTGGAACCATAAACATTAACTGTTGTGATTGACATTTTGGTTAAGCTGAGGTATTCAAGTAACATTTCCTATTTTGTTTTAGTTACTTAAAAAATTCCTGATTTTGTTATGGTTGTGCATGTATGAAAGTTTCTGTTTTCTCGTTTCTGTGAAGTGTATTCATGATTTTTGTCTCAAATGAACAAATGTCAACCATTTGTTTGGTTGATTGTAGTGTGGTCATTTTTTTTTCAAAATTTCAAACAGAACATATTTTCTGTGTTTTGATACTTTGTTAGTAGTTCTTTCTGTTCTAGAATGGCTGTGATGATTTTGCTGCCCCTTGGAGATCCTTAGCATCTCCTGAGTTGGTTACTTGGCAATTTGTTCAATTAGCTGTCAGACTAGGAGGCCTTGCTCCCCGGCAAGTTACCAGTTGTGGTCAGAGAAGCAAGTGATTGGGTTGTTGGTTAGACTGGGTTGTTGTGCATGTTCTATTTTAGTTGTCTTGTGCACATAATCCCTACAGCTATATTATCTACAAAGAAGCAGGAGATCTCTGCTTGCTGTGTGCTAATGTGCTTACGGCTTGTGCTCTTTGTGTGCTTAGAGATGTCTATGCAAGTTGGGGAAGGCAGCCATCCAAGGATCCGAAGAGAAAGGCTAAGTCAAAGGACCCAAAGTGGAAATACACATTTTGGCCAACTGAAGGCAAGGTCTGGTGGAATGTACCCTTTGTGGGGGGCATGTGCACTCGTGCATCAAGAGGTTAAAGCAACATCTCATTGGGGTTTTTGGGGGTATTGTTAAGTGCGCCGAGACCACTGTTGAGATCATGAGAGAAATGCAAGCATAAATGAACAAGACTGCACGAAAGGTGCCGATCAAAATTGAAGACAGTGGAGGGGAGGAGGCTGGTGCTGAAGTCCAAGAAGTAGAGCCACAAGAAGCAACAACATCCAGGGCATCGCGTGTAGTGGCATCTTCAAGTCCACCTACAAGTCTAACGTCTCCAACCTCAACTCCAAGTTCCCGGATAGCCTCCAAAAGGAAGGCTACAGCTGCTGCCTTGTTCAAGAAACCAGCACCACCGAAGCAAGCTAAAATCCCTGCAATGCTGTTGAAGTCTCTTAAAGTAGTAAGGCTAAGACATACCCCAGGGGTTAACCAACTTAGCATGTATAGGAGTGGAAAGAGCAATGAAGAAAGTCATACGACAGTGAAGTACATTGCTAAGTTCTTCTATGAGAATGGCATTCCATTCAACACCGCAAACTCAAGGAGCTATGAGGAGATGGTTGAAGCAATTGGGCAGTATGAGCATGGGCTAAAGTAGGCTAGTTACAGTGAGTTGAGGGTTCCATTGCTAGAGGAGGAAGGATGGAAGTTAGCTAGTTAAGAGCTAAGCATGAGTTGTTTTGGAAAAATTATGGTTGCTCACTAATGTCAAATGCATGGTCAGATAAGAGGGAGAAGCACTTGATCAACTTCCTTATCAATAGTCCAGATGGGACTTTCTTCTCAGGGTCAGTTGATGCATCCAGTAAGGTTCATGATGCTAACTATTTGGCTGGCTTAAATGAGAACCAAATAAATGAGATCGGTGCTTCGAATGTTGTTCAAGTGGTCACTGACAATGAGGCTAACTACAAGACAGCAGGAAGGATTCTAATGGAGAGATTCCCTAATCTATATTGGACCCCCTGTGCTACCCATTGTTTGGATCTTATGCTTGAGGACATTGGCGGTATAGTGGAGTTCAAAGGTTGGACTGCCAAAGCAAGGCATGTGACAACATTCATCTATAGACATTTGAGGCTTCTCGATGTAATGAGTTGATGGGTGGGAGAGATCTTGTGAGGCCTGCGGCTGCTCGCTTTGCGACCACTTTCTACACTTTGCAAAGTTTGTATAGGCATAGAGATCCTTTGAGAAAACTCTTTGTTACTGAGGATTGGTGCAAATCCAAATTGGGCAAAACTCAAACTTGGAAGAATGTATCCGATGTTGTGCTCTCCACAGCATTCTGGAATGCTATGGAAGATTGCATAACAGCAACGCACCCCATTCTTATTGTGTTGAGGCTTGTTGATGGTGATAAAAAACCCGCAATGAAGGAGCTTACCGTTACTATGGATATGTGCAAGGAGAGGCTCAAGGAGAGTTTTGCGAGGAAGGAGAGATTGTTGGAGAAGATCATGGAGATTGTTGACCGTCAGTGGGAGGATCAAATGGAGCAAAAGTTATATGGGGCTGCTTTGTTTTTAAATCCACAAAGATTTTCTGAAATATTAGGAAGTGACAGTGGTTGTGCAACAGCCATAAAGAATACTTTTAATCAAGTGATGATGAAGATGTTTAGTGGTGATGAAGATTTGTTATCCACCATTGATGTCCTAGGCGATGACTATGAGCATACCCATGCTAGCTTCGATACCGCACTAGCAAAGATGCAAAGGAAAAAAAAAAAAGAGTCCTTGTGAGTCCTCAAAATTCTTTCTTAAGCTTTCTAGTTTGTAATATAGAGCTTAATGTTTAACACTTTATGTTATAGTTGATTGGTGGAAATCAAATGGTGGCCTAGCTATACCACTACAAAAGGTTGCAAAGCGCATTATTGGTCTTTGTTGTTCCTCATCCGGTTGTGAATGCAATTGGAGCACATTTGATTTTGTAAGTATATAGATGTAACAAATTAGTTTACTTACGGGCTATTGGGTTGTTTTGTACTTTTGTGTGTTGTTTGATTGTTTCCACTTTCTAGCTCCATACCAAGAAGAGGAACCGGCTAGAGTTTATTAGATCGGATGATTTGGTTTACACCTCATATAACAAAAAGATTGCATCTAGGTTTCAAAATCTTCGCGAACAAGGTAACAAATCCAACCCTTTGTTCCTAGAAGAGTTCCAATGGGACAATGAGTAGGTCAACAAGGATGCTGCAGCGGCTGCACAAGTGCATGCCGGTGAGGATGATCTTCTATGGTCTCATGTTGATGAGGCTCTCAATGCAACATCCTCGCTTCGTGGTCGCAATGTTCCTAGGAGAGCTCATGAGGATGTCCAAGGGAACCAAGTCCAAGTTTATAGTCGACATACATCTCCATCAACTCATGATCGTGAGAAAGAAGATGATGTTAAAGATGACTTTGGACAGCCACCACCACCTCATGAAAATGGTGAAGAATATGATGAAGTGGTGCTTGGACACAGGGATGAGTTAGAGCTGGATGATGAATGAATTTGAAAGATGGAGATGAGAGAAGACTTTTGAGTTATTTTGTTGTCATGACTCATGTGATGCACTCATGCAGTTATGCTACATGCTACTATCAGACTATCACTTTAATTTCTGTTAAATTATCTATGTCTACTTATGTTATCAGTTATCACTTTGTCACTTTGAGAAGTGAACAGTGAAAACCTAGTTGCTATTATGGACTTTAATTTGGTAATGTACTAGTTGCTGTTGATTCTGCTGCTGAATTGTGATGATGTTGCTGCTGAATACTTGTTATTCAGTGGAGTTCAAATGTTCAATGTTGCTTGCTGCAAGTATTTACTATTCATAGTGCAAATTCTTTTGATGCTAAGTTTTGACACACAGGAATTGTATCATTGACAAGAATGCTCGAATTGAGAAGAATGTGGCCTAGCCATTATGAACTCAGAGCCTCATTCAGAAGTATAAACATATAACCCCCTATATAGAATTATTTATTCAACCATTGTTTTGGAAAGCCTTTGGGATTCACATGTATAAGTATAATGATCTCTTTAATATGTTAACAAAAATTACACTAGCCATTGATATAATGATTGTACCAATACTTTATTTGTGTAACTGATCACCTTACTGTGAATATCATATCATGTCACTATGTCAGCTTTTTATACATTTAGTTAGTAAGTATTCATGATTTCATTCAAATTGTCTTCATTGTTAGGAACTCTGATTTTCAGCACTCATGAATTATAAACTTCTATACAGATGCTCCTGGTCCTGGTGCACCAAGACAATGGTGGTTTGGAATTGGAGGTGGCAGTCTGGCACACACTGATTTGACTCCTTCATATATCATTGAAGAGGATGTGAACTGCGAAGCATTTCCATTCTGTATGTCACCACTCAGCACTTCTAGTCTTCCTACATATTTCAAAGTCATGCTTCCTAGACTGCTATTGTGCATGCCTATTTAATTCTGCTGCTAAATTCTTGGATGTTCAATAAAATAGCATGCCTAGTGAATAGTGACATTGATCTACCATGGTTGCGGTTTAGTGGTGTTCAATGTTACTTGCATTAATTTGTGAAGATAGAATGCTAGTGTGCATCACTGACTTAGGGTATTATATGAGGTATATTTTATTACCACCGTCTAACTCTTGCCGTGGCAGACGTCCAGGCGCCCCATGTTCGTCGCGATTTGCCGGAGCATCATGACAACCTTGCTTGTGCCCATAACAAACATGTGCCATGCGCGCGCACCAATATATGCTTGGGAAACTACAGTATACTCACTCAGCCACACCAACCCATTGATTACAAGAACGTGACATTAACTATATGTGATGACTCATGCGTAGACCGCAATAAATTTCCGAGAGTATAAACACATTGTTCTTATAAGTCAGAGAAAATAAGTATACATCATTACAGTAGATTTGAACATAGCACCTTCAAACTTAATTGGACCCAGTCACCAAACCAGGCCAAACATTGGCATTACATGAGCACACAATAAAGCATTGCTTGGTGCATCCCCCCCCCCCCCCTCTTCTTTTTTGGGAAAGCAGTTTGGTGCATACCTAGCTAGCTATGCAGCCAATTTATGCATTTACCTCATATTTAAAACTTAGTCAAATTTATTAGAATCCCCCTTATTTGCTTAATTCTTCGATTAGTTATATGAACAATGCTTAAAGCAAGGCAACCTCACAAATTCGTTTGATTCTTGTTATTTTCAAGAAAGGCAAGAATAGAAAGATGTACATAAACAAAACAACGAGTAAACTTTGGTAAGTCAGGCAGACTTGATATATACCAGCTAGTAGAAGTTTTGAGGCCATGAAGCAAAACAGACCTTGAACAGTAATTGATGATCTACAGGAGTATATGTAGAAGCACGTCCACAATTTAGGTCTTAGGATCAGAACTAAGCAGCAACGAATGCACAATACAAGAATTATGTACAGTTTTGTGCAGCAACTTAATACTACACAAAAAAAATTCACAGAACGAGCACCATATTTAACCATGTGGACACACACACAAAATTGCAGACAATAATGCAGACCACAAAATTCCATGCCCAGGCAGCAGCGGAGAGAAACCATTTAACATAACAGGTTGCACACAGGAAGAACAGCTCCGCCCAAAACAAACGTACGCCACGAGCAGGGGGAAAAAAGTGGTTGGGAAACTACGGCATGCTCACCCAGGAGGCCGGCCAGGCCTAGAACCGTAACAACAGCATATATTAATCGCCAGAACTGATATTTTATTCATAAAAAATGATTTTTTTTTTTAAGAACCCTTTTTCTAATCGCCACCGCGCATACCTGTGCTACAGCAACGCCACCTTCATAAATCGCCCCCAAAGAACAAAAATACCTCGATAAATGGCCCAAGTAATCGCCGTTTCGATGGGCAAAAAAATCAGAATCACTAACCAAGGAACTAATTAGCGATCCCATCTAATCGAACAAACAACACTCACGCAACCGGCACCATAAGAAGAACAAGAAAAAGAAAATGAAAAGGCTTCCGTGTGCGGGGGGTTAGGGCTCCGGAAGCTTCTAGAAGCTCGGGGGTTCCTTACCTGGGGCTCGAGCGGCGAAGCGGGGGTGAGGAGGGAGACGGCGGCACCAAGGAAATGGAGGGACGAGCGGGAGGCGCTCCGGTGGTGGCTTCTTCGCTACTTCTCTCTCCTCTTTATTTTCCACTTTTTGGGTTTTTGGAATCTGTGCTGTGGGGAGGAGGAAAAAGGAAAGATGGAGAGTTTACCATTGGATGGTGCGTCGAGCACGTATGTTTTGATACCGGTTTATAATGATAACTGATTTGAATTTAATATAATAATATGAGTATATATTTATAAGTATATATTTATTTAATATATGTATATCAAATATCACTTATTATATTATTCTAAATACATAGTAATATTATTAAATATAATATATAGTTATCAATTTTACTGGTATGACTGTTATTAAAGTCAGTATAACCGGTATCGAGCCGATATTAATCGGTATTGGTCGGTATTGAGACTGGTAGGGTACGTAGAAATACTTTGTGCCGTTTTAAGTGATGGTACGATATATACTAGCCTATACTGGCGGAATGAAACGGTAGTGATAAGTATAGAGTGGAGGCCCCACTCATGGGAAATGGATGCCCGTTGGATTTGAAGAGTAATTTTGGGTGCTAAAATATGTTTATGCTACAAGATTTGTTTGCGGAGAAAACAAAAAAAAGAGAATTTAATCTCTTTTTTTAAGAAAGGATCTCCTTTTCAGCTCTACCCTACTGTTAACTTGCATTCATTGCCCCTAAAGTGGTTTTCTCGTTTAAGTTGCCCTTTTTAGCTCTTTTTTATGTATTCGTGATTTCTACCCTACCTGGTGCACATGGACATCCATACTTGCTTCTCAAAACTTGCAACCTTCGTAAGGGCATTGCATGTGGTGATCATTTTGTCCATCTCTACATTGTTCTTCTCCAGGGGCGAAGCCGTCAGGTGAGTTCATCAGGCTTCAACTCATCTTTCGGTCCACCCCGAACACACCTCTAAGATGGGCCAGCCCAAGACCTAGGTACGGATCACTGAGATTACTCTCCACACAGAACATTCAGATTTGTGAAGCCTCCACAGCCACCATGTATCACACAGAGACCACATCTATAGACGCACACGTGCAGCAGGGAGAGATGAGAGGGGCTACGCTGCACACGCACCTTAGGCGGCAGTACCTAGCGGCGTTGGCGACTGGTGCCCAGCGGACTGGCAGAGAGCAGATCCGAGACTCCGAGAGGGGCTAGAGGGTGATGGCCGGTGGGCAGCGGCCGAGGCGCCGAGGCCACCCTGGCCGACCAGCGTAGCAAGAGGAGGCCGCTAAGCCGCTAAGGAGGAGCCGCCGCACCACACATGTGCATCGTCGTTGTGGCCTCACTGGGGAGTGGGGGAGCCAAAGAACTAAAGTTTGAAGAAGTGAAGTGCGCATTTGCTTTGCTGAAGAAGTGAAGTGTGATTATGATTTGTGAAGACTGAAAAGAGGAGAGGAGGCGAGGAGCTGCTTCTAGGGACTGAGTGCCTGAGTGGACTTGTAGACTTGTAGTTGGTCACTTGGTTGGTTCTTAGTTGGAGAATGGAGACTTGGGTGACCCGTGATTGAGTGTGTCGTCGGCTTATACTGCTGTCTGCTAACTGCTGAGTACTTGGTTAGTTGGCTTGGCCCATCAGGGTTTGCAGAGGCCAGGTATCGATGTTCTAATATCGATCTTACATATGATTTGTTTGGATTTGGGAAAACTCTAGAAGACTCAGTGTATGATCATGCAGAGTAGAGATACAGAAATTTTTATATAGATTTGGGCCTTCTCATGGGAGAATAATAATCCTACGTCCTGTGTGATCATTTCTCAGAGAAATTGATTACAACTGAGATTAATGCAAAATGGCTAGCACTCTCTGCTGATCCAACGATTTCTGATCCCCACTCTTCCCTGATGTCAACCTTTATATAGTCGACGAAGTGGTGGCTGTTGTCCCATGCCAAAAGACACCTCAACACTTCGGGTGATAGCCGTCTGATGGAAGTTACTGTCAGAGAGATGTAGTGGCCCATTCATCGTGCGTGGTTGTTGTCAGAGAGAGATTATGTGCGATTATTAAGAATAAGCGCATGTTCAAACCGCTATGTTAGACAAGCCCACGATGAAGTAAGTTGTCATAAACAAGCTAGTTGGGAATATGCTGATTGCAGGAAGATCCATGACCACGAGATGATCGTAGAAAATCTTACGACTAAATGGTCGTAGAAAGACTTATGACCAAGGGGTAGTCGTAGTATGACTTACGACTATGTAGTTGTAGGAAGACTTTCGACCAAGGGGTAGTCGTAGTAAAACTTACAACTATGTGGTCGTAGGAAGAATTACGACTACGTGATCATAGAAGAACTTATGACTATATTATCGTAGAAGAACTTACGACTATGTGATGGTCGTAGAAGGGCTTACGACTAAGTAGTCGTAGAAAGACTTGCGACTACTATGTGAAATTTATCCGTTAACGATAAAGGATATACTTGGAGAATATACTGACATAATATGTATAGGATTATTATATCCTCGTCATCTAGCCTCCAACTTCAAGTGAAAATAACTTACTTGAGAAAGTGTGTTCGTATACGAAAAGCAGTTGAAAGCTAGGCCTTTTCGACTCGCATTGACCAGAAATGACCATGCACAATAAGGTAATTTCACTTGAGTTGTAAAAACAGACGGACCTCAAATAGAAGAATTGATGAATTCCAATCGATTTTCACCGCCCTTTTCACCAGATTGGTTCCCAGGATAACCGTTTGGTTGCCAAGATGGATAACTCACATGGTTATAAAAGCTTACCTTAGGGTAATTTTTGGTTTCCTTAAGGATAATCGAGTTTAGCTCGGCTTCTCTGCTACTTAAGGATGCTCCCGCTGAGAGGCCCCTTGCAGCTCTACTCGTAGTTGAAGATGCAGTGGAGATGGTGGTCGAAGAGATGACCACCGTAGCAATAAAAGCTGCTACCGAAATTGCGAAGACTACGACCACAAAGATGGTCATAGCAACTGAAATTCAAGCGGCTAAAGACAGGGTAGAAATACCTAGTTAAGAGGTTGGAGACCTTTCGGAACGTCGTGCTGAAGAGGAACGCATCGAGTATGCTCCTCTTCGTTCCCAAGAAGGTACATCTGGAGAAGGAGGAGAAGAAGAACAGCCTAACTTCTTCTCTACATTCTTTAACCCTGCATTTGTATTGGGATCTTCTGCTGATCGAGTTGCAAGCCGAGTTCCACACCCAAAAAATCTTCCCAACAAAGGGAACATTTTTTTTATGATGAACGTCTCAAAAAAGTGTGATAGAACAAGGTCGACGAGCTCAATCAACTCGAACACTCCAAGCGGGTACATACCAAATTTGCCCGTGAGAGCATGAACGTAAGTATCAAGTACTTAGGCATTCTTACTTGGTCTTTTCTAATCTCTCACCAACCTTCTTTGTTTAGAGAGCGTTAGAAGACATGGCAACTGTAGCTGAATATCACAGGCAACTCATGCTCCTACGATAGGAATATGCTAAATTCTCCAAAAAGGCAGCGGAATGGTAAGTTACTAGCTTATGTAGTTGAATTCTGTTCCGACCACTTATCCAGGCTTTCATGTCTACTTTAACCTTTGCAGATCTAAGAGCGATACACGGTTTTTAGCTACTGTGCTCAACAATGAGAGGGCCAATACACAACGGCTAAAAAAAGAAGATGTCGACCAATCAATAACCATTATGAAGGCTAATTCTGCAATTAGTGCATTGCGGGAGAAAATAAATAGTAAGTTTTGAACTTAAGACTATTTATTTAGTTGTCTTTCTGGTGTTCCTTATCCTTTTCTTTTGATAGAAAAAGAGGCTAAAGCGAGTAAGTCCCAAACTGAGGTCGAAGAAAAGACCAAGGTGATTAGAAAACTTACTCGTATCAATAAAGAGACCATCCAGAGAATGAAGCTGCTATAAGAAGAGCACAAAGTTGAAGTCAATAAGCTTTGGATTTTATTTATGTTTAGTTTGCCTTTGTTGCAACTTGTATCTTCTGCGTGTGTTGACTAGACCACCTGGTCAAGATCCTTATTTGGAATCCCACATTACCAATAATTCATAAATATTTGTAATTTTAGATTGCTTGTTATCTTGTTCTTGTGTGTTTTTCGGTTGTATGCAGGCCCATCCTCCAGGGGAGGTAGCCTCTCCCGTGATAGGTTGGCTAGCAGCATCTCGATGTCCTGTAGAGTGAGGGCCATCTCCCCGAATAGGAGGTAGAAGGTGTTCATCTCAGACTGCCACCGGTCCAACAAAGCTGTCAGCAATGACCAGTCGAACGGGAACCATCGTGACCGCTCTAGGCCGGCCTCAACCTTCCCGGAAGCGCTGTCCATGTCGATGGCCTCCTCCAATTGCTTGAGAGATAAAAGGCCGACATTGCTCAGCCTGCAAAGCACGAAGAAGTCAGTACGTAGCGAAAATATCGTGAAAAGATGTGTCACAATTTTTAGACAGACCTGTCTCTCCAGTGTTGGTCCAGTCTCCAAGTCTGCCGGGGTGTCCGCGTACGAACAACCCCCAACTAGGTCGCTTCATCCCCGCCCTCAGGTATGAAACATGATGGCTCGCGCGGTGATGTGCGTCGATGTGCTAGTCTAGTAGGCCGAAAGGCCAGTCTGAACCACCAAGGTTGCGAGTCATACCTGCAAATCAATTTGAAGCTAGCAATTGTGACACAATTACTTACATATATAACAAAAAGTAAATTTAAAATAATAATTAAATGAATTATACTAAGGTGTCTCTACGGGATCCCTGAATTTTATTTTAGTCATTTGTGGATTTTTACAACTCAAATGTTACTTAAATCGTCACTACAATTTTAATCGCTACGCGTAATCTTAAATCGTCGCGCACTATTTTAAATCAGTGTGTGCTATTCGAATCATCACGAATAGTTTTAAATTTTTTGATGGTTATTAATTATTCTAATAATTAAAACTACTTATTAGAGGGTTTTACAATTTATAAACGACTAACAAAATTAACTAGGCCTTCAAATGCACAACGATCTAAACAGTGATTCAACTATTAACAACTAAATTGACGTTACTTTCTAAATTACATATCTAATAATTTTAGTCGCTATCCTATTATGTTTCGAAAGTACAAAGAAATGCAGGACACTTACTGTCGTCGATGCACAAATCTCTCCTCCTCTCTTCTCCTTTTCTCCTCCTCTTTCTCCTCTCCTCCTCTCCTCTCTTTTCCTCTTTCTCTCTTTACTCTCGGCCAAAGCGAAATAAGCAATGCGCTTGGCCGGCCGCATGCGGTGTGGGGTTATACTCCCTAGGTGCCCAACCATTAGGCAATTATAGGTCTTATTACCAAACGATTGGACGATAGGGACAAATCGTCTAATGGTTAGATATCTTGGCCACGTATCACCTAACAATACCCTCGTGACAAAGACGAATTTTTCGTACGAATAATCCATTTTTTATTCGAAATTACAGAAATATACCCGCGGTAAAATTTTTTACAAAAATATGCTCAAGTCGCCCAATGGAAGGGCGATCGAGCCTATCGTAACCGAAGCCGATTTGTCCTGTCGCTCTACCATCGCGATCGCATCGATCGCCTCTCATTGGCGACTTTAATGCGATCGCCAATGGTTGAGCGACAGGATCAAACCTTCGCCAAAAATAGTGAAAATTGGTGGAGATATTCTTCATTGATCCAAAAGCCTTGAGAAAATTTTTGAGCAATTTCGCCACGGATCAAAAGTTATAGCAATCGAGGAATACAAAGAGAGGAAACGGAGTGATTGAAACTCGCTATAACTTTTAATCCAGAGTGCTAAATTGCTCAAATTTTTTCAAGGCTTTTGGATTAATGAAGAATATCTCCACCAATTTTCACTATTTTTGGCGAATGTTTGGTCCTGTCGCTCAACCATTGGCGATCAGATTAAAGTCGCCCAATGGGAGGGCGATCGGATGCGATCGCCGATGGTAGAGCGACAGTGACGAATCAACCTGGTTGGCGATAGGCTCCAGTCGCCCTCCTATTGAGCGACTTGAGCCTATTTTTGTAAAAAAATTTCCCGCAGGTATATTTCTGTAATTTCGAATAAAAAATAGATTATCCATAAAAAAAATTCTGACAAAGACACCACTTTATCTCTCTCGTAAGATCCTTGGGAAGATTCGTTAGAAGGCCTCTTTATCAACCCCTCTTATTTCTTGCCACCTATATAAATAAAAAACCTCATTATAGCCGGGGGGATTCCGGCCCCCTCGCGCTATCCACGTCGGCGCCCACGCCGGCCGGCGGCGTGGCAGGTGAAATTGCGACGACGCCGAGCAACTTTCCTCGTGTTTTTGCAAATTACGTAAAGGTCCTTTTTCCTCGCGAATAGGTCCCTGTAAGTTTTTTTCCTAAAAAATTTTTTGATGGCGCCCCGCGGGTTTTCGAAATTACGTATAGGTCCTTATTTACTTACGTACAGGCCCTTACAAGTCATCACTTTTTTGCAAAAAAACCCTTTGATTTTTTCGAAATTACACATTTGTCCTTGGTTTTTTTTATGAAGCTCCCTGCGAATTATCGCCTCTTTTACTTTTGTCCACACGGTAGCTAGCGCGGCGTGCGCCGCGCTTATGCGGCTAGTTGTTCATTACGCAGTATCCGCTCCTTTTCACTCTCATTTCTTCTATACGCACAGAGGCTGATTGTAAATAGGTCTAAAAAAATTCCAACCAAAACAGAAAATTAGGTTAAGTATGATACATATGCACAACTCAGCTGCCTAGTAATTATATAATTAAACTAGTTTTGTTGGAATTTTCTCGGAATTCCCTTGTGCTGGTCTCTGCCCCAATGCAACCTGCCTGGTCCAGGGACAACAGCTTCCCCGTGATGCGCCTGCGAACTGCGTCCCAGCTCCTGTACGCGAAGGACAGCAACACCAGCAGCACCTCTGCTCCTGCTGTCTTCACATGATGCCCCCGCCGCGCCTTGGGTACCTGCTGGAAAGACGAGAAATACGAGATCGCCGACATAAACGCGATCGCCCGAACTCTCATCTTTTATTTCTTTTGCTGCTGACTTGCTCCTTTACATTGCTTCTCCCTCTCGTTACTTCGTTTACATGAATCTACATAGCCTATTAAAGGCTGGTTACATGACTAACAAACGGACACCATCAATCTGACTCAGCTTCTACTACAGACTCATACAGGAAACAGATTTGTACGCATATATGTATACAGTAAACCGACTCAATAAATTCTATGTATCCTACCCAAACTCAATATTTTCTACTAAAAACAAGATTAATTCCATCAGATTCTTCCTGCTTACAACTTAAATAATGGAGCTGATGTCTCTACATAAGACATAAGTACACTGTAGTACAAACAATCAGGAGCTATTTTAAGGAGAAATCAGAGATGATGATGATACATAAAGAGAATATGGATTGGTTATAACTTGTTGATTGTGGATTCTATTGAAAAGATAACTTCGAAACCTTTAAAATTCTTCTAAATTAAGATGTAAACATTGACGTTATTGTTATCCCATGTTATTTTGAAAATAACCAATTTACTACAGTATCAGTTCTTGTTAGCAGCTAACATGATTGTGGAGTCCACTATAAGGCCACCAGACTCAACATGGCTTTAACTTACATCTTGTACTTGAATATCAAAGACTCAGGCTATTAGGAGTGGCATCATCTCTAGACAGCTAATGCCTAATGGTACAGAACAAACCTATCGATTTAGCTGTTTGAGACTGATGCCACAATTGGAGGCACTTAAAAACAGGTTCATCCTAAAGCATGGTTGGCTTTGCAATCTATTTCATTTTTGGGTTTTTTTAAACAAAATTTTCCTTTTTTCTCTAGGAAAAATATTGCCTTCAGAATCACTTAAGCATCTAACTTCCATAGAGTTATGTAAACAAAAGCTTGATGTTTATCTGGTATTTACGTATGAGTTTTATAAATGAATCAAAAAACTCCAAGGACAGTTTCATTTCACATTTCTCCAATCAATTCGACTAAAAATTAACTGAATATATTAGAACTCCCGATTACTTCAACATGTTGGGGTAGTATTTGTTGGATTAATTGGGATTGACCCATTTTAATTTAGCAATTAATCAAATGAAATTCCTAGGCCCACAACTAATGCTAGGTAGAAAATTGTTTAGTCCCATATGGAGAATTGAATGGGAGTTACACCACTTTAAAAGGTGGAATGTGGTAACCCCCTTGTGGAATTGGAGAGAGCCATTACACGCGCGCTGCCGCGCTGCGCGCCGCGCCGCGCGCGCGTGTGTAGTCGTAACGGGTCGTCGCAGCGCGCGTGTCGCGCGCGTTTTTTTTATCTATTCAAAACGAACGCGACCGATGGTCGGCAAGAACGGTGCACGATTATGGCTGCGCGTTACTTTGAGTAATGGCTGCAGATTACGTCTCTTCGCTTTTCTTTGTTACAAAAGAGGCTCTCCTCTCCATTCCAATGGGATACGAAAGAACGAACTCTCTCGCTTTCGCGGCTCGCAATCTCCGGTCCGTAACCTTGCGCGCAGCGTGTCGGTCGAGTAGGCCTCCGGAACTTCGTCCGCTTGTGTACCGCGGGTAGGCGCGATCAAGTTTTTGGGAGCGCATCGTCGCGACTACTCAATCTGCGACGTCTTCTTCCGGTGGTGAATCGCTCGCGGATCGCATCGCGAACATCTTCCCGCATCAAGCTTCTTCCCGCATCACGCCTTGATCGACTACATCGAATAGGCCATCATGACGATCGATGGTAACGGCGCCTCGGTGTCTCCGATCGCCCCGCCCGAGGGTATAATCCAAACCTTTTTCGTGTATTTGTTTCGTGCGCTATGAATATGTTAATAGATGTTTCGTTAGCTTATTCGTTAGCGAATATAAATACGTCGATGGCAGATCACTCATGCTTGTTTATGTCATGTTTTATATGCTGAATTTCGGATTAAAATATGCCGAAAATTGACTAGATATTCAACAATCCAAAAACTTGATAGGTCTTTTCGTAGTTGGCTTTGCTGCGTCGCTAAGCCACACCCTCCGCTTGATGGTTCAAATTTTAAGAGATGGCGTGCACGCGCGATCCGTGGTTTATCGCCATGGAATGTTTTCATGTTGCACAAGGAAAGCCCACGAGCCTCATTCGATGAGGATGAACGCAAGTTCAATGTAGCGGATAACTTTTTCCGAGGTGCGCTTGTCAACATTCGCGGATAACATTGTGGATGTGTACATGCATTTGCCTACGGAAAAGATATGTGGAATGCACTTGAGGTCAAGTTCGAGTTTCGATGTCGGCGATGAGTCAGTATGTCATGGAGCGCTTCTATGACTACAAGATGGTCGATGACCGTTTCGTAGTAGAGCAAGCTCATGAGATTCAATACCGCAAAGGAGCTTGAGAACAATAAGTGCGAGTTACCGGACAAGTTTGTGGTGGCGGTATTATCGCTAAGTTACCACCCTCTTGGTCGGATTTTGCTACTTTCTAAAGCACAAGAGGCGGGAGTTCATGTTACCGATCTCATTGGCACTCTTGGTGTTGAAGAGAAGGCGAGGCAAAAGATACTCGTGGCAAGAAGGTTGTCTTGAGGAGGTTCTAGCGCCAATTTGGTGCGTAAGAAGAATCCTCGTGCTTTCCACAACAAAAGAAAAATAAGCCTTTGTCAAGCCCAAGGCTAGCACCGAGTTTAAGAAGAAAGGCAAAGGAAAGGGCATTGCTTTGTGTGCGGTGATTCGCCATTGGGCTAAGGATTGTCCAGATCGCAAGGATAAGCGAAGAAGTCCGCCAACATGGTTATTAGTGATGCCGAGGAACATCGGGTACGGTAATTATTTACCTACAGCTTCTTTCTCGTTTGTCAATCACCCGAGTGGTGGGTTGACACCGGTGCTAATATTCATGTTTATGCTGATATTTCATTGTTTTCATCTTATCGTCGGTCGAGGTTGCTCCTTGTTGATCGGAACGGATCGCATGCAATTGTTCATGGTGTTGGTACGGCCGATCGAAGTTTACTTGGGAAAGACGTGCGATTGAAGAACGTGCAGCATGTCCTCCATAAAGAAGAATCTCGTTAGCGGATCTCTACTATGTAGAGATGGTTTTAGGCTTGCTTTTGAGTCCAATAAATGTGTCGTGTCTAAGTATGGAACATTTGTTGGTAAAGGCTATGAGAGCGGAGGTTTGTTCCGCTTTTTCTTTGATGGATTCTGTAATAAAATTGTGAACCATGTGTGTAATGATGATGATGAGTCTAATGTTTGGCATTCACGACTTTGTCATGTTAATTTTGGGTGTATGACGCGCTTAGCTAATATGAGTTTAATCCCGAAATTCACTTTGGTCAAAGGTTCTAAGTGCCATGCGTGTGTTCAATCGAAACAACCTCGCAAGCCTCACAAGGCAAGCAAAAGAGGCGAGGAATTTGGCACCGTTAGAACTCATTCATTCGATTTATGCGAGATGAATGGCGTGTTGACTAAAGGGGAAAGAAATATTTCATGACGCTTATAGATGATTGCACTAGATTTTACTACGTGTACTTATTGAAAACAAAAGATGAAGCATTGAATTACTTTAAGATCTATAAAGTCGAGGTAGAAAACCAACTTGAAAGGAAAATCAAGCGGGTAAGGTCCGATCGTGGAGGAGAGTATTTTTCAAATGAGTTTATCAGATTCTCGCGAGGAACATGGAATTATTCATGAGAGGACGCCTCCTATTCTCCCGAATCAAACGGATTGCCGAAAGAAAGAACCGCACTCTAACCGATTTGGTTAACGCCATGTTAGACATCGCGGGACTTTCTAAGGAATGGTGGGGTGAGGCTATATTGACCGCATGTCATGTCCTCGAATAGAGTTCCTACAAAGAACAAAGAAGTAACACCATTCGAGGAATGGGAAAAGAAGAAATTGACTCTCTCATACTGCGCAAGACTGGGATGTTTGGCCAAAGTTAACGTACAATTGTTAAGAAGCGCAAACTTGGACCAAAACCGTAGATTGTGTATTCCTTGGTTATGCTATACAGCGTGGGTTATAGGTTCTTAATTATAAAATCTGGAGTGCCTGACGTGCGTATTGGTACAATCATAGAGTCCAGAGATGCTACATTTTTTGAGAATGAATTTCCTATGAATAATGATGTACCTAGCTCATCTAGTCAAGAACCTATAATTTCCTTGATTCCTTTGTGCCGATAGAACATGTTGAGGAAACGCCTATGGAAAATCTCAAGAGGATAACAATGAAGTTACTCGAAAGAGTAAGAGACAGAGGATTGCAAAGTCTTTTGGTGATGATTTCATTGTATATCTCGTGGATGACACTCCAAGAACCATGGAAGAGGCATATTCTTCTCCTGACGCTGACTATTGGAAGGAAGCAGTACGGAGTGAGATGGACTCTATTATGTCTAATGGAACTTGGGAGGTTGTTGACCGTCCTATGGGTGTAAACTCAGAGGATGTAAATGGATTTTCAAGAAAAGCTTAGGCCTGATGGTACAATTGAAAAGTACAAGGCAAGGCTTGTGGCCAAGGGTTATACCTGAAAGAAGGCGAGGACTTCTTTGATACTTATTCACTGTTGTCTGATCGACCACAATTCGAGTACTACTTGCCCTGGCTACTTCTCATGGTCTTCTGCTCATCAAATGGACGTTAAGACAGCTTTTCCTAAATGGAGAGATGGAGGAGGAGATTTATATGGATCAGCCAGACGGGTTTGTGGTAGAAGGTCAAGAAGGAAAGGTGTGCAAGTTGTTAAAGTCTTTGTATGGCCTAAAGCAAGCACCTAAGCAATGACATGAGAAGTTTGACAAAACTTTGACATCTGCTGGCTTTGTTGTGAATGAAGCTGACAAATGTGTGTACTATCGCTATGGTGGGGGAGAAGGAGTGATCTTGTGCTTGTATGTTGAAGACATACTGATTTTTGGGACCAACCTCAATGTGATTGAGGAGGTCAAGGACTTTCTGTCCAAGAATTTTGAGATGAAAGATTTGGGAGTGGCTGATGTGATTCTTAACATTAAGCTACTGAGAGAAGGTGATGGTGGGGTTATACTCATGCAATCCCACTATGTGGATAAGGTCTTGAGTCGCTTTGGTTATAATGACTGCAAGTCTGCTTCTACTCCTTATGATCCTAGTGTGTTATTGAGGAAAAACCGAAGAATAACAAGGGATCAATTGAGATACTCCCAGATCATTGGCTCATTGATGTATTTAGCTAGTGCTACGAGGCCCGACATCTCGCTTCTTCGTGAGCAAGCTAAGCCGGTTTGTTTCAAATCCGGAGATGATCATTGGCGTGCTCTTGAGAGAGTGATGCGCTATCTAAAGGCAATCGTGAGCTATGGCATTCACTATGCCGGGTACCCAAAGGTACCGGAGGGATATAGTGATTCAAACCGATCTCGATGCCGATGAGATAAAAGCCACGAGTGGATATGTGTTCACACTTGGAGGTGGTGCTTTGTTTCTGGAAGTCTTGCAAGCGCACCATCTTAACGAGGTCAACAATGGAAGCGAACTCACAGCGTTAGATACCACCACCGTTGAGGCCGAGTGGCTTCGTGAACTCCTTATGGATCTGCCGGTGGTTGAAAAACCGATACCGCTATCCGATGAACCGTGATAATCGATCGTAATTATCAAGGTGAACAGTTCTAAGGACAACATGAAGTCATCTAGGCATGTTAAGAGGCGGTTGAAGTCCGTCGAAAGCTGAAAACTCGGAGTTATAGCATCGACTATGTCCGCACAACTAAGAATCGCGCACCAATTTACAAAGGGTTTATCACGTAATGTGATAGATAGTGCATCGAGTGAGATGGGCTCGAGACCCACATGAGTCATACCACAGTGGTAACTCGTTCTATGTGATCGGAGATCCCGTGAAGTAGGATGGTGAAACAAGTCGTTGGTTGATCGGGAGAGACCTTACAGGCTCATTTCTTCGATGATGCGCTTCTCTCCTATTCTCGTATGGCAGGTTGGTTTTTACCTTAATGTGATCCAAGTGGCTTTTTAAAGCGAGAGATGTCGCCTACAGGACATCTTAGAAAGAACACACCTATATGAGTTCGACTGCTGGTCACAGTCTATGAGATTTGGGTGATCTCTAGATACTCATGAATAGGCCTGGAGTATGACTTATACGCTCCAACCAGAGGGGATGTTTTAGGCAGCCTAGTACTAGTAAAGGAATTGGGTAAAGCTTGTTCGCACAAAACTGTCAATTCAAGGCATAGTCCATTGTTCAGTTGTGGATGAGTGTAACTCCTTTCCTAGGTGGATGTTCAACTTAACAGTCTCCATCAAACACCGGTATATCAAACAACAAATAGAATCGAGAGCATTTCGTGTGCCTTGAAATTTGGTGGGATTGTTGGATTAATTGGGATTGACCCATTTTAATTTAGCAATTAATCAAATGAAATTCCTAGGCCCACAACTAATGCTAGGTAGAAAATTGTTTAGTCCCATATGGAGAATTGAATGGGAGTTACACCACTTTAAAAGGTGGAATGTGGTAACCCTTGTGGAATTGAGAGAGCCATTACACGCGCGCTCTTCGCTCGCCTCGCGCGCGCCGCGCGTGCGTGTGCGTAGCGGTAACGGTCGCGCGCAGCGTGTCAAAGTGCGGCGCGTTTTCTTTATCTATTCAAAAACGAAACGCATCGATGGTCGGGCAAGAACGGTGCACGATTATGGCTGTGGTTACTTTGAGTAATGGCTGCGATTACGGTCTCTTCGTTTTTGCTGTTACAAAAGAGGGCTCTCTCTCCATTCCAATGGGATACGAAAGAACGAACTCTCTCTCTGTTTCGCGGCTCGCAATCTCCGGTCCGAACCTTGCGCGCACAAGTTTCGGCGAGTAGGCCTCCGAACTTCGCCCGCTTGTGTACCGCACGTAGGCGGCGATCAAGTTTTTGGGCGCGATCGTGCGACTACTCAATCGCGACGTCTTCTTCCCGGTGGTGAATCGTTCGCGGATCGCATCGCGAACATCTTCCCGCATCAAGCTTCTTCCCGCATCACGCCTTGATCGACTACATCGAATAGGCCATCATGACGATCGATGGTAACGGCGCCTCGGTGTCTCGACCGCCCCGCCCGAGGGTATAATCCGAAATCTTTTCTGGTGTATTTGTTTCTGTGCGCTATGAATATGTTAATAGATGTTTCTGTTAGCTTGTTCGTTAGCGAATATAAATACGTCGATGGTAGATCACTCATGCTTGTTTATGTCATGTTTTATATGCTGAATTTCTGGATTAAAATATGCCGAAAATTGACTAGATATTCAACAGTATTGTATTTTTTTTTATCCATAGCAAAGCATGGACATTCAACTAGTGTATAGTATATATTACTGTAATACTGAAAAACATACAGTGTGTTTCATGAAATATGCTCCTCTGTGTTTTGATGATGTGACATTGTTCAAGCGCACTGCTATGAGGAGTCAAAGTTAACAGGCATAAATTACCGATAGTCATGAATCTAGGAGAATAATTTTTTTTAAAAAATCCTCATATGTACTTATTTTTCTATCTGTAGCGATGTAAGACCATATACTACAGTTCATTCAAGAAGAATCTCTCATGAGTCACAAGTAGAGAATCATTATAAAACAATATTACTATGGTACAAAGAATGAAAATAAGGCAAAAGAAAACTATATACCAGTGAACTCAAAACAGCATGTATTCAGTTTTATAAGTGGCTACTTAATTAATTTGTGAGGAAAAGGGCAAGATTTTAATTTGCATTCTTCTTACTAGTTAATGAGTAGAGGACTTGCATGACTAGTGTGAACACCCCGGCCTATCCTCTGAGCCCAAAATACTACCACTATTCTATAATTGTACCATTTACAACCATGGTTGCTAGAATTAGATAGCATTCCCTCTATTTAAATTTCAAAGTCATGTTAAACGACATAAGCATAACGACGGGCATTGAAGCAAATGTCAATTTGCCGATTATATAAAGAAACACATGAGCCACACACGTCTAAATATATCAACTAAGGGTGGTGTGCAATTCACTATTCTGTATAGGGAATATATTTGCTACTCCCGTCCATGTATATCGTCTTCAATGTTCACCTAAAAAAATAACAAATAACAAGGATGAGTCCAAAGACTTAGCAAGCATATAATAAACACAGTAGCATAGCAATTCAATAGATTCCATATATGTGTTTATAAATATGATTGCTGTAACTATATTACTGTCTTCTATTTCTTTCATGTCATGTTATGTAATGCGATGCGTTTGCCACTGTAACTTATACCGGTATAGTAGAGTGTTCACCCATTAATGAACCACTCTTACCCCGTCCTCTTTCATACGGGGTCCCAAACTCCACTCCTGTGGAGGTGCCTAACTTTATGTCTTACTCAAGAGCATTCTTGAGTAGTCATATAGCTTTCTCACCGACCTGACTCATGCACTCCGAACTAGCTATATGACTTACTGCTCTGGCTCATATGCATTTGTGCATAATGCAACATTCTTTCAATGTCACTATTCAACTATTTGCGTCACTAATCAAGATATTATTAACATGTAATCATGAATATCATCCCATAAAATAAAGTGTGACGGAACATGTATCAAGTATTCATCACAACCTATTATTCTATCATGCACTTGCCTATTTAATCTCGAGGACGATGTGTAGACAGCACCATGCCAGAGCCTCCACCTGTACAAGCATCATCTAGTCTCAATATACCATAGCGATACATTCACTCATATGAACGGCATCGTTTCTATGCACAAACCCAACACAAGCATCAAAATGCTTAGGGTTAAAAAATTTTCGAAGCAGGTTTTATCACGCACTCTAAATCTTTTTCTCCCCCTTTTCTTTTCTTTTCTTTCTTTTGCTTCTATCTTTTTCTTCTCTTTTTCTTTTCCTTTTCTCTTTTCTTTTCTTTTCTTTCCTTTCTCTCTTTTCTTTTCCCTCACTCTCTCTCTTTCCCTCACTCTGTCTCTCCTTTCTCTCTCTTTCACCCCATCCGGCCGAACCCTTCTCCCCGCCACTTCTTCACCCCTAGTGGCTCTCCTCCCCTAATCTAACACCGCCACCATTGTGGGGCTCCCGGGTGAGCCACCGTCCCTCGGCTTGTCCCTAGTGGTTCGCCTACTGCTGGATCTGCAAATGCCATTTCCCCTTGGTTTCTCCGTCATCTCCCGGCTTCTCCATGGTCTCGGAGGTGGCTAGAGGTTCCCAAAATTGCTCCTCACTAGCCGACGCTTGGTTTGGCTCCTACCAACGCTGGCTACCCCATGCCTCTAGCCACCTCGCCTAGCTTTGGTCTCATGCATCGCTGCCAACCAAGGCTCACCTCCTGTGGTTGTGACATCAACCTCTTCGGCATCCATGGTTCCTATAGCCTCCTATCTCGTCGCCACTAACTTAAGTGCTTTGGGGTTCCAGCTCGATCATGGCCAAGCCCATGGCTTTGGTCCCCCATGGCTTGCTATGGTTCCGCAGTTCATCTCTACCCTTCTTCCTACCTGAGACGGTGCACTCTTCCCCCCCCCCCCTTTACTTTACATATTTTGATTTAGCTTCTATTTTTTGTTTTGCTTTACTCTTAATCACGCATGGCTGGGGAAAGTTTTGCAGCTTTGGCCATCACATCAGGACTTGGTGGGTGGCATGCATCGGGGAGCATGTCGCCCTCCAAGGGCGCGTGATGGTTCTTTCGCAGACTCGCCAGCATCGCATTGTGGTCGGGCTGGTATGGAGGAGAGAAAATGGTTAGGGGAATGGGGGCCTCCTTGGATGTCGACCTGACAGTGGTAAGTGATGATAATGTTCTTGGTGACGTGGTCGGCCTCCCTTTGTCGTTGCGGTGGTTGTCAACTTGTTGTCCTGTTGTTGTGGTGGTCGTCCCAATAGGTCGATCGTGGTCCTCACTCCTCTTCTTCATCTTCTTCTGCTTTCTTAGCTCCTCTCCTCCGACTCCCTCTTCCTTGATTCCTCTTTGTGGCTGGCTTTGTTGGTGGTGATTGTATTCGTCTTGGGCTTTGGTTTGGCCGAGTTAAGTGATGGTGGAATGGTGCATGCCTTCTCTGGCTTGGTCTTGGGTGTTCTCTTGGTTATGCAATGAAGTGAGGGAGATGGATGCTGGTGTTTGCTTTTGAGGGAGAAAGTATTCGGTTGGTGTCTCTCTCTTAGCTTGTGCATTGCCGAGGCTGCCCTTTCCTTATCCTATTGGCTCTCTCAGGTTGTTGTTTACTCATGGGCCATTGGTTAATAGGGTGAGTTCAGCATTATTCTTCCTTTTTCTACTACGGAAGTTAAGTTGATAAAAAGAAAAGTAGATGTTGGGCTAAGTTTTCTGCTGAATGATGAGACTCAATTAAGTGAAAGGCATCGACCGACCCTGGACGATCCTAATATCTCAGTGGGCACTAATTAATTCGGCATTCTAAGGCCAAATGGTTCTAATGACAAAACCTTTTGTTTCCTTTATGCTCTCTTGAATTGTCTTTATACTTCGCTTTCCTTTTCTCATTTCTACTCGTATTACATAAGGAGCATATAAATTAAAAGGTTAAAAGCAGCACCAGCCCATGCCGTCTCTGTAATTATACCAGCGGATCTCGTGATTCGAAGGTAGAGTGGTATTATTCGGATTAGTCGAGGCACATATTGACATATAACTATAACCGTCAATATATTTTTTGCCTTCATAACCTCAGAACCTTGAGGACGGGGTAGCACTACCAATACGAAAACCAGGTAATGAAAATGTCAGGGTTAGTTACAACTTTATGACAAAAGAGGTCCTCAAAAATGAAAAATCATTTTTCCGCATTGTTCAATACAAATTTAAGAATTGTAACCTATGATTAAGAACAGTGAATTAACTAAAGTGAGAGAATAAAAACTGAATAGTAAACAATCAGATCTAAACTAAAATAAGAAAGCTCTGAACAATTCTAGTAAATATCAAGCCAGAATACAATCTGATGAAGGTTAAGGGGCTGGACTGGAAAGCTTCACAGTGGATACACTTTTGTGCTTAGAATCAATTCATAATGGTCAGAATATTCAACTTCTCGATGTTATGGGTGGAAAGTATCTGCCCTTTTAGACATGTTTTGTAAGTTAGCTCTCCCAAGTTTTGATCATACCAAGCAATTGAATGGGATACGCATTAACTAATACTCAGCACGCTAATTATGGAATTCACCCAGATAAGTATTGTCGCTTATAATTCCCAAAGGAGCACATTCTCTTGGTTGATGCCACCTTATCGACAGAAGAGTTCTACCACGAGGTGATGTGTGCCATTTAACACTGTGGAGCTCGTGTACAACGCAGCTCCCCATGCATTTTAGTTCCCTCTCAGCCTAGAAACTAGAGAATGCATTTGGCCTCTTCTTGCTCTTTCATACAAAAAATTCCATTTGCTTGCTAATTCCCAATTTTCATGCTTCATAGCATCTGTAACCCATACATGAGATGCATTAATACGACCACATCTACCATTGATAACTTATTCTACCTTCGCACCTGAAGACAACCCACAAATAGAAAATGAAGAAGATATTACAGGGAACAGTGTCGCAGGGAGCGCATCAGGTACACACGAATATATATGTTGCTGGCCAAGATAGAAAAGAGTTTGTATCTATGGGCCAGTTCTTTAAGTCAATAGCTGGCGGCTTTTGGTTTTTGCTATAGTACCTAACTTTCAAACGGAGTATTTTCTCAAGACGGAGTCTACAAGTTAAACCATCTACATGTTAAAAGCCCAACATCTGTACCAGCCAAAATCACAAATAAGTATCTATCTCTCCGTAATATGTACCGTAAACAGCCAAAATTCAAAAATTTCAGTCAAAAATCATAAACCGCAGCTAAAAAGAACATGCCCTATATACCTAAACATGGGAAACTGGTGTTGAATTATGTGGGCCAAGCCCATACAATAAGAATAATTCCTAAATTAAATCTCAAAGGTCCACTCATGCAAAGGAGGCTTGCATGTGAATTTTAGTACCATATTGCTAATTCTAGGAGAGGAAGACCACCTTAAAAGGGATGGTGCACTCCTAGCCACTTGAGGCATGTGTGGGAGAGAACTAGAGGATCACACGCGCGCGCTCGCTCGCCTCGCCTCGCCGGGTGGGGGGCGCGGGCGCACGGCACCTGCGTGAATGGTCCGACAAAATCGGCTCCAGGTGCTTGCACAGGCGCGGCTTCCTTTTGCAATTTTATTTTTGCTGTTTTGAGTGGCGGTGAATCCGGATCGGTTACGCGTGACTAATCCGTTTCGGTTACGAGTTATGGAGAACGTGCAGGCGTCTTGATCACACGTCCTGATTCTTCTATAAATACTGAGTCGCCGCCTCCATACAGAATATGCGAAAATCAATCTAGGGTTTTTGCCTCCTCCATTGTGCTGCGCCGTCCCACGTAGTCTACTTCATCCCGTCCGCCGGCGTGCACTGTCGTTCGGGAGAGCAGTCTCGGAACCGCCGCCAAGTCCTCGCACCGGAGAGGCGAATAAGGTTTTGGGAAGCGCTCGCGCGATCGCTTGTCGTAGCTCGCTCGTCTTCCTCGTCGCTTGGCTTCGCGAGTCGTCATCGACCGTGTCATCCGCACCGCGCTCGCAGCGTCAACATTGACAAACCAATCGTAAGCAGAATCGTCGGTACCTATGGTCATGTTCTCCGTATTAGATCTATTCATGTATAGTTTCCTGTTTTACATGTCTAGATCTTTTATGCCTGTGATGGTTCTGTTATTTTGCGTGCATAATGTCATGATTTATTTATGGAATAAATTGAACCTACATGTGCTTATATTTTCAACAATCCAAAAACCTTATTGTAGGCACTATGGTTTTACTATGGCTGGATTTGCCGATGCACTGAGGTCGGATAAGTTCTCCGGTGTGCACTTTAAAAGATGGCAGATCAAGGTCACTCTGTGGCTTACTGGTATGAATGTATTCTGGGTTAGTAATGGCAAGCCTAAAGGTGTTCTTGATGCTGAAAAGCAGAAAGAATTCGAGACTGCCACTACTCTCTTTGTTGGATGCATTCTTAGTGTTCTTGCTGACCGTCTGTGCGAGGTGTATATGCACATGACAGACGCGAAGGAGTTATGGGATGCACTGAATTCCAAATACGGTGCTACTAATGCCAGCAATGACATGTATGTCATGGAGCAATTTCGTGACTACAAGATGGTTGATAACCGTTCTGTAGTAGATCAGGCTCATGAGATACATGCCATTACCAAGGAACTCGAACTCCTGAAGTGTGCCCTACCCGACAAGTTTGTGGCTGGATGTATTATTGCGAAATTACCTTCTTCATGGAGGAATTTCGGAACAGCACTCAAACACAAGAGACAAGAGCACTCTGTTGAGAGTCTGATTGGGTCTCTTGAAATTAGGAGAAAGCTCGGGAAAAGGACGCCGTGTCTAAGGGTGATGGAGGGCAGTCTAATGCCAATGTGGTACAGAAACCCTCAAGCAAGAACAAAGGGAAATTTGTCAAAGCTCAACAGACAACCAACTTCAAGAAGAAGAACAACAACAACAATCAGGATGATAGAACTTGCTTTGTGTGCGGTGAGGCTGGTCACATGGCCAAGAAGTGCCCACAACGCAAAGGAAAGAAGGCACCTGTAGGACAGACTTCTAAGTCTGTTCACGTGACCATTGGCAAGATTGGAGATGGGACTGGGTATGGTAATTTACCTATTGTTCTTTCAGTTAGTCAATCTACCAATTGGTGGATTAATACAGGAGCTAATGTACATGTGTGTGCTGATATTTCGTTGTTTTATTCTTATCAGGTCGCCCGGGATTCCTCCGTCCTAATGGGGAATGGGTCACATGCTACTGTTCATGGTGTTGGCACGGTAGATCTAAATTTTACTTCAGGAAAGATCGTGCAGCTGAAGAACGTGCAGCATGTCCCTTCTATAGACAAGAATCTCGTTAGTAGCTCCCGTTTATGTAGAGACGGGCTTAAGTTGGTATTTGAGTCTAATAAAGTAGTCATGTGAAAGCATCTAGGCCCCTAAAAATATTGGTTTTGGTAATTAATGAATTTATGTGAATATGAGACTAATGTGTGCATTAAGTGTTTGCAAGGATAAGTTCAAATGGCAAAGAAAGAGGCTCACAAAATATCCCATGAAGATTCAAGATCTCTAGGGCGACAAGGTAAATAGTTTAGGTATCTATTTTATTTTACCGGTCTTGGAGTTAGGTTGGAAGACCGGATTATAGGATAGACGCCGTATAATTAAGAGGGATCATGGTGATTGCTTGATCATGTTCAAATGTGCCATTTGGATCAATTTAGGATCATGCATGCACTTAGAAATTAAAATTAAATCAAATCTGTGCATTGTCAGAAAATCCGGTAGTTCCGGTGTGTATTGGACGGAACTACCGCAGTCCCAGAGTACAGGCGCCGGCGAACGTTTTTCCAGAGAGCGCCCGGACTCAGACTTAGTCTCTCGGAAATCGGAAGTACCGCGGGTTGACCTGCGGAACTACCGGATGGCCGGTAGTACCGGGCACCCGAGCGGAACTTTATTTCCAGAGAGCGCCGGAGTTTAACTTAGCCTCTCGGAAACGGAAGTACCGCGATTTGACTGCGGAACTACCGCATGTGCGGAAGTTCGGATACTTGTGCGAACGTTATTTCCGAGAGCGCGAGAATAAAACTTAGACTCGTTGAGATCGGAAGTACGGTCCCGAGCGGAACTTCGGACGCCCGTATACCGCGATTTCAACGGCGGTAGTACCGCACTCATTGACCAACGGTTACTTCGACTCTCGACATAGCCGCTCGTCCGGTCACGAGGGTCCGGAAGTACCGCGTTTTGCTCGCGTAGTTCCGGATTTCTGAATTTTCAGGATTGTTTATTGTAACGGCTATTTGAGGTTGGTGAGGTATAAATACACCCCACCGAACTTGGACATGTTGTTGAACCTCCATTGAATACATTTGAGCCTAGTGCAACCTCTCACACCTCATTCACTCACTTGTGCATTCATTTGAGGTAGTTGACCCAAAATTCAAGTGCATAGCATTCTAGTTGATCCATTGAGCACTTGAGTGAGATCAAGCCGCAGTGGTCTATTCTCTTGGTGCTTGCCGGCACCTAGACGGCTTGGCGGAGTTTCGGTGATCTTCTCAAGAAGATTGTGAGAAGCCCCAGAAGATTGTGAAGGCTTGGAGCTCGCCTACCCGGAGAGGGAAAGGGCTTCCAATAGTGATCAAGGTGCTTAGGCTCATTCGTGGAGCCGGTCCGATTCGTTCGGGCTTACCTCAACGTGGACTAGGGGAGACCGGCAAGTCTCCGATCACCACGGTAAAAAGTAATCGTGTCAATTGTGGTTTGCTCTCTTGTGATCATTTTCATTCAAGCAACGCTCTTCATTCATATTACTTGATTGCTTGCTTAGTTAGAGTAGCAATTGTTGTTCTCTACTATTCGTTATTGCTCTTAGTTGATTACTTGTGCTAGTGTTTGTTTGAACCTCACTGGGTTGATTAGGGGTGTTAGTGTTATCTTGCTCTATTCATCTATCAAGTTTAAAATTGCTAATTAGAATTAGACGAAAATTTTAAAACCTCCTATTCACCCCCCCTCTAGTCGGCCTCCTCGATCTTACAAGTGGTATCAGAGCTTGGTCTCTCATTTTTAGACTTAACCGTCTAGAGAGAAAAGGATGGCTAGTGAGGGTATAGCAATAGGAAAGGCACCTCTATTTGATGGCTCAAATTATGCTTATTGGAAAATTAGGATGTCTATTTATTTAAAGGCCATGAGTCCTCAAATTTGGAAAGTCGTAAATGAGGGTTACGTTATGGCTCTTGATCCGGATCACCCAACGGACCAAGACGGGCGTAATGCTCATTTAGACGCCCAAGCTATGAATGCTCTATTTGGAGCCTTGAACGCGGATGAGTTCAATAGGGTGAGCAATCTTGAGACGGCTCATGCTATTTGGACTACCCTTTCGGAAATACACGAAGGGACACCCACGGTCAAGGAGGCCAAATTGCAGCGGCTTAGGATCAAATATGAGACATTCACAATGTTGCCCCATGAAGACATCAATGAGATGTACTCAAGGCTCAACAACATTGTGAATGAGCTTAAAGGCCTTGGAACTAACCTTTCCGATCTTGATATTGTTCAAAAGATGCTTAGGGCCTTGCCGGAGAAATATGAAGTGTTGGTGACTCTCTTCCTCAACTCACCGGAGTTGGCAAGAATGACACCAACACAATTGTTGGGCAACCTCATCACCAACGAGCTCTACAAGAAAGACAAGGAAGAGCTCTTGGAGCAATCTTCTTCCAAGAATAAGAAGATCACCGCTTTCAAGGCTAAAGCGGTAATGAGTGAAGAATCCGAAGAACATGATGAGGAGGACTCCGAAGAAGAATTTGCGCTTCTAGTAAGAAGAATGAAGAAGTTCATGAGAAGGCGCCCATTTCGGAGCACAAGCCACGAGAAGACCAAGAAATGGCATTCTTCCTCCAACAAGAAGTTTAGCAACATTCGTTGCTATGAATGTGATGAGAAGGGGCACATTGCCTCTCAATGTCCAACAAAGAAGGATGACAAGGAGAAGTCATCAAAGAAGAAGAACTACAACGGCAAGAAGAAGCTTTTCAAGAAGCTTCACAAGGATGGCAAGAATGAAGCCCATATTGGTGAGTGGAACTTCGAAGAGGAGTATTCGGACTCTGACTCAAGCGAGGACGAATCTCCCAAGAAGAAAGGGCTTGTGGGCATTGCAATCAAGGAGGCTCCATCACTATTCTCCACTCCTACATGCCTTATGGCTAAAGGAGAAAAGGTAAACTTGCTTGATGATGATGAGCCTTCATATGATGACTTGATGAATATGCTAGTTGAATTAAATGAATTTCTTGGAAAAGAAAAATCAAAGTTTAAGGTCTTAAAGAGAGAACACATCTGTCTCAAAGACTCTTATGAGGAGCTAAAGGAAGCTCATGATTTGCTTCTCCAAGAAAATCACAAATCTAGTACTAGCATTGGAGTTACTTGCAATATCTTGAATGAAATGTCTAGTATAGAAATTTCAAAGTCTAGCATATCTACTTGTTGTGATGATTTACTTGCCATACCTTGTTCATCAAGTGTAGATTCTAGAAATGCTTTAAATCTTGTTCATAATGATATCATTGCTAATGAAAACAAAAATTTAAAAGAACAAGTGCTAAAATTAAACAAAAGTTTAGAGAGGGCTTACAAGGGAAAGGAAACCCTTGATAAGTTACTAAGCGATCAAAGATGCTTTTTAACAAAGAGGACTTGGATATGTCCCCAAAAGGGTAAGAAGCCGGTATACAAGCCTCCAAGGTTTGTAAAGGAAAATGGTAAGTATTGCACAAAATGCCGGTGTATTGGACATATGCAAAATGATTGTTCTAAGAATAACATGCATTCCATTGGTTTATATGATTCTTGTTATATGCTTAGAAAATCAACAAATGGAAATGTTATTGCTCATTTCATTGGCACCTCGATTTTGGGTGCTAAAAAGAAATCCATTTGGGTACCCAAGACCTTGGTCACTAACCTCCAAGGACCCAAACAAATTTGGGTACCTAAAAAACTTGATTTTCTTTTGTAGGTGAACTACAAAACCGGTGGAAGGCATTGGGTGTTGGATAGCGGTTGCACCCAACACATGACCGGAGACCGGAAGATGTTCACCACATTTGAGAATGGAAGCAATGACAAAATCACATTTGGAGATAATAGCAAAGGAAAGGTATTGGGATTGGGTAAAATCGCTATCTCAAATGACCTTTCAATTTCTAACGTATCTCTAGTTGAATCATTAAATTTTAATTTGCTATCCGTTGCTCAAATATGTGATCTAGGCTTAACATGCTCATTCTCAAAAGAAAATGTTGTAATCTCAAAAGATAATAATAATGAACTAGTCTTCAAAGGCTTTAGATTTGGGAATCTCTATTTGGTAGATTTTTCTTCAAATGAGTCTTGTTTAAAAACTTGTTTAATTGCAAAAACTTTGTTGGGTTGGTTGTGGCATAGAAGGCTAGGTCATGTGGGAATGATTCAACTCAAAAAGCTTTTTAAGCATGACTTAGTAGTTAGCTTGAAGGATGTGAAGTTTGAGAAAAATCGACTTTGTAGTGCTTGTCAAGCCGGAAAGCAAGTCGCTAATTCTCATCCTTCCAAAAGTATCATGTCGACTTCTAGGCCATTAGAGCTCTTACATATGGATTTGTTCGGGCCAACAACCTATAAGAGCATTGGAGGTAATAGCTATTGTTTAGTCATTGTGGATGATTACTCTAGATATACATGGGTCTTCTTCCTAAATGACAAAAGTGAAACCTCCGGGATTTTCAAAAGTTTTTCAAAAAGGGCTCAAAATGGGATTGCCAAAAGGAAAAATCGCACGTTGACTGACTTGGTGAATGCCATGTAGACACTGCGGGCTTACCTAAGGCATGGTGGGGGGAGGCTTTGCTAACGTCTAATCATGTATTAAATAGAGTTCCTAACAGAAATAAGGACAAAACACCATACGAGGTATGGATTGGGAGAAAACCATCACTTTCTTACTTGCGTACATGGGGGTGCTTGGCGAAAGTTAATATGCCAATAACTAAGAAACGTAAGCTTGAACCTAAAACTGTGGACTGTGTCTTTCTGGGATATGCTAATCATAGCATTGCTTATAGATTTTTGATAGTTAAATCTGAGGTACCTGACATGCACGTTGGTACAATTATGGAGTCTCGAGATGCAACGTTCTTTGAGAATATCTTTCCAATGAAAGATGCACATAACACTACTAATCAACCTTCTGAAATAATTCCTAGTTCATTCACACCTCCTGAACCTTCTGAACATACACATGAACTTGTAAATGAGGAGGATAACAGTGAAGCTCCTAGAAAGAGCAAGAGACAAAGGATAACCAAATCCTTTGGTGATGATTTTACTGTGTACCTTGTGGACGACACTCCCAAGTCTATTTCAGAAGTGTATGCATCTACTGATGCAGACTACTGGAAGGAGGCTGTCCGTAGTGAAATGGATTCTATTATCGCTAATGGAACCTGAGAATTGACAGATAGACCTTATGGGTGCAAAACTGTAGGGTGCAAGTGGGTGTTCAAAAAGAAGCTTAGGCCTGATGGTACTATTGAAAAGTACAAGGCTCGGCTTGTTGCCAAGGGCTATACTCGAGAAAGAAGGCGAAGATTTCTTTGACACTTACTCACTGTTGCTAGACTCGACCACAATTCGAGTACTACTTGCTTTGGCTGTCTCACATGGTCTTCTCGTTCATCAAATGGACGTTAAGACAGCTTTTCTTAACTGAGAGTGGATGAGGAAATTTACATAGAACGACTGATGGATTTGTAGTAGAAGGTCAAGAAGGCAAGGTGTTAAAGCTGTTGAAATCTTTGTATGGTTCAAACAAGCCCCTAAGCAAAGTGGCATGAGAAGTTCGATAGAACACCGACATCTGCAGCTTTCTTTGTCAATGAGGCAGATAAATGTGTATACTATCGCTATGGTGGGGGTGAGGGAGTTATCCTATGCTTGTATGTGGATGACATCCTGATTTTTGGGACAAACATCAATGTGATAAATGAGGTCAAATCATTCTTGTCTCAAAACTTTGATATGAAAGATCTGGGAGTGGCTGATGTTATTCTAAACATTAAATTGGTTAGAGGTGAGGATGGGATTACACTTTTGCAATCTCACTATGTGGAAAAGGTCTTGAGCCGTTTTGGCTTTTCTGACAGTAAGCCTTCTCCAACACCTTATGATTCTAGCGTGTTACTTCGTAAGAATAAGAAAATTGCTAGGAATCAGCTGGAATACTCTCAGATAATTGGCTCACTTATGTACTTAGCTAGTGCAACAAGGCCGACATCTCCTTTCTTTGTGAGCAAGTTGAGCCGGTTTACATCTAACCCGTGAGATGATCATCGGAAGGCGCTTGAGCGAGTGTTGCGCTATCGAAAGGTACCTCGAACTTTGGACTTCACTATACCGGGTACCGTCGGTCTTTGGAGGGTTATAGTGATTCCAACTGGATCTCGGATGCTGATGAGATCAAAACCACTAGTGGGTATGTTTTCACTATTGGTGGTGGTGCTGTTTCATGGAGGTCTTGCAAATAGACCATTTTGACGAGGTCAACCATGGAAGCAGAGCTTGCGGCACTAGACACCGCTATTGTTGAAGCAAAATGGCTACGGGATCTATTGATGGATCTACCTACGGTGGAAAAGCCAGTGCCAGCTATCCTTATGAACTGTGATAATCAAACCGTTATCGCTAAAGTGAACAGTTCTAAGGATAATATGAAATCGTCTAGGCATGTCAAGAGACGATTGAAGTCTGTCAGGAAATTAAGAAACTCCGGAGTTATAACCTTGGATTACATCCAAACAAATAAAAATCTGGCAGATCCCTTTACAAAGGGACTATCACGGAATGTGATAGATAGTGCATCGAAGGATATGGGTATGAGACCCATGTGAGTTATCTATGGTAGTAACCCAACCTATGTGATCGGAGATCCCGTAAATTAGGATCTAGGAAAAACAAGCCATTAGTTAACTGAAGGAGAGTAATTTCAACCCTCTCTATGTGAAGATGCAATACTCTCAGAAACTGCAAGGCAGGTTGGTTAAGGCCTTAATGTGTTCTATTGGCTTTCAGAAGCGAAGACGCTATCCTGCAGAACGTTCTTGAAAGAACACACCTATATGAGCCCGACTGTTAGTCGCAGTCTATGGAGATCTTGGGTAAATCTCCTACTAAGCTCATGAAGAGACCAACGAGTATGACTTATACGCTCCGACCGAGGGGTAGCCTACTGGCGGCCTAGTATCAGTTAAGTCTCTAAGTGAAGCTTGCTTGCACCAAACTTGCAATTCAAGGCGTAGTCCATTGTTCAAGTTGTGAGTAAGTGTAGCTTGGAGTTCTAGGTGGATGTTCAACCTTAATCGGTCTCCATCAAACACCGATATATAAACAAGACATTGGAATTGTGCAAATCTCTATGGGACTTTGAGATCTGGTGGGGGATTGTTGAATTATGTGGGCCAAGCCCATACAATAAGAATAATTCCTAAATTAAATCTCAAAGGCCCACTCATGCAAAAGAGGCTTGCATGTGAACTTTAGTACCATATTGCTAGTTCTAGGAGAGGAAGACCACCTTAAAAGGGATGGTGCACTCCTAGCCACTTGAGGCATGTGTGGGAGAGAACTAGAGGATCACACGCGCGCGCTCGCCTCGCCGGGCCGGGCGGCGGGGCGCGGGCGCACGGCACCTGCGTGAATGGTCCACCAAAATCGGCTCCAGGTGCTTGCGCAGACGCGGCTTCCTTTTGCAGTTTTATTTTTGTTGTTTTGAGTGGCGGTGAATCCGGATCGGTTACGCGTGACTAATCCGTTTCGGTTACGAGTTATGGAGAACGTGCAGGCGTCTTGATCACACGACCTGATTCTTCTATAAATACTGAGTCGCCGCCTCCATACAGAATATGCGAAAATCAATCTAGGGTTTTTGCCTCCTCCATTGTGCTGCGCCGTCCCACGTAGTCTACTCCGCCCCGTCCGCCGGCGTGCATCGTTCGGAGAGCAGTCTCGGAACCGCCGCCAAGTCCCACCGGAGAGGCGAATAAGGTTTTTGGGAAGCGCTCTGCGCGACTGCTTGTTGTAGCTCTGGCTCGTCTTCCTCGTCGTTTGGCTTCGGCGAGTCGTCATCGACTTCGTGTCATCCGCACCGTGCCTGCAGCGTCAACATCGACAAACCAATCAGAACAGAATCGTCGGTACCTAACAGTCATGTTCTCCGTATTAGATCTATTCATGTATAGTTTCCTGTTTTACATGTCTAGATCTTTTATGCCTGTGATGGTTCTGTTATTTTGCGTGCATGATGTCATGATTTATTTATGGAATAAATTGAACCTATATGTGCTTATATTTTCAACAATTGACACATTTTGTGGATATGGAGAGAAACTCGGGAACAAATTTTCTATGTTAGGGTCTATGTTGGCAGATGAAGGGAGATGGGGTTTATCAATAGAAAAAAGGGATGAAGATAACCACATTATTATAGGAAACCACATTATTATAGGAAACGGGACGAACGCAAGACAGCAACTCCCGTGAAGGGCAATATGCAAATAACGAAACAGATACAACATTAATGTGAATTATTAAAATAGGATGAGCAATGGAAATGTAAATACTTAACAAGATGGAATATTCATAACTGCGTTTTGCTTCAGTATTCACCTTGATAAAGCTTTACGACCCCCAAAGCAAAAAAAAAAAGGTTATTAGTTTATTACCACCTCTGTTCACAAGCAAATGCTGTTTGGAACTTTTCTGACTACTAATATAGTGTATTAGTAGTAGCTAAAAAGTATATAAGTTTGTCATCTGAAATAATATTAATAGATTCATCATAAAAATGACTTTCATAATATCACATTTTATAGGTTTTTTTACTAACATATTATGGTGAAACTTTAAACTAGTTAAAGTTGCATCTTGGAGACCATGTTGTTATCAAAAATGACATGTATTAATGAACGGATGGAGTAATAGGTAGGAACAAATTATGCTAACAGTGACTAGCTTGATTATTCCGTCCCTATTAAAATCCCAAATTTGCCCTCATTCCTATTTGTTTAAACAAACCATATATCGCTAACGAGAATCGTCCCCTACATCTTTTCATTGGTTCGTCTTTGCCCATTCAAATGAGTTCATCTATGATCTGATGCCCATTCAAACCATTTTTGCTGTAATATTTGTATAGATTTGCTTGCATACTCAACACAAGCTCAAGCAATAAGAATAGCTTATTTGTTTACCACGCTTCAGATTCCAGCTAGAACTCAGCTTATATCAAGCAATAAGTATAGCTTATTTGTTTACCACGCTTCAGATTCCAGCTAGAACTCAGCTTTATCAGTTTTGAGTCCAACTTTTGGACAGGCTGATCTTGAGATGACTCACAAGATGCAAGTCATGAACACTTGTGCATCGCTACACTAAACACCCAGTGCTGAATCGGTAAAGCTTCAATTTCCCAGTGCTGCACTTCATTGCATTGGCGGTTTCTGTCTGTCTGCATTCCAGACCATTAATTCCTAGAATTTTATTTTTAGTATTCTGTGATAACTAACAGCTACATTTTACTATTGCCTTCCTTATACTGCCTATATTAAACCTAGGGGCTTCCTGGCTCCCCGGCTCCCACCACCTCACCAGATTTATGAAAATGCCCTTTGGTTTTTCAAAATAGCGTACAGGTCCTCTATTTTCATAGAAAGGCCTCCGCACGCTAGCTTTTCAGAAAAAGCCCCTCTATTTTCTAAAGTTATATATAGGTCCTCGATTTTTCAAAGAGACCCTCCTTTCACAGGATAAATCCCCACAATTTTTCTTTTGTTATGTATGCGTCCTTGGTTTTTTGTGAAAAACCTCTATCCTTTTCTAGAATTACGTTTGAGCCCTTACTTTTTCCAAAAAAAAAAACCTTCCCACAAATTGTCGACTCTTTTGCTTCATCCATGCGGTAGCTAACGTGGCTTGACACCGCGCTTCCGCTGCTAGTAAGTTATAGGCCCCATTCTAAACAGCTTCTGGCTTTTAAAGTCAAAAACCGTTTGAAACATGTTGACTCTTTAACGTGCCTTTTTTATTCTCTCTTTTTCCTTTGTATTATCCATAGAGATATATAATTGTGTTTTTCATTTCTTTTCCTATTTTTCATTTATTGTCGTTTAATAGAATACCTTAAAAAAGCCAACAACAGCTGCAGTGCTATTTCAACCAACAGCCATAGCACTTTTGAACAATGCCATAATCATGCATGATTAAACTAGTCTAAAAGTGTGTGCATACCATATAATGAGTTTTCATGGATCCTAAATTCCTAACAAAACAGTCAGAATTACAAGAAATGCCTGCTGTTAGATAGCTCCATTCTGACAGGTGAATGAAGTAAATGGAGTATGAAAATATGTTGATATATACCGCTTTGCTATTGCAAATGTGTCCTGTCCCAAGACACCTCTACCAAACACTCTAGAAGAAGGAGCAATAAAACCTGTCCTGAACTGAAATATTATATGGAGTAAATAGAAGATATCTGTGAAAAAGCGCAGGATACTTGCTATGATTTCCAAATTCTTACCCAGATACAGGCAATTATTGTCACCGTCAATCACTGGGATATAGAAGAATAATGGGTCCACAGAAACAGCAATAAGACGTGATATCACAAATATCTTGTTCCATCTCTGCAAAAATGGCCCTTGAAGATCAAGAACTCTTGTTTTGGACTTAGCTGATTTATTCAGGGGTTCAGACTGTGAATAGTTCCCTAGGAATGAGAAGGCTCCGACAGTTCCATCCATTAACAAGATCCATCAGCAAAAAAATAAATAAATAAATAAATAAAAATAAAAAAAACACAATCCGGACGGGCGTAAGAAGTTAGGAAATTCCCTGAAAACAGGGGCCTTTTATAGCGTCTCATAGCGCAGGGGAATCTGCCACGTCCCCGCTCCTTCCCCGCCCCGCCGCTTCCTACCCCCTCGCCCAGATCCGAAGCCATTAAACCAAGCGCCACTGGATCTCGCCTCGGGGAGCGGCAGCGGCATCGGGGCGGAGAGAGAGCCAGCCAGCCATGAGATGGTATGCATCGGTAGCCTGAGGGCGCTGGTGCTGCGTGCGGCGGGGGGTGCGGGCAGGCGCCGGGGGCCCAGGGTCCTGTGCGGCGGCCGGGCGGTGGATGTGCGCGTGACGCCTCGCGCGCGCGGGCACCGGTGGCGCGGGTTCTGGGCGGTCGCGGGCGCTGCTAGGGCCAGGATGATGCTCGACTCCTCCTCCTCCGACTCCTCCGGCGCCGCGGCGGCGGCTGCGGGGCAGGTGCAGCCGCAGCGCCGCGTGGCGGGGGCCGTGGTCCAGGCGCAGGACGGCGGCGCTGGCGCGTACGCCAGCGCCGGGTGGGAGAGGTAATGCACTTCCCCTGTTGATGTTATAGCTGTAGTTATTTGGCCTTCGCTCCATGGCCTCAAGTAACCTGTCGCCATTGCGATGCTTTGGCTTTGGCTAGAACTGGAACCGTTTAGGTCTTTGCATTTCCATGTGGACCTTGCATTGTGCATTGGCTTGTCCTATGGTGGTAGCCAATAAGCATGCAGGGGGGTACTCCATTAAACAACAAAAGATGCAAATCTACCATGTGTTTTGATTGCAATGAGCGCACTACAGCCATGAGTACGTTAATGTACTAGCAAAACAAACTACTTATCTTAATGGTCATATAGTCTAGGTGTAAAGCTAGGATAGTAGCGATACTATTGTCTTTTAATGACGTTAACTGGCGGTCACCGAAATTTGTGCTTGTTATTATTTGCTATTCTTACTACTAAGCAATCACCAGGATTTTAATTTTTCCGTAAGCATGTTGTCTGTGGAATTTTTATACAATGCGATGTGTGTGCTTTTTTTTATTTAACTTTGTAGAACAAGAAGAAAATAGAAAATAACTTCAGGTGTACTTGGCCTGTTTTAGTCACTTATTTGACTGCTTAGGCACTTAAGTGACCGCTTAACCGCTTATGTGATTCACTTGAGCGTTTAAATGGCTTATTTCAGCTGCTTATATAAAGTTGTCAATAGACGTCTAGTGCTTAACCAATGCTTCAGAGTTCAGACCTTGTTAGAACACTGTAGATAACAAAGATTATGGTACCATAGTTATATGCAGTAATATGTTTACTGAACATTGGGTATCCGTTTTTTAAAATGTGTAAATAAGTCTACACTTGGCAAAAAGAATAGGGCAACTGTAAATTGCTGGATCACTTTGAATTAGGTTGTAATTTTATCATTTCATTTGACAAAGTGCAAGTGAACCAACTGTAGGTGCAGGCATGCACCAAGGATATCCAGGCACCTAGTATCAGGGAATTGTCGTCTATTGTTTCAAGCAATTAATGCTTTATGTCCTGCATTCCTCATATAGATAAGTCATAATGTCTGTGACCCTTGGTCTTTTCTTTCTCTACTTTGCTAAAGAAGTTGGCATGGTCGGACAGTCCTGCATTCCTCATATGGATGATAGAAGTCTGTGCTGGATCGAATTCCTTGGAAAAATGCAGTGTTTCTATCAGAGAGTTCTACCTTGTATGCATCAACACGAAATGCGAACACTACCAATTGTGGCGTGACATCCATTTACTGTGGCATGTCATCCATTTTAACATGTAATGCTGACTAAAGATACATGTCATTTCTGTTAACATAGCAAAACTACTGCACTAAATGTATCATAGAGCTGTTTACTTTGTGACCTTGTTTTGATGGGCTAAGATAAACTATTTTTAACTTGTGATATTTAAACTACATATGTTTGTACAAGAATCCTTTGTTCTCTTCCTGTGCTCAAGATGTACTCTCTGAAATTCTTATAAGAGCTTTTTTGACATGCTGCCTGGGTTAACATATTGTCCAAAAATTTTGTGACAGAGGAGATGGTAAACTGAAATGTGGGTATTCAAGTTTTAGAGGGAAGAGAGCCACAATGGAGGATTTCTGTGATGTAAAACTAACTGAAATTGATGGACAGGCTGTTAGCCTATTTGGTGTATTTGATGGTATGGTTTCCAATCTTGCCTTGTCTACTTTTGCGATTCCTTGCCCACCATGTTTTTCTTTTGAAGATCTGGTGCAATAGGTCATGGAGGGTCACGTGCTGCGGAGTACTTGAAGGAACATTTGTTCGAAAATCTTATGAAACACCCCAAATTCTTGACAGATACGAAGCTTGCTATAAGTAATTTTCTCTTGGGCTTTACCTTAAATTTTGCTGTTCACATTCTTTTCAGTGCTGCTAATGGTTATCTTCTCAACTTCAAAAACTTTCAACACAAAAAACAGGTGAAACATATCAGAAAACGGATGCAGATTTCTTAGAATCAGAATCCAATGCCTTCAGGGATGATGGTTCAACAGCTTCAACTGCAGTTTTGGTGGGTGCCCATCTATATGTAGCAAATGTTGGTGATTCCCGTGCTGTTATTTCAAAAGCTGGCCAAGGTATTGCGTGTTGGATGTTTTTTTTCAACTTATTGATTTAACTACCATTTTCTTCTCGAAGAACAAATCTTCACTTAAAGGTCATAGACACTAGTAATGTAAGATACCTTCTTCAGAGAATGCTACTCATAATGGCATGTAATGCCATGTAGGGACATCCTGTTTAACACATTGTTGGAGTGAATTATATTATTGAAACATGTTATGGTCCTCATAAATTCTTGTCTTAGATATGTGCAGAATATTTCTAAATTTGCCTCTCCAGTGTTGATGTATTAGTCGAACAACTGTGGTACATGTCTTTCTATTTTATGCACTTTTCAACCACTTTCCCCACAATTCAATATTTCAATGAACTTGTATGATTGTACCATAGCCATGTCCTTTTTGTTATGATTAATTCTTGTGCCATTATTTAAGGCAAGTGGCAAGGATATTTTTTCCCCTCCATATTCTTGAATTGATATCTAGCTGCAATCTAAATCAACAGCCAAATTCTTGACAGCAATTTCGGCCTCATATTGACATGATAATATGATATGCACTTAAGTTTACCCACATGGTCTGGTTACTAGCTTGGTTAATTCCCTGGTTACTCTGCAGAGCTGTACACAAGAGTTTGGTTTCAACTTTCAATGGTTTCTGATTTAGTTTATGTTTGATTCTTCGCTACCCTTGGATAGATGCCTCAATTCATCCGTTTGTTTTTCTAGCTATGGCACTCTCAGAAGATCACAAACCTAACAGGAGTGATGAACGGAAGAGAATCGAGAATGCTGGAGGTGTTGTCATTTGGGCTGGTAAGCCTTTGCTCTTCATTCTTAAATGCATTGGGCAAAGTTTTGCTGGCACAAGCTCAAGTAGATATGACTGTTGGCAAAAGACTTGTGGTATTCATTTTGAGCCTTCTGATTTCCTGGAAGTTTGGGCACATTAGGTTATCATACTTGTTTAGTGTTGCAATGGTGCAGCCTTAAGCCCTTAATTGCTTCAAGACATGCCTCTTAGTATTTTTTTGTTTATTTTGATTTTTGATTGATAAAGTGCTTTACGATTGGAGTTTTAGAGAATCATTCCACATATTTGATGGTATTTGCCCAGGTACTTGGAGGGTAGGTGGCGTACTGGCAATGTCCCGGGCATTTGGTAATCGTCTACTGAAGCCATTTGTGGTGGCAGAACCTGAAATTCAGGTATCTTATTGGGATTGAGTTATGCAAAGATTCAAGTCCTAATGTTTTTTTATAGTTTAACCTAGTCTAGCTAAAAGCCAATTTTCTTTCCTGGTTTTAGCTAAGTCTAGATACAAGTCACATAGTTTGTGATACTTGATGGAATCTTCTCTAACAAATCGCAGGAAGAATTGGTCAATGGTGACCTGGAATGCCTGGTTCTTGCCAGTGATGGGCTTTGGGATGTTGTGGAAAATGAGGTAACTCTATTACCAAGTGCTGTATTTCTCGCCATGAAAACAGTCAGAATTTTAGGAGCAGACCACTGTTGCCTATGTGACTTTGAACAAAGCATCACCTTATTGTCTTCCATATCTGAATTGGGCTTACATTTTTAGTGATAGCAAAATGTTCTGCTGTGCTATGCAAGGCATACTGGTGTTTACTAAGAACATTGCTTAACTGTCAACTTTGTAGCTCTCTCACTAATATTTTGTTCATGCTTTTTTCTCAAAAAGGAAGCCGTTTCCCTTGTTAAAACAGAAGACGTACCTGAGTCAGCGGCTAGGAAACTGACGGAGATTGCCTACTCTCGAGGCAGCGCTGACAACATTACATGCATCGTGGTGCAATTTCACCATGATAAAACTGGATGATAAGATGGACGACAGCTGATGGAAGGTTTCTCTGCTTCAGGCTATTATTATCCTGCAAGCCGAGTGGAGTTCCTCCCAGATCTATTGCTCCTGTAGCAACTGCTAAGGATTGTTCCAATGATTCCTTTCCTTGTGTGGGGAACATTTTTTTTGTTGGAGATGTGTAAGAGATAATTTTGAATTTGCAGAATACTAATAAATCAACCACGTTTACCAATTACGGGCTAGACATTTCTTTCAAAACATTATATTATTTTTATGTTTTTAGATGATCATGTATTTCTGACAAAGGAAAATAAAAAAAAATAAGTCCAGCCTTTTTCTTTGATAGAGAATTAAGCCCAGCTTCTCAGACGAGTTGATGCCCGAAATGGTATCCATGTCTCTTGTGGGAAAAAGGCTCTATTAGTTTTGAGGTAAAGTACAATGAGCAAAGTTTTTTTTTCTGAGAGAATTGAGCAGGGATTTCTCTAGTCCAAAAAAATGATTCGATTTTTTTTTCAATTGAGAAATTTTTTGATTAAAAAAATCTGTTGCGAACAAACTGATGAAAAAAAAACAGAGAAAAACTTGTTTCGAAAAAAAATTCCATTGTGAGAAAAATCAATGGAGGACCAAAATCTCAAATCCGGCGCCCGCGGTGGCATGGCAATAGAAGAGTGCAGATCCAACGGCCTCTCAGCGGCTGCGCACAAACACAACACAACCATGAATTCTCGTCGTGGAAGGATTCAAGGAGGGGGGGGTTTTTTTTTTTGAACAATCAAGGAGTGAATTGGATAAGGAAAACTGGAGGAATTGTTTTCTTCCTTGTGTTAGCCTCCTCCATGGGCATGCTGGCATTCCACCATGCCATGGTGCCCGATGATTGCCTCGTCAATCTACGAGTTAGATTGGTGATTCAGAGTGGGCAGAGAAGGCTTGCAAGCGGCGAATGATCCATTTTGTTCAAGGGTGGTAACCCCATGTTTGATTGGTGTGGAAGACTGGATTTTTGGTTGGTTGAAACATGCTGACATAAATTGAACAACCAGATGTTCATCTGACCACAAAGCTCAAAGACAAGACCAGGACTTAAGAGTTTATTCTGTAGTAGTAATTGAAGTTTTATTCTGAAGAACGAATGTACTGTAGAGTTGCATTGTTTATGATCTTTGTTACGATGAATTGATGGACAGTGCTCTCTGGAACCATGGATCATTTTTCACATCGTGTCAAACTCCCTTGTTGTTGACATGCGCGCATTCGAGTTTTAGATGGAAGATAGATGTCGAATGCGCACGCATCCTAAAGCGTAATAGACCCAACTAACTTGATCCCTATTCGCCCGCTGCACTCGAGTCCTCTTGCTCTCCTTGCTTGGGGCTCGAACGTGCGATTGCGGCGATGAGGGCCTGGCATGTAGGCCACCGGTCGCCGCGAGCGAGCGCCTCCTCCCTAGAGCCCTTTCCTCCCTCTAGCGACTGGCGTGTGGCGCGGCGACAAGGATTGGCGTGTGGCCGCCGTGAGACACATCCAAATGCAAAAAATAGACGTTGCAAGAGAGCCCCATCGCCTCGGTGACCTCAATTCTCGTCATCGGTTCTCCCAATTTCTCTACCCTAATACCTCATTCTCAAAGCTGATACAGAAGAAATTTGGATTTGGTAGATATGTGTCATGTACTCTATTAGTACGCATATTTCTATGGTTAAGAAGTTTCATTCTTAGTTTACTACATTGATTAAAGCCACTTTTTTGCTAGATGTGCTTGCTAAAATTTGCATGAAACTATATTTCTGTTGATACTTTTTAGAGGAATTTTTGTTGATACTTTCATATGTGTATATAGATATGTATGTGAATATATGTAAGCCTACGATGGTACCGCCGCTTCAATATTAGCATCTCTATGATACGTCACATTTAGTCTAAAAATGTAGCATGATTCTAAACCATGATTAGATGTCCTATTCTACACTATGCAAATGATAGGGTCATGTTCTTATCTGAATTATAGTTTCATGTTTCTGGATTTAACATTGTTTTATAAAATTAATTATATATATTTTGTTCTGTGCTTAACATTCTCGTCAAGGACTGTCTCAATATTTTATTTTGTAAAGTGCTCAAGTTTCATGAGGTCTCAACTTGTTTCATGAGGTTTTATGGTATTTCATAAAATTTCAGAAGATTTCCTAACTAAATTTTATGAGATTTCATTACTAAATTTCATGGTGCTTCATAAGATTTTAAGACCTACTTTCATGAAGTTTTGTGAAGTTTTTGTAGCAGCTTCATAAATTTCAATTCTAAGTGTCATGAAGTTTCATTACTATGTTTCATGAGGTTTCACAACTAAGTCTCAATATTTTTTATTTTATAAACTGCTCAAGTTTCATGAGGTCTTAACTTGTTTCATAAGGTTTTATGACTAGTTTTCATAAAGATTACTGATGCTTAATGTCTAAGTTTCATCAAGTTTTAAGATGCTTTATAAATAAGTTTCATGAGATTTCAAGACTAACTTAAAGTTTTACGATGTTTTTTTTTGTAGCGGATTCATGAAATTGAAAGTTTTTGTAACGGATTCATGAAGTTGAACTCTAAGTTTTATGAGATTTCACAAAGTTTTATGGCTAAGTTTCATGAGATTTTATAGCTAAGTTTCATAAAGTTTCAGGAGGTTTCATGCTTAAGTTGACCAAGTTTTATAAGGTTTTATGTCTAAATTTCATAGTGTTTTATGAGGTATCATAAAGATTTTTTATAGTGGATTAATGAAGTTGAAAGTTTTTTGTAGCTGATTCATCAAGTTGAAATCTAAGTTTCATGAGGTTTCGGGAAGTTTTATGACTAAGTTTTATGAGATTTCATAAGTAAGTTTTATGGTGTTTTATTAAGTTTCATAAAGTTTCAAGAGGTTTTATGCCTAAGTTGACTAAGTTTTATATGTTTTTTTATGTCTAAGTTTTATGGTGTTTCATGAGTTTTCTAAAGTTTTTTTGTAGCGGATTCATGAAATTGAAAGTTTTTTTAGCAGATTTATGAAGTTGAACACCAAGTTTCTTAAGGTTTCATAAAGTTTCAAGAGGTTTCATGCCTAAGTTAATTAAGTTTTATAAGATTTTATATCTATGTTTCATGAGATTTTATAAAGTTTCAAGATATTCATGCTTAAATTGATTAAGTTTCATGAGGTTCCACAACAAAGTTTCATGACGTTTTCAAGAGATTCCATGACTAGGTTTTGTGATGTTTTCATGCAGTTTCATGATTAAGTTTCATAAAAATTTTATGAGGTCCTATGTTCAAGTCTCATGGTCAAGGTTCATGAATTTTCATGAAGTCTCAAGTTTCATAAAAATTTCATGAATTTTTCTATATCCAAGCCTCATGATTATGGCTCATAGATCTTGTCGATCCATTTTCTTTATTGTCTGCATCCCTATCCCTCTAATCATTACTTGTGGCCAATAAAGTCTCTGCAAAAGCATCATGCAATTCATTATCTTGTGCAGTACTAATCTTATGTAAGGTCATATTGACACCTTTGACTATGGGCGGAACAACCTGCACATACATCAAACGAACAAAATTTTAGCACAGAAATCAAGTGAAACATCACACGAAACATCCAACTGAAAGAACTTTAAATAGAATTAAGCTAGGCATTTTGTTGAACATGGTGCATACAAAGTAGACATGGGGGAAAAGCAGAATGTTGCCTGAGACATAGCGGAGTAACAGATAGGAGGAGATTGTGGACAATGTTTCAAGCGCGTGTGAGGAGTTTGAAGATAGTGGCTGAAGCGGATGGCGAGAGGATTCAATACAGAGGAGGATGGCGTCGCTCGTGCTCCGTGCACGCGAACGGAGGAGGATGGCAGGCACGGGGTTCTGACCAGGACGGCGAGGTTCCCACGCACGAAACCAAGGAGGATGATGTTGCTCGAGCTTTGTGCTTGTGACGGAGGAGGACGGCGCGGCGTGAGGATGAGAAAGGATGACGAGGTTTTGCGTGCATCGAGGAGGACAGTGCCGCTCACGCTCTGCACACATGATGAAGGAGGACAGTGCGGCGCGGGGATAAGGCAGGACAGTGGTCGAACGGAGAGGACGACGTCAGCGGTGAGCTCCCTAGAAAGGTAAAAGTATGTAGGAGGACGGGAAGGAGTTCTATGCATTTGATCGCTATCTCAGGATGGACGGTTGGATGCTATATCGCGTTCGGATCAGATTCAAATGGTATACTATGCTATAGTTGTTCTCAATAAAATAAAGCTCATGGTATGGTATGGAAGTTGCATACAAGCAGCAAACATGGGTACAATGGAATATTGTGTGTGGAGGATGAGGGCGACGGGATTTTGCACGCGTTCTTGTGCTGAGTGTAGGTAATGGATGATGGCGGTGAGGTCTTGTGCATGGTGGAGCGCGATGGATGGCAAGATCACAAAAGGCTTCATGCGTGCTCTGTGAGTGCGATGGAGGGCGGTGGCAAGGTCTCGCATGCACGGTGGAGCATGATCAACGACAGTGGGAAGGTCAACGAAGGGCTTATTTGTGCATGGAGTAGCCTTGCGGAAGGAGCGGCGGAGCAAGATTGACGACAGTGGCAAGATCGTGGCAGGGCTCACCGCTCACGTGTGCATGGAGCAGCCTCACGGAAGGAGCAACGACACGGTGCAGATACGCGGAAGGAGTAGAGGCGTAGTCATCCGATTATATGGAATCTAACTTCTAGAACCTATTCTGTTGGGTGGAATCTGCACGGTATACCGCTGTGTAGCGACCTCCATAAAATATATGACACAGCCTGTTCAGAATTTTTTAAAAAAACACCCCCTGTTCAGAAGATCATGCCTTCATTGCAAAAAGAAGAAGAAGAAGAAGAAGAAAAAAAGAGAGGATCACGCACGAGCCTTAGAAAGGATGTGCTGGGCCTGGCCCACTAGTTGGACCTAGACGAGTCGAGGGCCTCCTGGGCCAACGTAACCGACACGAATTTTCCTTCCGATTCTACCTCCAAATACGCGCTTGGGGACGACGGGTCCACCGCTCAGACACAAATAGGAAACGGCCCGTCTCTTCTTCGATCCAAGTTCCATTCCCAGTAACCCCGCGAGCCTCGACCAACCCTACCTTCATGGCAGGCGGCGGCGGCGACCCCGGGGCCGGCGGCTCCGCGCCGGTGTGCAACTTCGTTCGGAAGCCACCGAAGAATATTCGGAAGCGCCCCGCGGCGTCCGCAGGCTCCGACGACGACGGCGGCGGCGGCGGCGATGGCTCCTCCGGCGCCATCGCCGCCGCGCGGTCCAAGAAGCCGCCGTCCTCCACCAGCAAGCTCTTCTTCTCCTCCGCCGACAACACCTCGGAGCCCCGCCGGTTCCAGTACGAGTCGTCCAGGACGATCCAGGCCTCCACCGACAGCCGCGCCACCGCCACGCTCGAAACGGAGACGGAGTTCGACCGGGACGCGCGCGCCATCCGCGAGCGCCAGCTCAAGCAGGCCGAGGAGTCCCTCAAGAAGAACCCCTCATCCGCCTCCGCCTCCGCCTCAGGGGAGGTGTACAAGGGGATCCACGGGTACACGGACTACAAGGCCGGGTTCCGGCGGGAGCACACGGTGTCTGGCGAGAAGGCCGGCGGCTCGCACGGCCCGCTTCGGGCGTCCGCGCACATCCGGCTCTCGGCACGGTTCGACTACCAGCCCGACATCTGCAAGGACTACAAGGAGACGGGGTACTGTGGATACGGTGATTCCTGCAAGTTCATGCACGATAGAGGGGACTACAAGTCCGGGTGGCAGCTAGAGAAGGAGTGGGAGGAAACTGAGAAGGCCCGCAAGCGGCGCATCGCGATGGGTGGTGGGGATGGGAGCAATGGCGAGGCGGAGGAGGAGGATGACGATGACGAGGAGGAGGCACTGCCCTTTGCCTGCTATATTTGCAGGCAGCCATTTGTTGATCCGGTGGTGACGAAATGCAAGCACTACTTCTGTGAGCACTGCGCATTAAAGGTATGACTCAATTTATTCTGCTTTCGCTATTTATGTTGATAATTATGCCATCATCTGTGCAGCCGATGAGTTTGTCATATAGAAGATCTAAGGTGGTGACTTGCTGAGCTAGGCTAATAGTTTGTGATGTAGAAGATAAAATGGACAATTGCTTGGCTAGGCTAATATTTAGCCCAAATTCTGTGTCATGGAACCAGAATCATGATTGTTGGACTTGGACCCTAAAATATGCTGTATCTGCGTTAATATTCTAACTACTGTTCCCTGGATTTGTTATCTTTTGCAGCTAGTTAATTTGTCGTATTGGCTACTTGCCCATAAACTTGCAAACAATTGTGGTAAACATAGGTACATTTAGAAATCAGAACAGTATGAGATTATATAGAAGTGACAAATTAGCAGTTTGTTGTTGATGATGAATAAGTCTCTGTACTGTGGTCTTTGTGGGGCTGTGGTAGTTTTTGTTTTTTGACTGCTTTAGGACAGCATCTGCTTTTGCTTTAGGACAGCATCTGCTTTTAGGACAGCATCTGCTTTAGGACAGCATCTGCTTTAGGACAGCATATTGACCGCTTTAGGACAGCATCTAGGATAGCATCGTAGCATATGCTTGGCTGGTTCTCACCTATAAATTTGTATCCCCAACCCTCGAGTTGGCATGACATTGTGTGAGAAATAAACAAGAAAACTTGCCCCATCTCCTAGTGTCATCCTCTCCATGAGAGTAAGGATCTTGCTATCACCAAGAGCAAGAGTCCGGCGACTAACAAGTGGTATCGAGCCTTAGTATCTGTAGCTTTGAGCATCTCTGCTCATCTCCTTCTCGACCTCGCAGCAGCCCGGCCCAAGAGCAAGCAGCGACTCATTGTCCCCGCTCCTCTCCGAGACGGCGGCGGCTCGTCGAAGCGGCCCTCTCTCCACGCAACAGCCCCGAGCGCGCCATGTCCGCGAGGCGATCTCGGCCTTCGGTCGCCTCGAGCATGCGGCGTCGCAGACGGCCGAGCTCGTCGCAGCAGGCAGCAGCAGCGCAGCAGCAGCGGCAGCTGCGGCGACGGAAAAGTGGCGTCAAAGGCGGCAATGCGGCGTGCGGGTAGCGGCGGCAGGAGGCGGAAGGAAGCAGCGGCGGCGATCACGGCGCGCGCGGCGGCAGAGGTCAAGGCTGCGGCGGCGGCAGCGGCTCCGGCTGGTTGATGGCGGCCGACGCGGACCTCAGTGCTGGAGAGGAGGCGGCGCAGCGGCGAGCGGCGCAATGGGCGGCCGCGACGCCACGCAGCGCGCGGCGGCGAAGGCAGCGCGCGCGCGCGGCGTGGCGCTCTGAAGGAGCGCGCACGGCGGTGGCGCTCACGGAGGAGGCACGCGACGGCGGCGGCGTGACGGGTCGACGAGAGCGCGCCTCGCGAGCAACGCGGCTCTCCCGATTCGCATCGTGGTCACCACGAGTACGGTATCGTCGAGGGCGTCGGCCGGCGGCGCGGTGGCCTACCTCACCAAGACCAACTACGTCGAGTGGGCTGCGGTGATGAGGTGAAGCTCAGTGCGGCATATGTGGGATGCGATCCCGTGCGGCGGCGTCGACTACGACCGGGATTGACGGCGCTGGATGCTCTCATCGCCGCAGATCCCGCCCGAGATGCGATTTCGCTTACCAACAAGCGGATCGCCAAAGAGGCTTGGGACGCCATCATTGCGACACACACGGCGGCGGCCGCGCGCAAGTCTACACCGCAGCACTACGCGCGGGTGGGAGAACACGCCTTCAAGCGGTGAAGGCGTTGATGACTTTGCTCTCCGTCTCAACACTCTGTTGCGAAGTTGGTGCGATTCGGTGGCGACACCTCTGGCCGAGAGAGAGCGCGGAGAAGCTCTTCCGCTGCGTCCCGAGAAGTACAAGCGGATGGCTCGCTCGATCGGGTCTCTGCTGGACCTTTCCACGATGACCATCGAGGAGGCGTTGGGTCGCCTCAAGGTCGTCGACATCGATGAGCCACGAGCCTCTCGGGACCGTCACCATTGGCGGGAAGCTCCTCTCGCTCGGGAGCGGTGGCTGCCGGCCAAGGTGACAAGAAGAAGAGGAGCCTTCCTCCACGACAGCGGCCGCAAGAGTGGCAAGCGCGCAAGCCGCGCAAAGCGCCCGGGGCGGCGATCTTTGGCAAGCAAAGCCAAGACGAGGCGACTCTTGCCACAAGCTGCGGCAAGCTTGGTCATTGGGCCAAGGAGTGTCGGCGACCACGACGCGGCGAGCCCACGTCGCGCAAGCGGAGGAGGAGCGGCCGGTCTGTTCATTGCTCGTGCGAGCATCGAACTACCTCGGCCGCGCCGCGCGCGATGGCTCTCCTCCACCTTGACGAGCAAAAGCACACGCCCCTCGGCGGCGATTCGGCAATGACAAGACAAGCGGGTGGTGCCTTGACACCGCGCCACCCACCACATGACCGGGCGGCGGAGTTCTTCTCGAGCTCGACTCGAGCGTTCGAGGCACCGTCAAGTTCGGCGACGCCTCGCCGTGGAGATCAAGGCGTCGGCTCTGTCGTCTTCGTCGCCAAGATTGGCGAGCACCGGCCGCTCACCGGCGTCTACTACATCCCCGATCTGCGAACTCCATCATCGGCTTGGGACGGTGGATGAGAACGGCTCGCGTGTCGAGATCGAGCGCGGTCTTTGCGGATTTGGGATTTTCGACGCCGCCTCCTTGCCAAGGTAACGAGGCGCAAATCGACTCTACACTCTTCACGCGCGGTGGCACAACCCCTGTCTCGCGGCTCGTCGGGACGACGAGGCGTGCGAGCGGCACGCAGCGCTTTGGGCACCTTCACCGAGGCCCCGGCGGCTCGGTGCCACGGAAATGGTGCGAGGCTGCCGTGCCTTGACCATGTGGAGCGGCTCTGCGGCGTCTGCGTGTTGACGGCGAGGCGACTCCTTTCCCAAAGAAGCGAGTTTCGAGCCAAGGAGAGGCTCGAGCTCGTGCACGGGACTTGTGTGGCGGTGACACCGCCACACCGGGAGACGACGCTACTTCTGCCGCTCGTCGGCGACCTCTCCCGCTACATGTGAGTGATGGTCCTCGGCGGCAAGGAGAGGCTGCGGGACGCCATCAGCGCACGCAGTCGCCGCTGAGGCGAGCGCGGCCGCAGGCTGCGCGTCTTTGCGCAGACAACGGCGCGAATTCACGGCGGTGAATCGCGTCGTACTACGCCGATGAGGGCATTCAGCGCCGCTACTCCGCGCCGTCATGCCGCCGCGCAGAACGGCGTCGTCGGCAGCGCAACGAGACGGTTGTGGGGATGGCTCGGCCCTCCTCAGCGAGAGGGATGCCGGTGTCTTCGGGGAAGCGGTGGTGATGCATCTACATCCTCAACCGCTCGCCTACCAAGGCGCTCGGCGGCGGGACGCCGTCACGAGGCTCGGCATGGCGCAAGCCGCGGTCTCCCACTTGCGGGTCTTCGCTCCCTCACGTTCGCCAGGAGCTTGGCCACATCGGCAAGCTCGGCGGCGCAGAGCACTCGGCGGTGTTCATCGGCCACGCGGAGGCTCGAAGGCCTCACCGCATCCTCGACCTGTCACCTGGCAAGCGCCCGCATCTCGCGTGACGCGTGTTCGACGGCGGAGGGCGTGGGACAAGGCGGTGGGCGATGGTTCGACCTCGACTCGGGGACTTTGTTGTCGACTACGCCCACCGAGAGAGCGGGAGCTAGCGGCTCGTCTTCACCGAGCTCGTCCACCTCGACACCTTGCTCGCCACCGGCTCGGCGAGTGCTCCACCACCGGCACCGCCACGCCCACCTTCACCACCGGCCACCACTCTCTCGCACCGGCGCCACACCACCGGAATCGGCCCCGGCGGCCGGTCCACGATGAGGAGCGCATGGTGGAGTTCGCTACTCGCTGTCCCACGACGAGCGAGCCTCTGCGCTATCGTACCATGGACAACATCCTCGGCGAGCTACCCGTCCTCGGATGGCGCAGCGCGGCTGCGAGGCGAGCGCACTTGGCATGCGACGACGGCGAGCCCGCTCCTTCGCCGAGGCGGAGAGAGCGCGGCGTGGCGTGTCGCGATGAAGCGAGAGATGGACGCCGTCGGCGTAACCGGACGTGGGGTGGCGGATCTTCTGCCGGCCACCGCGCGATCACCCTTAAGTGGGTGTTCAGGCCGAGCGGGATGGCCGGCGCCATCGTCAAGCACAAAGCTCGCTTGGTGGCACGAGGCTTCGTGCGGCGGGAGGGTCGACCGATGGCGCCGCACCGTCGCACGGATGGAGTCCGTCGCGACTCCTCCTGCGCTAGCTGCCCGGGAAGGTCGGCGTGTTCATCACATGGATGTCAAGTCGGCATTTCTTAACGGCGACTTGAAGGAGGAGGTCTACGTGCATCGGCGCCGGGATTTGCGATCCCGGCAAGGAGGAGGCAGGTGCTCGCTGCGCAAGGCCCTCATGGCTTGCGGCGAGCACCGAGGGCGTGGGAACGCTAAGTGGACTCCACCTCAAGCAAATGGGGTTCCAGCAGAGCGCACACGAGTGCGATCTCACGGCGGGGCAAAGCGGCAACGCCTGGCGGTGGGTGTCTACATCGGCGACTTGGTGATCACGGCACCAGGATGCGGAGGTGGCGGCATTCAAGGAAGAGATGAAGGCCACCTTCCGGATGAGTGACACGGGTCTCTCTCTTCTACTTAGGGATCGAGGTGCACGGGATGATTCCGGGATCACGCCGGCTGCATCGCCACGCCAAGCGCGTCGTTGAGCTAGCCGGGCTCACCGATCGCAACCCGCTCTCACCCAATGGAGGAGAGGTGAAGGCGAGCCGCGACAAAGACGACGGAGGAGGTGGGCGCTACGCGATCTGCGGCGTCTTGTGGGAGCCTTCGCTACCTCGCCACACACGCAGCCGGACTTGGCATTCTCCGTCGGCCACGTTAGTCGGTTCATGCAACGGCCGACGACGAGCATCGGCGGTCGTGAAGAGGATCATCCGCTACGTTGCGGGGACCCTTGACCACGGCCTCCATTACCCGAGTGTCTGGCGCGCACACGCCGTCGAATGCGGCGGCGGTGACCACGCGGCGACATTGACACCGGCAAGAGCACAAGCGGGATTCGCTTCTTCCTCGGCAAGTGTCTCGTTCACTAGCGATCGATCAAGCGGCGGTGGTGGCCTGTCGGTGTGAGGCCGAGTACATAGCGGCTTCCACCGCCGACTCGAGCACTCGGCTCGCTCGATCGCTTGGTGATCTCCTCGGCAGGACATCAAGCGGTGGAGCTCGGGGTGGACAGACAAGTCCGCTCTAGCCACGGCAAAGAACCCGTTTTTCATGAGCGAGCAAGCACATCCGGGTGAAGTACCATTTCATCCGAGGTCGCTGGATGAAGGAAGCATCAAGGCAAGCTACATCAACACAACGGATCAGCTTGCGGATCGCTCACCAAGCCTCTTGGAAGGATCAAGTTCCTTGAGCTCTGCTCCAAGATCGATCAGTTCAACCCTCCCACAAGACGACGCACAAGACTTAGGGGGAGAATGATGAATAAGTCTCTGTACTGTGGTCTTTGTGGGGCTGTGGTAGTTTTTGTTTTTTGACTGCTTTAGGACAGCATCTGCTTTTAGGACAGCATCTGCTTTTGCTTTAGGACAGCATCTGCTTTTAGGACAGCATCTGCTTTTAGGACAGCATCTGCTTTAGGACAGCATCTGCTTTTAGGACAGCATCTGCTTTAGGACAGCATCTGCTTTTAGGACATCATCTGCTTTAGGACAGCATATTGACCGCTTTAGGACAGCATCTAGGATAGCATCGTAGCATATGCTTGGCTGGTTCTCAGCCTATAAATTTGTATCCCCAACCCCTCAGGTTGGCATGGCATTGTGTGAGAAATAAACAAGAAAACTTGCCCCATCTCCTAGTGTCATCCTCTCCATGAGAGTAAGGATCTTGCTATCACTAAGAGCAAGAGTCCAGCGACTAACAGTTGAAACTATCTAGGACCAATACTGCATGCTGCTTTGTGTCTTTGTTTTGTGCTTCCTAATGTACCTCATAAATAGTTAATTTCTGTTGATTGGACCAGTTAATCAGTTCTAAACTAAAACTAATTCCTGTTAGACAATGAAAAATGTTTTCATAAGGATTAATATTCATACTCACTTATGGGTCTGGAGGTGGGGGAATTGCATGAGATTTGAGTTATCTTTCATAAAGTCAGAAATTTTGAAAGAGATAACAAAGACAACTCTGTAAGAATGTGCTCGGAACTCCACTTTCATCATCATATATCACATATTTCTGTGGCTTGACTGATTGTCGATTGACCTTTGCTGAACTGGAAGTTCCATTAAGTAGTGTCCGTGCTATTGCATACTCTTGCACATAATGCAGTTTAATTTTTTTGCTTCGTCCACTTTAAACTGTTGAAACATGAGCAGTTTTACAAACATTTTACTTGCGCAATTATTATGGAGTCAACCCAGTTCACATTACATGGTCCTATTTTGACAAGAGAACCACATAATTGTAATAATAACAAATAGGAAAGTGTGGCAAAGAAATAGAGTTCTGCATATCATGCTAGAATTTTTTTCGCTTGGTGCAAATATCATCCATAGAGCACGCAACAACAATTTTTAGAAACTTCCATTATGCATTATATTTAGTACGGCAACACAACCTAGTTGATATTTGACAATGCTAAGTCTCATGCATGCATGCTTGAAATATTATCAGTCCTATGGGTCTTTCTTGTTGGAATTTTGCGAGTGCCCCTTCTATATACAAATAGCCAAATATGGATACTGAGAAATACAAGTGGGATTCAAAACAGAATAGACAAAATATACTTGGCAATACATAAGCTTCTTTCCTTCATACAGAAGAAAGTGTGTGTCCACTGATCTTGCTTAGTTATGTCAGTTAGTGTAGTTGACCAACTTATAGGTAGAACCAGTGTTCGGATTACCGGCGGTTACCGGCCGGTAACCGCCGGTAACCGGAATTCCCGGCGGCGAGCGGGATGAAAAAACCGGCCGAGATGGAAATTTGAAAATTTTGAATTTGTAGATGTTTGAATGGGTTCTAGGGGGCATTTGTAGCTACTTTGGATGGCTAAGCATATGTTTAGGAACATATTGGGCCCATGGGCATGAGACTTTTGTGATTTTGTCTATTGCATCATTTGCATGTTTCAGCTTGCACCCTCTTCTCAGCTTCATCTTTCAGACTCAACTTCAGGCTGTCCACACTTTCACTCTTCTGTGCAATTTCTAGCTCCAGTAGCTGCATTTTCTGTTCAGACTTCTCCAGTTCCAACTGTGACTCTGAGAGTTGTAACTCCAAATCAGATACTTTCTCCAAAGACCGCTGTTGTTGAAGAAGTGCTGCATCCTTCTCAGAGCTCAAATCTAAAAATGGTGTTCTTTAGTTCTCTTGATGTGTTTTCCAGAACTAACTTGTCATTTTCCAACTCACTCAGTTTCTTTCTTGATCTGTCAAGATCCTGTGTCAGCTTTTCCACTTCTTCCTGCAACTGGGAATGCAGACTCTCTGCCGTGAGAAGAGTTGCTTCAGTTTGTGCGCGCTTGTGGCATTCGTCTTGCAGCTGGGCAAGGACACTGTCCGCTTCCTCTCTCTTCAGTTCAAGATCTTGCATCAGCATCTGTACCTTCTGTTCAATCTCGTCCAGCTCTGACTGTAACTTCAAGAGTTGAGATTCCAAAACAGAAACTCTTCATTCCACCGGTTTTCCGGTTTTCTCGCCGGTAAAACCGGTAACCGGACCGGTAACCGGCCGGTTACCGGTCTCCTCCCGCCCCGCCAAAGCAAATCCTTTTGCCAAAATTCAACCGGTTTAAAACCGGGATTTCCGGTTACCGGGCGGTAACCGGCCGGTTACCGGTACCGCCCGGCGGCCGGGATTCGCCCCGGTACCGGTTATTTGATCCTTGGGTAGAACCATAGAAGTGGCCAAATGAATGGGTGAAATTATAGAAGGCTAGAAGTGAGGGTGCGGTGGGTGGGTGCAGAGGGGAGTTTTGCACACGATGGTTGGGCTGGATCTATGGAAGAAATTGGCCAGGAGTGTGGGTAAATATAAATTCTGTACAGATAGAGCTGAGAACCCACTAAATTCTGTAAATTCTGAATACACATGGAATCAGCTAATCAGCTTAACATATAAGGCAAGACACCAAATTAAGGCTAGTGAAAGATTAAAAAAAAAGTTTAGACACTGCTAACATTAAATAACAGAACATCTAAGAACATTGAATATGTCTTAGGTGCTATAAGCCTAAAACCTTCTTGGGACTACTATAAGCCTAAAACCTTCTTGGGACTAACTCAAGGGGATCACCAAGTCTAGTTCCAGTGTAGGACAATTTCTTTTCTAATTCTGAGGGAAGATAATTCAGAAACTAGCAACGGCAGGGTAATCCGAACTCTGTATACAACATCTCCTTCGTTGTCCTTCGCATGGGCACCTATAGTAATTACCTCCATGTTGCATCTTCATAGTAAGCGACCATTGGTGCTACATGAAAACAGTAGACGTGTACTTCAGGCCTTGACAATTAGATTACAATTTGAGGAGTTACTGCTCTTTCCTTAATTGCTCTTTCCTTAATCTAATCCACCAGTGGTATAGATATGATACCATTAATGGGCATGGTTAAGGGATACCAAGAGCACAAGGCCAGGGAAAGGTGTTAACAGCAGGAAATATCGTAGGGGCTATGAGCTATATATCATGTGAGGCAGTTCTGTGGGTGTGAGAATACATTGTGGAGATTGTGATTGGACAACTATTTGTTTAAGATGTAATTATTGGGTGGCTTTAGTTTTGTTGGTGATGTGGTACAATTTGGAGGCTTGTTTACATGTCAATTTTAGAGGTAAAAAGGATTTTCTTATAACAAATTTGTAATGAGATTATGGGCCTGTCATATTGGCTTCTGTTTCTGGTTTCTAAGCCAATATGAACACTTAGCTTCTCAAAGCAGCTTCCCCACTCCTCTCGCTCCCGTCTCACTCTAGGGATAAGGTAGAGAGGGTCATGAACGTATCATGCACCCCACTCATCTCACTCCCATCTCGCGTATGTATCTCCCTCGCTTTCCCCACTGCTCGCCTTCTCCTTCTAAAAGCCACTTGTTATAACCACTATTATTTATTTTCAGCCAAAAGCATCAGCTGCAGCTAATATGAACAAATCCTACTCCAGATGTATTCAAAACATTATGTGCAAGATAGGTACTTCAGGTTAACTGTGATCCAGATATAACAAACCTTTTGTAGTTTTAGAAGCATTACATGTCAAATTTTGGTGATCTGGATCATTATCAACGATTTTGGAGCATGCTGTATGTGCTAATTTTGTTAAATTCAACTTCCTTGGGCTAGGCTAGTTTTCAGCGAGTGTTGCTCTCAAGTTAAAACATCAGTGCAAAACAGTGTGCTTTTACAATGGATTGGAAGCAGACTAGTTTAGTTTTGTATTTCCTGTTTCGAACCGAAAAGGTCAAATTTTGTTGTTGTCCACATGCTTAACATGGCAATATTGTAAGGACTGATAGTTGATATAACATTGTAGCCTATTTACCTTCTATAAGCGAAATGGCATATCACGCTATTCTGATTAATTTAACTCAGGGATGTGCTTTATTTTGTTTGTGTTTCTTTTTCATATTTAGGCACACTTGGAGTAGCATACACCTTTGCTTTTATTTGTATTGACAATTATCGTTGGTTTGTTGCATTCAGATTTGAGCTTTTTCTTTCTTTTTTTTTTCCAAATAGAACTGTTCAGTTTACATATATTTTAAATGAGTTTATATTTTGTGAAATGTGAGTTTTCCTCAATTTGTCACAGATTTAAATTGGAACATTACATTAGCCACGTAGTGTATTACTCATGTGTGTGTAAAAGTTATTGCCAGAATGCCAGGAGATGTATGTAGTATAACTGACTTGATAACTGATCAGGAGCTTTCCTGGTTAATTTCGCTTGATGAAAGTAATGTGGAGTAGAGTGGAGTAGAGCCGAAGATTGAGAACTTCCCATTGGATATATATGGATTAGAGCTGAAGATTGAAAGTAGGACAGTAGAGATTTACATCTTTCCTGTTAAAAATACTTTTTTGATTGAGAACTTGACCTGTCAAGTCTCTGGTCCATTTCTTCCTTTCAACTCAAAAGTATTAAATGGATTAGAGCTGAGGATTGAAAACAGGACAGTAGATATTTATGTCTTTACTAAATAGGACAGTAGATATTTACGTCTTTACTGTTAATAATACTTCTTTGATTGAGACTTTGACCTTTCAAGTCTCTGGTGCATTTCTTCCTTGAAATTGAGTATTGAATACGTGAATTTGGTTAAAGTGGCTATGCTTCGTGCTTCATGTCAGTCATTGTAGTGAAAAACTATAATTGTTTACTCGATATCCTATTTGCATTACTTCTGTGTGTTTCACGCTTTTTTAATCATATTTTGTACGGTAGAAGGTAATTCTGATAATTTGTATGTTTTAATTTCCAGCATCACTCGAAGAACAAGAAGTGCTTTGTCTGCAACAAGCCCACACTTGGCATCTTCAACGCTGCGCAGGAGATCCGCAAGAAGATGGCCCAAGACAAGAAGTAGTAGGACTAGGACCTCTCACCACTGTTGCAAATTTAGCTGTATGATGGAATAACTTCGTTCTGTAACTTATGTTATTGTATTGCCCGAAAAATGAGAAGAAAAAAAGTACAGGAATCAGTTTTGATTTTGTGCCAGCACATTCAGTTCCAAGATCAGCTTCTTGTTGCGTTGCAGATGTCTCATGCCTGTCTGTGTGAGACTGCGTGGAGGCCACCGAGCGTATGGCGACTTTGAGTACAATAGAAGTGAGATTTGAGTATGGAAGATGCAACTGAACGAACTGGGGAGAAGTTGCAGGATAAGTCGGTCAGACCAATTTATATTTATAGGGTGGTCTGACCGTTGTAGGTGGACTTTGGCGCGTGAGAGACTCGACGGTGAGTCATTGGAGTTACATAGAAGATGGTGAAGCATGGTGATGGTTTGAGACCATGGATTGGTGACACATCTGTTGACGAACAAATTGGTCATTTTTCCAAAAATGCAAAGTGGGCGGCTTGCAAAACTAGGTAGAGATGTAAGCGGATTAGGTCAAGGTATCTTTGAGGAGGGCAAGATAGATAGATTTAGGCTATTGAAGCCAAAGTTGAAGATGACGCTTTGAAATACATGCATGAGTTAAAAACTCGCATAGGTGATTGGTTATCAGATTGCCATGAGTGAATAGTAGATAATATCTACTTTGTATTTAGGATTAGGGTTAAGGTTTTAGCCTTCACTATATAAGCAGCGCTTGAGAGAGAGAGAGAAGACTTCAGAGGAGATTGCACTCATGCCATAGAGAGAAACCTAGTATTTGAGAGGAGTGCTTGTGATTTTCCATTAGGGCTTTATCCTTTGGTTGTAGTAGCTGTAATTATTCATCTCTAAGTCGTAATAGAATATCAAACTTGCTCATCATATCTCATGTGTGTTCTTGTTTAGTTTTCCTCTCTTCTTGAGGTGGATTTGGTGTTTGTTGATTCCTCTAATTTTCAGCTTGTTTTTTCGTGTGGTTTTGATGGCTGGGATATCCTAGAACCCATCTAAAACTATCTTAGCCATCTAGAATCTACAAACTTGCTTAGATTGTCTTTTTCTATCCTTGCCCGATTCTGCCATAACTTTCTCTATAATGGATAAAGGTTGAAATTTTGACAGTGATTCTTGAAATCGTTAGTTGGAATATGTTTATGATATCTTAGAAAAGGTGTGTACCAAATCTTAGATGATTTGAAATTTTGGATTAAAAGTTAGGTAGATTTGTGGATTGGGTGTCGTGCTAATTTAAGTCTATTAACTGGAGCGGTCAGATTGACTAGAGACGGTCATATCAGTCTAAGGGAGTCTTGTTGGATTTTGTGTGTTTTCGTTGTAGTGAGTTGGTTTAGGCTATAGCAAACTGTTTCATAGCTACTAAGGTAAAAAATCTTAAATAATTAAGGAAAAATTTTATCAGTATCATTCGTGCACTCTTACCGCCGCATCCTATCCTTCAACCCGTCATCCGGTTGTTCCTGTCTTCCTGATAGATGTAAAGCTTCAAAGTGCAGCGCCAGTGTGCCAAAGCATAAAAATGGCAGCTGATCAGGTAGGCTCCAGAAAAGTGTTCGGTGCTGATCACGTCGCTCAGTGGCGGCGCTTTATGTAACAGTAAAGCCTGTAGCTCCAACTTTCTAGCGTGCGTGCATTGTGTGTTGGTGTGTTTGCTTTGCTTGCTTCCCATCCTCTCTTATCCTGTCTGCTTTCCATGACAGATAATCCATCGTGTCGTGTCATGAAACATTTTTACATTCGTCCCGAGCTGAGCGGGCAGTGATTCCTTCGCTCGTTCGGTTTCCACGCGTCCAATTCTCGTGCATTACATCGTATTCCTAACGACCTGATAAGCAGCGTCTGGTAACTCTGAAACTCTGCAGTCATTTCAGCCGTGAGGCTTGTTGTAAATAATCTTGTTTTAGAGTTATGTGCAAAATTTAAGTGTAATCGAAGTCGAATTGCAGCCGCAATTCAAAGGCGTAGGTGGAAACCAAGTCGAGGTCATATTAGAATCAGAGTCGGAGTAGGTGTTGAGAACCCGTGTTGAAGTAGGACAGCCGGGTATAAAAGGAGGCTTAGAGCCATGTATTCGATACACCAAGCTATTTGAGAAAATACAAAAAGAGGGAAACACACAAAGCATTGTTTTGTGGTGTGATTGCGCAAGACGTGGTCGGAAGGACTCACGATCACCGCAAGCGTGATCGGGAGGAGTTACGACCACGGCAAAGTTCTAGCAGACGTGATCGTTAAGAAGGCTATGACCACGGTGAAGGTGGTCGTAAGGAGTAGCGACTACACCGAGAAGGTCAGTACATGATTGAAAGCGACTCCGATCACGTTGAAGGAAGAGAACGTGGTCGTACGGGTGTTCGACCACGGTGAACAGTGATCGCCAGCATCACTGCGTGATCGTAGAAGGCTTCGATCACGGTATCTTGAGCGGCTGAAGGAAGGCAGCGGCGGCGAGATCGCGGAGCGGTCGTAAATTGCTACAGTAAATTTACGACCACATTGAAAAAGCGATCGGAGGGGAATTGAGAGGATCGGAACTGGTCGTAAGCATCCAGGTAAAGTCGTACTCAATTCTATCTGGTCGTAAACGACTCTAACCGGTCGTGAAAAGTCCTGAGAGGTCGTAAGACCTTTACAACAAGGCTTCTGAGATTGGCATTAAATCCGCTCTAGGCAGAAGCTTACAGTCAATCAGTGCTTTGGACTATCCTGAGTTCCTGACAGTTGTTATGTTGCGTCATGTCCTGTTTTTGGATAGCTTAATAGGCTTTTAGTGAATCAGCTAACGAAATCCAACCTGGTAAGGCCAATCTGCATTGTTGTATTTTTGCTGGTTCAAAGGAGAGAGGACGTTGAATCGGATTCGATACGTTGGACACATAAATTATAGAACCGAATTCAGAACATCAGTCTATTCAAGCAATAAACACAACTCGTACTCGCCGTCCGTTTGACGTCACCGTTCTCTATTCGCCGTGCGCTGCTGTTCTCCAAATCTAGCAGCCACCGATGTCCCTGCAGTGCCGTAGGCTGCTGATGCCGTTGCCTCCTCCTCCACCGGCCGCCGATGTCATCACCTCCTCCGCTGGCTACAGACATTGTCGCCTTAGCCACTGCCTTTGCCGCCGGCTGCTGAAATTGTTGCTGCCACGCCTCCGATCTCTCCCTCTCCGTCTCTGCTTGTGCGAGATCAACCATCGGTGGTGGCGGCGAATCGGCCCCGCCGGTAATGGCAATGAGGTGGGAGCGAGTTGGAAGATAATTTAGTATCCGGTACCGAATTTGGTCGATACCGTATAGTTATTGCTGGATATGGTAACGAAAACGAGAGAGCTAAAATCCGACTAAATAGCATCAGTAAACGGTAAACCGGATACTATCCGACCGGATATCCGATAAGCAAGTTAGCACCCTAAATGATCCAACCATCAACCATCATTGACACCAACCGATGTAGGTTTTACCTAAGTCCTAACCTAACTCCAGAGTCTAGCCACTCTAGTTAGTCACCACCAATCTTCCCCGCTTATGTTGAACTTTCGTATGAATTTATCGGTTTTCAAATTAATGTATGAACTTATCAGTTTTTGAACTTATGTATGAATTTATCGCTTATGTTGAAATTGTGTTAGCGGCTATCATACTTATGTTATCTAGATGAATCTATTTCTAGTTGAAGACTTGAAGTGATGGTGGTATAGTTCAATGTATATTCTATTATGTATACACATACTATCCGTCTATATTATCCGTTTTCCATCCGAAACCATCATGTATCTGTTCCGATGGTATCATATCCGAAACTCTGAATACTCCGAATTCGTATTCGGCCCTACCATATTTGGCTCCGAATCCAGAAAAAATGGGTTAGGATATGCTATAAACAATATCCGTCCGAATTCGATCCGATTGCACCCCTAGCTCTAAGTGGTTTCGGCTTCCAACTTTCAGAAATCAGAAGCTAGAATGAACACGTTGACTTCTTAACTTTAGTTTTTTTGGCTTTTTAATTTTATTTTTATTATTCCTTTGCATTGTCCGTAGAAATACAATAATTTTTTTCTTAATTTCTTTATTTTTAATTAAATAATTCAAAAAACTAATCATCAATACAATGTAATTTTAATCAAAACTCAACGGCCTAAAGCCACAGCCAACTTAAGCAGGGCCATGATTTTACACTGGAATCACTCAATACGCGGGAGATGCCGCCAGATACCTTTACAAATGCATGGCGCTGTTCGGATGGCTGGGCGACGGGTTGCGTCAACATCCCTCGTGTGTCGATCTCGCCCGCGAGGAAGCTAAGCTAGGACATGTGTACCGTGTCGACTCGCTGGCGCTAATGGACAGCCACGGCGGTGGAGATGGAAGATATCTTGAAGGATTCCAACAAGTCGCGTCGGATCCGCGCGCGCGCGTCTGCCTGCTCGGGGTTCGGCCGACAGAGCGATGGCCGAGGCGAGGCTAGCCTACTGTCGCGATTCCTCACTCAGCAAGATGCTTGGGCGGGCACATGCCATGATGCCAACATGCATGTGCCGCAAAAGCGCCTGCAGACAAAAGATATTGATATATGTGGTACCATGAAATGTACTACTGGATTGCCTTTTTGTTACACGAGACTACGGTCCAGCTCAATTATTTAATTATTATTATTATTATTATTATTATTATTATTATTATTATTATTTACTTAGAAAAAAGCTAATAATCGATGCAATACAGTTACAGTAAAAAACCAATAGTAGAAATAAAAAACCATAGCCTTTTAAACTGTTTAGAGCACTATCTATATTAGCTTAGGTTGGTAACTTGTGGCGGTGGGTAAGGAACCCATGAATTTGATTTTACTCGTGTTTTTTTTCCATATAGGTTGGGAATGAAGAATTAATGCTGCTATCTGTTCAAGGATCGATGCATATATGCAGATCCAGGATGTATGTCAAAATGCACTATCATATCCTAAGCACACAGCTGAGACAGAACCCCAATTAAGGCCAAGGAGATCTATCGATCTACAGTGTGCTCAGTTGGACTTATTTTTTATGGCTTATAGCTGAATTTTTACTGTAACTGACTGAAATTACACTATAGCTGATGATGACTTATTTGTCATAATTAAATTTAAAAATAAAAAAGGGGTTAGCCTAGTATGTATAATACAAACGAATATGGAAAAAAAGAACCAGCAAAAAAGCTTAAAAAATCCAAAGTTATAAAAAGACGAAATTTATGAATAATAAAAAATAAGCCAGAAATCAGAAGTCAAAAGCCCAAACGAGCGGGGGCCCTGAGCAACAAATGGATCGATCGATGTCAAAGTTTTGGACGTCTACTAGTAATTGATCAAGGAAGCAAGTGTCTATGGGATCCTAGTCACCACACCGTGCAACCTTGATCTATATGCCGCTCGTTACACATGGATATACATGTTGTAAATATTTGATTTATTTGGTGGGCGAAAACGGGCCGGGCTGCTGTTTGGTGCGAAGAAACTGATGAACCAAGTTATGCATTTACCATATACAGAATTAGCTCATACAGCCTTCATGGTGCCATCTAGGACACTGTCCTAGAATAACTTAACTAGCTAGTGCAACGTCAACAACGACCTTGATCTGTATCCTTCGATGCTTTTTAGCTTATGTCTTATCCAGAATATCCTATCATCCAGTATGGGTCACTAAATCTCCAAACGTCGATCGAGGGATAAGGTACGTTTATTTGAGCAAAAGATGGCCTCCACGCATACATGCATGCATGCATTATTGTCGACCCAAATGCTTTAGTTCGCTTTACATGAGTCTACTTGCCTAAGCTTCTCACGTGATGATATTCTTTACGTCCCACTATCTTAGGCGTAAGAATACACACTACCATAAAAGAGTTATCGTAAACGGATTGAAACTATCACTATAGATAGTTTTCTAAATCGTCTGAATTTATGAATCAGTGATAATTAAAGGTTATCATAGACGGTTTGTGAGTCGTTTATGATAATCACAACACAGACGATTTGTAACTAGAACCGTTTATGAGGAACACTATCACAGACAGTTAAAACCAAAAATAGTTTATGATACTTACACATCACAGACGGTTCTAGCTACCAACCGTCTGTGATGGGCAAGTATCACAGACGATTGGTATATAGAACCGTCTATGATACTTTCCCATCATAGACAGTTGGTACATAGAACCGTTTGTGATGTGCTAGTATCACAGACAGTTTTTGGTTCGAGCTGTCTGTGATAATCCTTCACAGACTGTTTATATCACAAAACCGTCTGTAATAGTTCATTTTATACCTAAATTTTTTCTTTTTGGCTAGTCTCAGAAAATATTAACTATGGCCTCTGAAAACAAGCAAATACAGCAAGAAACACAGTAGCACGTTCTATTTCTATTAAGATTAGAGTTCACCATTACAACATCCCCAAAATAACGAGCAGCTTACTCATCTAGCTAACACAAGAAGAACATGTAAATAACACATCTCCTAATCCTACGAATCTAACTCTTAAACACGGCAATAACATAGAAAAAGCCACTACTACAAAAGAGGCTAAACTGGATGCTTACATCATAAATAATTCTTAGGAACCGTCTGTGCTGTAAGTATCACAGACAGTTTATACGAATAACCATCTATGGTATTTTCACAGACGGTTATTTATACGAACCGTCTATAATAATACAAGACATCACAGACGGTTCTTGACAAGAATTGTTTGTGATAATGGCAGACATTACAGATGGTTTTTTATTTAAACCGTCTGTGATACTTTACAGATGGTTTGTATTAAAAACCGTCTGTGATAATGAAGTTATCACAGATGGTTTGTATTAAAAAAATGTCTGTGATATGTTTCCCGCTTCGTAATCCCCCAAATTTCATAATCTCTCGTCTGAGTCTGAGTAAGATTTAGTTTTGAGACACCTTTAGTAAAACGGGCATAACTTTTACATACGGTATCCATTTTCGACGTTCTTGTACTCGTTGGAAAGCTAACGACGAGCCCGATTGAAAATAAATGACCCACTAATGCCAGTCTCCCTCTAAGACCCTTAAAATCGTTATCTTCACTGTTATCCATTCCAGCACAATACTCCACAATATAGTTATCTTTACTTTTCTCCAATTGTTGCTTAATGCTAACCGGTGCAACATCAAACACTCATACACATGCAATTGTCGTTGATCCCTACCAAGGACACCTATCACACTCTCTCAGGTGGCCCTAAGCCTATTCCCTATGGCTACACCAACTTTGCTTCTATATGTCCATGTTTCTATTTGTACAAATGGATGCATGATGTTATATGTGCTTAATGTCCATCTTCTCCCATGTCGACTGCTCCTCTTCTTTGACATTGGCTACCTCAACATTATGGCTTCCTCACTAACCATAGTGGCTTCACATCTTAACTGATGTCGGCATGTCCATTTTAGTTGTTGTCTAGCGATATGAAGAATCTTCTCTGCATTGTCGGTGACATCGTCCCCCTTACTAGTGATGGTATGCTTCTAGCTACCTGATGACTCCATATCGTTATAACTCATGTTTAATGTAAAGTTTCATCTCCTCTCTATCAAAACTTCCATATTATCGAGCTTATTTAGACACAAACTTCTTCAACAATGCTGATGCTAACCACTCGTTGTTGTGGCCTTTGGCTACTTTCACTCTGGCCTTTCTCTTCAGTGACTGCAGTGAGTAGCACGACATTGTCCTTGTCGAATGGTTAAGGTGGGCATCACGAGATTGTTCTCATCTCCCCTGCTATCGCCTCAACTATTCGCTTCTTGGTGGGTAAATATCTTTTTGTTGGACAAATCGACACTATTGCGCTCTTCGTGGTCATGTCCGATACTATTTATGTTGTCATTGTTATAACTTTTTATTTTTATTGAAAATTTTATTTGTTTTTCATTAGAGGTCATATACAAATCAAATTACTAATTTTATTTAATTCATTTTGAATTTTACTTATTTAGGGATTTTACTTTGCAATTATATGGGAATTAAATTGAAATTTTCTTTTGTTTTACTCCAAATCTCAATTATTTTTTGTTGAAATTTGTATACAAATCCAATTGCTTATTTTTATTTATTTTTTATTCAAAATTATAGTCATTTAGGGATTTTTACCTTGGAATTCATATGAACTCAAATTGCAAATTTTATTTTTCTCTTATGAATTTCAATTTTTTGAATATTTGTTTATTTGTATTCTAAATTATATTTATTTATGGGTTTTACTCAGGAGTTCGTATGGAAACTAATTTGCTTTTTTTTTTACTTTGAATTTTAGTTATTTAATTATTTTGCTTCGAAATTGTATGGAAATTAAATTGCATATTTTCTTTTTTTGTATTTCAGATTTCAATTTTTTGGTTGGAATTCATATACAAATCCAAATTGCTAATTCAACGGTGTAGATTTTTCTCTTTTTGTTTCTCCGATGAATATGGGAATTTCTACCTCTTGAGAGCGAATGTGGTGGCTCCTTTTACCTTTACTTTAATAGTATAATAGATTAGTTACCTTTACTTTAATAGTATGATCATATATATAAGTTTAGAAAATCCAGTAATGCATCAAGTTGAAGAATCAGAAGAGGAAGAACCCTTGTTCGGCCAAAAAAAATGTTAGAAGTAAATATCCTACGTTAGGTATTAATGCCAATTTGAATTCTAGGAGGTTGAATTGGGGTCTCAAAAAGAATTCTAAAAGGTTGGTCGACAAATTAATGAAGCCTTAATTCAACAGGGCAGAGAGATTAATTCCAAAAATAAAATAGGAGTCAAAGATCAAAAGATAGAATATATTGCTTGTTCTTGAAAAAAAATAATAGATACCCTTTTCTCAAAGGAAATTGAAGAATGGTATTGTCTATTATTTATGTTTAGAAAGAGATTGAAACAAAACCGGATTTTTCAAAAGATTTGAAATTTTCATTTGAATTTGATCCTTTGTGGTTTCTAGCCAATTTCATCACCCAATCTCACCATTCAAGCCTTAAGATCCATGCTACATTGCCTCAACTGCCAATTGTTTCACCGGCACTATTCATCACCCAAAAATAAAATCACTGCCACCTCTGATTTTGCCGCCGCTTGATATTTCTCGCTCATTCCTGTGCCTTCCTATGGCTACCTCACTATTGCAACCAGTCAGAGGTCATACCACCTTGTCTCTCCTGCCTCTGTCACCCTCTTAATTGCACCAGTGATGTGTCAGCCCCACCAGCCAAACTCGTAGCTGCCGTAGCCTTTTCGCTCTCTATTTTCCTCTCACCGACTGGTTGTTTTGCACTGCAAACCGCCTCGCCGCCCTGCCAGCTGCTGCCAAGTCGTGTACGACCGCCCTGATACCTGACACGCTTTTTGATGGTCCAAGCTCTCACCTGGTCGAGCTGCCACGACAAATTCATCGCCACCATCCAACTTCGCTCTCTCTGCCCTAATCCTCTCACGGCCAACTTGACTCACCTTTGACTGCTTTTGACCACCACAAATACTGCACACGAGACAACTCGAACCTCTGTGAGCTCAATCCACCCTACGCCTTCTTTCATAGTCGTTAGCCTCACCGCTTTGCCGACTTCCCTGCTCTATCTACTCTCGTTTTCTCAGCCACTGACCTGACACACCGCATCACCTTTTGATCGTCGCAATACCGTGCCTAAGGCAGCCTATACCTCCCCTCTCCTAGCCACGCTGCACTCTTCAGCACCTTCCCGACCATTGCCACATGCCATCGCCGCTTTAGCCCTGCCCTTGTGTTGAACCGCCATGGGACGGATATAAAAGCCCGAGAACCCCTCCAAACATCGCTCAAGCATCCTGTGAGCCACCACCACACCCCAATTAAGCTTTCGACCGGAGCCTCACCAACGACCACCTGAAGCCCAAAAGTAAGCTCGATTTCAATTCTGCCTATTCAATCAATTGCGTTCCAATTACTTTCGCCTATAGCATCCTCACACTCCCAGAAAAACCACTGAAGCCTTGCGATAGCTTCCCGACTAGTGCTGTCGCTCGGCCATGGAGCATCACCATGGATGGCCCAACACAACCATCCCCGACCTGAGCCACCACTTCCCTAAGCTTCCTCCAACCCCATAGATGCCTAAATCCTAATGCTATTATCATCTAAACCCGTCCTTAAGTCCGTGCCATTCCAACATCCCAAAGGGAGGAGACCTCGCCACCGACGAACGTCAACCCCCCAGCTGTCACCAAACCCCAAAATGGAAACCCTTAGATGCCAGGAACCTACCCATAGTCGTCGATTGATGTTTCAGCCGCTCCCCTGCTTCTACTCCAACCGCTCTGCTGCTCGAAGTCTCCGACCACCTTGTAGTCGAGAGAGACTTTGACTGTGCCATTTTGAGTCCTAAGCAACACCACTCGGACGCCGTCCGATGCTTCTAAGCCACTCGTGCACCGTTCGATGCCCTTAAGCCACTCAGACCCCATCGAAACCCCGCAACTACTCGAACACCGTCCAATTTGAGTAGCAACTCGTGCACCGTTCAATCTTGTTGACTTCGCACTCAGCTACTCGGTAGTCATTATGACCATGTAATCGTTACGACCATGTTGTTGTTACGACCACGTTGTGGTTTACGACCATGGTGTGGCTTTTGACCACGCTATGGTTTACGACCACGATGCGGTTTATGACTGCGTTGTGGTTTATGACCACACTGAGTGTTCGATTTCTGTAGTCATAACTCGGCTACGACCATGCCTTTCAGCCTCACCGATACAGCCGACCACCTGAGTACTCGTAGAACTCTCCGAGTATGAATAGTAAGACCCGTAGTGAATAGTGCCCAGACCTGTTACTGTTCACCCAAACTCAAAAATACATATGCACACCCAATTCGATCGTTTCAAACCCCTCTATTCATCCCCCAGCTCCATTTCCCTATATTAGACACCTATAAACCTAAAACTTATTTTATTTGGTTTTTCTTGGATTTTATTTCTTTATTTGATTTCTTTATTCCTAGCTCTACCCTTCGAGCATGGAATTGAATTATTTTCTTTTGATATGCGTTAGCACACGATATTGAAGATCAGCTAGTCCATGAAGAAGAAGCTCAAGATCAAGCACAAGAATTAGAAGAATATGAAATTGTAGAATACATTGATCCACAAGGAAAATCATATGTCTTTGATCATATTAAACCTACATTCCTCTAATTATTTATTTACCATTATTTTTATTACATTATTTGTGCACTGTTATTTCTTGTATAATAAATGTTTAGAATGACATGATATTAGCTAATGTCCTACCACCCGAAAAAGCCCTGTTTAATTTGATGGCTATATTCACCTAGACAAGACTTAGTAATATTAAATATATTATTTAAATAAATAATCATGGTAGACCAGGAATTCAACTGTTTTATACTGCTAAGAGACTTAGCATTTTGCTGTCAGAATTTTAAAAGTGATTCTAGGATAAGAAAGGATCACGGGAGGCCATGAGTTGGCCGGGTCCCATGACCTTATCCTAGGGTGGAGGCTTGGACTGGGATGGTGGCAGTGCAGTGGAAGTTGCCTCAGTGAAAACTAAGGACTAGACTCTTATGCCAAGTAAAGAATATAACGATCGCCCAACCACAAGCATTGATTTATCAAATTTGGTTTAGTAACTGCTCAAGTTTGATTGAATATCTACAAAAGGTAGGGGGAGAGGAGGGAGAGTTCGTATGGGAGGTGGTTAATCATACAACGGTAGGGCTATGACAAATCGGGCGAGGCCGTGTGGGCCACTCGATTTTGTTGAGATTAAAAACCTATTAGGTAGATGCTATATAAAGAATTGAGTAGTGAGAAGCCTTATTTTCTTGAGCCCAGATGCAGGGATTAAGAGATCTTGTGGGTAAAGCTGGACAGCTCTACAGAGTCATACATAAATGGTATTCGAATACGCCGTGCTTCTGGTAAATGAAGCTGTGTTTAATGGGTGAATCCAACAGCGAAGCATAAGTAGATTTACAAATTATTTGAAAATGTTGAAATCTGGTAATCAAGTTTAAAACCTCGACTCTTTAAGAAGTATTGTTCTTTCATTGTTTAAAAATGTTTATGAATAAAACTGTATCCACAAATACTTGGTAAAACCCATATATCCTTATCTTTTGAAAATCCTGGCAAGCAGTTATATAGCATTTTTCTATGTGACTTGTTGAGTATGGTTGGCTGTGCTTAGTCTTGCTTTACCTTCCCCAACATAGAGATCAGAAGAAAGAAAAATGTTACAAGTATTCGTGTTAAGATTATGACTACACTCAAGCATTCTTATGGGAGTTTTCTTTGGTTCTTCTGGATGTAAGTTAAGTTTAGGGTTTAGATGCCTATTAAAATTTGTAAAGTTGACCGTTAGGTCTTATTTTAATGAAATTAACCCTTTTTAAATGTTTATGAGTAGGCATGATATTTCTTCTGTCTGTAACAAAACTTCTGAGCTATTATGGAAGATAACGATGCCTCTATTTCCAAAATAGAGGCGTTACAGAGATACGGAAGATGAAATTAGATTTTACTTTCTTTTCATAAGCACCATTTTTTTTCCATTCCAACCTTTCTCTCTCCATGAACGCACACCAATTAATCGATCCAGGATAATCCACTTGTATATTTTAATCCATCTAAATAGGTGTATACTTCGAAGTTTACGGTATTCTAGTCTAGACTTTTCTATTGTGCACCGGTGCTCTAAATGCATTTGTCTGTTGGATGGAAGTTGAACGGTAGAGAGAAGATGTGATATGGCATTCGCGCATGACATTGTTTGAATTCAAGCTTTAGTATAGATTAATTAAGAAGAACGATTAGCTTTTGTAATTAGCACATATAATTTATCACCTTTGCTCCTATATATATTTGAGCTGGTAGTGATGATGGCTTCACCTTAGGCCCTATTTATTTTGGCTTTTTATCTGACTTATAAGTAAAAAAGCCAAAGCCTAAACAAAGATGTGGTCTTTTCATCCGCTTATGAAAAGCTTAAGTCATTTTAAGCCTAAAAGCTAAAAGCCATTGAAGATGTGTTTTTTTTGCTTTTACGGAATGGAATATTCCTTTGCCACTCAAGTTTGCTAAAATTATTCACCAAATACCATTCATATATAACTCCAAATCCTTTCATTTTTTATCCTTTTTCCTCCTTCCCACTCTGTTTTCTTTTCCCTCATCATCTCCCTCCATGACGCTCGATGCTGGCCTCCCTCTTCCCTGCACCCGATGCTGTTGGCCTCCCTCGTCCCCGTGCCCATCTCCGCTGGCCTCCCTCTTCCCCGCACCCCGACGCCGCTGGCCTCCGTCTTCCTCGTGCCCCGATGCCGCCGGCCTCCCTCTTCCCCACGCTCACTGCCGCCGGCCTCCCTCTTCCCCATGCCCGATGTCACCGGTCTCCCTCGTCCCTACGCCCACCTCTGCCAGCCTCCCTCGTCCCCGCGCCTCACCTCTGCCGGCCTCCCTCTTCCCCGCGCCCGACGCCGCCAGCCTCCCTCGTCCCTGTGCCCACCTCTGCCGGCCTCCCTTGTCTTCGCGCCCCACCTCCGCCGGCCTCCCTCTTCCCCGCGCTCCGATGCTGCTGGCTCCCTTTTCCCCGCACCCCGACGCCGCCAGCCTCCTTCTTCCCCATGCTCGCCACCGCCGCCGCTGATTGTTGTGTGTTCGTGCATTATTTGTGAATTTGTTATGTGTTCATGCATGATTGAAGACTAAGGAAAAGCCATAAAGCCTAAGCCTAAACAACAGAACCTATACCTGACTTCATATAAGTTGATTAAACCAAAAAGCTAGTTTTAAACTATAAGCCAAAAAGTCTAAACCAAAACAAATAGGACCTTAAGAATCTTCTATGAGTTGATCAATGTACACATATGTGCGTGCCTTGGATCTTTTATGAAGCATGGTATTATCAACCTATGTGTATGCATGTGACTCATGGCATGATTCGACTTGCTTATATGATGAGAATTTTTATGCAATTTTCAAATTTAAGGTTAATTATTTGTACACGATGGAATTCATAAGATTACTTTAGTATGTTAATTTAGTGCAGATTTCAAGTCTGAAGGGCAACCAACCCGTGGATTTAGAGAAACTCTGATTGTTAATTTTGCTTTTAAGAGTTTAGAACTTATAATACTAACTATTTAAGACTCGTTATAACACACGAACATCCGTCAGTGATAAAGGGCCTATTCTTTTTAGTTTCTAAAAGCTGCTTTTCAGTTTTTCTACAGTAACTAGCTTTTAAACGGAGTATCTTTTCAAGATAAGGTTTACTAGTTAATTATAGTATATACTGTACTGACTTCATTTATATTGGCAAAAATTGCATGTGAATTTCTGTTACTCTATAATCTCTCACACAAATAATTTAAAAGCCATAAATCACCTCTAAAAGTCATAAGTTTTAACCAAGAAGAACCGACAAAAAACAGATAGTTGTGCCAAGTGAGCACAAGCACCTGGCAAGAGAGAATTTTAACTCCGTATGTATGAATAAATAAATATAACCACTACACCAGGAAGGAGCTATAGTAACACGTCTATGTGCTACTACATGTCAATAAAGGTGTTACTAGTCTTTGCAGTAACACAATTTTTAAGTGTTCTTATAGCCTATGTTACTAGCTAGGTTTGAAGTAACACGTGATAAGTGCTACTACATGTCTGAAAATATGTTACTACCTTGCAACACATATCTTATCTATAAGAACATATATTATGTGCTACAACAAACTACCCTGGTAACACAAATATGTGCTACAACAAGCTACCCCAGTAACACATTTTTGGAGCAATAGTAACACCATTGTAATATGAGTAGCAACACACTTTCTTACACCAAAACATTTTGTGGAAACTTATTTTAATACATATAAATATATATACACAGAGATCTAGAGAGAGGAAAAAGTAATGATTTTTTCGAAATGACAATTGATTAACTGCAGAATTATTTTCTTTCACAAGAATCACATATTGCACAAAATTATAACCATCACCAACATTGCATTCCACAGGGAAATATATAAAACATGGTTCACATAATTTTATAACATACACGACAATCCATTTGAGAAAACAAGTCTTGGGAATAACAACACAAACTTTTTATCCTAGAATGACATAATGATATCTATCTATTCTTCTCAAAATCTTTGCCCGATGATCTATCCATGAGGTGAAACAAGTATGAGATTTCAACCATTAATCTTCCGAACCTGCATGTGGCAAACATTATAGATCTTTAAGGATACATGAAAAAGTATATATGTAGTATTATGTGGACCAAGATTAAAATATCATACACATATTAAAGGCCAAGCAATCGGCATTTCTTTAGCATAGGCATCATCAATTGACTTGCAGCAGTTCATCTGCAGCGTGATTTCAGGCGGCACGTACACGACGACTATGCGCATACTGAAATGGACCCTTAAGCTAGAAAAATTGCCGCACGTCCACACAAAGATCGATGAAATTTCTTCAGAGGATCTCGATAGAAAGATCAGATCGACTTTTGTCGTGCGCCAACGATCGATCCGTGAAGATAAAAACGGTATCGATTGAGTTGCCGAGAAAGGTACAGCTGAAGCAAATTAGTACGTAAGTGAAGATACAAGTGAAGATACAGGGACGTACTGATCCATCCGTGCGAATCGTCGTGTACTTGCGAGGTCACCGTCGCGACTGGCACTGGAATGTCGGGTAGCTCTGCCTACACAGCGGTGAATACACACCAGGTAGGAGTATATACGTAGCAAGCATCCCAACTAGTACTAATGCACGCGTTGACGAAGACAACAAAGCTAGAAGCTACTAGTGTGTGTGTATGTATATATGTATGTGTGTGTAGATCCAAGATATTAGCGCATCGAAACACATGAAACTTCTCGTCGCGCGTCATCGAACACGTTCGCGAATCGAATAATAAACACCAGCAGATTTGGGAGAGGGAAAAGAAAACGAAAGCAATTTAAGTTGAGATGTGTGTACGTACGTACGTATCCTGTTCAAGAAATTAATTGAAGCAAACAATATATGAGAGATACTAGGTAGCCGTCGTACCTGAGGAGGAGTCGATCGGTGCGATTCCTTCGAACCTCTACATAGCTTTCTTGATAAAGATGGGAAGGCAGTTCATGACTTGGGAGGACTGAGGGGTGAGGATTGGGGACTTTTCCTTTGTGATCAGGTGATGTATACGAGGAGCCACCAATGAGTTATGGCGTATGGAAAATTGAACTAAGAGATTTGCCTGAGATTATTGGAGGGAAGATTTTACATTAGCGGAAAGTATGTGGAGGAAGATTTGTGTGAAAAATTTCAGGCCATGCATAAAACAGCATTATTTTTAAATGATTTTTATATTTGATCGCTCCATAGAAAAAATTGCAATTTTCTGTTATAAGGGATAATTAGTGTAAATTTAAGGACTTCTACCTTTGCCCTTCCAATTTCTTTTAAAAAAAGATCAATATCTTCAATCTAGTAGTGGTATCATTAACTCTATAACACATTCCCAACGCATCATAGAGAGCTGAGAATCTTTACATACAATGTATCGTTATGAATTATCTTAACCACCCCAACCTTCTGACCCCCATGCCTTTCTGATATGGCTATAGAATTTGGCACTTCTTAACATGTTACAGCATTTATCGACTAAACAATAAGAATCACAATGGATGAAAGGAATATGTTAAGGCACTAGAACTAGGCATGTTAAACCAAGAAATGGAACAGCATGTTCTAGGAAACCAGCACTTGATTCTTGGGTCAATACAATTGCTAGGTGAGGTTTCCTGTAACTTGGTTTAGGATTAGTTAACCCTGGTGTGTAGGTGTGTCATTCATTTCCCTATCCCAGTCCTTCATCAGTGTCAGATTTCAAGCAGCGCTCTAATCGTTATGCACTATTTATCGCATATATTTAGAACATTATCAACCAGCTTCAACATCACACCGTATAAAGATTCAAGTTTTGCTCCTCGGATTTCTGAATCAATGCTTGCGCCTTTGGTGTTCAATTACACCACCGAACAACCAAAGCTGAGACGTCATCGTTACCTGGAGGGGGCGCGCTTAGAGATGGCAACGGGTAAATACCCATCGGGTATTGCCATTCCATACCCGTACCCGCTAGGTGTAAATTTACCCGTCAGGTTACCCGTATCCGCACGCGGGTAGAAAAATTTGCCCATACCCGTACCCGCGCGGGTATTACTACCCGACGGGTAACCCGTACCCGCAAGCATACCCGGTTCAACACATAAGAATATCATCAATTTAGACATTCATTAATCATACATGCCAAGCACAAAAGCGTCTAATGATCAAAATTAGTACATCACATAAACATACTTGACATGACCATATCAACATATGACAAACAAATAAACAATCAACAAGTAGATAATAAAATTAACATTTGAGTTGGATGTCTAGTTGTCTAATGCGGGTATTCATTACCCGTGGGTAGGCGGGTATGGGTAGTATATACCCACACCCGCACCCGCCTACCCGGCGGGTAGAGGATTTCGCCCAATAACGTACCCATGGGTACATAAAATTTTCCATACCCGTCTCTTTATCGGGTAAAATCCGTCGGGTATTCGGATATCGGGTACTCATTGCCATCTCTAGGCGCGTTGGTGACCAAAAACTGCAATTTTCTGTTATAAGAGACAGTTAATGTAAATTTAAGGACTTCTACCTTTGCCCTTCCAATTTCTTTTAAAAAAAGATCAATATCTTCAATCTAGTAGTGGTGTTGTTTGTACAAATCTATCAATGTTGAACAAGATTATCCCTACAGTAGAGAGTAACACATGTCCGTAACATATATATTGTATGTTACCAGATGGCTTTGTAACACATGTTTATGTTGCGGTACTATATGCTTGTAACACATTTATTTATCATACTGAGTATGTGTTACAGGGTCTCCTGGGGACACAAAGTATGTGTTGCTGAGTTTTTTGCCTGTAACACAATTTGTATTATGTTGCAGTCAAGTGTTACCATAGCCATGTTCTGTTGTAGTGAACATGGTTGGTCAAACGTACGTCTAAATTAAAAGAACGCCTTCATGATTGAGGTGTACCACGCAATTATCTTTCTAATTGGACGGCTTCAATTTCAAATTCATCTCGTCGAACGAAAAGTCCAATTCACACATGTACATACATAGATCCGTGCATGACACAGCCAGAGTGAACTTGACTTGCAACGCCCTAGAAGCTGGGAGGTACAGCACGGCCGGTCAAAGTAGCTCCAAGTCTCGGCTGGTTGCATATTCACGGCCTAACATCAGTTTGAGAGGGTGCTTGATTAGAAGTCTAACTTTATCACACCTAATTTTAGGTGTTCCATATAACATCTTCGGCTAATATTTGATTCATTGCTACAATTATGACTTATCACACTTTATTAGCCTTACGATTCACGTGTCAGACTTTTTATTTTGCCAAACTTTGCCACATTAGTGACGCTAAAAATATGTTGCCATAAAAAGTGTAACGCTAAAATATGTTGCCATAAAAAGTGTAACAAGGCACACTTAGCTAAGATTAGCTGTGGCAAAGTTAAATATGAACCAAACAGGCTCTGTATATTTGCAGAAAAGCATGCATCTTGTTGATAATCAAATTTGGCTTGACAATCATCGTAAAGCCGAAAGCAAGTTAAAAAGGAAACGCCGTGCAGATATCATGGTCGTGAGTAGTTACGATCACGGCAAAGCAAGTCGGAAGCCGGTGGGCGATTCGACCACGTTGGTCGTGGTCGGCGCGCACGACCACGATTGGCGGTGTTGGGTGGTTTTACGACCACGTTGCAGCATTTACGACCTTGTCATCACTAATCGAACCGGTGGACCGACACGACCACGCTGGGCGTGGTCGGCGCGCGCTACGACCACGTTGGCGGTCGCGGGTGGTTTTGCGACCACGTTGCAGCATTTACGACCATTAATCGGAAGCCGGTGGACCGACACGACCACGTTGGCGTGGTGGTCGGCGGTTACGACCACGTTGGCATGGTCAAAAGTGGCTCAACCATTTTGGATCGGACGCTACGACCACGATTGGCCATGATCGAAGCTTTGGTTCACGACGATGACATCAAGGTTGATAGTCGGCGATTGAACTTACGACCACGGTGGGGTCTCACGACCATGGTGGAGTATACGACTACGTTGGAGTCTACGACCACGTCGGAGGTTACGACCACGACGGAGTCTACGACCACACGTTGGAGGCTACGACCACGGTGGGGTCTACGACCACGTTGGAGTATATGACCACGTAGAAGCCCACGACTGCATTGAAGGCTACGACCATACTAAAGGTGGTCGCAAGGAGTTCGATCACGATTTGGAAACTCGGCGGATATAACGAAAGCGGTTAAAAATTTGGGAATCTTGAATCGTTATGGGAAGTTATCTGCAGAGGATTCGACAGCGGAGAAGCAAAGAAGAGAAAGAAATCGGGCTCATTAGCGGATGTGATTAATTTGTTTTTACTTGCCATAAATCTTGATTTGATGCCGATTTTATTTGCCATAGACCAGGCACCCTATAAATATGAAGGGTAAGGCCGATTGCAGAAGGATCATCAGACAATCGATACAACATTATTTTCATACTTTTGTTTTTCTTAGTCTTTAGATTAAAGTAGTTCTTGTTTCTCCATCAATTACCTTGTTGACGTACGGATCAATTTCGTGCGGCAACAAAATTGGCGACTCCACTGGGGAATCGATTTCTAATCGGTTCTTCTTCTCCATTGAAATCAATCTACTCGGCCGAAAGATCGATTTCTTCATCTCGCCGGTGAATCAATCTGCTAATCGGCTAAGAGCCGATTGCATCCTTCTCGGGCGACCGGCCTGCTTCGCACGTAGCAACCGAAGGCAGCAACGTAGCAGCAGAGGTGCAATATCACACGCGATCTACAAGGGACCTAGTCAGAGCTTCAGACCATGGTGTCAAACGGTTCTGAGGTAGATCCCAACAACGTCATTACGCCCACGTTTGACGAGCTGCCGGAAGAACATCGTGAGGAGATCGAGCGACGCAAGTTAGAGTATGAGAAGACGATGTTGGCGTGTTTCCAGAAGACAAGACAAGGCATTATTATGAAAGAAACTGCACTGCCATCTGTCTCCACCAACCCTGAGGTAAAAAACACTGTAAGTAAAATCTCTCCTTCTTATGAAGATATTGCTCATATGATTAATCAAACTGTTGGTGTTGCTATGGATAATGTTTTGACTAATCGTATTAGAGCCGTGATGTTGCAAGTTCAGGATGAACACAATAAAAAACAACCTATGACGAGTGATGCTAGTGCTTTAAATTTTCGTCATTCTCAGAACAAGAAACTTTGCCACATGGTTCATCTGCATTTATTACACAATTTGGTGCACCGCGAAACCACAGTTTATTGAGTGGCATTCATGGTGGCCGAAACCACATGCCTACTTCGGCCAATATTGCTACGTCATCGTTTGTCACAACTAATGCGTTCGTCTCGGCTCAATTACTACGAGCTGCTGAAAATTTAATCGGAATGCATGCACCTCCATATCAAATCAGAGCATACAGTATACCTCCAATACCACCACAGGATCGGGAATACCATATGGGCCAACACCGAAGCTTATTTTAATCCTCCCGTGCTTAATATTCCCTATCCACACCCCAAATTTGTGACATGCCACAACCTAATGCTTTTAGGCCACGATCGGCTAATGTGGCGAATAATCGACCTATGGTGAGCCATTTGTTAGGCATGAAAATATCGAGAGCAAGTAGCTAACATATTCAGAGAAACGTTTGGGGTAGAGCCTAAGTGTAGAATGCGTACTTATCAAAAGCCGTATCCGATTTCTATGATACGGTTCCATATCCCCGTGGATTCAGAGTACCGATTTTATTAAATTTACAGGGATGATGGCAGAACCACTTTAGAGCATGTTAGTCAATTTATTGCACAATGCGGTGAAGCGATGCTAGTGATGCTTTAAAATTAAGATTGTTTCCTTTGTCATTGTCTAGTCTGCGTTCACTTGGTTCACATCTCTTGCACCTAATTCTATTCATTCATGGCTCGAGTTAGAACAAAAATTTCATGAGCATTTTTATACGGAGATACTGAATTTAGATTATCACACTTGACATCGGTTAGGCAGAAATATAATGAACCTGTTGCTGAATATATCAGGAGATTTAGAGATACAAGAAACCGATGCTTTAATCTAGTAATATCTGATAAGGATCTTGCTGAGTTAGCCTATTCTGGGTTGCTTTCACATTTGAAGGAAAAACTAGAAGGGCAGGATTTCTTAGATGTGAGTCAAGTGTTGCAAAGGGCTCTGGTTCAAGAAAGCCGGGCTAGAGAATCTAAAAATTTCCATAGGACCAATGAAAAACATAAAACAAACCATCCTGTTAATTTAGTAGAACTTGACTCCACGTCATCTGATGATGAGAGTGTGGATATGTGTGTAGCCGAATGGGCATGGGATTCAAAATCTAAACCATTCGTTTGCTCGCTTTGAGGCCGGTTCTACGTAAAAATCGGCATGAAGACATAAAATATACTTTTGATCTCGCTAAATGTGATAGGATTTTTGATTATTTGTTGCAAGAGAAACAAATAAAATTGCCCACTGGACATGTCATACCACCTCCTGAAGAATTAAAAAGACGTGCATATTGTAAATGGCATAATTCTTATTCTCATGCTACTAACGACTGCAATATTTTTCGTCGACAGGTTCAATCGGCCATAAACGAAGGACGATTGAAGTTTGCTGAGAGCTCAAAAATGCAGTTAGACACTCAACCTTTTCCAGTCAATGTGATTGATTTCAAAAATAAGAAGGTGCTAGTTCGGCCATCACAGGCCGAATCAACAGTAGGAAAAAATGTGATGATTGGTGAGGATAGTAGTGAATCTACAGAAGAAAGTAGAGGTGTGGTTAGAATAGTCCAAATTGAAAATACTCCTGAAGGCCATGAGTCCATCAAAATTACAGTAGGTTCTGCAACTCCTAGGGTGCATGAGAATGGGAGGACAAGGATGATAAAACCAAAAAGCCCGGAAGTGGGTCGTTGGAAAATTAATGAGGGAAAGAATAGGACAAACAAATGGGTTGAGAGACCGAAGCCCACATTTAAAGAGCTTCTGGCCAAATATGAAGATGGTAAGACCGGCCAAAGCAGTTTTAGTCGGCCCTATAATTTGAAGCAACCAAGATCTCCTCCAAGGCAAGAGTTCGGTGGTTGGAATCACCGATGGGAAAATTTCCCTGCAGCCGCACCACATCCTATGCCTAGGCCGCTATTGCCTGTGCCATGGGGTCCTCCTCCTGGTGGTTTTTCTCCTTGTCCACCATGGGGTTTTTGCGGTCCATGGATACCACCAACTCCAATGTTTTTTGAGCCATTTCATCCGGATGGGAAATGCCAAGAAGGCGGTGTTTGACAGTGTCATGGCCTAGAAATGACCGATTTAATAAAAATAATCGGTTTTGTGAGCAGAGAGATGATAAATCTCCAAGAAGAGTTTACCGCATCAAAGAAGGAAGTGAAACGAGTAAAAATTCAGAGGTGAATAATGCTGCACCGATGAACATGCACGTGGGCGATGCAGAAAATAGTGTGGTTGCTCCTGAAAATAAAGAGAAGATTCCATTGTTAGCAGGTGTGGAACGGCAGCCCAGATGGTGTCCACCAGGGCTCTCACATTCACAAAAAAGGAGGTTGCAGCGGCTCCGTAGAGAAGAATTGAGAGAGGCTCAGGCTGAAGAAATGAGGGATGATTTATTCAATGAAATCAAGCCTATGATACCTACTAAGAAAGAATGGAGGCTGAAGAAAATTGAAGAGTCAGTGCAGACAAATAGTGATGATGAGCATGATTTGTTAGATTATGAGGGGTCTCCACTTCCGGAAGGTATGGATATTAATATGGTTTTTACACTACCTTCTGAATTTCGAGCTATTGATGAGGAGGTTGCACAATTGTGTCTCGGCCCCAAAGAAGCTATCTTTGAAAAACCCGATGAATCGTGCCGACACTTGAAACCGTTATATGTTAAGGGGCATATTAACGGAAGGCCGATTTCTAGGATGCTTGTAGATGGTGGAGCTACTGTAAATTTAATGCCATATTCAGTTTTTAAGAAATTAGGCAAAGAGGACAGTGAGCTTATGAAGACTAATTTGACGCTTAATGGATTTACCGGCGAGCCAACTGAAGCCAAAGGCGTCATCTCAATGGAGCTTCTCGTTGGGAGCAAAACTTTACTGCGCAACTTTCTTTGTCGTCGATGTGCAAGGTAATTATAGTGTTTTATTGGGTCGTGGCTGGATTCATGCTAATCGTTGCATTCCTTCCACCTTGCATCAAACTTTAGTACAGTGGGTAGATGATGATATAGAAGTCATTCAAGCAGACACATCGGCTTATGTTGCTTTGGCCGATGCTTCAGCTGATTGGCAGCATGGTAATATTCAGTGTTTAACAGGCATAGATCTTTCTGATTATGACTATGTTAGTGTTACTAAGGATGGTTTTGTACCTGTGTCTGTACAGCCGGCTTGTGCAGCCCGGCTTAGCAATATGATGTTATAAATGGATAAGGAGCATAGTTTGGATTGGTTGGCAGAACGAGCAAAGCATTATCGGTCAAGTAAGAACGATATGTGTGAAGCTATTGATGATTTTGATGAAGTAGAAAAATTAGGATATGGTTTTACATCGGCTGATTCATTAGAGGAAGTGGACATAGGTAGTGGTGATATTCCTAGGCCGACATTTGTGAATAAAAACATGGCGAATGACTGCAAAGCCAAAATGATTGAGTTGCTTAGAAATTATGTTGATTGCTTTGCATGGGAGTACCACGAAATGCCAGGCCTTAGCCGAGAGCTAGTAGAGCATCGGTTGCCCATTAAATCTGGTTTTAGGCCTCACAAACAGCCACCTAGAAGGTTTAATCCTAATATGTATGACCGTATTAAAGAGGAAATAGACCGGTTATTGAGAGCTGGTTTTATTAGGCCATGTAGATATGCCGAGTGGATATCCAACATTGTGCCAGTTGAGAAGAAGAGTAGTGGCAAATTACGCATTTGCGTTGATTTTAGAGATTTGAATAAAGCTACTCCAAAAGATGAATATCCCATGCCTATAGCCGACATGTTGATTAATAATGCTTCGGGACATAGAGTTGTTAGCTTTTTAGATGGCAATGCTGGTTATAATCAAATTTTTATGGCCGAAGAAGATATGTCTAAAATGGCCTTTAGGTGTCCTGGTTTTGTAGGATTATTTGAGTGGGTTGTCATGATATTTGGTTTAAAAAATGCCGGCGCTACGTATTAGCGAGCTATGAATTTAATTTTTCTTGACTTACTCGGTATCATACTAGAAATATATATTGATGATGTAGTAGTTAAATCGGATAACGTGGATCATCATTTGGCCGATTTAACATTAGTATTTGAAAGGATGCGTCGGTATGGTTTAAAAATGAATCCACTCAAATGCGCTTTTGGCGTGTCGGCTGGAAAGTTTCTAGGATTCCTCATACATGAGAGGGGAATAGAGATAGATCCTGCTAGATTAGAGGCCATTCAAAGAATAAAGGCGCCAGAATGTAAAAGAGACGTGCAAAAATTCTTAGGAAAAATAAACTATTTGAGAAGATTTATATCTAACCTGTCTGGGAAAATTGACGCATTTACACCCATACTTCGGTTAAAGAAGGAAACCGAATTTACTTGGGGGCGAACAACAGAGAGCCTTTGATGAAATTAAGAAGTATTTGTCTACTCCTCCTGTTTTGAGGGCGCCTAAAGCCGGACGCCGCTTTCGGCTATATATTGCTGCGGAAGATGGTGTTATTGGTTCAGATAACGCAGGAAGTAGAAGGCAAAGAATTTATTATCACTTATTTGAGCCGACGTCTTCTGGGAGCAGAGACAAGGTATGTATTTATTGAAAAATTGTGTTTATCCTTGTATTATGCTTGTACCCGTTTAAGGCATTATTTATTGTCCAGTACTTGTGTGGTAACTTGTCAGACCGATGTTATTAAGTATATGTTGCAACAAATAGATTTTAAGTGGTAGAATCGGAAAATGGGCTTATGCATTGGTAGAATATGATTTGGCTTATGAATCTTTAAAATCCATGAAAGGCCAAATTGTAGCAAATTTTATTGTAGATCATAGAGTTGATAATGGTATGGAGCTGGTTAGTTATTTGTCTGTATCTCCATGGAAGCTATATTTTGATGGCTCGGCCTGTAAAGAAGGACAGGGTGTTGGTATTGTCTTAATTTCACCTAGAGGTGCTATTTTTGAAACATCGGTCCGTTTGGAACATTTTTGTACTAATAATCAAGCCGAGTATAAAGCACTTTTATTAGGATTTCAAATTTTAGAATCCATGGAAGTAAAAAATATAGAAGTTTTTGGTGACTTGTTATTAGTTGTGCAGCAAGTTTCTGGAATTTATCAGTGCCTTGATGGTTCATTGAATAGATATTTAGAAAAGTGTTTAGAGATCGTATCAAACCTAGATGATTTTACTATCAGTCATATATCTAGAGGAGATAATTTTAGAGCTAATGATCTTGCGCAACAAGCATCTGGTTATCATGTTAGTAGAGGCAAGCTATTTGTGATAGAAAAACCGATGCACAAAAATGTTCCTGTTTATATGGCCGAACAGCAAGGCAGCAGTTCGGATGTGTTAGAAACGGCAAATATGGCTGAATTCAATGACTGGAGAAAACCTTTACTTAGTTATTTAGAAAATCCCATAAATCTGTAGATAGAAAAATTCGTGACAGCTTTAAAGTATACATTGCTTGATGGAGAATTATATCGCGAACGTAGAAGGATTGCTTTTAAAGTGTTTAAGTTCAGACCAATCTAAAATTGCTATGGGTGAGGTACATGAAGGTATTTGTGGCACACATCAGTCGGCCCATAAGATGAAATGGTTGTTGAGACGAGCTGGTTTTTATTGGCCGACTATGTTAGAAGATTGTTTTAAATATTATAAAGGTTGTGAGTCTTGTCAAAAATTTGGTGATATACAATTGGCACCAGCTGCCGTGTTGCACCCTATTATTAAACCATGGCCGTTTCGTGGGTGGGGTTTAGATTTTATCGGCCAGATATGCCCTGCATCTTCTAAAGGTCATCGTTTTGTTTTAGTAGCTACAAATTATTTTACAAAATGGACAGAAGCTGTTCCTCTTAAAAATATGACACATAAAGAAGTAATTTATTTTATCTTGGTGCATATTATTCATAGATTCGGCATACCACAGACTTTAACGATCGATCAAGGGTCGTCTTTCGTGTCTCATCAAGTACGTGAGTTTGCGAATCATTGAAAATTAAATTACTTAATTCTTCACCATACTATGCTCAAAGCTAATGGGCAAGCCGAGTCTAGTAATAAGATTTTAATTAAACTTATCAAAAGAAAATAGAAGAATATCCTAAGAGATGGCATGAGGTTCATGCGAGGCATTATGGGCTCATCGTATATCTAAGCATGGTGCTACAAAAGTAACACCATATGAGTTAGTATATGGGCAGGAGGCCGTTTTACGATTGAGGTGAATCGGACGCTCTTAGGTTGGCGTGCAAAATGATTTGTCACCGTGGATTATCATGACTTAATGATGGATAGAATAGACGGTTACTGGATGAGAGGATAAAAGCTTTGAGAGAAATTGAGAAAGACAAATTAAGAGTAGCTAAGGCCTATAATAAGAAGGTAAAGAAAAATCGTTTCAAATTGGAGATTTAGTATGGAAGACGATTTTACCTATTGGGTCAAAGGATAATAAGTTTGGAAAATGGTCTCCAAATTGGGATGGTCCGTATAAAGTTATAGAAATTGTTCTGAAATAGTTATTTTGTGCAAAATTTGCATGGAGAAAGGTTGCCTAGAGCACTTAATGGAAAATATTTAAAAAGGTACTATCCAAGTGTGTGGCAAAATGCATGAGAAAATATGGCCGGTGTTTGCCAGTCATCGTCCTGAGAAATATTATTTATGGCTGATACCTGTTTATCGCCCTTAGACTTTATAACATGGCCGATAATAAATTATCGCCCTTAGACATATAAACATGGCCAATGGATGTGTTGACATTGGCCTTGTTGGTCGAGCAAGTAATTCTTATTTTTTTTGGCACACAAGTGTTGCCAAAAAACAGGGGGGCATGTGTTGATAATCAAATTTGGCTTGACAATCATCGTAAAGCCGAAAGCAAGTTAACAAGGAAACGCCGTGCAGATATCATGGTCGTGAGTAGTTATGATCACGGCAAAGCAAGTCGGAAGCCGGTGGCCGACACGACCACGTTGGCGTGGTCGGCGATTCACGACCACGATTGGCGATCATTGGGTGGTTTTACGACCACGTTGCAGCATTTACGACCTTGTCATCACTAATCGAACCGGCTGGACCGACACGACCACGTTGGCGTGGTCGAAGGCGGTACGACCACGTTGGCGGTCGCCGGGTGGTTTTGCGACCACGTTGCAGCATTTACGACCATTAATCGGGCCGGTGGACCGATTATGACCACGCTGGCCGTGGTCGGCGTTACGACCACGTTGGCATGGTCAAAAGTGGCTCAACCATTTTGGATCGGACGCTGCTACGACCACGATTGGCCATGATCAGAAGCCTGGTTCACAGACGATGACATCAAGGTTGATAGTCGGCAGTTGAACTTACGACCACGGTGGGGTCTACGACCATGGTGGAGTATACGACTACGTTGGAGTCTACGACCACGTCGGAGGTTACGACCACGACGGAGTCTACGACTACGTTGGAGGCTACGACCACGGTGGGGTCTACGACCACGTTGGAGTATATGACCACGTAGAAGCCCACGACTGCATTGAAGGCTACGACCATACTAAAGGTGGTCGCAAGGAGTTCGATCACGATTTGGAAACTCTGACAGATATAACGAGAAAGCGGTTAAAAATTTGGGAATACTGAATCGTTATGGGAAGTTATCTGCAGAGGATTCGACAGCGGAGAAGCAAAGAAGAGAAAGAAATCGGGCTCATTAGCGGATGTGATTAATTTGTTTTTACTTGCCATAAATCTTGATTTGATGCCGATTTTATTTGCCATAGACCAGGCACCCTATAAATATGAAGGGTAAGGCCGATTGCAGAAGGATCATCAGACAATCGATACAACATTATTTTCGTACTTTTGTTTTTCTTAGTCTTTAGATTAAAGTAGTTCTTGTTTCTCCATCAATTACCTTGTTGACGTACGGATCAATTTCGTGCGGCAACACATCTACGTCCATGTCCGCATCCACATCTACGTCCACATCCACATGGTGTTGCCACGTACACTCACACGAGCACAAAACAAACACGAACAGACGCACGCGCGATGGAGGGAAGGGAAGAGAGCCCTGGAGGTTAGGGAAATGGAAAGGCAGCAGCAACCTGTGAAGCGGACAAAGCAGTGGTTGTTGCTGAAATGGCCGGTGCACATGCCCCTTTGTCCATACCACATGTACATACTTGTTGGATTCACATGCATCTGTGTTGCAACCTGGAGCACAGTGTGTGATGGTGAACAACGGCTTCACAAGCCCCATGGGGCACGATTATAAGCTTCTTGACTTTCTCACTCACCTTTTTTGTGGGTTTGGTAACTCGTTATGTGCACAAGATTTTTAGTTCCAGGTTTCTTTCTGTATCTTCAGAGGGCATTAACTCCCGGTATCGGTCTGGATCAAAATATCCCGAAACTATTTAAATTACTGCATAAAAATTGATATAGGTAGATTTCCCGTCAGTAGTACTTTCATAATACATTTTTGTTCGCTTTTGCTGATAAACACTGTTATGAATATTGTGTATATTTATGGGACCCAATAGACAGTATATATAAAGAGTACAAAGAAATATTACAAGAGAATATACCCTACACATATAAAAAACAAAGGAATAAAAGGAAGATGCATGCCTATTCTAACACCCCCTCAAACTCATGATAGATCACACACATTAAGTTTGGAGAGAAAATACAAATATTATACTTTAGACCGTGGCTTCATGAAGAAGTCAGCAATCTGTAACTCTGAGGGCACAAATTGTAAAATAAGCACTTTCTTTTGCACCTGTGAGCAAGTGTATGAAACATCCACATCAATGTGCTTGATGAGCTCATGTTTCACTGGGTCACGGGTAATACTAGTAGCACCTGTAGTGTCAGACAAAAGAGTCGTAGGTCCCATCACAGACACTTCAAAGACACTTCAAAATCTACAAGTACCCACCTCAACCAAGTAACATCTATTGTCACTGCTGCCACAGCTCTCAACTCAGCCTCTGTATTCGAACAGAAAACTACAATATGCTTCTTTGTCCTTCAAGCAATCAGGGAGGAGTCAAGAAAAACACAGTAAGCAGAATGAGAACAACAATAAGAAGAATTACTAGCCTAGGTCGCATTGGAGTACGCTTGAAGATATAGTGAGTTGGAGCTAGAGAAAAACAAACGATGAGATATAGTCCCATGCAAGTAGCAAAGAACCTAAAAGAAGGTGACTGTAATAAAGGTGGGTAGGACGAGTCATGAACTGGCTCAAGATATAAACAACATAAGCAATATCAGGATGAGTGCTAACAAGATACACTAGACTCCTAATAAGATGGCAATATCAAGTATAATCCTCAAGAAGATCATGATCGGTGGCCTGAAACTGAAGAGATAACTCCATGGGAATCTCAGTAGTGTAAGTGTCAGTTAGACCAGAACAATTAAGAATATCTTGGATATACTTCTGTTGGTAGAGGCAGTAGCCCCTTAGGTGTGGAAGTGACATCAATCCCAAGAAAGTACGTACGAGAATACATATTAGTCATCTTTGATACCATGTTATGAATATTGTGTATATTCATGTGGTCCAATGGGCAGCATATATAAGAGAGTACAAGGGAATATGTCCCACACATATAAAAAAAAGAAATAAAAGGAATATGCCTATCTATTCTAACAAATACTTCTAAAAGTATTTACTGCAAACTGACCTGCATTTGATATATACTGCAAAGTGAAGGGTACTTGTACCTGGGATATATACTGCAAAATGACCTGCATTCGATTACAAACGGGAGGAGTATACAATAATGTTTCATGTGAGGGAATAATCATTTTGATTAGCTACCTGCAACAGGTAAGCATATCATGATTAAGAAAGACGAGATGCGAATCAAGCATGCATGATGTGCATTGTTTTGTTTTATTGAGAACATTTTCCCCCCGCTAGGATAGAAATGTGATAGAGAAACAAAATGGTAAGCATTACTTCTTGAAAATGACGTCATATTCTAGCTTTTGTCGTGACTTATGTGAGTACTGCTATTTGGCACCTTCTCTACGGTGCAACTGTACATAGATTATTAACTTGTACAATCACCTTGCAAATATAGTGTACAATCAAATTATATAAAATTTTAGTTAAGCAAAATATTGCTCGTCCATTCATCTCCAACTGTGCCTTACACACCACATACATTTATTTTTGCGAGGAACCATATAAATATTATCTCTAGAAAAAAATAGACCCTATTCATCGTCAATTTTAGCTTGCACACCCTATACATTTTTTCTAGTTTGCAAATACTTAACGTTTTGATTTTTTGTGGCACCATTTTTCAGTTCCATCAATGACCCTACTAATTGCTTATTTCTCACATCCTCTCGTAGAAGTAGCAGTAGAAGTTTGGAATTGAACTATTAGAGTTAAATTAAGTTAAAACAATGATCAAGAAAGGCATGCTTATGTTCCAACCACACATTAAATTATTATTGCTGCCTCACTTAATCTTATTTCCATTTAGAATAATATATAAGCACATACCATAATTCCTTTAATTTTCTCACTCGCTTTACTGATTTCAATAAGACAAAGCTTTTCACATGGCATTTTCAAGCATTTATGTAACTCCATGTTGAAGTTTTGCTGCAAGCATGATTACAGGACTACGTGTATAAATGATGCAAATGATGAATTTATTCATCATTGCAAAGTGCCACATGTTGAGCTGCGTTTGAGATCATACGAGGTATATGCGTCCTACCATATGTATGTGCTTTAAGGAAAACGCTTACACATTAAAAGCTCGGTGCTCTTAAATTAGAGACTAATGGTTCCTCTAAGCAAATAAATCGCATTAGTTCTGATGCAACACCATTTTCATCAATACTGGCTTGAAAGGCGACTCCCTTGTTATTCTTCATCAATACTGGCTTGGAACAAATTCATTAAACTCAGGACTTACATACAAACTAAGAGTGAATGAGAGCCAGTGCGCAGGGCAAAGATTAGTTATGAAATGACTGTATGTTTTTTCTTTTGGCAATTTGAAGGACATCCAGTGCCACTGCAACGTACTTTTTCTGGCTGATTGTACCCTAACTGGTAGGTCATCAATTAGGTTTTGTGGCTTAGATAAGGTTTTAAAGTATGAGTCTCGTGGTTATTAGGCCACTACAACTATGATTATTTGACCAAGGATTTTCAGTATAGGTTTAACGTGTTATGGTAGTTGCTCTAGCCAGCACTCTCTACCTCTCAAAAGAACATATTCCTATCTATCAGAAGAATTTACTATGCCCTTTAGTAAAGAGAAAAATTCATTATCTATTTTCTTAGAAAAATGTATCATTATCTGTCTATTTACATGTGTTGAAACTTGAAATGAAGTTGCTTTCGGATCAGAGCTGCCATATTTGTCCTTGCATAGAAAATTCTTACCGTTAAAAGGGTCCACACAGCAGTACACCCAAGCCAATGAGGCGCCGCCACGTCTAGCTCCATGGCTGTAGTACTGGTACAGCTCTTGCTCCTAGCTCCTCCTTTGGATGTCATGGAGCTGAGCCAAACAGTTAGCGTCTCAAAACAACCCGATTCCACTTCTTGCGAGGAGTAGAATCGAAAATGAACTAGCGATGAGAAATAACCTTGGAGTGGATTATCGTGGAAAGTCGGTACACCCAAAACCAAAGTACCTATTAAAGTTAGAGGAAATCACCCACAAAATGTGATCGAACTACCCCTCCGCACCCTCTCGCCCTCCCTTTGCAAGTCTCCCATATGTCACCCTTGCTTCCTCTCGCCCCCGCCTCTGCCTCCTCTCGCCGCCGCCCTCCTCTCGCTCCTGCCTTTGTCTCCTCTCGCCCCCACCTCCACCTTTGCTCGTCCCCACTGCTGCCTCCTCTCGCCCTCGCTTGGATCTCACCCCCACTCTGCCCCCTCTCGCCCCAGCCTGGATCTCGGCCTTGCCTCTGCGTCCTCTCGCCCTCGCCCTCCTCTCGCACCATTGTCTGTGTCTCGACATTGTCTCACCGTTGCCGGTCTCTCACCACCTGATCCCTCACCGCTGGTCTGGAACCCTCACCGTCAGCCCGAATCTCCTTACTGCCAAATCCATCACTCTGGTGTCATCACGGCTAGATTAGGAGTCTCTGTATCCATCGCCACCGCTGTTCCCTGAGCATTGAGCCCAGCATCCCTTGAAGGTTTTTTCTTCATCCGCCCTTCCCCCTTGTCCTCCCTACTCACCCTCCTATCCTCTTCACCATCTACCCCTACTAATTTTGTGCCATCAATACTATACAAACTTGCAAAATCAATAATATTTGTCTTCCTTGCATGTATGCAAAAAGCTATGAAAAAGCATGTATGTACTGTTCAGATGTAGTTGAAATTGTAGCATAGTTGCAATCGACACAGTTTGTGTTGCTATCCTTGAAATGATTATGTTGCTATCCTTGAAACGACTTTTTCTCATAGTAATTCAATTGATCTTCCACTTCTAGACCATGCATGGAAATAGAAATAGTGAATTGCAATTGCAAAATTAGGATTTATGGCTAGTAATTTCCAATGTTCTTCTGCTAGGACTGGATTGCCACGATGACATTTTCAGTTTGAAAAAAAGATAAAATAGCATATCAATATTTACTCATTATAGCTCCATGTAATCCCTACTTTGCTTAGTATTCATCACTTGTTGTGGCTCTTCAAGTTGAGTACAAGGCAAGATTTGAATTGCACAATCATTAGACACACACATTAGAATTTCAGAAACACTTGTTTCACTTGCCAGAGAAGTTTTTTTTATGTTGTTTGTAATAAATATTTGAATTGTATTCCAACATATTTTCTCTTTTTGTGATTTGTTTAGAATTTGGACTGCAGGGTTTTCATAAAAACACTTAGAGCTGCATGCTTTTGCTCTCAATAACTTGTGTAGAGACTAATGGGATAGAGAGTTGTATATGTTTACTCATTAATGTTTTGTATATGTAGAGTTATACAATGTTGTGCTATGTACCACCGTATATACAATGAGTTATACAATGTTGTGCTATGTACCACCGTATATACAATGTATTTGAGAGTGGTAACCATTTGTACTTGTACATGAGCAATGTATTTGAGACCGGTAAATTATGTAATGTTGTGCTATGTACCGCCATGTTTACAAGCCACCTTGTCTCTTAGACTATTACTAGTAATGATGCAACACTAAAATTTGTACTTATACAAGAGAATGTATTTGGGACATGTAAATTATGTAATGTTGTGCTATGCACTGTCATATCTACAAGCTAACTATGAAGTTTGTCATTTGAACATTTTTTTTAGTGTGCTAGGGTAAAATTGGCTTCTTGTTTGGTTAAAATTTCAAAGATGTGGTTAAATTTGTGGATGAAAGTTGAATGTAATTTTTTTTGATTGATTTTGGTCTTTGCAACTTGACACTAAGCATTGTCCTGCCATGAGAATATCTTGGTTCTTTCACATTGCACTTGAATGCATTTACTTGCCAAAATTTGGAATCAAAATTTTATAATTTGTGCATATGTGCTCTTCAAATATTTACAAAAAAATTCATAATTTATATACATATGGTCTTACAAAATTTGGACAAAAAGTTTCATCAATTGTGTACAAATACAAAGGAATAAAACACAAACAAAGATGTCATGTTACTACTAGGGGTATCATGATCTATTTGCCTCCAATCCCCCTCTTATGTTTTTGGAGTCAACTTACTAACCAAATGCTTTCCAGGGGCAGCTTCAGATTCTTAGAAAAGTGAATTATCATATAACCCAGAGTAGGAGCTGAAAAAGAGAATATAAAGCTCTACCAAATAGGGCCTAGCTACACTCCAAAAAGAAGGTTTACCTCATAATTGTAACAAATAGTTGGGGTATAATGATAAAACAAGAATCAACATGGTGAGTTGGTGGTGCCACACTGCTACCCTAGCCATTTGCGGTGCCCCCACCATTCCCATGATTTTTTTCATTTCCACCCGTTTGCATTTTGCACCTTCTATGTTCATGATATCAGCTATGAGTTCTATGTGAAAGATGGTCCATTGCATGCATGTTTAAGGTTAGGACTAAAAAAAACTTGAGGCTGGTGAGATGCTCGAACTTGCGGCTTGATTCGAGCTCAGCTCAAACTCTAAATGAGCCAAGCTCGAATAGCTTGTTAGGGCACAATTTGAGCTTAAATATTGATGTATATTAACCCTTATCAAGCTTACTTGAGTCAAGCTCGAGCTCAAGCTTTTGTATTATTGAAAATCAGTATATGTTGAATTGTTTTTTTTACTGTTGTTGAACTTACTCTAGCCAAACTCAAGCTTTTCTTATTTTTGAAAATTAGTGCATGTTAAATTGTTTTAACTGTTATCGAGCTTATTTAAGCTAAGCTCGAGTCTACTCGAGCTTGGGTTGAGCTAAGCTCGAGCATAGATCTAGGCTCAGACCCCAATGTAGGCTTGCTTGAGCTTGGCTCGTTTATGGCCTTGTTTAAGGTTGACCAATACACAACACCTTCCCATCAAAAAGGTGAAAGATAATTATGTATCTCAATAGAGATTATTGTCCATGTTACTATGTGGTTAAGGAGACATAGGTCGTTCATTCTACTTTGAATTTCAACCATATTATTATGATAGAAATGTTTTTTGCTATTTTTTTTGGGAATTACAGTTTTATGGTATGTAGTGTAATGTGTGTCGACTTAATGATTTACTCAGCAGGTTCATATAAAGCAATAAACTCACAAAAACTATTAGGTAGAAGGTTCACTGAATTTGGTCTTCCACAACCTTTCATAAGAAAAGATATATAGAAAAAGTGTCATACGTATGATGTTGATGCCTTCAAACATGGTTTAAGATCAAATTTGAAATAAATCTACAAGATTTTGGACTGACCAGACCCCTTTCCATATTTTTGCTTAAAATTGTATGTGATCATTAAAAATTTGGAAGTATATAATTACAGTGGACTTTGTTCCTAATGAGCTAATCATTTAGTTTAAGCCAGACATAGATTATCGCCAACGAGAGGGGCTCCGCCCATTGATTTTAGAGTTATCCTTTGCCATGTCTAAAGTTCAGGCAACTTGTGCTAGTCTAGCTTTGTAATAGACTAACACTACCATTTCTTTTCACTTTTATGATAAATTTGTTAATGTTATGCAATACATTAGCACTTTCACCTTAGAGTATTCTAAGGTATTATATCCACTAAGGACAACGAGCCTGTGGCAAAACGTTAGTACCTCTGACCAAGAATCAACACAGCGGGATAATAAGGTACACGTATGAAATATAAATACGCAAGACACGTGTACAAGACACATGCCAGACTCAATGATTACTCTATGCAACCACGGTTCCTAGATTTCCATCTTTTGAAATACTTCATAGGAATTAACTAATAAAGAAAAGAAGTTATGTTAAACATGACCGTGAAGCCTGAGATGAATATATGTGTCAAACATATCCCTTGTAATCCTCGCTTGTAAGCACCATATATAGCATCAATACGGGATAGATTTAAGGACGGCTATTATCGTGGACTCTAGGCTGTAGCCTTAAGTAGATGAGTCTCTGTAATCCCCCGCATCAATGATCTAGAGAATCAGGTATAGCCAGTCACCCTTCTACCTTTCTTCTCCATCTCATCTAGTAGTACAACCCCTCCATGTTCTACGTAACATACGCCGCAGATGCAACCGGCATTAAGGAATTGATCTATGCTAACACATGCAATTGTGTAAACCCTACCAAATTACCATGGTTCTAAGAATAAACTAAGACTCAAACATGATGTAGACCGCAACACTACTACAAAAGAGGTTATACTGGATGCTTACATCATAGACGGTTCCTAGGAACCGTCTATGTTGTAAGTATCACAGACGGTTTATACGAATAACCGTCTGTGATATTTTCATAGATGGTTATTTATACGAACCGTCTGTGATAATACAAGGCATCACAGATGGCTCTTGATAAGAACCGTCTGTGATAATGGCAGACATCACAGATGGTTTTTTATTTAAACCGTCTGTAATAATTCATAGACAATTTATATTAAAAACCGTCTATGATAATGAAGTTATCCCATACGATTTGTATTGAAAACTGTCTGTGATATGGTTCCTGCATCGTAATACCCCAAAATTTCATAATCTCCCGCCTGAGTTTGAATAGTATTCAGTTTTGAGACACCTTTAGTAAAATAGGTATAACTTTTGCATACGATGTCTGTTTTTGATGTTATTGTACTCGTTGGAAAGTTAAATCCAGTCGCCCTCTAAGACCCTCAAAATCGACCATCTTTAGCCCCAATTTGCATTTTAAGTTTTCAGTTTCTATTTTTGCCAAAATTTTTTATCTTCCCTTTAGAATTTGGGTTTCGCCCCAACTGTAAAGTTGTAGATCTCGTCGAAACCTTTCAAACGAGTATATATAAGCCATATAAAATTTTGCTGTTTTATCTTTTGAGACTAGCTATTTATATTGTACCGATATATTGTCTTTGTGATATCTCCGTTTATCATAGACGGATTTTGTTATGAACCGTCTATGATGTCCCGCCATGTAACCGATCCGCGGCATATCTCCTAGGATCCCGATCTCACCTGTCCATTCTCTCTGCATTGAACGGTAGGCACCATTCTCCTCCACACCTCTCGCCCCTTATTAACACCCCTCCCTACTCGAAGAACCAATACCACCAGTACTATTCCAACTCGTTTGTGCATAGCAAGGGTGGGAAGGGGTTCGGCGAAAAGGCAAGATGAAAAGGAAGAAGGCAATGGCAAATCTGTACTATTCTAAGTCATCAGCATAGAAGCTGTTGATTTTGTCATAGAAACTGAAAATGGTGTTCGTTGCTTTTTCGTTTCTGCTACTTGAAATTTTTTTCATACCACTTGTTTTAGATTGTAGTTTAATGAAGGATGTTTAAGTCTAGTTTGCATTAGCCTGAAGTTTCTTGTAGTGTAAGCATTTTTCTGAATTTGTAGTTGTGAAGTTTATCTTTGTAAAATTGTAAGTGTCCTCTTGTGTATGCAGTGCTATGAGTAACCTACTCGATATCTTATGTGTTGTAATAGTGGATTCTAGTCTTAATGGAAATAGAATGTGTTACTGCGTTTGTTGCTGTATTTATTACTTTTCAAATGATATAGTTAACATTTCCTAAGGCTAGCCAAAAAATAGAAAAATTTAGGTATAGAATGAACTATCACAGACGGTTTTGTAGTATAAACCGTCTATGAAGAATTATCACAGACGACTCGAACTACAAACCGTCTGTGATGGGGGAAGTATCACAGATGGTTCTATATACCAACCGTCTGTGATAATCACACATCACAGAGGGTTGGTAGCTAGAACTGTCTGTGATGTGTGAGTATCACAGACGGTTGGTAGCTAGAACCGTATATGATAGTGTTCTTCACAGACGGTTCTAGTTATAAACCGTCTGTGATGTATTTATCACAGACGGCTCACAAACCGTTTGTGATAACCTCTGATTATTACTGACACATAAATTCAGATGGTTCAAAAAATCATCCATAATGATAGTTTTGAACCGTCTGTGATGACCCTTTTTGTAGTAGTGCAAGGACATAAATTATAAAGATTGCAAACGATATGTCATAAGGTGCAATAACAAGTTTACAATCTAGCAATCTTAAAAAACATGCAACAAAATGAATTATTAACAATGCAAATAAATAAACATGATGTTGTCCAAGGACTCCCTAATGCAATGGAGATGGTAGCTTGCGATGAAGATGGTGGAGGTCATCGACAATCAATGCGGTGAAGGAAGAGGTGACATCGATACCCCGTTCGTGGCCAAATCCTAAGATGGCACCTCCCCTGTCTGTGGCAGCGTGGAGATGGTGTGCAGATGATTGGGGAGGACCCTTGGGGCGTCCTCCACTGGTGTGGGTGCGAGCCAGGGCTGGCAACACCCTTAGATGGCCTTTTATAGTGACATGTGGATCTCCAACTCCTTCCAAATCTTGTGTCTATCAAATCCCAATGTTGTTTGGTGGGTTTCATGCTTCAAATACGTTTCTTAAGTTCCAAAGAACCTCCCAAAACAAAGCTTGTTTGAATTGGATTTGAAATGGACCATTTTGGGCCTATTTGGTGCGCTTCATAGGACAGTATGGTCACACTACAATCAAGTACGACCATACCACAACCTTCAAGATGCTCTGTTCAGTTGCTACACGTAGAAATTTTCTGATATACAACATTTTTGGTACTTGTTACTTCTCCGGTTTGATCCTGACTTGGTTCCAAACTTGATAATTAGGCATGGTGGCTTCATCAGGGTATTGTATCTGCATCATAATACACATAAAATAATAAAGGAAATTTTATAATAATTTATAACTTATGAGGGATGGTACAAAGTGAATATGGAAAATATACGAAATGCAATGGAAAATAATTTAAATAAAGTAAATATGAAATGCATGTGCAAGGATGCTAAGTATACATGATTTCTACAATTATTATATATTTTAGTTATCTTGGATGGTATTTTATAGAAGATATTAATGAAAGTATTAAGCAAAAGTTGACATAAAACATGATGCGCTTTGGACAAATCATTATGTAATACATCGTACCCACCTTTGAAAAGCACTACACGTGTAACTTGCAAGCAAAATAAGCAAAATGCGAACAGATAGTTTCATCATCCATGACATGTCATGGCTTTATCCATCAATTCTCAAGCTACTCTCAAGAAAAGAAAGCAAAAGGTTAAAATTGCAATTTCAAACCCTAACAAGTAGATGAAAAGCGGTGAAGCTGCAAAAATATTTGGGTAGAATGTTTACAGCATTTTGTATTTTATAAGCCATTAAAATATTTTGACAGAAGCTTTACACCATTTTGCATTTCGTAATCTTTCATCAAGAAAAATATCAATAAATGGCATATCTTCAACTTACATGTGATATCTAAGTGTGTTCAAAATTGGGTTTAAAATCAATCTACAAGATGTTGGACCGACCATATATCTTTCCATATTTTTCCCCTTAAAATTGTAAATTGGCATTATGTACATGAGAAATGTTACGTACATAATTATAGTAGACTTTGTGCCTAATGAGCTAATCATTTAAGCCGGACGTAGAATCTTGCTGGCGAGAGGAGCTCAGCCCATTGATTTTGGATTTATTCTTTGCCAGGTTTAAAGTTTAGGCAACTTATGCTAGTCTAGTACTACTATTCACTACTACAAAACAAGTTATATTAGACGTCCTATCACAAACGGTTCATGGAGAACTGTCTGCCCTATAATCATCACATACGGTTTTACAAGCGTGACTGTGTACCATCTGTGATATGCAACTATTATAGATGATTCTTGTTAATAACTGTCTATGATAGTTCACAGATAGTTATTAATATAAACTGTCTGTGATAATTACAAACATCATAGGCAATTTTTAATTAGAACCGCATGTGATAGTTCACAGACTGTTATTAATACAAACTGTCTGTGATAGTTACGTATCACAGATGGCTTGTGGTTGGAATTATCTGTATATGTATTTGTACGCATGAGTGGCGCTTCTTCTCCTTGATGTGGCCCTTTCAATCGTTTCGGCTCCCTGATGTGGCTCTTTATCTCACGCACTGAATGTATTTCTTATTTTATTAAAATGATCGTCCACCACCAGAGATTAATCCCCACATTGTTGATATATCCTGTACAAGCACCTCGTCAGCTGGCTATCTTCCTTATCTCTCAAGCATAAATAAATGGCTCCTTACTCTTTCTTGTCGTCGGCATTGATGGCCAACCTGGCCATCTTGGACGAGCACCTCACTGGTCGTATGCTGGCGGAAGCTGCGTAAGGACACTATGCCAACAGTGTCATTCCTCCTATGTCCGAGGATTTGCCAAAGAAGTTTAAGGTCACCTTTCGCCATCTTGACATCTTCCTCCGCCACGTCTTCTAGCTAGTCTCTCGCTTCTAGCAAGCTAACCTTGCCATCAACGTGGTCCTACATAATGATGTTGAATATCTGTAAGAGGCTTGCTGTCATTTGGAGTGCTTAGTCAAGGCGGTGGGTGACCGAGTCAACCTTGCCGAGACCCCTTAAGAAAAGGAAGAGAGCCTATGGGCTTATTTCGACTTTGTTCAGTCAAAGGGTGTTCAGGAGACACTCGAATGAGTGCGTCATCGAGTGGACGTATTTTGGGCTTCGTTCACTGATGATCCCAAACCGTCCGATGCCGACCACGTTGCCTACAAATTTTTGAAGACGAAGATAGCACGCTACCTCCGCAATTAGAAAAAACTTCGAAGCAGTTAGGTTTCTACTTTTTTTGTTATCTTTTGTAAGAAGCGACTCGCCACGCTGTTTGGTCATATGTAAAATCAAGCAATTGGATTTGTATTTACTATCTTTTATATATGTAAACGGTCTCGGTATAATGACATGATGGCATTACTGACTGGTAAAAAACAACTAAGTAATACATATTTACTCATGAGTCATTACTGAATTTGTATTTATATGTATGATAATGAATTTAGAACCGTATTTATCACATGCAGTTCTATTTTAGAACTGCCGGTGATGTGTATTCACAGACAGATATTAATACGAACCGTCTGTGGTAAGTAATTATCATAGATAGTTCGTAATGTTATTAATACAAACCATCTATGATAAGTAATTATCACAGACAGTTCGTAATAATAATTGTCTGTGAAATCTCCTATTATCACAGATAGTTATTAATGAGAACCATATGTGATAATTATGTATCACAAATGGTTCGTGGTTGGACGTGTCTGGGATACGCCGCACTATTAAATGCTTAGCTGGTGGGGTCCCGACAGTTCTATCTTCATTGAGCTGCATTGAAGGAGGCGGCTGGCTTTGGGGAGTTTGGTGAAAGCATACCACTTGTAGATCTATTTGTTCTTGGTGATTAGAGATTAGTATTTACTTATAATTATATGTCTAAATCTAGCTTAATTGGTAGTTTGCTCCAATTTAAGAATGAGCCACTACTCCTAGTTTACTTTAGTATATTCTGTTGGGAATAGAAGTAGAAAAAATACATGCATATCCGAATGATTGTATTCTCTACCATAAAGAGTATGCAAAATTACATATTTGCCCGGTGTGCAAAGCATCCTGATACAAGTGTAAGAATGGCTCGGATGAAGCACAGACTTCCTATTAAGATGTTGTGGTATATGCCTGTAATTCCCCGTTTGAAGCATTTATTTGCGAACCGAAAGGATGCAAGATTGTTGCATGACACTCAGAGGAGCGTAAGAAATATTGAATGACAACACACGCTGCTGATTCTACCCAGTGGAGGAACATCGATAGGATGTTTGTAGACTTCGGTGGGGAACCAAGGAATATAAGGTTTGGGTTCAGTATAGATGGAATGAATCCTTCCGGTAACATGAGAAGCTAACATAGCACTTGGCCTATGAATGTATGCATGTGCAACCTTCCTTTTCGGCTGTGTATGAAGTGAAAGTACATTTTAATATCACTACTTATCCAAGGGCCGAAGTAACTTGAGAACGATATTGTTGTGTACCTAGCACCATTGGTGGATGATCTTGTAACATTATGGAACGAAGGGGAACAGGTATGGGATGCGGATAAACGAGAGAACTTCGCTTTGTGTGTCATGTTGTTCTGCACCATCAATGATTTTTCTACCATTGGTAACTTGTCGGGCTTGAGTACAAAAGGAGCCAAAGCCTATTCACACTACTTAGATTATACCAAGAGTGTGTGGTTGAATAACTCGTATAAAACTGTGTACATGCATCACCGTAGGTTCCTTCTAAGGTATCACCTATACTGCAAGTTGAAGAATAATTTGACGGGAAAAGAGAATGACTCAGCACCAAGGCCTTTTGCGAGAAAGAGGTCTACGATATGGTCAAGGATATCGATGTTGTGCTTAGAAAGGGATGTAAGTTGAGGACTCATCAGAAAAACATGTGAAAGAAGAGGTTAGTATTTTGGGACTTGCGTTATTGGAAGCATTTAGAAGTTCACAATGGTGTCAATGTCATGCACGTAGAGAAGAATGCATGTGATAGTTTGATTGGTCTCTTACTGAATATTCGTGACAAAATAAAGGATGGTGTCAACGTATGGCATGACTTGGTTGCTATGAACATCAGGACTGAGTTAGCAGTAATAGAGATCGATAAAGGCTGGACATACCTTCCCCCAGTTTGCTACACTCTGTCTAAGTCCAAGAGAACTGAACTGTGTCAGTGATTGCATGGTGTGAATATTTTGTCTGATCACTCCGCCAGTATGAAGAAACTTGTTTCTATGAAAAATTTAAAATTAATTGGCATGAAGCCTCATGACTGTCATGTGCTAATGACACAATTGCTTCCCGTTGCAATTAAAAATATTTTGTCGAACAAGATTTGAGTGATAATCATGAGGTTGTGTTATTTCTTTAATGCAATTGCTCAAAAGGTCATTGATCTCGATGGACTAGATGCTCTACAGACCGAGGTGGTGATGATTCTATGTCATCTTGAGATATATTTCCCTCCATCATTTTTTTGATATAATGGTCCATCTCATTGTCCACCTTGTGAAAGAGATAAAGATATGTGGCCCATGTTTCTACGTCATATGCACCCATTCGAGAGGTAAATGAGAATTCTCAAGTCCTATGTACGCAATCGATCTCGGCTGGAGGGCAGCATCATCAAAGGTTATGAAACTAAAGATGCCATTGAGTTCTACATCGATTATATAGCTTAGGTTGAAATGATATGTGTGACTCTATCTCATCACAAGTGGAGGCTAGAGGGTATCGGGACCATCGGAAGGAAAGTAATAACACTCAATTTGGGTATGTATACTCAAGCCCATTTCACGGTTTTACACTACATGACTGTAATGTCCCTGTATATTGAAGAGCACAAGGAGAATTTAGGCCGGTTGAAGGTTTGGATCACAAGACAGCACAACAATATGTTAAACGAATGGTTGAGGGTGTGATTCACTGGGAGGTCGTCAAGTGAAATGATGCAATGGTTGGCAAAAGGGACAAAATTTACAATTGTGACATGGCAAGAATATGACATTAATTGGTATACATTTTATACAACAGATCGGGATAGAAAGAGCATAGTCTAGAACTCAGGTGTTTGTATAGATGCATTTCGTGAGCAGTTTAGGGGGTGTTTGGGACTGCTCCGCTCCCGATTTTGCAGCTCCGCTCCACCAACTCCACCATGGAGCAGCTCCTTTGTGGAGTTTGTGGAGCAGTGGTGTCTTGTTTGGCACACAGTCTAGCTCGGCTTCAGAATGGGTTGTTTCCTACAAATGGTCTATTATGCCCCGATTGGCGTTTGTTGTATGTTTTGATGTCTCATGAGCATATATAAGTGAATATTTTTATTGCCAAATGAAATCTGATGTAAAATATAAGAAATTGCACTTAATTTTTCCGAGAAAAACAAAAAACAAATATTTTGGTTAAATAATTCCATCCTTTTGTCCCATAAATTGCAACGTGAATGATAGAAAATTAAACAAAGGCCATCATTCGAATACAAATAATTGTCCATAGATAACCAAAACAACTACGAATCGAAGTGTTCCAATAATTCTAGCTCCAAGCAAGAGAAAGAGCAGTGGCCAACTCATCACGGAATGCATCCATAGTAGGAGCGTTGGGTTCTGTAGTAGACCCATTTGATGGGGCTACATATTTGTTATACCTTTTCGGGATTGTTGGGACAAAATTTGGTTCGCAATCGAACCGAGCAAAGTCCAACTCGTGACCATCATGCTCACGAATGAAGTTATGAAGTACCATAGTAGCCACAACAATCATTTTTTGCTTGAACATCGGGTACGGAGGCATCTTGTAGAGAATTTGCCACTTCATTTTGAGAACTCCAAATGATCTCTCAATAACATTACGGATAGAAGAGTGAATGCGATTGAACCTTTCCTTAGGAGTATTCGGTTCCGTTCCTCTATGCCACTCGGGCATATGATACCTCTCACCCTTATAAGGACAAAGATAGCCAGGACGATTAGGATATCCCGCATCGACAACATAATATTTACCTATAAATTCAAGAGATAATATTAGTTTGCAATTGTAAGCATCTCAAGTGAATATTTCAACAAACAATATATTCATATCAATATTACCTTTGGGAGGATGTGGAAAGAATTTTTCGTCCACTCTTATCGCATTGTACAATACACTAGTATCATGCATAGATCCTGGTTGCCCCGTCGACACATAAGTGAACCTCATGTCAAAGTCACAAACTGCTAGAACATTTTGAGTAGGTATCCCATTTCCCAATATATCTCACTTGCTCTTGGTGACAAAGCAACTCGAATATGTGTGCCATCAAGAGCACCAATGCAATCTTTGAAGTATGGATATGCTCTACGGTCATATTTGATCCTCTCATGAACAGTTGGGAAGTTGGGGTTCTTTGGTCTAATAAAATCTTTAGCCATAGCCATCAAGGAATTGAGGACCTCATCAAATTTCCTACTTATGGTTTCACCAGAGTGTTTGAATCGGTTTTGTCCTCTTCTATTAGACTCATTTCCAGAACATATAAACAAGAATATTCCCAACATCTCATAAGTGTTCATATGTAGGGATGGTTTGAGACCGTATCTTCCAACCAATAAATCATGAAGGTCGTAGAACATTTCCGTGCTCATTCGAAGCTGTGAATGGCACTCACCAGGTGTGTTCAGTGTCTCTATCAACCACCCCATACCACTAAGGTTTGATGTCCTAGGTGGATTTTTGTTAATGTATGAATCCAGATATGTTTGAGCAATTTTAGCACCACACATGACAAAATTGAGAAATGCAATGCTCTCAATGTCAGAGTCATCACTATCACTGTCACTTTCATATATCTGCATAGATGTAGAAAAAATCAGTTTGCATAATGACAAAAAATATTTACAACTGAACATACAGTTGTGCATACACATTCCAAATCAGCATACAAGAAGGAAAAAAATTCCAATTGAACATACATGTAGCACACAGATATAGAAAATGTCATATAGATAGCAAAATAAATATTCCAAATGGCTAACATAGAGCAAAATAAACAATCCAAAGGGCGAACATAGAGCCAAATGAAATAATCCTAGTTTCCGTACTTATCGTTGTGCCTCTTCCTAAGCCAATTGAACCTAATCTCTCTAGTAGGAAGGGTCATGAACATCTCCCTAGCATCCTTCTTCACAAACAACTGAGTCGCTATGTCATGCTCATCGGAACCATACTCCGCACCACAATCTATAACAAGCTCCATGACTTCCTTGACCGATACCCCCTCTTGCTTCTTGGATATAAAAGTAGCAACATTATCAGACATCTTTGTGATTGCTTCTTGAATAACAAGTGCAGTGCTTGACTTAGCCTTTTTTTTCAGGTCAACAGCAACACGAGGCCTTTTTGCTGTAGGTGCGACCTCCTGGACGTCGTCCTCCTCTCCAACATTGTGTACATCAATAGGTTCACTACGGAAGTCGTCCCCTCCACCTCCATTTTCATTGTCCACATCAAAAGGTGGTTCTTGTGAATCAGGAATAATTGGATTGTCACTCATAGGATTCCAATGATCCGCTTCCTCATTTGTGATGGCTCTAAACATATCACTAAGCAAATCCTCATTTTGGAGAGCCTTTTTCCTAAACTTTCCACTCCCTGGAATTTCCTGCACAGATATATACCACATACATCAGTACATCAACCTTTGCAAAAATAGAGATGTGACGGATTGCAAAAATTATATAGCACTCACAGCTTTGGTCTTCTTCCACCACTCCATCTCCATTGAAATTGTCCCCCGAGCATGGTTCCAACCTGTGCCTGTTTGCCTCCTCTTCAATTTTTGCCAAGTAGTGAAATCATTCTTTAACTTATCCCACTTGTTCTTTATTTGTGTCTTTGACAACTTGATTCTGGTAAGCTGAAAAAACCTATCGGATACCTCGGTATAACCTACACAGTTCAAATGCGTGTTTGGACGATTCCCCTTCCTAACTTATTCAGCCATCAACTCACAAGCTATTGTCACATTTGAATCAGTCCATTCCATTTGATCACCCTGACCATATATTACAATAATATGTTCAAGCATTGAAGACAATCTAGTGTGACAATATAATAGAAATGAATTATAGTGAGCATACAAGTTTCTCATGTTTACCAATTTTTGCCACTGATCAGACAGTATACTAAGCAATTTTTGCCATTGAATGGGACATTTGAGATGACTGGCAACATCAGCCAACAATTGCAGAGTGTGAATCTACTAAACAATCGTATAGTTGCATCCAATATAACACAAAGCTACAACAAAACATTATGGCATTGCCTTTATTCACTAGCATTACCTTTTTCACCTATTGGCAGACTTGTGGGGAATCTTGTGTGCTTGGATTCAGAATTCTCCAATCACTTCTTTTGCAGCCCTCAGCAAGAGCACATGGTAGCATACATTACTAGTGTAACCCAATGTGGTCCAACTTCATGTTCAAGTGAGGCTCTTTCCATTGCAGATTCATATGCCTCTTTTAATTCTATTTTCTGAATATATGCAAGGATTGTACAATCAACAATCAACAGTCACAAGTGTGCAATCAACAAATAACAATCAACACAAGCAATCAATACCTGCTCGTCCTTCTTCTTTGCTGGTGGTGCCCGCTTCCTTCCAGTGGCCACCGTAGCACTTGGTCGGCCGGCGCGGCGCCACCGCCTCGGTGCCGCCGCCGTGGCTTGGCGCGCGGTGCCCAGCGCGGTGCCTTGGCCACCGTGGCCGCTGCCGCGGGCGGTGCACGCCACCGGCCGGCCAAGCCATGACCAGTAAGCCTCTCCATGGCCTTGGTGCGCGCCGTAGGAGGCCGGCGGCCTGGCGCCGCGCCGTAGGAGGCCGGCGGCCCGGCGCCGCGCCGTAGGAGGCCGGCGGCCTGGCGCCGCGCCATAGGAGGCCGGCGGCGGCGTCGCGCCGAGAGAGGCCGCGCGGCAGGTTGAGGGGGACGAGAGGCCGACTCTGGGCGTCGGTGTCGAGGTAGGACGCCCGGAGTTGGGGAAGATGTGCTGCCCAAACACGACGTCACCTGGAATATGGCAGTCTGGGGCATCCGATCCATCCATCACGGCGCCGTGCTTTGGCCCAGTGTCGCGAAAGGTGGCGCGGTATGGGAAGAGGAGCGGCGCGAGAGAGGGAGCGGAGCAGCGAGGCGAGAGGCGGGAGCGGCAGGCGAGCGGGGGCGAGAAGGGGGCGGAGCGGGGCGGAGAAGGAAGCGAGAAGCGGCGGAGAGGGGAGCGGAGCGGCGGGCGGAGCGGGGGAGCGGGGGAGCGGGCGGAGAAGGGGGTGGAGCGGTGGGCGGAGAGGGGGAGCGGAGCGGCGGGCGAAGAGGGGAGCGGAGAGGGGGGTGGAGCGGCGGGCGGAGAGGGGAGCGGAGCGGCGGGCGAAGAAGGAACAGGAGCGGAGAAGGAAGCCGTCGCGGTTAGGTTAATGAGTGGCAAGGTGGGTAATTACCCCTCAACTCCATGTGGGAGTACAAAACTCCAAAAACTGGAGTACCCTTTGAGGTGCTCCGAAAAAAATATGGAGTTGGCCCCCAACTCCACCTTTTTCTTGGAGCGGAGTTCTTGGAGTTGGAGGTGTTTGGTAACGTAAAGCTGGAGCGGAGCTGCAAAATCGGGAGCGGAGCAGTCCCAAACACCCCCTTAGTATTGCTACCTCAAGCTCCTACTACGGGCTTGTAGAGGAGATTTGGGAGCTCGACTACGTAATTTTAGAAATCCTCTCTTTCGGTGTTGTTGGGTTGTAACATCCTGATTTTCAGAGCCTTTCTAAAACTTTTAAAACAAAAATAACCATTTAAAAGATTTTTTTGGGTGTTAAAGCTTTCTAAATCAATTTTCTAAAACTAAAAAGATTTAACATGAATAAAATAAACATCAATTAAAATAAAACCAATTTCTATTTGGGTTTCTTGTATTTCAAGGAATTTTCTAGGATTTTCTAGGATTTTTTGCTATTTTCTAGAGCTCATGAGAATTAATATGGAATTTTGAAATTAAGAATTCCTAGAAAATTCCCTAAGGTCCACTTGGGCCGAAACGCAGCCCGACCCGTATTTTCCTCTAGCCCAACTAGCCTGTCTCTCCCTATGGCCTGCTTTCGCCTATGCCACGCATCACACATCGATGCTACCTACTTGGCCATCTCATCTGTTCGCGGGTTGCAGCCTCTAACATGTGGGGCCCACATGTTAGGCGCATTGTTCATCGTTCTCTGCCTGGACTCTGCCTCCACATCATCTCTGCGTCGCCTCCGAGTTGTAGCCACCCTAGACATCTCGATGTCTGTGCCCTTAAAGAGCACGCCACCCCTTCATTTTGCTCACCCCGAGCCGTCGTCGTCCTTGCCTTGAGCCATTGTGTGCCGCACCATCGTGCAACCCGAGGTTGCCACCGCATCTCCCTTTGCACCGGCTGTTGTCCTCTCCGACCTCGGTCACTTCCGTTACTCTGTTGATCCTGCCGACGGTAAGTCGTCGTCATTGCTCTACCTCGCCGTGCACCTCCACCGTGGTCCAGCTTCCGGTCAGCCACCACCTCGTTGGCCAATCTCCACCCGCCACTGCACCGCACACCTCCTCAGCCCGCATGCTCGCCATGTGCAACCGTTCGATTCCCAAAGGGTCACCTTGGGATTCACACCACCACATGTCACTATCTCGCCCGTCTGATCGGATCTACACTGGTGTTATTGATCTAACAGTCTGGATTCAACCATGTGGCCCTTAGTCAACCGTCGGATCTTAATGATGTCACCGCGTCGAGCCAGCTGACTCTTCGGCTTCTCGGTGAACTCCATTGTAACATCCCAAATTTGGCTTTCTGAAAAATTTTTAATTGAAATTAAGTATTTTAAAGTAATTGGATTTTACTTGGCTTTTATTTGATTTTCTGGAGGTTAAAACCTATTTTTAGAAGTTAAAAGGTATTTTAAAATATGAAAATTAAATACCAACCTTAGTTGGTAATAATTTTATTTAGTCCAAAATATGTCCAGGAGCTTCTGTGAATTTTTCTGGAATTTTTGGAAGTATTTTCATATTTTTCTGAGGCCTAAATAATTTCCTAGCCTTTTCTGAAAATATAAATCAAATTTCCAAATCCTTCCTCCAGCCGACACGTGGACGGCCCAGGACCGCCCACGTCGCCCTCGGCCCAATCCGGCCGTCCTCCCCCTCTTCCTCGCCAGCGGCCCGGCACCTCGGCCGCCTCCCGCCGCCGGGGCCGTCGCGCCGGAGGACCCGAGCCCGCTCGCCACTCCTCGCCGGCCACCTCCGCTCGCCCCGAGCCTCGCCGACCCTCCGCGGGACCGCCTCGCGCCGGATCTCATTTGGACCTCGCCGTCCCTCACCGGCCTTCCTCGCGCGCGGCAACCCCGCCTCGACCACCCTGCGGCCCCTCCAGCAAGTATCCCTCAAAGGGATTTGTTGCCCCTATACGGTAGGCAAAGCCTCCCGCCCCACCGGTTAACAGCGCTCTCTTTCCCCGGCTCCTCGGCGCGTTCGAGCCCGGCGCACGCGCGAGGTTGAGCCTTTCTTTCATTTTCCACGCCGACAAGTGGGTCCCACCGTCGGCGGCCGCCATCTACGCCGCGGTGTCGTGCAGGCCCCACCTGCTCGCTCGGTCAGCGACATATGGGCCGAGTCGATGGGTCCCACATGTCAGAGGCTGATCCCGTGGGCTCACTGACCACTGGGTCCCACCTGTATTAATCTCAGAATAAAAATAAAAGATTAAAATTTAATAATTCCAGTGGGCCCCACCTGTTAGAAATTTCCTAATTTCTGGATTTATTCAAACTGAAAACTTCAAACAAGCCTAACTTTCTCATTTTAACTCCAAATTCAGCCATTCAAATTTCTAAATTCTTCTAAAATCATGATCTATCCAACTACGGCCTCTATTTGAATTTTGGGATTTTATTTGAATTTTATTTGTATTTATTTGTTTTGTTGCTCTGTCTTTTCTCGCGTAGAATCCAACGTTGTCGAAGACCTCTCCACTCCTCAGCAGGAAGACCCCGAGAACGTGCAAGAAGGCAAGTCTCCTTTGATCATCTTGAACCTATGCTTTGAAATGTTTTACTTATTTTAAATTATGTGCATTGCTATTTACATAAAACATTAGTTCAAATCTTAAGGTAATAGTTAATCCAACCTTGTTATGCCCTCACTTGAAGTTGATTTCCATGTACCTTTGCAACCCTAGAAATTCCTTTGACTCATTAATGAGAGTAATATAATTAATTGTTGGTATTAGAATGGTAGAACAATGCTTAGCCATGCTACTGAAAACCTCATAAATCTTGCAAATGGGAAATTATGAATTATTGTGATACCCTTGTTTTTATAAATTTAGTGGTAATTGGAGTTGCCACTATTCTTTTAAAATAAAATGAAATGTGGAAGTTGGTTTAGATTAGGGTGGATGGTAAGTTTGGATTGGTGCAGCAAGTACGAGATCTTGTTAAGTGTATGTTCCACCCTAGTCAATTAAGGACCGACGCTTGTGTTTGTCCAGACTGAGCATTAACCGTACAACCACAAGTCTATATGGGTACGACCTAACTGATTAACTTATGATAGTCTAGTTTAGGTGCCACCAGTGGAAAGTGGGTGCCAGGGATGGACTGGTTATTCACAGTGAGGGACAGGGATTTACTGTACTCATATGGCGCAAGAGGGGCTTGGTTCGGCGGTTAGCCTACTGCGGTGAAACCTCGTGGTGGTATCTAGCTAGATTAGAGTAAGGTAAAGGCTTTGTGATATTTTATCTGGGTCTCATGCCAAAGGAAGCGTGTTGACTTTTAGGATAATTTATCTCTTGTGGGTAAAGTTGTACAACCTCTCCAGAGTGTAAAACTATTCGAATAGCCATGCCTACGGTCAAGGGCGGGCAAGGAATGCATTCACATGGTAGATTTCTGGTTTTGGTTTTAAAATCAAAGTTTTTGTATTCCGAGAGTGGAGGGAACTCTTGGAAGGGTATCCTGGCAGTAGGAGCCAGAGAGGGTGGATGGAACCCGCAATTTTAAACTTGATCAATTGTAATTGGTTAGCTAGTGTTGGTAGATGGAACCTTCACTATAAAGTTAATGATAGTTCTGTTAAAACATTTACTTTATGAAATTGATGCCTTTTAAAATAATTAGTAGTAATTGAAATTAAAATGTTGCTTTGTGCAAAAGAACCATATAGCCTTCCTTTGTCAAGCCTTGCATCTATTGCATTTTTCCCAAGACTTGCGGAGTAATTTATGTACTCACATGCTACACTAAAAAATAATAACCAGAGGAATACGAAGCTCAAGAGGGAGACTACGACTACTGCTTCGCTTGCAGCTGTGATGGATTTTTCCCGGAGAACTAGGTCGCGCTTCCCCAGTCAACTGCCTGTGGCATATTGATGGGTCTACTTTGAATTTACCTTGCTTCCGCTGTATTCTGGTTGTGTGAGGTCTTGGAACCTCCAATGTAATAATGAGACCTGATGGTCAGTGCTCTTTATAATTGTAATAAATGCGTGGTTGGTTATGAACCATTTCTGTTTGACTGTGTGCATTAGCTTTGATCTGGGACTAGTGCAGTAATACACAGAGGGTCCGGGTTTGGAAATCCGGGGTCCCGACATCCATCCACCGTGAGCCAAGCCTATGACCCACGGGCCCAGCCAAGTCACCGAGCCATGTTAGAGCCACGCAAGCCCTTGGTGCCACGTGTGATGCCACGTCACCCTACCACCTCAGCTCTAGTGCCACATGTCATGCCACTTGTCATGCCACGTCAGCCCTAGGTGCCAGTTAGCAGCCACATCAGCAGATGGCATCATAATTAGTATTTTCTTTTAGAAAAATAATTGCAGTAAATCCTAATTTTCTTTTTCTTTAGATTTAAATATTTCGAGATCCTGTTCTTCTCCATCCTAGGTTCGATTGACCTTATTCTTTTTCCTAAAGTCATCTAAAACTAAGCTCTATCTTTTAATTATAGTTTTGTAGTTTTTGGAGTTTATTTGAATTTTATTTGATTTTATTTATGCCTTGTTCGTTTTCTCTCCCGTCAGATAACGTCTTCAATGAAGCTAAAGCAAGATATGAAAATTAAGAGTCATTAAATGAGCGAGGCTAAGGTAAGTCATGTCATTTGATCATGTTGAACCCAATGTTTTCAATTTCTTACTTATTAATTTGTTTTGAATTATCTTACATTGCTATTTTAGTATAAACCTTTGTACCTTGTAGCTATTGTCCAACTTGATTAATCCCCCACTTGATAATTTGCATGCCATGATTCCACTGCCACCTTAGGATGGGTGACTTTCGAGTGATACAATACTAGTTGTTATATGGGTTGTGCGTTTAGTATGCTTAGCCATACTTATAGTTACATTGGGTTCATCGTCGCATGTGATTAATTAATTAATTTTTGACTTAATGAGATATTGAATCATGGTTGTAGCCATAGTTACAAAACTTGTGTGCCATGGAATGGGTGTGTCATTGGCGTTGTTAATACAAAGGGGTTTCACTTGGGCAAATGATCGTGCAGTAAAGGGGGTGTAGTTTGCACATTGGAATGTGGATGTTTTACCTGGGTAATATCTAAGGACTTAATTTTGTGCGCCATTGATCTGAGTCTTATCGTACAACCACATGTTCAGTATGTGATGGACCTAGCTGAATAATTTATGATGTTTCAATTTCGGTTCCATTATTGGGATGAATGCGGTTTGATCATAGCCATGGATCCACATTAAGGGAACGGGTGGAACTAGGCTGAGATTGAGCATTGTAAAGGGCTAGTGATAATCACTTAGTCACACACACCTTTGGAAGTTGTCAAATGTTGACATTTATAAGTTGATTATTTCTTGTGGGTAAAGTTATGCAACATCTGCAGAGTGTAAAACTATTCGAATAGTTGTGTCCCCGGTTACGGACAATGCTCAGTGATTTCACATGAGAATTAGGTTTTTCATAAAATCTTGGTTGGTTGGGAAGTGAATGGGTAGCTCACTTATGATTTATTCAATCCTTTGATTCATTAATTATTTATTTACATCCTTTCCAAAAATACACTTTCAATCTATTTATTGTATTCACTTCAATTTATTGCTTTATGCAAAATAACCACTCAACCATCATTTGATAAGCCCTGCATACTGCATTGCATCTTTCTTACAAATAACTTGCTGAGTACTCTATGTACGCATGGATATATCCATATTTACTCAGTTACTAAAGAAGCGCTATATCAAACAGAGGAATTTGAAGGAGGTTTCTTTGACGATTTCACGGCTTAGGACTTTGCTCCCCAGTCGATTGCCTATGGGCATGTCGAATGATTACTACGCTTATTTCTATTTTTCACTGCTAGCTTTTTTGAAAGCCCTTCTGGCTGTTATGTTGTAAGCTTGATCATAAGGTCATAACTCTGATAATTAATAATGTTTGAGTATTTTCTTAGTAAATTGTGATGTGGTCAATATTTCATCTATATTTATACTGTGTGCACTAATGTGATCCTTGACTAGTACAGAATGCACATGAGAGTTCAGATTTGTAGATTTGGGTCTCGACATGGGTCCAACTCCCACAGGGTGTAAAGGTTGAACTACTATGGACATCGAATGTGTAGGATACAAAGATGAACCATTTGTACTCGCGAGGTAAGTTTCTCATGTTTCTTATATAACTGACCCGGCAAATAAGAAGCGCCACATAGTTCTTCATGGAAAAAGAAGGATTGTCGGAGTTGAGAATATTGTGGATGAGAAAGAGTACAATCAATTTGATGAGTTACCTCTATTCGGAGACAGCATCAGGCTCGAGAAAGAACCAAGGGATGAAGGAAGCTACATACATGTCGATCATTATGAAGGTCTTTATTTAAAAGGAAAATAGCCAAGTAGAATGATCCCACATGGCAAACATCTATTTGAAAAATATTCCAATGTGATTAAGAAACTCGGCATGTAATTAAAGAATTATTCCATTGTAATTGATTCAGTAATTTAGAAATAATTACATCTGCGATTGTATCTGCTTGCTTGTTTTCTGAGAGCATGGCTTGCATTTCCTGAGGCTAGCCAAAAAACCTGATATGTTGTATACAGAAGGAACTATCACAGGCGATTTAGTGGCACAAACCATCTGTGGTATGTACAACATCATAGATGGTTGTATAATAGAATCATCTGTGATATGTGCAATATCACAGACGATTCTATAATGGAACCGTTTGTGATAAGGTAAACATCACAGATGGTTCCATCGTAAAGCTGGCTATGATAAGGTACACATCACAGACGGTTCTATTATGAAACTGTCTGTGATATTAATATCATAGATGGTTATTTAATAGAATCGTCTGTGATAGTTCTTTTATAAGTACTGTCTCTACTAGATTTTGCGCTCTTACTCCTCACTCACGCACCCCTCCAACACCTCGTCCCCCACACCACCACCTCTATTGGAGAACCCGATATCTTCACCATCTTCTTCCTCACCTGGCGTGGTGGCCCCGTCACCTCTCCTCCGTACGACATCTCTCCTCCTGGTGCTGCCTCTCCTTCCCATCGCCTCTCGTCCCGACACCGCCTCTTCTCTCGAAGGTATGGAACCCAAATCCCACTTCTTTACCTCATGTGTGATAGATCCATCCATATCTATTAATGTGTGTTCATGAGTTCTCTCCTCCCTGTCGCTTCTCCTTCCGAAGGTATGGATCCCAAATTCCACTTTTTACCTCATATGTGTTACATCTGTCTATATCTGTTAGTATCTTTTTTATGTGGAACCCAAAAAGGAATGGGGAAATGGATGTGCATCACACTGACAGACCCTATCACGAGCGGTTCGAACCGTCATCACGAGCACGGTTCTGGACCGTCGGTGTTTAGGTGTCGATGATAGTTGGTGGTTATCACGAGCGGTTCCGAGCCGTCGTGATAAAACATTACTGACGGTCTTGATTACTAACCGTCTGTGATAGACGAGTATCACATATAGTTGTTTATCAAAAACCATCTGTGATAGTCTTGTAAACCGTCTGTGATAGAAGACTATCACAGACGGTTTTTGATAAACAACCGTCTGTGATACTCGTCTATCACAGACGGTTAGTAATCAAGACCGTCTGTGATATACACAATATCACAGACGGTTTGTATTACTAACCGTCTGTGATATTGTGTATATCACAGACGGTCAGTAGTAAAGGCCGTCTGTGATATCAGTCACACCACAGACGGCACTCTTTGAAACCGTCTGTGATATGGTATCACAGACGGTTTTTAACAACGAACCGTCTGTGATACCAAGTGCATCATCCATTTTATTTGCTGTTTCTTGGCTAGCCTCAGGATATGCTAGCCATGCCCTCTGAAAGCAAGCAAGCAAGCAGATTACAGATAAATGACAGATATAAGTTAATTGCAACTCATAGTAAATTACTACAAAATTTGATACACAGATGAATGTAACAATATCACAATATCACATATATAGAATGAAAATTGTTACACAAAATCTGACAAATGAATTCAATTGAAGGAATTGTTTGATTTGTACAGTTGAATCCAATGTTTCAACATCTAATTATCACCATCGCGGCGTGGAACTCTCCTCTTATTTATGACCTCTGCTAGCAAGAATTGGGAGATGATTGCACAAATGTCGGCGAGATTGTCAAGATCATATGCACTTAGTCGAAGTTCACCATTGTCGCTAGGAGCAATGTTAAGTCATTAATTAGCATGTGTGTGTAATATAATCAGAAAATAATAATTATTGGAAGGACACGACAAACCTCGGATCATTGATCTTAGTACCCATGATTTCCTTCATATGGCGGCAAGCGTAGAATCCACATACGTTGCCCTGTAGTCTTGGTGGCACTGCAAAAATAGAATTACATACATCGGTATTGTCAATTCTAGAGGCATTATAACAAAGTATGATATAGGATTGTTGTGTTGTAGCGGTCTGGAAATCGCGTGTTATGTCGTAGCGTGTCCTTTGGATTTGTCGTGTGTTCCTCCTTGGGCAACATATTCGCAAACACCCTACGTGATTCAAAAAACTTAGCCTCGGCCGTGGCAAACAAAAGAAATATTACAATAGAGTTATGTATGGAGGAAATGAGTTTACGTGTTAAGTACTTCTTGCACACGACTGAAGTCGTGGTTGCTCCTAAGGAGGGAATCAAGGTATATTACCTTGCTCCACTTTGGTACAATCACAATCAAAATCCAGTGATTCCTAGTCATATGTGTCGCCATAGTGATTAATCCTAAGTTCATGCTGCATGTAAAGTACAAATGCAACATATGTGTGGCAACTAGTGAAGCACTTACCTTTGGTTGAAGGCTACCATGACGTACTCCTTGTCGGTGTGAGCAATCAATCCCCTCGTTATGTAACCTTCCACGAAGGATGCATCTGCGTTGATAGATTGCTCGGAGACCAAGTGAGGGTCGAGAAACCCACCGGTCGTCGCGATTGCGGGCTTGTTGGATCATGTATCTATACATAAAGAAAGAGTAATGACATTTATCGTATAACGTGAATGTAGAACTTCATTATACAGTACACTTACGATGTCAACATCGTAGAAGTGAGGCGTCGAGTTCGTCGAGATTGAATAGTAAGAATAAATCTTGAATGTCACGACGATGTAGCCCAAGTCATGGAGGAAATGCGTCTCGTTATATTTCACAGTGAATGCACTCTGCCGGTTTGGCTTTATGTTGGACTTCTCCATGTACCGGGCATGCAATGTATTGCAAATCATACCAAGTGGCGTAATTGTGAATCGGGCACCAACGACACTCCTAGAATAAACTTCCATGGCACGGGACCGGCTTAATTTTCTTCGCATGAGCCTTGGAGGCCTTGGAGCCTCGCTATGATATGTTCTCGGTGGCGTCTCGGCGGAGCCGTGCAATGAACTTTCTGGATTTGGAGGTGGAGGTGGAGCCGCGGGAGCCGATGCAACAGACTTTACTGGATTGGAGGTGGAGGTGGAGCCACCGGAGCCGATGTGCCAGGTCTAGGGCGACGTCTCTCTTGGGCCACTGGATGTGAAGATTGTGGCACGGACATGTTGAGGACGATGTCCCTCTTGGGCCACTGAATGAATGTGTGGACGGCATCCCCTAATGTCTTAATCTCTTCGTTTGGGGGCTTCTTAAGAGGGACGGACTTAAAAATACCATTAATCATGTCCACCTGGACCTTTATGAAACCGGTGTCTACTTGTACACCGTGCACCAGCGTCCCTGGTAGCAATGGATACACCATGCCGCGCCCAGCGTCAACGGGAATAGAGCCAACAAGCTTGACTTTGAGGCTGCAAGGCATGGGCTCCTACATAACGATACAAGAGATGAGTTAAGGCGTCCACCAGAGAGATCTATGTACCATTCTAAAGAGGTACATTACCTGAATGTCATCAATACGTAAGTGGTCGTCGCTATGTTCAGAAATTGGTGTGGGACGCGCGACTCTTTGCGGCGTTGAGGGGTGGGTACCGCAGTACTAGGAGTGGGTTGCGATTGGTTGCGGACTTGTCTCGGTTCTTTCGCAACGAATCTATCTCTCCTCAGTGAGGCGATGCTCTTGAAGTGAGGCGGATAGTTGTTCCTCAAGTTGAGCACGAAGCTCTGTTTTATTTGTTCATTGCTGATGCGCCTTGGATCTCTTCCTACTCCTATATGTGTCGGAGTAACTGGAAATCCGTGCCTCTAAGGTACATAAACCCCCATGCCTCGTGTGCGACACAGGTGCTCCTTGTTTCCCAAGGCTCGTGATAGTAAATCTATCTCCTATATTCTTCAAAGGAGCCACGAGAAGATTCGGTAGTCAATGATTGCTGCAAGAGGCAATTAATCATGTTATTTTGAACCCATGAATTTCAAGAGGTGTTAACAACTATGTTGTTTAACATATTTTACCAAGCGTTGGGACACTTCCTCATCTGCGGGGTTTTGAAAGAAACACCGAAGATGTGGTTGATGACCTCGCTCTTAACGATTCGGCGCTCGTTTGCGATCTGGCAAATGGCGGAGAGGCCTCCGTCGGATTGCGACCTCATCCTGCATCCTCCATTGCGGGATTTTACCCGCGTACCAGCGATGCGAAGTGCGTGAGGGTGCGTGTTTTGGCATGGAGATCCTTGTGCGCCGCACTTTGTTGTACAAATTCGGTGCGTCGTCTTCATCTGCACAAAGGCCTCCCATGTTTCGGCGACACGAAAGGATACTTCGTGAAGGCGTGACATCCTCGCCACGTGCCGTCACAAGAGTGCTCTTAAAATTCTTCCATGCTTTTCCCATCGCGAGGAGCGCTGCCGTTGCACGAGTCCACGTGCTTCGCTGGGATCTCGAATGAATTTGTAAGTTCCTCCATAGCTGATTTTGTGATCCTTTGTCAAATCTTTCCACTTGCTATGGTGATGGGGACCAGTTGCCTTCCAATTATCCAGCGGTAGTCCGAAATGATGACGCTGCTTTCGTCGGTTCCAGAGGGACCCCATTCGGAGAGATCACCGTGATGGTCATTCGGCCCTCTAGCCTTTTCGATACTCCTCGGCCACGTTTAGATTTCGTAGTCTTGGGAGCGTGAGACCCAGATGGCGACAACGAAGGCGTGTGGACGCCATCTCTCTTCTAAGAAAAAACTAACTGAAGTGAGCTATGGACCCAGCTTGTCAAAGTTCTATGAATCAAGTGACACATACCAGTGCATCAAGTTCATTGAACAAGATACACTGGAGTGTGTCACTTGCTTTATGCCCTTTGACAAAGTTCTAACGATTAACTAATTGCAGTGAGCTATGGGCCTTCTAAATAGACCTTGCGGCTAACAAGTGAAGCATATATTATTGTTACAAGGTTCTATGAAGTGCCTCTGATGAGCTAAACAAGCTATGACATATATTATATGCTACATAAAATACATGTGAAGCATATAACATAAAATTCATGTGAAGCATATAACATAAAATACATGTGAAGCATATAACATGTGAAGCATATAACATAAAATTCATGTGAAGCATATAACATAAAGCTAACATGTGAAGCATATAACATAAAATTCATGTGAAGCATATAACATAAAATTCATGTGAAGCATATAACATGTGAAGCATATAACATAAAATTCATGTGAAGCATATAACATGTGAAACATATAACATGTGAAGCATATAAAGCGGCGTCGGGAGGGACCGGCGTCGGGAGGGACCGGCGGCGTCGGGAGGGAGCGGCGACGGGAGGGACCGGCGGCGTCGGGAGGGAGCGGCGTCGGGAGGGACCGGCGGTGGGAGGGAGCAAAACCTAGCTAGCAGGGGCGCTGCAGGGTGGAGACAAGAGACTGCGCCAAAGCGGATTCCGCAGACCTAGTGCGGGTATTTAAAGATGAGCTATCACAGACGGTTCTATCAATATAACTGTCTGTGATATGACATTATCACAGACGGTTATATCTATAGAACCGCAGTGATGTATTATCACGAGCGATTTCTTTTGATAAACCGCTTTGTGATAGTTCACTATAAATACCGCGCAGACTAGCTAGGTTCCTCGTCATTTTACAATTACAATATGGAACATAGATACATTTATGAAAAACGCAAGCATAACCATAAATATAACTATTTCTTAGTTCCTTAGTCATTTTACAATTACAATGGAACATACATATACATTTATGAAAAACACAAGCATAACCAATATCATTTATTACACTTTGGCTATATCATTTTAAATAAAGCCCTTCACGATGATCGACACGCATATAGCTTGCTTCATCGCCTTGTTCTTCCTCGAGCCTGATGCCGTGTCCGAATGGAGGCAAATCATCAAATTGATTGTACTCTTCCTCATCCACAACATTCTCAACCCCGACAATCCTTCTTTTTCCCTGAAGAACTACATGGCGCTTTTTATTTGCCGGGTCGGTTACATAAAATACTTGAACAACTTGCCTCGCGAGTACGAATGGTTCGTCTTTGTATCCTACACATTCGAGGTCCACGGTAGTGACGTCTTACTTGTCAACCTTTACACCCCGTGGAAGTTGGACCCAACGGCACCGAAATAGAGGAATTTTGAAAATTACGTAGTCAAGCTCCCAAATCTCCTCTACAAGCCCGTAGTACGAGCTTGGGCGTGATCTTGCCGTGCGCATCATAGGCATCTATGCAGACACCTGAGTTCTGCACAGTGCTCTTTCTATCTTGATCTGTTGTATAAAATGTGTAGCCATTTATGTCGTATGCTTGCCATGTCACAATTGTAAATTTTGGCCCTTTTGCCAACCATTGTAGTGTTTCACTTGACGACCTCCTAGTCAATTGCGCCTTGAACCATTCGTTGAACTGACGGTTGTGTTGTCTCGTGATTGTCGGGACCCGGAGCATCAACTCCAGAACCCTCTGTGTTAATCGCACTATCCCAGGAAAAGCTAGTGCACACAGTATCACAAAGACAAATATCATGCGTAATGACAAACTTTATTTAACTAATATGAGCCTGATGGCCAAAGTTTACAATAATAGCAAAAGAAGACAGCGGAAGAAATACATAAAGCAGCAGCCCATCCAGCCTTCCCACAAGGCGAATGACTGTAAGACGCGGCCTAGTCGCAATCCTCACTGAAGTCGTCGAAGGCTTCCTCTGGAAAAGAGTTAAATATAGCAACATGAGTACAAAAGTACTCCACAAGTTACACCAGGAGTTATAACAGATGTGATGCATGCATAAGGAGTTTCAAAGGAAGGCATAATATGGTTAATTTGCATAAAAGGCGATCATTGGAGTAAATATCATAAGTAAGTACAAAAGCTGAATTTGATACATTAAGTAAAACAACATTGTAAGCAAAATAGTTACCGTTAGTGCAGGCTCCAACCAAACACTAACCTATCCACGGGCATCTCACCGGACCATCTTTTCCAAAAGATCTCATATGGATTCCATCCATCCATACGTTTTCCAAAATCTCTTATGGATTCCATCCATCCACAAGGTTTTCGCAAACCATTTTGAAAAGCAAAGTCTAATCCGTGAAAAACTTTACTCAGCTTGCCCATGACCGTGGGCACGGCTATCCAGGATAGGTTATACACTCTGCAGAGGTTGTACAGCTTTACCCACAAGACATGATCATCCCGGTTTGCCACGCGAGTTACACACTTCCTTAGGTGTGCGGCGAGGAGATCATGACAAGGCCTTTACAATGATCCGTTGTCAACATAATCACGCCGCCACTAAGGTTTCACCACAACATGAATCCACATGTTGGAGCCCCCTCTTGTTCCGTGTGAGACTTCTCACGGCCTACGCCGCGCTCACATTCAGCCTATAGCGAGATCATGTTGGAACTTCACAAATTATTCGACCAGATCTGTCCCATACCAGACTGGTGGTAGTACGATAGGGCTTTGCAATAGTAGCTCACAGACCGGTCCTTAATCTGACTTAGGCCCAACCACATACCCCTGTGCACGACAGTCAACCACTGCGGCTCCAACCAACAGGGCATGCCTGCCTGCACCCACCACTCTAACCAATTGCCTAAGTCTAAACCAGTTTCATATTTTATTTTGAAATAATTTCATAAACATTCTTGACTCACCAAAGTCAAGGATTCAGTTTTAAAGTCTATCATTTTATGTGAAAGATCATCCCAAACCATAAGTATTCTAAGCATGGCTAAGCATTTCTACAAAATTTCTAGTTAGTGCTAATGTACTAACTAGGTTTTATCTAGGGTTGACAAGGTACAATGGTATTCAATGTCAAATTTGGCTGTCCAAAGGATTTAGGCATAACTAGAGTTTAAATCGAATTTAAACTAGATTGGATAAAAGTACGCATGCATAATAATTTTGAAAACAACATAAATAATTTAAATTAGTGGGAGCAACATGATCAAAGGTGTAACTTGCCTTGCTTTGAAGTTTTGCTGAGGTTCGCCCAAATTATACTCTCCGGATTAGTCGTAGTCTACACGTGAAAAGCCAGAACAAACTAAACTCAACTAAAATCCAAATAAAATCCACAATTTATAAAATATATGCTGGGAGATAGAATAGGAATTTAGATGAATTTAGGAATTTGAATGGATCCAATCGGAGTTAGGATGAAGGAGAACGTCTTCTGGAAGTTTGAATTCCAAAGGAACGAATAAAAGAAATTATTGGAATTCTTTTCTTTGTGAAGGAAAAGTGGTCGGAAGCTACAATATTTGTGTATGGTCAAAACCATGGTCGAATCAACGGTTAAAGATGCGGAAGTCTAAGTCGAAGACAAAGACTCCAAGTATAGGTGCGATCAAGTCGAAGACACAGTCTGAATCGCATGCAGTGGTCGAAAGAATTGGATTTATCTGAGTAGTGAAACAATCGGACGGCTTGGAGAGGTCGGGCGGCCGAGTGGTCGGAGAGATCGGAGGGTTGAGAGAGGTGGAGGTGTGTAGGTTAAAGCAGTCCAACGACCATGGTCGGTTTGAAGACGGAGGTCGAAGTTGAAGGCTCCGAGATCGAAGGTAGAAGTCGGCCGAGGTCAAAGGTCGAAGGCTGGAGTTGAAGTCTCCGAAGGTCAAAGTCAAAATCAGAGTCTTCGAAGGTCGAAATCTCTGGAGTTGAAGGTCGAAGTCGAAGTCGAAGGCTCCGAGCAGTAGGAGTCTAAGAAGCCTCCGTATAGCGAAGTCTAAGAATCGGATAGTTGGAAGAAGTTGGACAGGTTCACAAGACGAGATCTGAGTGATCCAACGGCGGTGAAGACCGGTGAGATGTACAAAAGAGGAAGAAGAGTATGAGTCCAGTTTTGGTGCAAGGTTCGAGCTCATAGAGTTGGCTGGCGGCAAGGGTGTAGTGGAGGTGGGTACGGTTATCAATGGCATCGGCGAGGCACAAGGAGGTCCAAGGCATCGGCAATTCCTCGCCGGAGCTCCTCAGACGAAGAAGGTAGAAGTCGCTCGGTGTGACAGGTTTACGAGCAAAACCAGGGCAATGGGGTGAGGGGAACAGTGGAGCCGAGCCCATGGATGGCGGTGCGGCGCACAAAGCTCGTGGGCTTGCTGGCGGTGCGAGGCACGGCGGGGATTGGCGAGTGGCGCAAAGGAGAGAGGGGATTGCGAGAAGTGCATGGGTGCACTTGTGCATCACTGCAAGTGGTTGAAAGGTGGTTGGCGGCGAGGTGAAGCGGTGGCGCAACTCGGGCGGCGGTGGCGACGGCGTTCCGGGGGAGAGGAAGCTCAGCCAAGGGGTGGTCGAGAAAATCCAAAAATTATGAAATAAATACTACAAGGTAGATTATGAATTTAGATGAATTTAGAAACTTGAATCACTTGATTCAGAGTTCGGACGGAGGAGAACGGCGATTGGAAGATTGGCGGATCAGAAAATTCTGGAAAAAGAAAAATCAGGAATATTCCGAAGGAATATTCCCGTGTGAACAGTAACAGACAGCAGCCTTTTTCACTGTTTTTGGCCGTGTCGTCGACGAGAAAAGGCACGGGAGGTGAAGCCAATGGTTGCTAATGACCCGAGGCACATGTAGGAGGCGGCGGCACGTCAAGCGAGCACGGTGACGACGTGTACCACGACGACGACATAGGGTTAAAGATAAGAATAATTTTCGGGAATAGAACAAGGAGAAGTAAGGTGAGCATGGCTTAGAACGCGGCGAGGCGAAGCTAGAAAAATATCGGCTAAGCCAAAAACTCACCGGAGGCAACGCAATCGTCGTTTGAACGACGACGGTACCGAAACACGAAAAATTCAATATCTTCGCGCTCAGTGCGGCGAATCCAAAACCGTCTGAAACATAGCCTCCTGGGATGGTTTGGCACGTTTTGACGTGCACGGATTGTTGAAAGCATTCCCAGACAGGCGGGGACGCGAAGTGTCATTTGCGGCCATGGCGAGGTGTTGGACGCAAATATTTGAAAAAGGCTTTTGGACAAACAGAGGGGAGCACGACAATGAACGTGTTGAGACGAACTCAACGCCGCAGACGGCTCGGCCAACGGACTAGCGAAACGCGGTGAGCAAGACTTTATGTGGCCTACAGGCTGACATCGGCGTTCCGGGCAAACGGAGAGGAATTAACATGCGAGACATGCGGCGAAACAAAGAGTAGAGCGTGGGGAACGTGATGCTCACCTTGGTTTTGGTCGGGCATGCACGGTCGGTCGGTGGCGACGCGAGAAACGACGACGCGAATTGGCCCACGGTGCCGATGATGCTTCGGCGATGCTCCGGCGAAGGCGAGGTGAGCACCGCGTAGAACGCGGCGAGGCGAAGCCGGGGATGTGCTCAAACGCGGCGGGGCTCCACCGGACGAGGCGAAAAAGGCCGAAGAACGGCGCTTGAACAACGAAACAAGAACTCCGATTGCGGCCAATAGAGAGGGAGTGGGGACTTGAGATTTTCGGGGTTGAGTGAGGATGAGGAGAGGCTCACGGGGCTCCCTTTTATAGGGGTTGAGGAGGCCCGAGGAGGGAGATCAAGCATCCATGTCTTTTAATGACATGGGTTAAATCCCGCGAAACGGCTCATTAATTTGAGGGGAAACGGTGGGGGAATGAAAGATCTTAATGAGAGGAGTTGATTGCAATTTATTTCGTGAAAAATGGTGGAGGAAATCAATGGTTTCAAGATCTTGAAGGAGGCGCCCATGGCTGCCCTTGTGACTGCACGATGGTCTGGAGGAAGAAGAAAGGAAAAGGAAGAGAGAGAAAAGAGAGAAGAGAGAGAAAAAAAAAGAAAAGAAAAAGAAAATTCGGAAAAATTTTAAGAACATTTTCTAAAGATCCTTGGAACCTGAAAAGATTAAGAAAAATAATTTCGGAATTAATTGACATTTATTTTAATTTTTAAAAATGTTTTTATTTTCTAGCTCTAAAATAATACAATAATTAACAAATAAAGCTTAAAAATCTTAGAAAAATTCATAGAAGTTTCTAAAGCTATTTTGAACTTATAAAAATATTTTCCACTGACATTTAGATATTTTTCATTATAATATATATTTTTTGTTTAACAGAAAGGCTCTTTTCTTTACGCAGAAAATAAAGTTAGCTAAAAATTTAAAATTTTAAGCAACGAGATAATTTTGATTTTTATTTTAAACTAAATTGATTGTTATTTAAATTTTTAAATTTTTTTTGCTTAAATTATTTTCACAAGAAAACCCCTTTTAAAAGCAGAAAAATCAGGCAATTAAAATTTTAAAAACTTAAACAACCAAAAGCAAATATTTTATTTTAAATTAAATTAAATATTTTTTTTTGAAATAACAGCTGGGCTGTTACAAACTACCCCCTTAAACAGAATCTCGACCCCGAGATTCGTACGGGCTAGCAAAGAAATAGATTTGGATCTTACTCTGTGTGGCTTGAGTTGAGATCTAGTTCAAACATTCCTTCACAAAGGTCGTTGGCAGTTGGCGCTTCAGCTTGATGCTTCCAAAGATTAGGAGAGAGGAGATTCAAGGAAAAGGGGGAACAACGGACGATTTGCGCAACCCAAAACAAAACAACTAGCAAAACTTTTATTAAGCAAACAATAGTTATGGCTGCCGACAAAAGGGAAAAATGACAGCGCATAACCTCGTCTACTGTCTAGCTTAACAACTTAACCTAAAAGGATAATGGTTGTCTTGAGTGATCCTTCGCAGCTCTTGACGTACGAAGCATGATCCTTCAAAGCAGTGGCGGAGGCGATGAATCCCGACTGCTGACCATCTATAGTTGTTTTGAGCAAGGGAAGATTTAGAAATGAATTTTTAAGTAATGACATAAAGATAGGGGAGAATTGGAAGATGAGAGCAAGCAAAGATTAAGAGGTAAGGGTAGCATAGATTGAGAGGTAAGAATAAGAATTGTTTTTTTTTAAAATACTTGTTATTTAAAATAAATCCTTAAGGTCCAACCACTCTATTCTACCTACGGTCACGTCTTAGAGTCATTATTGCTCGATACCATCTCTGTCGGGACCGGGCGACAACTCAGAACCCTCTCGTGTTGTCGCACTATCCCGGAAAAGCTAGTGCACACAGTGATCACAAAGACAAATATCATGCGTAATGACAAACTTTATTTAACTAATATGAGCCTGATGGCCAAAGTTTACAATAATAGCAAAGAAGACAATGGAAGAAATACATAAAGCGGACCCATCCGGCCTTCCCACAAGGCGAATGAGCGTAAGACGCGGCCTAGTCGCAATCCTCACCTGAAGTCGTCGAAGGCTTCCTCTGGAAAAGAGTTAAATATAGCAACATGAGTACAAAAGTACTCCACAAGTTACACCAGAGTTATAACGGATGTGATGCATGCATAAGGAGTTTCAAAGGAAGGCATAATATGGTTAATTTGCATAAAAAGCGATCATTGGAGTAAATATCATAAGTAAGTACAAAAGCTGAATTTGATACATTAAGTAAAACAACATTGTAAGCAAAATAGTTACCGTTAGTGCGGGCTCCAACCAAACACTAACCTATCCACGGGCATCTCACCCGGACCATCTTTTCCAAAAGATCTCATATGGATTCCATCCATCCATACGTTTTCAAAATCTCTTATGGATTCCATCCATCCACAAGGTTTTCGCAAACCATTTTGAAAAGCAAAGTCTAATCAGTGAAAAACTTTACTCACTTGCCCATGACCGTGGGCACGGCTATCGAGATAGGTTATACACTCTGCAGAGGTTGTGCGGCTTTACCCACAAGACATGATCATCCCGGTTTGCCACGCGAGTTACACACTTCCTTAGGTGTGCGGCGAGAGATCATGACAAGGCCTTTACAATGATCCGTTGTCAACATAATCACGCCGCCACTAAGGTTTCACCACAACATGAATCCACATGTTGGAGCCCCTCTTGTTCGTGTGAGACTTCTCACGCCTACGCCGCGCTCACATTCACCTATAGCGAGATCATGTTGGAACTTCACAAATTATTCGACGGATCTGTCCCATACGGTGGTGGTAGTGCGATAGGGCTTTGCAATAGTAGCTCACTGACCAGGTCCTTAATCTGACTTAGGCCCAACCACATACCCCTGTGCACGACAGTCAACCACTGCGGCTCCAACCAACAGGGCATGCCTGACTGCACCCACCACTCTAACCAATTGCCTAAGTCTAAACCAGTTTCATATTTTATTTTGAAATAATTTCATAAACATTCTTGACTCACCAAAGTCAAGGATTCAGTTTTAAAGTCTATCATTTTATGTGAAAGATCATCCCAAACCATAAGTATTCTAAGCATGGCTAAGCATTTCTACAAAATTTCTAGTTAGTGCTAATGTACTAACTAGGTTTTATCTAGGGTTGACAAGGTACAATGGTATTCAATGTCAAATTTGGCTGTCCAAAGGATTTAGGCATAACTAGAGTTTAAATCGAATTTAAACTAGATTGGATAAAAGTACGCATGCATAATAATTTTGAAAACAACATAAATAATTTAAATTAGTGGGAACAACATGATCAAAGGTGTAACTTGCCTTGCTTTGAAGTTTCTTTGAGGTTCGCCCAAATTATACTCTCCGGATTAGTCGTAGTCTACACGTGAAAAGCCAGAACAAACTAAACTCAACTAAAATCCAAATAAAATCCACAATTTATAAAATATATGCTGGGAGATAGAATAGGAATTTAGATGAATTTAGGAATTTGAATGGATCCAATCGGAGTTAGGATGAAGGAGAACGTCTTCTGGAAGTTTGAATTCCAAAGGAACGAATAAAAGAAATTATTGGAATTCTTTTCTTTGTGAAGGAAAAGTGGTCGGAAGCTACAATATTTGTGTATGGTCAAAACCATGGTCGAATCAACGGTTAAAGATGCGGAAGTCTAAGTCGAAGACAAAGACTCCAAGTATAGGTGCAGTCGAAGTCGAAGACCTGGTCGGAACTGTACAGTGGTCGAAAGAATTGGATTTATACAGAGTAGTCGAAACAATCGGACGGCTTGGAGAGGTCGGGCGGCAGTGGTCGGAGAGATCGGAGGGTTGAGAGAGGTGGAGGGTGTGTAGGTTAAAACAGTCCAACAGCCATGGTCGGTTTGAAGACGGAGGTCGAAGTTGAAGGCTCCGAGATCGAAGGCCGAAGTCAGTCTTCGAGGTCAAAGGTCGAAGGCTGGAGTTGAAGTCTCCGAAGGTCAAAGTCAAAATCAGAGTCTTCGAAGGTCGAAATCTCTGGAGTTGAAGGTCGAAGTCGAAGTCGAAGGCTCCGAGCAGTAGGAGTCTAAGAAGCCTCCGTATAGCGAAGTCTAAGAATCGGATAGTTGGAAGAAGTTGGACAGGTTCACAAGACGAGATCTGAGTGATCCAACGGCGGTGAAGACCGGTGAGATGTACAAAAGAGGAAGAAGAGTATGAGTCGGTTTTGGTGCAAGGTTCGAGCTCATAGAGTTGGCTGGCGGCAAGGGTGTAGTGGAGGTGGGTACGGTTATCAATGGCATCGGCGAGGCACAAGGAGGTCCAAGGCATCGGCAATTCCTCGCCGGAGCTCCTCAGACGAAGAAGGTAGAAGTCGCTCGGTGTGACAGTTTACGAGCAAAACCGGGGCAATGGGGTGAGGGGAGCAGTGGAGCCGAGCCCATGGATGGCGATGCGGCGCAAAGCTCGTGGGCTTGCTGGCGGTGCGAGGCACGGCGGGGATTGGCGAGTGGCGCAAAGGAGAGAGGGGATTGCGAGAAGTGCATGGGTGCACTTGTGCATCACTGCAAGTGGTTGAAAGGTGGTTGGCGGCGAGGTGAAGCGGTGGCGCAACTCGGGCGGCGGTGGCGACGGCGTTCCGGGGGAGAGGAAGCTCAGCCAAGGGGTGGTCGAGAAAATCCAAAAATTATGAAATAAATACTACAAGGTAGATTATGAATTTAGATGAATTTAGAAACTTGAATCACTTGATTCAGAGTTCGGACGGAGGAGAACGAGCGATTGGAAGATTGGCGGATCAGAAAATTCTGGAAAAAGAAAAATCAGGAATATTCCGAAGGAATATTCCCGTGTGAACAGTAACAGACAGCAGCCTTTTTCACTGTTTTTGGCCGTGTCGTCGACGAGAAAAGGCACGGGAGGTGAAGCCAATGGTTGCTAATGACCCGAGGCACATGTAGGAACCGACGGCACGTCAAGCGAACCACGGTGACGGCGTGTACCACGCACGGCGACATAGGGTTAAAGATAAGAATAATTTTCGGAATAGAACAAGAGAAGTAAGGTGAGCATGGCTTAGAACGCGCGAGGCGAAGCTAGAAAAATATCGGCTAAGCCAAAAACTCACCGGAGGCAACGCAATCGTCGTTTGAACGACGACGGTACCGAAACACGAAAAATTCAATATCTTCGCGCTCAGTGCGGCGAATCCAAAACCGTCTGAAACATAGCCTCCTGGGATGGTTTGGCACGTTTTGGCGTGCGGATTGTTGAAAGCATTCCCAGACAGGCGGGACGCGAAGTGTCATTTGCGGCCATGGCGAGGTGTTGGACGCAAATATTTGAAAAAGGCTTTTGGACAAACAGAGGGGAGCACGACAATGAACGTGTTGAGACGAACTCAACGCCGCAGACGGCTCGGCCAACGGACTAGCGAAACGCGGTGAGCAAGACTTTATGTGGCCTACAGGCTGACATCGGCGTTCCGGGCAAACGGAGAGGAATTAACATGCGAGACATGCGGCGAAACAAAGAGTAGAGCGTGGGGAACGTGATGCTCACCTTGGTTTTGGTCGGGCATGCACGGTCGGTCGGTGGCGACGCGAGAAACGACGACGCGAATTGGCCCACGGTGCCGATGATGCTCCGGCGATGCTCCGGCGAAGGCGAGGTGAGCACCGCGTAGAACGCGGCGAGGCGAAGCCGGGGATGTGCTCAAACGCGGCGGGGCTCCACCGGACGAGGCGACAAAGGCCGAAGAACGGCGCTTGAACAACGAAACAAGAACTCCGATTGCGGCCAATAGAGAGGGAGTGGGGACTTGAGATTTTCGGGGTTGAGTGAGGATGAGGAGAGGCTCACGGGGCTCCCTTTATAGGGGTTGAGGAGGCCCGAGGAGGAGATCAAGCATCCATGTCTTTTAATGACATGGGTTAAATCCCGCGAAACGGCTCATTAATTTGAGGGGAAACGGTGGGGGAATGAAAGATCTTAATGAGAGGAGTTGATTGCAATTTATTTCGTGAAAAATGGTGGAGGAAATCAATGGTTTCAAGATCTTGAAGGAGGCGCCCATGGCTGCCCTTGTGACTGCACGATGGTCTGGAGGAAGAAGAAAGGAAAAGGAAGAGAGAGAAAAGAGAGAAGAGAGAGAAAAAAAAAGAAAAGAAAAAGAAAATTCGGAAAAATTTTAAGAACATTTTCTAAAGATCCTTGGAACCTGAAAAGATTAAGAAAAATAATTTCGGAATTAATTGACATTTATTTTAATTTTTAAAAATGTTTTTATTTTCTAGCTCTAAAATAATACAATAATTAACAAATAAAGCTTAAAAATCTTAGAAAAATTCATAGAAGTTTCTAAAGCTATTTTGAACTTATAAAAATATTTTCCACTGACATTTAGATATTTTTCATTATAATATATATTTTTTGTTTAACTGAAAGGCTCTTTTCTTTCTGTGAGAAAATAAAGTTAGCTAAAAATTTAAAATTTTAAGCAACGAGATAATTTTGATTTTTATTTTAAACTAAATTGATTGTTATTTAAATTTTTAATTTTTTTTTGCTTAAATTATTTTCACAAGAAAACCCCTTTTAAAAGCAGAAAAATCAGGCAATTAAAATTTTAAAAACTTAAACAACCAAAAGCAAATATTTTATTTTAAATTAAATTAAATATTTTTTTTGAAATAACAGCTGGGCTGTTACAGTGATCCAAACTTCTGACTGGCCTGCATTCTCCTGACGTAGCATGTCCTTGTGCTCTTCAATATATGGGTTCACTTCAGTCATGTGTTGTAAAACCATGAAATGGGCTTGAGCATACGTATGTTGATCGGAGTTATTGCTTTCCTCCCAATAGTCCCGATACCCTCTAGCCTCCTCGTGGCGAGATAGAGGTACACCTATCGGCTCTACGAGCCATGTAGGCGATGCGAGAATTCAATGACCTCTTCGTTGTATAACCTTCGATGATGCTACCCTCTGGTCGAGATCGATTGTGTACATAGGACTTCAGAATTCCCATGTACCTCTCGAAAGGGTACATATGACATAGAAATACTGGGCCACATATTTTTATCTCTTTCACAAGGTGGACAATGAGATGGACCATGATATCAAAAAATGATGGAGGAAATACATCTCTAGATGACATAGAGTTGTCACCACCTCGGTTTGCAGAGCATCTAGTCCATCGGATCAATGACCTTCGAGCAATTGCGTTGAAGAAATAGCATAGCCTTATGATTGTCACTCGAACCTTGTTGGTAAAATACTTCTAATTGCAACAAGTAGCATTTGAGTCATTAGCACATGACGATCGTGAGACTTCATGCCAATCAATTTCAAATGTTCCATGGAAACAAGTTTCTTCATGCTTGTCGAGTGGCCGGATGGAACTTTCACACCATTTAAGGACGGCACAATTCAGTTCTCTCGGACTTAGACAGAGTGTAACATCTTTGGGGAAGGTACGTCCAGGCCTTTATCGGTCTCTATCGGTGCTAACTCGGTCCCGATGTTCATAGCGACCAAGTCACGCCTTGCGTTAACACCATCCTTTGTTTTATCAGAATGTTGAAGAGACCAATCAAGCATCACATACATTCTTCTCTCGTGCATGACATCGATGCAATTACGAACTTCTAAGTGCTCCCAATAAGGCAAGTCCCAAAATATTGACCTCTTTTCCACATGTTCTTCCTCAATTTACGTCCCTTTCCAAACACAACATTTATATCCTTGACCATATCATACACCTCTTTCTGCTAAAAGGTCTTGATGCGAGTCATCCTCTTTTTTCGTCAAATTATTTCTTCATCTTGCGGTATGGGTGATACTTTGGAAGGAACCTACGGTGACGCATGTACGATTTTCGCGAGTTGTTCAACCACACACTCTCGGTATAATCTAAGCGGTGCGGACACGCTTTGGCTCCTTTTATACTCAACCCCGACAGTTACCAAGGCGGGAAAATCATTAATGGTGCAGAACAACATGGCGTAGAGTGAAGTTCTCTCGTTTGTCCGCATGCCATACATGTACCCCTTCATTCCACGATATTGCAAGATCTTCCACCAATGGGGCTAGGAACACATCAATATCGTTGCCGGTTGCTTGGCCCTTGGATAAGTAGTGACATCAAAATATATTTCCGCTTCATACACGACCAAGGAGGAAGGTTGTACATGCACAGAGTCACGGGCAGTGCTATGTCGGTGCTCATGTTACCAAAAGGATTCATTCCATCGTACTCAACCCAAACCTTATATTTCTCGGCCCACACGAAATCTACAAACATCCTATCGATGTTCCGCCATCGCGTAATCAGCAACATGTCTTATCATTCCGTCTTTCTTACGCCGCTCGCAGATGCAACGCATCAATCTTACATCCTTGCGGTTTGCAAATAAACGCTTCAAGCGGGGATTACAGGAAGATACCACATCACCTTAGCAGAGGTCCTTGCTTCACCTCGATGCCCTTCCCATCATCGAGTCATTTTTACGTTTGTATCGGGATGCTTTGCACACCGGACAAACATGTAAGCTAGCATACTCTTTACTGATGCAGGATACAATCATTCCGACATGCATGTATTCTTTCTACTTCCATTCCTAATGGACAAAGAATCTTCTTGGCTTGGTAGGTGGTTCTCAAGAACACATTTCGTTGGAAGCATGTCCATTAGGAGACCTAATAATCTTTGTGAAACTCTTGTCGGACCAACCATTACTTGCCTTCAATTTTAGCGGTTCTAGGCGATGACAACCTCGTGTATTGCGGCTTGCGGCCGGGAACAAAGGTTTCTGAGTCCTCCATCAAGCCCTCGAATTTACCAAACTCTCTCACTATAGTTCCTCTCGCATCACGTAACATCCGATCCAGTTGTCATCCCGCAACCTATCCTCATGATCGAAAGAACAGTCCACAAGCGGCATATCGTTGTCTCCTCGGCTATGTCATAACTATCTTCTTGTGTATTCTTCTCTTCACCGTGATCGGTCCAAGATTTGTACCCTTTTTCGAAACCCTTGAATCAAGTGAGCTTCAATCTGCGTTGAGTTGCTAAACATCTTGAGATTATCACAATCAATACATGGACAATACATATATTTCATCCCCTTCTTCAACATATCCAGCTCGGCGCCCTTCTAAAGCGGACACACGAGAATGTACTCTTCACTCACACGGTTCTCAATATACATCCAGCTTCGGTCCATCTACGCTACACAAGTGACAAATGGGTCTCAAAATGATTATTACCTCTACTACTAACCTCGATCGGATCACTAAGAATGTTAAGTAATTGAATACTAATCTCGATCGGATCACTAAGAATGTTAAGTAATTGAGTATGCTAACCTCTCGATCGATCAATAAGAAGACGGTGATATTTTTCACCCCAACTCCCTAAAGCCGACCGCCTTGCTCCACCGATGCGCGCAATGAAGACAGATCGGTGTCGACATCCTTCAAGCAAACGCCAAGTAATTAATACTACGCAGAATATCACAGACGGTTCCAACTACAAATGGTCTGTGAAAATTATATATCACAGACGATTCGTATTAATACCCGTCTGTGAATTATCACCGACGGTTATTAATATTAACCGTCTGTGATTTCTGCCTAGCATAGACGGTTCGAATAAATAACCGTCTGTGATAGTCTCATTATCACAGATGGTTCGAAATATCAACCAATGCGTGATTTATGCGTATCGCGAGCGGTTCGTGTATAGAACCGCTCGTGATAGTCCTTCACGAGCGGTTTACACTACAAACCATCCGTGATAGTTACGAGGATGAGCTGTTCGTCGGCGCATGACGCTAACTCGAAGCATATATAGCATAGCATTGAGGCACATCGAGGCTGCTGCGTGTCTTGAGGAATGCCAAGTGGTCTTGGATGTGGCCGCCACATCCGAAGACGATGTGGCTACCACATCCAAGACCAGCTCTTGGCATTCCTCAAGACACGAGCGAGCCTCGATGTGTCTCGAATGCTATGCTATATATGCTTCGAGTTGGCGTCATGCCCCGACGAAACGATTCATCTTTCGACAAAATTCAAGGCAATTTTATTACAATAGTGCAAAGAAAGACATTCCCGATTCTTCATTGAGCGTGACATAGCTAACTTCTTGGTGGCGACTATCCATCTGCTTCTTCCCACTCCTTTTCTACATCTCCGGTCTCGTATCACGACGTCAATGGCGATGATTCATCTACTCTTGAATCATCGCATCGCGCACGTGATCCGCAGACCGAGATGAAGAAAAGGAGTGGAAAGAGGCGATGGATAGTCGCTCACCGAAGAAGTTTCGACTATGTCTACCGCTCACCAAGAACTGGGAATGTCTTTTTGAACTTTTGTAATAAAATTGCCTTGAATTTTGCAGAAAAAGAAGGATTGTTGGAGTGGACATCACATCTCGGCAGTAGTCGGCATCGCCGAGGAACATGCAAATACAGAGGCAAGCAAGCAAATAAAATAATGTTACCCATACCCTCTCGAAAATAATCAAATACAGAGGCAAGCACAACAACACATTCAAATCTATTACAGCTAACGAACCCTTCATGGCACGACGGTGCGTCGAACAAAGACACACTTACGACACTTACGGCAAGAGTGTGTTGTCCGGTAGCCGCCGTCGCGACGCGAGGCGCTAGCTCATAGCGAGGGAGATGCATGAAGGAAGCTAGCTAGTGGATGAACTCACACGTGACTAGTACCGCTGGAAAGGTAGATGGGGGTTATTAATAAGGGTGAGTAGTGGGAGGAAGCTGCGCTGCCATTCCATGTGGAGAGAATGGGCGGTCGAGATCGAAATCACAGGTATACACCAATTATTGGTGACATACACCAATTATTGGTCAACAATTATTGGTGACTGTGATTATCACGAGCGGTTTGTTACACGAACCGCCCGTGTTGGCAAGATATCACAGCGGTTCGAATTAAGAACCGTGCGCGAAAATTCCTGACGGTTCTTAATACGAACCGTGCTGTGATGTCTCAATTATCACAGACGGTTCTTGTTAATAACCGATCGTGAAAATATCAAAGACGGTTACCGTATAAACCGTCATCATAAGCTTCATACCGAATGCTTGCGCGTGTTTCGATGCGAGCGCCGTGTTTGATCGTCTAGTTAACATCTCTTGATCGTTATACGGCGTCTATATCATTAATGTTTGGGTATACGAACAAATCGTGCTAAAGGTTAAATATGCGCGCTAATCCAGTCTCTTCTATATACGTACAATACAATATACAATACAACATGGCTTCTACTATCGTTCTTGTGATCATCTCCTTCCTCTCATCATTTCATCACGAATTGTTCGTAGGAACCTTACACAGCAAACGGCAATTTGCATACGGAGCGACTTCTCGCGCCCGCCGCTCTCCTTCCCGACTTTCTTGCATCCGTCGGCTTGACTGATCCTCCGCGCCGACGCGGGCGTCTCGCCGCCGCTCAAGAAAGGAAACAACCCTCACCTTGGTTCTTCTCCACAATGTGCGCAATGCGGAAGAAGCTCTACACGCATTACAGAGACCGATGGATAGCCTTGCCGATCAAGCGAAACGGCAGCGGTCGAGGAATCTTTTCATGCTATCCTCTACAACATTATGGATCTTTGCGATCATTTGCCCAGTGCGGGAGGAAGTGCCGAGGACAAGGGCAATCTTAACGGCGTTCGAGAATTTAGGTGATCCTCCAAGTCCCCAAGTTGAAGAAGAAGCTACGAAGCCCAAAAGAATACAACTGGGAAACTCTTTACCTGTGAGACTTTTGTAATAAATTTGCCTCTAATTGAAATTAATAAATTTGCCTTTAATTTGTGATCTCTTGTCTCGATAGTTACGTAGTTAAGTTATTAGAATCAATGTGTACTTATATATTAACCTCTGATCTAGAATATGACAGACAAAGGGACATCACAGTAGGTTCTTGTGAAAACGATGCATGAACATTTCCAGACGGTTCTTAACAACAACCGGCTGATTAGAATCAATGTGTACTTATATATTAACCTCTGATCTAGAATATGACAGACAAAGGGACATCACGGCGGTTCTTGTGAAAAACGATGCATGAACATTTCCGACGGTTCTTAACAACAACCATTGTGATAGTCGACACAACACGAGCGGTTTTTAATAAAAACCGCTCGTGATAATCTCAATTATCACGAGCGGTTTTTAATAAAACCGTCGTGATATTCGATATCGCGCAGCGGTTCGGTAGGTAAGAACCGTGCGTGATACTCCTTTTTCCCGCCACAAATACCACAGACGGCCTTCAAATTAAAACCGTCTGTAATAGTTTACATTACAGACGGTTTCACAAAACCGTCTGTGATTTACCGTCTACTATTAGCCTTTCTGTAGTAGTGGTGGGAGGGAAGGTGAGCCTACTTATGTTGGATTGGAAGTGGTAAGGTTGTTAGCGGTGATCTCGGTGTGGTCCTCATACAGATGAAGACGTAGATGGTGCTCCCTTGTCATTGCCGAAATGTCACCTTCATGTGGTCCTCACGGTCAACCTTCAGGGTTCCCAGTGGTCTACACTCTCCTTAGGCTTCCACTACGTTCCTGTCTCCCCTCCTCCGACTCTTCTCTTCTTACTTCTATGGGTGGGCTACTGGTTTAGGTAAAAAAGGGCATGAAATATTATGAGTTGGAGTAGTAGTTGTACAAGAGAAACATTACAACGCTATACGTGAGAGCTTCAAAAGGGTTGAAGCAAATTAATTTACTTCAACCCTTTTCAAGCTCATGTGTATGGTGCTTTAATGTTCATCTTTTAGTTGTTGAGATATACAAGTCACATTACTCAAAATCCTAGCTAGGGGAGAAACAAATTGTGAGGGTGTATGAGGATGTAAGTTGTGATGAAAATAATAATAAAAATAGCTAGAGAATGATTTTAGAGATAAATTGTTAGAGCTATTATTTCTAAGTGAGTTGAAGTTCTCATCACCTCAACAAACTGGAAAGCTTTGACGAAACACGAGAAAATTAGCAGTGGACGGAAATTTGAAACTTGAAAGGAAACGGGTCCTCATCACCGTAATAAACTGGAAAACTTTGACAAAAGACGAGAAAATGAGCTATGGATAGAAATTTCAAACTCGTTCGAGATCCTAGCAGAAGTCCAGGGACTCGTGCGATAGCAGGCACTCGTCGTGATGGGAAAAGCGTGGAAGACCTTCAAGAGCATGCTTGTCACACAATATGTGACCAAGGATTACATGCTCTTCACGAGGTATCCTTTCGTGTCGCTAGATAGATGAGTAGCCTTTGTGCGGATGAAGATAACGACCAAATTTCAACAGGAATGTGCGACGCACAAGGCTCTCCAAGCACAAAACACTCACCCTACAGACTCGTCACCACTGGGTACACGGGTAAAATCCTGCAATGGAGGATGGAGGACAAGGTCACAATCCGATCGGAGGCCTCCCCACCATTTGCGGGATCACAAACGAGCATTCCCGAAACTACTTAAGAGCGAGGTCATCAACAACATCTTTAGGCATCGGCTCTTTCAAAAACCCCACAAATGAGGAAGTGTCCCAACACCTGGTAAGATATATTAAACTATCTAGTTGTTAATAGGTCCATAACTTCATGGGGTCTAAAATAATATGATTGCCTATTTCAGCAAACATTGACACTCGAATCTTCTGAAGGCTCATTCGAAGCAGTCAGGGAGAGGGATATACTATACACAGCCTTGGGAAACAAGGGGTTTACGTATCTTGGAGACATGGATTTCTTAACAACTCTGAGGTATATAGAAGTAGGAAGAGATTCAAGACCGAGCACGAGGAATGTTTAAAACATGACTTTGATGCAAAACTTGAGGAGATAGCTGCCTCACTTTGAGGAGAGATAGATTTATTGACGAAATAACTGAAAGAAGTCTGCAACCACTCGCAAGCCACCTCCGTTATTGCGGTATACAGTCCCCTTCAACGCCGGAGTAGCTGGACGTCCATGCCACTTTCTGAACATAGCGACACCAACTTACTTATCGACGACATTCAGGTAATGCACACTTTTAGAATGCTACATAGATAGACCTGGTAGACATCTTAGCTCATCGTGTATCATTATATAGGAGACCTATCCATCCTTAGAGTCAGGCTTGTTGGCTCCATTCCCGTTGACGCTGGCGGGGGATGGTGTATCCATGCCTGCCATGGACGTTGGTTTTGTGAAGGTCCAAGTGAACATGATTAATGATATTTTCGAGGCTGTCCCCTTGGAGAGGCCCCCAAATGGAGAAATTATGACACTAGGGCATGCTGTCCGCACATTCATCCAGTGGCCCAAGAGAGACATCACCCTGGACCCTTCTGTACCATGATCCCCACATGACTATGCTTATCAAACAGAACCCTCTATGACTCCACCTCAAGCTCTGCTTTAGAAGGCCATTACATCGGCTCCTGTGGAGATGACACTAGATAGGGGTAGATATTGAGCCAACTCCTCATCTTGTCGAGCTTTTCCCAAAATTGACACAATTTGATTTAATATCATTGTATATATAATTTGAAAGTATTTTTTGAAACGAGCTAACGAACTGAGCTTAGCTTGAGCAGAATTCAAATTCATTTGAAATCAGCTCATTTCAATGTTTAACCAACTAACGAGTATAATTGAAGTAATTTTGAACTGAGCCAACGAGCCGAGCTAACGAACTTTTTTGCCACCCCTAATGCCGAAGATGTATTGCAAGTGAGATGCTAAGGCTCAATGAAAGAAGATCAAGGTGCCTCCCGGGCTCTAGAACTACAAGCTCGGAGTGTCGTTGCACCCTAAGCCACAATTACTCAGCCTTGGACTGCTTTGCAAGAGTTTGCATACCTGGTACATACAGTGGTCCAACAGAAAGACAAACTAGCAAACTGAATTCATCATGAGATACACGGAGGCGCATTTGCTCTATGACTCAGGCTACTTCGTCGTAATATTCAAAGACTTATTCTTAGTATTCAACCTCGACGAACTTGACACCTCACTTTTACGATGCTGGACACTGTAAGTGTACTGTATAATCAAGTTCTACATTCACGTAATACCGATAAACATCATAACTCATTTCTTACGTATAGATGCATAATCCAACAAGTCTGGCGACAGCGAGAACCAGTGGGTTTCCTCAGCACACACTTGGTCTCTGAGCAATCCATCAAGGAAAACGCATTATTCGTCGAAGATTACGTAACAACGAGATTGCTTGCATAGAGTGATAAGGACTATATCCTGGTACCCTTCAATTGGAGGTAAGTGCTTCACTAGTTGCCATACAAGTTTCATTTGTACTTTATATGCAACATGAACCTAGAATTAATCACTATGGCGACATATATAATTAGGTCTCACTAGATTCTGGGTAAACTCATTTCCTCCATACATAACTCTATTGTAGTATTCCCTTCGTTTGCAATGGCCGAGACTAACTTTTTGAAACTACATAGGTCGTTAGCGTTTACGTTGCCCTGGGAGAGAGACACAACGAATCCAATACCACACCACGACACAAGATGCAATTTCCTGTACCCGCTGCAACATAACAATCCTATATCATACTTCGTAATAATGCATATAGAACTGATAATACCTATGTATGTAATTATATTTTTGCAGTACCACCAGCAGCTACAGGGCAACGTATGAGATTCTACATTGTAGTCATATGCAGGAAATCATCGGCACTAAGACGAAAGATCTAAAGGTTTGTCAACCTATCAATATTTATTTCGTGATTATCAATTTATATATATTTATATATATGCTAATGACTTCAATACTCTTAGTGACAGGGTGTGGAATTCGACTCAAGTGCATTCAATCTTGACAAACTCACCGAAGTTCAAGGAAAGCTCTCTGAATTCTTGTTGGTGCAGGTCATTAACCCGAACTGAGAGTTCAACCTCAGGGAAGATGATTAGATGTTCAAACATTTGATTCAATTTTAATTCATTAGTTGTGTTTAATCAAACAATTAATTCAATTATACTTCATTCAGTTGTTTAATTCATTTGTGAGATCTATGTAATGATTGTCGTGTGCTGCATATCTGATCTGCTTGCTTGTTTTCAGATGTCATGTCTAGCATTTTCTAAAGCTAGCCGAAAAACAGAATATAAGTTAGCTATTCAAATAGCTATCATTGACGATATGTAACACCAAACCAATTGTGATTTGTAATATATCATAGATGGTTATGTCTAAAAACCATCTATGATATATAACATATCACACACCATTTTTGGTATTAGCTATTTGTGATATTTCAGATATCACATATGGCTAAATTTAAGAACTGTATGCGATATCTGATATATCACAGACGATTTTTGGTATTAGCCGTCTATGATATGTCAGATATCATAGATATTTATGTTTAAGAATTGTCTGTAATATCTGACATATTATAGACGGTTTTTACTATTAACCGTCTGTGGTCATAGACGGCTATTTTTAAGGACTATATGTGATATCTGACATATCACATACGGTTGTTTTGAAAAATAGTATGTGTTGTAACTTATCACTGACAATTTGCGAGCCGTCTATGATAACCATCTGTTATCACAGACACATAAATTCAGATAGTTCAGAAACCGTCTGTGATGACGGTTTTGAAATGTCTACGATGATCTTTTCTATGATAGTGATCCTTTTTTCAATTCTGTGCTAAAATTGTTATTGTTATGCAATACCTCGTACCCACCTTCGGGAAAAACACTACATGTATTACTTCCAAACAAAATAAGCAAAATGTGAAGAGATAATGTCATCCCTCATGACAGGTCATGGGGACATCCATTAATTCTCAAGCTACTCTCGAGAAAAGAATCAAAGCTTAAAATTGCATTTTCAAACTCTAGCAAGTCAATGAAAAGTGGTAAAGCCGCAAAAAAAATATTTGGGTAGAATGTTTACAACATTTTGTATCTTATAAGCCATTAAAATATTTGGATAGAAGATTTACAACATTTTGCATTTTACAATCTTTCTTCAAGAAAAATATCAATAAATGGCATATTTTTCATCTAACGTGTGATATCTTATGCGTGCCCTACGATTAGGCTTAAAATCAGCCTTGAATATTTTGGACCGACCATATATCTTTCCATTTTTTTGCTTAAAATTGTAAATTGGCCTTATGTGCATGAAAATTTCGAGGTACATAATTACAATGGACTTTTGCGACTACTGAGCCAATCGTTTAAAGCCAGACGTATATTCCTGCCGATGAGAGGGCCCGGTCCATTGTTTTTAGATTTATCCTTTGCCACGTCTAAAGTTCATGCAACTTGTGCTAGTCTAGCTTTTGTACCGGCCTAACACTACTGTTTTTTTCCGTTACTATGCTAAATCTGTCACCATTGTGCAATATATCGTACCCATCTTCAGAAAACACTATACATATACCTTCCAAACAAAACAAACAAAATGCGAAGGGTTAATGTCATCCCTCATGTCATGGGGTTATCCATCAATTCTCAAGCCAACTCTCAGGAAAGGGAATCAATTGCAACATCGAACTCTAACATGTTCATGAAAAGTGGCAAAGCCCCAGAAATACTTGAGTAGAATGTTTGCAACATTTTATATTTTATAAGCCACCACAATTTATAGTTGGACAGAAGTTTCAGAACATTTTGCATTTTATGATCTTTCATCAAGAAAAATATCAATACAATGGCATATCTTCAACTTACGTGTGATATCTTACGCTTGGCTCTAGATTAGACTGAAATTTAGTCTACAAGATTTTGGCCTGATCATATCACTTCTTAAGTTTTCTTTGCTTGAAACGATATCTTAAACAATATTATCTGATTTTGTTATAATTTTTTATGTTGATATTTTTAGGAAATTGCATTTTTGTGATATTTATTGTAATATGTGTTATTGTAACGATTAATGTAAAGCAGAAAGGTCAGTAGGGAAAAACATTTAGTCAGAATGTTCAAGGAGTTTGGACTTTTGCAATCTTCAATTAAAAAAAGTTCAATAAATGATATATCTCGAGCTTACGTTTCATATCTTTTGCTTGGCCCAAGATATGTTCGAAAATTAATGTGTAGGATTTCGGCGTTTTGGCTGAAGTTCAGGCGAATCACTTGGACTAATACTACCAACGTAGGGGGGAAAAGTGAGCACTATACCCATAACTTTATGCTACTAACACTAATGTTCTTTTTTATCAGACTTTTCTTTTTTAGCACTATACCCATAACTTTCAACAAAACAAGCAAAAAAGCAAAGAGATAATGTCATCATCTCTCATGTCATGTGGTGATCCATCAGTTCACAGGCTGACAATAATTTCAAGAACATATTTTCAGAAAAGCCCCCAATGATTGCAAGAATAGAAGGGAAAATTAACCGAAGGGTTTAGATTAAATTTCTACATCACTATAGAGTCCTCCCTGCAATTGCCCAATCGCATATTCGCATAACCGCACCTGAGCCTGCGGTCTGAGTGGCATCGAGGGGGTCGTCCTCTCGCCGAAAAACTCCACTGCTCTCCTCTCCTCTCCTCTGTCTTTTCTTCGTGTGGTGAAGGCCGTCCACTGCTGGGCTGCGCGAGGTCGGGAGCTGGGTTTCTGATCGCTGCTGGTGGCGTCTGGGTGGTGGTTATGGTGGAGATGGACGGAGGCGGGGGTGGAGGAGGAGTGGAGGCGCCGCGGCGGTGGCGTCTGGCGGACGAGCGGTGCGACCTGCGCGCCATGGAGACGGACTACGTGCGGCGGTTCCACCGGCACGAGCCCCGCGACCACCAGTGCTCCTCCGCTGTCGCCAAGCACATCAAGGCCCCCGTCCACCTCGTAAGAGCCTCACCGATTAATTCGTGCTCGATCCCCTCGACCCCTTGGCTCGTTTCTTGGTCTGCCCTGTTTCTTGGCGCAGCAGAGGCGTTTGCGGTTTCTTGATTTGTTTGGTTTTGGAGCGCTGATGCGTCCGTTCTAGATTAGGAAAGGCGCCAACTTGGTTGCAAGTCATCACTTGTTTGGCCCGTTTCTTGAATTGGGCATATAGAGGCTTGATTTGGAGGCTTTCTTGAACTGGCTCTGTTTTTTGGTTTGTCTCGCCATCCTTATTTGTGATTGGTCGAGCAAATGAATTGATCGAAACAATTCAGCGTCGTGTTCGCGGAGAGTTTTCTGTTTTCATGCAAGGATCCTGTGATTTTCTGGAGGCGTTAATTCTTGGATCGTGCTTTGCTTTACAAGAAGAATAGGAGATAGTAGATGATTCATCGCAATGATAGCCACAAAGCTATGCGGATTTTTAATTCGCCTCTTTGTGCCTCCATCTCACGTGGAGAGATGCTTCCCCCACCTCGAGATCCCGGTTAAATCTACTTTTTCTGTGATTTTTTGTTTGATTTCTAGGTGTTCTTGTACTGTTACTACTTTGTTAAGTTTTCAATGGTTGTACCTTTATTCTGCAGCTGGTGGATATATGCTTCACTTGGACTCCACTCTTTTGGATATGTATTCAGTAGTCAGTACTTATCAGAAGATTGGATGCAATCTAGTGATCTTTTTTTTTTGGCATAGTTATGCGATGCCTGTGATACATGTAGTTAATAGCTGGAAGAAAATAAACAATTTTTTGGTCACTTACCAGCCGAAGTGATCAGCATATGCTTCAAGGATGCCTCATTCCAAGTCTAAATATGTCTACACAATTCATGGCATACTCTAGAGGCTAGTCTCCATTTAGAATTGTGTGTCTCCGATTAAAAGAGCTGTCCTATTCTTAAATCGTCTTTAATCAACTTTCACACCATCCCTTCTGGTTTTCTTCTGATAATTGCTGTTTTTTTTCCCAACTGTTTATTGACAGGGCGGCCTGAGTTATCCAATACAGTTAAGGTCTTTATGTAGCACATTTAATATCAACGAACTTAAGCGTTGAAAGCTTCATTTCTAAATTTTTACATGTGTATGGTTAAATGACTAATTGAGTTTCTTAATCAAATAAATGTCCTGATCAAGTAATTCTCTTTGTGGCTATTAACTTGCAGGTTTGGTCTCTGGTTAGGCGGTTTGATCAGCCGCAGCTTTTCAAGCCATTTGTGAGCCGGTGTGAAATGAAAGGGAACATTGAGATTGGGAGTGTGAGAGAGGTCAATGTTAAGTCCGGGCTTCCTGCCACGAGAAGCACTGAGAGGTTGGAGCTGTTAGATGACAATGAGCACATACTCAGTGTCAAGTTTGTCGGAGGTGATCATAGGCTGAAGGTATGCTTCATTCTTGATCAACTGTCATTCATGTAGTTTTTTGTTGAGGATGCTTGGTTGTGGATCAAACATGCGAATTTTCAGAATTGATAGCTTGCATGTGAATATTGTGAATTTTGCAACTTATTTTTCTTTAGGAGCACAACTTCCTTATTTGGGTTGCTCAAGAAAACAGCAGTCATCAATTCTGCTCTCAGGATTTCTGAATCGAAACTTGCATAGTGAATTTTCACTGAATTTTAAGTGGCTACTACAGATTTTATTGGTCTAAGCCTAACTGCTGCATGGTTTTGCTTCCTGTAGAACTATTAGGAGAACATTTCTTATCCTTACAACTGCTTCTTTTTTCTTGTGCCAAAATTTTACAGTTTAATCATTAATTACTGGAAGTTTATTTCAAATCAGTATCTATAATATGTGCGGCATGATCTGTCATCTCATGATGATCACAATAATATAACAGAAGATAATCATGATAGTGGGTTAATCCCTTTTTTATGTTAGTTCATTGCATGGTCAAACTGTGTGCACATGACGGATTGATTCCATTAATTAGAATATAGACTTTCTTCCTTCTTTGATAAAAGTGTTTCCTTGGATACAATGTTCTTGTACTAGTAAACGGAGTACACTTGAAACAACTGAGGTGTACTTGGCATTTGTTCTACCCTGCTGTGTCGACTATAAGGAATATGTTCATACGCAAATAATGATTGCCTTAATTCATCATATTAATAGACTAGGTGCTCTAATGCATGAATCTCTCATGGCTGTAGAATGTGGGGAGATATTTTACCCTCTTCTGTTCATCCTGGATTTCCTGATGCCTCTTGATGGGCCATTGTCAAGAGATAGCTTCGACAAACTTTTGTCGTATAACCACAAAACAAGCACTGGTTGTTGTTATATGATGTTTGTATGTTCTTAACTATTTGGGCTACACAAAACAAGCACTAGTTGTTGTTATATGATGTTTGTATGTTCTTAACTATTTGGGCTAAGTGACTAACCGTATGGTCCTGACTTGCCATCCTTTGACCTTACATGCCAAATTCGTTGCATGAGGATCTGTCACTCGCTTGTCGTGGTCCATCCGTTTGCTTTCTTCAGTCATGTGACACCAGTGGCCTTGGTCACATGCATTGTATTTGGATAATGGAATTCAAGGCAGAACTTATCTGCCTCTTTTGTTAGTTGGAAGACACCGACTTGTGCGCTGACCAATTGATCTGTTTGTCATTTTCCAGAACTACTCATCCATTCTAACCGTCCACCCTGAGGTCATCGACGGCCGGCCCGGGACGCTGGTGATCGAGTCCTTCGTGGTGGACGTCCCTGACGGCAACACCAAGGATGAAACCTGCTACTTCGTCGAGGCCCTGATCAAGTGCAACCTTAAGTCGCTCGCCGAAGTGTCCGAGCGCCTAGTCGTCAAGGATCAAACCGAGCCCCTTGACCAGTGATTTGATGATTCAGGACATTGCATTCCTTAGAATGTGCAGAGCTATTCTCCATCCAATGGGGCCTTTAGGTTCTTGGAACATGAGAGTTTTGAGGAAGATACTGTTGTTCTGTGGCCGAAAAATAGTCTCCTCATTCAGCTTCTGTCGCTGTTCTTTTCCATCGTTCGTTGTATTTCAGAAGGAAAAGAATGGAATGCTTGTGTTATTGTAGTGGTGAAGTAAAAAGAAGAAAAATAGAACTGCAAGGCCCTGGACGCCTAATTCTATGGTTGGAAGGGCTCTGTGTAATTAGATTCGCTTTAGTTTGCTTAATGCTGCTCTCTTGAGGTGTGCGTAAATACCTACCCTTGTGTAAATTTACTTCTCAAGATCATGGCTTCAGTTGTTGCTGTGATGGTAATTAAGGAGATAGAAAACACTGTAGTTGAGCTTGGTTGCCATGGAGAAACAAAACCTCCGGTGAATTTAGCTCAACTGTTTCTATTGTCTGCTTTGTCAGTTGAAAGAAAAGAGACTTCCTACGGTGTTTGGGGGGGTACTTGACGTACCTTTCCTAAAAAAAATATCAATCCTTGATTCACAAATGGTCATCTTAAAGATAGGAAATTATATAAACCCTTGGAGTCGTCTCCTCGTTACACTAACTAGCCGTTGCCCTTTTTGATATGCTGTTCCGGCAGATCCTCCATCGGTCGCACTCTCCCCATCCCCTCAACGGCCCTCCTCTCCCTTCACTCTGCAAGCTCCCTTCCCCTCTGGGTTAGATCCAGGATAAGTGTACTATCTCATCCATATAAGAGCGGAGAGCCCTAGGTCCTCTTCGTTTGTAAATTTGGACCACCTCCACAATTATCAGTAAGGTATGGAAAAATTATGTATTTGATGCCCAATTACGTAGTATGATATTCAGTCACATAGTTTGTTTGTAGGCAGTGACGGAGCTAGAAAATCCTTAATAGATGTGCATATGCCAATGGCACTAGAACCGCCCCCCCCCCTCCCCCTTGCCGCGCCGCCGCCGCCCATGGCCCACGCCGATCAAAAGGGTAGCGAGCTTAGCAAGAAGCTCCTTCATGACAGCAGAGCAGCTACTGACTAGCTGGCTGCCAAGTCGTCTCGGTGGACCAGTCGAGAACCGGGTTGGTTTGAGCATAGGGGCTCGCTAGCTTTTCCGTTCGGTCAAGCAGGCTGAACTTGTACCGCGCACGCAGGGGCTGGGCTACTCTGTCACCAAGAACGGGGTACAAGGATATGCGACCAGGGGTCCAGGGCTAAGGTTGTTGCAGTCACTATTGGGGTGGTAGGTGATGTGCCAGGTGTACGTTGAGACTCGATGCCATTGCCGGCAGGGCCTTGATGATTTGCGAGTAGTCGACGATCCTAAACAAGAAGCACCCGTTCGCGATGCTGGCGTCGATCGGTGAGGCAGAGCTCGATGAGCCACCAAATGGATTGGCCACAAAGCCCGACGAGCTGCCAAATGCGAATGATGATGCAATGCTGGGGGATCAATTTTGATGGTAGGCGTATGTGCAAGCATTCCTATGGTGCTCCTCGCCCCTCCTCACCTAGTGGTTTTCTAAATTCTTGGGCGTGTACGTGCATACACGGCATCATACCTAGCTCCACCCCTGTTTGTAGTAAGTAGTAATATAAATATGCCTTTGTGAGTGGCCACCATCACATAGCCGCGCTTGGTTATTGAGGTTTCTTAATCATGTGCCTAACCAATCTTTTCATAGTAACTGTCTCCAACACCTAGTCCTTCCTGCCATTGATGGCAACCATATAATCAACCCACAATATGATAATAGGTCCGGTGGAAAGGCAATGTAAATTGCTCAAATGCTTGGTAAGATTAGAGAGTTTGAGGTAAAACCATGTAAATTGCCCCCCACACTATGCAAATCTACATGCGATCATGCATCGCTGGCTCAATCAATAATTTATTAATGGATTTAACACCAAATTATCCAAAAATTGATGATAAACAAATTTCACAAGTCACACAATCACAAAATTACAGCAGCTCAAGTCTTGAGATGACTCCTTGTGCATTGTTGGAGGCGATCGGTCGAACTAGCTTCCCAAGCCGCCAAGCCGGTTAAACGACGGCATGCCGTTGCCACACACGTACACAGCTGCGCCACTGCTACTCTGCGCCACCGTCATACCGGTTGAGTGCAAAGGCAAAGAACATGCATGATTCCAACAACATGTACTTTTACTAGTTTACCATTACCCTTCTAACCTAATCAGAGTACGAAGTTATTTATCCAATCTTTCACCCAATTTTAAGTTAATATCTGATTCACAATTTAAGTACCTTCCCATAGATACCTTTAATCGTGGGTCATCATATCATAACTAATGAATGGCTAGAGTACCATCCAAGCACCATAAAAAGTCTAGAAAGGAAAATCGCGGATCTTTCGTGTGTCTCTTTGATCGCAGTGTTGAAATGTGGAATGGCATAGGGCACTCACTACTACAGAAAATATCATCATAGATGATTTAAAAACATCATCATAGACGGTTTCATGAGCCGTCTGAGTTTATAGGTCAATAATAACATGAGATCATTACAAACAGGTTTTGAGCTGTCTCTAAAAACCATATTATAGACGGTTCAAAATTAGAACTGTCTGTGAAGATATACTATCACAGACGATTCGAAACTAGAACTGTCTGTGAAGCTATACCATCATAGACGGTTCTAACTATAAACCGTCTATGATTAGAACATATCATAAACTGTTCAGAATAAGAATCGCATGTGATAGTTCTTTCTATACCTAAAAAACTAGCTAGTATACCTAAAAATTTTATTGTTTTTCAACTAATCTCAGGAAATACTAGCCTTGCCCTCTGAAAGCAAAACAACATATTTGAATTCTAGATCTGAATTACATATAGCAGTGCATACACAAGAGGACATTTACAATTTTCCAAATATAAGATTCACCGCTATAAATTCAAAAAGATGCTTATACTACAAGAAACTTCAGGCTAATGCAAACTAGACTTACATATTATTCATTAAACTATACTTTAAAGTAAGTGGAGTGGGGAAAATTTTAAGTAGTAGAAACAAAAAGGTAACGAATACCATTTTCAACTTCTATGTCGAAATCAATAGAATGCCACACTTTTAGGATGTAACAAGCAGAAGCCCCCTGCCGATGCTAGCGGCTAGGAATAGTGTAGATCTGCCATTGCCTTCTTCCTTTCCATCTTACTTTAAGTGAAATTTCAGCCATCCTTACTGAACCCCTTCCCACCCTTGCCGCACACAAATGAGTTGGAGTAGTACTGGTGGTGTTGGTTTTTGGAGTAGGGAGAGGGAGATTAATAAGAGGTGAGAGGTGAGGAAGAGATCGGTGCCTGCATTCGATATGGAGAGAATGAACAGGTGAGATTAGGATTCTGGGGAAGATGCCGCGGATCGGTGAAGTGGCGGGGCCGGCGAGACTGAAATTTCGTATATAATTATCACAGATGGTTCAGATTACAAAATGTCTATGATAGAGATATCACATATGGTTCTTAACAAAAATTGTCTACGATAACTAGAGATATCATAGATGATTTTTATTAAAAACCATCAGTGATAATGGCCAGACGGTAGATCACAAAGATAATATATCGGTGTAATGTAAACAGCTAGTCTCAAAAGATAAAATAGCAAAATTTTATATGGCTTATAAATACTCATCTCAATTATTTCAATGAGATCTACAACTTTGCAGTTGAGGCAAACCCCAAATTTCGAAGGAAAGATAAATTTTTTTGGCAAAAACAGAAACCGAAAACTTATGACGCAAATTCAAGGCTAAAGATGGCTGATTTTGGAAGTCTAAGATGGTAATTAGGGCAATCAAGTCATTATTTTTAGATCAGTCTCGTTGTTAGCTTTCTAATGAGTATAAGAACATCAAAAATAGATACCGTATGTAAAAATTATGCCCGTTTTACTGAAGGTGTCTTGGAATGGAATCCTAATCGAACTCGAATTCAATCCCGTAGTTCAAACTTACTGAATTTTTTTTTGTGAATGTTTGTGGCTATATATAGAAGAACTCCACCAATTTTCACTAGATTTGTGAAAGAGGATTTGGATTTTCAAATGGTTTTTAATTGCAACATTAAATATTGTTTTTAATCCAAACTGTCTGTGATAATTGTAGACATCACAAACGGTTCTTGTTAAGAACCGTCTATGAATCATCACAGATGGTTCTTATTAAAAACCATCTTTGATAATTGCAGATATTATAGATAGTTTTTAATCCGAACTGTCTGTGATAATTATGTATCACAGACAGTTCTAGCCATCGCTAGTAATATAGATGGTCACACTTATAAAACTATCTGTGATAATTACAATACAGACAATTTCAGAGAACCATCTGTGATGAGACATCTAGTATAGTGTTTTTTTGTACTTGATTCCCAGTGGAAGACATTTTATAGCAATGTCTATTACCTTTATGTCATATAGACGCTACAATTCCAATACATAGTTTTTACATGTGGACCCAAATAATAAATGTTTCCTCAGGCACTCTGTCTATCCTAGATCTCCACACACCTCCTCCATTTGTCCCTCTCCCCTTCAGTGGCCACCTGCTTCCTCCCTCAGCCACAGTGGCGCAGGAACCGGCGTCCCCCTCCACTCCGACAATCGGATCTAGCGCCCCCTCCCGTCCCTCTGTCGGAGCTGGCACCCCCCTCCCCTCCGGTGAAGTTCCCTATCCCGCGTCCTTCGCAGACAACGCCGCCACCATCTGTGGCTTCACCGCTAGTCCGCCTGCCCGTCACCACCGTCCACGATGTAGGGCGGAGGTCAGCGGGGGCTTTGGTGAGGAGTGCAGTGCAAGGCTCGATGACAAGGAGTATGGAGCGTGGTGCGCAGCTTGATAGCAAGTAGTCCAATTGGATGTGGTGCCATCTCCCCTTTGGCAATCGGATCTAGTATCCCCTTCCACTTTGGCGGAGCAAGATGAATGAAAGGCGAGAATGGTGACATAAGATGATTTATAATGTGAGCACAAGAAGAATAAAGGCGTGAATCACTCAGAAATGGAGGGAGTGGCAAAACTCTCAATTCTAGACATCAAATCCTCATGCAAGTTGAAAATGGTCGATGGTGGGCTCTACACAAGGCATACTACATGATACAGTCTAATTAGTAAACTAGTGGACACATGTATAATGGTCCGATATTTCGAATAGTCTTAAATATGAATATAAATCCATATTTTAAAAATGAATACGAATTCGAATAGTCTCATATACGCATACGAATCCATATTTTTAAAACGAATACGAATATTGAATTCGAATATTCTCAAATACGAATATGAATCAAATGTCGTAATGGATACAAATTCGAATCGAATATGTACTTAATTCGGACGAATACAAATATCCTCCTACAACTTCTGTAACAAATCTCGGTAGAACAAATTCCGAGCAGTTTTGCCTGTTTTTCATCGGTTACGAATCGAATATTCTCGAATACAAATATTATTGAATACCTCGACACAATGCCTGGCCGACTCGAACTCATATAGTTGCTAACGCGACCCAAAGAAGTAAGCACTAATTCCGAACTTGATTCGGCTGCACCAGCATAACCAACTCAAAACTCCATTGCTTATTCGGACTGACTTAAATAAAGAAAGATTAATTACTAGCACTTATATTTTTTAGATTACAAAGAAGGACACACACCTATACGCACCACACATATATATGTGTGTGCGTTCTTCTAAAAACACACTAGGTCTAGAATGGGAGTTGCTAAATAAATTCTGAATTTATCTAGTACCCCGCTAAATAAATTCTGAATTTATCTGGTACCTTACGGATATAAGCCCATACTTCGGCTCGTGCTCACGCGCCGCACGCACATCACTTCGGCTCTTGCCTCGGCCGGCAGAATCCTTTGCTTGGTACTCGATCGTCGCTGCTAGTATATCTTCATTTCGTTGTTTAGTGCCTAATGGTAATCGCTTTTCTATGTTGTTTTTAGTGTTTAATGGTCATCTCGGCGTGAAGGAAAAGCGAATAAAGCCTAATGTTGTGGTCAAATGCTAGGTACCACTAACAAGTGAACCTTTCCATGTGTTAAGCGTTTGTGCGCAGCAAAGTTTGACGTTAATTCTAATAATGGGGCCTTATCAGGCGTTCTGGCAAGCATAACAAGTGGAAGCTATTTTCTGCCTCAGCATTGCAATGACAATTGGACCTACGTGACAATGTCCTTTGCTAGCGCCGCATTCGTTTGCACTACTACTACATCATGAGCGTAGGGATTCCACAGGGAACTTCGAAGAACTATGTTGTGCTGTGAGAATTGACAGGTATACTTATAAAAATGACATGAGGGTCTTATACTTCATGCATTTACTTATCGACACATTCATCAATACTAGATAGTAATGCATTCTAAATTTTATGACATCAACTAATTTCATGACAAATTCAATGGTAAATAACTATTTATCAGCAACACACCAAAATCAAGAAATCTACTATTAGTGAATGATTTAGGATGAATCCAAGAACAAAAGATAGTTAGCTATTTAAACACGTTGAATTAGATATTAAAACACATTGAAAAATTCCTTAATTCAATTGTTGCAAAAATTGAAACAGGGTATTCTAATATGAAAGCCCTAACCTATAAATATTTTAAATATCATAGAATTGAAACCCTAAAAATATAACTCACAAAATTTAGTACCTATTTTGCTCGACTGATCGTTACTTCGTTAGCTATGAAAAGCATTGAACTTCAGATGAAAGGACCAACTCACCAAAGGTTGCGTCCATGGCATGGCGAGTAGGGGAAGGTAGGTAAAGCATCATCTGAACCTAGCATTGCCTACTTGGTTGGCTTAGGGTTAATGCTAGGTTGGACGCTTAGGCCTTGGGCTAGCGTTGATTTGGGGCTAGATCGGCTGGTGGAACACGCTCGATCGGTTCAAGTAGCCCATGTTATTTTATTCTCTTTTCACTGCCGGTTGATATGCTGTATCGAGGCAACTTCAACTTACATGTATTTTTTTTAGTGTCTTACTTTGTCAACGTTCTGCGTATTTTTCTTCTCTCCTTGTTTGTCAACGTGTTTAAATCTTCTTTCTTTTTATATAGATATAATTCTTGACATGTGAGATACACTAATTTTTAGTATATGAAAGTATACATTGAATAAACTTAGACCTTAAGTAATAAAGATTAAACTGGCGTAGGAGCTGAGCTCCCATTCTCCAATGTGTACCCGCCTCTTGTCATACTTGCTCAGACCAATATCTATAATTGACAGTTTTTTTTTTTGGCCTCAGCTCCCGGGCGCTGGGTTGGCCGGACCCACAACTACGATGCAAGCAGTCACGGTCATGGACGGTGCCCTCAGCCTTCTCCTATCCCTGTCTTTCAAGGCTGGCCCACCTTTGGCTTCGCTGCCGGGGCACTATTGGCCATGACACGGGGGGTCGTTATCCCTATCAACTTTCACCAATGGCCAATGATCTGATAACCTCATCTCCAGTCTCACCGGACCCACCTGCCAGTGGCACTCACTCACGAGTTGATCACATATGACTCTGTAGTAACTTTTTCAAAATCTAACACTGGATACATGAATTTTTAATTTTGACCCTCTCTGTAACCGCGGAAGCAGCGGCAGGTGACACATGTCACCTACCTAGCTCCCATGGCACAGCAGGTTGGGCATGTGTGACAGGTAGAGGCCTACCGCACTGGGTAGGCTCGGGAGCACCTGCCGCACTGGGTAGGCTCGGGAGCACCTGCCGCACTGGACGGCCTCAGCAGGAGGCAATTAACACAAGCACTAATATATGCTTAGTGTAAGCATGCTTAAATTAATCACTAATGCCATGCTTAGTGTAAGCATGCATGATGGCTGCCGAACTCGGCTAGCTCCGTAGGTGATACTATGTTGCTCGAACCTGCCACGATGCGGAAGCTCGGCAGGTGCACACATCACCTGCCGCTGCTTTTGCGGTCGTGGAGGAGACCAAAATTGAAAATTAGACATCAAAGAGCTAGATCTAAAAAAAATTGCTACAGGACCACATCTGCAATCAACTGCTCACTCACCAGGCATAGGTTGACAGCCAGCAGTTAGCAAAATAATCCCCTCAGAAATATATAACATTTCAGAAAACATGCAGTCAAACTTCCTTTAACTCTGACTACTAATATTAAAAAAACAATTTATATTGACCCTTTGAAAATGGTATCATTAGATTAGTCATAAAAAATATTTTTTCATAACATAATAATCTTATATTATGTTATGAATGTAATCATATAAAATTATTGATCAAAGTTGCATGTTAAATACCACGTCAACGTCTAAAACGCCGTATAATGTTGGGCAGAGGAAGTTGTTCGTTGGGCAGTAATTGGGCTGCAGAATTTAATTCGGAGGCTTTCGTGGTGCTTGCTGATGCTCATGTAGGCCTCAGAAACCCTAAGAAGGGTCAAAATGGGCACTTGATGTGATTTATGTGCACAGGGCAGACACTGTACAGGTACTACTGTGTACTAGATGAAAGGTTTACCAAAAGAAAAAAAACGGGAACAGGACAAGAAATCTGAGGTAAACCTTTTAAATTGCGATGCTGATTAATTGGGGTAGCAAATGGTGTCAGTTTGCCCGTGGTCCCATGCTCCCAGCGTCAAGAAAATAGGTGGGTTTTTTTGGTAGGTCTTATACTTTTTGACTTAAAATTTTAAATTCTAATTATTTATAAGAGATAGTATACAGAGAAAAATGGTCGCATACGATTTTGATTGGTGCAGCTGAACTCAGTACACTTTTTACTATAATCTTTCTGTTAACTCTGCCTTAAAAAACACACTGTTTGAAAGTTAGTTAAACATAAACCATAAGTGAAAAATGGCACCCATAGTATTAGGTGCGTTCTTTTTAGCTATAGCTAATGGTTTATGACTGCGGCTAATTGCTTTTGGTCTTACCACGAGCGTTTTTGTGAATAAATCGAATGCTAATAAGCCGATAAATCGTTTCGAAAAAGTTGTCCCAATAAGACGCTTTAAAACAACAGTGGAGAAATCATTCTATTTATTTATTTAGAAGAATCTATAAGGCATAAGTTAAAAAAAACATTGTATCCCTAAAAGACTAGACAAGAAACCAAAATAGGAGTAATCGCCTCTTCTAACTTATGATCAATATAAATTTTTGGTCGTTGTTCCTAAAGTTCATATACTCACACCAAGCGGAAAATTAAGACACATCACATTGTAGTATATACCAACATTCTATTTCACATAAGATCTGTTTTTTCTTCACTAGTAATGTTAAAGTTGATCCAAATTTGTACCGTGTCCATGTAGAACACTTCATCGTCTCATGCCAGAGTGACATGGCAAGTGCATGCGTAGGTTATTCAGACGTGATATCAATCTATAGCAATCGGCTCTGATTTAGTTTTCTCTCTATGTGGGACTCTTTTCCCTCACACTATATATATGTATCCCAGTAACCCATAGGAAGAACAAGCGCTCCATTGTAAACTCTCCTCATTATAGTAATTTGCCTTCGAGCACCTGTGGTTTTTTCTCATAAGGGTTTTCTACATAAAAAATTTATATGTCTATTTTTCAGTGTATTATTTGCAACAACTGGTATTAGAGCACAGAAGATTAGGGTCCAAGATGTGATCGGAGAAAAAATTGCCTCAGCATTTTCTTTCGCTGCACCCAAGACACATCGAGTCTTCCCGAGTCGGCGACGCTTTTTGCCTTCGGGCCGATCGTGTACGAAGTAGCGCAAATAAAAGCCAAGTGGATCACCTCAGTTTTATCATCAAATCACGACAGCAAAAGAAAGCAGCGCATCAATCAACAAAGCAGACTACTTCGTGTGAAGCCACAGCAGCGAAAGCCACGCTATCCATCCGCCCTTCAGACAGCAGGCGCCAAGTTAAAGAAAAAACGGCATAGAATCAGAGGCCAGTGAAGAAGAATCAAGCCAGGGAGAAGCGCACGGTGCTACCGATTGAAGCTTTTTGGTGTGATTTTTTGGCAAGAATTACTACGTGCACCCAAGAAGTGTACCAGGAATTCTAGTTACGAGAAATTTCTTAAGTACACACAAATTCAGACCAACAAATTATGGTTTTCTTCCGCATAGCGACACTGAAGTATGATCTTTCGCTGTTGAAACACGAACGAGGTTTTCTCTATGGCAACTCAAGATACGAGCTGTTTTATCATAGGTTGATTTGGATGATGCACTTTTGGGGATCGACAAGATGCCAGTCACATTGTCCGTTGATGAGAAGAAACATAAAGACCGTAAGGCTTTATCTCAAATTCATCTTCATCTATCAAATAATATTTTACAGGAGGCTATGAAGGAGACATCTACCACCGCATTATGGCTGAAGTTGGAGCAGATTTGAATGACCAAGGATCTGACTAGCAAGATGCATCTGAAACAGAAGCTTTATTCTCACAATATGGTGGAGGGTGCCTCATTATTGAACCACCTAACAGCTTTCAAGAAAGTTATTGCAGACCTCGAAGCTATGGAGGTAAAGTATGATGATGAATATTTGGGTCTTATTTTGCTATGCTCTCTGCCCATTTCGTACTCTACTTTTAGAGATACTATTCTATATAGTCGAGATACTCTTGCTCTTAGTGAAGTTTATGAAGCTCTGTATGCTAAAGAAAATATGAAACTTATATTTCCGGGTGAAAGTTCAAGTACGCATGCAAAAGATTTATCTATCCGCAGCAAGCAATATGAGAAGGGTTCAAATGGCAATTCGAAAGGCAGAAGCAAAAGCAGATATAGAGCCAGATTTAAAGCATAGACCAAGAAGACATGTAGGTATTGCAAGAAGGATAGCCATGATATATCCGAGTGCTGGAAGTTGCAGAACAAGGAGAAGAGTAATAATAATTTCAAGAAGGATCAACAAGATGATGAACCTGGAGACACTGTTGTTACTAAAGAAGGTTCTAATTGAGATGTTCACGTTGCCTTTGCCAGTGATTTGAGTATTTGAACCTTGTCAGTTGTCACCCTAGCAAAATTATAATGGTAAAACTTTCAAAAATAAGTTCTTAATTATACACCATGCTTAGTATTGCTTAGATACTTGGGAGCACCAAAATGCCTCAAGCATCACTTTCAATCGTGAGAAACTGATTTGGGAAGTCATGAGTGGAAATGACTGGTACATTTTGACATGATTATTTTATGCTCCCAAAAACCCCAACTTGCTTAAATATCTGGGCGGATGGTACGGGGGTTGGTGTGTGGTGCAGTGGAAGCACGGTGTGTGGATTGTGGTAGAACCGCTCAGATAACTCTAAGGACTAAATCTTGTCATGACCTCCTATATAAAACAGTACAACCATAAGTCTGCAAATTGCAACATAGCTAAGTAAATCTATCGAAGCTCCGGACTCATCTCACCGGTAGTGAAAAGGAGTGGAATATTGCAAGGGTAAGGTGAGACCTAAAGGGACACCGAGAAGAGGGTGAAGTTTGCTAGTCGTGCTAGCGTTGTAGAGAGTAGAGCCCGAATGTGCTAGTATCCGTGACAAACATCCCGCGTAACGTATAGGACCCACCGCAAGTGGGAGCCACCTATAGGGTGAGATGACAAAAAGGGCCAAATATACTGAAAAGTTACTATGATGATCTACTTAACCATATGACTAAGGAATCGTGTGGAGCAACGAGTGGATTATCTCTTGTGGGTAAAGTGTACAAACTCTATAGAGTAAAACTATTCGAATAGCCGCGCCCACGGTCAAGGGTGGACATATGAACTTAACCAGATATAGTTCTATTTCAAAAACTTTGTGGGTGGAATTGAAAACGTGGAGGACAGTGAAAAGCCTTGATTTGTGTTGCCCTGGGTGTTGTCTCAATGATAAGGTAAGTGGTTATAACGCTGAAAGGTTAGCATATGGTGCAGAGACCATGTAACGGTGGATGGAACCTGGATCACTATTATTATTACATTTGTTCATGCATTGATAAAACTTGTTTTAGTTAAAACTGCTAGATCTCAGGAAATTTCTGTGTATCGTATTTTAAAAGCAATTTATGGCAAATAAAATACCCGAGCCTTCCCTTAATAAGCCATCCATGTTATCTATTTACATCCTGTATATTGGCTCGTGGAGCACGGTGGTTTGTGCTCACACTCGCTCACTCAATTAATCTAGAATTAGGAGTTAGATCGCTACGATTCAGCACTACACTTGGTCATGATGGCGAAGAAGATGAAGAGGTCAAGAACTAGGTCGTGAATCCTAGTTAGCTGATTGTAGGTATGTCTTGAAGGTCCTACCTGTGTGCTTTGTTTCCGTTGCTGCATTTTATTGATTTTGGCCTGATCGGCACTTGGGTAAGTCTAATATTATATTTACGCTTTCGTATGATATGTATTTTGATGTTCAGTACTGTATCTGTGAGGACTATCTACTGATCTAGGGAATAGTGCGGTGGAATCACAGAAGATTCTGGATTGTAAAATCCGGGTCCGACATGTAATACCGATAAATTCATATATAACTCATTGTTTTTGTATGTATATATATAGATACATGATGGCTAAAACCAGTTTAACAAAATCATCGGTTGGTTTTCTTGACCCACGCTTGGTCTCCTTGGATATCATCAAGGATGATGCATCCTTCGTCGAGAATTACATATCGAAGGCATTGGAGGCTCACCGCGACAAGGAATTCATACTTATGCTCTACAACCAGGGGAAAGTGCTACACTAGTGGCTATACTTATTGATTTATGCTTTATAAGCAACATGAACTTAAATTTAATGACCATGACATATCTGTTTAAGTTCCACTTGATTCGAATTATAATTGTACCAAAATAGAACAGAGTAATATACTTTGATTCCCTAAAGAAGAATAAACCAACTACACAGTTGTCTAACAATTAATCAATAGGTAAATAAATTTCCTTCATAGATAACTATATTATAGCATTTCCTTCCTTCCCAATGATTAAGGCTAACCTTTTGGAATCACATAGGTCATTCTCCATATACGTTGCAAAGGTAGGAAAATCCTATATAACACTTCGTAGTAATGCCTCTCAAACTAACAAATTCTATTTTTGAAGTGCCATCAGTGGCCGCTGGGCAACATCTGTGGATTCTATATTTGCCACAACATGCAACTACTCATCAGTTCCACGAAGAACAATATTGATCCTCAGGTTTGTTAATCTTGTGATAATTATTTCATACTTATCAATTTATATATGTATGTACGACATTGATTTTCCTGCCGACAGGTTGTGTACATCGCTACAATTTCGTTGGAACAGGCCGAGCACAAACATATTCGAGGACAGCGTGCATACTTCTTGTTGTCTAAAGTCATAAAAGAAAATGGAGAGTTCCACAATGTATAATGTATTTCACTGGGATAAGATTGAGCTTAATTGTTCATGTGTGTATTTGTTCATGGATGGGTAATTTATTTCATTTTAGTTAATTGATTTGTGAAATGAATATTCTTGTTTCTGAAATGAATGAATGTGAATTGGATGTGTATATATTGTGTTAATCTACTTGTTTTAGAGGGCATGGATAGCATTTCCTGAGGCTAGCCAACTAACAGAAATAAATTTATGAATAGAAAAGAATATCACATACAATTATTAACTTGTAACCGTTTGTATTAGTCAACTATTACATATGGTTTTTAGTAGAAACTGTCTGTGAAAGTCTGCATCATAGATGGTTCGAAAGCCGTCTGTGATGACCTCATATCATTACCAATCCATAAACTCAGACAGCTCATGAAATCGTCTATGATGACGTTTTTGATCCATCTGTGATAAGCTTTTTTTGCAGTAGTGAATGGATGAATGGTTGCATCAATTTTGCGCAAATTCCCAATTTACCAAATCTGTGATTTAACGAATCTATAATTTAGCACATCGTAGTACCTAAATCAACCCCCAAATTTTTTTTACGAGAATCAATCCCTAATTCCACACAAGTTCGATTGACAGGAGGGAATTCCATATCTATCTAAACTAATAAACCACCAGTTAAAATTATCCTACATCCACCCAACAATTACCTGCTCCACAGTCATGACCTTAACTACATCCACACCACAATATGCACCCAGAAATACACCATCCTAAAGCGTGCGCACAGTTAACTCTCCTCCATTCTCTCTCCTTACTCAACCATATCCGCGGTTATCCTTCAATGGATCTGCAGTACCCCTCCGCGCCCCGCTCCCCACTCGCTAAAAAGCGTGCGGTGTGCGGCGGCGGCGCGGAGGACGCGCGCGCGGTGGGGCGGGCGAGGCGGACGCGGCGGACCGCCTCCGCGGTGTGCGGCGCGCGACGCGGTGACGCGCGGTGCGGCGGGCGAGCGAGGCGGCGCGGCGGACCGCATCCGCGCGGTGCGGCGCGCCGCGCGGTGGGCGCGATGCGGCGGGGCGGGCAGCTGCGCAGCGGCGGGCGAGCGCGGTGGACCGCGTCCACATGGTGCGAGCGCGCGCGCGATGACGCGCGACGCGCGGCGCGCGAGGCGAGCGAGACGACGCGGCGGACCCGCCTCGCGGTGCGCGCGCGCGCCACGCGGTGAATGCGGCGGCGGCGGCGATGCGGCGGGCGGGCGAGGCGGACTTCGGCGGACCGTGTCCGCGCGGTGCGCGCGCGCGCGCGGTGGGCGCGCGATGCGGCGGGCGGGCGAGCGCGGTGGACCCGCGTCCACATGGTGTGGGGCACGCCGCGATGGGCGCGGCGCGCGCGCGGCGGGCGAGGCGGACGCGGCGGACCCACCTCCGCGCGGTGCGAAGCGCGCCGCGGTGGACGCGATGCGGCGGGCGGGCGAGATGCGGCGGACCGCGTCCACATGGTGCGAGGCACGCACGCGATGGGCGCGAAGCGCGGCGGGCGGGCGAGCCTCCGCGCGGTGCGAAGCGCGCGACGCGGTGGGCGCGGTGCGGTGGGCGGGCGAGAGCGGACCAGCGTCCGCGCGGTGTGAAGCGCGCGCGCGGTGGGCGCGATGCGGCGGCGTGGTGCGGCGGGAGGGCGGCGCGGCGCGGCGAGGCGGGCGAGCGCGGCGGACCGCGTCCACATGGTGCGGGCACGACGCAGTGGGCGCGGCGCGGCGCGGGAGGGCAGCGGCGCGGCGAGGCGGGCGAGACGCGGCGGACCAGCGTCCACATGGTGCGCGCGCGACGCGATGGGCCTTGGCGCATGGCGGCGCGGTGCGGTGGGGAGGAACCCAATTATCCAAACAAAACATATATGACCATTCAAAAATTGGGTGAAAGCAGGGAACAAAACATGTATGGCCATTCAAAAATTCATTTGGTTGATTTCGTGTGCATCCCTAAAATGTCGCCGTGGCGTTAGCACGGACACTATACTAGTCTATATGGTAGACGAGGAGGACATTGTGGCAGGAGAGATAGGGGCTTAGGCGTCGCAAAATGTGGGGGCAGCAGTAGCATACCGTTAAGGAGGGAGATGGCTAAGGTCACTGCGGCCACACCAAGGGAGATGGAGAGGTCGCCATGAAGAGGGGGAGAGGAACACAAGGCGTGGGGAGATGGCCGAGGACTCTATGGCCAGGGAGACACGCGCGCTGGTGGAGAGGTCACTGAGGCTAGGGGAGAGGAGGACACGTGCGCTGGGGGAGAGCTTGATCCACCACCATTGCTAGGAGAGGCAAGAGGAGGGAGGAGACATGAATGAGGAGAGAGGTGGGGGAGTCTAGACTGTTGTGGGGTTTTAGTTCGGTGGCATTTGCAAGTAATTACACCCTAGCTCTTGGGGTAAGTAGGTAACCGAGGGTGTAGCTCTGCTCGGGGTGCGCCCCATCACCCTCTCCATGAAAATAAACAGCGCAACTTCTCTGACTTTACAAAGTAAAGTCACAGCGTGACTTTACTTCGTAAAGCCCCTCCATCCAGCGATCAACGGCCCAGATTTTTTTCAGTGTTTTTTTATTTTTGTACTTCTAATTTTTAGCTTTTTATTTTATCTTTTTCTAGTTTTTTCTTTTTCTTATATTTCTTTATATTATCTGTGTTAAAATAACCTATTTTTTATTTTTAAAAAATAGGTTATTTTAACACAGATAATATAAAGAAATATAAGAAAAAAGAAAAAACTAGAAAAAAATAAAAATAAAAAAGTTAAAAATTAGAAGTACAAAAATCAAAAAACGCTGAAAAAAATCTGGGCCGTTGATCGTTGGATGGAGGGGCTCTTTACTTCGTAAAGTCAAAGAATCTTGCTCGGAAAATAAACTACGCCCTGCTCGAGATTCCATAAACTCCAGATTTGGTTTCTTTGGGAGCTATACCATTTGGCATGGCCCACTCCAACCAAAAAACTGGAACCTAAAGCCATGCCAAATAGGCCTTACATATTCGAAATCTTATTTTAGTTAATTTTGTGAATATTACCATCCTCTGTTACTAAACTAGCCGAATTGCATGCACAATTACGTGGGTAGCTAGCTAGCTCTATATAAATTTATAATTACCTAAGTAGCTAGCTAGCTCTATATAATTTTATTATACTACATAAAAAAAGCTACAAAAAATTATGCATGCAACATCTTTGTTCAGGCACATCAATCTAATTTTGTTACGCTAAAATAATAAAAACTTAACAAACCGAAACAAAAGGTTTGAGAAATCCTTTGTACACTGTTCTTTCCTTAACTACAGTTACACTCCAGCTTTTCTCCTGTCAGCAATTTTTTAGTGGTCCTATCGCACTTTGTATGCTTTGATATGTGAATACTTTACGTTCTACTTCGTAGGCTTTAACATGGAACCATATATCAAAGAATACATACGGAAAAACATTCTTGAAGTCTCATATAGCTTTCGAAATCTAAAGAATAAATTTTACAAAACTACACTACCTTCGACTTCTATTGAAGATATACTAATTTGGTTGTTGTTGTTATTATTATTATTATTATTATTATTATTATTATTATTATTATTTTGCTAGATTCATCTATCTACCGATTTTGCTCGATAATTCGGAAATTCCACTTGCGTGTACATTAGGATTAAAAAAAACTTGCGGCCGGTAAACCGGCACTGCCTGCCGCACATTTTTGAAAAGAAGATCTAGTTCATCCCCCTTAAGCCCGCCCCCTCTTTTGAGCAGAATTTCCGTTGAAACATGCATGCATCTTAGTGCCTTGTTCTCAACTTTCTTACTATTGAAAAACCCCAAAATTTCAAACCAGAAATTTTTTCCTGATTTTTTGTGGATTTTTGTTTGAATTTCTGGAAACTTTCCCTTTTTGGAAAGTTTCCCCGGAATGCGCTTTCCTCTTTTGGCGATTCCGCTTTCTCTTCCCCTCCGGCGCCCCGCCTCCTTCCGCCTTCCTTTCTCCCCGGCGCTCACGCCACTCCCCGCTAGCGCCTTCCTTCCCCGCCTCCGCTCTCTCCCGCCTCCCCCTCCTCTGCGGCGCCGCCCCGCTCCCCTCTCCCGCTGGCGCCCTTGCTCCTCTCCACCTTCTCCCTCGCGCTGCGCCCGCGCGCGCAGCGTGCGTGCTGTCTCGCGCCGCCCAGCCGCCGCGCCAGCTCGTCCGACCACCCCGGCCGAAGGCGTGGACGTCCTCGCGCCACGTCGCCCGCCTCTGCTCCGGCCCCACCTGGCAGTCGCCGTGCCACCCTCTCCCGCGCGCGGACGCGCCTCCGCCCTCGCCGAAGCTCACCTGCTCCCGTCGCGTCGCCATCACTTTGTGCAGAGCCGACGCGTCACCCGTCCCATCCGCGAGAGACTCCCACCGGCTCTGTACCTCCTCCTTGACCCGCAAGCCGCGCCAAGCCTTCTCCCGCACGGCTTCCACTCCCTCCGCCCGGGCATAAAGGCCGCTTCCCCGCTCCCTCCCTCTCCTTTGCTTCCCGAACTCCTCCTTTGCTTCCAGTCGCCTCCCACCACCCCTAGCTACCTCCCTAAGCCCCCGATTGAAACCGCACCGCTCCAGTCACCGCCGATGCTCTCCCTGCGCCGATGACCCCATAAGCGGTTCTCCCTGCCCCCTTGCTCTTTTCTCGATTGCTTCCACCCGGAGCTCCTCTGCTACCCCCTGACCATCGTAGTGCCTTTGCTTGGCCAGGAGGAATCCCGAGGAGCCCGGCTTGAGCACCCGCCGGCCGAACCGGCTCCGTGGCGGCTCTCCCAAGGCTCGAGCTTTGACCACCGCCACGGTGTGAGCCACGGACCCGTTGAACGTGTAGCTGCGGCCGATTTGGCCCTCTCACCGCCAATGACCCTCATCGCCGCCGATGAGCCGAATCATCCCCTTCTGCTCCCCGCCTCCTCCATTGGTCCGCTCCCCCTCTTAAGCCCCAAAATGGGTTCCCGTGTCGAGCTCTTCCTTTGACACCTCCTTGCTTCCGGAGCCCTTGCGTCGCCGGAGTGTAGCGGCGCCGCCCTCGCCCCTCGGAGCGATCGCGCGGCGAGGTAGACGAACAGGGGACGTGGCCCCTCCTCCGTCGCCCGATCCACCCATCGCCTTATAATGTCGGCCACCCGATGGCGACGTCCCACGGCCATCGGATCTTTGTAAACTCCTCCCCTTCCGTCCGTCCGATCAAGCCATACCGCCGCGCCTCCCTTTTGTCCCGGCCGTCCGATCTTCCTCCTCCGCCTTGATCTGGGCCGGCCACACTCGTCGCCCCACTGCCGTCTGCTCCGCCACGCGGCGGCCATCCAGCGCGCGGCGCGCTTGCTCTGGCGCGCCTCGGCCCGCTCCTTTTTCGCAGCGGCGCGCGCGCGCGTTGGCGCGCCGGCCGCCGCCGCGCGCGGGCGTTCCTCGCGCCAGGCTGCACTGTAGCCATGGGGCCGGCCCGTTACTGTTTAAAACAATTTTCCAGGGTTTATTAATTTCCAAAATTCCAGAAAAGCCAAATAAATCCTAGAAAATCATAGAAAATCACAAAAATTCCCAAATTTCACCACTTTGCTCCAAATAATATCCTGGACCCATTTTTGGCCTCCACTCCCAAAGATTCATCCCAGATAAATTCCAAAATTCTAATTTGAAGGATTTATGCATTTTACTCCTTTTGATTAGCTTATTTTCCCTCGCTTGATTAGTCTCAAGCTGGACTTATTTATTTTTGTGTGTTTGCGCTAGTTTCGGAGTTCCCGGAAATTCAAGTGCAGTCGCAGGATCCAGGAGCTTCTACGTTCAAGCTAGCCGAGTTCGTCCAAATTGCTGGCAAGTCTCATATCCTTTGACCATGTTGCAACCCATGTTATTTAATTATGTTATTATGCTATTTGCATTATGCTAGTTGTGAAATGTTAGTTCGAAAGTAAAATAAAATGTTTAGAATGACTTGTTATGTAGCTAAACCTACCACCGTCAAATGCCACGATAAACTTGTAGCCATGCCTTTGTAACCCTAGAAATAATTATCTGTTAATCTAGATAACTGTAGGTTATTATTATCATGCAAAGTGTTACACTCATAAGGTTGTGGCTGTGGGCCAATAGAATTTGGAAAACCCGACTCTAAGGTAGGGTGGTATGGGACACCGTACCTTAGGCGGAGAGTCTTGGCGTGCACAAGGTAGGGTAAGGGTTGGGAAGAGCCGCGAGACGGTCTTTGCCCATCTTGTTACCCTAGGTTTGGAGTAGGGTAAGGGTGAGTGGGAAGCTGCGAGGCAGTCTCACGCCACCGCTTACCTTAGGTTGGGTCGCGGGCCTGGCGAGGTTGCGGACCATGTGAAAATATAAGGACTGAAACCCTTACGCTGAGCAAATGTCACAGTGATCGCTCAACCACAGGAGTTGACTTGTCAACACTGGTCTAGTAGCTGCTCAACTCGATTGAAACTCTACAGGTGTGGCGGAGGAGGAGATTTAGCAGTGAGGTTAGGTAGGCCATGCTGCGGATGCCTAACAACGGTAGAGTTCACTCGAAGCGGACGTTTGTTTTCTCTGTTTGTGGGTGTGTGTGTGTGAGCCAGACCCGAGTGAATTCTACCGGGTAGAGCCTATATAAAGAATTGAGCAGTGAAACGACCTGGCTTTCTTAACTCTGTCGCGGGAGTTAAGGGATCGTGTGGGTAAAGCTGAGCAAACTCTGCAGAGTTAAATAAATGGTATTCGAATACGTCGTGCTCCCGGTTAATGGAGCTGTGTCACTTGGGTGAATCCATCAGCAAAGCTTAAGTAGTTTTGTAAATGTTTTAACTTGATTAGTTGGTTAATTGAATTTTCATGAAAAACCCCTGAGATCTTAAGGAGTAGTTTCGGGTCCGTTTTATAAAATGTTTGCAAATAAAACTGCATCCACTCAAAGTTAATAAACCAAATATACTCCCTTCCTTTGTTGATCCGTGCATATAGTAAGATAGGGTCCCTTTGGGACTTGCTGAGCCGGTTGTTTGGCTCACGGCTTGCTTAATCCACTCTTTAGAGGATCAAGACGAAGGTAAAGGTCTCCCCATCGAGAACGCCCCTGAGGATCGCTTCTTCGACGAGGACCCGTGGCTTTAGGTCTTGGCCGCGCTCAAGCGGATCTTGGAGTTTTTGTAATGTAAGTATACTTTGGGCTTGCACGCCCCGCTGTGGTAAAATGGATGTTAATCCATATGTAAAATATATGCTGGATTTTTGTTGTAAGCATGCAATGGTATACTTTTGCGTGACACTCCATAACTGTTCATGCGTGAATAGTTGCGGGGTGCCGTGTCCGTACGCGCCCCTGGAAACGGTACTGGTTCCCATTTTCGAAACTCTGGTCTCCACTGCGAAATAATTGTATGGCTCTAAGATGGAATTGAGTTGACCCCATTTTTATGCTACATTGTATAGAGTTTTGTTAAACATCGTCCAGATGTTTGTTTCCTAACTCTCATCCAGATTTAAGGCTGTTGGATTAGAGATTCAATGGCCATGAATTCTTCCTCCTCCCCCCTTTGAATTCTACCCACTCCCCCTTGAAAAAATCTCTCCCCTTCAAAAATAAAGGGTCCCTTGATTTCTAATCTAAGAGTCACAGATTTAGATGATAGTTAGAAAGAAAACATCCGAGTAATACCTAGACACTCTCTATTGTATATATAGCTGGAAACAATATTTAATACCGACTAAATTTAGGTTACTCATTGGGGATTAGTCTTCGATGAAATTATCAAGTCTCGAATACTTGCCTGGTCGTTTGCTAGATCCAGATGTCATTTTAGATCTTGACGTGCTGGGGTTCGCGGTGTCACATGCTTGGCGCATTGATCCGACAGATTGCACCTCTTCCTTCGTTCCACCTCACACGTACATCTGTAGTGGAACATGCAGAATTTTTTGGCACATACAACACTTTTTATCTCATACCACCAAAAGTGAGCTTGCGTCGTGTCTATCTCTCCGCTCGTAGTTCCCTCCCGCCATTATCGACGCTTTGTTAGTGCATTACGCTCTTGCTCGCACTATAAATTGCGAGCTCTCCCACAGTCGCTCTCGCAGTCTCTTTCACAATCTCTCTCGCAGTCGCTCTCGGAGTCTTGCAATTCTTCACAAGCCGGTTAACAGTCCTATTAGTAGGTACTTCCTGTGTAATACATATATGTGTGTCCATACATATATATGTGTATATTTATGTAATTATTTTTGTCATCATAATTTTTAATTTCTAGTATTGTATTGCCATTATATATCTATTCCACCGTAATTTTTATGTAGTATTGTAATGCCATAAAGTAAATATTTCTTTATTTGTAGTAATGTATTGCCATGAAATAAATATTTATGTAATTATTTATTTGTAATATTTATTTATTTCTAGTATTATACTGCCATGAAATAAATATTTATTTAATTATTTATTTCATCATAATTTTTAATTTGTAGTATTATCTGTCATTATATATATGTATATGTATATTTATGTAATTATTTATTTGATCATAATTATTGATTTGTAGTATTGTCTTGCTATTATATATGTATATATATGTATAGTTACGTAGTTATTTATTTGGTCGTAATTTTTAATATGTAGCATTGTACTATTATTATATATGTATATGTATATTTATGTAATTATTTCTTTTGTTATAATTTTTAATTTATAGTATTGTATTGCCATAATATATGTGTGTATATATATGTATACGTGTATGTGTACATGTATGTATGTATGTATGTATGTATGTATGTATGTATATATATATATATATATATATATATATATATATATATATATATATATATATATATATATATATATATATATATATATATATATATATATATATATATATATATATATATATATATATATATATATATATATGTGTGTGTGTGTGTGTGTGTGTGTGTGTGTGTGTGTGTGTGTGTGTGTGTGTGTGTGTGTGTGTGTGTGTGTGTGTGTGTATGGACACATTTTTATGGATGGTGTAATACTTTATGGTCTTAGAACTTTGTATTACATAGTGTATTATATCTAGTTACTAATAGCACATAGTTAGCTTTTCTTTAGGCATTTACAAGGATTGAAAACCACTATTTTGTGAATAAGGGATTTTTACCCTCAGACTCACATCTATTGGACAACATTGACAAGATATGACACTTTAAAGCTTTTAGTGCACAGGTACATTTGTCCTTAGGCTTTGTTGTTTTGACATTATGCATTTTCATGTGTGGGTATGACTGTATGAGTGCATGAGCTAATAGCAAACAATTTTTTATGCATCAAGTTGGAAATGGTGTATAGGTCCTTTCATCTGTTAACCTTTTCTAATTGGAACCAAAGTTGTGATCTGGAATGTAAAGATAGGGTGCCAACATACCATGATTTGGTGGGCTTGGGTCGGTTGTGAAGTCTGTAGAATGAAATAAAGATTAGATCTATGCATATTTGATATTCTACCTTTGCTGGACAATTTAAATATGATCATCATGATAGAAATCAATATGTAAAAAGTGCACTATTAAACAACACTTCATCAATATAGTAATTAAAAACGCAATGCTTCATATTGCTACCATTATATATGTATATGTATATATGTAGGTATATATACGTACATATACATATATGTATATATATGTGTGTGTATGTATGTACATATGTATACATACATATATATATATATATAATATGATACATATATGTGTGTACTATTTATTTCATCATAAATTTTAATTTATAATATTATATTGTCATTTTCAATCTTCACACTCATATTTCGTTTATCCTTTTTGTTGGAAGGTATGTCTTTATTGGAGCTTCCCGAATAGTTCTACGATGAGAACCACCGGTGCCACTTATGGATGATGGTTGACGCGGATGGCCCTCCACCCTTCAAGCTGTGGGGAGGGAGGGATCATTGGGAGCTAGACGATCGCTACGTCCCAATCCTGCGGGCAATGGGCTTGTTGCCCTTTACGAGGCTGGTCTCCATTGGACCAGATCGCCCGGAGTAGGCCATGCATGACAACAGTTCACAACACTCGATCGATCGCCGCAACACTTAGCGGCTCCATGACACCGTAAGATAGTTGCAAATTCTAATCGTTTCATTTACGAAATTTGTACTAGTCATTACTGAACATGTTTCGTATGTCACTTCAGTTGGAGCGAGTGCAGTGCATCGCAAGCTTGCCTGAAACCGCCATCAGTAGCCCAGACACACCACTGACCCTATAGAAAACTTTCAAGTACATCATGTCATAGGCCAAAAAATAATGGAAAACCTGAGCTACAGCCGATTGACAGACCACACCATGCGCATCGGGCACCTAGTGAGGACACCGTGCTCACCCGCCAGGTCATCGCGACCTAGCGAGTCCAGCCAGCCATCACAACCTGCCGAGTCTGCCCAGCGTTGTAGTACTAGCCGTTGATCATCCACGGGCCAAATCGATAAGGAGATAACTTACATACAAACCTATATTTTATTTTCCTGTTATTACTTACGTTCCGTTAACATCATGATGTTCTCCCGCCATAGGTTCATCGTCGAGATGCATCACTTATGCCCTCTACACCACCTACACAGACTACCGCTCTTCGTCGTTTATCTTCGCTACACATCTGGGAGGTACGAGATTCGTATTGTACATCTAGAATATTTATTGTGACTAATATCATTGCATCTTGCAGCCTTTAATTCAACATGGGGGTGACAGCCAGTCCACCGATGACGATACGGGCGTCCTTGCTGCTTCTAAGGAGTGGTACACAGTGTCAGGATTTGCATCGTATGTAGAGCAGAGTTCATCGTTCACACCATACGCATGGTTTGGAGACTTCAGTGGGTAGAGCTCCTCCAGCATCACTGTCATACCGTACGATGAAGGCTAGGGCTCCTCCGCACACTAGGGATTCCTAGAGTCCTTCATTCATGACTTCATCTCTGGCGGCCCCCAATTTGGTATGTCGATGCTAGAGCACATCGACGCTTACCACCAGACACTGTCTGGTGTACCTCAGCCTACTTCACCAACGCTGCCCACTTAATAAATAGAACGGTCTCCATACCTTCTCCAAACCAACAAGCAAGCTCTAGATCGGCTAACGTATCCCACAGGATATACTCATGGTCAATGGAAGACAAAGCCACGCACACGAAGGCAGACGAGGCGAGGAGATAACTATGGCTTAGATGAGTGAGCCATATCACATCCCGTGTGATACGTTTTTTGTACTATTATATGTACTCCTTGAGTAATTGAATAAAAAATTGTATCATTAAGTCCACTACGATAATTTTCCATCTCATTTGCTATATTCAGAATTTCCTACAAATAATTTACGTAAATGAATTTTTGAGTAAAATTTATAATGGAGAAAAATTACGAGCAAATTACACAACGAACTACGCTGCGTCAGAAAGTTCCACAAAAAATTTCGTAAGTTTTTTTTTGCCCATTTGCTATATCTAAAAAATTTTACGAGTGGTGCACGTTAAAATTTTCTAATCATACAATTAAACTAATTAATTGTGGGTGCTAATCACTTGAAGCCTGGCCATCAGGCGGCAGGCTACCTGGAGCCCGGTGACCGGGCAGTAGGTCTTGGCCGCACTACCACAAGGCTCCAGATGGCACGTGTCAACTCTACAGCTTCGCCGCCCGGTGGCCGAGCAGCAGAAAGGTTATTTTTGTTAATACCATACGTATACTAATATTTCTATAAATACGGATTCAAACAATACCATATATACCAAAAATTCGAACATGCAATGTGAGGAGACAAGCATGGCAAAGGGACAATGAAATACCATGGGCGTTCTTTTTTCTTTTACAAGCTTAGAAGGAGCGACGTGATCAAGCATATAGAGAGGGCTAGACAACGTGATATTTTTCATGAAATATATAGTCGGCCCGTTATTTGATGGAAGGAGTTTTCCTTAGTAGCTAGAGTTTGTTTCATATACTATATATTTTGTTTTGGATAATAATGTCGTAGATTAAATTAAACTCATCTAAATAATCTATCTCCAACGTACACAATAGTTGGTTAGATGTTAGTATTAATATTAGGTCCACAAAATTAAATACTAGATGTCTTTTCTTTTTTAAAAATTTCTAGTTTTTTATTAGCAATTCTAAATCACATGTCATCTACTTTTATTATATAATATGCTGACATTCTCCTCTGTTAATTAGATGCCTAGGGTGGCTGGACGGGAAAACCACGTCGATCTAAAATAATTGGGAAAACGGCAATCTCGCAAAATATGGTCTAGAAAACAAAGCAGTGTAGAACTCATAGCGGAGATTAGAGGGGGTAAATGATCATTGTCTCCTTTTCTACTTTAACAAAATTAACCTCCTTAAGTTTCTTCACTCAATTAGCTATGAGAATAAGATTATATATAAGATTATATGCACAGTGGAAACAGGGAAAAAGGAAGCCTACAAGTTAAGAGAATAGAACAAGCAACGAACGAGCCTAAACCTCAATGGATCAGTCTGATCGCAGGTTTAAAACCGGTTTGACTGGACTAGGCAGTCTGATCACTGGTCTAGGACCGATCTGACTGGTCACCGGTCAGACCGTAGGTCTGGGGCCGGTCTAACGGTCCCCTATTCTCAGACTGAAAACTCTTGAGTGAAAACTCAAATATCAAGAACTAACTCAAATCTCATCCAAACAATCCTAAATTTTGTATGAGACTTGTTCAAGGCATTAGGAACCTAAACTAATCAAGAATCACAAGGTTTTTGCACTCAAGTTCACTAATTTGAAGAAAATCTAATCTAGACCTCAAGAACACCTAAAACCCTAAAATCCAAATTAGTTCTTACCCGAGGAATTTCTAATCAAGAGAATGATCCAGATCTACTTCTATATGTCATAGCAAATTAATCTAAGTATGGATTCGGGATAAAACTATCTTGGCCATAAAAACCCAAATTTGAGCCAAGAATAAGCAAAACCGGGCTTGGTCTCGAGACTTGCTATGTAAGTAATCTAGATGGTTAAAGATTGATCAATTGGACTCATCTTCTATCTCTTACTTATCATGGATCACAACAAGATCAAGAGGGGAGAAGAAAACATCAAAAACTAAGCCAAATCAATATTTCAACACTTGAGTGAAGAGGATGAATACTTAGACAAATTTTGATATCTATTAATACTCAGAGATAAATTTTGATATCTATTAATACTTAGAGATAAATATTTATAGCACTTCCTAACCAACCACAAAGTCTAAGGATGACAAAAAAAACTAAAGACAAAGAGCCATAACTTATCTCCCAAAAGTTCTCTCCAAGAACCCTAACCTCCTTAAATTGGCCTAGTACAACTCTCCAAAACGTAGCTACCTCTCTCTCCTTATATATAGAGGATCACAAGAAACCCTAACCAACCCTCTAATTGGGTTTCATCCAATTACATGGGTTAACCCGTTAAACGAACACCATATCAGGTTTTACACTCACATAACATGCTTCTCAAAGTGTATATAACCATTAATTCGATAGTAAATCAACACCTAATTCACTTAACATTTTCAGCACATCCTTGACTTAAACCACCTCTCTTGTGCCTCCCGTATTGTGGTTTGATTAAGTCTTCAACTTTTCGGTTTGAGGGCAAAAAGACTGTTTTGCCCTCAAACTGTTTTCTACGAAGCTTTGTGTTTTCTTTGCCTTGAGGCAACCACGTACTTCATTTGCAAATCCATGCGGCCGCAATGACTTCCCTTCAAACGTCTCACATGTCCAAACCCAAGTCACTTGGCTTGCTACAAAAGGGTGCAATCGGGTCGGATTCGGACAGATATTGTTCATACCGTATCTTAACCCATATTTCCCCCCTAGATTCAGATTTGAATACGATAAGGTCAGATACAGATACAAATTTAGAGTATTTAAAGTTTTGGATATGGTACCATCGGAATGGATACATGATGGTTTTGGATCAAAAACAGATAATATAAGTGGATAGTATATGCATACATAAAGGAATATACATTGAACCATACCACCATCACTTCAAGCCTTCAACTAGTAATAAATTCATCTAGGTCATGGAGAGGCGATTGGCTAGAGTGGCTGGACTCTAGAGTTAGGTTAGGACTTGGGTAAAATCTAGGTCGGTTGGTGTCAATGATGGTTGATAGGCTGGGCTGGTTGGGGTACTAACTTGTTGAATATCCGGTCGGATAGTATCTGGTTTACTGTTTACCGATGCTATTCGGTTGAAATTTAGCTCTTCCATTTTCACTAACATATCTGGCAACAACTATCCGGTACCGACCGAATTCGGCACCGGATACTAAACTATCTTGACATATTTGGTACCGACCGAATTCAGTATAGGATCGATCGGGATTAACTCGTACCGTTTGCACCCCTATTGCTACATGCCGCTCTATACACCATGATAGTACTTGGCTTCCCTGACCATTCTGGATCTCAACTCATCCCTGAGCTTTATCCCGATCCACCTCGCCATTGACCGTCATGTCCACCACTAGTAGCTTCTACTCTGGTTTCTTGTCTTCTCGTCTTGTAATCATTCCGCTAGTCTTAGTTATCTTCTAGTGACACCTTGATCGTTCTAGACCTCAACTCTCCTAGCTTAGTTCTAATCCCTTGACTACTTTGGACCTAAGCTCTCCTAGATTAGTCCCAGTCCTGTCCGCCTCTCCATGACCTAGCTCCGGAGTCCTATAACCAACAACAACAAGCAAACTGTCACGTAGCACTGCACAATACACAAAATTATCAATTGACACAATTAATGAGCCAAGATCCTTAACTTCACCTCAAAGCATCTCCGTATGCCTTGATATGCAGTCCATAATGTCTAATAACTAGCCGATACGTCTTCGCACATTCGGTCTTCCTTGAACCATCTCTATATGCATCAACCTCATCACTCGGCGCACTACATGTACCAATTTATCTCTTCACGATCTTTGCCTTCTTTGTGCTTTTTCACTTGAGCCACGTAGCCTTACTAGGACTTACACGACCGCACGAACCTTAGTTCCCCTGCTTAATCTCGGTCACTTGCCATTGATCGCTAATGGTCTCCAAACCATCTGCACATCCAAACACCAAACAACTACATCAAGCATAAGTTTCATACACTTGATTCACGTTAGTCAAAATAATACATCATGCAACACACCACACCAAAACATCGGCACCTATGATGTGCACACACTCAACCGTGCTCATATATTGATCCAAACCCTAGGAGCAAACCGCAAACAAAATGCACAATTTCAACACTAATTCGCTAAAAGCCGGCCTGAACGCCTTTACCTAGCTGGTCAGATCGCTGGCATCGCCGATGTCGGTCTGACCGCTATCACCATGTGACCGCCATGGTTTGGCCAGTTAGACCGCTTAAGAGCATCAGAAAACAATCTCTCTTGAATTTCGGTAAAACTCTATATAGTTTCATCTCAGAACTCCATTTTAGATGATAGCTAGTATAAACACATCTACAAAAGTGTTTATTGTGCAAATTCAAAAAGGAATATGACCGATTTGCGCCCCGTAGCAGTTAGACCACTGGCCACTGCTAGTCAGACCGCCATCCCTATAGCGATCAGACAGTTTGAAATCTGACAACAACTCTAAATATTACAAACTTTCAAAACTAAACTTAAATTTCGACAACATTTGTATTACAAAATCTAATACCCATGTACGTCCAGAGATGATCTTCACGTCGACTCACAGCTCGAGATTTGGTTGGCGTCGTAGATGTGGTCCACGTGGACTACAATGATGAGTTCAAACTACGTATCATTAGCAATGAACTGTGGTAGCAATAAATTAAATCTGGACCGTCTAATCTTTTTTTCCTAAGAGAACAGATCGTGACAGGCAATGCGTACATGCGCTTTACTCTTACTGCTCTCTTAGTTTTTTTTATTTGACGTTTTCCGGTTTCGCACATGTGACTTTGATAGTTATATTATATAGCTTTATAATAAAATACACTAATAAATTACAATATTATAAAAGTACTTTTAACAATAAATCTAACTATATAGTTTTTATATAGCCAACCTAAATAGATTTAAATATATTTTTGAAACAGAGTTGTAAATATACCGATCAAGTTTGATGGTACAAACTCTAGGAGGTAAAACAAAGACCAACAGTGGGAATATTATCCTATCCCCAAAAGATGAGGGGTGAAAGAGCGCGACATTCTGCATGGCGCGGCAGCAGAGAGCACTTACATTTCTTGATGACCCATGACAAGCAGCTCTCAAGTTTACAGTGCACATTGCACGCATATCGAAACCGAAAATACGCATACACCTCGCCAAGTTCAACGGCCGGGGTTGATGCATGGACCACTGGAAACCTGCAAATGGCCGGCGTTCCACTTGTCCCCAGCGAGAGCACAGCGCACAAAGCCAAGCATGCGAACATGATGGCCCTAGTCACATGACCATCGACACATGCATAACCATGGCGACCACCAAGCGAAGCGGCCAGCCTGTGGAAGACGCATGAGCGAAAAGGCATTGCGTATCAATGTGTTTTGGCCATAACCCTACTGGTTAATTAACACTTGCTCTCCTGAGACACTGTCGGCCATTGGCTGCCTCACTCCTAATCAGTTGGTAGTAGTAGCCAACTCACGGACTAGGATCTAACAACTGATGAGAATTTTTGCACCGTAGATGCGCTGACGTAGTATTAACTTTTGGGTTGTCTTGTGCATGAAGCTGCTGTACGCAGGGCAAGTTACACTGCCTGTCAGTCAGTAAACCTGTACCTCGAAACTTCAAAAATCTTCCTCCGCCCAGAGCAGGTTGCACCACGTATCAACAAACCTGTGCCTCAAAAACTTGCAAGAATCTTCTCCTAAACCCCCAAAGTGCCCCTTCAGCATCGGTATCAATCGACCTAACAGTCTCCCTGATCTGTCTTACCGTCCTATTTAGCTGACAGCGTCGTGTTGCACGACCAACCAAAGCTTCAGAGTTGAGGCCATCGACCATATCAGGCATTAGCCGAGCTGACGGCGTGCCATGCGTACATACATATGTGCAAGCATCCAACAACACACATGACCGCAAGAATAATGGCCTCTGCCTCGACGCCTCGCCCGTTAAAACGATAAACGGCACGCAGAAGATTCCACCTGCAGCAGTGGCCCCACCTCTCTCCAATCCGTGAACCCAAAACCAAAACGACATTGACGAACCTATAAAAAAAATAGGGTGCTGATCAACACCATTTGGATGTTTTTTTTATAACTATTATCTAAATTTATGGATATTGAATTAGAGATCCAACAACCATGAATCCACCCTCCAAAAAAAATTCTGCCCCTTCAAAAAAAGGGACCGTTGAATCTCTAATTCAACGGTCCTAAATTTAGATGATTGTTAGAAGGAAAACATCCGAGTGATATATATAGACACACCAAAAAATAAAATGGTGAAGAGTTTTGCATACAGCTAGCAGGAGGACATGGTGAAGCATGTGGAGGTCTTACGCATGCCATGCTGATAAAGGTGGTGATAAGTCTCCACCTTGTACTCTCCCAATGGCTTTAAGCATGTATGTACCACTATGAAAAGCAGCAGATGCAGCACAAGGGAAAAGAAGAGGGGGAAAGGCAGAAAACAAATGAGCTTGGGGATCTGCATTCCTAAGTTTTTCAAGGTAGAAAGATCACGCGTCTGCCTAGTTAAGGAGCAGTCTTCTTATCGACAGGATAGGAGAAGAAAGGTTTTCAATTTGGACATTTTGAATCCCAAAGGCAAGGAGTGTTCGTGCACGCGAGCTCAACTAGGCATTCGTCTATGTTGTTAGCATCATTAGTACTATCCATATGCATTAGCCACTGAAATGGTGAAATGGAGCAGCCATTATATAAACACCAGCAAGATCTGAATAAAGCTGCACTGGAGGCCAAAACTGGCTCTCTTCACACGACAATTCTCCTCTGCAATCTTCACACACTCCAAAGCTGAACCACCCCCTCCTATCCCCTGGACCCTTCTGCTTGGCTCTCCTCACGCAACCTTTGGATTCTTGCACTCGGAGCTAGCCATCTTCAACCTCCCAACACTAGCACAAGATTTCCTCCCCTTTCTTAGGGATCATACACCGGAAAAGCTCTTCTTGGAGCCCTCTGCTTGGCCTCTCCTTGTTGCAACAATTTCCTATCCATTTTAATCTGTTGCTGCTGCAGATTAGCATGGCTGCGTTGCATGGTCTAGTGGTGGTGGTACTAGCCGTGCTCCACGCGCTTTTATTGCAATGTGACGCTGTGTCGGCGGCGGCGACGTGCTCCGGCGTGGTGCCTGTGAGATCCCGGCCGGAGGTGGTGTCCATCACCCAGTTCGGCGGCGTGGGGGACGGCCGGACGCTGAACACGTGGGCGTTCCGCAAAGCCGTGTACCGCATCCAGCACCAGCGGCGGCAAGGCGGCACCACGCTGTTCGTGCCGGCGGGGACGTGGCTCACCGGCAGCTTCAACCTCACCAGCCACATGACGCTGTTCCTGGCCAGGGGAGCAGTGCTCAAGGCCACGCAGGTAAGCAGCACACTGCACAGTTACTCCTGCATGTCTCACCACTTATGTTTCTCTTCATGGCGTGCAATTAAAAGCTTTGGGCTGGTGTAATGATGTGTGCATGAGCAGGACACGAGGAGCTGGCCGCTGATGGAGCCGCTGCCGTCGTACGGCAGAGGCAGGGAGCTTCCGGGCGCCAGGCACACCAGCTTCATCCACGGCAACGGCCTCCGCGACGTCGTGATTACAGGTGAAGCTCCGGTCTGCTCCGTGCTCGGCTAGACGCTTAGTAACTTGCTCCTCTGTTCCATGTTGTTTTGCTACTGTACTTCATTGCTCGTGATGGCCTGAGTGGGCTCAAGGTCTCGTCGTCAGGGAAGACCGAAAAAGGTTCACAAGACTGCATGAGAGTGAGTGACTAGACTAGATAAGCCTATTTTGTAGCTACAGAAAAAACCAAACGTAATAGGGTAAAAAAAGGGTACTGAAAACATGACAAGCGTAGGTAACACAATACACAAGTTTAGATAGGAAATCTGTCCGCTTCGATTAAAATATGTACCGGATCATAGTGCTTTGATCAGAGGTTTGTTATTTTAAGTTTTAGGACATTACCAATAGTTGCGTGCAGATCCTAAATCATAACTTGTTCAAAATTATGATGGACCTGCCGTGGGTAGAAGTTGAATCTTGTTCAGTATCTGCTACATATGCATGAATGTCGGGAAATGAAACAGCGAACAGAGTTGATTCTGTATCACTTCAGTTCAGCTTGCAGCACTCTCTGAAGTTGATGTTCAGTTCAAGATAAGAATTGTTGCTCAGACTTATCTGTCACAAGGCAATCAAAGTTCCTCTTTTTTTGACTTTCATTCAGAACAAGCATGGTAGTATCTCAGCACATTGATCACAGTTTGCACTTTTCCACTGACCGTTGCTGGGAAAAGAACTCATCAAATTGATGCACCATGGTTAACATCTCGGACTGATTTTTCCATCTAGGTGATACGGGAGTCATCGATGGCCAAGGTGAGGCGTGGTGGAACATGTGGAGGCGAAGGACTCTTCAGCATACCAGACCCAACCTTCTGGAGTTCATGCATTCCAGTGGAATTCACATCTCCAACATTGTTCTCAAGAATTCGCCTTTCTGGAACATCCATCCGGTTTATTGCGAGTAAGCGCACACTTGATACGATGATATCTCTATATTTGATAGTTTAGGATTTGTAATTCCATAATATCTATCTTATCTTTAGGAGAGACTTCTTACCCTCCAAGTCTTGTGCTCTATATATATGTCCTTCGAAACTTAAGTAATAACATCCGACGATTATTCCGGCTATTTTATTTTCCCACATGATATGAGAGCGGCGCCACTCCTGAGCTGCCGCCTCCATAGCTTTCATCACACCGTCTCTGGGAGATGATCTCGTCTCCATGATCTCTCCTGGGGGCTGCACAACCCATAATTTAAGTCGTGTCGCCGATTATCTGATCGGCTACCAATTAGAGTTTTCTCTGGTCATTTTCAGATTGGGTTTTCTCTACTTTTTCTAATCATAGATCGGTTTGCGTTGCCCTACCGACCCGTCGACGTTCCTCAGCTTCGGACTTCACCGCCTTGGCTTCGACCTCTCCGGCGCCTCATCTCCTCCAATGATGTTGTGGCGTGACGCAATGCGCTCGTCAATATGGCCCTCCCTCCGCGGCATTCCGAGCGCCCCCTCTACCATCGTTCGCAAGCACGAGCCATTGTACCACTAGGAGCCCACACTTGTGGTCATGCCATTGACATGCATGGACTGCCGCTACATCGCCCCTTCGAGCTGCAGTGTCGCTACCCGTGGTCACCATTGTCATCGTCGACACCACTGTCTTTGTCAACGTTGATTAGGTCCTTTTCCACCAGAATCTAGCGCAGGCTCTCTCCACTGCTCATCTCTGTTGGCTCCATCACCGTGGAGTTCCACATGCAGGTCTGGATCCTTCCAGATCCGAACTTCACAGCCCCAAATCCGGGCTTCCTCCTCCAGACACCTTCCCCCTCCACCACCGGTGATGCCAACTATTCCGCTGACACCTTTTCCTCTACCTCCGGTGAAGCTAGCTGTTCCACTAGCATCTTCTCCTCCCCCCTCGGCGGGTTGACCACAGCAAATCGACCACGAAAGATCGACCATGCCGCCCTCCTTTCCTTACCTTCTCCCTCCACCGGCGTGGCTCCCTAACTCCGCCGCTTCTCTACTCTTTTCTCTCATCTTTGATAACGACCACAGCAAGTCGACCATGGCAGGTCGACCACGGTGGGTCGATCATAGCCGGTCAACCATGGCCGGACGACTATGGCCGGTCGACCACGACAGATCGACCACGGACCACGGTGGCTATGACCGGTCCCCTGTAGCTATGACCGGTTCCCTGTAACTATGATCGGTTCCCTATACACCTCCTGTGGTTGATGGTCGTATGCACCTCAACCATGACCTCCTCTGCATCAACTCCACTACCCCCAACCACAGCGACGACCTCGGCACCAACTACCTTGACATGGCTCTCTCCTCCACGGCTACAACCATGGTCACCTCGCTCTTGACTACCTCAGCAACAAAGGGCTATCATTAACTTGAGCAAACTCATCGGTTCCCTCTCCAAAGATCACATTCGCGATGCCATAGTTGTCCCCGATGCTCCCACTACGATTGCGGGGGATGTTAGTCCAACGGTTCCCCACCTTCGGCTTCCTCTCTAGTCTGACCATCAGCAACACTACCGCTACGACTGCAGGGGGATGTTAGAGTGTTATAATTTTTCCTGTCCTCTTGCTCCGACGTGACCCTCCGTAGTCACTGCTATCCGTTGGATGGAACACCTTGCCGAACGCATAAGATGTAGCCCCTCTGCTGCTTGCTATCTCCACGTAATGCTTCCTTCTAGACGTGATCAATGATGGGACAGCAGCACCTCTGCTAGACGTGATGATCAACCAAAGCTGCTCCAAGGCACACGAAGCAGCAGCGAGACAATAATATGAAGCAACTCTGAACACAGTTGATTTTTCCTGAGAGCACCAACCGCTCCTCTCCCTTTATTTCTTCTTTCTCTCGTTCCTAACAATGCATTGCTCTCCCTCAAATCTGCTGCTCGCTTGCAGCCCTTACAATCGCACACCTCCCTCTATCTCTCACGTTCTGCTTACAAGACTCCACAAGGACTTTTAAAGGCCAGTAATACAACTAGCAGTCGAACACCGACTCAAACTCACACTCGTATGTATTTGTATACATGAACTGAAACTCAGATACGACAAGAAAACGGAAAACTAAACAAGATTAGACTCTAACAATCACCTCCTTAATCTCGTGTCACCTTGCTTTCGACCACTGCCCTCCACGCTGTGCTTCCTCCCGCCACCTCGGGACCCATCTACGACTGCCTTCTACAGCATGCGTGAGAGCTCCTCCCGAGCCTCTGCTCGCTACGACCATGCCTGCTACGTATGGTCTATACTGTCCACCCGAGCCGTCGCTTTGCTCCTCTCCGCCTGCACGCGCTCGTCCAGACTCGGCCGCTTGCCTGTGCACACCTCCTGCGCTGCTCGCTACGATCATTGCATACCCGCTGCATGCCCTTCCAAAGCCACTACTTGTTATGACCATGCCCTCTACCCCGTCTTGCTTCTTCGTTGGCTCAGTCTCCTTCCTTGTTACGACTTCAGGCTTGCCTCCTACTACCCGTTGGTGAAGCCCTCTATCTTTAGGCTCCTTCAGACCGGTCTTCTCACAAACTGATCTACAAGTTTTCAAGGGAATCTTGTGCAACTAATTTGGAGACCTCTTTACCTTCATCAACAAATCTCTGTTCTTGTCATACACTCACAAGAACTCATCCTGCAGCACCAACTTGCACCCTCTCTCCGTCATCTGCCCAAGACTTAGTACATTTTTGCATAGACGTGGTATATAATAAATTCCTGTCAACAACTTCTTATCTCGGTTCCTGCATTACAACATCATTGTCCCTTCGCCTTTTATCTCCACCGTGGAGCCGTCGCCAAACTTGACCTTACCCAAAACCTTCTTATCAAGCTTGTGGAACATGGAGCGATCTCCCATCATACGGTTGCTTGCTCCATTATCCAAGTACCATTGATCCATGTGATCATGGCTTCCTTCCTTCATGCGTAGTTTTGGAACTACGTTCTCCTCATTCAGTTCCACCATGACTGACTCATTTTCAACATATGAGGAGAGAAGTACTAGCTCTCTATCATCTTCGTCTTTGGCAATATTCACTTCCCCGTCCTTCTTCTTACTCTTGCAATCCAAAGCAAAGTGCCCAAACTCGTTACAGTTGAAGCATTTTTATTGCTGCGGTATTTTATTGCGTAGTACCCATATTCGCCACATTTAAAGCACTTGACATGTGATGTATCATGGGATCTCTCACCACCGCCTTACCCTGCCCTGTCTCCATGGCCACCTCTGCCGCCTCGACCACTCTGGCCACCACGACCGCGCCAACTCCCACAGTTGTATGATGAGCCACGATCGTCTCTCGAATCTCCCCTTACCAGTAACGCTTGCTCGTTGTGAGATCCCTGCTCCTTGCGCAACTAAAACCCCTTCAGTAACTCCTCATGCGCCTTGAGAGATCCGGTGATCTCCTCTATCTTCTTCTTGTCCAGATCGGGGGAGTACATAAGTGTTATGACAACAGGTATGTACTTCTCTGGAAGCACACGTAGGTATTTCTTTATCGCCACAGATTCCTCCATCTTGTCGCCAAAAGAGTTAATTTAATTATACAACGAACTCAGCTTGCCGCCGAACTTGTCCACTGGCTAGTTCTCTTCCATCTTCAGATTCTCGAACTCACTCCGCAAATTCTGAAGTTGCACCTCCTTGACATAATCAACTCCTTTGTGCATCATCTGAAGCGCCTCCCATGCTTCCCGTACCGTCTCCTTGCCGATGAGCTGATGTATCATTGCGTCTGGCACCACCTGGTAGATGAGGGCCAAAGCCGCTTGATCTACCTTGTCGTCCACCTCATTGTCCTTCCCCTTCGGATGGAATGTGCTCCAGACTCCCTGAGCGCGCATGTTCACCTTCATCTTCATTGCCCACACCAGATAGTTGTCGATCGTCAGGAGAGGGTACTGGAGGGAGATTAGCTCACCCTGAGCCTTCGCCTTGTCACCCATGCTCTGATACCACTTGTTACAATTTTTCTTGTCCTCTTGCTCCGACGTGGCCCTCCATAGTGACTGCTATCCGCTGGACGGAACGCCTTGCCAAACGCACAAGATGCAGCCCCTCTGCTGCTTGCTATCTCCACGTAATGCTTCCTTTTCGACGTGATCAACGATGGGACAGCAGCACCTCTGCTAGACATGACGATCAACCAAAGTTGCTCCAAGGCACACAAAGCAGCAGTGAGACAATAATATGAAGCAACTCTGAACATAGTTGATTTTTCCTGAGAGCACCAACCGCTCCTCTCCCTTTATTTCTTCTTTCTCTCGTTCCTAACAATGCATTGCTCTCCCTCAAATCTGCTGCTCGCTTGCAGCCCTTACAATTGCACGCCTCCCTCTGTCTCTCACATTCTGCTTACAAGACTCCACAAGGCCTTTTAAAGGCTGGTAATACGACTAGCAGTCGACTATCAGTCGAACACCGACTCAAACTCACACTCGTACGTATTCGTATACACGGACTAAAACTTGGATATGGCAAGAAAACGGAAAACTAAACAAGATTAGACTCTAACATAGAGTATATTGGCATATCTATATATTTGGTAGTTTACAATTTGTAATTCCGTGATACATGCATTATCTCTAGGAGAGGCTTCTTGCCCTCCAAGCTTTGTACTTTATACATACGCCCTCCGAGGATCAAACAATAACATTCGACAATTTTTCTGGCTATTCTATTTTCCCACACTGTTCAATATTTTCTTTCAGAGCAATTCTAGACGACAGAACAATCAGATATGAAAATTTAAGTACAATGAATGGCAGAACACTGGGCTTACGTGATAAAATCTGTCTGCCAATTCTTGATGATGTTCAATTTCATACTGCCATGCATACTGAGTTGCTGATCCTAGGCATTTCTTCTTTCAGAAATGTTGTCATAACCAACATGATCATCTTGGCACCACATGACTCACCAAACACTGATGGAATTGATCCAGGTATGCTGTACATCTTGAGTCTTTTTGCGCGCACAAACAAAATTGTTATCTCCATTGATCTATTTTTGCCAATGCCTGCATAGAAGTTGAGGGACATGACAATAAGACTAAATTGTCCTACAGATTCTAGCACCAACGTATGCATTGAGGACTCGTACATATCAACGGGTGACGACCTCGTCGCCATCAAGAGCGGCTGGGACGAGTATGGGATCGCGTATGGCCGCCCAAGCTCTGGCATCACCGTCAGACGCGTCAGAGGCTCGTCCCCCTTCAGCGGCATCGCCATCGGCAGCGAGGCGTCCGGCGGAGTCAGCAACGTCCTGGTGGAGGACTGCAACATCTACAACAGCGGCTACGGCATCCAGATCAAGACCAACGTGGGGAGGGGCGGCTACATCAGGAACGTCACCATCAACAATGTGCGCATGAACAACGTCCGCAACGGGCTGCGCATCGCGGGGGACGTCGGCGACCACCCCGACGAGCACTTCAACCAGCTCGCCCTGCCCAGGGTGGATGCGGTGGTCATCAGGAACGTGTGGGGCGTCAACATCCAGCAGCCCGGCTCGCTTCAGGGGATCAGGAACTCGCCGTTCACACGGATATGCCTCTCAAATGTGAAGCTCTTCGGGTGGAGGAATGCGGCGTGGAAATGCAGTGATGTGCATGGCGCCGCGCTTGGCGTGCAGCCATGGCCGTGCGCACAGCTCACGACCAGCTTGGCTTCAGGGTTCTGCAGCTATTAGACTTACAGTTGGATAATGTTCGACTAGAAAGGGTGTGCTTTGTTTCAGTTTGGGCTTCTCTTTAGTTGTGTTTGAGATTGGCGTGTGCCTTAGGCTTCTGCTAATTCATCAGAGAATGTTAGATCTGTTTAGATGATGCGTGTTCAGTCTCAGGGCAAATACATGTGATGGCATTCTTGTTCTGAATGATAGAGGCCAGCTTGGTGTGAGCTTAACCTTAGACTTATGATAAATCAAAAGGATAAACATGCACCTTATGTTTAATTTCAATGTTTTGTCTGCTGTTTCAAGAGGAAGAGGGCTTGAGGCCCGTAGGATGCAGCTCGTATATGGTCACATTTTGTAAGGACATGCAAGACTAGGTTTACTGAAACAACTTTAGAACGCAGTGACTCTGGAGATTATGAGTACTCGTATACATGGTAAGCCAACAGCTGAGTTACAAGGTAAGCCTCGGTCTGCATCAAAATTTGGTAATGGATGTAATATGGAATGTAATATGAGTTTGTCATGTTTAATGTATAATATTTACAACTTCATATAATCTGTGTGATTTTGTGTGAGGACCGTAATTTCTAATTCATTTCAACTGACAAATTATGACTAAATATAATTAATTAAGCAACTAACTGAATCAATTATAAGAGAATCATTTCCTTTAAATACATAACAGATCGAATTAAGATAATTATTCCAAAAACAAGTCCAATTAATAATTACAAGCCACCTCACAAATTACAAATTGCAGATACGAATACATCTCGGTACGATTTAAGTAACATATGTCAAGTAAAACTTTTACAGTCCAATTTACAACAAATGGTCAATTAAAATGCAATTACATAATATACGGTTCTCACAAGAATAAATAACTACATTCACATAAACAAATTCATTTGATGGTACAGATCAATTTAAAGTTTCAATTGCATGCGGTCCCAAGTAAACACAACTAATTACACCAAATCATTAGTCCATACTCATTCATATATAGGAATATACTTCATGTGCAAACAAGGATACATGTCATGCCTCGCAATATAGTTGCAAGTAAAGATATCATCGGAATAGGAGTTTGGTTCAAATGACGGTGACCTTGGAATTGCCAGCAGGGAGAAATAGCAATCGGAGATAGAAAAGAACAAGAGAAACTAATTGATAAAGACTATTGGTGCCGTCAGAATCCATCCGGTTTAAAATACCAAACTGTAGTGCTCATCGAGATAATAGGACCGTCTAAAGCCCACCAGCACCTCTAGCTATAAGTGGGCTTCATCATTTGATAAAACTATGCCATCACCCACTTTAAATTTCGCCGCTCTTACCTTAAGGGCCTGTTTGGGAGAGCTCCACCAGCTCCAGATTCACAAAAAACAGATCCGGATCCACTTTTCCAAGCCAAACAGTTCTAGCTCCAGCAGCTTCACCGTGGATCTGCTCCACCAAAACCATGGATCTGACTCCAGATCCACCAAATCCATGGAGCACCTCAAGGGGTGCTCCACCAAACTCAAGTTGGTGGAGTTGGGGAAAATTACCCACCATGCCACTGATTACACACAAAAAATGCTTCGTTCTTTTTATTTCCCGTCGCTGCGCCGTCCTCTCCACCGCGCCGTCCTCTCCGCTGCGCCTCCCCCGCCTCCAACCGCGTCCGCCTCCTCCCGGCCTTCGCCTCCCGCGTCGCCTCCCGGGCCGGCGCGCGCCCCACGCGTCGCCTCGCCTCCTGCGTTCGCGCCGCCTCCCGCTTCCGCCTCGCCTCCTCCGGGCGGCGCCTCCCCGCGTCCGCGTCGCGCTTGCTGCGCGCCGGCCGCGCGCCGCCGCCGGGGTTTTTCATTTTGCCCCCTGACGCATGGGGCCCAGGTGTAAGTGAGATAGAGATGGAGGTGGAGCTGTACCAAACACTTTGACGAATCCCAGATCCACGATGGAGCTGCTCCACAGTGAATCCAGCTCCAGATCCACCTTTTAGGTGGATCTGGAGCTGGTGGAGCTCTGCCAAACAGGCCCTATAAGGTGGATCTGGAGCTGGTGGAGCTCTGCCAAACAGGCCCTATAACTAGAAGAGAACAAGCCACAATGCCAAAATCACCCCAGGACCTTCGGTCCACGAGGGTAACCATCATTTCCACATGGCACAAGTGATTGTCAGAGGGGAGCGATAAGAAGGAAGTCAGCGGAGAAAATGAGAGAGAGAGAGAGCATTCCCCAAAGCCACCAGAGCAAAGAAGAGAGGAATAACCCACCTCACCTCCCAACCCCATTCTATCTCCCCTCCCTATCTCGTCCCACTGGTGGCTAGAGCAATAGGGAGAGCTGAGGGATGGCGTCACCAAAGAGGCATCAGGGGAGGAGGTGGAGGAGGCGCTTAAGGAGTCAGGAAATAACCGAACAGAAGGTGATCGCATTTTCGGTGGCCCTAGAGCAGGGGAACCAAGCCGGGACCAGGAGCAGTCAAGAAGAAGGCGAACCAAATCCCGAGAGCCTGTGAAGGAACCACAACCATCGGCACCAACATAATTATCCTCACCAGATCACCCAACTCCCCATCAGATCAAGCAAGGTGGCCCCATATGCTTTTGTTTCTATCACTCCCACCCAAACCCGAGGCCGAGCGGGTGGCGACCGGGAGGTAGAGACGGCAGCGCTGGGTGCGGATCTGATCGAAGGTGACCCAGCCGGCATCGCCATGACCAGATCCGAAGCGGCAATGGCAGGTGAGGTTGACGGACTCTTGGGCGCCAGTGGCCGAGAAGTGGGGAAAATGGAGCATGGCGGGGATACCTGTGAGAGGGAGAAGAGCTCTCGAGCGGCAGTGTCGCACCGCCGTGGAGATTGGCACCTCGTCGAGGGGGCGTCACCGTATGGTGGCGGGTAGATCGGGAGCTAGTGAAAGAGGAGAAAATTGATCATTTGCCACTTTGAAGAGTGGGCTTCGCAAAATTGCCACTTTCAAAATTGGCTTCGCAAAAATGCCATACAGTACATTTACCTCTTGATTACCATGCCATTTGAGCCATTTAATTCATTTAATATTTTTTTAATTTCAGGGGTTAGAAAAGACATTTCTACCCTTGCTAAGTTTTGCACTGCTAAGTTTTTCTAAGTTTTGCACTGTTTCTGGCACAATGACCTGCAATGACAAGAGCCGTGATGGCAAGTAACAAGATCCATCAGAAGTGTTGTGGTAGGACATAAACAAAGCAGCCTTGCAAGAGCAATTCCTCAAGCATGCCTGCTTGCAACTCTCTTCGTCGATCAGTTGAGGCTGTGCGGCATCAGGATCAATGCAATCGAAGTAAGAAACATTAGGAAAGACAAGAAGTTTGTGATCCCTTATGGATTGGCAAGAGATTGCAGTCACTGGCTCGCATCCAAGATTGATCCTCCTACTGTCAATCTGCCTGAAGTAGGTGATGCTGGTGTTGGCTTCAAATGGGCAGGTGCACTGCCCGCTCAAGCAAATACCGTACTCCCTGCAGACAGTTGGGTACCCACAGTCCCCTCCATCAACGCCGAGGACGTCCTGCACCATTGCCCAGCCTGCTAGCTGCCACTCATACAGCCTGAGATGCCCGTCGGCTTCAAACCTCATGTACTGAAGCGAGCTAGCGGGCTGCAGACTGATCGATTCGTCGGGCCCTGCAAATGCAGATGAATCAACAAAAAGGTCGAGGCTCCCGTTCCTGAATACAACATATGTTGGTATTTTCCGATACTTTGCTTCACTGGTGGACATTTTAGCAAGGGTAGAAAGGTCTTTTCCAGCCCTTGAAATTAGAAAAAAAAATATACTAAATGAGTTAAATGGCTCAAATGGCATGGTAATCAAGAGGTAAATGTACTGCATGGTATTTTTGCGAAACCAATTTTGAAAGTGTCAATTTTGCGAAGCCCACTCTTCAAAGTGGCAAATGATCAATTTTCTCGTGAAAGAGAGGGACGGACAGACACAGGATTAGGGAAGGCGGCTGGGCGCACGGAAGGTTGAGAGGGATAGAGATAACAGAGGGGAGTAGAAGGCCGACGGTGGGCCAACCTAATGGACCGGGCTGGCTTTGGGCCAAAGGGAAACGGGCTGGCCGGAGTACATTGCTAACTACCATACACCCAAATATATTTAGAGAGATATATAAATACATGCACACCTGTGTAAGAGCAAATAGATATAGGGCATATTCTTTTTGGCTGAAACTTATAGCTTTTGGCTACGACTTGTGGCTTTTGGGCTGTTTGTGTGAGAGATTATATAGTAACAGAAACTCAAGTGCGGTTTTTACCGATATAAATGAAGTCGGTATAGCATGTACTACAATTAATCAGTAGACCCTATCTTGAAAAATACTCTGTTTAAAAGCTAGTTACTGTAGAAAAACCGAAAAGTAGCTTTTAGAAGCTGAAAAGAACAGAGCTCATATATAGTTTAAATGGATATATATATATATATATATATATATATATATATATATATATATATATATATATATATATATATATATATATATATAATAATTTTAGTATACTTAAATGCTGATTCTAAAATACTCCAACATGATTTGGTTGAAAAAATTTTATTGATATGAAAATGATTCCATACTCTAAAATGAGTTCCATGAAAATTTTCATCAAAGTCCACTTTTAATAGTATAGTTTGTGTATATACTCCTTTTATAAATGTAAAAGGGTATACAACAAAAATAAAATACTCCGATAAAATTTTTTCAACTAAATCGCATTAGAATATCATAGAATTAGTACTTAAGTATATCAAAAGTGATAAATAAGTATAACATGTTCGTTCAAGCAGTATATTGGAAGTGGGAATATGTACTCCCAGAAGTACGGAAAATGTTTCATACACACAAGGCAGCGCTATTCTGCGCCTGCACGCACTGTGCGCGCTGAAAAATTACTGGCAAATACATGTAAAGTTACTGTCAATTGCGTAGTGTTACAATCGACAGTAATTCTATATGTATTTAGCAGTAACTTCACTCACACTCGGTAGTAACTTTTTGGCATGCATTCTACATCTACGCGCAGAATAGTAATTATATATTTGTGTATATATATACATGTGCAGTAATTTATCAACAAACATCAAAATGCCGAACACACCCCTTAGATAAGCCCACACACCCCAACTCCAGTAAAATAATGACAAATGATAGGTATAAATAGAATTTAATTATAACTACTGCACTTGGTTTAATTGACCAAAGCATCATAATAGGAACACATTGGCATGATGCATTTTTTATGTTTTTATAAATTAAGTCATAGCCTACGTACCAAATGCAAGCGACTATTCAAGTCAAGGGAAGGACTTCACCTAAACATACCTAAAACTAGAAATTGATATCAAATCCCAGGCAAGCTTAACTTTGATCACTCTAAGTTGTTATGTTAATTAACAAAAAATACTTTTATAATACATCCTATCACTTGTTGCATTAAAAATACCTTTTTCAAAGAATTGGCGATAAAGATGAGAAAAGAAAAGAGACCGGAGAAGGACAGATCTTTCTAAGAAGGACAGATCTTTCTAAGAAATAAAAGAGATTAAAGAAAGGCAAATCAAGCTAGAGCAGTTGGACTACAAGTTATATATAATAAGAGTGTAGAGGGTGCCCTGGTCAGGAAAAGAGGGGGCAGGTTGGAGCCCTTTACATATGGTTATAATATAAGGACTAAATAACTTTCACTTGGAAATACAGCCGTATTTCTAGTGTCAATCATATTCTCGTTTTGACGAGCAGAAAATGCTACTCTACAACGTTATTATTATCTCCATATGAGTAATTAGTATAACTAGGTGAAGAAAACCAGAACTGGTATAAAGTCTAAAAGTGGTGGATCCAAAGTAGGCTGAGCCAAAATCAGTATAGAGCCTAGAAGTGGTGAGCCTAGACGTATATATTAGCACATTGAAGCATTGGATGAGGGTTAGACCCGTCCCAACCAATGTTTATTTCACAATCGGGTGAGGGTAAGAAACCACCCCAGGCCCTGACTATGATTAGTTGGGTAGAGATATAATAACGGAACGAGGAAAAACATTCTATACTCTAATTTGGCACTGCATTTAAGGAAATGGGGATGATCCAGTTGCAAAGAGCTCAGAGTAGCTATGACTAAAGTGACACAAGTCTGCACAGTGCTAATCAAATCATGAATTCATTCCTGTCTCCTGGATTGGAGGCTACGGAGACCGGCTGAGGTTCTTTCTCTTCACCAAGGTGACTAGTAGTATTTGAAATACTAGAACTTGCAAATCTTCACTTAAATTTGATAACCTATTTTTATGAAGAAAGAAGAGATAGAAAATAAATTTGATGATAAAGAGATGAGTTATACAGTTGCATTGTTGCTATTAATGCCTGTTGAGCATGTTGTACTCTCTCTTGTTATTTAATTCCTTTGTTAGATCCCATTCCTGCCGGGGAATACCTCACGTAGGATGTAGGCTGCATAGGCCCAGAGGACGCTGCGTGGGATGATGGTGATCATATCAAGGACCGAGGTGGGATGGGCATTCTATTTGGCAGTTGGGACGAGTGGGCTTCATCTCCGAGAGTTAGGGTCTATAAATAATCCACATCTCTTTATGTATCTAATACTTGTATCCTATAATGGAACTTCTGAAATAGTCCTATAGGATTGTTGTTAATCAGGAAGTAAGGTATTAAAGACTTTAGCCTTGTGTGATAATGGTATTATAATAATATTGTACTATCTCTAACTATTGCTTTATTGCGTAACTCTAGTATGACTTATTATTCGATAAGACAGTGTTTTTATCTAATAATAATTCATTGCCTGGTGTCATGTTCTGATGATAATGACATGAGGCATCACATTTTGATACTCCATTTTATCTGTTGGGGCATTATAAGTTTGATATCCAGCTTAGCAACCACACAGTGACAGCTGAGAAGTATGTGTAGACTAAACTTCGGTGTGCCTTGTCTTCCACTTTTCCTGTTCATGATCCTATTGAATAGTGGCCTGTTTTTTTTTTTTGCTGAAGCTTATGGCTTTTGATTACGGTTTGTGACTTTTGGACTATTCGTGCGAGAGATTACAGAGTAACAGAAACTCACGTGTGGTTTTTGCTGATATAAATGAAGTCGGCACAATATGTACTACAATTAACTAGTAGACTCTATCTTAAAAAGATACTCCGTTTAAAAATTAGTTACTGTAAAAAAAACCCGAAACAACTTTTAGAAACTAAAAAGAACAGGCGGTATATGTAGTCCAGGATTATATTAGGCATGCGTAACGATACGTATTATCAAGCTACAAAACAAACTACTACACATAAAGAAAAAGAGTAAAAGCTTATTTTCAAGAGTTGATTGATATTTTTTTTAGCATTTCCAGATCTCAGAATCTAATGTTGCGTTGTGTTCGCCTTCTTGTTGAGCCAACACCCAAACATAAAAAAGATCTAACCATGGGGAGCTAATTAGCTAAGCGACCTTTGATACTCAACCATGAAAAGCACAGCTTTAATTTAAGAAGAGAATAAACATTAGCACAAATGCACAACTCCTCCCCATGGGAGCTTATGATTTGATTGTTCCTGGTGATCATGATCCACGACACTACTCTACAAAACAACAGCAATCAGAAGCAGGATTTCAATCGATTCTCAATCTTTGCACACTCGATAGTAAAACAAAAGGGAAATTTTCTAGCCCTGCAAAGCGAAATGCCCAGCCTTTATTATCATCCACAACATAATTTACATTACTAAATTAAAATTAGCACAAACATAGCTCATGCTCTCTAGTTTCTTATTTGTTCTTACTGCTCATCGTATCATCTCCAGAACAAGCACACTAAACAGTGAAATAATCACATAACAGCACAAACTCCGTAGGGAAATACTAGTGCTAGTACGTATGGTTCAGTACCTATACCGTAGAGTGCTTAACATCAGCGGCCAGAGCTTGTGTGGGAGAAGTCAAACGGGTTGGCGGGCGTGCCTGTTTGGTCGCTTCGATCCGATGGGATCTTAGTTTTTCTTAGAGGGAAAATGCTCCCAGATATTTGCTTGATTTTTTTTTGAAAAGGCGACATTCACTTGATTAAAAAAAATCTCAATGGTACTATTAGTATGACACGATCACAGTCTGATACTCTCACACGATAGATTAGTTTGCAGGAGCTGGAACCAATGGTGGTTGGTTTGTCGAGTTGAGTTGCGTATGCAGTGACGGCATTAGAGCATGCAGGGATCATCGTGAACTTCAAATTATAGTGAAGGGTAGTAATCAAATGCTATATATGCGGATGTCTCGAGCACCATTGCACTGATTGTCGTTGCTAGAGGAGCAAACGAAGTGGATAATTTTTGTCCGTCCAATCGATCAAAAGCTTGTGATATGAATACGGAAGGGGTAGATGGATATCTGGCACTATTTGTATCCGACTCTGACTCCGAGAAAAAGTATGGAATAGGATACGGGATAAGTGATATTCATCCGTATATATACGTATATCAAGTGATATGAGGAAGTCTGTTGCGATTTCACCTAGGAATAAGATAACATATAGACAAATTGTCACATCTAAGCAGGCGTGAGTACTGAGTGTTCTTCCTTCAATATCTCAGTAATTAGTCACTCCATGTTCACTTTGATTGTACCATACTGTTCAATGTCTTATGTAAAGAAGCGGATAATTTCTGTCCGACTGACCGTCCGAAATATTATGGAATGGATACGGAATGGAGAAATGGATATCCGGTATTATCTGTGTCTGACTCCAAGGAAAAAAATATAGAATAGAATATAGGATAAGCGATATCTGTCTGTATCCGCTTCGATTGCACCCCTAGTCGTTCCGATTGCAGCATCGGTGCTAATGAAAGGTTAAAAGAGTTGTTAGCCCAAACTAGGGGTAAACTAATAATTCATCCATCACATGTAACCAGATCGTACGCAGTCGTCCACGGTCGCCTTCTCCAAACTTGTCAACCCATCGCAAGGCAGTCTCTTTAGTTAGTTTTCCAGGTAATTAAGGCACATCATATATACTTACATGTCATTGCACATCGGTATATATATCAACAAAACGTCACTGGCAAGCATGTATTACACGCGTTTTCTAATCGTGGTTCTTGCCCAAATTCTTAGATACACCCACCGCACAAACCAGAGGTTTTACGTACTTTTTCACTGGAAACACTTCCAAATCCATGAGGACAAGAGGAGAGATCAAGTTATCTGTCTTTATCATCATCCAAGTCTGCAGAAGCAATAGGGAGGCCAATTTCTATAGGAGGGCAGATGACCTCCAATCTCACTAGAGTTAGAAAGTGTTGGATCTAATATAGCAATCAGAAGGGGTGAATAATGTCTTCAAATTTAACCTTCTAAATAGTATTTCAAAACTTTCACTCCAATTACTTCTGGAAGCTAGGAAGATCATATTTACTCATTAACGAATAACTCACAAAAACGTAAAAGCAAACGAAGTACAACTCCTCTGAAACGATCCGATCACTATGCGAGAGTGGTTGGACCGCTGAGATGTCCATCAAAGCTGACTAGTCTGACCAGCCTCCGGTCGGATCACAGGCCTGGGGGCGGTGTGACCGCACTCCTAATTCTAGAACTGAAAATCAACCAGAGCCAAAATACAAAAGGGCGCACTCTTTAAAACACATCTCCAAATGATTTAAAACTTTGCACATACCTTGCTGAGGATCTTAGTAACCTAATCTATCCAACAATCACATAGATCATGGTCCAAGTTCTAACCTGTTCTCAACACAAGTAAGGTTGCACTAAAACTGGACAAAACTCAAGAACTTGAGATATTACTTGCTCGTGGGTTAAGAATAGTCAAAATAGCTCTAGATAAGTTTCCATATGTCACAATAAGTAAGAACACCTAAACATTTGAAGCCAAAATACTAGGAATAAGAATCACTAGAAAAGCTCCAAATCAAATCAAATCAGGCATCCTTCAAGATATTGCTACAGTTGGTCCCTAGATGAATGAAATGTGATCCTCATGAGGTATCTCCATTACTTACACATCTTTGAAACAAGGCAAGATCAAAAGGGAAGGAGAGAAGATAAACCACCAACCAAACAACTGCAAAATTAGCAAGAGTAAGAACACATCATGTAGGATGAATAAGTTTGATCTATTGCAACTTATAGATGAAAAGTCTACAACTACTCCACCGTGGAGGACAGAGCTCCGTCAAGAGCACTCACCCAAAGCTTCTATTACAAGGAAGTCGTTAACCTCAATGGGTACTATACAATAGCACAACCGGGGAACCCGTTTACCCCATACACATCAGGTTTTAGACTCACACATGACTTATGCATGTTTCTCAAAGTGTATAAGCACAAACCTACTAAGGAGCAAGCTTCTCATCTACTTAGCCTCCTTAGTGTCTTCTTGATCTAAATTGCTCTACCAACGTCCTCCAAGCGTCGCGATTTTGGTCCCATCGCTATTTCCTGTATTTTGGCTTCCCTGCCAAAACACCATCACTTTGACCATAGACCTCACATCTTCCTCAAACCCAGTTCATGGTCATCTCCTTCTTTGCAAGAAATCCCTATGCCTATAATGTGTAGGTTTATCAATGGCCCACACATCGGCAAATCTCTCAGTGTCGATTCTTATCGACCACACCTTACTTACACCGACCGCACCGTTTGATGAACCATTATTCGAACCTTCCCTTCATCATCCCATGTCTTTTCTGTACCTTGCTTGAGCTCAACCATCCCACCGGACTTCCTTGACTGTACCTCAACTCATTCTAGAATCTAGAGCCAAGTCATGTTCCATTCGTCGACCATAGTTGCATCAAAGATTCCTACATATCAAAGACCAATAAATTATTTCCGGGAACAAGTTCTTCATAACTTGACCTATATTAGTCTAAACATGCTTTTATACATTGTGAATGCAATTATCCAAGACTCCAAAACTCAACCCATGACTATTTCTCACAAATATCTAAACCCATATCAGATACCTTCAGTCATAGCTGGTCTAACCAACATTCAGTGGTCTGTCCGACCGCACCAGTCAATCCGGTCGAACCTTGGTAATAGGGGAGCCGGTCAGACCATGGCACTCATACCGATCTGACTTCTCGGCCATACTTGGTAGGACTGCCACCCATTGGCTGGTCAGATTGCACATATTTTCTCTCATGCACACAACGAGCACCTCTTTGAAAAAAGCAATTGCCAACTAGAAATCGGCCACACCGCTCCAGTGACCTGACCGTCACCCAGAGATTGGTCATACTGAACTGGCGGTCAAACCGCGCCCTCAGCCGGTCATATCACCCTTGATAAGCAACAATTCTAAAATTTTGCAAACTTTTATAAATTGAAACTTCAATTCGATACGATTGCTAATTGTTCAATAGAAATGAATAATGGACATTTTGAATATGGTTCTACGGAAAGAAAGCAACGAAGGAACAGCAAATTAACTTGATGAGTCGAGGCGAAACGGCTCCTCCGACGGTCTGACGTTGCTCAGCAAGATCAAGTTGATGAAGAGACTGCCTGTTCTTTTCGGCTTTTAGGCTTTGTTACAATATCTAACTTTCAAATAGAGTATTTTTTTTAAGATGAGATCTACAAGTTGACTGTAGTACATGTTAAAAATTTAATATCTATACCATCCAAAATGTAAGCCCATATCTCTCTGTAATCTCAATCATAAATAGCTAAAATTTAAAATTTCAACCAAAAACTATAAGCCGCAACCATAAAGAATAGGCCTTCAACCGGAGAAAAACGTCAGAATTGCAAAAGTTCAGACCATCAATTGTGGTGTTAGTACAACTTGCAATCAAAAAGATTTAAGAACGACGTTTGAAGTTCATGCAATTCGGGCTGACTATCGCAAGGTTAGCACTACTCTGTTTAGTTGATGCCATGCCATACGCTGATCGATTAGCAGTGCTGCGTGCAGTACAACAGTTTTGTAAATGTCATTCCTGTGTTCCAGTGACAATCAATGTTCCCAATCGATGGAATAAACTCAGCTTATTCGATCATAGTACGAAGGAAGATACAAATACCGTAGAGAAACGTACGTACACACTGACACACGTACTCCAATACAGGGTGCAGAAACCAGTAGCCATGAAAGAAGTAGATACTAGATTGATAGACATAAAACCAGGTGATTAAGCGTTGGACCGAGTTATGCAGCTAGCTAGCCGGACGGCGACTAGAAGCGGTTCATGAGGTCCTTGAACCACTTCATCACCCCGCCCTCCTCTTCCTGCTGCTCGTCGGTCTCCTCCGCGTGGTGGTGGTGGCGGTGGTGGTGATGGAACCTCCTCCTCATGATCGCCTTCCTCCACCGCCTCGCTACCTCTTCCTCCTCATCATTCTCGAGCGCGTCGTTGTCATCGCCGTCGTGGTGGAAGCGCTTCCTCGTCATCTCCTCCTCGTCCTCGTCATCGTGGTGGTGGAACCGCTTCATGGCCCCTGATGCGCCTTCCTCGTCCTGCTCGTGGTCGTCCTCGTGGTGGTGGCGACGGTGGTGGAAGCGGCGGCCGTGGCGGAACCTCCTCCACATCTCCCTCTTCCACGCCTTCACCGACTCGTCTTCCTCCTCTTCTTCGCCATGGAGCTGCTTCTTGCTCTCCTCCTCGATGAGGTCCGGGTGCGAGCGATCGGGGTCCGGCTCCGCGACGGCCTTCACCTCCTTCGCCGCATCCTTTGGCTCCTGTACGTGGGGCAACTCGGCGGGCACGTCGACGACCAGGTGGGTGCGGTTCTCGACAAGGTGGGGAACACCGCTGCCGTGGCGGTGGAAGCGGTACGCGTCCTCCAGGAGGAAGCCGTGGTGACGCGCCCACCAGGGGTTGCGGTGGAGGAGGGCGTGGCCGTGGCGGCACGGGTGGCGGTGGCGCCGGTGGGAGGGGAGGCGGAGGAAGCCCTGGCCTGCCGCAAAACGGTGGACCGGGACCACCGCTTCAGTGTCTAACGCTTCGTCGGTGGCGGCTGGCTTCGTTGGGCCCTGCTCGTCGGAGACGGGCTCCGCCTCGAGGACGCGGCAGTGGGCGACGGCGAGCAGGGAGAGGAGGAGGAGGAGGGCGATGGTTGCTGACAGGCGGGCCATGATGGCTTGCGTGGCAGGAGAGATGTTTCGGACGGAATGGAAACGGAAGGGTATTTGTAGCCGCGGGGCGGGGCCCACAAACGGGCTGTACTTGTGGGGTCCAGTAGTGTACTTGGGGTGGGGATGTACTGGTGAAGGGGCGTTCACTGGACCGGGAAAAATGGGTGCAAGTCAAACGGGTTAGAGCAAGGCTAATAATACAGCATTCAGCTGACTGTATGGACACTTACAATTCATTTATCAATCTATTGATATAGTAGTTTACAGCCAGCTGAAGGCTGTATGATCCACCTCTTTCTCTCACAAAGTTTCTTGGTTCTTGTGCTTCAGCTGGCTGTAAACTTACAGCTCACCTCTCTTCTCTCTTCTCTCTCCTCCCCTCTCTCCTCCACCTCAGCATACAGCCCACTAACAGCCTCTTATTATACCTGCTCTTATCGGATAATGCCCGCTTTGTTGGTGATTCTTGGTGATGGCGGGATGCATAATCCCAAAATCTATTCCAAAGGTCTTTTCTTTTTAGCTTTTTAAAAAATATTTTTTGCTTTTTTACGGTAATTAGTTTTGAATGAAATATATGTTTAAGATGGAGCTTACAAGTTGATTATAGTACACACTATAATGACTTCATTAATATCTCCATACTCTCTCTCATGAATAGTCTAAAAATTATAATCCGCAACTAAAAAGAACTAACCTAAATTTACCAGAAATTTTTTTAATGTTTCAAGAGGGAGAAGAGTTTATCAAGGTGCGTATTAACTATTAAGTAAGAGGATTCACTTAGGAATTTGGTAGCCAATCAAGCATTCGACCAGAACAAATATACCGATTTTAACTACCTATACGTGAGATCGGTATAACATTTTTACCGTGTTCGAAAGAGGATGTTTGGTTTGTAGGATTGTCTCATAAAAAATTGTAGGAAATAAAGTTTCCCTGTATTTTTTGGAGGCATTTAAAGTTTTAAACATAAGGTAGCTTCTCTCTCTCTCTCTCTACCCCTAAAATTCCTACATTTGTCCTATTAGGCAACCAAACAGTTGTTTTGAGCTATTCCTGCCTTTTCGATTCCTCTATTTTCATTTACTACGTTGCAAGTAGGGGCCTCCAACATTGAATGTTTCACTGGACTCGGCAGTTTGTGTATTTGTAGTTTGGTGCTCCATCTCTCTCAAAATCAAGCTTGAAAACCACACTATGTATGTTGCTACATGCCGAGGAATACGACGTGCAAAGCAGCCTTGGAGAAGTTGATATAAAAAAAAATACTAATAGCAACCCAACGAATTTTATGTTTTCTTAAGCCAAAGACATTGGGTGTGTTTTTTTACTACAGTTGATGACTTTTAACCCTAGCGTGAATGCTTGTGAGAATGAATCAAATGTCGATAAGCTAATAAGTCGTTGAAAAGACTATCATGATAAGTCACTTCGAAACGATGATGAAGAAATGTTCCTATTTATTTATTTAGAGAAGTCATAAGCTCTAAACCATAAGTAGGGAGTTCCCCAGACCGCTTCGACTGGACATGCTTCGCCAATGTTTCATAGATAGAATAGAAAAGGGTCACCACCCCCTGATGTGTCCACCCCGGACCCATTGGCCTCCACCGGCGTCGTGCTCAAGCGGGCGCCGGAAAACTCCCTCTACCTACATCCTAGGTAGCCCTCCCTGATGGCATCCCCCTCCAACACTGGTCCCTCTAAAGGCCAAAGGTGGTAAGACCAAAGCCCCACATCTTCCCTCCACAATATAGTCCCTGGGCAGAAGATAGGATCGGCCTCTTACCTAGGTACGGTTGTCGCCGGGCCTCCGCGCAAGCACCCTTGGGGAGGCTGCCCCTTTCACTGGCGGTGGCGCTTGCTATGGCGCCACCTCCATCTTCCTCTATGCTCGATGCTCCTCCTTCTCGATGCCGCCTTGAAGGTCGCCTCTTCCTACCGTCCCTGGAGGTCGATGAAGGCTAGCGCATGGTGCACAATAGGTGCTGTTGGAAGCGAATCGACTCGCGGTCGAAGATGCCAGTGGATTAGAAGCCGGAGATTCCTGTAGACCTTATTGGTCGTTGCTGGAACTACTTGGGCCTCGATCATGTCAAGGCAGACTACAGAAATCCCACACACTGCAGACACTGAAAAGCTTTGGCTACCACGTGAGAGATTGCAAGCACACAAGGAGTCCACCTTAAGGGACTAGTAGGTAGTTGTGCCGCCGTGACTTTCCGACCATACAGACCTCCCCAAAGTCCGCTGCTCATTCTGGTTCCCTCGATTTGTTCGGCACTACAGCTGGCTCTCAGAGCTGTTGAGCCGCCACACCAGTGATGCTCAATGAGGTCTTCATACCTTGTTGTTCCTTCCTCTCCTCCGCCATGCTTGGGCACCCCGACGGGAGGCCAGAGTATGCCATTTGTGTCATGTCACGCACCATGTCGCACGTGGAGATGGAGTCTCACCTCAAACGGGCCTTGGTGGCCTATGTTGGCAGGAACTAGCCATCGGTGTCAAAGGAGGAAGCGTCAATGGCGGTGCAGGAGTGGCTTGGTATTCCTCACTGCGGTTTTTCAGTCCACAACTTTTGACCCAAAGACTTCTTGATTGCTTGCACTTCAGAAGAACTTCGCAATCGTGCTGCTCAGAGTCACTTCATTGAATACTCGCACTTCACCCTGTTCCTAAAACCATGGACAAGGCAGAAGCAGGCTTCCACCACTTTGTTCCTCTTCAAGGTCTCGCTCAACATTGAGGGCCTATTGGTTCATGCGTAGGACTGGCACAAAGTGTCATCCTTGCTCTCGCCGGCATGTTGGATCCAACGCCTTCACCCCAACTCTGCTAGTAGGGAGGCCTTAGCAAATTTCAGGTTGGAAGTCTGGATGGCCGACCCAAATGTAATCCCTAAGCAAGTCTCCTTGCTGATTGTGAAACTAGATGAATAAAACCCTAATCCTACAGATTCAATCTTCGGCAAGCTACTATTGATCATTCATGAGAAGAAGACCTTGTCATACAACATAATCATCCACATTGCAAAGGTAGAGGATTACCACCCCAGTGAGGTCTCGTTGTCTTCTTTAGATCTGTCTTGTCCTTCTAGCGATGGAGATAGTGGCCACGGAGGCTGAATGGAATGGGACCTCATGGTTCCTCGGGTCATGGTCCTCGGTGTTGGTTCTTCTCCTACACCCAGGGACATCCAGATGAGGCGTTGGGGTGACCTGCTTTGAGTGGTGGCAATGGCGGTGGCCATTCACACCGTTGCTCTAGTCGGTGTGTCGATCGCTCTTGGCGTCTCCCAAACCTGCCCTCTTTGTTGTTGTCGGTAGGAGGAGCCAACACGCTAGCCTCCACACCAAACGAGGTGTTGTGGAGTTGTTCTGCTGTCCCCAGAGGCAGACCATCCATCACCGCCTAGCCCGATAACCTCCGTACCAGTCGTCGTGTCCTACCTGGTTGCGGAGTTAGTTTCATCGTCTTCGGTGGCGGACCCTCCTTCGTCACCGGTGGCAGACCTTCCACGCCTTTCACCGCCACAGGCAAAATCCCTTCTGCTGGTCGCTGCAGCTCGCGAGGAGGGAAGCATAGGGGACAAGGTAGGGCCATCTCCACAAGGTAGGACCTTAAGTATGGCTTGGTGGCCCCACGTCTGATAGCTCCTAGGTAGGAATCGACGAGGATCCAGTGCTCCATCGACATGTTAACGCCCCCTTAGTGGATCTCGTGGGGCTCGACACCCACAGCTTGCTCTCTTCTTAGGGCATGGAGCTCAAGGGGAGGATGGTGACTTACTCATGGTGAGCCAGGCTTTCTCCCATCACAGCTACTCCCTGTCTCCCTCTCCTCTTCAGGTGTGATGTGTCAGCCCCTTTGTTAGAAGCTTCCGCCCTTTTCCCAACGGGTAAATCCAATGGGCATTACCTAGAAGCTTCCGGTGCCTCCCTAGAGGGTAAAACTAATGGGCCATATGACGTGTGCCAAATTCTTCATGGCCCACATTCGGAATTCACCAACGGATCCACGACCCACAACCTTAGCCCTCTCGGTTCAAATCCATAGGGTTCCTAGCCTTCTCAACTAGAACCGGCACCCATCAACAACCCTCTCAACAAAGCCATTTCCCGCCTTCCTCAGCCTCTGCTCTGCAACCCTTCGAGCCACTGTCGTCAACCAAAGGTCTGTAGCCCGATCAAGGTCCCACGCTGAAGCAAGCATCTGGCTTCCAAGCCAGCTAAAGGCCTCAACTTCGTCAAGCGAGTGCAATGATGGCTAATAGTAAAGCTTGGTATTATCAAAAGAGAGGATCACCTTGACGATAAAGCGGTGCAAGCTTATGCTTCATTCTTTGATCATCCTCTCGCTCCTCAACACATCGAAGCCCTCGTGGCCCTCTTCAAACTTAGCCCTCTGAACGTCTATGAACTTCCACCGCAGGCCTCGGCCGTTCAACAAACACTGCCTCAAAAAAGCTGAAGTGCTACGCCAAACTTTGGCATTGCTGGTCATCATCCAAGTGAATGTATACTTGTAAAATTCTAGTTTGGAATGTGCGGGGTTTAAACACGCCCGTTCGTTGAAATGTAGTCAGGAACATGGTTGTCAACCATGACCTGGACGTGGTTTGTATCCAATAAACAAAATTAGATGCCATTCTAGCATCTCTTGTAATGCAACTCCTAGGTTTGGTCTACTCTTTCGCTTGCCTACCTGTAGGGGTGGAAAACGGTAACAGATAATTCGTTTTATCCGATATTCGTATCCGAGAAAATGCAAATGTGGCAAGCAAAATCTATATTCGAAAATGTTCGTATTCATATTCGTATTTGAGAATATTCATATTCGCATTCGTATTCGAGAATATTCGTATCCGTATTTGAGAATATTCAAATTTGTATTCGTTTTAAAAATATGGATTCGTATTTGTATTTGAGACTATTCGATCGTATCCGATCCGTTTCCACCCCTACCTACTTGCCTCTAGCACCCGTGGCGGATTACTTAATGCATGGAAGGATTCCTCCATTTCAGCCTCTAACACCATGGTTCACTCTTTATTGGTCACGATTCTTGTGATGTTGCGGGCTAATAATGCCACCAGGTGGCTAACTTCAGTCTATAGGCCGACCATTGACCCCGACAAACATCTTTTTTTAGAAGAACTTCGTTCTATCAGAGCTTCCTACCCTAGACCATGGTTGTCAATAGGGGATTTCAACATGATCCTCTCAACTTTAGACAAGAATAATGCTAACATTAATCGACACTTTCTTGGTGTATTCCAACGCTTTGTCAATGACATGGAACTAAAAGAGCTCCATCTCCATGGTCGCCGCTACACGTGGTCCAACGAGAGGGAATGCCCAACCTTAGTCAAGCTCGATAGAGCGTTCATGTCATTGACTAGGAAGATTCATTCCCTGATGTTGTCATGTGAGTTCAATCGTCATTGATTTAGGACCATTGTCCTCTACTCATCTCAACTGCACACTCTTTTACCTCCAAACGTCGCTTCCACTTTGAGTCATTCTGGCCAAGACATGACAACTACCTCGAAGCAGTCAACAAAGCTTGGCAGTGCGACTCCTTCATCTCAAACCCTCTCAAGCGCTTGGACACCTTATTTAGGAACTTAGCGCACAAACTGTAGAGTTGGGGGACAAGAAAATTTGGTAACATCAAGCTAAACCTGGAAATAGCCAAGGAGATCATCTTTCAGATTGACCACACTCAAGGCAGTTGCCCTCTAACCCATAATGAGAACTGGCTCCGCAAAAACCTGAAACTAAAATGTCTTGCCTTGGCATCTCTTGAAAGATCAATGGCAAGGCAACGCTCTCACATTAATTGGCTCAAAGAGGGGGATGCCAATTTAAATAGTTCCATTTCCATGCTTCTCACCGGCAGGAAAAAAAACTTTATTTCCTCTATTACAAACAACGAAGCAACTTTCACACAAGAACCTCTAATAGCAGAGCAATTCCATGAGGTTTACTCTCAACTCATGGGCAACTGCGTTGACTGAGAGCGTACTCTCGATCTCAACTTCCTCTAGCTGCCCACTATGAGCTGACACCACTTGAAGGCACCTTTCATAGAAGATGAGGTTTGGGGAGTTATTAAGGAACTCCTAACGGCAAAATCCCTTGGCCCGGATGGTTTCACAGGGGCTTTCTTCAAAACAGCTTGGCTAGTAATCAAACCAAGTATCATTGCAGCATTTCAAGCCCTCTTCAAATTGAAAGGCCAATACATACATTGCTTAAATGGTGCCCTGATTACCCTTCTTCCGAAGAAAAGGGACGCTTCGACCATCTCAGACTTTAGGCCAATCAGCCTTGTGCATAGTTTTGCCAGGCTCTTTTCAAAAGGACTAGTACATAGGCTCAGGACCACTTTGTTAAGCTTGGTTAATCCAAATCAAAGTGCATTCATCACTGGTTGAAGCATCAATGACAACTTTCGCTATGTCTAGTTAGCGGTGAAGAGCTTGCAGGCTAAGCGAAAACTGGCTTTGTCGGTCAAGGTGGACATCTCCAAAGCATTTGATTCAGTTTCCTGGCCTTTCCTCTTGGAAGTCCTCATGCATATGGAGTTTAGCCCAAAGTGGCGTGAATGGATATTACTTTTGCTTGCTACTTCATCTTCTAGAATTCTTATGAATGGGTAGCCGGGCTAAACAATAAATCTATGTGGGGGTCTTCACCAAGGAGACCCGTTGTCTCCAATGTTATTCCTCCTAGTCATGGAAGCGTTGAATGCACTATTTTGCATAGCTAGTAGATTGCGAAGTATAACCCCTTTGGAATCCCAGGCTTAAAGAACAAATCTCACTTTATGCCGATGATGTAGTTTGCTTTGTTGCACTGCTGCAGTAGGACCTACAGTCACTTAAGTAGATCCTTCACATGTTTGGGGAGGCTACTGGCCTTTGTGCCAACCTTCATAAGAGCTCAGTGATGCCCATTTGCTACGGAGACTATCATTTAGTGGTGGCCTTAAGCGAACTGCTGTGCGAGCTCTCACCTTTCCCAATCATACCTTGGCCTACCGCTGTCGCTTACTAAATTGACCAAAACACAATTGCAACCTTTGGTCGAAAAGTTAATCAGCAAATTACCAAGCTGGAAAGGAAAACTTCTCTCCTTGGGCGATCGACTTGTCTTGGTCAAGCATGTACTATCCGCGGCACTGTTGTATCACCTACTCTTGCTCGACCTTCCCGCCTGGGCGATCAGGGCCATGGACAAGCACCGGAGGGCTTTCCTTTGGAAAGGCACAGACGCAGTTCGAGGTGGACATTGCTTGGTTGCATGGAGAACAGTGTGCAGGCCACTACCTCTCGGGGGGTTAGGCATCTTAGACCTCAAGCTCATGGGTTACGCTTTGAAATTAAGATGGCTATGGTGGCAAAGAACAGATCCCTCGCGCACATGAACTACTCTGCAATCCTCCACTGATCTAGTCATTCAACAGATGTTCGATGCAGCAATAGAGGTGTGGATTGGAGATGGGCACAATACTCTCTTCTGGATGGACAAGCGGATAGATGGAAATTCTATGGAATTTTGTTGGCGTACCCTCTGGAACCTTGTTTCACCGAGCGCCAGGAGATTGACTACTATTGCCCAAGCTGTCAACCTCAACGCTTGGATCAGGGATATCTTTGGGGCACTAACTGCTAAGGCTCTTGCTCAATACTTCCAGTTGTGGATTTTAATGCGCTCCGTGATCTTGCAACCACAAAATCACGACAAGATGGTTTGGAGGTTTAGCTCTTCAAGCGAATGCTCAACAAAAGTCTGCCTACAACGCGTTCTTCTTTGGGGGAACCCTTTTTGCAAGCTACAAGCAAATTTGGAAAAGTGCAGTGTCGTTGAAATGCAAATTCTTCGCGTGGCTAGCGGTCAATGATCGATGCTGGATGTTCGATCACCTTGTGCATCGAGGGCTGCTTGTGCAGCCAATATGTGCCTTCTACAATCAGTAACGTGAAAGCATGGACAATTTACTACTGCACTGTTAGTGGGTGGAACAAGCGTGGGCCAGATTATTCAGCATCTTCACTCCTTACCAGGCCCTGTGAGTCCAGGACGACACATTATTAGACTGTTGGTCAAGGTGGTGGACGTGCTTACCCAGAACCAATCGAAAGGCTTTCGACTCAGTCGTCATACTCTTCTGCTGGACCATTTGGAGGGAGCGGAACGCCCGCATCTTTGACAATTTGACCTGGGCGATCGTAGCCCTCCTAAACGACATCCTCGATGAACTAGACTGCTACCGTTGGGCCGACGTAGGGTGGCTTCCGCCCACCCAAAGAATACCCCCTTAGTCCCCTGGGGCTGCTTAGTGGCGTTGCTTCTAATCTTGCGTATGTGCTGAGGTTAGCTAGTTCGGACGCATAGGCGCCTATCTTATAATCTATTCACACATCTGTGTCAATCTTTTTATCTATCTTAATACAACGGCGTGTAATACTTTTGCACGCTCTCTAAAAGACGTGCAATGCTTTTGCGCTCTCCCTAAAAAACCATAATCAGGACCTTGTTCCACTAGTGATGCTACATGAGAGACTAGGTTGCTCTTGCTCGAAACGAAGCAATGACACCTACCTGTGGGTCAACTAATTTTGCATTACACATATAAATTTGCATTACACATATAGCGGTCGGGATTTTTTTGTCATTCTCATATGTATTTTTGGTGTGCTGACAGAAGATAATCCAATTTAGATAACGCGCCGCTATGTCCATTTTAGATTTTTTTTTTGTTCTTCTTCTTCCGTACTGCAGTAGAAAGCATTACGCTAATGTCATTTTCACGTGACCGAAGATCAGCCTAGCGGTTTTATACTTTGGCTTATACTTTCTATTGCAGTAGAGCATATTTAATATTTAATGTTTGGAAGGTTTGATTGAATCTCTCTAGCTACCAAAAATACTTGTAGTTAGAACATCTCCAATAGTGACTTATGAGCTAGCTCTAAGCATATTATTTCATATTTTAATAGAAGAGAGAGAAAAGCTAGCTCTTGATCAAGAGTTAGGCTCATACACACATTCCAAGATTATATGAGAGTGTCATGTGAGGCTATTTATGTTATCAGCTATGTGCTAAAAGTTAGTACTATTGGAGAAGTTGTCTTAGAGGTAGTACCTAGCTCAGAGCAAGTACAATAGTATAGCCAACTAGTGGCTATAACACTTGTCAATTTCATCTATAGTCTTCAAAAAAATAGTTCATATAATAAGGTAGCTATTACAATAACTATTTGGCCCCACGTGTAAGAGAGTGAAATGCATATTTTTACGTGCTATAGCTAGCTGTAATTTAGTAGCCAGCTTCATTCTCTCTTTTCCTTTCTCTCTCTGCCACGTAAGATTTAGTTGATATTATATTTGCTATAATCTGCTGACTAAGCTTTATTATACCTGCTCTTATACTGTTGAAGATGCTCTTAGGAATTGAGCGTCTCGTTACTTGATCTGCACATTTTGTCGGTCCGGAAACGAACCCATGGAATTGTGTTTGCGTATGTAGTGACGTCAGTTATCTCGTGAATAGGAATAATCAAATGCATAGGTCGAGGTTTGTGTCGGCAACAATAGCTAAGCTAGCGAGCCCAACTGCTAGGCTTGCATCCATGCGACCCCCTATATCTTAAGGGAGGAGCTTACTTAGGCATAGTAAATAGCAAAGATTAGATAGGTCCCTTGATTCTACCGGCAACAGCAAGGATCGATATCCAGACCATATCGGCAACAGCAAGGATATCCAGACCATATCGGCAACAGCTTTTGGCGAAGCAGACGGAGTAGTTAACAAAAAATAACGTAACGTACACTGTCTGTTGTCGCTAGTGATAGGCTCCTTCACTGGCTAGTACCCCTCCATCTCACAGTATAAATTCGGCATATATATATATATATATATCTTTAAAAAATGTTAGTTAAATAATGTTTAATAGAATTATATCAGAATTGCTTATATTAGATAGACATAGGCCCTATTTGCTTTCGCTTTAATAAGCTATTTTTCTACATTACCTAACTTTCAAAAGGAATATTTTTTTTTTCAAAACGAGGTCTACTAGTCAATTATACTACACACTATAGTAACTTCATTTATATCAACCAAAATCGCGTGTGAGTCTCTCTACAACTTCTCTATAAACTGTTACATTCATAAACCAAAATTAAAAGCCATCAATAAAAATAAATGTGACCATCCCTATAGTACTACTCTTTCTATTAGAAATAAATATAACAAAATGTTATTAAATATTACTTAAATAATATATCTCTTAAATATATTTATCGAAGTTATACTGCGTAACGGAGGCAGCAGTTAACAACTCGAGATGATGACGCTCTTTCTTTAAGGTGACTGATGTGTGGACCCCACGGGCTGCTTTAAGGTCTTCTAAGGGCCCATGCACGATCAAATTTCAGCCCGCGGTTGTAAAGCCTCGGCTTCCGTCGTGTTCGGTTCGCTCGTACCAAGTCCGTGGCTTCCACCGTCCCTCCGGCCCAAGTCCTTGCTACGTCTACGTGAGCTACCACCGAATTAATTCGCAGCTTATCGCATGATCTCCTCGGCCGGATGCTCTGGGATTAGCAATTTTTTGTGATTCTTATATGTGCTTGTCACTGGTAAGTGTTAATTAACCAAACTAGATGTACGTACATGATGGTAGTTTTCACCGAAACAAAATGATATGATATAATTTTTAGTTTTCAGGCAACTTGGATGGCATTTCCAAGTTCCAACAATGAGCAAGAGCAATGAATCGCAACATGCACAGGATAGAGATAGATAAGTAAAAGGAGTTATTCTGTAATTGCAAACGGAAAAAAAGGAACAACCATTCTTCTTGCAATTTTTCTTACATCTTCTTGTTATTTACAGGGCCTGAAACAGCATGATCAAACCCTGTACCGATTTATACATGGCTCCTTCCAAGTTAGCCTTCAGAAACTAAAAAAAGACTAGAGATCCTTCGAGTGCAATCGCAGGAACCCATCAAAAGCATGAAGCTTTGTTGTATCAATCTTCTCATGTCTCATGATGATTAATTAACTTAACCATTGCGTACTCACTCTCAGGGAGGTATAAAAATAAGCAGCCTCCTCTCATCTAGCGGCGGATCTAGAAATGGAGCAAGGGAGGTGCAAAGTTATGATAGATTAGGGGTGAATTTTTTTGGACTTCGACTTATAGCTGAAATTTTTGAATTCTATACTGTTCACGAGAGGCCGTATATAGAGGGAAATAGTCACATATAATTTTGGTCAGTATAACTGAACTCAGTAGAGATTATACTATAATCTACCTGTACACCCACCTAAAAATGCACCGTTTAAAAGTTAGTTACTATTGCAGCAAGCCAAAAGGCCAAAGTCTAAGTGGTGCCGAACCCACCCTAGAAGCCTCACTAGATTGCAATTAAACTACATCATAGCAAAAGTACACAACCACTGATACAACAACTGATATTACAGTGAAATAAACAAATGACATTGAAAAAAATATTCTAGCCAAAATAAATACCCTATTAAGATTCGGTCCACCAAACCATCATGACATGTCTCTATGCTACATTGGCACCATCTATATTGAAATTTGGTCAAGCATTACAGCAACCTGTATAGACAAAATAACATATATAAATCATAAATTAGAATAAAAAATGATATAAACGGTAAATTCACAAATACAAAAACATACCACTAAGTTCTAGCATGAGGTAATTTATTCCAACGTGACTTCATACTTTGAAAACGCTATAAAATGCTATTATCTTTAACTGCTGCAAACATATCTCGCTCAATATAGCATACCATGCTATCATTTATCGATTTGTTGCTTATTTTATTTTTAGCTCAATCTTAATAATATTCATAACAGAAAAGGTTCGTTCGTCTGTTATTGTTGCCATAGGCAAAATCAAGGCAATTTTAATGAGCCGATACACCATAAGTAACATGTGTGTCCATCAGTTTGAACCATCTTCACAACAAGTTTCCCAAGATCATTACAATTTGAGAAATTCATCATCTCTCACATCAACAGTTAATGCATCAACTTGGTCCTTTAGGACTACACAATCATATTCAGAGAAGTCCACAACATAAATCCTAGCATGGTGGATTAGTTGTCTTCATTAAAGTTGGTAAAATAATTCTTCAGATCAAGACAAGCAAATATCTCAATAACTGAGTTGATCTTTCAGCAAAATAATTAGTTAACTCAGTAAGAATTTCATCAAGCACCACATTAAAAATTTTATAATGGAAATGATAGTAGTAACTTACCAATTTGGCACCACGACACATTGAGTGACCCATAATTATTGGTATTGTATCTTCCATATTTGACACAATTATGTTCCTTTTAGATAGAAGCTCTTTAGCTATTCAAAAAGATCATCTCAACCATCTGTGTCCTTATGTCATTCATATTCTTCAAATAGGAGCAAAACTGAAAATCCTTTGCTCCGATAAACATTTGAGTTGCTATTGGTGATGCTTGGTCTGCCATCCTTAACATCCCCTCAGTATCAGGTGCGGCTAGGATGTTAAGACTCCAATATTATTCTGTAGTGGGTGCTAAAGAGGAAAGAAAGATCTGGAGTAAACTCCAAATATTGGAGGGATGTGTGCTAAGAAAAGAACTCAATAGGCTGGAGAGACACCTCACACGGACCACCGCTCACTTCGATACGTGGCGTCATGGGGATGCTTCAAAGTAACCGACACTTAAACTGGCATCACCAATCTCAACACCCTCCCTCCACTGCTAAATCCTAATCTGCCTTACCAATTGGACTACCGATGATTAGTTCCTTTCTTTTGAAATTATGTTTAGATCTTTCTAGCTAGTTGATACTCTCTCTAGTCCAAATAGATGTTTACTTAGTAAAGCGAATTGAGGAAGACACGACAAGGTAGAACATAACATCAATTTTATTTCTTCTGTCACTAATTCAGCAGGACTTGGCAGCCTGTTTAATCGCTCGCACATACAAACTTAATACAAAGACATGGATAGGCCGATGGAATGGGTGGTTGGATCAGGAGCGAGACCATCTATGTGTCGATCTATTTGGTGGTGACGGCGATCTTCATGCCCTGCTCGCAGTGGCCCGGGAGGCTGCAGATGAAGAAGGCCTTGGCGCCGCCGAGCTTGATGTGGTCGTCGCCGGAGGTGTAGGTCCGGGCGACGCCGCCGGGCTTGCAGGAGTAGTACGCGCCCTCGTCCACCTCCACCACGTTGTGCGACTTCGCGTCGTACTTGAACACTGCATTCATGAATTAGATGAGATTAATCAGATCATGCATCCATCCATTGTACGTTAAGCATGGTTAACAACTCGATCCACTCACCGAGCACATCCCCGGCCTCGATGGGCTTGCCCTTCTCCCAGCCGGCGATGCCGAAGCTCCATCCCTTGTCGTCGCCGACGATCCACTCCTTCTTGCCGTGCACGACGGTGGCCGCGCAGCACAGGGCCAGCAGCAGCCCGAGGACGGCGGCACCAATGCTTGCCCGTGTCATTGATGCTGATCTTGTTCTTATCGCTATTGAAGCTCACAAGAACAAAACCAGAATTAAATTGCTGCTCGTGTGAAGGTTTGTGTTGGGTGTGGGAGGCCTCCTTTTATAGGCAACTCAAGAGGCTGGCCACGACTGTTAATGTGCTCACACAAATGAAAATCTTCCTATAGGATTTACGAATCAATAAATTGGATACCAGAACTCTATAGTAGCATTTGTTGATATACATTAATTGGATGAGATGTCAGATATGGCTGGTTACAAGGGATTGGAAGAGATAATTTTTGCACCTTGCAAAATAAATGCAATTGACGGGCAACTTATGGGATCAAATCTTTCAAATTATTTGTCATTCCCCTTTTAGGGATTTGTTACCTTCTTGTAGCAAATAATTAATTCGTAGGAGAAATGAAAATGTACCAAATGTATGCTGAAGTACAATATTCCATCATCTGTGTGCGTGTCTCTAATCATTCCGTGGCCCGGTTCAAAACGCGTGAATTATAAAAAAAAAATTGTATGAAATTGAGCAATTCATACGAAAGTCTATTGTTCCAAATGGGCAGTGCGTGTTTGCATTGATCCTTAGCAACGGCAGTAAAAAAAATCGATAGCGTAAATTTTTTTTAGATGCTACTCAGAACCTGCATCGTTTCTGTTGAGATCTTGCATTCTGTAATACTGCTGAGCCTAATAAGAGCAGGTCCAACAGGTAATGTAAATATCATTCCAATGCTATTTTAGATTATTTAAGGGCTAATTAGTCCTCCAACAGGTACTGTACACGTCTCGCTATTTTGCCTCGCTCGCTATTCCTTTGGTTCTGCAGTGTATTCCTGGCGTACGGACTTCGCTCGCCAATTGCCTCCCTCGCGCGCTCTCCCGGCGAAATCGCCCTCCTCCCGCGTTCCTTCCCGCGCGCCAATTCACCTCCCGCGCTCCCGCTCGAGCTCTTCCCGCTGGCCCCTTCCGCTGCCACCTTCCCCCTGCCCCGCCTCACCCCTGCACCCCCCACCCGCACACCCCACCGCTCTGCCGCACCACCGGGTCTGCATCGAGGAGGCAGGCAGCGGACGAGCTGCCTTCCGGCGGGCCGCCGAGGGAACCGCAGGGTGGCGGCGGAGCTGCCTTCCGGGGGGCCGTCGTGGGAAGGACCGCCTTCCGGGGGGCCGCCGCGGGAAGGACAGGCCGGCGGCGGAGATCGTCCACTATGACGCCAGGAGACATCTATCCTCCCTAGGCGAAAGGACCTATCCAATTTGTGGAGGCCGAAGCGTATGAGGTTGAAGACGGTGGCCAGGACCTCGCAGCCGGTGGCGTGGAGGTCTCATCCCAGTACGAATCATCAATTCCTGAATATGGGGATGGGTATGCAATCCCTAACCAATTTGGAGGTACAATTTTCATCATTGACCAAACGATTTGTGCTGATTTTTACGTGGTGAATAGAGTATCTATTATGTGTAGAAAGCAATTTATAATCTTTTGTAGTTTTTGTAGTTTGAGAGCTATCTTCTGCTTGTTGGCAAGCAGTCAAGCAACTATATTTTCTTGAGCTAGAATAAATGACCAATCATACCAGTATTTTTCTATTTGTACTGCCTTCTGAAAGTAACAATGGTATGCCAAACAATGAATATTATTGCTGTGCTGTATCAGGTAACATGCCAAACAATGGTTATTTTAGCTCCGTGTTGAATCCAGCCAACAATGAGACATTCTTAGAGGAGTTGGTGAATCAAAATGAACCTTCATGTGGGGTCAATGATCAGTCGTCGCAACCAATGCCACAAAGTAGCGTAAATCCTGGAAAAGGATCCAACAAAAGGACCCACAATTTCAACCAAGAGGAGGATGAAATGTTATGAGTTACATGGGTCAATGTTTGCATCGACCCTATCCACGGCATTGACCAAAGTTCGGCCACATGTTGGAATAGAATGCTAGAGTACTACAATGCCCACAAGAAATTTGCTGCTGTCCGTAATGCAAATTCCCTACAGAATCGATGGTCCGGGATACAGGCTGCTGTGAGCAGATTTTCAGGCTGCTACTCCCAAATTGAGCGGGCTAATCAAAGTGGTGTAGTCATCCAAGACACAGTAAATAAAAATCGCATGTACGAATATTTAAAATTACGCAATATAATATTATATGTTAATGTTGTTCTATGTTTTCAATAGGTTCTTGAAGCGAAGGAGCTTTACAAGAGGACTCATCCCAAGAATGAGACTTTCAAGTTAGAGCATTGCTGGAGATATCTTCGTGATCAACCAAAATGGCAAGACAAGGAGAAAGAGATTTCACAGAAGAAAGCACCAAAAAGGAAGAAAATTTCAGTCACAGATGCAACTCCTGTCATCGATCATACAACTGATCTGGACGAGCCTAGCACTGAACGGCCAGAGGGCAATGCAACACGGCGCCCCATGGGTAATAAGAGGGCAAAAGAAGCTCTGAAAGGTAGTGCTTCGAAGGACCGTGTCTTGGATGCGTTTGAGAGTATATGGGAAAAGAAGAAAGAGGTTGATTCAAAGAGGGATGAGAACTTCAGACTTTTATATGAGCTAGAAAAGGAGGAGTTTGAGCACAAGCGAATGTTAGATGACGAGAGGATAATGACAATGGATATTTCAAACATGTCTGAGCATCAACAATCCTTCTACATGCATTTGAGGGAGGAAATAATTCAGCGCCGTGGGTTAGATGGTGCTGATGTTTAGTCTTAGTCTTTTCAGAAGACTTATGCCTGTTAGCAGTATGATATTTTTAAATCAGTTTTATTCCAGTTATGTTTGTAATAACGTGTGACACGGAAGTGCGTGTTTTCTGCTATCTCGTCCATTTGTTATTTGGTTTGAACTATCAAGTCTTGGGGTCACAGATGAATATTTGGTTACTCAATACCTGTTAAGTAAAGGGCATGTTCCTGTTATATGATTATTCATGCATGTTCCTGACTTCCTGACAAGTAAAGGGCATTTTTTTCTTTTTTTGAAACTGAGAAGTTCTCTAAACTGGGAAAATATTTTGTACTCTGTGTTGGACTGCTTTAATACTACTCACTTGGAGAATGAGAAGACTCAATCTATGAGCTGAACGTATAAAATGTAATACAAATTTCAAATGTTCCGAATCAAACGTGGTACTAAATAAATACAATTTGACACTCAATATTGGTCTCCATGACGTTGCCAGAGATGCTCTATTAAGTCTTCCTGCAGCTGTGTGTGCACTTCCTTGTCTCTAATTCTCATATGTGTCTCCATAAACTCGTGAAGCTGGGGAGTGCGCTCATGTGAAACCGACACAGTTTCTCCGATGCCGATGTAGTTAAGATCGGTTTGTGAATCTTTCGCCTTCAATGATCATGTTATGCATTATGACACATGCTTTCATTATCATGGCGGTGTTCCTTCATCCCAAAATCTAGCAAGACCGCGCACGATGGCGGCGAGATTGTAACACACCAAAAGCTCGTTCGACATCCTTCCGGCATGCTTCTTGAGCTTTAGCAAAGTATTTCCTCTTGTTTCCCATTAGCGAGGGTATTGTCTTCACGAATGTTGCCCAATTAGGATATATACCATCGGCCAAGTAATATCCCATCGTGTACTCGTGTCCGTTGATGGTGTAGTTCACTTTTGGAGCTTCGCCGATTGCCAACTTCTCGAATAATGGAGAACGTTGAAGCACATTGATGTCGTTGTTCGACCCAGGCAGACCAAAGTATGCATGCCATATCCAAAGGTCCTTAGACGCGACAGCTTCTAAAATTATCGTTGGCTCCTTCACATGTCCGCAATACATTCCTTGCCATGCTTTTGGGCAATTTTTCCACCTCCAATGCATACAATCAATGGACCCAAGCATACCAGGAAAGCCTCTATCATTTGAAACAGCAAGTAATCTAGCGGTGTCATTCGCATTGGGTGATCGCAGATACTCCTCGCCAAAAACATCAACAACAGCTGTGACAAACCTCCGTAAGCTCTCAATAGCAGTGCTCTCACCAATCCGTACGTAATCATCCAACGAGTCGGCAACTACTCCATATGTTATCATCCAGAGAGCGGCAGTAACCTTTTGCAGACTAGTCAGACCAAGTTTGCCTGCAGCATTCCTTTTCTGAACAAAGTAGTCGTCATGCTCTTCTATTGCGCGCAAAATTCGTAAAAACAGTGGTCGACGCATACGAAACCTATGAACATCAATAAAGTTCTTATTTATAAAACTGTATTAACCAAAAAATAAACTAATATGTAATATTGGCGAACTAACCTTCGCCTGAAATAATTGGGACCATAAGTAGGATGTTCTGAGAAGTAGTCTTGATGTAATCGCATATGTCCTAGTTCTCTTTCACGATTAAGAACCTGATGGCCCTGAACTGATCCACCAGGCTGTGAGTCTTCCGAATCCTCGCCTTCAATGAGCAATGCTGTAGTCGCCGCTTCAAATAAAAAATCATCATCATAACCATCTAACAGGGCTTGTCGCAAAGCTCGACGCCGTCTCTTGGACGAATCCATTGGGCACGACAACTCTGTACATGATGAGGTGGAAAGGCGCAAACGGAATTAAGAGATCAAATCATATAGTTAGGGTATGAATTCCATGATTACTACAGATCACATAATGGTAGAGGCAAGAAATAAATTATTAGAACAAATCTTCCTTTGCACATATGTACAATGCACGGACTGTCCATGGAGCAGGACTAGCACGGCTGCATGGTGCGGTAGCATGTGGAGTGAGAGAGGAGATCGATTGCCTGCCAGATGGAAGAGTACGTGACGAGGAGTCGAGGACGCGTTACCGGACAGCGAGGCTTCTCCGGACTGCGCTGCTGCGATGGACAGGATGGGATCGCCCTGCTGCGGCAATGGACAGGACGGGATCGCCCTCGACGCCTGCCACGAGGACGCGGTGTCGACAGGACGGAGGCGAGGACGCGGCCTCGATAGGACGGGATCGCAGCGCTGCGGCGATGGACAGACCCGATCGCCCTCGACGCCTGCCGCGAGGACGCTGCAGCAAACAAGATCGCCGACCTTGCAGTGATCGCGATCGCCCCAGGACAGCGCCCGTGCGTGTGGTCGTGACTCGCGAGTCCAGGCGTGACGATATGCTGGCCGACCTCAACTGCCCAGATGCAACGGCCCAAGCCCGATTTGAAATTGTGATAATCCAAAATAGAAAGGCTGCTGTAGAGGGGGATGTATAGGAAGTATAGATTAGCCTTTTGACTCTCTAAATATGAAGTTTAGCCTACCTATTATGGATTATCTCTTGGAGATGCTCTAACTCTGGTAAATCTACATTCGCAAAACGGTCTCTAAAATTGATTTTTTTTACCGTTACTTTATATCACGGTATATTATTAGTAACTACAAAATTACTATGATTCTAACGTACATACTTTCAAATACGATTCTAAAAACCATATGATATCCATATTGGCAACAGCTTTTCGCAAAGCGGACTAATTAACAAACACATCGCTATTAGAGAGGAGAAAATTGGGTATATAGCACCAAAAGATACTCAGTTTTGAAAATTACCACTGAAAATTGTCAGTTCACTTGAATACCACCTAGTTTTCTCACTCATCCAAAATGTCAATTTTGTCAAATTACACACCGCTGCCTTAAGCCATCACGCTTTTACCCATTTTATGTCCTTCTATCCCTTTTGTCCTGCCTTCGAAGTTGGAACCTCGTCCAAGAAAATAGCTGACACAATTAATGAAAACTTGAGTCCAAGGCAAGAACACAAGAAGGGCATCTCGGGGTGATCAGCACACCACAGCAACATTGCCGGGTGAACCAGAAGTCCAGAACACCCAAAAGGAGAAAGAAACCAAGAGGAGCAATAGGTTTAAGGCTAATTAGTTATCTACACAACTAAACAAAGGTTACCGAGTATGAAAACTTTTGAGTCCAAAGCAAGAACACATGAAGAGCATCTCGGGGTGATCAGCACACCACAGCAGCGTTGCCGGGTGAACCAGAACACCCAAAAGGAGAAAGAAACCAAGAGAAACAATATTTTTAAGGCTAATTAGCTATCTACACAACTAAACAAAGGTTACCGAGTATGAATAGGATAGAGTAAAATGCATGGAGGGTGATTGAACTTATTGCCTTGGTTCAACTGAATCATGGTACTCTCAAAATGTATGTAGGGATCACTGGTAGGCATTAAGAGATTGGGTCAAAAACGCACACGCAGGACACTTGTCGGACATGTGGCATGCCAACTCAACAAGATCGACACGTGAGCAGCAAATTTTTCAGAAGAACCCCTATCCGTTCTTTCCTTCCTCCCATCCACTCCATCTCTCTCCACATGTTCTCCTGTGCTCTGTGCTGTCTCCCCGTCGTCAACCTATCCGACCCGCTCGTCGGATCTGATTGACGTGCATGTCCTCGCACCCTGCCACCACCCAACTGCCCTTGCAACGTGAAAAACCGAAGATGACAATAGAGAAGATGAATGATGCCTTAAAAGTTTTTCTAAAGTATTCACAATTCTTAACTCTAATAGCTAGAGAGTTGTGAAGATTAAGAGAAACAGCTACGACAAAACTCAGCAGAAGAAATTAGGAAAATCAGAACTACCGACGTTATAATCGCGATACTACCATTGTGTGGTAGTACCAGTGTTATATCAGCGGTACTACCAGTCCCTCCAGAACAAGGCCTAGATGGGTAGTACCGCTCCCTCCGTTATCAATCTTGTTATCAATGGTATTACCGCTCCCTCTATTGTGCGGTAGAAGCGGTGTTATAAATCTTATTATCAAAGTGTCTAGATAGGTGGAGATATATTTTTAAGGATTATCTCTATCTCTTGTACGTTCTTGGTATAATAAAATCACAAGAAGGGAAGAAAAGAGATCAAAACCAACCAAAATCAAAAGCACATCAATCAAAAACAGGAGACTCAAAGAGATGCACAACGATTGATGTATTGCTTACTTAAGAAGATAGGTTTTACAACCACTCCTCCTTGGAGGACAAAGAGCACACAAGACACTCATTCTAAAACCCTAACCCTATAAAAGTGAGCACTAAAGATGGGTTGGATGGTTAACACATATCTTCATACCAACCCCTTTTTATATATGGGCAACCAGCCATCTATTACCCTCAGTGGATCCTATGCACTATTACAATGGGAAAAACTGTTAACCCTACACACACGGGTTTTACTCACACAATTTCACTTATACACGTTTTTTAAAGAGCATAAGTTCATATCCGCTAAGTCCTTCGCTTTGATTCGTTTTGATCGAACCAACTTCTCCTTGACCTAAACTGCTCTCCAATGTGTCGCCTATGCGCTACGGTTTTGATCCAAGATGGTTTTAGCTATTTTGGTCAAATTACCAAAATACTCTTCATTGACCCGGTCCTCATCTTCCATTGAAAGCAATCACCATACTTGCCACATGTAGGTATACCACTAGGTTACCACGTGTCATCAAGTCTCTCCTGTTCCGGTTCCACCAAACCATGGCTTATTTGACCCGTGCAAGCTACATGATGCCATACTGCCATTTGAACTCGCCTTCCACATTTCTCGCCTTTCTTGTACTATGCTTGAGCACACCATCTCACTCGACATGAGCCTAGCCCAAATCCTCGTCATTGACCACAAAGAAATCGTTTTTAGGCACAAGTTCTTCATAACTTACCCTACGTTAGTCAAAATATGTATCATGCAACATTAATGAAAAGACCTAGGTCACCTTAACTCAATCCATGACTTAATTCCCAAAAATTCTGTTTTTTAGGAAAATCAGTAGTACTGCACTTAACACGCTTGTACGACTGCACTTCAGTACTACCGCCCCCGAGCTAGTCCTCTCTAAAAAAACATACTGTCGTGAAGTTGGAGCTACTACCTTGCGTTACTACTGCCCAAACACTTGTGGTATGACCGCATTCACAACTGTGGTACTACTGATTTTTCTAAAACTTTTAGAAAACAGCCCAAATCAAATGCAATCTTTGTAAAAACATTTGATCAATCCACGAAACTTACAATGGTTCATCACAACACTACCCTGGACCATCTCACATGGTCCTTTAATCTCCCCTTGATGAACTCATTGGCAATTCTTCAAAAATGCTAATTTGAGGTGGTTTTAGAAAAGGAAAGAAGAATTTTGCAAAGAGAGCTCCAAATGGTCAAAATAAGATTGTGAAGAGGTAAACATGACCATTTGAGACAGAGATAGATAGAAGCTACTAAAAATGATAATTTTTCACAAAAACTTCATATCTACCAGAAGTGTGGGGAAATCTCACTTTAGGTCCATACTAAAGAACAAGTGTTTGATGTGACCTTAGTCATAGTGAGAAGTAATATAAATATCAAGAAAATCACAACAACACAAAAAGGCTCCAAAGATCAAGTTTTTGTACGAAAACTTCAAATCACACTCTAGATGTGCATTTTTAACGATGTTTCTCCCCCTTTGACAATGGAATCATCAAAATGTATGTAAGAAGATAGAGCATGACTAGAATGAAGTGACTGCATTTTATTCATTTAAAGCATTAGGAGCCATGAAGATTATCCAAAGTGACTTTCTAAGGATTACACCAAGCCATAAAAAGTGAAAATGCAATCTAGATCATGAGAAACCATATATAGTTAAGCTAAAGCTAAATAAGCCATGATATAAAATTAAATAGACTTTAAACATGTCAAGGTGTCCAGAAATGAGCCAAGTCATGTCAATATACTAAATGGAACCAAGAAGCTACCATTGAGTCAATTTATAGTGCTATAAATTCAAATTTGAAACAATTTGTTCAAGCACTTGATATCACTTATAATTGAGCAAATCTAGCACATTTGGCAATTTTTAAGTTTATTTTTTGGTTTTAGCTGAGTTTCAACCATTTTTCACAAAATTTGTTTTCTTGGTCATGTGCTAGATCTCAAGCCTTATGCGACCACTCCAAGCAAGCAGCTCAATGAAGTGATCTTGGTCATCCAAAACTCTCCTCTGAGTTCATGCCTAGTGCAATGGCAAGCTGTCTCATGAGAAAGAATTGGTGAGATCAGCTTTTCCCACAAAAGAGATCATTTTGCATTTCCTGACTTAGTTCAATAACAACGAGCTAATACTAACTCATGCTTCAACAAGAGTCATAAAAAATGATGTCATTCACATTCACTAAACTAGGAAGAAATTACTACCATGCTTGAGGATGAACAATGTCTTGTCTACCTTAGCTATCTCAAACCCATTTTTCAATAAGAATGACTTAAACCTAACATACCAAGCTCTAAGAGCTTGTTTAAGGCAATATAGTGCTTTGGATAGTTTGTAGACATGGTCTAGGAACTTAGAACTCTTTAACCCAGGTGGTTATCTCTAAAATCATTGAGAAAGACACTCTTAACATCCATTTAATACAATCTGAAAGCTCTAGAGGCTACAAAGGCTAAAAGTATACTAATGGCTTCTAATATAGCAATTGGAGTAAAGATCTCTTTAAAATCTAAGCCCTCTACCTTAGTAAAGCCTTGAGCTACAAGTCTAGCCTAGTTTCTAACCACTACCCCATCTTCACTTTGCTTCTTCTTAAAAACCCATTTAGTTTCTATTATGTTCTGACCATTGGGTGGCTCAACTAAGGTTCAGACCTTATTTCTCTCAAAGTTCTCTAACTCCTTATGTATGACATTGATCCAAGAGTCACTACTAAGTACATGAGTGACATCATGGGGCTCAAAGAAAGCAATAAATACAGAATGAGCAACTGAATCAGGATAATAGAACCTAGAGCGAGTTACTTGCTCATAAAGTCATTCGATCATCAGTTCAGGATGATGCTATCACTCACGATGTCAAGGTAGTCTTGGGGGAAAAACAACCTCTATATCATGGGTTGTGGAGGCAAGAGCACCCTATGTTGAAGGCGACGTGAGAGCAGGCTGTCCAACTGAAGGTGTAGTGGAAGAAGTAGGTGCTCTAGCTAGCTAGAGTAGAAGTAGATCATCAGCCTTACCTTCTCCATCGGACTCCTCAAGGAAGAAGTTCTCTGAATCTTCCCGGACTAGGGCCACATATTTAAGCAAGAAGTTGTTGTTGAATCAAATTGTGCCCTTGGTCATTATGGTACCAGTAGAAGCATCCCCAAACGTGATCAATTCATCGGCAGATGCACGAGTTAGAGAGGAGAACCATCTTGAATCCCTAGTCATGTGTCGAGAATAGTCAAAGTCCACTAGCCACACACTCTCCGTCCTCCCTCACTAGACCTACAGTACATGAGAAGAAACAATTGATGTCTCAGTACTAGGGTTAGTAATAAAAGACTTAGGAATCCAGTACCAAGACACGTGATGAGTAGAAGCAGTAGCACTAGTGTTAGATGCTGAAGCAAATGCATGATGATGCAAAGCCTAACTCCCTGAGGATGCATCCCCACACAAGCTCTACCTAGACTCCCCCTGGTCTCTCGCCTAGGCCTAACAAAAACCTAGCGCTCACCCTGTCTAGTAGGCACTCGTGGACCTATCCTGCCCCATTATAATCAAGCCCTAGATGAGAAGCTGACTTGGACCCATCAAACAAGTTATCTACAATCCTAGGTCTGATTGAGGTTTTATGGACTTTGTAAGTTACAGCCTTACAGGAGGATGCCTAGCTTTAAGGGCTCTCTCTCTCTCTATCCCTCTTCCCTTCTCGACCCACCTGAAGCAGAACTAATATAAATGCACACCTCTCTTACAATAGGTGTAATAGCATTTAACTTGATGAGGAGTCTCACCTGAACACATGAGAAGCACCTACTATGATAGAGTGACTCTGTGCAAAAATCAGCAGACTTGAAGATAGTCTTTCCTAGTTTAATAATTGACTTAAATAGGCCATTCTCTAGAGCTCTCACTACCTAAGGAGGATTCATCTTGGCATACGTAAGGCACTGAAGCACAAGCTCTACCTAGACTCCCCCTGGTCTCTCGCCTAGGCCTAACAAAAACCTAGCGCTCACCCTGTCTAGTAGGCACTCGTGGACCTATCCTGCCCCATTATAATCAAGCCCTAGATGAGAAGCTGACTTGGACCCATCAAACAAGTTATCTACAATCCTAGGTCTGATTGAGGTTTTATGGACTTTGTAAGTTACAGCCTTACAGGAGGATGCCTAGCTTTAAGGGCTCTCTCTCTCTCTCTATCCCTCTTCCCTTCTCGACCCACCTGAAGTAGAACTAATATAAATGCACACCTCTCTTACAATAGGTGTAATAGCATTTAACTTGATGAGGAGTCTCACCTGAAACATGAGAAGCACCTACTATGATAGAGTGACTCTGTGCAAAAATCAGCAGACTTGAAGATAGTCTTTCCTAGTTTAATAATTGACTTAAATAGGCCATTCTCTAGAGCTCTCACTACCTAAGGAGGATTCATCTTGGCATACGTAAGGCACTGAAGTCTAGACCTCTATTCTTGACACTAACCTTGGACCGGTCTAAAATCATGTTGAGATTTTCCTTGCACTAGAGAAATGCTCTAGGGTTTTCTTAAGGTAGGCATTTTCTTTGGCTAGGGTCTCACATGAACTGCACACACTCCCTTTTACCACCCTAGCATATCTCTCTTTATGCATAGCCACCTCAAGCATAAGAGCCTCATAGGAGATACAGGGAGCACTCTTTACTCTCCTCAACTACTAATCAAACTTAACTCTAAATGTCTCATACACCTCATCTAAATCCTGAGCTATCTTAGCATAGAATACACATGTAATAGATGCAACAGGACCAAACTTCTTGGATGCACATAATGCAGTAATTTTTTCCTTATAGGCAGAATCATTCAGAGTTAATTGCAATGATTCAATTTCAGTAATTTAACTCATGGCACTCTTCAAGCTTCAAATCCAGCAAAGCACACTTAGAGCATGATGAAGTAATAGCAGATATGATCCTAGCTCCTAAGCATACAGAAGAGTTGCTAGACTTGAGTTGAGCAATTTCATCTTTGGCAATTTTTAGTCGTTTAGCATGAGAAGGATGCACTAAGAAACCAGTAAGAATAATAGCTTTTATTTTAATAAGATTATCCTTAGTGACCAGTAACTCATCAACAACATAGGCATAAATAGTAGTGCCAAGAGTAAAGCAAGCATTTAATTCCTCAATCTTTTCATTTTCTACTTTAAGCTATCCAATAATGGATGCATGAATGGTCCTTAGTTTGTCTAACTCAGAGTGCAAAACCAAACAAGAATCACATTTATCATCATCAGGTATAAGTGATCTAAGCCTAGCAAGTTCAGTGTTCAAACTCTCAATCATAAAATCCTGACTAGTCAATTTCTTCTTGACTTTTTTAAGATCATGATCTAGATGAATGATAGCATGAGAAACCTCATCATATGAGGGCTTTACCTCATCAGAGTCACTGTAGAGTTCATCCTTGCTAGAGAAGTCATCTTCCCTCGCCATGAAACACATGTAGGTGAAGTCCACAGCCTTTTTCTTTTCTCATAGCTCATAGCTCATCCTCATCACCCTCAGTCACTGAGTCCACATCACTCAAGTCAAACTGCTCGAGAGAAAAATGGACCTAGTGGACTACTATGTGGTAGTTGCGCTTCTTGGCCTTCGCATCCCAATGTGGTGGACATCAGCAGTGCTCCTCTCCACCTTGATCTCCTTGCCCTTCAGCTTGGGGTAGTTGTCACAAATGTGGTTGAGCTCACCATACTCATAGCACCAAAACTGACTTCCTCCTCACTTCTTTCTCATCCTCACTATGTTGAGGACTCTTGTAAATTTACTGGATAAGAGGGCTAAGTCAATCTCAGGAACTGCTCAAGCTGATGATCACTCAAACCATGCAAGGCAAACAAAGAAAATCAAACAGAAGAAGACTCAGCTAAGCCAGAAGAAAGACTTTGAACAAGATCAGTCACAAGTGCTATTGACTGTGACTTGTTCTTACAAGAGAACAAGCCAATCTCATGAGCCTTGAAACTTAAATAAAGCTTATCGAAAATTAGCTCACTCATGACCACGATGTCATTAATGGATATGAGTTTCATTTTCCAAACTGCCATGTCCAAGCTCCAAGCACTTGCCGTGCATTTTCATATTCAAAAAATGTCACACCGAAAGCATGCAAGTTGTTAAGAATCTTGTGAAAGTGAGAGAAACACTCATCCAAAGATTCTCCCGGCCTCATCTCAAACTTCTGATATTCCTTCTTTAATTAGTTCTGACATACTTCCTTAATGGCAGTTGAACCCTCATGGTAATCACATAGTGTCTGCCAAATGCTATGCATCGAACTGATATGAGACACACGGTCAAACTCGTTTTTGCCGAGTTCTTGAATCGGGAGGTTCCTAGCTTTGTTGTTTACCTCCACATCTAGAAGATTTTCGAGAGTAATCTGATCATCAATAGGGACAATATAGAAACTCTTGACCATTTCCTAGATTGCATAGCCATGGGCTTGAATGTAGGTGGCCATGCTCACCTTCAAATATGGGAAGTCAACCCTATTGAAGACGGGAGACTTGGTGCAATACTTATCTGATACCATGCCTCTAAGACTGGTTAACATCTATGAATAAGAGTTTAACCGAGCTCTGATACCATTTGTTGGACCAATGCCAACAATCAAAGGAGGTGAATGTTTATAGAGGCTTTTCCTTCCCCTAAATATTCAAAATCTTCACTCAAATGACTATGAGAGTCACTAAGTTCATATTACACCTCCCACAAGTGAATCATAGAGATCTAGGACTAAAAGAATCAATAGCGAGGCTTTGACTACAAGAACGGTACTACCGCCAACTACACACCGGTATGACCACTGTGGTACTATTGCCAATTTTAGGTGGGTATAAATGCACCTGTGATATTACCGTTATAAGGAGGCCGGTACTACCGCTTGCCCTTTTCCAAGGCACAAACTAATTGGGACAAAAAACCCAAATTTGAAAATATTGATCAAACTTTGTCCAATGCCATCAAATTGATATGGACCTTTGCAAGAATGTCAAGAACCAAATTAAATCAAGAAACACAAGGTTCTTGAACTTGATTCCATCCAATTGAAGAAATCTTGTTCTAGGTCACAAGAGCATACCAAACCCTAAAAACTAATCTAACCCTAAACTACTTCCCTTGTGTCTCCCGGCGCTGTGGTTTCGGTATAGGTCTCAAGTCCAGTTTTTGGTAATTTCCCACAATGCCCCTAACGAAGCTTCCAGGCATCTTCCCTTGACTTCATCTTCTCCTTGTCGTGCAAGCCACCATGCACACCACATGTAGGTTAATCAATGGCTTCCCTTTCATCGGCAAGTCTCTCCCATTTTTTACTCCAACCGGATCACACCTTAGTTGAATCGTTGAAGCCACTTGATCCAACCCATTGCGCAAACCTTCCCTCAAATGCATGCCTTGACTTTACCATGTATCATGCTTGAGCCCAATCATCCCACATGACCTCCTTGACTGCTATGGACCTTGACCCGCCCTAACCTAGTCCTAGTCGTCCATCATAGACCATAGTTGCCTTCAAGCTTCCCTACACATCTAAAGACTATGAAATCATTTTCTGGGCATAAGTTCTTCACAACTTGATCTGCGTTGGCATACATGCAACACAATGCAACCAAGACAAGAATTCTAAGATCATCCCATGATCAAAACTCCCACAATTCCTAATTTTTCGAACTAACTGCCCCCAACCGGTATGACCACACCTTCCACATAGGTGATACCACACCGGTCATATCACCAACCAATGGCCAATACTACTGCTCCTTACCCATTTTCCTGTAACAGGGGAACAATATGATCACTTAACAAGGCCGGTAGTACCGCCAAGCAACGCCCGGTCATATCATTCTTCCCATAGTACTACGGTTTTACACTAGTACTTGATATCATTTAAGCTCATAAATGGTATCAAGTTTCTACAATTTGAATTAATTATACTTGGTATTATTTATTTTTACAAGTGGTATTTTTCACAAGTGATATCTAATGTCATCATAAGTGATATAAATATCAAAGTGGTGTGTGCTTTTCATGAAAAAAGAACAAGAAAAGATTGAGAAGCACCTATTATGGAGAAAAAAGAAATCTTTGATACTTGGTGCTAGATGACAAAAGGAGAGAAAGTTTAAATAAAAAGGAAAATATATGAAAAGAGAAGAAAGACAAGAAAGATAATAATCCTTTGTGTGTTAAAGGAGAAGAAAGAAATGTCAAGAGAAACTTTTGTATAAAGTGGAGTTTTACTTTGTGAAAAACTCATATAGTACTTTTGGCCTTAATCTAAAAAGGGGTAAAGTATTATTATTAGCAAACTATTTTACCTAATTTGTCCAAAATACTTTATGGATCTTATGAATGAATGTGGTTCATTCTCATTTGCTTCATTTGGAATTCTTGGAGTGAAACATCAAATGATATGCAAGATTAGCTTTTCAAAATAGCCATTTTGGTCAAAAAATCAAATATCTTGTTTAAAATGCTAAAACTTGTGACAAACTAGATGAAAGCACTTAAATATATATTTCAAGTGTTTTTAAAGCATTTTGAGTCAAAAAAAAATTCTATTTTAGAAATAAAAAAAAAGTTAATTTGGCCCCAAAATGATCATATATGATCTTGATTTTAGATTAAATGACATATTTCTATAAATCAAAATCTATTGAGTATTTTAAAAAGTGGTCAATACAAACTCAAAAGGTTGGTCATTTCAAACATTTCTCTATTTCAAGTTTTTTGCAAAAGACCAACCATTAAAAAGCTATACTTATTTAAGTCTTATCCAGAAACTAGTAATGACCAAAAATGACCTACTTTTGCATATAGTGAGTTTGGCTATTTGAGCTATATTTCTTTGTGTATCTTGGCTTGAAATAGTATTTCTAACTCATACAAAGCTAAGAGAGTGAGAAACTCCATAAAATTCAAATTAGTTTGCATTTTGAACCTTCGATGCAAAATAAATCCATCCTCATGCATACAAAGTGCATATTGTCATATCTTTTAAACAAAAATTCTTTTCTCAAGAATTCTTGTTGAGAAATGCTTGGTGGAACTGCCAGCTCTGTATGAGCGGTCCGATTGGAATGCGGTACTACCGGCTCTGTGTGAGCGGTACTATCAGAGTTGCGGTATGATCGTTTGTGCCGTAGTATGTTTTTTCCAGAGAGATACTTGTTGGAAGGTTTTCTTCTCCCCTATGAATCGGTAGTTCCGCATGTGCGGAGCGGTATTATTGCTATACGGTAGTACTGGATCTTGTGTGGCAGCACTACCGCTATACGGTAGCACTGGATCTTGTGTGGCGGTACTACCAAATTTGCTGAGTAACGCTTAGTTTTCTAACCGTTATAAGGAGAGCGATAGTAGCGGCCTTATAATGGCGATACTACCGATTATCCTGATTTTTCAGGGTTTTGGCTTCAACGACTAGTTTCTTTGTGTAGGGTATAAATACCCCTTTGTGGCCGGTTGGAGAGGTGGTTGTTGCACTCCATTTCATTCTCTTGAGCTAGTATGATGTTCTCCTCTTAATTGTGCATATGTTGCACCTTGTGAGCAAGAAGAAGGGCTCTAGTTTGCATGTGTTGTATCTAAAGGTGGATTTAGTATCCACTTGAGCTTGTGCATTTGTTGCACGTGGTGAGAGTCAAGCAAGGGGGTTGACTTGTTACTACTAGATTTTGCCAAATCCTAGACATCATTAGAGGCGTCGTGCGTAGTGATCTTCTCAAAGAAGATTTTAAAAAGACCTGACGAGTTGTGAAGGATGAAACTCACCTATCTAGAGCAGGAAAGAGCTACCACTAGTGGATTTAAGGTGATTGGCTTAATGCGTGGAGCTGGTCCAATTTATTTGGGCTTACCTCAATGTGGACTAGGGAAGACTGGTAAGTCTCCGAACACCATGGTAAAAAGGAACCGTGTCATTGTGGTTTATTTTCTTATGCTCAATTTATATTCATAGAATTAAATTGATTACTTATCTTCCTATAATTGCAAATCTTAACATAGTCTTAAGAGTGTTGGTGCACTTAATTGAACCTAGTACATTTAGACTTTATTTATGCTAAACCAAATTGAGTTAAACTTCCGCATTATAAACTTAGTTTTAGCCAAATAGTTTAGAAGAAAATTTTAGAACCTCCTATTCAACCCCCTAGTCGGCCTCCTCGATCTCTAGTACTATTGCTGCCACCAGGCCGGTACTACCGCCATTGCCTGCCAGTACTATCGCCTGAGACCTGACAACAACCTGAATTTTCAGGATATTGCAAAACCTTATATTTAACTCAACTTGGCTGCTAATTATTTATCACAAATTGACTTAGACCTACCTACATGGTCAGGGGTGGAATTGGGTCCGTGGCAAGGTAGGCTCTAGCCCGGGGCATGAAAAAATATGCAGTGCATAGCCCAGGAATTTTCAGCCCAGCCCAGGGTAGTATTTCTAGGATTTAGCCCAGGTAACCCAGTAGCCCATAACATATTTCTATTTCCCACCAGTCCACCACTGTCTCCGTGCAGCCCACTTCGCTTCGTGGCTCGGCCCATTTCACGCGCTGCGGGGCTGCTCGCACCTCATCTCGGATATCAGCCTCTCGGCGCCGCCCCGCCTCCCAGTGCCGGCCAACCCCCCTCCCGGCGTCGACGCGTCGCCCCCTCCCGCTCGTGCCTGCTGGTCTCACGGGCTCGCTGCGTCGGCACCCGCCTCCCGGCCCGCCCCGCCTCCCGGTGCCGGCCAACCCCCCTCTCGGCGTCGGCGTGTCGCCCCCTCCCGCTCGTGCCTGCTGGTCTACGAGCTACGGCGCGTCGGCACCCACCTCCCGGCCTGCCCCGCCTCCCAGTGCCGGCCAACCCCTCCTCCCTGGCGACGCTTGTCCCCTCTTGGCCTCTTCCCTTGCAGTAGCTCTTCCCCGACATCCGGCGGCTGCTCTCGGCTCTCCCCTGTCCCCGGCGACGCCTCTCCCCTGTATAACTTCGATGGCAGCATGAACATCAAGTGAATTCAGACTTCTTTGATATGAATATGATCCTCCTCTTTGATTCAGGTGCTCTTCATGGTGCAATCTTTTTTTTTGTATGCAGTTGATGCTTCAGATGTCATGTTGCAATTATAGTTCCATTTGATTGAGATGCTCATGTCTTTCGAAAACTTATTTATCAATTTTTCCTCTGATTATGACAGACTCAGTGCATATAAACTTCTTGATTGGGTTTAATTAATTATAAGTATACTTTGCATGTTTTTACTAGGATTCATGTTTCTGGTTCTAAATTTCTAGTATGCACTTCAAGATATTTTGGAGCTGCCCTTGATTGATAGTGCTGCCGTTGATCCACTGGGTGTGTTTTGGGATTGAAATATCTGAAAATGATTTGTCAGCACTAGTGAACCCACAAGGATCATCCCACGGAATTCTTGTCGCAAGAAAGGGATTAGTTATCTTAAAGTAGGACACTTGATCTAATTGAGGTGGCCACTGGGCATCTAGTAGACATGCATTAGTCTTAATATGACAGGAGAACTGTTTAATGCAAAGTTTTAAAGAACTGCTTTCTCGCGGAAAGGTCATCACATGAAGAATCTTCAGATAAACACATTATGCAATTGGCTCGTCTCTGCAACACGCCTGAAAAAGTGTTTATAGATTAATTAGCCATGAAAATAGATCTGATTTCAGTTAATCTCATTAGCATTTCTCTTATTACGTTGTATGTTGAAGTATTGAGCTAAAATTTCATGTCAATGATACATTTGCGATATACTTTTGTTACGCTGTTGTGTGGGTAAAAATTAGCATTACTTTTAGGTTGTTAGCCTTTTAGTATTCAGCCCGGGGCGTGGCGAAATCCTGGATCCGCCACTGTACATGGTCTCTCAGGTGTGTGACTAGAAATCCTGGATCCGCCACTGTACATGGTCTCTCAGGTGTGTGACTAAAATGATTCTAACAAAGCTTTTTAGAAAATTTGCCCTATCACTAACCCTCTCGATGAGCCGGGCTCCCAACCACTCAACCCCTAACATAGAGTAAAACGTGCCCAGGGACTCACCATTGGATTTGAGAGCAGTTACCATCCATGATTTAATCCAATACATGCGATCACACTCTCTAACCCTAGCACGGAGTTTAACCTATAACCTGAAGAGTCAATATCGGAACTCGCTAACTTACTGAGCTAGGCCCTTCTCATATAACATATGGTTGTATGAGGGGATTCGGTTCAATGATGCATAAAGTTAAGTCCTAATTGACCAGGGCGATACAACCCTATTCTCTAACTACACAAAGATTCATTCGACATTAATTTTGGACATTTCGTTACGAAATATGGGACAAAAGCACATTATTTGGACATTCTTCCCTGACTCGGGGAAAGAAAATCAGAAACAGATAGGGTACATAACCGGGCCTATGGATGGATTATCTATTTGGCGGTGACGGCGATCTTCATGCCTTGCTCGCAATGGCCGGGGAAGCCGCAGATGAAGAAGGCCTTGCCGGCGGAGAGGGTGATTTTGTCGTTGCCGGAGGTGTAGGTCTTGGCGCCGGCGGCCGCGTTGCACGAGTTGTACCCGGCTTCGTCCACCGCCACCACGTCGTGCATCGCCGGGTCGTACTTGAACACTGCATCGATCGCATTGAATTAGTCAGATCTACCGTCAACCCATCGATCGTTTAGCATCATCAGTTACTCACCGAGCACATCGCCGGCCGAGAAGGCCTTGCCGTTCTCCCAGCCGGCGACGCCGAAGGTCCAGCCCTTGTCGTCGCCGACGGGCCACTCCGTCTGCTCGCCGCCGACGAGGGTCGTCGCGCAGCTTAGAGCCAGCACCAGCCCAAGAACAACGGGGGCAATGCTGCTATGGATGCTTCTTCCCTCTGCCATTGCCATCGTCGCTGATCTTTGTTCTTACCACTACTAAAGCTCACAAGAACAAATGAATCAACTGATGAAGTGACTGCTCAACCTTGTGATGGTTTGCGTTGGTGAGGGAGGGAACTCCTTCCTTTATAGGCGCCTCAAGGGTCAAATGTTCTCACACATTTCTATTAGAATTTACGAATTAACAAGTTGGATAAGCACCATTAAAAATATATTTATTAGTGCCAAATATAGTAGTAGCGTAGTAGGAAAGAATCGATCAATGATAATGGAAACGGAAGCGAAGGCATTTGTTTACTTCCAAGATGTAGTGTAGTGTGGTAGGAAAGAAATCTGCATTTTCACTGCTTTACATTAACTGGACGAGATACGGTTTTATAGGCTGGCAATTGATCATATACCCTCTATTAGATGGGAATTGAGGATTTACCCTCCTGGCCCACGTGTCAGTGACTTATGATGACCCCACGTGTCATTGAGATGTAGAGGGTAAATCCTCAATTTCCTAACTAAAAGGAGGGTATATGATTCAATCTCCCTTTTATACGAGGGATCCGAATAGATAATTTTTACACCTCACAAAATAACATGCAATTAAGAGAAAAAGAATATGGTCTGCAGTCTCAATCTCCCCCACAAATCACACAATGAATATTTCAATCTCCTTGGAACTGTCTCGTGTTTAACTGTGAGGCAGATTGGATTTTATCTTGGAACACTTGCCACACAAAGATTTTGGCCCGGTTCTAAAAAATGAAGGCTTCTAACTTCTCGTTTGGAACACGTTGTTTTTTTAACATGGTTTCTTCGTTCTTTCTTTTTTTCTTTTTATATTTTTTTCTTTACATTATTTATAGAGATATAACGGTATTTCTTATTTTTACTATTTTTTAATTGAATACCTTTAAAAAATTCTAACAGCCGTTACAATATCATTTCAGTCAAAAGCTAAAAACTATAACACTTTAAAATAAGATGTCTATCTTGTATATTGGATTTTTATGTTGGAGCACTTGCCACAGAAAGATTCTATCTTTCAAAGGGATGCTCACAGCCCATGGTTTTTCTAATACTCAGCCCCTGGTTTTTCTAGGGCCCAACGGACCCTATCAGGTTCAGAATTGAGCTGAATTGTGTTAAGGGGAACGCATTAACTCCTCAAAATCTTGCATTTCCACGACTCCAAATGCTCTCGTAAAATGTAAGTCCCACCACGCATCATCTTGGCAATCAGCCACAGTACACCACTGTCGTAAAAAAAATTGCACAATCTATCAAACTGATGATTTTTTTTTCCAAAGGGAAAATGCCCAGCTAGACAATCTTATCATTGTTCACTTCGTGGATAGCACGACATTTAAACCAATGCTTCGCCTTTTGTATGCCTGGCCAAAATTGAGAGAGCCCCCTTGGAAAGATTAGAAAAAAAAATCTTCGTTGCAAATCCACTTGTTGAGTAGGCAAATGTTCATATTCAAGTATTCAAAATTTCGATTCGCAAAAAAAAATTCAGAATTTCTAGTCCTCCATATTCCTTTTGTCTGCAAACATTATCCCATTCCACCATGTGGTATTTAAATTTGTCACTTTCACCCCTCCAAAAGAACCCAAATCAAATTGTGTCCATCTTATGATGCACCCACTCATAAAGGTGGTAAACATGAAATGTTTAAAACACATGGTGTAAATGGGTAGACTACTCAAGCAGATTTGGCTAGAACTAGATTTACCACAAGAGTAAAGAATATTAGCAGCGGAAGCGCGGCGTGTAGCTATCACGTGGACCGAAGTAAAAGGGCCGACAATTTGTAAGAGGGGCTTCTTTGAAAAATTAAGGACCTATACGTATTTCTAGAAAAAGCGAAGGGTTTTTCCGCATAAAACCAAGGACACATGCATAATTTCAGGAAAACCACGGGGTTTTATCCAGCAGAAGGAGGGCCTCTGTTGTAGGGGTGGCCCCCACCTAAACCCAGCAGGCCTGTTAGAAGACTACAAAGACCAGAGTAGAACATGTGTAATGACTCAAATACCCTTAGGGGGATACACAGATGTAAGGGCATGATTGTAAAAGCACTCCCACATGAATATATATAGCGGGATGAGGGAGGAAGGCGGGACACTTCCACTCTCCACTACCACTTCTCTCTGCTTGATGCGTAATCACAACAGATTGGCGCCGTCCGTGGGAGGGCGAAGACAAGCTCAAGATCAAAGAAGAAGATGGCACGAAAAAGCTTCATCGGCGACGGGCAAGGGAAAGAAGGCGGTCGGTCGGGCTGCGTGAACACTAGGGCCTCGGCGTCGGCCGCCGCGGGCGCAAGTGTCGGCGTTCGCGCGATGGCGACGGCCGACCCGCCATCGCGACGACGATCGACCGCCCGCCGCGGCGGCGACGGCCGACCCGCCGCATGCGGCGATGACGATCGACCCGCCCGCTGCGGCGACGGCCGACCCGCGCATCGCGGCGATGACGGCCGACCCGCCACCCTCGCCGACTGGGTCTCGGAGGCGATAGTCACCATGCCAACTCGCCGCGGCCCGCCCAGTGCAGTGGAAAGCGCCACGCTAGCGGCCCTCAACGCGTTCGGCGAGAACTAGGAGATCTTCGTGGAGCTGTCCGAGATATACAAGAGGCTCGGAGCAGCGGGCGCGCCGATGGTAGCGCCGAGCCCACTCCGGAGAGGCGGGATATCGTGGCGCCCCACATCGATCGCGCCGTTGCGGCGCGTCGATCCGAGTCCCCGCTTTGGCGGGGCTGCGGCAGCGGAATGGCGAGGATTTCAAGTTCCCTAGCGTCATCGAGCCGTTCAAGGCGTCTGACCCCGCGAGTTCGTGCGCGTGTATGAGACCGCCATCGGCGCGGGTGGAGATGATACCACAAAGGTGAAGGGCTCCTCTCGCGTTGCGTGGAGTGGCGCTGTCTGGTTTTTTACCATCGAACCGAACTCCATCTACGCGTGGGAGCAGCCGCGACCGCCTCCACAACAACTTCGGAAACTACGTCGGCGGTCGACGCGGATCAACTATTCGCCGTAAAGCAAAAGCCGGAAAAGCTCGGGACTATTTCAAGCGCCGCGAAGATACGCTGCCAAGTCAAGGGCGTCAACGAGACCACCGTCGCCAACGCAGCCATACAGGCCTCCGCCCGGTCCGATGGCTGAATACAACGCGCGAAGCCAATCAAGGCGGTGGCAAAGCTCTTCGACAAAATGGAGCGATGCGCAAGGGCGAGGAGGACGCGCGCGAAGGCGAGGTGACGATTCCGACACTAACGGCCGATGGCTCGGCAGAGTCGAGGAAGATCCGTCAAGGATGGCCCTTGAAGGGCAAGCGCAAACCGAGTCGTCCAAGGATGCGACCGACCGCGTGAAGCCCGCACAAGGAGCCATCCAACGAGCCCAAGCGCGGCGAAGTCGCGGCGAGGTCGCTTGTCTTCGACATCGGTGGTTCGGCGCCCCACGGGTCGTGGCAATCGAGGCGCCGGGGCGGGGTGGCGCGCGCGCGCCGAGGCGCGATGACAGAGGCCGGGGACTACGACGACCGGCGGCATAGGTCGTGGTGCGAAATCCATGGCGAGGCACCCACGACACTGCGCTTCGTGCGTCTCCATTGCGGCGCTCGCGAGCGTCGCCGAGACAGAACCCGAGGCGCGCCCGCTCGTGGTGGCCCATGTCCAGCTCTCACGAAGCCCCATGCGATTCGGGGCAAAGTGCATCCCAGAAGGCCCCTGCGGATCGAGCTCACGCGCAGCAGCCGGGAGGGCCTCCTGCGATTGCGTGCTCCGAGGCAACGCATCACAGGTCATCAACGTCATCTCGGAGGCTCGCGCTGAAGTTCGCCTCGACGGCAGCGGAGAAGGCCTATACGCGAAGGCTACATCACGTGGCGGTATACCCAGCCGCAAGCACCACCGGATTGGGCACAAGACGAGGTCACATTCACACCCGATGATGCGAGGCGTATATTTTCCTCACCAAGACCCCGATCATCCGGTCATCATCGCGGATACGACGCGAGGCGTGCCCTCGTGGGCGAGGCAGCTCGCTAATGTGTTGTTTGCGCGCCTTCGACGGATGGGGATCCCGGAGCCGTCTAGGGCCTCGAGTCCCCGCAAGGCTTCGGGGACAGCCCACGGGCGCTTGGGCGATATGTCTTCAAGTTTCGTTTGGCCAAGACGACAATGTGCGGACCGAGGACGCCACCTTCGACGTGGTTGACCTCCCGTACCCGTACAATGTCATACTAGGGCGTCCAATCCTCAACTCCTTCGGCGCGGTGCCACACCACGGCTACCTATGCATGAAGATTCCGGGGCCGCGGGCTATCATCACCATCCGTGGTGACCAAGATATGGCCCGGCGCATTGAGCCAGGTACCAGGCATTCGCGCCGCGAAGCTCAACGATTCTCTTGAGAGTCGGCACAAAAGGGAGTCTCGCGACATTGTTCGAAGGCGGTGGCGGGCCCATAAACGGCGACCACTAGAGGCTCCACGCGCGCCGGAACAAGCGGTTAGTCTATCCTCTTTTGTAATTGCTCACCGCGCAAGCGAGAGACCAATAAAGTTCACCGTTTGTCGCTTGACGATTGATTGTTAATACATCATGATGCGACGAGGGGCGCGCGGAGGCCTGGCCCACGCGCGTGCTTCAGCGCTCACACCAAAGACGCACGTTCGCGTGTGCACTCGCCGTAGCACGAAGTGCAGTCCGAGTATAAATCGAAGTCGCACATTCGCGTGTGCACTCGCCGTAGCCAAAAGGTGACGGGGCTGAGTATAAACCAAAGACGCACGTTCGCGTGTGCACTCGCCGTAGCACGAAGTGCAGGTGCGAGTATAAATCGAAGTCGCGCGTCGCGTGTGCACTCGCCGTAGCCAAAAGGTGACGGGCTGAGTATAAACCAAAGGCGTGCGGGGACGCCGCACGCACTCGCGGAGTATAAATAAGACGTGACGTCGAGGTCGCCTCCGCACGCGAGAGTCTCCGGACTATAAAGAAGCGTAGCGTCGAGGTCGCCTCCGCACGCGCCAGTCCACGGACTCTAAATAAGACGTAGCGTCGAGGTCGCCTCCGCACGCGAGAGTCTCCGGACTATAAAGAAGTCGTAGCGTCGAGGTCCGCCTCCGCACGCACTCTACGGAGTATAAAAAAAGACGCGGATGCTCTCCCTGCGCACTCTACGGAGTCTAAACAAGACACGAACTCCGCGCACGCCAGGGACCTCGTCCCTGTGTGTACTTCCCGGAGTATAAATAAGACGTGGATGTTGATCCCGCGCACTCTACGGAGTATAAAAAAGACGCGGATGCTCTCCCTGCGCACTCTACGAGTCTAAACAAGACGCGAACTCGCGCACGCCCGGACCTCGTCCTGTGTGTACTCCTCGGAGTATAAATAAGGCGTGGATGTTGGTCCCACGCACTCTACTGAGTCTAATTAAAATACGGGTGCCCTCCGAGTGCTCTACGGAGCGGAAGGAGGACATTAGTCGTGCACCGTTCGAAGGGTAGGGGACGGAGCGCGCGCCTCTCGCCGACTTAGGCGCCGGCTCTCCGCCACCCTTTTGAAGGGTAGGGGCGGAGCGCGCGCGCCTCGCCGACTTAGGCGCCGGCTCGCCGCCACCCTTCGAAGGGTAGGGAACGGAGCGCGCGCGCTCTATTCGACTTGGCGCGGCTCGCGCCACCGTTCGAAGGGTAGGGGACGGAGCGCGCGCGCTCTGCCGACTTGGCGCGGCTCCCGCCACTGCTCAAGGGTAGGGGCGGAGCGCGCGCCTCTCGCCGACAGGCGCCGCTCGCGCCACCCGCCGAAGGGTAGGGGACGGAGCGCGCGCCTCTGCCGACTTGGGCGCCGGCTCGCGCCACCCTTCGAAGGTAGGGGACGGAGCAGCGCGCGCCTCTGCCGACTTAGGCGCCGGCTCGCGCCACCCTTCGAAGGTAGGGCATGGAGCGCGCGCCTCTGCCGATTTGGCGCCGGCTCGCGCCACCCGCTCGAAGGGTAGGGGACGGGCGCGCGCGCCTCTGCGCCGGCTTAGCGCCGGCTCGCTGCCACCCATTCGAAGGGTAGGGGACGAGCACGCGCGCGCTCGCCGACTTAGGCGCCGGCTCGCTGCCACCCTTCGAGGGTAGGGGCGCGAGCGCGCGCGCGCCTCTCGCCTTAGCGCCGGCTCGCTACCACCCACTCGAAGGATAAGGGACGGAGCGGAAGTGCACGCAGGCTGCCCCGTTGCGAGGCGGGGGCGCAATATCGCGCACTTCCGCCTCGCGCGCGCTAATCCACGGGCCATGTAAGGACGGATCGTCGGGTCCGCCGCTATGCACGCTATCTAGACGGAGGGTCCGCGCATGGTAGGGCATATCGGCAAACTCGGGAAGCAAACCTGCATCTGTATATCTCGAAATGCCGAAAAAGCTCATGTACATTGGAAAAATCACAAAACTACAAAGGCGGCGGCATCCTCGCTACGCTAGGCCATTACTCATGAGCTCGTCCTAACGCGCTAAAGTCGGAAGCCCGCCGTAGAAGGTCGGCCCGCCCAAAAGTTCAATGACTCCTCGGCCCTTCGCCGCGCGCGAAGGCGTCGCCGGTCGCAAGACCGCACGTAGCGCACCGCCGAACAAGGAAGTCGCGGGATAAAGCGGTGGTCGGTTCGTGAAGCAAGCATGCACTTTGTTCATTCAACAAGGAGCAAATGTTACAACGCACGCCCACACCTAGCTACTTCGCGCACTTTGTGAGCCATCGGCATCTGCGGAGGCCCAGCGCCACCCTCGTCGCGCACACCGCGCGAGACCTCGTCGAGAAATCGGCGAGACTCCTCCCTCCCGTGAAGGACTTAGGAGCTCCACTGCGCTCGGCTATCCGGCGTAGTCCATATCCGCTCGTAGAAGAATTTGAGAGGGTGGAAAGGCGACGCGCCTTCCCGCGAGTAGACGCCCGGCATCTGGAGCCGAGCCCCAGCCGCCTCGTGCAATTGCCTCGACAAGGCTATCTTCCGGCGCCCTTGCTCGAGCGTCGCCTTTGTGGCTTGCCCAGCACCGTGGTCTCAGAGGGTGGGATTGAGAGACGCTGTGGTCGGGCGTTTGAACGTATCCGAACTCCCGGCGCCTGGCCGCCCTCTCGATGTAAGTAGGTAGCGCGCCGCCACGTCATCCACAATGCTGCGCCATGCCCTCAACGCCAAAGCCGTTCTGCCGATTGGAACACGCAAGCGCTCAGCCGCCGAACCCTCGCGTTCGCAGCACAAGCGAGATAAGCAACACTGCCGCTGCGCGTGAGCATCACAAAGCAGATGAAAGCCCGCCGGAGTCGCAGCCACCATACCTTCCGGCGGACGGAGGGCTTTGAGCCCCCCCTAGTCGCGGCGGGGCGACACAGGCCCCGTGGAAGGCGGGGTCTCCGCGAGTAGACGCCTCGGGCTCGGGCCAGCGCCGCCCGCTCTGGTGCGGCGGACAAGGCAGCTGGAGAGGCGGCGGCGGGCAGCGCGGGACTTGCCAGCGTATCCGAATCCCATAAGCTCTCGATGCCGCCACTGCGAACCCCTCGTCGCGTGCGCGCTCGGGCGCGAGCGCGGCCGCTGAGCCGGAGCAGCGCAGCTTCCGCCTCGGCCGGATGTTGCCATAAATCCCGCGTCGCGCGGCGCGGCGAAGGTCGTTTGGGTCGCGCCGCGAGGCACCTCGCATCCCGCCGCCGCTATGGGCAAAGGCTCATCCCCACGCGCCCGCGAGGGAGGCCTCCGCATAATAGCAGCATGGTCGAGGGGTCCACCTCCGCACCGGCCGCCGCGCTTTTGCCTCGACGCATGCAGCAGTGATGAGGCTTCCTCCTCCGATCGCCGTGGTTGGCTCGGCGCCCAAGACGCCCGCCGAAGATCTCGCGCCCGACGCCTACGCTTCCAACCCCGACCTACGATTCCGAATCCGATTCTGCTCGCCGCACCTTCGGAGCACTACCGATAGTAGTTGTAGCCGCCAGATCAAAGCGGCGACGCCCGCTCGGCCTTTTTGCGACGGCGCTTCCTCTTCGTTGCGCCATCATCCGAGCAGCCGCGCTCAAGACGGCAAGGCCTAGGGCTCGCGACACGCGATGACGCGCCTCGCCCCGCCTCGTCGGTAGCGGACGCACGCTCATGCTCCTCTGGTGTATGGCCCAGAACACGCGGCGCGCTAGCTCCGGCCCTCCAAACAGATCCTCGAGGCCAGATGAGTGGCAACACTAAGGTAATGCATCCAGAGCAAGCAAAAGGGAAAGGCGGTCAAGACTTACGGAGACTGGGGGGCGCCGGTAGCGAGCAGATCTCTGGAGAAACATTGTCGTCCCGGCGCCTTTTGGCGGCAAGGCGCCAATCACGGGCAAGCGGGCCACGCCATACATAATGTACTCTTCGGCAAGGTCACGCATGTTCAGCGGCAGCTATTCCCACAAGTCTGTCGGGCCCTTCGCCGATCCTCGCCGCCCGGCCGTCGCCGGGCGAGGTCTTGAACGTAATTGGCCGCCCGCGCATTCGAGGCCACTCCCGCCTCCACGCGGGATAGAACCACCGCTTCATCCAGTTCGACCCACTTCCCGCGTGGAATTTGCGGGAAGAGCTTGTCGCACCGATCGCAGATCGAAAGTGACGCCGCCGAAACTCGACAAAGATCTCGTCCGCCGCCCTTTGGGCCGGTACCATGCCTCATGCGTAGGCGAACAACGGCTGGCCAAGACGCCTCGAGCGCAAGGCCCACCAGACACCGCGAGCCGCCACGGCGTCGAGTTAGTTGCGCTAGCTCCACCAAGGTCCGCAGATAGCGCCACACACCGCCGCCGGATACGGCCTGGCGCCAAGGAAGGCGACGAAGACGACGCCCGACTGGGGCGAGGTTTCGCTTTGTCGGCGGGCGCCGCGACGACATCGCGCCGGACAGCTTCCGCGCGTACCAAATACCGATAACCTTCTCGTAACGAGCGAGGCCCACCACGGAGATCGTATTTTCTTTCTCCGACGCCACCACACCTTGTTCGCCGCCACGGATCACGCCGCGATCGTATTTCACTCGACCGGTGACGACCGCGCAACGCCACAACCACGGGCCGCTCGACCGTGTTCGCCACGGATGCCATCGCTGCAAAAAGTGGCGACGTAAAACGTGAAGGGGAACACGGAAGGCGATGCAAGCAAGAGACGCGTGAGGAGCGCGTGACATAGTTACGACGCCTATTTCAAGCTACTCGCCAATACCGGCGCCGCGACGCCCGCATACCAGCGCGACCACGCTTGTACGCATCGGCCCCACGACTTTCAAAACCAAAGCCGAGGCGCCGTGGCAGACACGCCACGCGACCGCAGAACCGAGGACAACACGCAAAGTGGTTGCGGTCACGCAACCCCGCATATCGCGGCGCCCCAATCATGAGCCGCCGCCCCACCCACGAGACGACACAAGACGACGCGATGACCCGCCTTTTCGCAAAGATATGCGCACGGAGAGGCGCGCCGATTAACTTGGGCGCCACCACGCCACCCGCTCAAGGGAGGGACCGAGCGCGCGCCGATTCTCGACTTGGGCGCCACCCACGCCACCCGCTCGAGGTGGGGACGGAGCGCGCGCGCCGACTTCGACTTGGGCGCTAGCTCGCCGCCACCCGCTCGAGGGGTCGGGACGAGCGCGGCGCCGCCGACTGACGGCGCCAGCTCCCGCCACCGCTCGACGGTAGGGGACGCGACTGCGCGCTTACTTCGACTTGGGCCTAGCTCGCCGCCACCTGCTCCAAGGGTAGGGGACGGAGCGCGCGCGCCGACGACTTCGGCACCCACGCCACCCGCTCGAGGGTAGGGGACGGAGCGCGCGCCGACTTCGCGGCCACGCCCGCCACGCCACCGCGGCGCGCGGTAGGGGACTGAGCGCCCGCGCTGGCGTCGACGCCACTTTCGACTTGGGCCACCACGCCACCCGCTCGAGGGGTAGGGACGGAGCGCGGGCCGACTGACTTGCTGGCGCGCCCGCCGCCACCCGCTCAAGGGTAGGGGACGGATTTGCGCGCCTTCACCACTTGGGCGCCAGCGCCGCCACCCGCCGGCAAGGGGTAGGGACGGAGCGCTGCTCGATGCGACGGCGCCACCCACGCCACCCTATCGAGGGTAGGGGACGGAGCGCGTGGCACACATTTCCGACTGGGCGCCACTCCGCCGCCACCCGCTCAAGGGTAGGGACTGAGCGCCGCATTGACTTCATTTCGACGCCACCGGGCCTCCGAGGGGCGGGACTGACACGCCTCGGGCTCGGGACGCGCGCCCGGCGGCGGGTAGCGGGACGCGCGAGCGTTCGCACTTGGCGCCGCCACGCCACTGCGGCCGAGGGGGGGACTGAGGCCGATAGCCTCTGACTTGCATTTAAATCACCACGTCCACGCCACTATCGGGTAGGGGACGGCGCGCTGCTCTCCTACCGACTGGCGCCACCGCCGCCACCCGCTCAAGGGTAGGGGAGCGCGAGCGCCGCCTTACTCGACTTGGGCGCCAGCCGCCGCCACCCGCCGAGGGGTAGGGGACGGAGTGCGCGCGCCCGACTCGACTTGGGCGCCACCACCGCCACCCGCTCAAGGGTAGGGGACGGAGCGCGGCGCGCTCGACAACTTGCGCGCCCACGCCACCCGCTCAAGGGTAGGGACGAGCGCGCTGCGCTCTCTGCTTTCGCCGGCACCACCGCGCCAATTCCCACCCATCTCGCCCCGACGCGGGTACGATGGCAAACCCGCTCACGACGAAAGTTTGCCTCGGGTTTGGGCACGAGGTTTAACAGCCACCCATACGCACCAACGCCTATTCCTCAGCGGTGCGGACGCCTCCAAGAGCGCCGATCAGATGGCCTCCGTCAGAAGAACAAGGCAAACCTTGCCGCGTGATGCAAAGGTATGGCACGCGCATGTGTCCACTTACGGTAAGCACAGCATACTATCGCACGCAGATATGAAGTCACCACACCAACATACTCGCCCGCACAGCCAGCAGCATGCGAATGTCTTCATATCCGCCACGAGCTGGTCGCCCTCGCCATTCTCACTTTATGTCGTGGAAGTATTCTCACAATAGACATACTTTTTCACCACCGCCGCCGACATTACGCGCATTTGCGCGGTCATCAAACGCAGATGAACAAAAGTTTGTCCTACATGTGAGAAGTTAACCATGAATGTGTGGGTGAGCAAGCAGGATGCCCAACAGCAACCCCCGCCAACCCATTTTATACCCACTGACCAGCGAAGAGTCGCCAAAGATGGACGAAGGCCAACCGGCGTGCATGGCAACCGACGAAGCACAAGCCGGAATGTCGCGGCCACTACCAGGTGCGAATGCAAGCTCGCCGCCGCCGCGCATGCGCGCTGAAACCGCCACATGCTCCACTCGAGAGGGCGCTACAAGAGGCGACGACGCTGCCTCGCAAGCCAATCGCCATTAAAAGCGCACCACCACCGCGCCGCGCAGTCCTTCCGGCCCGGCTGAGTAGGGGCGCGTGCGCCACCCGCTCACACGCTCATTCGACTTGGGGCGCCACCACGCCACCCGCTCAAGGGCACTTGGCGCGGAACGGAGGGCGGGCGCGCCTCGACTTCAACGGGTGCCGGCTCGCGCCACCCGTCGAAGTAGAGGCGGGCGGCGTGCTGTTTGGTGAGCACCACCTCGCGCCAATTCCCCCCATCGTCCGGCAGAATGCGATGGCGAAGCGCCACGACTTAAGTTTGCCTCGGTCTTCCTTAACGAGCCACCTACAGCGCTGCGCCCTCCCGGTGGTGCGGGCGGCCTCAAGCGCGCGTTGTAGATGGCTTTGTCGAGAAGGCGCAAACCTTCTTCATCGTATGCAAAGGTATGGCACGGCGCGCAGTCCACTACGGCAAGCACCATACTATCGTGCGCGGATGGCGTCACCACACCAACATACCCTCGTCGCGGCGGAGCATGCGAATGTCTTCATATCGCCTACGAGTGGCGAGCCTGCTCGTGAAGTATTCCCCGACTTGGCGCGGCTCGCGCCACCGTTCGAAGGCGAGGGGGCAAGGGCGCCTCGCGACCGGGCGAGTCGCTCGGCATGAACCATACTTTCAACCGGCGAGTTAACATTATGCAAGACCGAGAAGTTCATAGGCGCGCAGGACGGAGGGGGCCAAGGGACTCGGCAACATGGCTTCGGCCCGGTGAAGCCCTTCACCATGAGAGCTCTGTTGTAGGGGTGGCCCCACCTAAACCCAGCAGACCTGTTAGAAGACTACAAAGACCAGAGTAGAACATGTGTAATGACTCAAATACCCTTAGGGGATACACAGATGTAAGGGCATGATTGTAAAAGCACTCCCCACATGAATATATATAGCGGGATGAGGGGAGGAAGGCAGGACACTTCCCACTCTCCACTACCACTTCTCTCTCTGTTTGGTCTGTAACCACAACAGCCTCCATGGAAAAACTGAGGATCCATATGTAAGCAGAGGGGTTTTGCAAAAAAAAAACTAACGTGGCAGGGCCCGTTCTGCAAAATCCGAGGACCCACTTGCGATTTTATCAAGCAAAAAAGGGTCTTCATGGAAAAATTGAAGACCCATACGTATTTTCAAAAAAGCATAGAGGTTTTTGCAAAAAAAAACTAATGTGCTAGGGTCTTTCTACAAAAACCAAGGACCTGCTCATGATTTCAAAAAATGAGAGGGCCTATTCACAAAATTGCTCATGTGGATGGACTCTGGAGGCGAATCCTCCGAGGTATAATATAGAGTACTAGCCTCGTAAGCGCGGCGGCACGCTGCGCCAGCCACCGTGTGTACCGAAGTAAAAGAGGCGATAATTCGTGAGGAGGTTTTTTAAAAAAAATCGAGGGCACATGTGTATTTCTAAAAAAGTCAAAGGTCTTTTTTGTAAAAAAGCGAGGACCTGTACGTAACTAAACGAGGACCCGTACATAATTTAGAAAACCGCGGGGCGCTATCCTGCAAAGTATAAAAAAATTTCAGTGAAGTGGAGGGGTGTTTTCAAAAAAAATGGGGCTTAAAAAACTGGCAGGGACCTTTTCGCGAGGGAAAAAGGACCTTTACGTAATTTTCGGGAAATGCAGGGAAATCGCCTCCCCCGGCCGTACGAAGATTCCCCACGCGCGCCGGCGAGCGAGGCGGGCGGCGTGGCGAGCCCTCGCTGGCATTCCGCGGGTATCTGAGTTTTTATTTATAGGCTTTTTTTTTGCTTTAGCTTATAACTTATGTATGTAGCTTATGGCTTGTGAAGTATTTATAAGAGAGTATCAAAAATTTATACGATTTTGATCAATATAAATGAAGTCGTTACCAGATTTACCACCAGAGAAAGAATATTTATGGACATGTTCTTTTTTACTTAGACTTATAACTGTAGTTTATACCTTTTAGACTATTCGTAAGGGAGCATGGAGTAGTAGAAACTTACGTGCGGTTTTGACAGAGTACAGAGTATTAGAAACTCACGTACGATTTTGACCGATATAAATAAAGTCATTACAGTGTATACTCTAATCAATTTATAGACCCGTCTTAAAAAGATACTTCATTTAAAAGCTAATGCTATTTAAAAAAAGCTAAAATAGCTTTTAGAAGTGGAAATAAAAGACCCTAGTTTATATATACTTATATATGCATGACGGCAGAAGGCTTATTTCATCGTTAAGTTGATCACAATTCACAGGTACATTTATACTCTAAGTCCAGGTAATTAATTACATGACAAAGTATCAAATACAAAAATACAGAATGGCACTGCCAATACGTTATGCCATGTCAACTCCTGCAAGTGACATCTCTTATTCACATTGTCATGGTGCATTTTGCTAGCTGCCGCCGCTGACAAGAGCCTCCTTGTAAGACCCCGACGGCGGCGGTGGGACCTGCCCAGTCGCCGCTGCTGCCGGGCCGGCCTGCTTGCTCCTCGGTCCCTCCTCCAGGATGAGGGGCACCTTGCCCTCCCTCTCCCGCCTCAGGCGCTCCTGCGCGCCGCCGCGCAGCTTCTCCAGCCCCTGGCCGTCCATCTGCTGCATCTTGAACACCTTGAGGAGGTTCAGCAGCCCTCCGGTGAAGAACAGCAGGCTCCCAAACAGGCAGAGCCAGACCCAGATCCTCCCCTGCATCCAGAGCAGAGCGCTGTCATCCACAGCTTACAATACAATTGGTGAATGGTTTGATCGACTCATGTGCGTTTGATGCTAGGTAAGTGAAGGGTGATCGATTCAGAGGTCACCACTCACCAGTAGCGTGAAGCTGAGAGTGGAGCGGCTGTGGATGTCGTGGCGGTTGACGACGCCGGCGATGAAGAAGAGCGTGCTTCCGAGCAGCAGCGGGACCTGGACGCTGTTCTGAAGGATTTGGACGTGCCCGTTGGCTCGCTCGTAGGTCTGGCAGATGTTGTGTATTGATCCGAGGCACCAGAGCGCTGGCCCAGCGATAAGTAGGTTCAGGCCGTGCTTCTCTAGATTGTGCCGGTAACCTCTCTCCATCTGTGAATTTTATTCGATTGAGTTGAGGTCAAATAAAGCATGTAGCACTAACCTTGATCAGTTAAGTAACACTAGCTGTAGCAAACCAAACTCTCATAAGATAATTGTGACAATTAATACGATCAGCTGCATGTAATTTTGATGGATGAACACCACCAATCATTCGTGCTTGCCTAATTATTAACATTCATAATTAAGTGAATAATTAACCCAGACCTGAATCTCGAAGAAGATTAACGCGACGAAGGTGAGCACGGTGCCGACGATCTGCACGGCGGGGGCAGCGAGCTCGACGAGCGCGAACTGGCTGTCAAGCCCGGCCAGCCCGAGGCGGTAGTCGACACCGGCGACGTGCGCCAGGAGGTCGTGCGCGTTGACGGCCAGCATGCCGGCGAGACCGAGGGCGGCCACCGCGAGGCCGGACTTCTTGGACACGGCCCACGGCGAGAGCTGCCCGAGGAACCCACCGACGAGGAGGACGGCGGCGAAGACGTACACCCCGGCGTTGATGTACTCCCACCGCCGGTCGCGCGCGCCGGCGCCTGCGCCGGAGCCGAGGCCGTAAGCGCGGCACTCGCGCGCCGTGGCCAGCTTCACCATGGCTGCAACCTAGCTAGCTAGCTAGCTAGTTTTCCCGCGATGGATTAATGGAGGGGGAGGTGGGAAGCGGAGACGGCGATCTGGAGCGAGGAGGGGGGAAGTGTTACTCGTGTAGAAGAAGGGGGCGACATGTGTAGGCTGAAGCGGGCGGCCATGGCGATGGCGGCTACGTGGCGACATGCATGCAGCGCCATGTAACGAGGCGACGTGCCACGCGTGAGTGCTTCTAGGCTGTACGGAACAGCGATGCCGGTTGATCTCACGAGTCAAAACCACGTGGATATCGAGCGCGGCAGCAATGGCATACTCTGTGGGATGCTACTTCGTTTATTATGTTGCACGCAAAAAAAAATATTGATAAACATCATCAGGATGTTTTCTTTTTAACTATCATTCAGATTTGTGACCGTTGGATTAGAGATCCAAGGGCCACAAATTCTCCCCACCCCCACAAAAAAAATTTACCCCCTCCAAAAAATTCTCCCCCCTCCAAAAAAGAGACCGTTGGATCTCTAATCCAACGGTTCAAAATTTGGATAATTGTTGAGAAGAAAACATCCAGATGATACCTATACACACCAAAAAAATTCAAAAATCTATGACAGCGAGCACTGCCAAGATGCTTTCAAATCATGGAGTCATTCGAGATTACGGAACCTCAAACCAGCAGCTATCGGAGAGAAGATTTCACGTGATTTCGGGGTTGCATCGCGATTCGTGCTATGGTGCCGGTGTTCCGTCGTCGACTTTGAGGCCCTCGACTCAACTAGCCAGCAATGGACGCGCATCCTCTGCCTTCACCAAGGCAAGGCAGGCGTAGAGGACCGTTGGATTGAAATCGGATGAGCCTAGATCGCAACATGGAAAACAAGTAGAGTAGAATCAATGAATCATGCCGGATTTACCGATCCAATAGTCACATATCAGAGTAATATGTTTCATAAATTACAATGCAAAGAAAATTACATCTCTATTAATTTAAACTTAGCTCTACGACTACCAGCAAGATCATATGCCTTAATAATATCATCATTACTAATCTTTGCAGCGAATTCCTTTTCAATATAAATTACCAAACAATCTCGTAGAAATCCATCTCCCATTGTACTTTGAAGTCGCGTCTTTGCAAGTTTCATAACTGAAAAACATCTCTCGGTGGTTGTAGTTGAAACCGGAAGAGTTAAGACTAATCTTAACAACCTGTCCACCATAGGATAAGATGAATCTTTATCAGTCTTAACTAGTCCACTTGTTAGATCAGCAAGTGATGGTAATGCACTTAAGTCTGGATGGTTGCATACATCAAGTTAAAAATGTGGCAATTGGAAAGGGAAACTATGAACCAACTCTGAGATCCACTCCTAGACCCTCTCTGCAAATGGCGCTCTCCCATCCAAGCACACTGCAAATCACATTCACAGCAGAAACACACTCGAATCCTAAGAATTCTAATTTCACACGAATTGTACTCCTGTACTAATTGATTCAGATAGTAGTAAGTAGTGACCGAATCCCACAGTATTGGGAAGTGGGAACGGAAGGGGATCGAAGTGAGGACTCACACATGCCCTTCTGGCCTTCTCGGTGCACCGGAAGAGGGTCAGGCCGACATTCACGTAGACGAACAGACAGAGCATGCGACAAGAAGACGAACAGACAGAGCGTGCGGTAAGCTGACAAAGAGCCAAAGGCTCAAATATGAAGTGTCAGTCCTCAACTATTAGGTCTAATTGGGCTGCATATGACTGAGATTTAAACATACTTTACATTTGAGCTAAATTGGGAGGGGCTAAACCACTAATTAAACACATGTAATTAACTACATAATAGAGGATTAGTAGAAGGTTGGGGGGTGCCAGGCTCCCTCTCTCCACCACTGTGTGTGAGTGACGGACTCCAAATCACCAAGCCGCACTTGCGTTACTATTGTTGATTTCTCGGAGCACAGGTGTTCAGTGAGCCACTACCGACTAATTGTTATCTAGTGCTTGATGAATAGATCGTGGACGCGGCTCAGGTGCTGTGCCCCCTGCACATAACTATGTGCAAAGGTGCTCAGGTGCTGACATGTGTCCCCTAAAAAATAAAAAACTTTAAAAAAATCCAAAAAATTCAAAAATTGTAAAAAGTATTTTTAAGTACTTAAAAATACGTTTATTAAAAAGTAATTTTTTAAGTACTTAAAAAATACGTTTATTAAAAAGTAATTTTTTAAGTACTTAAAAAATACTTTTTAATAAAAGTATTTTTTTAAAAAAATACTTGTTAAGTATCCAAAAATACTTTTAAAAATTTTCTAAGTATTTTTAGATCTTTTTGGATTTTTAAAGTATTTTTGGATTTTCAGGGGACAAATATCAGCACCTGAGCACCTCTGGACATAGTTATGTGCAGGGGGCACAGCACCTGAGCCGCATCCATGGATCGTCAAGTGTATTGATCACTCTCCCGTCCTCTCGCCACGGCGTTGCCTTTTATGAAAGTGCTTCAAACGGCTTATAAATTCAATATTTTCTTTTTTTTCACTATAACGGTTGAAAATATAGTATAGTTATTGTTAGTTTTTTACATAATTAAAATTTAAAAGTAAAAAATTATATCACTATAAACAATGCAAAGAAATAAGCAGAAAAATAAAAGAAAAAGAGCCCTAAAAAGCAAAAAGCAAAAAACAAAAACAAAATTAACAAGAAGCAGAAGCTCGTTGGTGTCTCAATATTATCAACCGTCCGTGAAAAAGTTATAAAATGCTTCTCTAAAACGTGAAAAAAGTGCAAAATCACTGCAAACATGCATCTACACGTACTTATGTCTTCCTCTAAAAAACTTCTGGCTTTTAGAAGCTAGCTTTTGAATGGAACGACTTTTTAAGATGGTTTGTAAGAGTCACTACAGGAGTGATTTCGAATAGAATAGCTTCTCAACGTGAGTGTCCCTAACTCACTTAATCTCTGTAATCAATCAAAAATCACAACACATAGACAAGCCTTAGTCCTTCGAGGTGCTCCAAGATTCGTGCAAAGACAATGCAATGTTTAGAAGATGAAATGTTGATTTGATTTTCTGACAACTTACATCGAACTTGGCTTGGGCATATTTACAGGTTACTTTCATCGGTGGCCACTAGAGCAAATGTGCTACAACCAATATACACATATATTCTAGAGTAAAGTCCATTACCGGTCCTTAAACTTTTTATGTTGTGTCATCCTAGTCCATAAACTTTTAAAGTATGTCATCTCGGTCCTTAAACTTTCAAAGTGTGGCAATATCCTATGTAGTTGTAGCAGTGAACTTTTTATGCTGTGTCATCCCGATTCATAGACTTTCAAAAGAAATTGCCACACTTTGAAAGTTTAAGAACCGGGATGATATACTTTAAAAGTTTATGGACCAGGATGACACAGCATAAAAAGTTTAAGGACCGGTAATGAACTTTACTCTATATTCTATGAATCGAATCGTGATTCTACTACGATCCTATCGATTCTGATCTATATAACGATTCAAATCATTCAACTCTATTAAAATTATAGGATCATATATATCGTGATACTAACAATCCTACACTACTATTACAAGAGGATTGCAGGCTTTGCAGCCTAGGGGGCCACGAACGAGTCTGATGATCTCCCAGCTCACCCGCTTCCTCATCTCGCCCAGACTTGCTGCCCCGAGCACTAACTACCTCCGCCTCCTACACCCCGCGCCACCGCTCCCGCCGACATCGCCGGAAGCTACCCGTTATGCCATGGCCGTCATCGTCTCCTCCGCCGCTGACTCACCCGCGCGCCCCCGCCCAGAGGCCAAGGGAAGCGCCCCCCCCCCCACCCCCAAGAAACCTCCTACAGGGCCACCTCCTCCGCGGGGGCCTCGCGGGCCTCTCCGCGGCGCTCGGCCTCGTGCGTGGCGGCGCCGCACTAGCCGCGCCGCTCTCGTACAAGGATACGCTGCGGCTCTCGGCCGACTCCGGCGGGGGCGGGGGCAGCGGGTTCGAACTCGCCCTCCCGGACCTCGGCCTCTACGGGCTCGTGGACTTCGTCACGCGGAACCCGCTTGTCGCCGCCGCCGGCGTCGCCGCGGTCGCCCTGCCTCTGGTCATCTCGCAGGTGCTCGGCGGCTCCTCCAAGCCCTATGGCATCGTGTCCGCGAGCGCCGCGTACCGGAGGCTGCTCGAGGGGCCCGACGCGCAGCTCGTTGACATCAGGCTGCTCATGGACGCCCGGGAGGTCGGCTCGTCGGACCTCGAGGAGGGCAAGAAGAAGGCGGTGGCTATGCCGTACGACGGGGAGGACAAGAGCGGATTCTTGAAGAAGCTCGCGCAGAGGTTTAAGGACCCCGAGAACACCACATTGATCATCCTTGACAAGTGAGGGCCTCAAATTTTTTGTTAGTAATTGCAATGTGTTTGTTTATTTTCTTTGTTTACTAGTTAGTCTATGATCTGAGTTCGTATCAGGAAAAATAAATCCAATTTTGCTGCATTTCATAGCAAACAGCTAGTCGAGGGAATATTGCTGTGTTAAGTTCTCAAAATCAAAATTAACTGGAAAATTATAATCCGTTTCCCACGTTTTTACCGATCAAAGACAAAAGTCCAAAGAACTAGTTAGTTGCTTAAATCCTCACAGGTTTTGGTTTAGTCCTGTATCTCTGATACTCTACACGTGCTCATTCCCTTATGGATAATGATGCTGCCAGCAGTCACCACCTAGCTAATGCCTCTATATTGTGTCGGAGAAGTTAATTCTTGTAATACATTGGCTGTTGATCGAGGATGTCACTAATAGAACAGTGAAAAATAAGTCATTGGAGAAAAGGATAAAAGATGGTTTACATCCAGGAAAAACCGAAACCGTTCTTAGTTTACTAGATAAATGTGTTGTAGATAGCTAGAATTCAAAACACGGACGGTTTATTGGAATGGAGTTTTGGTAGGTACTGCGATTGCAGTGTCATCATTTTAAGAATGGGCATTTCAGTTCCAATGTTCCATGAATAGGCAGCACATATTTAATCCTACATTGTTGTCCTTGAAAAGGAACACCAAGCAATGTGATATGCTCAGAATTATCAACATTTCTGTTCTGAAGAAGAATGGGCTCATGTTTATCACCAGAAATTTGCAAAGAATGGTTGGCTTGCCATTCTTCCATCACCAGCACACAATTCGATTTCTGTCCTTGCAAACATTTACGTGAATAATATGGAAACCAGGTTTGATGAGAAGTTGAGAACTCAGAGCTAATTACTGAGCTTGTCACAGCCAATGGTTACAAAGCTGCTTTTGCGGTGAAGGACGGCTGGTATTTACGATTTACCAGGATTGCTTTCACCGCGAACTAGCATTTATATTCATTCAACAAAATGTCACCATTTCCTAGTGTTCTACTTCAGAACAGTAATCTTCCCTGGACTGATCCTAAGAAGGGATTCAGTTTCGACTTCGGCGATCTATTTGGGGTGAGTTATCAACATGATTTTTTGCAGCTAATTCACTTCGTTTAAATTTAATTTCTTTGTATTATGTGGTCTCGATGCCATGCTTTGGTTGATTGGAATTTATGTGACTGTTCATTGCTTATGATGTGTGAACTTTCAGGATGGTTCAGATGGTTTGCCTGTCACAATTGGTCTTGCTGCAGCTACTGGTTTGGGATTACTTGCCTACACAAAGGTTAGTAATACGAGTGTTTCATGTCTTTCGGAGTTGCTTCCATTTTCTTACAAATCATGTATCATCTATGCGGCAGATAGAGACTGTGCTGCAGTTTTTAGGGTCAGCTGTTGTTAGACCATGTGGTGATCGTATAATGAGTGATGAATAATTGATATTTGGGTTTTATTGGATTTTGTGTTTGTGAAATTTCTGATCGATGCGCTATTGTTGCGGGAGATTTCAGGATAGCAGGTCTGGTTGGTAGGCGTCGATCACGATAGATCGACTACGGCAGGTCGACCACAGCTGATGATCAAGGCAGGTTGACCATGGTAGATTATCAAGGTAGGTCGACCACGGTAGATGACGACGGTAGGTTGGCAACAGCAAATGACCACGGATGAACGACCACGGCATGTTAACCACGGCAGATTTCAATCATGGCATTTTGACTACGGCATTTCGAACATGGCATTTCAATCATGGCAGAACGACCATAGATGAATAACCATGGTGGAACGACCATGATCTGGAGTTTTTAGAGGAGTCGAAGACCCTGGAGTCGAAGAGTAGTCAGAGGGTTTAAAGACCTCGGAGTTGGAGACTCCGGATAAATCGATCGTAGCTAGTGTAAACCGATCGTAGCTACGGTGAGCCGGTTGATGGTCGTAAGCTAAGAGGAATCGGTTGTACTCAACAGCGAACTGATCGTAAGGTATAATGGACTATGGTCGGTAGTCGGCAGGCTTTGACTAGGATGGTTGTGGTTGTGAGTTTCAGTGGACTAGTCGGAACTGAAAGTGACCAGTTGGTAGTCGGTGCTACAATACTAGGTCGGTACTCGATAGTCTATAGTCGTTGCTACAATGCCTAATCGGTGATGGGTAGCTATAGACTGTGTTGTAGTCGTTGAGTTAACGATCTGTTGTCTTATACTTCGAATCGGTACTTGGTAGTCGGTACTCGATGGTTCGGTGACTGGTTAGTAGTTGGTAGTGCTACGATACTTGTGATTTCTAAGTGTTCTGAGCGGAGCGATAGGAATTCCTGAGTACTTGTGTTTTCAAGTACAGTTTTTAGAGAGATTATAGAAGGTTTTTAAGGGCTTTCGACGGGAAGGCTTTTAGGGGTATTTGTGAGAGCACTTTGTAAATCCACAAAAATCCAGCAATAAAGATCATCTTGAATCAAACTAGTTCATGGTTTGTAGATCCTACAGGTTGAAGCAGTCAAGCGATCAAGCGCTGGTGGTCGAAACCATCTCAAAGTATACGACGACCAAGCAATTGATTGTTGAGTGGTCAAAAGCTTCACTGACCATCAGGATACTTCAAAAATTGGTGACAATCATTCACACCACCTCTGATTGCAATATTCGATCGTATAACTACCATTATCCAGCTGGCGACAAGCAAGCTCTTGTATGCTGAGGTGTGTATTTCATTCTTCCTTAAGAGATGTGAACAACTTTGTTCCTTTAAACCGAAGAAGCTTGACGAGGATATAATAATTCTCTAATTATTACGTCATTACATTATTCGAATATACCCTTTATCAATAAGGGGAGAGATTTCACAAAATAGTAGTAAACTCTTACTACGACTGCTCCTTGATCGTAAGTATTTCTACGACCACATAGTCGTAAGTTTTACTGTGACTACTCCTTGGTTGTAAGTCTTTCTACGGACCACATAGTAGTAAGTTTTACTGCGACTGTACCATGATCGTACGTCTTTCTATGATCATGTACTCGTAAGATGTCCTACGACCACTTCCTGATCGTAGTTTTTCCTGCGAATAGCCTATCTCCAACTGCCTTATCTAGAGCCTCATAGAGTCGCCTGACAAGACAACTAGAACATGCACTTATCTTTAATAACTGCACACGATCTCTCTCGGACAACAATCGCTGCATGGTGAACAACCTTCATATCTCTCTGACAATAACTTCCAATAGACGATTATCATCTGAACCGTTGGGATGTCTTTTGGTGCAAGACAACAACCACTGTTTTATTGACTATATAAAGGTTAACGTCGGACAGAGGAGGATGTATTCTGATCCAAGAAAGATATAGTGCAAGGCATTTCGCATTACACACTTTGTAATCTTCTTCTCTGAGCAATAGCAACATAGGACGTAGAGTTATTATTCTATCAGGAGAAGGCCATAATCTATATAAAAATTTCCGTGTCTTCTTTCTGTATTACTAGATCTTAGTCTTAAGAGTTTTCTTCGAATCCAAACAAATCATACGTAAGATCGGTATTAAAACACCGACAAAACTTTTCTGTGACAAACTCTTAAACCTATTTGTGCCACTCATAGGACCGAAAGAAGACCCTACAACAGATTGATGATCTCTTTAACAAAAAGGTTGCTCCAAAGGAGCTTGTTGATGAATAAGGTAGCTAGCCACCTTCTTGAATATTTAGTGTTAAATGTGATATTGATTAATACATTCATGTTCACTTATCATAGAAAGTATGGCCATGCATGAATCAGTTAATTTATAGTTTTGTTGAGTGCTCAGCAGGCACGTCCTAGAAAATAAGCTCCACATACTAAAACCAAATAGATAACTGGTGTAGCTATGACTTATCTTTGCAATTTTCATTTCTTTCTTAGCCAGTATGTTTTCGTTGGACGTTCCAAGAATGTCAAAAACCAGCAGTAAGAAGCATGCATCTATTCATTTGGACTAGATTTTTTGAAAAAACACCTGGTCTAGCTATCGGTTCTTTTTCTGACTGATGTACCCTGGTCAGTGTTTATGGACGATTTGCACTAGTGATGATTGAGTGTTTTTATTGTAATTAGAAACATTATTTCTCAAGATTGTATGAAAGAAAAGGCAAAAAGTGTTCAAACTTTCATGTCAATAGTTTTTTCCATAAACCAATCGCAACCTAGTTGCCAACTACTCATATTACTGTATCAGATACAACTGAGTATCATGTATTTTTATTGGTATGGTGAGCAATATGTATATAGCGCAACTAAAAATGGTCAAGAAATGCAAGAAAATTTTATATGGCATTTAGCAGTTTCTTTTGCCGGTTAATGTATACCCACATCTTAGCAAGCTTTCCTTGAAGAGGTATGCCATATGCACATTTTCACATCTCAACGCTGCCAGGCCAACGACTTTCAAGTGAACCTTTAGAAGTCATGTCCTACGTGAATAAGACTTTGAAATGTCATTCTTCAGAACTTGAACACACTTCAATTGTTTTGCATAGTAGATGTTGATTGTTCAGCAAAACTCCTTATTGTCATCTACAGGAAATCGGGCAGGCTCTGCTGCCTTCATCTAGTGATGCTAAGAGCCAACCAGAACCAACGGAAGCAGCTCCAGCTGCTGCCACAGCAACTGCTGCACCAGCAGCAGAAGCCAGCACAGAATCGCCTCCTAAAACGTCCAGATCTCTTACACCTTATGCAAATGTAATTAACACATCCATACTCCAATGCACCGCCATGCATAAATGAACCTGAAAAATCATGCCATGTTCATCATTCTGCATTTGCAATTCGGTATCCGGATCTCAAACCACCGTCTACCCCTTCGCCGCCGGCCGTGGAGGATAAAACCGAGGTGAAGGCTGAGACCACATCAACTGAATCCCCCGCAGCGGTTAACTCGGCACCAGTAGCAGAAGCCAGCACACAATCGCCTCCTGCAACGCCCAGGCCACTTTCCTCACCGTATCCAAATGTAAGCTATACATCTGAAACTTCATTGCCATATATCCGGATCTCAAACCACCGTCGTCCCCTTCGCCATCGACACCTTGGGCATGAGCTGTGCGAGACGTCTTCTTTGTTGATCTTGACGGCGTCTCTACAAAGAAACCGGGCCTAGAGGAGATGAAATTGAGTTGTTCATATGGCATCAGCGTCTCAAGAAGTGTATGTTGTATGACAGTGTAGTCCCAAGCAGTATAACTCTTCTGGGTTAGATGTAATTCTTGGAATGGATTGGCTAACCGAGCACAAAGGGGTTATAGAATGTGTCCACCAAACCATCTCTCTCGTCAATTCCGACGGCAAGCAAGTCGTCTTCTCTTCCACTCCTACCATACCTTCGCAGCAGTCCATTCTCAACTGCCTTTCAGTTCCAAAGCTTGATCAAGTGCCCGTGGTATGTGAGTATTCCAATGTATTCCCAGATGAATTACCAGGAATGCCACTAGACCGCGACATGGAATCTATCATTGATTTGAAGCTCAGGACAGCACCTATTTCCAAGAGACCGTACCGTATGCCCTCAGATGAGTTGTTCGAATTGAAGAAACAACTCAAGCAACAGCTGGACAAGGGATTTATCCGTTCTAGCTCATCCCCATGGGAAGCCCCGTGTTGTTCGTGAAGAAGAAAGACGCTAGTTTAAGGATGTGTGTCGATTATCGATCTCTAAATGAAGTCACCATCAAAAACAAATATCCTCTCCCAAGGATTGATAACTTGTTTGACCAGTTGAATGGTGTGTGTGTGTATTCTCCAAAATGGACCTAAAGCTCGGATATTTTCAGCTCAAGATCAAACCAGAAAACATTCCAAAGACTGCATTCACCACTCGTTACGTCTTGTATGAATACACCATAATGTCATTCGGACTTACTAATGCTCCTGCCAGCTTTATGAATCTTATGAATAAGATTTTTATGGAGTATTTGGACAAGTTCGTAGTGGTCTTTATCAATGATATTTTCATCTACTCCAAGAATGCCGAAGAACATGAGCAACATCTGCATATGGTGCTCAAGAAACTTTGGGAACATCTACTGTATGCAAAGTACAGTAAATGTGAATTTTGGTTGAATGAAATCAACTTCCTAGGCCATATTCTTTCCAAAGGAGGTGTAGTTGTGGATCCTAACAAAGTACATGATGTACTGGCTTGGAATCAGCCTCGCACCGTCCCTGAAGTTCGAAGTTGTCTCAGTTTGGCAGGGTATTATCGTCGGTTCATTGAGAATTTCTCCAAGATTTCAAGACCAATGACCTAACTCCTAAAGAAGGAGAAAAAGTTTAAATGATTAGTGACCTATGAGGAGAGCTTTCAAGAGTTGAAAAAGAAGCTCACCACAGCCCTAGTACTTGTATTGCCCAACATACACAAAAGCTTTGTTGTGTATTGTGATGACACGGCCTTGGTTGTGTGTTGATGCAAGAAGGCAAAATTGTAGCCTATGCTTCACGTCAATTACGACTTCATGAGGAGAAATATCCAACTCATGGTTTGGAATTGGCAGTTGTGGTTCATGCTCTCAGGACCTGGAGGCATTACCTCATCGGCAATCGGTGTGAGTTGTACAACGATCATAAAAACTTGAAGTATTTCTTCACATAGCCAGATCTAAACATAAGGCAAAGGACGTGTCTTGAGTTGATCAAGGACTATGACCTTAACATTCATTACCACCCCGGTAAGGCTAATGTTGTAGTCGATGCCATCAGCCAAAAGCTTCACTACATTAATACATCGGTTGAAATCTGTCAACCAGCGTCATGTAGAGAGCCTTGGAGACTCAACCTTGAGGAAGTTGAGGAGAGATTTCTTGCTGCATTAGTGCTACAACCTACCCTTGAATCTTAGATCCAAGCTGCCCAATTGAAGGACCATGCGATCACCAAAATCAGGTGCGACCTGTAGAGTGGTGAAAAATCGGGGTTTTCCAAAATGTGAGTGGCATGGTTATGCGTGGACAGCGGCTTTATGTCCCGAATGACCAAGAAATCAAGGAGCTAATCCTCCGAGAAGCTCATAATTCACTACTTTCTATTCATCTGGGGAGTACAAAAATGTATCAGGATCTCTAGGAATGATTCTGGTGGTCTGGTATGAAGAAGGACATCACCACACACATCGCTACTTGCGATGTGTGTCAAAGAATCAAAGTAGAGCACCAACGACCAGTGGAATTGCTCCAACTTTTGAAGGTTCCTGAGTGGAAATGGGACATTTGCATGGATTTCATTACCAGTTTGCCTAAAACCCAAAACAGACATGATTCAATTTGGGTTATTGTCCATCATCTGACCAAGGTGGCTCATTTCATCCCAGTGAACACATCTTATCAAGGAGCTAAGCTCACTGAGCTCTACACGAATCATATCATCTGATTGCACGGAGTGCCAAAGACGATAACTTTCAATCGAGGTCCTCAGTTTACCTCACGATTTTGAGAAAGCTTACATGAGCTTATCGGAATTGAGCTATTCTTTAGCACACATTCCACCCATAAATGGGAGGCCAAACTGAAAGGACAAATCAAATCCTGGAGGATATGTTAAGAACCTGTGTGCTATCTTATAACACGAATTGGGAGAAATGCTTGGCATTCGCCGAGTTATCTTACAACAATAGTTTCCAATCAAGCGTTCAAATGTCTCTGTTTGAAGCACTTTACAGGAGAAAGTGTAGGACCTCTCTTTTCTGGTCTGATGTTAGTCAGAAGCAATTCTTTGGATATGCTGTTATCCAAGGAGCTCAAGAACAAATTAATGCGATACGAAGCCGACTGAAGGAAGTGAAATCCCATCAAAAGAGCTATGCCGATCACTGCCATCATAGCTGAGCTTCGAGATAGGTGATTACGTCTATCACAAGGTCTCACCACTCCGTGGCACTTGCCACTTCCAGGTCCATGGAAAATTGGCACCCTGGTATGTCAGGCTATACCGGATCATTGCAAAGAAAGGTGAAGTGGCATACAATTGAAACTACCACCTCAACTTTTGGATGTGCATGATGTCTTCCATGTCTCCCAACTCAAGAAATGCCTCCGAACACCAAGTGAACTCACCCAATTGGATAACATTAATCTACAACTTGATATTTCTTACCAAGAACATCCAATCCGCATTCTAGACCAAGCCGAGCGACAAATTCACAACTACTCTATCAAAATGTTGAAGGTCCAATGGAGTAATCACACTGAGGAAACAAGAAGATTGACTTAGAACCGACTTTCCAAATCTCTTTACCGAACCCGTCGAATCTTGGGGACGAGATTGTTTGTAAGGGGAGTAGACTTGTAACATCCCAAATTCTAGGGCATACAAAAATGAGAACAATTTTAAACTTTTTGAAAGCATTTTTTAGCCTTGGCTTTTACTGGAGTTTCTTTGAACAATTTGATTATCAAAAGTACATGAAATATAAAATCAAGTTGAATCCAAATCAGATAGGTATAATTAAACTCAACAAGAAGTCTTCTCAGATTATTTCTAGAAAAACCGAGAGAGGATAAAACTCTAAGAAGACTACACAAACATTAATAACTCTATGTCAGGAGGATTCGAAAAGTTTATCCTAAGACTTTCGAGTACATCAGAGGAATGCCCGAACTCTCAGCTGCCCTCACCTCTTTCCCTCTCATTGTCGTGTGGGGCTCGATCACAGAGATCATTGTCCACCTCGCACACATGCACTGGCTCTACCACAGTCGTGGCCAAGTTGCCCCTGGTTTTGGATGCCTTGCCCGCGGTTCCTCCTTTGCTGCTGCCAACTCCGCCTACCTATCACCTCAAATGCGACGCATATCTACCGCTTATCACTGTCCATGCCTTGCGTTCCCCAATGAGTTTTCGATCGTGCTCGCAAGAACTTGCACTCAGCCCTCAGCCTTCTACTGCCTATAAAACCCCTCTTACCGTACCATTTGCTCCTCAGCTTGCCCTCTCGGTCTCTTGTGCGATCCTTGAGCACTTCTATCTCTGGAATGTCGAGAAACCGTAGTTGTACGTGATACTGGAGAGCACGCCACCATGCGCTAGCTTCTCTGGTGAGCTTCTCTCCTCCCTAAGTCACAATGCACTTACCTCTTCAAGCACCCTACTCATTTGTTTGACCATCCGTGCTGTGGATCACTCAAACTAGGCCTTCTTCATCTTCGACAAAACGCCATCATAAGACCCTTCTCTCTCTGGTGAGCCGTACTTCAACTCCTTATACTCATACCCCTGCATGCATGCAAGCTCATGCGCACCCCTTTCGTAGCTTCACCGTTGCGAAATAGTCATTGATGCCATGGACCCCTTCGTTGCCGATGAGGTCTCCGACGCTAGCTCCTTCTACTCCTTCTCATGAACCATCATCGCCTTTGGTGAGCACCCTTTTCCCAATAGAGTAATCGAAGTCGACAGGTGAACAGAAGTAATCAAAGTTGAAAGAAAACTAAAAGTAATCAAAATCGAAAAGGGAACTAAAGTAGTCAAACTCGTAAAGAGAACTAAAATAGTCAAACTCGTAAATGGAACCGTAGTAGTTGAACACAAGAACAGAACTGTCGGTGTCAAAATATTTGACCGCTGCCGTTGTCGAGATCTTCGACCACAGACAAAGTCAAAATCATTGACCGCTGCCAAAGTTGAGATCTTCGACTGCTTGCACAGTCGATAGTCATAAACTGCAGAACATAGTCGATAATCATAAACTGTAGAACGTAGCCGATAGTCGTAAACAACAGAACGTAGCCGATAGTCGTAAACAACAGAACATAGCCGATAGTCGTAAACTGCAGAATGTAGCCGATAGTCATGAACAGCAGAACATAGTCAATAGTCATAAACACAGAACGTAGTCGAAATATTCGACCACAGCAGTAGTCAAAATCTTTGACCGCAGTCATAGTGAAACCTTCAACCGCAGCAGTAGACATAATCTTCGACCTCTAATGGTAGTCATAAGCTGTAGGGTAGTCATAAGTAGAAGTAGATTGGCCGTAAATAGAGTAGATCGGTCATGGGATATATTGGATCAGTCGTAAGTCACAAAAAGTGGTGTCCGAGCACCATAGCGGCCAAAGAATGTTTGTAGTCATAGAGAGAGTTTTGTACTCACCGAGAAGGTATAAATCAAACCAAGCCAAAACTCGAATACATATAACTTTTGCGGTTGAACTCCAAATTTAGTAATCTTTGTTTCTAAATTCTTCTAAAATCATGATCTTCTTGATTGAACAAAATATTGTAGTTATATCTCTGTTTATTTGGCTCTTATTAGTTTTTATCTAGAATTATCGAATAGACAACCCCGCAGCAGACAACGTTGAGAACGCTTCGGAAACATTCTCTGAGCAACAAGAGCAAGGCAAGCACCCCTTTTGACAATGTTGATAACAGTATTTCAATTATTGTATATTGTTTGCAAAATCTATTATGCATGCATGAATGATCTATTAAAAATTGCTAAATTGTGGGTAACAGTAGTCACGACCACTCGAATGCATCAAACCACCCTTGAAAATTTGATACCTTCACTCTTGTAACCTCTAGGACATGGTTTAAACAAGTTATACTATCAATTTGGGAATACTACAATAATATATGATCTAGATGCTTAGCCAAGCACTAGTTTTTGCTAAGTTTGATCTTTCAAACAAGTTTATACGTGGGTTTGATGGTTTGAAAATGTTGGACCAGAAGGGTAACCTCTGTTACTTTGGTATCAATTAAAATGAAAAACCCAGTTTTTGGACGTGGGTGAGTTATATGATAATCTGTCAAATGTGAGAGGGAATCTCGCATGAGAGGGGTTCTCGCATGTATACAGGGGAAGACTTTCACTCGGGTCGATTAAGGACCGAACACTATTGCTGCTCATCTAAGTCATACCATACGACCATATGTGCTATATGGACTCTGGCATTTAGCTAATTAAGTTGTCTAAGTCTAGCCTTGCAATGTGGTAGGCACAGATGTGGTAAGAGCACTCCAGTTAGATTTGCTCATATGGGCTCCTTTCACCAAAGTGTTGGGGCCAAGGCTTTAATTCAATGATGAATACCCACTTAGAGGATATACCTAAGTGAGGGTCTTCGCTTAGGAGATTTACCTACATGAGGACTCGAATGCTCTCTTAGGGGATATACCTATGCGAGATTCGATGTTCATCTGATTGGTGCAAGGTTAGGACTAGGTAATCTAAAGCTATAAGATAATATCTTCCATCACACGCCCAAGGAAGTGTGTCATGGCCAATAGTGTGTTTGATTATCTCGTGTGGATAAAGCTGTACAATCTCTGCAGAGTGTTAAAAACTATTTAAATAGTCATGTTCGTGGTCATAAGCAAGTTTGGATGTAGCTACAAAGGGCATAGTTTTCTTTTTTCAAACCTGTTTCACTGAACATATGGGATGGCATATACGCAAACGTGTGCCATGCCCATGGGTGAGGTATATGCGATGATCACAGCCAAGGAGGGCTGCAAATGGGTGGGTTCACAGCCAAGGAAGGCTGTGAACGGTTTTAATCTACTGTCATTAAAGTTATACAAATGTTATTTCATTACATGTCAAAATGCTCTTTACAATTCCATTTGTAAATTATTACTTATCGATATTGCAAAATGAAATCTGATTTATGCTGAAAGTAACTTAGTATAGAGCCTCATTTTTTTTACAGCCTTGCATATATGTAAAATTTTGTAATACACTACAAGTCTTGTTGAGTAAACAATGTACTCGACATTGCTTAAATTATTATTGATCAAAGAATGAAAATTATGTGTCCGACAATGTATATTTTTCCCTGGCACTAGGGAATTTGACAATGGGTATTGCTAGGGCCTAACTCCAGTCGGTTGCCTGCGGGTTATGATGGCAAATCACTGGACACTTTTGTTACAGTCTTCTACTATTTTTGTTCGAGACTCGATGGTTATTTGGCCGGTCGGCCTTAGGTGTATGTGCTCTTTTATGCCTCGCTATATATATATATATATATATATATATATATATATATATATATATATATATATATATATATATATATATATATATATATATATATATATATATATATATATATATATATATATATATATATATATATATATAAGCGAGGCATATATATATCATCCTTTTATGTAAGCTATTTATGTGCGATGTGTATAGATATGATTACAATGATGTGAATGTGTGTACTAACTACTGATCATAGGACTAGTACGGAACACATGTGGTGACTGCGGGTGCTGCCGGGCCCAAGGGTCCGAACAAATATATTCATTTACATAACTTATGAGGATATCCGGATCTGACCGAATTGAATAGATATTTGATTTGAATCCGTATTCGTTACAATATTTGATTCGTATTCTATTCAAGAATATTCGAATTTATATTTATATTCATCTATAAAATATGAATATGAATGTAGTAAAAGTACTATTTGATCCATTTCCACTTCTAGGGGTAGAAAGGCTGCAAGATCTCATATTGTTTTCCATGGTGGGAACGTCGAGAAAAATTTGACATTGAAGGACAAGGACTCATTCTTGGAAAGCCTTGAGTGATCAAGATCATTCAATCAAGATCGCGATCATGTATCTACACAAAATCCACACTTTCGATGTATGGCAAGATTGCATATAATGCAAAATGATTAGCACATACGTCCATACCATGCACATATATGAGAGCAAAGTACACGTAAGAAATATTGGGAAGTAGGTCGACCGAGAAAGGGGTCATCAGCTAGCTAGCGTCAATTAGAAATCAAGATAATAACCATAACTAGCAACTGCAGCTAGCTACATATCGAAACAAAGTCATGATCTAACTAGCTAAGGGCTTGCATCCATCCACAGTTTGCAAGCTTATCTCTTCGACCGTACGTTAACTGGTTAGGCATGCAAGCATGCATGCATGCAGCTAGCAACCGTACGTACGTCGTCACAAGAAGGTCTGCTGAATTTCATGCACCAGCTCCTCCGCGCTAAGCTCGCACTCGATCCCAATCTGTACGTACACAAGTTAAGAAAACCATGATCAGATCACTAGGACAAGATATTTCAATGAACCTAGCTGAATTTAAGGCAGTGTCCGGCCATTGCCATGAATATACAGAGACTTTTCCAAGTTCAAACACATGAGAAAGTTAGCTGATAGGATAGAGTACAACAGGGGCAGACTCAGTGGTGGGTTAAGTGGGGCGCCAGCCCCCTTATCGCTGGTCGGTCATGTGTAACTCTCTCATCTCTTACAGCTCCACGCTAGCCATATGAATGATCTTGTCGGACTTAAAAAGCCTTTGTATGATGAAGAAAATTGTATTTGTAGTGGTGATTACAAGCCACAACGACATCTTGGCTTTTGGCGTGAAGCATCTTTTCCTCTCGTGTCTACAAGTCTATTACTCTATCGTAGGCTGACAACTCGGCATTCAATAAACTGGTCAATAAGTCCTATTAGCCCCCTCCCCTCCTAAATTTTGATCGCCACTGGAGTACAAAGAGTCTGAAAAGCTAGCGAGCTACCATAGAGTTCTAGAGTTCTTCTAGCATATGCCATCGCTGCTTTCCGCAACACTACTGCTCATGCATAGTTTGCGTCAGTGATCTGTATATACCTAGTTACCGTATATGGATACCCTCTGGCTCTGGTAGTTTCAAGCACACTCAGAGATACAGCAGTGTTTCCTGAACCCAACAAATACTCAGGACTGTTTCACTATGTACATACTGTTCACCACACTGTGTATCTGAGCTCTACATTAGATATGCCCGGGTAGAACTTAGCCTACACACTACCGCATTTATGAAACCGATCGATCAATCGAGTTTTGAAATATTGTGAGTGAGCAGGGATTATGGGCCAAAGATGGCAAATCCATGCAGGGCTTGAAACCATGCTTGTATAGTTGGATTAATGTGTGCTTATTTCTCAGGTTGGGTTCGTGTGTATAGTAGACTCTACCTGGATCACATGAAATAAACACATATCCTAGCTAACAAGTACTGTTCCATATGAATGCTAGCTCTTCTACTTGATCGATCCAAGCCTCAACCAGTGCGCCTTTGCAGATTCATGTCTCATATGTTTCTTTTGATCTGTTTGTACTTAACTATATAACTAGATAGTTATATGCCAAGGTTAGAATTAACAAAAAAACAATGCATGCTTAGGTGCAATGGAGAGGTAACCATGCATGAAAGAGGAAGCTAGCTATACCTTGATGGTGAAGGAGTGCACCATGGTGTCGTCGACGGTACTGATGCTGACGTGGAGGATCTCGAGCGAGAGGCTCTCGAGCGCGGCGATGATCTTGAGCGCCTGCCCCGAAGCGCGGTGCGACACTGTCTTCAGCACCAGGTTCGGCCCGGCGAACTCCACCTTCACGTCAGGGAGGAGGAGGCAGGAGCCGCCACCGGCTGCCGAGGGCCTGGCGGTGTGTGCGGCGAGCTCGGTCACTATGCTGTCAAGGGTTGGGAGGAACGGCTGCGGGGAGAACTCGTGCGAGTGCGACGACGACGACGTCGGCGTCACGACCGGCGACATGTAGACCGCGGCCGGATGGGCCAGCCGGCCGGCGCCGCCGCCGCAGGGCTTGTACGGGCTGCCCGGGGTCGGCGTCCGGGGGCTGATCGGCACGGGGAGACGCGGGCTGAGCGGCGGCGGGGATTTGATGAGAGGCCGCGAGCTCGCCGTCGACGCCGGGCGCGGGCTGAGCACCTGCTCGGCGTAGGCCTTGCAGTGCTTCTTGACCTCCAGCGAGTGCAGCACTTGCTGCAGCTCCTTGATGTAGTCCACCACCCCTCCGATGATGGACGCTTGGTCTCCCTGCAATTCAATGTACAGCACTAGATCTACTTAGGTTTTGTACTGTTGTTCTAGGAGACAATTAATCTTCATTTTGTCAATCACAAGAAATTAATGATTCTCTCTTTCATTCGATTAGGGCATCTCATCTACTTCTTATGATGCAATACAAGGGTAGATACATGGGACGGGCCATGGGTCTGTCTGCCTAGATTCCCGCAAATGATGGAAGACTATAGCTGTATATGCTAGTTCAAGCATGCAGCATCAACACCCTCATGCCACAACGTACGTGGTGCAATTAATTGGTAATCCTACTAAAGTCATATATCAAACTTGTACATGCACGGATGCACCTATCATGGAGCTGTTGCAGCACACAACGAGAGACAGAGATGCTGCAAACCAAAAGCAGCTACATATACATGTCAAGTGCAGTAAGTAGTGTAACACTTGATATTGACCACTTACTCCAAAAGGTGCAGTGCTTGTAGATAGACACTTCGAGATAGCATAATAGGGGTGGTACACTACTTAAATTGCAGAATCCCAAATAGAGTACTGAAAGATACCTAGGGTAGGGTACAGGCTTAGCAAGCTCTGGCCTAAGGAAAATGAAACCTACAGTCAGTACATTTGCATCCCGAATCGAAAAAGAAACAAAATATTAATAATATGGGGGTGACATATTCTTTATTAAGTATATGTCCCATTTGTAAACCATTTGATCAATCTAGAATGAGGCACATACCTAATCCCAAAGCAAGTCCGAAAGCCAAGGAAATCAACTTATAGTTAACAACACATCAGGCATCTTAAAAATAGCAAGATCATAATAAGGCAACTTAAAAATAGCAAGATCATAATAATATTTGTCAACTAGATATAGGGCTTCTTTACACAATGCCAGCTTGAGCTTATATGTGCTTATAAGTTGAAGCCCGGAATCCATCCTATATCTGGCCGGATGGTAAAGAATGACAGTTGCACCCTTAAAACCTAGATGGCTAGACCAGACAGGTAGTTTATTTTTGGGTTTATAAACCCTTTCTCCTCCATAAGCCTCAAATAAGGCAAAGCAGATGAAAGATGGTTAGCTTTTTGGATGTTTTGCGACAAGCTGATTTATCAGAGAAGCCCCAGCTAGGCCAAGCAGGCCCTTAAGCTAACAAATACATTTGTGTCATTACATTAGTTGGTTTGCCGGGTGAGACCCGTGCAAGCTAAGAATAAGAAGCAAAGACGGAGCATGTGCGATGTACTTAGCAAAACCAAGTGCAAAAGGCAAGCCAGCCATGTACATATAGTGCATAGTCGATCTTACCCTCTTGACATAGAAGCAAGGCATGAGCGAGCGCAGCACGGCGAGGTGCTCGTTCATCTGCTTCCTCCGGTTGCGCTCCACCGTGATGTGCGACATCTTCGCCGCCCCCTCGTTGTCGGCCACCGCAGACGGCGACCCCTTGTGCTTCTTCTGCACAGGAGCGCCGCGAACGCCCCCGCCGCCTTTCTCCTCATCGCCCTCGCGCCGCCGAGCGTTTGCCGTCGGCCTAGCGCCCCCGGCGCTAGCCTCAGCACCACCGACGCTGCTCGGGCTAAACGCCGCCGCAGAGGCGGCAGAAGCACCACCTCCGCCGCAGCCGTTCATGCACTCCTCCCACGTCTCTAGGATGCTGAACAGGTCGTTGGCGTCCGACACGTGCCGAAACTCGCTGTCTTCGACGAAGACCTCGCACAGGCCGCCGTCCCCCATTGATATATTAAAGCGCGCGTAGTAGTGCACAGCACGGCGAAGCACGTACGTACCTAGGCGTACTCGTGTCTAAATGTGGCTTGTGAGCACACAGGAAGCGGAAGTGGAGAATGTTTGCAAAAGTGAAGAGGAATATTTTGCTCCTTTTTAAGCCATGAGGCTTGTGAAGTGGAGATCGAGGAGAGAGAGTAGATAGACCGTTGCTGATGTTTGTATAGTCATGTGAGGGGACGAAGGGCAATAAATATTAGGGAAATGACGGCTCTGGGAGTCTGTTTGCATTGAGATGGCGTGACGGGAAGCAGCCACCGCCTTTCCTAGCTACATACACTACGGGCCTGTTTGGTTGTCTGCATGAGCTGATGCAGCTGCATGAGCGTGGTCAGGCTGAGTAGAGAAGATCCTCAGCCGCGTTTCTCCTCAGCCTGGCTCCAGTTGATTTTTTGCATCCGCTCGTGCAGGCTCTCACCTCGATGCAGGGAACCAAACATCATCTCCCTGCATGCGCTGGTGCGAGCCACCCCGATACAGGCAACCAAACAGCCCCTACACGTACTGGGGCCGGCAGGCCATGCTTTCCGCTTGGATCGCTTGGGGCCTAGATTGTTGGGTCATGTTTACATTATATTGAAGCTTCGATCTTAATAGTTATAACTCATTTATAATTATGTTATAGTTTACGATCACTCAGTTGGTTACGATCACTCCTTGCTGCTGTGCATGTACTCGTAACCGAGTAACGACCACTTCGGCTTACGACTGCATCTTCTCGATCTATTTGTACTCGTAGACCAGCACGTCCTCGTAACGACCACGCCTTCTCTGCTGCGTACGTGCTCATAGCTTTTTCTTGATAAGATTTACAACCACGTTCCCGCTGTGTTTTGCATGTACTCGTAACCAAGTTACAAGTACTCGATACTTCGACTGCAAACACCAGCGCCTTTGACCACGACCACTTTGCCGCCTCTTCAAGTAGTCCTATATTCATTAACTTCGAGCACTCTTGGTTCTCGATGATTTTGAGCACTCGATAAAACACGTGAACATTATCCATTTTCCCGGGAGCCAAAACACTTCCACTTTTCTTCTTTTTTTTCTTTTCCTTAACTTCTCGATCACAACCGATCGCTCTTGTTCACTTATCTCTGATTACACGACTAGACTGCACCTTATAAAGGCTAATTACAGGACTCATAAATGGGCTCAACAACACGACTCGACTTCTACTACGGACTCATACACGGACTCGACTCAAACGCTATTACAGACTCGGATACGACTAAATAAAAAACAAAATTAATTCCAACATTCACCCTCTTAATCTTGTTTCTCCACTTCGATCACATCGATCTTCTCTTTTATCTTCTGAAACTTGATCATGCCGATCTTCTCTCATCTCCCATCCTTTTCTTGCATTCCTGTGTGCTATTCCTTCCTGGGTTGACACCATCCTACAACATGTGCTTGCTCCATCCTGAGCCTCGCACAAACCAACGCTTGCTACGTCTCGCACCTAGACTGAACTCGTCCTCCTTTTCACGCTTGCCTGAGCTGGAGCACATGCTCTTATAGCCGTCTTGGGTTTGTTGTTACCCGAGCCTTCCACTCCCTTCGTCTTCCACTATTGCCGCACTAGCATCCACACCTGCCTGCTCTTCCTCCACTGGCATTGCGGGTGACATCTTCCTCTCAAGCGTGGGACTACTGCATGCTCGTGAGACCTTCCTCTGCCTTCTAGGTGTCTGTGGGACTCGTCGCCGGGTCATCATGAGCCACTGTGATTTACCCCAGTTACACGCGTGTGAAAATGTGCGTCTGCAAATGCTCCTGAGCCGCTGCTTATTGTGCCTAACACATGCATGCATGGCCCCCTGGACTGCTGCTTTCCACGCCACATGTAGTGAAATTTTTCCTTGCTCGAAAATTTTCTTTTGCTCTGTCTCCCGCAGGGATGCGTCATCCTTTTCCTTCGGTGAGACCTGCTGGTCCCCGTGATGTGTGTGGATACCACTGTTGGCTTCAACCACGCAACCTCCGACCACTCCATGCTCCAGAACCTTCGACCACTGCGTACTCTGATCCTTCGACCGTACTGCTCGGTGCTTTTGACCAGTAGCACTCGAACGCATCTGATTGCGTACTCAAACTCGAAGTTCGATCGTACGCTTCTAACTTCGCACTCGAAAGCTTCCGGTTACTCGAAACTTCTCTGGTACTCATTTCTTCTCTGGACGCCTAGGACAACTTGGGACGCCTCCTACGCCCTGCATGGTTGAAACCTTCTGAGCGTTCGCACCCCCTGTGCATCCGACCTACTCTCTATGCGCACCCCCTATGCATGGAATCCACGGCCTTGACCCGAGCCGCTGGCTTCCGTGCTTGGCGCAGTTATCTCTTGGGACTCATCATGCTAACCACTCTCTCGAGCTTGCTCTTTGCTGGCGCATAGCTCCTCTAGGCTGCTCTTCAGACAAGCCATTTTACAAATTTTGAAGAAAATCTTGTACAGCCGGTTCGGAGATCTTTTCACTTTCATCAATAGATAATTGTTCTTTGCATAGACACGCAAGAACTCATCCTGCAACACCACCCTGCATCCTTCTTCTATCATCTGCCCAAGACTGAGTATATTGTTGCACAGTCTCGGTATAAAATAAATTTTAGACACCAACTTCTGATCACTTTTCTTGCATTGCAACAACATCGATCCTTTGCCTTTTGTCTCCACTATAGAGCCACTGCTAAACTTAACTTTGCCCGAAATCTTCTCGTTGAGCTCATGGAACATGGAGCGATCTCCCGTCATGTGATGCAGGCTCTATTATCCAGGTACCACAATTAGTGTGATTGACGCTGCATTCCTCTGTGCGTAGTTTAGGAACTATGTTCTTCTCATTCAACATTACCATGCCTGGCATCTCTTCAATACATAAGGAAAGAAGTAGTGCCGGCTCAACATTCTCCTCAGCATGGGTGAGATTTACCTTCTCGTCCTTCTTGCTTCAGTACTTCGAAGCGCAACGACCATACTTGTCACAGTTGAAACACTTTATGTGGTTGTAGCACTCTGATGTGTAGTGCTCATATTCATCACATTCAAAGCACTTGATATGTGACTTGTCACGGGATCTTTAACCACCGTCTTGTCCACGGTTGTGTCCCCAACCATTCTCATGACGTCCTCCTCTCTCAGGGCTACTAGATCCCTCCTTCTTTGTCTTCGAGTTCCTCACTTCCCACTTGGTTTGGGTAAGGAGCAACTTCTCTCCTTCGTCCTTTGAGTGCCGTCGACCCTTGAGTCCTTCATCGAAGGTTCTAAGACAATCGATCGCCTCCAAGAGTGACATTGTTGTGACATCGCTGAACTGTTTGATCGTTCTGATAATCTGGAGGAATCGATCTGGGACCGAACTGAACAGTTTTCGACAACGTCGCTCTCTTCCAGCTTTGCACCGAGCAAATGGATATTACCCACCAAAGTGGTGAGTTTCATGGAGTACTCAGTAATCATCTCCGAGTCTTCCATCGGCATCTTGCTCAGTTGCCATTTGAGCACTTGAGCGCGTGCCTTCTTGATGCGATCTTCGCCTACCCACATCTCCCTAAGTGCGATCTAGGCATCTTTCACCGTCTCCTTCTTGGCAATCGACATCATCACGTCGTCTGACATCACTTGCGAGATGGCCACCATCGCGCCTTGATCCTTGACACCATCATCATCTCCATCTTCGACCGCTGACCATACCCCTAGCGAACGCAAGATTAATTTCATCTTGATGACCCATATGCCATAATTCATTTCTCTCAACATCGAGTATTGAAACGGGATCGTGGCGCTTCTTGTTGTCAGCTTGACAAGCACACCTATCTTTGATGGATCGAGCTCGTTGCCCGTGACCTTGATGAACACTCCTGACGTCGAAAGATCACTAGAGTTGTTGGCCATCGCTTCATCCCCTTAGGCTCTGATACCAATTGTTGACCCAGTTGATGTTTACGACCACGTTAAAGCTTTGATCTTAGCAATTGTAGCTCATTTATGACCACGTTGTGGTTTACGACCACTCAGCTGGTTACGACCACTCCTTGCTGCTATGCATGTACTCGTAACCGAGTAACGACCACTTCGACTTGCGACTGTGTCTTCCTGATCGGGTTCGTACTCGTAGCCTTGTTACGACCATGCCTTCTCTGTTACGTATGTGCTCATATCCAGGTAAAAATATCTCGGATTGTAAAAAATTTCGCCAGGTAGCGAAACAAACGAAAGAGACGAAATTTTGGAATTTCGTCCAAAATTTTCAAATAGCATTTGAATTTTGATGCATTTTAACCAAATTTTGGATGAAATAATAATGCAAAGCTAACCAAATTTCTTGTGAAGATCTCGCACCATGGCAGTGCCACTCGTGCCACCGTTGCCGTCAGTGACGAGTGACACGACCACGGGGCTGAGGTCAGGGACGGAGGCGGACCATGGGCTTCCCTCCAGCAGTACTGCCGTTGCCTCTTTCGATGTCCAACTGATGAAACGTCTTCTGCCAACCGGGACAGTGGAGTCGGTAGAGGATGAGGAGGAGGATCTCCAGCGGCGTAATCGGTGGGAGAGTGAAGAAGCGACGGCGCCCACAACGAAGACGCGATGGCCGCCGGCAGCACAATTTGGGGGAGCTTGGCGGCGGCGGTAGCTAGGTTTAGAGCAATCGGCAATCGGGATGGGGTTGGATTCGGGAAGCATCTCGATAGCGTCTGGACGCTCGGCTCTACTGGCCTATGGGCTACACTGTAGGAGCATGTGGTCGGCCGGCCGGCCCGTAATTCAAATGGTGACGAATTTTTTTACCGAATGGAGTTTGTTTCGCTGGGTAACGAAAAGGACGAAAAAAATGAAATTTCGCCGAAATTCCGCCGAAATTGTTAACCCTGCTCATATCTTTTCCTTGATAAGATTTACAACCACGCTCTCGCTGCGCTTTGCATGTACTTGTAACCGAGTTACGAGTACTCGGTACTTTGATTGCAAACACCAGTGCCTTCGACAACGACCACTTTGCCGCTTCTTCGAGTACTCCTGTACTCGTTACCTTCGAGCACCCTTGGGTCTCGATGATTTCGAGCACTCGATAAAGCACACAAACATAGTCCATTTTCCCGAGAGCCAAGGCACTTCCACTTTTCTTCTTTTTTTCTTTCCATCAACTTCTCGATCACAACTGATTGCTCTTGTTCACTTGTCTTTGATTACATGACTAGACTGCGCCTTATAAAGACTAATTACATGACATATAAACATACTCAACAACATGACTCGACTTCTACTACAGACTTGTACACGGACTCAATTCAAATGCTATTACAGACTCGAATACAATTAAATAAAAAAACAAGATTAATGATGACTCAATAGTTTCATTCCTGTAGTTTGCTACGTGCCAATGCGCGTAGCGATCAACGAGTTGGAAGATTTCATGACCAAAGATCACTTGTACTGTGTACTAGCTAGTGTGTGCAATTTTCAATGGGAACCACCCAGCTACTAAATCGGCGCAGCGCCGCGGTGCAAGAGTAAAAACCATGCCACAATGGTAACAATGACGTCACGCTAGCTATTGCAAACCTAGATCGGACTTCTCATTTTGTCAACGAAGTTTCACTTAGTATGTTAAATTAAAAATGAGCAAGTTGTGCATAGATAAATATATTTTGTCAAACTATAAGAAAACTACATATTTCAGATTGCATTTTCACAAAAGTACATAAACTTTGTCATAATGTTGCAATAAATCACATACATAATAATTCCTATTCGATCCAACATAATTTAATAGGTGGAACCACCAATGTAATTGACATATTGTAGAACCATGTTGAGAATGTCTATGGTTCATTTATGTTGACAATAGGCAATCATGTTGAGTTGAAATTTGAATTTGTGAAAGTTAGTAGGTTTTCAATTTTGCTGCCACACTAGTGTGTTCTGATCGATCGCGGTGGTTGTCTACCAACAAGTTCGGTGTGACTAGATTTTGGGGCAATCAGACTGTTGGTGTGGTGTGACCAGTTTTTAGTTGGCAGTTGGTTCTTCAGAGAGGTGCTCGCATGTGTGCGAAAGAGAAAATATGATCTGTCCGATAGGCCATTGGGTAGCGGTCTGATCAGGGTAGGCCAAGCAGTCAGATCGGCATGGTTGCCGCAATCTGACCGACTCCCTTGTTACCAGCGTTTAACAAGACACTCTTATGACACTTACGACAAGGATGTCTTGTGTAGTGAACTGTGGCGTCATAACTGAATGCGGAGAAGCCCACGGCGGTAGTCGGCATCATTGAGGGGACGGGGTGCTTCAGTTTAGGGGAGGAAGCAGGAATAAGGATTGGATGAACTAGAAGCAGCAGAAAATATCCTCATCTGTGTTGGTTCTTAGAGTGAAATTGGGGAAAGGGAGAGGGGGAGTTATAAGGGGCGAGAGGTGGGTGGAGATCGGTGCCTGCCATTTGATGTGGAGAGAATGGATGGGTGAAATCAAAATCCTAGGAGAGATACCACGGATCGGCGATGTGGTATTATCACAGACAATTCGGATTAAAAACTGTCTATGATGTATGCTGACATCACAAACGATTTTTAATCCTAACCGTCTGTGTTAAGTACAAACATCACAGATGATTTTTGTTCTGAACCGTCGGTGATGTATCATAAATGGTTCAGAATAAAAGCCGTTTGTGATAAGTAGGTCATCACAGATGGTTCTCTCTATCGTAATGAACTTAGACCGTCCATCTTGTAAAACTGTCTGTGGTAACTTTATCACTAACGGTTTGTGTTGAACCGTCTGTGATGAGGCATACAGGATGACCCATTTATAGTAGTGTTTACAAATTGTAATAGATTAATCTTGTTCATCTAACATGCTATGTTCTTACTATTGTTGATTTTGCACTTGTTTTGGTTAATGTTTTGCCCTCTCTCCTTTCCTCTAAATCTTGTAAGGTTTCAAGGATGTGTAAGTGATAGATATACCTCATGAGGATCATATTTCATCCATCTAGGGACCAACTATAGCAATATCTTGAAGATTGCCCATTTTGGTTCGGTTTAGAGCTTTTCTAGTGATATCTTGTTCTTGGAGTTTTGGCCTTGAAAATTTAGATGCTCCTGATTGCTGTGACATGTGGAAACTCATTTAGAGCCATCTTAACCATCTTGAATCCACGGGCAGGTCATATCTCAAGCTCTTGAGTTTTGCCCATTTTAGTTCAACCTTACTTGTCTTGAGGAAAGGTTGGAACTTTAGCCAAGATCATTGCAATCCTTGGTTGGATTAGGTTCCTGAGATCCTCAGCAAGGAGTGTGCAAAGTTTTAAATCATTTGGAGATGTATTTTGGAGATTACACCATTTTTAGTTTTTGGCTCGGGCTAATTTCCAGTTTTGGGATCAAGGATGCATTCCACCGCCCCCTAGGCCCATAGTCCTACTAGAGGCCAATTGGACCAGCCATCATCGGTGGTTAGACCACTCGGTCGGTCGTCCAACCGCTTCCTCATAGCGGTCTGACCAACCCTGAGGGGTTGAACTCCATTTGCTTCTAAGTTTTTGTGAGTGCTTTGTTGGTGGGCGTATTTGATCTTCCTAGTTTTCAATAGCTAGTGGAGTGAAAGTTTTCAAATACCTTTTAGGAGGTTGAATTTGAAGGCATCATTCACTCCCTCTGATTGTTATATCGAGTCCAACACATATGAGACACACCTATCAGTGTCAACCCCTCTCTCCTAGTGGACTAGTGTAGGCGGTGACCTCTGGCTCTAAGTAGAGAGAGAGGTGGAGGATGAAAACATGCGGTTGCGGTGGGTAGTGGAAGGCAATGCTAGGTAGACAGGCATGGCGAAAAGGGGTAAGGAGGCGATAGTTGAAGATAGGAGTGCATCTCTCTAGCATGTGGGACTCGCTTGGCCCAAAATCATTAAGATAAGCCATTAAAGAATGACAACTTGAAAAATACCATCGTGAAGAAGTGATGTTGTGAAATACCATCGCAAAGGCCGAAAATGTACAAAAATGCCATTATCGTGACTTTTCCATCCATGCTAGAGCGAATTAACCATTTTGCCCACATTCATCCTTCTTCTTTTCTTTATTTTTCCTTTCGTAACATCAGGTCCTAGCTGTCATTCTCCCCTTCAAGAGCATGGGCTAGTGGAACAAGGAATGAATATCTAGATGGTATCAACCTTTGTTGTGTATACTTAATAGTGCGATCCATAATTTTAGCTTTGAAGAATGCCGAAATCCCAATAATCAGATGCCATAAGGTACCCCATATGAATTTGACTAAGAATAAATAGTGGCACATTAGCCTTCAAACTATGCAGGTGCATTTGAAGATGGTCTAATTTTAACTAACACAACCTTCAATTTTAGCAATGCAATAGGTCGTGAATCACTCTTGATGTCAACAATTCAACACAATTTAGGTAAACAGCAATTATGCACTTCTAAGGCTGAAACAGAAACACCACATGCACTACTTAACAAACAACAAAGAGTAAGTAAGTTTGCCCTGCAAAATGAGGTAGTTCTACAATGATGAGTTTGGGTTAGTTTGCGCTAATTTGACTAAGAATACAAAGCTGCAAATTAATCTTCAACCTGGAATGCCACGGAGCAACGGGAATGCTGGCAACGTATGCTTCAAAAATGTCTGCAATCACTGCTAGGAATTTTTCAAGTTTTGTTCACATCACATTTTGTTCTAGCGTCCAAGCAACCTATCCTACAGGTTAATTTCATGCAGCCAATCACCTAGAATTGAACTTTCCTCAAAATTGGCCGAATTCACTCCTCGCCATCGATTTGTCTACTCCAGTGAGCCAAACTTTGATTCCTCACGTCTCAACCATCCTCTCCATATTATTACAAAACAAGCTATACTGGACGTCTCATCACAGACGGTTCATGGGGAATCGTCTGTGCTGTAATTATCATAGATGGTTTTACAAGTATCGTGTACCATCTATGATACACAACTATCATAAATAGTTCTTGTTAATGACCATCTGTATCATATTCTGAATATAGTGATGCCCACTTATCTATCAATGACATCCAGGTGATATACCTCTTTAGAATGCTACATAGATAGATCTAGCGGACACCTTAGATCATCGTGTATCGTTATGTGGAAGTCCACATTGTGCATCCTTAGGGTCATACTTGTTGGCTCCATTCCCATTGATGCTGGGCAGGGGATGCCATTTCTATGCCTACTAGGTACGCAGGTGCACGCTGCCCAGCTATTGACCAGTTTCACGAAGGTGCAAGTGGACATGATTAATGACATTTTTAGGGCCATCCCACTTGAGAAGCCCCCAAACGAAGAGATCATGACACTAGAGGATGTTGTTCACACATTCATCCAGTGCCCCAAGATGGACATCACTCTAGACCCTTCCGTGTCGCGATCTCCACATGACTATGTCTGTCAAACAGAACCCTCTATGACTCTACCTCAAACTCCACTTCAGAAGGCTATAGCATCGGCTCCCGTGGAGATGATGTCGAAGATGTATCGCAAGTGAGACGTTAAGGCCCAACCAAGAAAGATTAAGACACCTCTTGGGCCCTAGAAGTACAAGCTTAGAGTGTCGTTGGTCCCCGAGTCACAATTACCTAACCTTGGACTGGTTTGTAGGACTTTGCATGCTTGGTACATGCAGAGGTCCAATAGGAAGCCAAACCGGCAAACTAGATTCACCATGAGATACGCGGAGGTGTATTTCCTTCATGACTCAAATTACTTTGTCATGACCTTCGAAGACTTATCCTTACTGTTCAATCTCAACGAACTCAATGCCTCACTTCTACAATGTTGGACCTATAAGTGAACTATACAATCAAGTTCTATATTCATGTAATATCGATAAATACCATAACTCATTGTTTATGTATAGATCCATGATCCAATAAATCCAACGACGGCGAGAACCAGTGGGTTTCCTCGATCCACACTTAGTATATGAGCAATCCATCAAGAAAAACACATTCTTTATCAAAGATTACATAATGACAGAATTGCTTGCTCAGAATGACAAGGACTACATCCCCGTACCCTTCAATCAGGGGTAAGTGCTTTACTAGTTACAAGTTTCATTTGTACTTTGTATGCAATATGAACTTAGAATTAATCACTATGGTGACATGCATGACTAGGTCTCATTGGATTTGCTTGTGAATATACCAAAATAGAGCAAGGTAATATACCTTGATTCCCTACTTAAGAACAACTATAACTTCACCCGTATGCAACAAGCAATTGACATGTAAAATTATTTCCCCCATACATAACTCTATTGTAGTCTTCCTTTCGTTTGCAATGGCCAAGGCTAATTTTTTGGAATCATGTAGGTCGTTCAGCGCTTACGTTGCCCGGGGAGGGAGACACAAGGAATCCAGTACCACACTATGACACAAGACGCAATTTTTGGTACCCACCACAACACAACAATCCTATATCACATTTCGTGGTAATACGTATGTATATAATTCTATTTTTGTGGTGCCACCAGCAACTACAGGGCAATGTATTTGGATTCTACATTTGCAGACATATGCAGAAAATCATGGGCACTAAGACGAAAGATCCAAAGGTTTATCAACTTGCCAATATTTATTTTATAATTATCAATTTATATGTATGTATGTATGTATGTATGTATGTATGTATGTATGTATGTATGTATGTATGTATGTATGTATGTATGTATGTATGTATGTATGTATGTATGTATGTATGTATGTATGTATGTATGTATGTACGTACGTACGTACGTACGTATGTATAAGCTAATGACTTTAATAGTCCTAGCGGCTGGGCATGGAATTTGACTCAAGCGCATTCGATCTTGACAAACTCATCGAAGTTCAAGAAAAACTCTCCAAATTCTTGATGGTGGAGGTCATTCACCCGAATAGAGAGTTCAACCCCAGAGCTGATGATTAGAAGTTAAAACATTTGATTCAATTGTAATTCACCCAGTTGTGCTTAATCAAACAATTAATTCAATTATATTTCATTCAGTTGTTTAATTCATTTATGAGATCTGTGTAATGATTATCGTGTGCTATATATGTGATCTTCTTGCTTGTTTTTAGAGGGTATGGCTAGCACTTTCTGAGGCTAGCAAAAAAATAAAAAATAATTTAGCTATTCAAATAGCTATCATAGACGGTTTGTAATATAAAACCATCTGTGATATGTCAGATATCACAGACATCATCTATGATATCTGACATATCACAGATAGTTTTTAATATTAGCCATCTGTGATTTGTCAGGTATCACAAGCGGCTATTTTTAATAACAGTCTATGATATCTGACATATCACACATAATTTTTGGTATTAACAGTCTGTGATATCTCAGATATCATATACGGCTATTTTTCAGAACCATCTATGATATTTGACATAACACAGATGATTGTTTTGAAAAACCATCTATGTTGTAACTTAATCACAGACAGTTTGAGAGCCATCTATGATAACCACCTGTTATCACAGACACATAAATTTAGATGGTTCAAAAACCGTCTATGATGACGGTTTTAAATCACCTGTGATGAACCTTTCTATGGTAGTGCCACCCGTTCTACCTTTCCCTTAAATCAATTTGGGTAATGCACCACCGTGGAACCCCAGCACCGGTGCCCTACCCTTCACTGCCACCGCCCATCGTCGCTAGCCATCTCTGGTCGAGCTGACTACATGGGAGCACTCCCGAGATCATGTTGTACCCATGCACGTGCCGCCCTCCACCGGCCATCACTAGAGCATTGCCGCCACTGTCGCCCACGCCTGGCCGCCGCCCCGACACTGTTCATGCCACCACTGTGCACCGACGCCCATGCCACCACCTCCGATGGCCTCCCCGTGGCCGTGGTAGCCCATTTTGCCACTGCTCTCTAGAACTGTTGCCGCCTGCCCTCTGTTATCTACTCTCTCTCTCTCTCTAGAATGCCAAAGGGTAAAATGTTATTTCCAAATTTCTCTCCCATATAAATGGCGGTTAACGGAGCAAATGGATGGGAAGCTAAGGCGATGGTAGTCTTCGAAGTTTTTGTATTTGCGATGGCATTTAAAGGCTCGGTTGCTTTACAGCGGTATTTTTCAATTTGTGAACAATTGTGATGGCACTAAGTAAATTAGCTCCAAAATCGTTGGTCCTGACAACACGTGGGATCCACAGTAGAAACTATCAGAACTAATGGGGGACTAACATGCCTACGCTTTTCTGCAGCAAGTTTTGCTGAAAGCTGACTTAAAAGTATACGTTATACCTGTGGTTTTTTGAACATGGAGACAACATACCTCGGGGAACTGCAGTTTGCTGTTAAAATTTTGTTGTGATGTTGATTAGAAAATGTTATGGATTTTATCATACTGTTTTTCTGTTAATGCATATAATGTTCTTCATGTGAGTTATAGTTATGTGCGTATTTAACCGTAATACGACATATGACATACTTTTGTATTAATTTTTTCATCACATGGAACCTTGGCTTACGTGAATGAATACGACGTAGAAGGAGCTTTTATATTTTTCTTAATAGTGATTTGCATAAGTTTTAAAACATGATAAACGATGGTTAGATGTTACTTACCTATTATTTACTTTGAAATTAGTGTTGCTCTTGTAATAGAAGAAAGTATAAAAACACTGCTCATACTACATATATATTTCCTCTAAAAACTTCTTCTGGTGTACGGAGCACAAAAAAGATGCCCTATACGAAAGCCATTATCCCATATTCGTTCAATAAAATGAGGTATCTCCCATAAAACATTCATGTGTATATATATATATATATATATATATATATATATATATATATATATATATATATATATATATATATATATATATATATATATATATATATATATATATATATATATATATACCTCGCTCACACGCCCAGTTTCTTGTTTTATGAGGGCACGCGTAGCGTGACGTCGTTCGGCTTGGCAGGCTATGGACAAACACTGGGAGCGCGGTAACTGTAGCTTGAATGTAGACGTGGGCCCCATCTTCTGGGCATGCTTTAATGGGACGGACGGCGCGCGCGACGACGGCAGCCGCAGCAGCCGGCCGCGGCAGCCAGCAGGCAGCGATATTGAATGAACGAGCTGAGCCGGCCGGCGACGTCGATCCCGAAAGAGCAGCAGCGCACACACAGATCGATCGACATGGAGTACTACTCTTCTTTTCAGGAGACCACTGTCGGAGTATATAGGTGGATGGATGGATGCATCGGTCTTGGCGAGTATCCACCTTGTGAATGCGCGAGAGGCACACGAGCTGCAGATCGCGCTGCAACTGCATGCGACTCTTCTGTCTCGTTACTAGTGAAAAGAAGATCTCCATGTTTACCTCCGGCTGGTGCTGCTATATTGCTAGGGATCCATCCATGCATCCCCGACCAACAATTGCACGTATTAAATAAACTACATGTATTTTTAGGTTGGAGCTACTTGCTAAGTAAATAATTTTTATGTTGAGCGTTTGTTAAAAAATGCTCGATGTACAGTAAAAAAGTTAACTTGCCTCAGCACCCTTCCAAACTCTGAACTAGTCCCGTCCAGATTGAGTACCTTTTTTTACCGATGTTTATACGCAAATCTATACTATGTATCTACCTTTTATCCTCCATTTGCCGGCCAATTGACGCTCTGAGCCCTGCACGTACGTACGCATGCAGGCTGCTTTCATCTGCTACTGAATGACTGAATGTACGTAGGTAACAGATCGAGATTAATGGGTGTGTGAAGAAGGGGCTAGCTGCTAGCTGATCGATCAAGATCGCGCGGAGACCACGGTATAATGCATGATTATTTCATCATGGAGTAGTTGGACCGGTGCAGTGCACAGCGCAAGTATGCGACCACACACTGCACCAATCGCAAGCTTTTTCTAGAGGCGCTGATCGATCGATCGGATTGGACGTACGCGCGCAGAGATCGAGTATAGCTTAGCTTGCCATGCATCCAAAGCATATAGCTTCTGCGTCGCTAGCTACTACCTTAATGCCACATCTATTTAGAACTAGCAATGTTAATTTGAGATACGAGCAATTAACCGTACCTAGTCTAGCTATTAGAACTAGCAATCTCCAAGTAAATACTTAAGGGGTGTTTGGGACTGTTCCACTCCACGTTTTTCAGCTCCGCTCTATATTTTTTAGCCAAACAGGTTCAGCTCCACGCACTCTGTTCGAGGAAAAAAAGGTGGAGTTGTGAGAGCACTCCCAATGCAGAAACTATGGATGGTTTTTATGGCATTAAATAAGGTGTCAAGTAAGCAAAATGCTGATGTGTCATTAGAGTTAAAGAGGAGAGATAAGGAAATTGTTTCTTATGTAGAAACCATGTTTACACAGAAACCAAGATAGAAAGAGCTGTGATAGGTAGATGATAGGAGAGAGAAGATAGATGATTGGATGAAAATTTTATTTGTAGAAACTATCCATTGGGAGTATAGTTTCTATGAGTAGTGTCTACATTAATTGGCAAGTATAAAAACTATCTCATAGTTTCTGCATTGGGAGTGCCTTGAGAGGAGTTTGTGGAGCAGTCCCAAACACCCCTTTAACCAACCATGCAATATAATAAGGTGCAGATATTTCCACCTATAATTGACGTTTCACAGAAGAATAAAATTACGTTTTAACTCTTGGCTTTAGTTTCCATTCACATGTTGGGCTACATACTACAGTAAATATTAGAACATTTTTAGATGCAATAGTACATATATTAATTCCGCAAATTTATTTTGGGCAGATACCTGTGTATGGCCATAACTATTAATTAATTTTCATGTACTTGCTGAGGTCTTATTTTTGTTTCAATAATGTTGCATCAAGTTAGCAGGTTTTGAAGAGGACCTATATATATATATATATATATATATATATATATATATATATATATATATATATATATATATATATATAGGAAAAATACATTTTACTCCCGGGTGTAATTACACCTACCTCTAATATACCACCTAAATAAATTTGAAATACTCCTTTATCACTTTAGGTATACTCATATACTAATTATAAGATACTCCAATGTGAACCACATGAAAAAAATTGCAAGGAAGTCCATAGTTTTTAGCGTATTTTATAAATATCTTTATATACGTACATAAAAAGGAGTATGTCAAGAAAAATATACATACCACCTCTGAAAAATTGTTCATACCACCTATATAGTCTTAAATACTCGTATACTACACGTACATACTCTCCGTTACGCGAGATACTACCTATGTTGTGAGATACGACATAGGGTGTAATTACACCCGGGAGTAGAAAAGAGGCTTCCTATATATATATATATATATATATATATAGGGGACACATGAAATGAATTTGAAAGAGGGAGTACACATATAGAGATAAAAGATTGACGCGGTACCTTAAAAATCACTGGGACATAATAAATGGGCATAAATTTCATCACTGCCGCAAGGAGTACTATTTTATCAAGATGTATGCCATCCCAATTGCATCCATCCATACTTTGTTAGGCTGCTACATTTCCAGCTATATGCATGATGCATGAAGTACTATAAATGTTTCCTTCTACTTAAGGAGGTATATATCTCCAATTTTTTAATTTGATTAAAGAGCCTAATTAATTAAAGTAGAATTGGTAAGTGCCGGTGTACTTGATCATGTGATAAAACATTCCTTTTGTCCTACCACAAAAGGCTGCTAAGTCCTTAGCATAAATACCTAAACTTATTATCACCTTCTTGTGCATGCATGTGTTTGCTATAACATTCGTTTTGCCCACGGATAAAAGCTGCTGGTACAATAAACTGGCACCCAAAAAAAGGAAGAGTAACATGTCTCTTTGTGTATGTCTTGTACAAATCAGTAGTTATAAAAAGTGCCTATCTAGCTTCGCTCTGTTTCTGTATGTCTTATACAAATCAGTAGTTATAAAGTGCTTATCTAGCTTTACTCAATGTCTGTTTCTGTATGTCTTTTATAAACAAGCCATCTAGTGCTTACCTTGCTAGATTCTTGCGTGTCTCTTTGTGTATGTCTCATATGACTTAGTTCTTTTGGACCACTACTAAATGGTGCTAATCAATGCAATATAAACACTAGTAATGTTAAGGAATCCAGAGCTAAAGGAGAATTGAATTGGCACCTATGTATGAATAGCGAAAGTTGCCTAGATTTTCACCTGAACATGGCACATTGTAACCATAACGCGGTGCACTTGGTTGAATGCGTACTTATCAAGCGCTGTTCGATGCAATATACTGCAAACTTGACAAAAGGAAGAGACAAGATCCGCATCTTAATTAAGATGCGTAAATAGGCAAAGGAGGTGCCGAATTTCTTCGTTTGTCTCACAGCGCGTATTGTACTCTTCTTGTATTAATTATTAAAGCTTAATTCTACAAGTGCTAATGAGAACAAATAAACATAAGAAAGAGCAATTTCTTCGGCTTCATGACTTTTTTTTAAAGAGTCAAATGAAAAAATGTGGAATTTGTAAACAACTGAAAAAAAAAATCTAAAACTTGTGAGATCGAAATGTAGAAAAATGCATGTCGATATATGTTGAATGCTGCGAACACAAAACAAATGCGTGCCGACAAGCCGTATTGACACATAAATGCATGCACGCACACAGACAGAACTACAGAAGGGCATGCATGAGAATATATAGGTCTCTATGTATAGAGATTGCACCTAAATGTACCACACGTTGATCACACGCATAAGATGAGGTCGATTATCTAATCTCTACTCAATGACAAAATTTCAAATTTAAATTAAATCTAAAAAAATATGAGAAAGGTGGCATCTTTTATTTTATTGTACCGGTTGTCCTTGCGTCGTTTCTTCTTCTAAAAACCGAGTTTAAGTCCAAAATGTTGCTACTATAGATGGAACAGCCTCACCTTCAGGCCGGCCCTGAGCCTAGGCAGCAAGGGCGCCGACCGCCTAGGGCCCACAAAAACTTAGGGCCTTTAGCCCATATATGTTAGTATGTATATATGTATTTTGTCGACAATGAGTACTTTGTATTTTGTAATGTATTAAGCTTAATGTTGCCAATAAGTACTTTGTATTTTGTGACGTACTGTCTAATGGTTACTGTATTGAATTTTACCTTTTACAACTGATATAAAATATATTGTTACATATTTATATTAGAATGAAGGGTATCATTTTTATCATGTCCTAGGACCTTCAAGATGACAGGAACGACCTTGCTCACCTTTACTTAATCTAAACTTTAATTAAGATCTTTTTGGAGGCTAGAAGACCAAGAGTGCACAGGAGTCAAGGTTGCTTGATACTACCCACTCCTCTAATTTGCTTGATACTATATCTCAAAAAAAAATTTGCTTGATACTACTAGCATGCGCATATTTTCTCATACTGGAAGGGGAATATATTTCTCATGAAGAAAGGGAATATACACCTGTACTTTCGAGCTAGCTGCTCCATCCTTCAGGAGTAGTACTAGTGGGCGCATCTCTCTCCTCGTTATATTACTGAGAGATATTGAATGATACATATACAAGACACGGAGAAGTCATGGCATAGTTAAGTAACACATAAATATGATGCCGCAGGCCCCTATTAAGTGATCATGAGCCATGCAATGCAACGCAACCCAACCCTGTATTTCTCCTTACGCTGTTTGGACATTTACTTCTCCATTTAAGCCCCTTCAACTACTCCCTGAACTATCCTCTCTTTCTCTCAATAGCTAGCATGTCTGCCTTCTTGTAGACGCAGTTATGTACTTTTCGGCTATGGCTGTGACTTTTGATCGTGGTTGATAGCTTTTTGGCTTAGTACAAATGCTTGTGTAATCGAATTAGATACCGATAAGTTGATAAGTCGCTTAAAAAAACTGTCCCGATAAACTATTTTGAAACAACGATAAAGAAATTATCACAGTTGTTTGTTTAAAAAAAGTGTAAACTAAAAAGGAAAGGACACATATGCAGAGCCACTTGCATGCACTGTCGATCGATGTACGTAACATGCAGGAGCCAAGCAGCGGCAGAGGCAGAGGCAGAGACCGATGCAGACTGTTGGGCGCCTGGCGTCGCGGGGAAAGATCCGTCAGGGGAAGAAGCAAACAACAATTAGACGACAAGGAGCCTCCTGTATTTGCGCCGGTGATCGCAAAACAGAATTGCAGGCAGACAATTATATGCGCTACATGGTGCGTCACTGCTGGGCCACATCACATGCCTGCATGTCAGAACGTCTCTAGATTTTAATTGGATCTCGTCTTCCCTTTTTATTTTGCGGTGGCAGAGGCGCTGTGCCGGCCGGCCGGCTGCATGCGTGCATGTCCTTCGGGCCTCGATCTTCTTGGTCCACTGCCGAATTAGACTGACATATGTAAGCACATAAAACATACTGGGTCATATACATACGTTGATGATCAAAAAAATACTTCACTAGTAGGGAGTATTGTAGCATAAAACTGGTTATGACGCGTAGACATTGCACTCTCTATATGAAAGTAACTAATACTGGAAGTTACGAGTGCATCCTTTAGAGTTATGTCGAATTAGGTATATATACAAGGTTGCACCATTTTGAAATTGATTTTTCTTGAGAGCTACTGAACAGGCCGACTGGCCAATGAATGCATTCCTGAGGCGTACATCAATGCTGTTGCTAATTAATTAAAGGTGGTTAAATGGAAGCAGAGGATCCAATTCAAGCTATAGGTCCTATTTTAAACAGTTTCTGCCATCCATCTAATTTTATATGAATGGGACTATGTGACGGCCTATGTTTATATATGCATATACATATAAACGTACATGTACACCACTGGATCCATTGGTGCAACAGTTGGTTTCATGCTCGCAAGGAAACCCTAAGGAATGCGCCCGCCCCCGCAACGCCATCGTGGGAACTCCATGCGCGCACCGCTACCAAGATATTCGACCACTGAAAAGCGGGACCGACTAAACATGGGGCCCGCGTGTCAGTCACGTGGAGGGTAGGGCCCGCGGGCGGCGAGCGCTGCTGTGGAGAGACCGGGGACTGGCACGTGGGGCCCAAGCGAAGCACTTCCATGCATGCGTACAGTAGCATTCATCGCTCTTAATACCTAGCATTAAACACACTGTCCCCTGACTCCCGTCACACACGTTAGCTGCTATCACCAGCTCCAGCTAGTTGATTTGGAAATGATCTTCTAAGCTAAGCATGCATGCATGCATCATCAACTAGCTTGCATCAGCATGCTCAATAAAAAATCTTTACTTGAAACGTAGGGTGAATTAGCAAGCCATGCATGGCTAGAGCTGGGAGTTGGGTTTTCTGGGTTAGCCTAAAGCATGACCGGCCTAAGCACGGCTCGGCTCAACACGGGTCGGACCGTGCCGGCACGGCATGAACAGTGGATCGGGACGGGCCTAAAAACCCGGTCCATTGGGTTGCACGACATGACGAATTGTGCAGTGCTTGGGCCAACACGGCACAGGGAGCACGGCGGGCACGGGCGACACGGCAGGCATGGGCGGCACAATGGGCACGCCGGCGCCAGCGGCTAGGCCGGCTCGGCCTCCACCTCGTCTCTCCCCCGTCTACATCCTATATCCAATCATCCCCAGATTCCTCACAACCAGAACTCATTAGGCCATCGCAGAGTTGAGAGAGGGAGTAGAGGGGAAGGACGTATACCGGTCACCGGAGCCCCGAACGAGTGGACAACGACTGTAGGAGGAGGAATGGGGTAGCCGGAGCCGAGGGCGCCATCAGGAGTCGACGGAGGGGGTGAGGTCGTGATGCTGCCTCCGCTGGCATCGGCGCCAACACCTTTGCCTTCTCCGCAGCCGGAGGCTCTACGCCGTCACCTCCATCTCAAGCTCCTAGCAGCTGCCTCCCAACTCCCAAGAGCTCCACTTGCTGCAGCCTCGGCCTCCCGCGCGCCCACCTCGGCCTCACCAGCGCCGGTCATGGAGAAGATGGCGGGGGGTCGGGGGGAAGGGAGAGGAGGGGTCGCCGGGAGAGGTCAAGGGAGGAGGGGCGGCCGGGGGAGGAGGCGGTGGCCGGGAAAGGAGAGGGACGCGGCCGGGGTTGGGGAAGCGACCGGGCAGGGGGGGCGCCGCCGCGCTAGGGTGGGGTGGTGGGAGGAGGCCGGGGAGGGGGCTCCGCCGTGCCGAGGTGGGGAGGAAGGCCGAGGAGGAGGGGGCATCGTCGCATCGGGGTGGAGGGAGGGGAGGAGGGAGGCCGGGAGAGGAGGGGGCGCCGTCGCGTCGGGGTGGGGGTAGGGGAAGGAGGCAGCTGGGGGAGGAGGGGGCATCGGGGTGGGGGAGGGAGGCGGAGGGGAGGGAGGCGGCTGGGGAAGGAGGGGACGTCGGGGTGGGAGGAGGTTGGGGGAGGAGGGGGCCACCGGGGTGGGGAGGAAGGGGCTGAGGGGGAGGGGCGCCCAAGCCGGGGTGGGAGGATTGGGAGGGGAGGGAGCGGTGGAGCGCCAACGCATCTACGCGTGAGAGACGGAGAGAGAAAGCCAAAGGCCCGATGCCCAAAGCCGACAGAGAGACTGAGAGATTAGAGAGCGAGCGCATGAGACTGAGAGGGAGCTGACGGAGAGAGAATAAAGTTGGAGAGTACCGTTCAGAGAATAACCTTCAGAGAAGTAAAGTTGGAGAATAAAGCTAAAAGCGTGGAGTAGAAAGTTGCACCCAACAGTCAAAGAAGTAATGTTCGAGCACAACATTCAAGTCTTCGGGAGAGTAACGTTCAGAAGAGTAATGAAATAAATTCACTTCTCTTCTGTCATTACTTCACAAGCATTCAATCTCTTATTTCTTCAACATCCCTCTATACTTCTCATTTCTTCAACATCTCTCTACACTCTCCAAGTCCTTATTTTTGTAACATCCCTCTACACTCCCTATTTATTTACCATCTATCTAATATGCTACCAAGGAGTCGGAGCACCAAGGAGCTCCCGAGCGATATGCAAAGGAGTCGTAGCATGAAAAAGGCAGCAGGGCGCTTTAGTGTAAGCTCTCATTGTCTCTCCCCTAGTCCTCCTCCAACTCCGACTCTCTTTAATGCTCGTCGGCTCTCACCAAGTATGGGAGACTACAGTATAGATGACCATCATATTGATGATACGAGGGCTACGAGGAGTACTAGGGCGGTCTGGAGTCAATGGAGACTCTAGAATTCTCTCCCCCGTCCATGGACACCAACATTGGCGAGTCTGAATGAAGGGCGAATTGCTGGAAGCACATGACCTGGAGCCAGGAAATCTGAGACGGAAAAATGGTAGAAATCACAACTTGTAATTATTGCAATGCTAAATTAACTGTTCATACAGCTGTAGGGACATGGCCTTGAACCGGTACTACAAAGCATGTTTACACAAGATGGCAGCACAAGGCCAAGGCGGAGGAGGAGGTGTACAAACGCATCTAAACTTCGAGGCTGATGGCTCTGTAAGTACTTGGGTATACAACCCGCTTTGTACCGGTGAGGAAATTGCTAGATATATTATTTCAGAAGATCAATCGATTAGGATGGGTGAAAGTTGCGCGTTCGAAAGAATGATCCAGCGTGGCTTTTGTTCATAGTACCAACATTTTAGTAGGAGAACTACTACATCTAATATTTTACGAATGTATCAAAGAAACTAGTAGAGCTGAAAAAACTATTTTAACAAGTTTAGTTTTCTTTTGTCATAATCTTAGATATTTAGACATCATCACACCAGAGAAATGCTGGGTGTTTCGTTCGTTTCCAGGTCAAGCAACGCTAACTGTTCTTTCCGAATTGGCACTCCTTTCAATGTAGAATTGTTACTACTGCTATAAGGTATCATGTGACGATATAATATTTTTTTTACTGATTATAGATTAAGTACTGAGAAATTTTGACATTGTAAATCTGGTAGAGAATGACGAAACAAAGAAAATTGTCGTTGTAAATCTGGTCGAGAATGACGAAACAACGCTTTCATCGCTAAATTTTATCAGTAAACCTGTATATTCTTGTAGTCTGTCCTGATTTATTTTCAGTATATATAGATTATTGTGAAGTCACTAGTCATCTCAATTCATCCTGTTGGCGCTTCAATAAGCTTTGAGAGCTGCCGGTAGCAAAGAGACATTGTAAAGACAAGAAAAATGAGCAAGAATTTATATCTACGAATATAAAAAATAACTATATGTCCCACAATGAAAAGTACCTACCTTATAACAAGAAAGATAAAATAGAAGGCAGATTTCTTTTTCTGTCTTCAGTGGTGTGGTAGTGTGGGACGTGAAACAATACTTGTCATGTAACTCATGTTCGTGGCTGTTCGTGTGTGGTTGTATGAGTTTGCCGGGGTCGTAGGCCCAAGCAACATATGCCCAGTTCATACGGGCCAGTTCATTGATCATCTCTCAAAATTAAGGCTCAGAATTCAGGCTAGCCCAATGTGTTAATTTAGACAATTATTAAGGGGAGGCCCAGTAACAACGTTTTACCTCTCTCTCTCTCACTTTTCGGACTCGTTTGGCATTGGCAACGCACATTAAATAAGTGGTGTTGCAATCTGATATAGTGTTTTGGCTGGATTAAACTAACTATAATCCATGTCGACAAGTCTGACAGGTTAAACTAAGGCAAATTTGGCTGCAGGTCATCGAAAAATAAGAACGGCATTTGCCCTGAAACACTTCAAAATTGTGGTTTGGCTAGAAGACACTCCAAAAGGAGCCTAGCAAAGTAGCAAGTCTAGATTTTACAACTCTATTGTTGTACGAAAACTAGCTTAGCATCCGTTTAGATCTAGTAGGTCATCTAGCTTACCGGATATGGAAATGGAGTAGGATACTTGGCCTCTCCGCCGGCCAGGTGGGATCTCCGACGACTCTTCTTGAAATGTTCCATCATTTATTTATATAAGATTGCTTGTTTCGGTGGTTGTTGCAACGTCAATACACTCGTATTAGATCTCAATTTGCTTAATTTGTCCCTGTCATCATGTGAAATTTGCTTTCGTGTATTATCCGATTAAATATTCATGACCGAAAATAACCATATTCGGAGCGGTATGTATTCGTTCCGTATTCGTGACCGAGAATATCCGCATTCCTATTCGTATCCAGCATTATCCGTGTTCAACTCCGACTCCGACAAAAAATATGAAAAAGGATACGGGATGAACATTATTCGTCCGTATCTGCTCTGTTTACACCCCTACTATCTGTCCATGCTACGTACTATTCCTCACAAAGAAAAACCGTTCGACACCCAACACGAGTGTTGTGAGAGAGGAGCAAGAACGATGAATTAATGGCGATATACAAACCGATGGTATTTTCTTCTTGATTAGTTTGAAAACAAAACGGGTTCCCTCTTATGTCACTGCACATGTAAGCAAATTATGGGATCGATGGATCGACTGGCCAATATAACGGCCGGTCTCCAAAACCCTAGCTAGGTCCTTAGCCATGCAATTAAGCTAACCACCGCCATTAAATGGCTCCACGGCCTCTCATACCTTTTTGTCCTCCCTTGAATTGACAGCCGAGACGCTGCGCGCACAAGCCGTGAGTGACATGGCGCTGCTGCCTGCTTCGATCGTCCTCACACTCACAGGCCGCAAACCCTCGCGCTCCACACATGGCCTCCACCCACCTGTAAAGCTTCATGCATGCACTCGATCTGGCCTTCTCCCTTATCCCAATCTCTGTTGAAATTAATCCTTCGCCATGTCCTGCTCTATTTCCTGTTTTTCCTTTCCTGCATTTCTGCGCATGATGCTGTTAGTGGTGGTTGTGCGCTGTATCCGTGAACTTCGACGCATGCTAGTTCATGCGGGAAGTGCGTCCGAGTCTTAGAGATCGTGTGTATGCGTGCGCTCATTCAGGAGATCGTGGGAGGTCTCTGAGACATGCTTTGCATTGTATTTAAGTTGAACAAATGCATCAGAAAAAGCTGCTAAGTAGTAGCGGCACAAAAATTCTCTTCTGCTGTTTACTGGTTTGCCATATTCGCTACAGTAACCAGAGAGCATCTCCTCGAACATCTTCAGAGAGTGTGAGCCTGAGCGCTAACATTTGGTATCAGAGCCTTGTTGCTCCCTGGTAGCCATGTCGACGGCGCGCTCAGCCCCACCCGGAGCACTCTCCCGTACTCCACCGCGGCGTCGTCGTCCATCCCGTCGGCCATCCCCATCGCCGGAGCGCGGCCGAGGACGGGCGCGCAACCCCCGTGCGTCCGAGGTCGTGGTGCAGCGTGTCATCAAGGAGTCGAGCGCCTCCGTTCAGTACCCGGTCCTGACAAGGACCAATTACGAGGAGTGGGCGCTCCTCATGACGGTGAATCTGCAGGCGCAGGGTCTCTGGCAGGCCGTGGAGCCGGAGGAAGACGAGGAGGTTGAATACAGAGATGATCGCCTTGCGTTGGCTGTCATTCTCCGTGCGGTCCCTTCCGAAATGCTACGCTCGCTATCTACGAAGAAGACGGCGCAAGAAGCATGGGAAGCGATCAAGACTGTACGAGTTGGAGTGCAGCGCGTGCGCGAAGCGAATGAGCAGCAGCTGCGGAGGGAGTTTGCCGACATCGAGTTCAAGGAAGGGGAAACCATCGACGATTTCTCCATCCGCATCACCGGCTTGGCCAACAGCATCCGTGTTCTTGGGGGTAACCTTCCTGAAACTGAGGTTGTCAAGAAGTTACTAAATGTTGTCCCCGAGCATCTATCCCAGATCGCGATTTCAATTGAAACTCTTCTCGACGTCAACGAGCTCACGATTGAGGAGGTCACCGGACGACTTCGCGCCGTGGAACAGCGGAAGTCCAAGTCCAAGACCAGCGTCGACAAGAGTGGGCGTCTCATGCTCACTGAGGAGCAGTGGATGGCACGGCTCAAGATCCGCGAGCAGAGCGGTGAGGGCGGCGGTGCTAGCTCCGGTGCAGCAACGGGCAGCTCCTGGAGTGGCGGCAAGAAGCGCGGCGGAAGGCGCTGGCGCGGGCACGACACTGATCGCGACGGCAAATCTCGGTCGACCCAAGAGCACCCTGGCGACAAGTGTCGAAACTGTGGAAAAATGGGCCATTGGGCCAAAGACTGTCGATCAAAGGGGAAGAAGGCGGAGGCTCATATGGCAGCTGGCGAGGACGTCGAACCCACGCTCCTGATGGCTCGCGCCATCGAAATTCAAACTGCATTTCCCACTGTTACGCAGGCCTCCCCACCACCAACTCCAATCGCCGGCGACGGTGCCCTCTGCACCGTAGAGGCGAGTATTCGCCAGTCGGAGGAGAGGAAGATCCCGTCGATCTCTGGTATCTTGATACCGGAGCGACAAATCACATGACGGGCAAGCGCGAGGCGTTCGCGGAACTCGACTCCAACGTCATCGGCACCGTCAAGTTTGGAGATGGATCGGAGGTCAAAATCGAGGGTCGTGGGACGGTCCTCTTCGCCTGCAAAAATGGAGAACATCGCGGCCTCACCGGAGTCTACTACATCCCTCGACTGACAGCAAATCTCATTAGTGTCGGGCAGCTTGATGAGAATGGCTGCGAGGCGCTCGTCCGAAATGGCGTGATGAGGATCCGCGATCATGACCGCAAACTTCTGGCGCGCGTGTCTCGCTCGCGGAACAGGCTCTACTCCATCAACCTCACCCTCGCTCGACCTGTCTGCCTCTCTGCTCGGAGCTCCGATGAAGCATGGCGCTGGCACGCCAGGTATGGACATATCAGTTTCAGGTCTCTGAGGCAGATGTCACAGGGTGACATGGTACGCGGGCTGCCGCACATTGATCATGTCGATCAAGTGTGCGACAGTTGCCTAGCGGGGAAGCAGAGGCGCACTCCATTTCCGGAGAAGGCAAGGAACTTCGCCAAACACCTGCTCGACCTGGTACACGGTGATCTCTGCGGCCCCATCACGCCGGCTACCCCAAGTGGAAATCGTTACTTCCTGTTGCTAGTCGATGATGTGAGCCGTTTCATGTGGCTTACTCTCCTAGCCAGCAAGGACCAAGCGTCGGCGGCGATCAAGCGTTTCCAAGTCAAGGTGGAGGTTGAATCCGGGCGCAAGCTGAAGATGTTGCGCACCGACCGCGGTGGTGAATTCACCTCGGTGGAATTTGGTGACTATTGCGCGGAGCTTGGGGTGCAGAGGCAACTGACAGCCCCGTATTCGCCACAGCAAAACGGCGTCGTTGAACGCAGGAATCAGACGGTGGTCGCCATGGCTCGCTCCATGCTGAAAGCAAAGGACTCCCAGAAAATTTTGGGAGGCGGTCTCGACGGCCGTATTCCTGCTCAACCGGGCGCCGACGCGGTGCCTCAGCGGGAAGACACCATATGAAGCCTGGCATGGTGTTCGTCCGGCAGTTCACTTCTTGCGGACGTTTGGCTGTGTTGCGCATGTCAAGGACACAAGACCAAACCTCAAGAAGCTGGATGATAGAAGCAGACCGATGATATTCGTCGGTTATGAGGGCGGATCAAAAGCGTACAGGGTCTATGATCCCAGCTCCCGCCGCGTGCACGTCACGCGGGACGTCGTATTTGACGAAGGGGCGAGTTGGGACTGGAACACGCGAAGCGGAGGAGATCCGAACGACCACGATGACTTCACGGTGGAGTACTCGGTGGAGCTGACCGGAGTCACCCCACCGACTCCAGCTCCTTCAAGTGCATCACACTCCTCGCCCGCCACAGCACCGGCGTCATCGCCACAGCCGGGCACTCCGCAAGAGGGCGACGCGAACCCAGTAACTGGGCCGACTCCAGTACAGGGTGAACCCGTGGAGTTCGCCTCGCCTCCTACCAGCTTCGACGATGATGATCTTGATGAGGACCACGACGACGCGCCACTCCGTTTTCGCACCGTCAACAATTTGCTCGGCCCGGCATCGCCTCCAGGATTAGCCGAGCGCCAATTGGAATCGGGCGAGCTCCTCTTCACCACTGCTGAAGAACCGTCATCCTTCAAGGAGGCAGAGCAGCATCAAAGCTGGCGACGAGCCATGATTGAGGAGATGGACTCGATCAACGACAACAATACGTGGGATCTTGTCAATCCACCACCGAATGTGCGCTCGATCGGCCTCAAGTGGGTGTATAAAGTGAAGCGCAATGAACTCGGAGACATCGTCAAGCACAAGGCACGGCTCGTCGCCAAAGGTTATGTCCAGCGTGCCGGCATCGACTTCGAGGAGGTTTTTGCTCCGGTGGCGCGCATGGAATCGGTGCGGCTGCTGCTTGCGGTCGCTGCGCACGAAGGGTGGCTTGTCCACCACATGGATGTCAAGAGCGCATTCTTGAATGGAGAACTTGCTGAGGAGGTGTTCGTCCAGCAACCCGCGGGCTTCATCGTCAACGGACAAGAACACAAGGTGTACCGTCTTCGCAAGGCGCTATATGGTCTCCGTCAAGCACCGTGGCTTGGAATGCCAAGCTTGACGCGAGTCTCTGTCACTTGGTTTCCACAAGAGCATCACTGAACCGGCGGTGTACAAACGCGGAAGTGGCTCCACCAAGCTGATCGTGGGCGTCTACGTCGACGACCTGATCATTACCGGTTCGAGCGGAGGCAACATTGATGAGTTCAAGCAGGAGATGCGGAAGCTCTTCAAGATGAGTGACCTCGGTTTACTTTCTTACTATCTCGGTTTGGAGGTAAAGCAGGGGCGGCAGGCATCACTTTGTGCCAGGCAGCTTATGCCAGCAAGCTGCTTGACAAGAGTGGGATGGGGGGATGCAATCCCTGTCAAACACCAATGGAGGCGCGGTTGAAGCTAAGCAAGCAGAGTGAAGCTCCGTTGGTAAACGCGACGGAGTACCGCAGTATCATTGGTGGACTTCGATATTTGGTGAACACTCGGCCGGACCTCTCATACTCTGTAGGATACCTCAGCCGATTTATGGAGGAACCGCGCGAGGATCACCAAGCCGCCGTCAAGCATGTGCTAAGGTACATTGCAGGAACCCGGAGCCATGGCATTCACTATGCCAGAGAAATGGACCGCCGGCCAACTCTTCAAGGCTACAGTGACAGTGACATGGCCGGCGATCTTGACACACGACGGAGCACGAGCGGTGTCTTGTTCTTCCTCGGCAGCAGCCCTATCACCTGGCAATCGGCAAAGCAAAAGGTGGTAGCGCTATCATCCTGCGAGGCGGAATATATTGCTGCAGCGGCTGCCGCCTGTCAAGCAATTTGGGTAGCTCGGCTCTTGGGCGATCTTCTTGATTCAGAGCCTGGAGCGCTGGAGATTAAGGTGGACAACAAATCCGCCATAGCAATGTCAAAGAACCCTGTCTTTCATGACCGGAGTAAACACATTGACACTAAATACCATTTCATCCGGGATTGCATCGACAGCGGGAAGATTTCGCTGGAGTATGTTCGCACGGAGGAGCAGCTAGCGGATATACTGACGAAACCGCTCGGTCGAGTTCGGTTCCAGGAGCTACGTCAAGGGATCGGCATCATCGAGCTTACAGGAAATGGCGATAAGAATTAAGGGGGAGAATGTTGAAATTAATCCTTCGCCATGTCCTGCTCTATTTCCTGTTTTTCCTTTCCTGCATTTCTGCGCATGATGCTGTTAGTGGTGGTTGTGCGCTGTATCCGTGAACTTCGACGCATGCTAGTTCATGCGGGAAGTGCGTCCGAGTCTTAGAGATCGTGTGTATGCGTGCGCTCATTCAGGAGATCGTGGGAGGTCTCTGAGACATGCTTTGCATTGTATTTAAGTTGAACAAATGCATCAGAAAAAGCTGCTAAGTAGTAGCGGCACAAAAATTCTCTTCTGCTGTTTACTGGTTTGCCATATTCGCTACAGTAACCAGAGAGCATCTCCTCGAACATCTTCAGAGAGTGTGAGCCTGAGCGCTAACAATCTCCCCGTCTCTCCCCCCTTAAGCTTGTCGCTGAGCACAAAGCTATAGCTGGCCTTATATGTAGAAAGATAGCCGAGTGACGCGCCAAAAGATACACAGCCTCACAAGCCTCACAAGCTCTGCACCTTCAAACCAGTACTCGCATACTTCGTGCGTACAAGCTAGCTAGCGATGTCCACGTCGCAGTTTCCGGCCGTGCCGCCGCCGCTGGCCGTCGTCGACGGGGGCCGGAAGAAGCGGGCGGGGCTCCCGAAGCTGCTGCACAAGTTCTTCTTCAAGGTGCTCCGGCTGAGGCCCGCGGCGTCGGCGTCGGGGTCCAGCGCCGCCGGGTTCGAGGCATACTACGGCTACCGGATGGTGGACGAGTACTACTACTACAGCTACGGCGGCGTGGGGTCGTCGTGGGCCGGGGTGCTCTCCTCCATCCCGGAGGAGGAAAGCTCCGAGGAGGGCACACCGGACGCCGTCGTCGGCCCGGCCGTGCTCCGGAAGACCCACTCCGAGCGGTTCGTCGCCACCGAGGCCGCCGCCGTCGTGCACCTGGAGGTCGTCTTGTAAAGGCGGCCCAGCTGAGCTAGCTATCCAGCTAGTTAGCAAGTTTATTTTGCGGATTCGTATCCTCTGCCTACGTAAAGGCACCTTCGCCGTTCGATCAGAAATCAACGCTAAAGATGAGCGCAGGTCTACGCATGACGCTCAACCTGAGCTGTTACAGGGCTCATCGGACGGTTTCAGATTAGAGTATTGCTATACATTCGACTGTTTTTGAGGACAAAAACAGTCATATTGATATGGGACGTTAGATCTTCATCCAACGGATCTACCCATACAAGCTCCCCTCCAAAAAAAATGACCCCCTCCAAAAAAATGATCTAGGACGTTGGATCTCCATCTAACGGTTCAAAATCTGACTGTTTTTATCCTCAAAAACAGTCGAATGTTGTATAGACACTCCCTTGAGATTAAGGTGCCTGCCTGATTTACAGTGGCACAACGGAGGGTCCAAATCTGCAGCTTGCATGTTGCAAAATCGCAACCAGTCTTGTTTAGTAGTTACTGACAAGATTATTTGTGTACGTAGATGATAGAAAGATATGATGTAACCATGGAAAACTTTGTCATGTGAGGCAGAAAGTGCTATCGTATCCGAAAAGGGGACAATTAATTAAGCACGGGAAGGCGTGTAAAAAGCAGGGATTATGTATCATGCATGCATGGGTGCTATTATTGGGCGGCAGAAGAGGTTGCCGTCTTGTTGACATCGCTAGTGATGTGGGTTTAGTTTCATGTATATCCCACACTAGTGGCCATTGTAAATTTGGCCTCTCTTGCTCACATGTTGTTGTAGCTTCTTTTCTTGTGTAAGTAGGGGAAAATGCTCCAGCTTTGCTTGCTTTTACCGGCAAATGGAGCCCTCATGTGTACAAGCAAGGAAAGGAAACCTTTTTTGGCCTTTCCCTTTCAAATAATCAATGGTTAAAATTCAATGTTTTCACAGTGATCTTGCTCACCTAGTTCCTGTAAAGCAGCAGTTAGCGTCTACTTTTCACAATAGTTTAGTTTCACATGTGTAATCTTTAATAATTGGTGGTCAACCAATTATAAAGCATCTCGAATATGTATGCTTTTAGCGGTACCAAGAGGAGAGAGATGATCTTGGTATCGGTACCATACACTAGAGCAAAACATGGTACCAATTCCAAGCCTAGTAAGATGATAACAGAGTCATATCCCAATTCGAAAATATACTATAAAAGTTTTCTAATGTTTCAAAAAACACAGGTTTCTTTAAAATTTTATGTTGTCGAAGTATTTGTTGAATTTTTCTGCTGAAATTTTCATATGTTCACATTGAATCACTGGTACCAGAGCATCTCAGGATTAAAATTTAATCAATAGATAGGTTGAGTGTTTCCACGGTGATCTCTCTAGGTTATTCCTATAAAATACTTTACTTTTCACAATAATTTAGATTCACGTGATGTAATCTTTAATATTTGGCAGTCATCAACCCAATAACAATTATAATGACCATGAACAGTTGCTTCTGTACTGACCAGATAAGGCTTAAGGTATTGATCCAGATGCCATGCCATAAGGGGACGATGGAGAGGCAGAGGACATGGGAACAAAGACAAATGGTTCGCTCCTTCAAAAGTTTCTGGACCGTTCACGAATCACAATCTAACGGTTCTTGTGACTGAGCACCTATGGCTTTTACCAACAGTGCATCGGAGAGGTGCTACCAAATAGGGGTATAGAGGCAATTTTATCTTCACTCTTTTAACTCTTCACCGCTACCATTAACACCGTAAGTTCAAGCGACGGAAGATTAATATTTCATCGGTCATCATCTCACGGCCGATTGGCAATTCTTGCTCGTTGTAGCCGCTAGCCATAATTTCTCTCACCCTGTGGCCACTCCTCTGTGTGAGTGTTGGATGTCGATTCGTTGGAATTTCTTATGGTCGTTTATATTAGTTTTTAGTAGCCATCAGACTCTTGCCATTACAATATTAGATCACAAAGATAATATAATAGCAGACTTGTTGTTCACAGTCATCTCGATGGTGAGTTTTGAAACACATGAAGGATCGGAGTTTAAGATAGACGGAGCATGAGTGGTTGCGGAGGGCTCGACGGGAATTGAACGGGGAACGCTTCCTTTCATTCTTGATTGGTTGGTTTTTTAGTAACTGATTAACCGTCTAATAAACGTGAAGCTCTCAAAGCAATTGTACACCTAGGACCATGGTTAATTAACGGCTAAATGCAGTGGAGATGTTAACACCTCCAACACCTCTGTATAGACCGAACCAGGGCTCGGGAACAAAAGGGCACACTCGAGTTGCTCAAGCTTTATTGGGGCCGTTTGGATTGAAAGGTTTTTTCAAATTATTTTGTAGGATCTGTTTTTTTTCCTTGTAAAATTCATGCGAGACTTTTTGGATGGGTGGGTGCACAAGAAAATGGTGATATGACCTACTCTTGGTAATTGCTAGAAGCATAATGGCAATAGAAACTTGTCTTTGACTTCAAAGATATCATAGAAAATTAAGAAATTTTCGCATGATTCTGCTGCTAGAGAATACGATGAAATCAGCAAAAATTCTTGGGTCTCTTGGTATTATGTACGCGGCAAGAAGCAGCCGCAGTAACACAGAGTAAGCGGAAGAGCTAATAGGTATCAGTACTTTACTAATTGATTTTGAAGCTTGTCTGTAACATTTCGCTAAATAGCGAGGCAAATTTGCTGTAATGACAGATAGTTCGTAATAATCAAAACTTCGATGAACCAACTCAGATTTTCTGCAAGAGTAAATTACACTGTAGGTCTCTAAACTTATTACGTTGGCTCATTTAGAGATCCAAAAAACGATTTGCTAGGCTTGACCGCTGACGTGTAGCTTTGACCGATGCTAGCGTGGCTTGGGGGTAAAATTGTAAGATTTTACACGCCATCTGTATGCTATTTTTTCGTATTTAGGTCCTCGTAAAACATTGAATTGAGTTGGTAAGGATTAAAATCCTAAGACCTAAATTCCTAAGTTCCCATTTCAATATGACGTGACCCTTAAGAGCAAACTCACTGAAATCCCTAATTCCCTATTCCCTGTCGCCCATTGCGTTTCTCTCCATGGCTGCGGTGTTGAGCTCCTCTACGACCAGCCATCGGAGGGGGGAATGTGCACTACAATTGATCCCGTGCCCCAGCTACGAGTAGAGGAAGGTGTTGTAGTTGACCTCCAAACCTAGAGACAATTCGAACCGCAATTTTTCAAGTGCTCGAATCACCAGGTGAGTTGGTGTTTGGATTTAGTATGCACGATTCTTTCATTTTGATTTTATCCCTTTTTCTTTTGATTCGACTCGCCTCCCCTGACCTCAATTCAACTCGCACCTCTATCATCCTTCGCCTACAGTCAACGTGTGCAACCTAGGATAGATCACCTCCAACTCATCGATCACCTTAGGAGCTCATGGAATACGTACTGGTGTGAATGGAATGATACGAAATTGAATAGGTTTATTGCAAATGTAAACACCCACTTGGCTGGTTATGTGAGATGTACGTCAGCTCATGCTAGCATCACTCAAGGCTACACACCATCGGTCAAGCCTAGCGAATCATCCGTAGGACCTGATTCACTTACATAAGTTTAGATACATAAATTTGCTCAAGCTTGTTGATTACAAAATTTGCTGCGATAAACCGTCAAATGCCACAAATCTAGCCAAACCAAATGTTTAAACTACAGATACGCCAAGTAAACCAACCATAGATCATAAACTAACCAATCACCAAGCTATCTGTAACGCCCCGCGTTATTTAACTAATTTAAATACCGTTATTAGAGCATCTCCAAGAGATAATCCATAATAGGTAGGTTAAACTTCATATTTAGAGAGTCAAAAGGCTAATCTATATGTTACAACTTTTGGACCCTGGCCGCATGCCTAGGTCCAACCGGGTGCCGCAGGTTTAAATGGGCTGAACACAGCTAAGCCCACGGAGCAACGGAGCAACAACCTTATAAGTGGTATTGGGTCTTCTCCCCCCAAAAGACTAGTCCAATGGGTGGGGGCTCCCTCACACTTATAAGTTGTGCTTGCTCCTCTCCCACAATCCATGTGGGACTATTCTAACAATCTCCCCCTCACACATGGATTGGACACTTCTGCAACCCTGAGGTCCAAGGAGATGTTAGACACCTGGGCTCTGATACCAATTGTTACAACTTTTGGACCCTGGCCGCATGCCTAGGTCCAACCGGGTGCCGCAGGTTTAAATGGGCTGAACACAGCTAAGCCCACGGAGCAACGGAGCAACAACCTTATAAGTGGTATTGGGTCTTCTCCCCCCAAAAGACTAGTCCAATGGGTGGGGGCTCCCTCACACTTATAAGTTATGCTTGCTCCTCTCCCACAATCCATGTGGGACTATTCTAACACTATACTTCCTATACATCCCCCTCTACAGCAGCTTTTCTATTTTAGATTATGACAATTTGAAATCGGGCCTGGCCGTTGCATCTGGGCAGTGTCCTCGCGGCAGGCGTTCTCGCGGGGAGTATTCTCGCGGCAGGCGTCGTGAGCGATCGAGTCTCGCGGGGAGTATTCTCGCGGCAGGCGTTGTGAGCGATCGAGTCTCGCGGGGAGTATTCTCACGGCAGCGCTGCGGCGATCCCGTCCGTCGAGCATGAGCAGGAGGTATCATGTCACTGCTACCAGAAAGAATCACTACCGTAAAACATGATGGCTAAAAAGAACTCAGTTGCATAGTCTATGGCTAAAAACACATGGTCTGCAGTTTGCACAAAGCAGCTCACTATTGACAAAAAATCCTCACTGTGATCAAATGTATTTTCCCGGTTGCCGCTCATTCCCAAGGTTTAGTCCACTCCAGATTTTATGCTGTAGATGAATGTCCTCCTGTGAGAACCCTTGGCAGATAATAAAACTCATAGTATCAGTTTCAGTTTCAGTTTGGAATATAGAGCATTGTCTGAGCAGTTTTCTGAACATCTTTCTGAACGTGAATAAAACTCATAGTATCAGTTTCTGAACGTCTACTGGATGAAACAATAAGTATCTCCGATTAAAACAAAAGGTGAACATTGAGTAGTACATGCAGAACTCCATTTGAAAAGTAAGATTTTAATAGCGACAACTTCTGAGCTTTAGAACTTCAGTGCTTCAGAACTTCAAAATAACAAATGTACTACTTTAGAACTTCAGTGCTTCAGAACTTTAAACATCAGCACCATCTAACCCACGGCGCTGAATTATTTCCTCCCTCAAACGCATGTAGAAGGATTGTTGATGCTCAGACATGTTTGAAATATCCATTGTCATTATCCTCTCCTCATCTAACATTCGCTTGTGCTCAAACTCCTCCTTTTCTAGCTCATATAAAAGTCTGAAGTTCTCATCCCTCTTTGAATCAGCCTCTTTCTTCTTTTCCCATATACTCTCAAACGCAGCCAAGACACGGTCCTTCGAAGCACTACCTTTCAGAGCTTCTTTTGCCCTCTTATTACCTATGGGGTGCCGTGTTGCATTGCCCTCTGGCCGTTCAGTGCTAGGCTCGTCCAGATCAGTTATATGATCGACGACAGGAGTTGCACCTGTGACTGAAATTTTCTTCCTTTTTGGTGCTTTATTCTGTGAAATCTCTTTCTCCTTGTCTTGCCATTTTGGTTGATCGCGAAGATATCTCCGGCAATGCTCTAACTTGAAAGTCTCATTCTTGGGATGAGTCCTCTTGTAAAGCTCCTTCGCTTCAAGAACCTATTGAAAACATAGAACAGCATTAACATATAATATTATATGTCGTAATTTTAAATATTCCTAAAGCAATTTGTATTTACCGTGTCTTGGATGACTACACCACTTTGATTAGCCCGCTCAATTTGGGAGTAGCAGCCTGAAAATCTGCTCACAGCAGCCTGTATCCCGGACCAACGATTCTGCAGGGAATTTGCATTGCGGACAGCAGCAAATTTCTTGTGGGCATTGTAGTATTCTAGCATTCTATTCCAATATGTGGCCGAACTTTGGTCGGTGCCGTGGATAGGGTCGATGCAAACATTGACCCATGTAATGCATAACATTTCATCCTCCTCTTGGTTGAAATTGTGGGTCCTTCTGTTGGATCCTTTTCCAGGATTTACGCTACTTTGTGGCATTGGTTGCGATGACTGATCATTGACCCCACATGAAGGTTCATTTTGATTCACCAACTCCTCTAAGAATGTCTCGTTGTTGGCTGGATTCAACACAGAGGTAAAATAACCATTGTTTGGCATGTTACCTGAAACATCATAAGAAAATATAGTTGCTTGACTGCTTGCCAACAACGAGAGGAGTCACTGCAGAGGGTCAAGGCATCAAGGTTCAGTGGAGTCACTGCAGAGGGTCAAGGCATCAAGGTTGAGTCATCAGCTGTTCCTGAAGCCTCAACTCCTGATGTTGCTGACGCAAAGGTTACAGCCTTTACCTTACATCTGTTTTGGCCGAAAATTATCAAGTGGTCTGACATATCATAATTCTAGCAAGAAGAAAGAATGTATGCTTATTCTACATTTGTTGTATTTTATTTTCAAACCTCTAGTTTTGCATGGACACTTGTATCCACCGATAGTGCAGAAGCTATGTTTTCTGTCCTCAAAATCCAAAACTCAGTGCTACTGCTGACTTGTCCGTACTTTGTTTCAGCTGGAAAGTCCTCAGTTTTGCTTGATGTGAAACCATGGGATGATGAAACTGACATGACCAAGCTGGAGGAATCTGTGAGGAATGTGAAGATGGAAGGCTTGCTCTGGGGTGCCTGTATGTTACTATGCTCTCAAACGTTTTTCTACTGTGAAATTTAGTTTCACACATCCTATCTTCTATACCTGTTTAGTTGGGTTTTTAACGTGAATATATACCATCCTGTGCAGCGAAACTTGTCCCAGTTGGATATGGCATCAAGAAGTTGCATCTGTAGATGACAATTGTTGATGACCTTGTCTCTGTCGACAGTCTCATTGAGGACCATTTCTACACTGAACCAGCAAACGAGTACATCCAGAGCTGTGATATCGTGGCCTTCAACAAAATCTGTGGTAGACTTGTTATACTCTAGTAGTAGATGTTATTACATGTCTAGCCGCCATTTCTTTTAAGGAGCCATTTTATATTATATACACTATTATTACTATAAGTATTATGTATATGGTGATGGTTCAGGAGGCTCTTTATATCTAGTTACCATCCATTTCCTCTCTAGCAATTTGGTTCTTTTGGTCATAGAACAAATTCTTGTTTATCTAATTTAACACAGAGGTAAATTAACCAAATGGTAGGCTAAGCATAACAATACAACTGAACAACTGAAATCCAAATTAACCACTCTACTTGTATTTGTAGTTGCCAAATTGTAGAATTTTCATTGAATAGATAGAGCAGCATTCAGAATTAAAATAAAACAGGCCAGTCAAAAATTCAAGCTTGTAGTTTTGAACTATGAACCTGCAAATTGATTGTAACATTCCGCCGACGAGGTTCCAGTGCCTGCAACACATCCATTCCCTTGTTGAGGATCTGCAAAAATTGTAGCAGCATGTGTCCAAATAAGCATGGGCGGCAACATTCTTGATTTGTGGTAACAGCAAAAACTACAAAAGATTATAAATTGCTTTCTACACATAATAGATACTCTATTCACCACGTAAAAATCAGCACAAATCGTTTGGTCAATGATGAAAATTGTACCTCCAAATTGGTTAGGGATTGCATACCCATCCCCATATTCAGGATTTGATGATCCGTACTGGGATGAGACCTCCACGCCGCCGGCTGCGAGGTCCTGGCCACCGTCTTCAACCTCATACGCTTCGGCCTCCACAAATTGGATCGGTCCTTTCGCCCGGGGAGGATAGATGTCTCCTGGCGTCATAGTGGACGATCGCGCCTGGGGCACCTGGTTGGGTTGGGTCTGCGGCGCCGTCGAGTTGATGTAACCGTTATCTGCGCCGGAGCAGGAGGCCGGAAGACCGACATAGTCGTGCGTCATACAGGCATAACACCGCCGTCCGTCCTCGCCGTTGGGACCCGTCGGACGTAATACGACGGCGCCGTCGGACAACGTGGATGTCTGTAAGGCGACGAACCAGATGGCCTCATCTCCGCACCGCTTGCGCTGCTGCGGAGCCCGACGCCTTGCCGTACCTCTCACTCTGCCGGCAGATCGCTGCAGAGAAGTTCTTTGATTAGCCGCCGCCTGCCGAGGGCCTGGTCTCCTCGCCGAACTGGGCGCTGCAGCCGGGGAGGGGGAGGGGAGGAGGAGGAGGACGTACCGAATCGCGGCGGGGCGGGCGGGGTGGGGGTAGGGGGTGCGGCGGGGCAGTGGGGAGGCGCGGGAAGGAACGCGGGAGGAGGGCGATTTCGCCGAGAGAGCGCGCGAGGAGGCAACTGGCGAGCGAATGCGTACGCCAGGAATACACTGCGGAATCAAAGGAGTAGCGAGCCAGGTAAAATAGCCAGACGTGTACAGTATCTGTTGGAGGACTAATTAGCCCTTAAATAATCTAAAATAGCATTGGAATGATATTTACATTACCTGTTGAACCTGCTCTTAGTGCTGCTAATAGCAATTAAGGGCCAAATTAGCATTAGGAATTAATTATTTAAAATTGGTTATCACCAAACACATAGCAATTGCAATTCATTAGCATAATTTAAAACAGAGGGCTTTATTACAATTAGAAATTCATTGCATACATCAATATTACATTCGGGAAATAAAGAATAGAAATTACATTATGTTATGTACATCAATATTAAGAGAAAGCCGAATTACAAGTTAGGCCATTTCATACATAGGAGTCTGTCGTCAGATTGCCACCACCTCGATATTTCCTTGTGAGCGAATTATTGATTACAATGCCGAAAAAGACCGAACAAAATAACGAATAAAAATAAGCGAATAAAAGAAGAGCGTTGCCGTCAGAGCCCTAGGGGTTAACTTTGGGCGGGGTAATCCGTTCACGGAGATACCTGACCGTCCGAGGGCCAGTTGGCACCTCTCACAACCGTAGGCTCATCACTCGGTAAAAACAAACCTAATTTAATATAGCGACCAGCCAAAATATCTCTCAAGCCAAAACAGTAACCTGAGGCACAGCAAGACCACAATAGCCGAAACCCCAGCATGCCATCGAGCAAACACACTCGGCCAGATGGCTCGGGCCAAATAACACTACCAGCAGAAGTAAAGAGAAGGGAGAAAGCGAGAGTGAGCACGGCATCACACTTCTTCTTTCCCTTCTACATCCAGCACAAAACCACAGAGCACGGAGGAGAGATAGCACGACGGAGCAATCGCCGCGGCCAGGAGACTGACAGGAGCACGGCGACGGCGGCGGTAGGAAAGTGAGCCATCAACCCCAGGAGACCACCATCAAGCGACATCCACACCACCGCAAGAAGGCGACTGCCACCAGCAACCCTAATCCCTTCTCCTTCACAAATCAACCGGCAACCAGGGCAGGTAAGCCACCAAATACCTCAACCCTAGTAGCCATCTTCCAGTAATGGGCCCTGCATAGCTAATGGTAAGAAATCACCATTAGATGTCAAAAGCACCATTAGAGCAGCAAAGACTCAACATAGAGGGTGATCTCGGGAAGCAGTGGAAGAACCCATCTCCATGCCTACGAGCATACCCGCAAATCTTTGTGAATCAAAGCAAATAGCAACCAAACCACAACAAGCCAACCTTAGATCGGGCGGGATGGAGGAGCAAGCACCAGATCCGGGCACTAGGCCTCGGATCTGGCCGTGGTCGCCGCGAGGTGTAGAGCGGCAAGGCGGGGACGGTTGGACCGCATGGCGCGGTGTCGTCGGCGGCGCATGAGGGCGGCGCGATAGGGAGCCGGCGTGAGGGGGAGCGGCACCGAGGGGAGGCGCCGAGACGCGGGCGCGAGAGGGTGGCGGCGCGTTGGGGGAGCCGGACCGGGCGGCGGCGCTGAGACCCCAAAGGCGGAGGAGAGGCGGCGCGGCGTGGCGTCGGCGTGGAGGGAGACCGGGAGAGAGAGAGAGGCAGCCAAGTGAAATGGGGAAGGGGAAGAGATAAGGAGGCGTCGGCGGTGGTGAGGGGAAGAAATGAAGAGGCGCGGGCGGTAGGAGCAGAAAAAGAGGGGGGCCGGGTAGAAGAAGGAGAAATGGAGAAGAGGGGGAAAATGAGGAAAGGGGAGTAGGAAAAATGGAGAGAGAATAAATTAGGTAAATAAAAGGGGGCTGCATACTAGATGTGCTAAAATTCAGGGATATTTATAAGCATGCGTATAACGACTTTACTATAATAGATTTGTTACAATTGAGGAATTCAGTTACATATAATTAAGAATCTAGTAGTTAACTATTAGCCGCATCTGAGTAATAGACATCTGTTAAGAACGAATTGAGAATCAATAGAACTTTCGGTGTAATATAATACTTGAGATTGTTATGCATCTAGACCTCATTAAGCTAATTATAAGAGGAATGAGAAGTTAGGAAACCACAAGTACACTTAGCCGAAGCCATTTAACTATTTAAAACCTTTGTATTCTTCGACGTCGTAGATTAAACTGTAGCATGAATTTCAGGCAGCGGGCTAAATCTTCAGAGGAAATTATACCAGGGTAGCCCAGAGACTCAGCATCTTATCGTTAACGCAGGCAAGCATTCCTTTGAACATGTCTGCAAAGTATATTTGTAAAACAAGTATTTTGTATTATGCTAGTATCACTTGCATGAACGAAATAAAGAGTTTTAAACCGAGCAATGGTTATATAGGAAATGGGAGAGTTAGGTGGCGACTGATGGAGCAGTTGGTCATTGAGGCTAATTAAGAGGGTGGACAGAGGTTGCCAGGGCAGGTGATAACGGGGCAGGTATGGGACCTCTGCATAAGAATAAAATATAAGAAGTCACCAGCTTCATCCGTGTGAACAGACCATACCAAACCGTATCAACCAACATCCCGTTTGAGGACGGACAGACTAGTAGCTCTATCGAAGTGTTATATTCTCCACATGGGTAAGTATTTTATTAAGCCGTTGGGAGAACCCACACGATCCGGACCAGCACTTGGGTGCTGGGTGGGGGACCCCGTGGAGGAACCCACAAGATCCGGGCCAGCAACTGGGTGCCGGGTGGGGACCTTCACCACCGCAGGAACCCACACGATCTGGGCCAGAACTAGGGTGCCGGGTGGGGGATGCAAGGCGCATATATTAGCGCGGGTGGAGGTTGGGGTAGGGCGAGGCCGTCCCAACCAACAATTATGTCGAAGTCGGTGGGCGCCAGGCGAGGGTGAGAAACCACCCTGGGCTGCCGGCTGAGAATAGTTGGGTGGAGATATAATCTACTGAGATAGATGCAAACGTACTGTACTCTGATCTGGGCGCCGCATCTAAGGAATTGCGGAGAACCATGAGCCACCAGGATCAAGAGTGATGATGGGTAAAGTGATACAAGCTTGCGCAACGCTATATAAATCATGAATTCATGCCTGTCTCCAGGAAAGGAGAATTACAGAAACTTATGGGGGTTTTTGCTGTTCATGCGTATGCTCAGTAGATTTCCAAAATAATAAATCCGAAATCTTTCGCAACATAAAACTCTATTTTCTATAAGTTGGAAATTGGGATTGGATATGAAATTGGAGAAGAACAGTGGAGATAGAACAGGAGCATTCGGTGCATTTTTGTTACATAAGCTTGCTGAGTACTCTGTACTCACTCTTGCTATTATTTCCTTTGTTTAGAGGATAGCCAGCAGTTTGTGGATGGAGATGAAATTTATTCAGAGGAGGAAGGTTGTAGCGAGGACGAGCCGTATGAGGGTCACGCCACATATGATGATTGGGACGACTAGAGGAATATGATCAGCTAGGACTCGACTACTAGAATACCTGTAATATTAATGTATTGTAGAGGTACTTCTCTTGTATAATTAGAATTCTGAATTACTATTTTTTGGTATTGTAATTCTAAGACTTGAACCAGTTGTATAATATTTTAGCCCTGCGTGGCATTGTGAATGTATGTAACTTTCGGTCTCTAATTATTGTTCTGTTGCAATACTCTGATTGGCTTATTATTCGTTAAAGCGATGTTTTATCGGCTAAACGAATAATAATCCGTTGACTAGCTTTATTACCCCATGGTAATTGAGTGGGTCGTCACACTATCTCACTACCATAAAACTGCATATAGGTACTACTTTCATCAGGGTATTTTTTTGGAATAATTTCATCAGGATTCAGAGACAAGAATCCTTGAGTTCAGCCGTTAGGATAGTTCAACTCAAGCCAACAGTTGAACCGCACGCACGCAGCAACCTAATCAGGCTGTGGAGTTGCGGGCCTTGTTGTACACCTCCATCTCCTTGTACGCCGCCATGCCCTCCGCGGCCATGTCGTTCCGCGCCTGCCTCTCCACGTCGCTCAGCTCCTTCCACATTCACCAAGATGAGCGCGCTCGCTTGCGTCGAGTTGTTGATGCCGGGGCGCTCCTCCTGCAGCTGCTTCCTGGCCTCCTTGCTGAAAGTGCACAAGGAAATTGTAAACATTTAGCGCACAACATCACCATGCCACAAAGTCGAATTTCCAAGAATTCCAAAATGGTAAAAATGTTCCAACCTGAAGAGCAGGAAGGAAGAGGCAGGCCAGGGGCCTGTTCATATGAGCATTGTCCTGCTTCATCTTCTGACGCTTTTCTTTGGTTTTCTGCTCCGAAGCCAACGACAGTTAGTTAGAAAATCCGCACGTCAAGGTGCCATAACTGTTTGCCTCTCTCTTTTGCGCTTAGGGTTTCTAGATCCGAGAGAGAGAGAGAGGAAGAGGTAGGGGCAATACTAACCGTCGGAAGCATTGGAGGAAGAGCCGGCCATCGCTGGTTCGTCGGTGTAGTCTGCGTACGGGCAGCGACGGTCGGGGAAGAGAACGGTGGCGGCGGCGGCGTAGATCCGGCGACGTCGACGGCGATGGAGCTTCCCGTCGCTGACTGCGCCCCCTCTAGATCGGTCTAGGGTTTGTGTGTCGGTGGGGATGTACGGCTCAGGCCAACCTCGTAACTCGAGCCGCCGGCCCCCCACCCCTTTATATATAGCGCAGCGCGACGGGGGCCCACCAGCCAACAGATGGGCTGGGCGCCCCCGATCAGGGCGCGGGTCAAGGCCCCGATTAGCCGTTGGGCTAATCGGGAGAGAGATCAATCCAACATTCTCCCCCTTGATCTCCTCTATGCTTTAACTTTAATTACTTTTGACTTTACTCATTCCATCACAGATTAGTGCATAGAACATGTCTCATCGTCACGGTCAATCGCCGATAGATTTAACAGCTACAATACACCTCTCTATTCTGAAATAGTTACTTTAATCTTTTGGGCCATCTTTTAGTCCAGGAATCATAGGCTTTCCCTTAAACCCATGCCGGCTACATGTTCTCTGAATACGTTGGGTGGTAAGCCTTTAGTAAGCGGATCCGCTAACATCTTTGCGGTACTTATATGCTCAAGACTTATAATTTGATCCCGAACTTTATCTTTCACAACATAGTACTTTATGTCAATGTGTTTGGCAGCACCACTTGACTTATTGTTGTGGGCATACGTTACTGCGGGTTCATTATCGCAGTACAACTTGAGTGGTCTATTGATGTCGTCAACCACTTTCAAACGGGTATGAACTTCTTTAGCCGTTCACCGCCCGTAGCCTCATAACATGCTACAAACTCGGCATACATTGTGGGCGATGTAGTGACGGTTTGCTTTGAGCTTTTCCACGATATAGCTCCTCCAAGAGAGTGAACACATATCCGGATGTAGACTTTCTATCATCTCCGCAAAATCAGAATCAGTATACCCCACTATATGGAGTGAATCGATCTTTCAGTATGTCATCATGAGGCCTTTTGTTCCTTGCAAATAACGCAAGACTTTCTTTATCAATTTCAATGTTCTATTCCAGATTGCTCGAATCGCCAAGTAACCCAGTAACAAATGCTAAGTCGTATGCGTGTGCATACTTGAGCATCTGTAAGCTTCCAACAATGAAGCATATGGAACTGCTTTCATTTGATCGATCTCATACTGGTTCCTGGGACATTGAAAATCCTCATATCTGTCGCCCTTGACTATAGGTGCAGGTGAAGGACTACTTTTATGCATACCAAATTTTTTAAGACTTTCTCTATGTATGCCTTTTGTGATAGTCCCAATGTCCCTTTGTTTCTATCCCGGTGAATTTCGATCCCTAGAACGAACGAAGCTTCACCAAGATCTTTCATATCAAAGTTTGAGGACAAAAACTTCTTTGTCTCCAGTAGCAGACTGACATCACTACTAGCCAGTAGGATATCATCCACATATAGGATTAGGAAGATAAACTTCCCATCTTTAAACTTTGCATAAACACAGTTGTCCTCTACATTCTCTTTAAACCCAAATTTTCTTATTGTACTGTCAAACTTCAAGTACCACTGTCTTGAAGCTTGCTTTAACCCATAAATCGATTTCTTTAGGCGGCATCCCATTCTTTCATTTCCTTCCACGACAAAACCTTTCGGTTGTGCCATGTAAACATTTTCCTCCAAATCCCCATTAAGAAATGCCGTCTTTACATCCATCTAATGTAACTCTAAATCATAATGTGCTACTAATGCCATTATGATTCTGAAGGAATCTTTACATGAGACTGGAGAAAAGGTCTCATTGTAATCAATCCCTTCTCTTTGCGTAAAGCCTTTTGCCACAAGTCGCGCTTTGTATCTTTCCACATTCCCTTGGGAGTTAAGCTTTGTCTTGTAGACCCATTTACAGCCTATTGTTTTGGTTCCTTTAGGAATAGTTTCCAAGTCCCAGACTTTATTAGCCTTCATGGACCTCATTTCCTCTTCCATGGCCTTAAGCCATTTTGAAGAATTTTCGCTTCTCATGGCTTCTTCAAATGAGGTGGGATCATCCTCCATTTGAAATTCCTCTGTATGATAAATCTGATAATCATCAGAAATAGCTGATCTTCTTACTCTTTAAGACCTCCTCGGGGCCTCCTCATTTGGTACATCTTGTGTTTGAGGCTGCTGTTGCTCCCCCTCATCTGTGGCAATGGGATCTATAGGATCCTGAAGAACAGGTTCCTGATTCTCATTCATTGTTGCCACAGGAGGAACAATAACAGTCTTGGCACCACGTTGTCTTGCACCGTCGGTGCAATGCGGCAGCAGTAGTGTGAAGAATGACTCTTGAATCATCGAGTGGGCGCATACACCCGCTTCTCTTCAAGGTCAATCTCACGAGCTACCATACTTCCTCTCATCATTTCATCCTCTAAGAAGACAGCGTGTCTCGTTTCTATAAACTTTGTATATCTATCTGGACAGTAGAAACGAAAACCTTTTGACTTTTCAGGGTAGCCAATGAAATGGCAACTTACTGTTTTGGGATCAAGCTTCCCAAGGTTTGGGTTAAATACTTTAGCCTCAAAGAGACTCCCCACACACGTAAGTGATTTAGTGAGGGAACTCTTCCTGTCCACAACTCGTACGGTGTTTTGGGCACCGATTTACTAGCCACTCTGTTGAGAATATGAATGGCGGTTTTCAATGCCTCCATCCATAAACTCAATGGGAGTGTGGAATTGCTCATCATGCTTCGCACCATATCCATCAGGGTACGGTTGCGTCTTTCAGCTACTCCATTTTGCTGAGATTCGCCCGGTGTAGAATACTAGGCCACTATGCCATTTTCCTGTAAAAACCTTGCAAAAGGTCCAGGAACTTGTCCATATGGGGTATGTCGACCGTAGTACTCCTCCCACGATCAGATCGGACTATCTTAATATTTAAATCGTGTTGGTTTTCAACTTCAACCTTAAATATCTTGAATTTATCCAAGGCTTCATTTCTTTTTTTGATTGGATAAATATATCCATAACGGGAGTAATCATCCGTGAATGTTATGAACGAGTCATATCCATCCACACTTTTCACAGGAAAAGGACCACAAATGTCTGTGTGAATAATTTGTAGAACTCTTGTGTTTCTTTTGGCGTCTTTCTTAATTTTCTTTACATATTTTCCTTTAATGCATTCTCTGCATTGTTCTAAGTCAGAGAACTCTAATAGAGGAAGAATATCATTCTTAACTGGTCTTTCTATTCTCCCCCTCGAAATATGGCCTAAACGACAGTGCCATAATTTCGACGACTCATCTAGAGTTCTCTTTCGTTTCCTGTTTACATTCGTAGACGAGGATTCATTCACTTTCTCGCACGCGACGTTCCCATTATCGCATACGACATTCACATCATCACATAATGATAACAAATAAAGCTCATTTTGTAAGATGGCAAGACCAACACATTCTTTATTAAACATTATTTCACACTTGTCATTTCCAAAATTACAATCATAACCATCATTGTCCAAATTTGAAACACTAATCAAATTCCTCTGTAAAGAGGGAACATAAAGGACATCTCTAAGTAAAAGATTGGAGCCATTAGCTAACTCTAATGAAAGATCGCCAACGGCTTCAACTTCAGCTTGGACTCCATTTGCAACTTTAATGCATCTTTCGTTTCTTTGCGTAGTCCTCGTCGAACGGAATCCCTGTAATGAATTAGCAACATGAACAGTTGCTCCTGAGTCAATCCACCAAGTGGATTTCGAATATTGCACATACAGGCATTCATTTATAAAGGTAATAATGTTCTCACCTTTCTTTGCCATTATCATCTTTAAGTAATCAGGACAGTTCTTCTTGTAGTGTCCCGTCTTCTTGCAGTGAAGACACTGATCTTTGTCTACAGCAAACTTATTCTGTTGAGACTGATGGACAGAGGCTTTTCCCTTGTTCTTTGAGGAGGTACTGTTGAAGTTCTTTTTCTTGTTATCCTTCACATAGTTGATAGAACCACCATGTGAGGATTTAATTCTTTCCTCCTCTTGCACACACATAGCTATGCACTTTTCCAAGTCCCATTTCTCGGGCTGCATATTGTAGTTGACAACAAAAGTGTCAAACTCTTTAGGCAAGGAAGCAAAAACCAAATGAATAAGGAACTCATCCTTGAGAGCCAAATCCATTGGTTTAAGCTTGGATGCCAAGTTGCTCATCCTCAGTATGTGCTCTCTTATGCCACTACCACCACCAGAGTACCTCTCTGTCACAAGCTGTTTAATCAGCTGTGTAGCATAAGTCTTTGAAGAGCCAGTATACTAACTCTTTATTCTCTCAAGGTACTCTGTGACAGTGTCACACTCTGCGATTGAGCCCACAATAGCAGGCTCAATCGTGTTCTTTATCACAACCATACATTTATTGTTGGCTGTGGTCCATTTCTTATGCTCAAGGTCATAAGACATCTGTAAGGGAGCATGATCCCTCTGTCTTTTCTGCCAAGCAGTATCATCCTCATTTTGATCCCTCACTGGTGCCATAGGCTCAGTGGGACGTGCTGTAGTGAGGACCCAGTCCACCTCAGCGAAGATAAACGCTAAGTCTATCTTTTTCTTCCACTCTCCATAATTATCTCCTTTGAGAGTGGGGATCTCTTTGATACAACTCATCAAGTTATATCCTCCTGAAAATAGTTCAAATAAAGTGAGAACATAACAGCAAAATCATATGCCTTATTTCCAACGTTGGTCAAAAATACGACATACAATTAAATCAATTTTATCCATACATTAAATCTACATCACCGTTGGGCAGAAATAGAAATAATGCATAAAATCATCAATTAAAAAATTATAATACTGTTATTATCAACGTTGGTCAGAAAATAACAATATCATAATTATCTGGGATTTATATCTATTTTTCCAAAATTAAATTCTCCCGTTGGTTCGAATTTAATAATGAAAATCAATCAGCATTAACTTTTGCAGAGGAAACTGTAATTATTCTAAAAATAATTCATTATACAGAAGCATTATACTGTACACTTTTAATCTCTGAAAAATTAACACGTTGGTGCAAAAATTTACAGAGATTTTGGATCAAATTTCAATCAAAAAATGCTTCTGAAAACAATTAAATTCATTTAACAAAATCACTGTTCAAACGGCCATTTTGGCCCATTCCTTCGCAGGGAGCCTGGCCCACGGCCGCCAACAGCCCACGTAACACGCGCTCGGGCCATTCCTCTTGCGGCCCATGGCCTCCATCGGCCCAACAGCCCCCACTCAATCATTCCTCCCGGCCTCATCACAACCGTCCACCGGATCGGATGGCACGGAGTGATTTTCGGCCGAACAAATAGCCGCCCCACCCAAAAACCCTAACCCTAGATTCTTTTCACTGGGTGCTCCCGAAAAACACGGTTCAAGGGCGGCGGCGGCTGTGGCGGACGCGCGAGATCCGGAGGCGGCGACGCCATCGGGAGGCGGCTCTCAGCGGCGCGGCACACGGATCCCGCGGGACGGCGGCAACGCTTGCGCCGCGGCGGCGCGGCGCGCGCGCTTCGGCCGGCGGCCGAAGCGGCGAGGCGCCCGAAGCGCGCGGCGCCACGCAAAACGGCGGCGAGCAGCGGCGGCGGCTGGATCCCGCGACGCAAGCGCGCGCGAGCGGAGCTGCGACGGCGGCTGGCTCCAGCAGCGGCGAGGCGGGCGGCGCAATCCGCACGGGCGCAGGCGACGCCGCGCGACTCCCACATAGAGGGGTCGATGGCGAGTGGTGAAGCGGCGACGCACGCGCGCGCGGCGGCGCACGAGGGCGCAAACTCGAAGCGGAGCGGCTGCGCGCTACCCGCGACACGACGGCGCGACCGCACCGTAAGACCGCTCGATACCATTGTTTGCCTCTCTCTTTTGCGCTTGGGGTTTCTAGATCCGAGAGAGAGAGAGGAAGAGGTAGGGGCAATACTAACCGTCGGAAGCATTGGAGGAAGAGCCGGCCATCGCTGGTTCGTCGGTGTAGTCTGCGCGACGGCGGCGACGGTCGGGAAGAGAACGGTGGCGGCGGCGTAGATCCGCGACGTCGGCGGCGATGGAGCTTCCGTCGCCGATCGCGCCTCTAGATCGGTCTAGGGTTTATGTGTCGGTGGGGATGTACGGCTCAGGCCAACCTCGTAACTCGAGCCGCCGGCCCCCCACCCCTTTATATATAGCGCAGCGCGACGGGGGCCCACCAGCCAACAGATGGGCTGGGCGCCCCCGATCAGGGCGCGGGTCAAGGCCCCGATTAGCCGTTGGGCTAATCGGGAGAGAGATCAATCCAACAATAACATGTCGACAGATTTCATTCATATGAAGCTTTCGGACACCTTGATGATGTTATCTACCTTCTCCTTCTTCTTGAGCAGCTGTAGAGCCTCCTGCTTCAAGATTTTCTTCTGCTCCTCTTCCTTCTCCAAGCTCGCAACTTCCTGATACATTCAAACAGCTTCACGTTATATTATCTTTCTATTCTTGTCATATTAGAATCGAGAAATCATGGACTGTGTATAATTGTCACACCTTGAGCTTCTTCTACTTGTACACCTCCATATGCTTGTGGTGCTCTTTCTTTTGCTCCCTCGCAACCCCCTCGTGGGGAGCCTTCTGAGCTTCTGTCATGCTCTTCCACTCCTCCCCAGTGATCTTACCAATCTGGAAGAACACAAGAATTTAAGCATCAGATCCATGGACACACACCACACCAACTGAAATCGAATACAACTGAGCAATCTATTTACCTCAGGCACGTTCTTCTTCTCGGCGACAAGAGCGGGGCGCCTCTCCTGGGAGTAGACGAACTAGGCCGACATGGGTTGCTTCGTCTTGGAGGGGTCCTTGTCCTTTTTGGCCTTCTTGTCGCCGTCCTCGGCCTCCTGACTGAAACGTACTGGTCAAGTAGCTCCTTGGCAGGGTTCACAATTTCAGCGAAATCTCACCGAAATTTCGAAAATTTCATTTGTTTCGCTATCCAATGAGAAAAAAATTTGGCCAAATATTTTCGTTTAAGTTTGAATTATAATGGGTTAAAGGACCATAAAATCCATCACGAAGCACAACTTTTCTTCTAGCCTAACGGCTAAATCTCCCCATGCTTGACCCTCTGGGATCGAATCCCACGTCCTACGCGTATTTTTACAGAGGTCCAATCTGACATGTGGGTCCCACGTCAGTTCTATCATACAGAAAAATAAAAGAGAGCCGACCCGGAAATTGAACACGCGACCTCTCATTCATGAGGATAGCCCCCCACCACCGATTGCATTAAATACTCACTTTACTTGCCATTTATCCCTAGTTTTAAGGTTCACGTTAGTTATGGAAAAGATTATTAAAATAATTTCACGTTAGTTATGAAAAGATAAGTGATGTAATTTAAAAATGAGGAAGTCCCTTATTAGCTAGATTTTGGAGGGTGAAAAGGTGCTTACACTCCTACACCTTCTTGATCTAAAATCGCCAAAGACAATTATCAAACACCAAACGGGCAAGTAGACCAAAGGAAGAACTGTGTTCATTTGGTTCAGTTTTCTTGATTTGTACCTCGTTCCACAGGTCTTTGCACCACAGGACGTACGCCGGGCACGGCTTCTTCCTCCCATGGCCAGCCTTGCCATTTCCCTTCTTCTTCTTGCCCTTGTCGTCTACTTCCTGGTCCTTGTCAAGCAAAGACTTGACAAGAGGAAAGCTCTGGACTGGAGAAACCAGATCAGACCAATTCGAAGGGAAAAAACACACAGCGAATGGCAACTATTAGGTAGAATGAATCAGATCTGACTCAAATCCAGAAACTCGAACAGACCGGGGCAATGGTGGAAATGGAGATGGGGAAGGATTGGTCAGCCCCACTTGGGTCATGTCACTTAACCGCTTCACCATATTCCTCACTTTCACATTATTCACACACAACAAGGCAGCAACTATATTTGATTTGTTCTCTCCACTCAGAACCTCCTCTTCTTCCTCCCATACGCCATCATGCCACTGCTGCACCAGGATAGCGAACAAGAGGAGAGAGGCAGAGCGGTACTCGGTGGCGAAGAAGAGGAGCACACTGGTGCGGAACAAGAGAAGCACACCAGTGTGGACAACGGGACGCTGGTGTATACCACCGAGGATGTCAATGTAACGGAAGTGTACACCACCGAGGTCGATGATCGGGACGAGGAGTACACCGGCACAGACAACGAACAGGGAGGTAGAGTACATCGGCTCAGACGAGGTATACACCACCGGAAGTGAGGAAGAATCATGAAGCTGGTGGGCTCAAGAAGGGCATATCTAAAGTGGCAATCTCAGCAATGGTGGATCCGGCAACATCGACCTCACAGATGGACGATCCGGTGGCGGCGACTTTAGAGACGGCCAATCCGATGTCCCAATGTTGGGGACATCGTATCTAGTGGCTGTGGGCTAGGTCAACCCCAATCCGATGCCCTAAGCCAAGGAAGACGGCGGACCCAGCGGCCAGAAGTGACGAAAACACCGGATCCGGCCGTATCTCGCTGTGTTGTCATAGATCCAACCTCTCCCAACCATGCCGCCTACTGCATCGCTATCCGCTGCCGACCGTGACGCCAACACCCATCGCTAGGCACCGCGTCGCCATCCGCGAGCCGCAACTTGCCACCGGATGCCACGTCGCTATGCAACATTGGTGGAGAGGGGAGAGAGAGGTGATAACAAATAGGGAGAACGAGGAGAGAGGGGTTAGATAGATACATATATAAGTATAACCTACTGAATTTTCTCGTTTTTTGTTTGGGATTACAAGATGACATTGCACGATAGAATACAAATATATATAGCCACTTCACCAACGATCTACTTACTTTATTTGTCATTTTTCTTGTCATATCATTTTTCACATCAGGGATTGTGAGACCATGTGGAGGTTACCCCATGGTTGTGATGAGCAATTGATTTTTGGTTCAGAGAGATTGCAGAGTTTGAGTTTAATTTTTGAGAATTTACAAAGTTGTCAGATTTTTCGAGCAATCAGCATACAGGCCTATCTAACTAGGCCATCATCGGTCCAACCAGTGCTGATTTCTGGCTCAAACCAATCAGTACCAATGGTCTAACCGCTACAGAGGTGTGGTAAGATGGCTTGGCAGTGAAGCACAACCAGGTTTCGGTTATTGATGATTTTGAGTAGTGGGATGAGTTTGGGTGACCTAGATCATTGCTTGTGTTCACATGAGCTTATTATTTGGTCTTAAGTTTATGATCAGTTGTTTGCTTGCATATATTTTGCATGGTGCATTGTATGGATTGATTGTGTCAATTGATGACCATGTGTATCGTGCGGTACTACATGACGGTTTACTTATTTGTGTCGGTTGTAGGACTTTGAAACTACATCATGGTGAGGTGGATGGGATCGGGACTAAGCTAGGAGAGCTTAGGTCCAACATGGTCAAGGGATTGGTACTATGCTCAGGAGGAGCCTAGGTCGAGATGATCATAGAGCCACTGAAGATGACTGAGGCCCGCATGGTGGTCGCAAGCTGGGATGACGAGGAACTGGAGCAAGTTCTACTAGTGATATACATGATGGGCAATAGCAAATTGGATTAGGACTAAAGCTCAGGGAGGAGCTAAAGTCCAGTGTGGTCGAGGAAGCTGGATACCATAATGCGCAAAGAGAAGCATGTGGTGTGCCAGGTGACTCGGGTCGTTTGCAAACGAGGACGATTCAGTGGGATCTAGATGCATGAGAGGTATGGTAGTAAGTCATTGGGGCCATATAGAGGATGGTAAAACATGACCGATACTTCGTAACAAAGGAAGCGAGAAACTTCATAGAAGGCTTTAGATGGATATTTTGGTAAATTGCCCAATACTGAAAAGGTGGCAGTGTGCGAAACCAAACGTTGGCCTAAGTGGTTTAGGTTTGTATGTGCTGAAAATGTGAAGTGAATCAAGTGTTAATTCACTAATGGGTTAATGGAAGTGAGCGCTTCAAGAAGCATGCATGTGTAAGTGTAAAATCTAATATGGTGTTGCGTTAACGGATTAACCCACATAAGTGGATGAAATCTAACTAGAGGTACTGGTTATGATTTCACTTGCGTGCCTCAATATATAAGGAGGGAGAGATGTAGCTAAGTTTTTGGGAGAGTTCATGCCTAGCCTTAAGAGGAGTTAGTGTTCTAGGAGAGAACTTTGGGGGAGAAATGAGACGCCTTTGTGGCTGAGCTTTTTATCATTTTTAGGCTTGTGAAGTGATGAAGGTGCGTCTTAGAGACCAGATCTCATCCATATATATACTTGTATTTGTAAGTTCTTGTGTTTGCCCGATTTTGGTTCAAGAAAGGGTACTTTTGGGGTTTTGGTCTTGTGCATATTTTGGCTTGAGTTTGTGTTGTAATTTAGCTTGCTATGACATGTGAGAATCCATCCAAGGTCATGTAGATCATCAAGAACTCACGAGCAAGAGCAGATCGAGATTTCTCTCTTTTGCCTGGTTTTGGTGCAACTTTCCTTCAAACGGAAAAATGTCAAAACTTTGAGAATGATTTTATTGATCGTTGATTGGAATAGCTTCCATACATCTTAGGAAAGTTGTATACCAAATTTCAAGTGATTTAGAGTTTTGGTTTGAGAGTTGGGTCAATTGTAGTTTTAGATCGGTTTTGGTGCAACAGAGGTTCAAGAGCCAATAGGTCCCAATTTTCGTAAGTTATTTCTTGGTCTTTAGTTGGGATAGGTTCTTAAGGTCATGATCTAGCCATAATTTAAGTTTCATGTCATTTGGAGTTATGGATCAAAATGTTTATCGATTTTTTAGATTTAAAATAGTGCTGAAAATATACTCTATTCTTGATTTTGTTGTACACATGGTCTGACCTAACTGTTCATCCAGTCTGACTGGTACTATTCATAGTGGTCCAACTACTATTCATTAGCCTATTTTTACTGTTCATAGTGGTTAGACTGTTGCCCCATATAGATGCCAGACCGCTAGGGCAGTCATATCTCGTTTTGCTTGGTTTTTTCTTATATCATTCCTTGTGTGATTGATATCTGATCTTTATAGCTTCTCATAGCTATTCGAGTGAACTGCTTTGACTTTCTCTTTGGAAAATATTTTGAAAGGCTTTTAAACGGGTTGGCTTCTATTCACCTCCGCTAGTCACCGTTCACGGTCCTACAAGTGATATCAGAGCAAGGTTTACTCTTTAAGTGATCTTAACTGATCATGAGCATGGCAGCTACTGTGAGGTCTTGTAGATCTTTTGATTCATCTTCTTGTGACTTTTTGGCTGGTGACCTTGATGAGGTTGGTGACCTTTGTGGTGTCGTTGGCCACTCTTCTTTGAGCTGTCCTTGTTTCAGAGGTAAGACACCTTTGGAATCTAAGGAGGAGAACTCTCATTAGCGTTCCCAAGCCCATGACATGAAGCACAAGAAGTGCAACTACCACAAGTTTGTCAACCGGGTTCTTGTCGAGGATGATCTTCGACTCAAGCTAAACAAGGTGAGCAAAAAGAAACTCATTGAGGACGTTTGTCAATACTCAAATATGCAAATTTGGACTCTCTATGTATTTTGCACTAGTTTAGGATCACGCTAGTGCACTCTGTGAAAATATAGATTATATGTTGACCATGATCATGATTAACTAGAAAAGACTCAAATATTACTGATTATCAAAGTTTCGACCTTATGACTAAGCTTATAATTAATAGCCTGAAGGGCTTAGCAAAAACTAGCAGCGGAAAAACAATGATAAGTGAAGTGGACAATCGACATGCCCACAGACAGTCAACTAGGAAGCAAAGTCCTAATCCGTGAAGTTATTAAAAAAACCTTCTTCACGTACTTCAGTCTGATATGGCTCTTCTTCAATAACTGAGTAAGTAAGGATATAGTCGTGAGTATATAGAGTATTCAGCAAGTCGTTTATAGCAAGATGTAAAATAATTATGCAAGGCTTAACAAATGGTAGCTAAGTGGTTACTTTGTGAAAGGCAACATTTAGAGTGAATAAATATTTAGATTGAAACCAAACGTCAAAAACAGGCAATAAGTAATTAAGTCAAAGGAACTAAATTATCCACAAGTGAACTGACTATCCACCTAATAAACCACCCGTAAACTAACCATTTACGTAATGAACCACAAGTGAACTAACCATTCACTTCCAAACTTAACCCAACTAGGTTTTACAAAATTTCTACCCCTCGTGTGAAATCACCAAGTATTGTCCATAACTGAGGACATGGCTATTCAAATAGTTTCATACTCTACAGAGATTGCACAACTTTACCCATATGATATGACTATCTTGTGGCATCACCGATATAACATGTTTTCTTATGTATGTCAACCAAGAATATCACAACAAGACCTTTATAATACTCAATCTCAAACTTATCTTGTCTGCTAAGGTTTTGCTGCCAAGTAAGCTAACCACCTAGTTGGAAAAGCCCCTCTTGCGCCAACATAACATCTCAATGGCGAAATCAAGATTGAAATTTTACAAATTAATCAGCCAAGTCTATCTATACTAGACATGTGGTTGTATGATAAAGCACTGATCAATGATAAACAAAGTTAAGTCCTTAGATATTACCCAAGCAAGATATCCACATCCCAAAAGTGTTGATCACAATTCCCCTTTACTACACAACACTTGTCCAAGTGAAAACCACTTTGTTTAACCAACACCAATGACACTACCCATGTTATGGTACTCAAATTTATAACTGTTGCTGACCACCACTATTCCATAGTCAAAGTTAATTAATTAATCAATATATGATGATAAGTCTAATGTACTATAAGCATGGCTAGGCATACTAAGCGTACAACCCAAATAGATACTAGTATTACATCACTAGATAATTACTTATCCTAGTGAGACAATGAAATCATGGCATTCCAATTAGCAAGTGAGGGATTAATCAAATTTGGATAATAACTACCTGTTACAAGGGTTTATATTAAATTAGCAATGCATAATAATTTAAACAAAATAATAATAAATAAATTTAAAATAATAGGTTCAACATGATCAAAGGTCATGACTTTATCTTGGCTTTGCTAGTTACCACTTCTTGGCCTTCAACTCCTACTTCAAATAAAATCCAAAAACCATCAAACCATAACCAAAAGATAAAACTCAATTTTAGATGAATTTAAAAAGAAGAATCAGGTCAATCAGAGTCCGTATGAAGGAGAATGAGCTCTTAGCTTTTCTACAATTATTTTCCTAAAGAAAATTCAGATTTATGACGTCAACATGTATTTTAATTTTAGTCAAATTATTTTATAAAGGTATCGGCTTAGAGACTGACAAGTAGGCCCCTTGGTCTATGGACCAAATCCACGGCTTGATTCATGGTCTACGATAGACTCTGCACATGGAACAGTGGGCTTTGACAAGGCTTGGCTAACGTGGCACTAGGGCTGATGTGGCAGACACGTGGCGAGACATGTAAGTGATACTTGGTGAGGTGGTAGTGACATGGCGCACACGTGTACTGCTGATGTGGCACAGCTCAGGTCTACAGAACAATGGTATGGCATGTGGGACACACGGCACAGAGACACGGCTCACAATGGACAGGGTCTATGGAAAAACTAAAGGGTGATATGGCACACGATGATGCAAGCATTAACGTCAGCGTGGCAAGACGACCAAGGTGACACTTCAGCAACCGAACGGACACACAACGGGCGAAGCAGTGGCATTGTGCGTGAGGCAGCGCGGCTAGATGATGATGAAAGTGAACAACGGAGTAGGGTGACATCGTCAGAAGACTCAACAGCTGTCAGGCGATTGGTGGACTCAATTGACGGCAAAGATGAATGATGGAGTGATTGGTTGGCGTCGGAGATGAAGAAAACAACGGCAACCCTAGCTTTGGCAGCAACGGCGTGAGGACAAAGACGATGGGTGGCATTGGGGTGCGGAAAACGAGAGGGGCAGCCGCTATGTATGGCATGGATGTTGAGGTGATCGAAGCGCACATGGCACGGGCATCAAGGACTCCGGAATAGCTACAGCAGAGAGTTCGAGTTGGCGACGAGGTGGACAACGGTGTGGAGACGAAGAACAATGTGCCTGACATGTAGGCTCCACATGTCAGTGGCAACACGGAGAGGGAAACAACGGATGGTGCGGATGTGGCATGGGCAAGGTGACAATGGGTGACGCATGGCACGAGGGCGAGGCAGGCTAGCGTGGTTTGGACTAGAAGTGGCAGGCCGGGCTAGAGGGAATTGGACCAAATGTGGAGCAAGCAGGCCACAAAGAGAGAAAAGCAACTGGGCCGACTGAGATTCGGCCCAAGGGGTTAATCTGGATTTTCAAGGGTTTTCTGAATTTCAGAAAAAGAATTAAAAATTGGGCTCTACAAAATAGCAAACAAATTTTTAAAAAATCGAAGAAAATATAGAAAAATTCCTTGCGTCACAAGGAACTCAAGTAAAACTAGTTTTGATTTAATTGCAATTTATTTTATTCGAATTAAATCTTTTTAATTTATAAAAATTCATATTAAGCTTTAATTAATTTAAGAAAAATCCAAATGGTTAATTTTATTTTAGAAACTACAAAAAGGCACTGAAAAATAGGATATTACAATGTTGACTCTAAATTCAAGAATTGATACTCTTGAGAATCTTGTGAATAGTCTAGAGATAAAGAAGAGTGAATTGCTTGATAAAATTGCTAGGTTGAAATCTCCTTTATCTTGTGAGTCATGTGATTCCCTGCATGTTGAAAATGATAAATTAAAAACTTCTCTTATATGCTTAAAATCTAAAAAATAAATTGCTTAGATAAAATGCTTCTATGCCATATGATTCTTGTGTTTTACATTATGATCTTGATTTTGCTAGATTGGAGATAGGCAATCTTAAGTTTATGGCTAGAAATCTAAAAGCTGAACATGATTCTTATGCTAGCATGCTTGTTGAAATTGAGAAGTTAAAATTGGCTCATTTCACATGTGTACAACAACTTGAACTTGCTAGAGATGAAAATAAAAAATAGAATTTGAGCTTTTTCAATTATCTTGAGCAATTAGATAATGACAGGGTTGAAATTGATAACCTTAAGTCTATTCCTCCTAGCATGGGTTTAGAAACTAAGAAATTGCTTGATGATGATTTACTCTTTTGCAAAATTTGTGATACCTTATTAAATGAAGTTCATGTTTAGCATTCCACGCATATTATCAATATATCTTCAATCTTTTGCACATCTTGCAATGTCTTGAAGAATGAGCTTGATTCTTTGAAGAGAGTGTGTGATGATATGAGCACCAAGTCTTGTGACTCTTGTGTTGCTTTTCAATCAAAGATTGATGTTTTAAAAGTTGATCTTGCTTCTTTGCAATCAAATTTGGATTCTTCTCGTGCTTCTATTGAGTCACTTGATGGCACTTGTGTCACTACTTCAGATAGCTCTTGCTTAACTTTTGATGCTTCTTTTGGTTCTTCTGGTATTGTCTAAGGGACTTCTAAAGATAAGGGTGTTTCTTCCTTACATTCTACTACACCTCTCAAAGATAATGAGAGACCATGTGGAGGTCATCCCATGTGTGTGATGAGTAATTGACATTGGTTTAGGGAAGTCGAGTTTGATTTGGTTGGTTCGGACCATGTCGTTGCGTGGTGCAATGGACTCGGTCGGACTTGGTCAAACCTGGTCAAAATGGTTAGGATGCATATTATGTCGACTTGTCAGGTTTGGGCTATTCCATTAATGCATTTATGCTTAAATGTATCGAGCGGTGCTATTTGATGTGTTTCTTGTCTGTGTTGGCTGCAGAACGTCGAGGCGAAGTCGTGGCGAGACACGAGGTGACCGGACTAGACGCAGGTGGCGTTGAGGTCAGAACGGTCGGATGTGTCGAAGACGGCGTGAACTCGAGGTGGTTACGAGTCGTGGACGACAAGGAACGCGGAAGCTTCCCGGAAGGTGCACGAGGGGTGTTTCGGTAAAAACGCAAAGCTGCACAGGCGGGAGCTGTTCCGTTCGGGTCTGGCGGGCGTAACGGGTTGGAGACCCGTTAGCCGAAGGCTATATAAGGAGGAGGTGCCTCCTTTGTGGCTGCATGTATTCCAAGTGTTGTGAAGGGTTTCTAGGGTTTGCTTTAGTCAAAATGAGCTTTAGAAGTTTGTTTTGGCCTTAGGCTTTAGTTGGTGAGGCTTTGGTAGTGGAGAGTTGTTGGAGAGGGCAGAGGGTCTGTCCCCTTCGATGTATTCTTGAGTGTTCCTCCCCTCTGTGTGTTCATGTAGAGAGAGATCTTGTGTTCTTGAGTTGGGAGAGGGAGAGGATGGATTGAGAGCATTGTAATCATTCCTCTTGTATCAATCATGTATCTCCTTTCCTCTTTATCAATATGAGATGGATTTGGTTGAGTTTTATTGAGTCCCAGGCTCTCTGGTTATTTTTCCTTCGATGCTCTTCTCTGGTGATTTTTGAGTTTCTTGATTTCTTGTTGTTAGTTGCTGGGGAGTGCCAAAATGGGTTGCTCTAGGTTGGGATGATGGCTCAAGATCATTTGATCGATATTTCCCAAGAGCAAAACTCATTTAATCTTAGATTTCACTTTTGGGCCTCTCTGTTCTTCATTTCCTGTTTCTAGGGTTTTGGTTGTTTTCTTGTTTCCCTTCAGGAGATGGTCTGATTTTTGGTCTGAGAAGTCTTTTGGTTATTGCTATCATGACTGCAAAATTTCATTAGCAAAGGACTTGAGACCATTGAGAAATTGGATTTTGTTGTTGGCTCTGCAGGTTCTTCAGCTCTTTCTAGGGTTTGGTGCAATCTGTTGATTTCTTTCATGAAGTGGGCAGAGATTTGGACTCCCAAGTCCTATGGCTATTGTTAATTTATCTGCAAAGTTTCTTTGCCATAGGATCAATGGTTAGGGAGTAATTTGAATTTTTGTGAATGCCTCTGTAAGGTTTCAGATTTTTGTCCAAATCTGAAATTGGTGGTCATAAGTTGGATTTCTTTGGTCTCCTAGGTTCCTTGGGCTATTATAGTCATTTCCTTGCTATTCTGGACCAAGGGAACCAAAGGGAAGTCTCTATTTCTACTGCTGTGTGAAGTTTCAAGTCGTGCCTTCTGAAAATCAGCTTATCAGCCAACTGAACCCGAAGGCCGGTCTAACCGACATGGAAATAGCGGTCAGACCGCACCCACAACACCAGTCTGACCGGGGTGGTGCAGGCGGTCTGACCGGCGCTTGGTGGGTGGTCTGACCGTCCAGACCATTGCGGTCAGACCGGCCCAAAGCACTTTGCTGATTTTCTTTGAATCTAGGTTTCTGCTATGCCTTGTTTTATTGTGTGTTGCCTTGGTTGTTTGTCTCAGTTAGTTTAAGGTTGCAGTGCTCTTTTGAGGCCCTTGTCATAGCTCTCATAGCTATTGGGAAGGAGTTCTTCAGGGTTACCTTTAAGGTTAGGGTTTCTCCTCTGTGGTTAAAGGTTCATCAAGTGTGCTAGCTCCTTTTTCATAGCTTTTTAGCTATTGGAGGAGAGCTTCTAAGTAAATACTTGAGGGGGTCAATTTTAAAAGTCGACATTCACCCCTCCCTCTGTCGCCATTTCGGTCCAACAGATAAGTATCATTGTGTCTTTTTTAACAAGGATGGGCACATTGTTGAGTTTTGCTTTCGTCTTGTTAAGCACAAGCAGCGAGTCCGTCGTCAAGCCTTTAGAGCACACATCATCTATCTTATGGCATGTGTGGACCTAGTGCCAATACGAGGTCTTCATATTTGTCCCAAGGGACTTCTCTTATGAGTAAGGATGGTGCTTTGTCTTCTCAGACCGTGTCTCCTAAGATCTTTGCACTATTTCTTATTTTGTGAAAAGGATGGGCATTATGTAGACATTTGGTTTCAGTGTGCCAAATGTATGCGTCGAGCTCATGCTTCTAAGTCTCAAAGTGTGCATAGCCTTTTTGATGTTTGTCAATATACACATCAAGAGAGAGATTGTGAGATCATGTGGATGTCATCTCGTGGTTGTGATGAGCAATTGATTTTTTGGTTCAAATAGATTGTGGAGTTTGAGTTTAGTTTTTGAGAATTTGCATAGTTATCAGATTTTTTTAGGCGATCGGTAAACAGGCTGGTTTGACTGGCCAAAGGGTGGCGGTCAGACCAAAGGCCACCAGCAATCAAACCGGTGCTGATTTTTGGTTCAAATCGGTCAGTGCCAGTGTTCTGACCGCTACAGGGGCGGTCAGACTGGCTTGGCAGTGAAGCCCAGCCAGGTTTTGGTCATTGAGGATTTTGAGATGCGGGATGAGCTTGGTCCTAAGTTTAGGATTACTGGTTTGCTTGTATGCATTTTGCATGGTGTATTATATAGATTAATTATGTCAATTGATAACCTTGTGTACTGTGCGGTGTTACATTACAGTTTGCTTGTTTGTGTTGGTTGCAGGACTCCCTAACTATGTCATGGTAAGACGGACAGGACAGAGACTAAGCTAGGAGAGCTTAGGTCCAACCATCAAGAGATTGGGACTACACTCAAGAGGAGCTAAGGTCCAGACGATCAAAGAGCCGCCAAAGATGACCGAGGTCTGCAGGGTGGTTGCAAACTGGGACAACGTGGAACCAGAGAGGGAGCCACCAGTAGTGGACATGGTGGATTTATTTGCAAGCGAGGACAATTCAGTGGTATCCAAATGCGTGAAAGGCTTAGCATCAAGTCTCTAGGGCCACATGAAAGATGCTGAAGCATGTGTGATGCTTCATAGTAAAGAAAACGAAAAACTCCATGGAAGGTGGTAGAGGGGTATTTTGGTAAAATTTCCCAGTATCGAAAAGTGACGGTGCGCAAAACTGTGGCATTGGCCTAAGTGGTTTAAGTCTTATATATACTGAAAATGTGAAGTAGATCAAGTGTTGATTCACTAATGGGCTAATGGATGTGAGCGCTTTTAAGTGCGCATGTGTAAGTGTAAAACCCAATATGGTGTTAGGTTAACGGGTTAGCCCATGTAAGTGGAAGAAATATAAGTAGAGGTGTTGGTTATGGTTTCCTTTGTGAGCCTTCATATAAAAGGAGAGAGAGAGGGGTGGCTAGGTTACGTTTTTGGGAGAGCTCATGTCAAGTCTTGAGAGGAGTTAGGGTTCTTGAAACAAAAACTTTATGGGAGATGTGAGAGACTCTTATGGCTGAGCTTTTTATCATTCTTAGGCTTGTGAAGTGGCTAGGGCGTGACTGTAAACATTCATCTCTAAGTATCAATAGAGATCAAAATTCGTCCAAGTAATTTCCTCTTTTGCTCTTGCGATAAAATCTTGATTTGGCTTGGTTTTTGGTATTTTCTCTTCTCCCCTTGATCTTGCTATGTGACAAGGATGTGCAAGTGATAAAGATGTATTTTAGAGATCATATCTCTTCTATTTAGGCACTTGTATTTGCAAGTTCTTATGTTTGCCTGGTTTTGGCTCAAGGAGGGGTGATTTTGGGGTTTTAATCTTGTGGGCGTTTTGGCTTAAATTCGTACTATGATCTAGCTTGTTATGATATACGAGAACCCATCCAAGATTATCTAGATCATCAAGAACTCACGAGGAAGAGCAAATCGAGATTCTCTCTTTTGCTCGGTTTTGGTGCAACTTTCTTTTAAATAAAAAAATGTTCAGAACTTTGGTAATGTTTTATTGATCATTGATTAGAATAGCTTCTGAACATTCTAGAGAAGATGCATACCAAATTTCAAGTTATTTGGAGCTTTGGTTTGAGAGTTGGATCAATTTATGGTTTTAGCTCGATTTTGGTGTAACAGAAGTTCAAGAGCCAATAGGTCCTAATTTTCTTAAGTTCTTTATTGATCTTTACTTGTGATATGTTTTTAAGGTCATGATCTAGTATTCATTCAAGTTTCAAGTCATTTAGAGTTGTGGATCCAAAGTTTCAATGATTTTCGAATTTAAAATAGTGCTGAAAGTTTGCTTTGTTCCTAATTGTATTGTTTACCCGGTCTAACTAATACTGTTCCCGGCGGTCTGACTACTATTCATTAGCCTGTTTTAACTATTTATAGTGATCAGACCATTGCCTCTGTAGAGGTCCGACCACCGATGCTGTCAAGGCTCGTTTTGCTTGGTTTTTCTTGGATCTTTTCTTGTGCGTGATTGGTCTATGATCTTTATAGCTTCTCATAGTTATTTAGTGAAGAGTTTTAACTTTCTCTTTGGAAAAGATTTTTAAAATATTTTAAATGGGTTGGTTCCTATTCATCCTCTATAGTCACCATTCTCGGTTCTACATGGATGTATTTTGAACTATTCATGTATCTAGCACTGTTGTAATTTTTTTTCAATTTTGCCCCCATAACACCCATTTTTGCAAAAAAAAAAAAAAAGCTCTTTTTCAAAGATCGAAAGGTAACACATGTCACCTGCTGTGCCACTGTAGTCGGCAGCAGGAGACGAGTTGGTACAGGAGAAGGAGAAGAGCGTATGTCACAGCAGGTGGCGGGCCGAATTTTTTGTACGGATAATCCATTTTTTATTCGAAATTACACAAATATACTTGCGGGAAAATTTTTTACAAAAATATGCTCAAGTCGCTCAATGGGAGGGCGACTGGAGCCTATCGCCCAACCAGAAGCCGATTCTGTCCCTGTCGCTCTACCATCAGGCGACTGCATCCAGTCACCCTCCCATTGAGCGACTTTAATGCAGTCGCCCAATGGTTGAGCGACAGGGATCAAACCTTCGCCAAAAATAGTGAAAATTGGTGGAGATATTCTTCATACATCCAAAAGCCTTCAGAAAAAAATTTGAGCAATTTCGGCTACAGGATCAAAAGTTATAGCAGTTTCAATCACTCCCCGTTTCCTCTCTTTGTGTTCCTCGATTGCTATAACTTTTGATCCCGTAGCCGAAATTGCTCAAAAAATTTTCTGAAGGCTTTTGGATCAATGAAGAATATCTCCACCAATTTTCACTATTTTTGACGAAGGTTTGATCCCTGTCGCTCAACCATTGGGCGACTGCATTCAAGTCGCCCAATGGGAGGGCGACTGCATCCAGTCACCTGATGGTTGAGCGATAGGGACAGAATCGACTTCTGGTTGGGCGATAGATTCCAGTCGCCCTCCCATTGAGCGATTTAAGCCTATTTTTGTAAAAAATTTTACCGCGGGTATATTTCTGTAATTTCGAATAAAAAATAGATTATTCATACGAAAAATTCGTGGCGGGCCCGGGCCGCAGCTGTTCGGCAGCAGCACAGAGAGCAGTGGAGACGCACGCAACAGCCAAATAGTATGAGTTCACATGCTACAATGCCAAATAGGGAATGCATGGCACAATGGCAGCACAAATGTAACTGTTGGGCAATAGAGGCGTTAAAAAAACATTGCACACAAAGGACACCAAGCACGCACGCACCAACTCTTGCATGCACGATGGATTGCATCGATCGGCACACAAAAGGTTCTGTTCTTTTCGGTTTTTAAAATCAGTTTTTAATTTTTATTATAGTATCTAACTTTTAAATAGAGTATTTTTTAAAAATGTGATATATAAGTTAATTATAGTACACGTTAAAAACATAATATATGTATCATCTAAAATCACAAGCGAGTATCTCTCTCTGTAATCTTTATCGTAAGCAACTTAAATTCAAAAATATCAATAAAAAATTATAAGCGACAGCTATAATAAACAGACCCAAAGAGAATGCACGCACGCACTGCTCCCTGTGTGCTGGTGCGGCTCGGCAGCTGCCCAGCCCGTCACATGCCATGAGGCCATGACGCATGCTCGTTGGTCCGGTTCGAAACATTCCGAAAGTTACGAGGTGGGGTCGGACCGAGATCGCCCAGATGGCGTTGGTCGAAACGGACGGCAACGATTGCGGCAGGAGGTGCCGGAAGGGGAGATATTGACGGCCCAGACGATAAGGGATCACGAGCCGCAACCAAATGGGCTTACGATGGAATGGGTCGGACTACGCTGGCCCAATAGGCCTTCTGCCATTTCGGCCATCCGTTGGAAAATTAATACCTAGCATGCGTTTAAGTCAAGCACACGTATGTATATGCGTGTGGTGTGATGTCCGTAAGTGAGCGTCCTCCTTTGTAATTAAAAAAAGCAAAGCCACACAACGCAAAACTTCCATTGGATAAAATTTTCAGACAGCCACCTGCTCAAGGCCATCACAAATTACATCAGAGCAAAGTCAAGTGAGGCAGCACAGCAACAAGCAGGCAAGCATGACACACTGCTAGCATCTACAGAGGAGAACCAGAACTTCGAAAACGATCTGGAATTCTACAGGTGGCTTATCGACTCGATTGGTTGCCTCCAAGAACCTCTCTGGTTGTAGTGCAGTGAGGGCCAATTTTGACCCCTCTTTCAGTGGATGATCCGTGGTGCTCGCATCCCGAACCCGCGCTTCATCTTCTCGACACTGTTTGCGTAGATCAATTGTCAGTACAACCTCAGGTATCAAACAAATAAATCCATAGCCCAAGGCAGATATCTATAGCAGTGACCTAGAATTTCGAACATGGAAATAGGATTCCGCGTATGATAAAAGCACAAGAAAGATCTCGACGTGGCACAGAAACTTAATCCTAACAGCCTTTTTGTTTTTTGCGATGATCCTAACAAAAAAAGTTCATTCTTTTAAATTGAATAATCATAGACTCACAGCATCTACATCAATGCTCCCACGTTACAATCAGTAGTTAGTGTGCCAGATATATCTATGTATGTATAAGGGAGTTATAATGAAGCGGGAGGGAAACATTCAATCAAAAGATCTACAATCTATCTGCAAAGAGGCCTCATCTTGACATTTTTTTACTATCTTAAGCATATCTATGGTCTACAGCAAGACTAAATTCAAAGAGGTGGCAACATCAAAGGAATCCCTATGCTTCGTCTCAATCCTATATGATGTAGGAGCTTTCTCTAACAAGCATGCAAATGGGAAATGGCGTGTGCTGCCACGTCAACTACCACTTAATTTCAGAAATGTATTTGTGTGATACAAGATAACTGCACTTTTCACAATACTTCTTTTTGAAACAAGGATTTTCCACAATTTATGAAGCTTCTTGCTTCTATATTTCGCTATATCATAAAAGCTGATGACGAACACCACACATACTACAGTATTTCAGTCTATCAAATTAACAGAATAAAGATTTTTCTGACAACAGCTCTGACATAATCGTAATAGCAAGAAAGTGCTTGATATGTACGTCATAGCTACCACAGCTTGCTAAATGAGCATGAGCATGCCACATAGAACAATAGCAGTGCAAGACATTTTAACATTGTTCATGAGAACTTCTGATTGTGAAGTGAATTCGAAGAATTTAAAGTCGGTATAGGTTACTTACGTTGGTGCAAGTTTGCCAAGGCAATAAAGCTCTTCACCAGAGACTTCATCATACACTTTACCAGAAATCTCAACTCTATATGATCTACCAGGAGAATCTGGGAGTCCTCGACCCACGAGTAAATCCAAATCCTTCTGGTGAAGTTCCCTCCCATTGACAAACACACCTGTATTTCCACCAGCGCAGTTCTTGGGCATAGGATAATTAAGTTCCGGAATGTATGGCTGCAACATGGAGATCCAGTTTAAAAGCTTTGATCAGGATATGACAGGGTAACTCGACATATTAACCACAATATAACTTCTCTTACAGGTATCATGCCAAGGCAGGATTGTCCCATTACACCCCAGAACCCGGCACAGTAATCATACCTAAGCAATAGGATATAGGAACGAAATGTCAAGTGCCAACAATGCTGAATGTTGTATATTATAACACAACTGCAATATAAGTGAAGAGACTTAAATGCATACAGAAGGTGGAATTTACCAGTATTCGCCAGGATAGATTGGTCCAGCTATCTTCTCAGCCTTCCTGACAGCACGATCAGACATGGGATAGCCATTAATGAATACCTTTGCTCTGCCATTGCCCATTCCGTTGTTAATTTTAAAACTCTTCTTTATGAGATTGGTGAAAAATGAATCACCCATTTTCATGGCCCTAGGGTGATCTACATATTGAGCCACATCTCCTGGATGTTGACTGTATTCAGGACCATCGTACTCATCATCTGACAGGTCCATCACACTCGCCATAGGTACATCTTTTACAATGTTCTGCTTGAAAGTTTCAGGTAATACAGCCTTCTCATGTTCAGACCGGGTACTGCTGCTTCCTTTTCCTAACCCATCAACCACCATCTCCGATGGCGAATATCCAAAATGATCGCGAAGAGGTAAACTCGGAACACGGGTAACCACTTCAGCTTCAGGAGGAAGATCCCTAGACCCAGGGGTGTCCCTCTGTGAATTAGATCTTTCAGGGCTATTCTCATCCTCAGAAATACTAGATGATGATGATATACCTTTCATTTTTTCGGCTTCGCTTGAATTTGAGGGTAGATCTTTTTCTTGAGAGCCATGACTTCCTGCTGAAAAACTATAAAGCGGAAGCAGTCTCTCGCCGGTAGCAGTGTTCACATTGCCTCCATGGCCATCATTTGAGCTATTTTTACTTCCAGCAGATATGTGTGAAATTGGTGAAGGTGCTGAAACATCAAGCCTGCTTCCATCAAGCTTAACCACAATTGCATGCGAGCATGACCCGCAACATAACTTGTACTCATCCTTCCCTAGCAAGAGAGACTTCTTGGGAAGTTGCAGCACTTCATAGCAGTTGTAGCATATGGTAAATGGGGCACCACATGCAATAGGTTCACAAGTTTGTGCAGGTTTCTTACTCAGGGTGCCCCTCATGTGATTGCGCTGCAATGAAGCATTGATACCCCTTGAATTGTAATTCTGTGCACCAAACATCAGGGGACCGACTACAGGGTACAACCCGTGATTGTTCATAACATATGGCGCCCTGCGATGGTTGAAACCCAGTGGAGGCCCCTGAACAGGTAAGAACTCACGGTGGTAACAATGTAGGCAAGAACAAGCAGGCTGATGGTAGAATCCATCATGGTGGTAAGAGATGAGAGGGTCAGGATCATACTGTCCAAAGAAATAATTGTCAAAATTTCTCCAAGGATATGAACCAACAGGATAGCTAGGAGCCCCCATGTGAGTGATGGGCTCCCCATATCCATGAAGATCTTGCTGTGCAGGCACTGATGCATATGCATTCGGAATGCCAGGAGTTTGCCCATTCAAGGATGGTGAGTGCTGAGAACCGCTCCGCTGCAACTGAGGTGAACCATGCCGCAGCCGACTCAACCGTTCATGAGGATTATAGGAACCTGAGGCATCCGCCACTCTATCTGTACAAGTACTTCCACTTGGCTTGTCAGCAATCTTGCAGGATCTCTGTACCTGGTCCCTCAAATCATCAAGCATCCGTAAAAGCTCAGCACGATCTTTCTCAAGACCACTGACTCTGCTAGGACCATCCAAATTCCTCCTGTCGGCATGCACACCGTTGGCATGTCGGAGTCCCGACTTCATATGGTAATCAGAAGGGCCTTCTCCAGGGTAAGCATTAGGAGAAATGCTGTCAACCACAGACCTCGGAGATCTGTCTCTTACTCTCATTGGCTGCTTTGCTTCTCCTTTCTCCTCATTACGAATGCGCCTGTACTTGGCCTCCCGAATTTCCCTTCTGTCATCTCTAAGTGCAGATTCAAACTTCAAGGTGCTTGGCTCTCTTGGAATTGGGCTGTCATCACAGCTATATCCAGAATCGCTGTACACAGCCACCATTCTATTGGGTACTAATTTCTCTTCTGTCCTAACTTCGACTCTTTTGGCATCTGCTTCTCCGACAGTCTGAAGAGTGGCTTCAACTGATGCTCCTTTCTTCTCTGGTAAACTCTCCAGCACTTCAAGGTACTTCACATGTTCACCTTCAGATTTATCTGAAGTCTCAGATGCCGAATTCTTCTTTGCTGCAAAATTGCCCAGAGAAGAAAATAGTTAGTTCTATACTCACATATTACAAATTTGATGTAGAATTCAGCACAAACAAGACAGAAATGGAGTCTTTCCAAATCATAGTATTGCGGATAAGGATTCTTCAAAAAATGTGCAAATTAAGACTACTACTTCCGCACAATCTAATCTAGAGACACTGCCTTTTGGCTCCAGATTGCTCAACTGTAGCAATAAACTATGAAAATGTACTTGGCACTCCCTAAAGTATTGACAAAAGGCGAAATTTAAGTGGAAATACGGACCCAGCAGAACAAAATGATCTTGTTAAAATAATTGGGGCCGGTTCTATTTCCTCTTTTTCGAAAGGCTTGGGAGTTGGGACTGACTCAAAGTCTCAAACAAAATGAAACCTTTCTGCAGCACTGGTGACAACTTATAGCCATTTCTCTACTGTAAGAAATATGCGATAATTAGAGTACTAAGCTTAAAAAACCAACGGGTTTCAACTTTTTCCAATTTGGAAACAAAAAAAAAAGAGACAACTTGTCAGAATGATGATTAATATTTCACGAACGATATATGTTCAGCTGCTTCAGCCAGGAAAATGCATACTTAAAAATCCAACCTGGATGTTTAAGCAGTTTTATTAAAAAATACATTTGTTTAGACTCATCAGAATTTTCTAACCTAACATTAGCCAGTTGGAAGCTTAAAAATCAAGGCAAATATCCCACACAACGACCCTTCTCATTTAGATGGAAACAAGAAAACGAAAACACAGTGCCCACAAGTTGTACACCTTCAAGTATTGTTTTTTTTTTCTTTTTGCGAGGAACCTTCAAGTATTGGTTGCAACTTTGAAGGCAAGCTTCGGATATAAACTTAGTTAAAAACAACGCTTTTGCAAAATTGCAGCAAAAATGAGTTGGAGTTCACCAAATTGGAAGTTATCCCTCTTTGAATTTCACTACGATATGAGAGGCAGGAATGATGCCAAATCAACGCGAAGTTAAAGGCAGTGAAAAAAGGAAAAAAAAACAAACATTTTGCAAAATGGAAAGCAAAAAAACATTACCTCTTAAAAGATGGAAATAAAAAGATCAAAATTGCCCGAATAATTGAAGCTAAAGAAACCAACAAAAAAACTTTAAAAAATGGAATCTTTACAAACCGGAAAGCAGACAAAATGAGGTGAAAGAAATCTGCGTCCCAGAAAAAAAAAAGTGGAAACGGAAAAAGCCAGATAACCCAGGTGCGGCACAAATTGAACAGAGTAATCCTTGTAGCTTTGAATAAAGCTGGGAGCAAATCCATTTGTCTAGAATTTAACCAAAAAATTAGGGAACAAAGTTGAACAAATTAATCCTGATTTTAGATAAACAATTCACGAACACTAATGCAGAGGTAACAAATAAACAAAAACCAGCCGCCTAATGAGAACAGAACAGAATACAGAAGTACAGAATAGGTAGGTGCGAGGCAAGATAAAAGAAACAGGGGAAAGAAGAAGAAGAAACCTTGGAGAGTGGCGCCGCATCCGCCGCAGACGTAGACGGAGTAGTTGGGGAGCTCCGGCAAGAACTTCTCGCACCTGGGGCACCGCACCACCCGTATCTGCTGCTGCTGCTGCTTCTGCGGCGCCGGCGGCGCCGCCGAACACGAAGAACCCAAACCCTCCACCCCCTCCATTCACAATGCTATTCCTCAATCCTCACCACCACCGCCACCACCTCATCAAACAGCACAGCCAACCAAGAACACCCACCCGCCCGCCCACGGCCCGCCAATGCGCGGCCCCAAGAACTCAAGAAACCGGCGAACTATACCCGCGAGCCAAGAACGCCAGCAACAAGAAGGCGGCGCCAAGAATAGCGGTGCGACGGACCGGGGGAGGAATCAAGAAAACCGGGAAGAGTTCAAGGAGCGTTCGCGGGGTTACAGGGGGAGGGGGCTGGTCCGGGCTAGGGAACAAGTGGAAGAGGTCGAGGTCGAGGCAATCATAAGCGTCTCTTTCTCTCCCTCTCGCGCGGTCGGTCAGCCACCCCAAGCTGAGCTGAGCAAAGCCAAAGCCTCCCTCTCGCCTTGCCTTTTGTTCTCCTCTCTCTTTTCTTTGGGAGAAGAAATAAAGGGCAAGGAGGGGTACAGAAGAAATTGTTAGTTTATGGAAAGGATCAGCAGCTCAGCCACGCGGTACTTGTTCCTCAGAACCTCCACCACCGCTGCTTGTCCCTTGCAAATACTCTTCATCTTTTCTTCCTTCGTTTAGCCGTACAGACCACATCTTGTTGCTCTCCAAAGTCCAAGGGCACCAAACCTTGGTCCTTAGCTAAACAGTACGTAAACATAGTGGTGTTCAGGTTAGGCTTATAGCTTATTATGTCAGATGATTTTTAATAAAAATAAATAATTATAGCGGAAAAATGATTTTTAACATAAGGAGTAAACGGTGAGAAAATTAATGAAGAGATACATGTAAGAGATAAAGATGAGAAGAATACAGTACGTGATATACGTGACTCCTGTTTTATCCCTGAGCGAAACAGGAGCGACAGAAGAAGTAAGCCGCTTTAAAAAAATCATATATTTATATAAACTTCTAGCTTCTTTAAGTAAAATCCAATATAAACAGCCATATTTTTACCTTGTTACTTATTATGATTCCTGAACGGTTTCTTGTGAAATTTCTACTTACGTTGTTTAGCGTGCACTAAATGGACAGTACTCTACAATGGTTATATAGCTACTTAGTGCTCGTATGTTCGCATCTTCCAAGAAAAATAAATTGAAGAACTCTTATTTTTAGAACAACTAAATTGAAGAGGTCCTTTTTTTCCTAGAACAGCCAAATATTGAAGAACCGTTCTCTTCTTGTAGCTGCTTTCTAGCGCTGCGTCAGCTAAAACCCATCACAGGCATGTGAATGAAGAAGATAAAAGGTTGGTGGATCGGTTGTTCGGCAGAATTAAGAGGTGCATTTAAGGAGCGGGTGTAGTACATGAGAAATCTTGCCGTGGCAGCATGCACGATGGACGGACGGATACCACTCGCTGGCAATGCAAAGCAACTGGACTCTTTTTTTGGCGGGCGAATTTACGAGCCTCAAAACCAATCGGGCATAATTTCATCGAACTCCTCCTGTTTTGCACAAATTTTCGCAGGTCCTAAAATGCGGCAGTAGGGTCCAAAGCCCTGCCAAATTGGCCATTTAGGTCCTGTTTACGACCTGCCAAAATTGGCCATTATCGTAGAATGCTTTTTTTCCAACGTAATACCTATTAAATTTACTCAGGCTTTAGACGTCCACACAAAACACGTGCCATTGTATTCTCCCGTGTTGACATAAAAAAAATGGCACTCCGGGCGACAAAATTTACTTACGTCGTCATCTTTCACGCCCAATTGCCAATTCACTTGCATGTCGACAAGTAACTTTAAGTGATAGTTGTTACACTGACAAATCATGTTTTAGTTTTTTTTCATCAGGGAGCTTATTGCGAAACTTGGGTTGTATGTGCTTATCCTCTGATGATGAATACTAATCCAGAAACTTAGGGGTATTCGTATTGACTTTTGCTGATGGGTTTTAGCTACGTTTAATAACTTTTAACTGAAAATGAATAGTAGTAACCGAAAAAAGTGCCTTTTAGAATGAGAGGACGAGTGGTGCAAAAAGTGAATAAAAGATGCGTGCATGAGACAGAAGCAAGAAGAATAGGATACGTAATATGCTCGGACCTTTTGACTTATCATTAAAATGAGACAGGAGTAAGAGAAGTGGAGAAGCCGCTTTAAGAAACCAGGTGTTTATATTGGTTTTGGACTTCTCAATACAAACATGGCCTTAGGCTTAGGGGTCATGTGAAATTTCGAGCACACTTGGTAGGGCTTAGTGCAATTATCGCATAGCAATCGGTCTTGTTGTTCCCGGGCGGCCAAGGAAAGAAAGTGGATAACGAATGAGCAACCAGTTTTTGTGTCCCAATTGCCCAATCAAAGCAAGCAAAGCACATATATGTGCACTTTGCAAGCGCCCACTTAATGGCTTACCTGATTGGACCGTTTAATTAAACGAGATATCACATCAAGTGGTTTGCCAACCATTCATGCCCAATGAGACACATGCTTGTTGGGAAGAAAGACCGGTATTTTCAGGAGCAATATGTGATTGGGTTACTCAAGATCATAAGGATGATGCGCTAGGTTGATCTAATGCTTATTATAGCTCCCTGATTGGATATAATAACCTTTCTATAGAACCGTTCCGTTCAACTTTTCAGATATAATAAAGACTTGGTAGATCTTTGGGAAGGGAGGGCAGCGCGAGACCTAGAGCGGGGTGCGGTGCCTGCAGGGTCTGGACCATTGGATTGGCGATAGGCAGCTAGATTTGATGGTTTTAGAAGGTAGATGAACCACTGGTGGTGAACCGCCACCACCAATTCCTTCTTTAAGTTGTAGAGATTAATCTATTAAGTTGATGCCATGGTACAAGCTACTGGTTTTGTCTTGAGGGAAGAAAACACAGCCCATCTCTAATGCCTCTCTTTAGAGCAGATAATTTTGGTTAGTTTAGTCATCTTTATCACAAGTTTTTACCGTGGAATACATAGTAGAAAATCCACACAAAAAAATTGAACTCTGATCATGTACCAGACAACTAAAGTCCCACTGCCACACCAATTGCAGGGTGGAGTTAGGAATTTAGATTGCGGGGGCCAAATAAGCTATGCAATGTAATTATAATTGATAAAGGGGTGAAATAGTACTAATTCAAATGAAATTCACTAAAAATTGGAAGAATACAATAGAAATTTTATGACGGTTTCCATTCTTCTCACAAATAAAAATATGTTGCTTCTCCTGATGTACATTTTCATTTTTCTCATCTCCCGTGTATTAGTTGTTTTCGGTTATATCCCGTTTGGAACATGCGGATTTGTGTAGATTCATGTGGGAAATGCGTTGCTTTATGCGAAGCCTATGCTTTCCAAGTAGGGCCTTAACTAGTTATTCAATTGTGCTATCAAGCTTGTGTGGCCAAGATCACGCATACATTTAGGGATTAATCAAATAGAAATGACCCTCTATGTTGCAACCCACGTACCAGAACCTCCTAAACCACTCCCACGAGTGACTCAGGGGGCAAACCAGCCCACGCCGCCAAAGGCCCCCTCTACCGATGCCCCCCTCGCTGCCATTGCCGCTGGTGCGGCAACGATGGCGGGCCTCTCAGCTGCATCTCCTCCTCTCTTCCTTCTTTTCTTCCTCATCCCTCCTCGTCGTTCCACATCTAGGGCCGCTTTTGTCTTTTTGCCACTGGTGGCATCGATTCGTTTTTAGATCTTCAACGAACTCAGCGATGTGGGCAGCACGAAGTGGACGCGAGCATGCTGGTCACCAGGGTGGCCCCACCGATGCCCCCACATTCAACTGATCTTGTCATGTCGCCACCAGATCTGAAGAAGAAGAGCACGACGCTGCCGACTTCCTGTTGCTACTCGGTCGACGTGTCGTGTACGAGGGCGGGAGCGATGAGGGAGTGTCTGTGCGGTGCATATGGGTGGCGTCGCCCTCGTCCCCACATCCAACTGAGTCGTCTCACGACGATGGCGTCGCTAGATCTGGATGTGAGCCTGCTGCTGGCAAATGTAGCACCCAGCCCCCACTTGTGTTCTACAGCCACCACCAGTGCTAGCCCTCTCCAACCATCACCAGCCTTCTTCGCCCTTCATTAACCTTCATCATCTCCAATCATCAACCGCCATTCGCCGTCGCCTAGGAGTCTACCCTATCACCAGAGTCGTGGCCCAACGTTGTCCTCGCCCAAGAGTCTTCCTCCCTGCCATTCCTGAAGCATTCTACGTCCTCTCCATTACCTTCATTCATCATCACTCAGGGGTCCTCCACCGATCGGCCTGCTCATGAAACGCATGGATTCCACCGAAATTCATCGATGCCAGGAGTCTTCCCCGCCGCCAAACCTAAGACAGACCCCTTCCTCTTTGGACTTGCAGCCGTCTGCCGCTCCGCTCTGGATTTGCAGTCGTCTGCCGCTCTGCTCACCGGTGGGCTCTTGGTCAAGGCCTAGCCTTGCTGTTGTTGTCGGGGGCTCTCTCCCTAAGTACTGGGCCGGTTGTTTGAAGAAGCCCAAAGAGTTCGGTGTTCCACCGTCCGTGTCATCGTCCTGAATAGGAGCACTACTTCGGAGGCTCATGTTCAGTAGTTCTGTTTCGATCTTGTGACCAAGCAAGCCACCGTTGATGAGCCGTGTGGGAGGAGGGGGAGTGGTGTCAGACCTATCGGTTTCTTTTGCGTGTCATCCACTATCGTCACCTGAGCGGAAGGGCCGCTTCCTTGCCATCTTCATTCTAAAGTTTTCTGTTGTTTGTCCTGCTAGTATATGGTGCTTACCGTGGTTCTTTAACCGTGGTAGAGCTATAGTTCATCTTGCCTTTGCTTCCATTCTCTCTCAAGCTTCGTATAATTGTGGTCCTCTGCTTCTAGCTTGAAATTCAGTTAGAACCTTTAGCGTGTAGAGAGGTGGGGCGTGTTGTTCTTCCCTTAGTTGCATGGTATGCTATGTGTGAGAGTTGTTTGATTGTGGTGCTAATGGCCGCTTGCCTGTGAAGTTTTATCGGCCGGGTGAATGTAATATTTTCTTTTTTTTTCTCATGCTTTATCATATATCAAGCAGTTAAAAAAATAGAGATAACCCTCTGATCATAATGCACTTGTGAAAGCACGCTGCAATCTCGGTTGTTAGAGACGGTGACGACGATCGACGTACGTTATCGCAACCACTCATCACAATAATGGGCACGCATGATTGTGCTGTGCCCAACTTTGGCACTGGAAATGAATTCAGACGCACAAGAATGGCGCCTAGCCAGAATTTTGGCACGACATGCTTGGTCTCGAGATGAATCGCCAGCTTTCGTAGCGTTGATCTCTCCGTGCTGTCCATCCACTCGATCCATTAATTTCTCCTCTGCTTTGAGAACGTCGAGTTTTTTCTTCTCTCTCTCTCAGCTTCATGTGATCCTTTTGCTGTCGAAATTTTCGACCAGACAGACGGAAAACCAAGCAGTTGTTCGACGGCTGCAGCCGATCGATCGGAGCGTGCATGGCCCCATGCAGGTCCAATGATTTTCCAGGGGGAACTGGCGTGGGCTCTACATGCACCACGGCTAACGCCAACGCTGCCTGTAGCTGATCGATCATCCAGCGCGAGGTGCTCTGCAGGTTGTTGCATCGATCGATCATGATGGACTTGGACATGCATTGCCGGCGTCTGCCTCCCTCGACGTGCGATTCGATTGCAAGGGGCGGAGACACCCATCGATCGAGAGTGAGAAACAAAGTGTGCATTGCATTTGATCGGTTGATGCACGGCACACTACGTCCGTGTGATTGGCGAAGGCGAAGAAACTGAGCTAGCTAGCTAGCTAGCTCTGTGTATCGATCGATCGCGGTGATCCAGCTATCGCCAGCAAGTTAAACCAAAATCCGGCCGCATGTGTGCTCACCCAATGTGGAACCATCTATTGCGTCTGTTCTTTTTTTCTTCGATTTATGATTTTTTGTTACAATTTATGATATTTCAGTTATTCATAAGAGTGAATACGGAGTAACAGAAACTCATGTACGATTTTGGCCGATATAAATAAAGTCACTACAGTGTATATATATATATATATATATATATATATATATATATATATATATATATATATATATATATATATATATATATATATATATATATATATATACACACTACGATCACTTATAGATCTCACTGTGAAAAACACTCTGTTTGAAAAATAATTACTGTACAAAAACCAAAAAACGGCTTTTAGAAGATGAAAAGAAAATGCTCATCAGCTACTCACTCCATTTCACTATATTTTTTTACAGTCCACCATAGCACAGACTAAAAAAATACTAAATCTAAGAAATACTTAGTGAGAAATGACCATACATGCCCCTGTTAAATGATACATCATAACCTTAACCTTTTCAAATCATTTAAGTATGGGTGGAGAGAGGAAAATTGCAATACATACCCTCAAGATTCCCTCAATAGACAAATATATTGAGACGGACGCTCTTGAGGCTATAGACAATATAATGAAACAGATGAATTGGCTGTGCTCAGTTGGGCTTTTGGCTTTTTTCACTGTAGCTGGTTTATTTTGCACTATAACAGCTGGTAGTTTTTTGGTGTAATTAAATTTAAAAATTTAAAAATAGAAAAAAGTGTTATCCTATTACAGACAATGCAAAGAAATATGAAAAAAAGAAAAGGTAAAAAAAATCCGAAAATAAGCTAAAAAGTCAGAAAAAACAAAATTAAAAAAATAGTGAATTAGAAACTAGAAGGTGAAGTTGAATTGAGCAGGGCGAAGTATTGCGTAGGGAAACAGAGGCTATGAACAAATTCATATCTGAAATATATAGCCACCTTACTACAATAATACGTGTTAAAATGAGACTAGAAGCATAGCAAACAAAAATAAAGTTACAAATGTATAATTTGCGAAAAAAGAACAACAAGGAAAACAAAAGGAAACCACTGAAAAAGAGCAAAAGAGAAGAAAGGGAGGTCAAAGGGGGGAAAGAAAGAAAAACATAAAGAGAAGGAAGTGAAAGAAAGAAAAGGAAGGCGTAGGATGAGATTTGTTTTCGCCTTTTCCCTTTGTTCAGCAAAGCGGCAACCAAGCAGAACCTCGCAGGAAAAAAAGAGAGGGGGATCACCAGAGGCTAAACGACCCCACGGAATTAAAACGAGAACTACTCATCCTCCTAGGACAGTCGTCACCTGTGATGAAACGGCTATTGCACCACTCTCTCTCTCTCTCTCTCTCTCTCTCTCTCTCTCTCTCTCTCTCTCTCTCTCTCCTAGCGCTCACAACATAAGTACGAATCCCCGTTGCCTTGGATTGTTTGATGCAACAGTTCTCCTCGCTCACGCCTTTCTTTCTTTCTTTCCGTCTAATACTGCTGGTATATGCTCTATTTAAAAATATTATGGCTTTTGATTTTTTTCTGTAGCTTTTAGGTTTTAATCAATTATAAAAAAGATTGAGAGAGTAAGGGATACTTGTGATAAAAAGATATTTTGTTCAAATCAGTTCTTACGGTGGCTCATATAAATAACTTATAAAAACTATTTTAAAAGGCTATTTCATTCAATTTTCAACTTCTAAAAATCAAAAGTGAGAAACTCTTTGTAACAGGACCACAGTACCATCTCTGCAGAGAGACAAAGTAAAGAGGGCAAAGCAACATGTTGTGTAAGCTACCCTTGCTAGCGTGCATGATGATGATTATGGTGCCATGGCTGGGCCATGCTTTGTTTTCGGTGAGAAGGCTAGTCGAGCATGTCATGCTTGGCCCCGACCTGCTGACAACTTTAGAATTTACAATCCTTTGTGATTCTTGGATTACTTAGCCCCTTTTTGAACGAACAATCTCTTAGACTATCTCTTAGGTTCGGGTATAAGTTAGAGCGGTGAATAGTTTTCTCAAAATGTTTCCTTAAGTATCAACACATCGCAGCAAAAACATAAACCCTTTCACTCAAAGCAAAAAGCCAAGGACATTGGTTTGACCTCAGGCAAATTTGTGGTTTGACCGATGTCGGGACCCCGGATTTCCAAACACGGACCCTCTGTGTATTACTGCACTAGTCCCAGATCAAAGCTAGTGCACACAGTTAAACAGAAATAAATACATCACCAGTATCGTATTAATACAATAATTGAGAGTACTGACCGAAAGGTCTCATTATTACAACTGAGGTTTTAAGACCTCACACACTCACAAAAACACAGCGGAAGCAGAAATAAATCCGGCGAAGACCCATCAATACGCCACAGGCAATTGACTGAGGAAGCGCGACCTAATACTCCGGGAATCCTTCATCAAATCCACAAGCGAAGTAGTCGTAGTCTCCCTCTTGAGCTTCGTGTTCCTCTGGGTATTATTTTTGAGTGCAGCATGTGAGTACATAAAGTACTCCGCAAGTCTTGGGAAAAATGCAATAGATGCAAGGCTTGACAAAGGAAGACTATATGGTTCTTTTGCACAAAGCAATATTTGAAATCTCATTTACTACTAATTATTTTCGAAGGCATCCATTTAATAAAGTAAATGTTTTAATGAAACTATCAATAATTCTATAGTGAAGGTTCCATCTACCAAAGACTAGCTTAAACAACTTGAACAAGTTTAATATTGCGGGTTACATCCACCCTCTCTGCTCCAACCGCCAGATACCCTTCCGAGAGTTCCTCCACCCTCGGAATACAAAACTTTGATTTTAAAACAAAACAAGAAATCTACCATGTGAATGCATTCCTTGCTCGCCCTTGACCGTAGGCACGGCTATTCGAATAGTTTTACACTCTGCAGAGGTTGTACAACTTTACCCACAAGAGATAAATTATCCTAAAAGTCAACACGCTTCCTTTGGCATGAGACCCAGATAAAATATCACAAAGCCTTTACCTTACTCTAATCTAGCTAGATACCACCCACGAGGTTTCACCGCAGTAGGCTAACCGCCCAACCAAGCCCCTCTTGCGCCATATGAGTCTGATGAATCCTGTCCCTCACCGTGAATAACCGGTCCATCCACGGCACCCACTTTCCACCGGTGGCACCTAAACTAGACTATCATAAGTTAGTCACTAGGTCGCACCCATATAGACTTGTGGTTGTACGGTTAATGCTCGATCTGGACAAACACAAGCGTCGGTCCTTAATTGACTAGGGTGGAACATACACTTAACAAGATCTCGTGCGAATCGCACCAAGCCAAACCAACCATCCACCCTAATCTAAACCAACTTTCACATTTTATTTTATTTTAAAAGATCAGTGGCAACTCCAATTACCACTACATTTATAAACACAAATGTTTCATAAACCATAATTTCCCATTTTCAAGAATTTCCAATGTATTAGATAGCATGACTAAGCATTATACTACCAGACTACTATTCACAAGTGGTTATAATAATCTCATTAATGAGACAAAGGAAACTTCTAGGGTTACAATGGTACATGGCATTCAATCTCAAAGGAGGGTATAACAAAGTTGGATTAGCTAACACCTTAAGATTTGAACTAAGGTTTAATGTAAATAGCAATGCACATAATTTAAATTATTTAAAAATATTTCAAAATCATGGGTTCAAGATGATCAAAGGAGACTTGCCTTCTTGTGCACTGTTTGGTCCTTCTTGCTGCGGCTCGACAAACTCTTCGGCGACGTCGGGTTCTACGCGCGAAACGACAAAACAAACAAAACAAATTCAAATAAAATTCAAATGAACTCCAAAAACTGCAAAACTAGAACCAAAAGATAGAGCTCAATTTTAGATGAATTTAGCAAGAAGAATCGGGTCGATCGGAGTTCGGACGAAGGAGAACGAGCGATCTAAAGTTTCTTGGGCGAGAAAATGCTGAAATTACAGATAATACTGTTCATCCGAGAACAGTACTTTTGCAGAAGGCTAGCGCTGGCGAGAGGAGGCATGAGAGGTGAATCTAACTAGGAAAATGGGTTGCTAGGGACCCAAGGCACCCATAGGAATTGACGGCACGCTAACGGAGACCGTTGACAAGACGCGGCTACAACGACATGGGTAGGAGAGAGGAATAAAATCCGGGCATGGAACATGGAGAAGTAGGGTGAGCACGGGCTAGAACGTGGCTTGGCGGCTAGGAAAATTGTTGGCTCGGCCAAAGACCCACCGGAGATGTCGCAAACGACGTTTGAACGACGCCGGAAGGAAAAAGGAAAACTTAATATCTTAATACTCGGTGAACGAAATCTAAAACTATTTGGAGGGTAGCTACCTGGGATGGTTTGGCACAAAGTGACGCGAACGGATTGGTGAAAACATCACCGGGTAGATGGGGACACGAGATGCCATTGGCGGCCATGGCGAGGTTCGAGGTGAAAATTTGTGGAGGCTTTTCGGGAAACGGAGGTGAGCACGGCGTAGAACGCGGCGAGGCAAGTTTAAGAAAATCACGACAAGGGCTAAAGCTACCGGAGATGACGAATCGACGCCGGAAGCGCTCTTGACCTAGATTGGGAAAACTCGATTCGGAGATTGGCTGCACCAAAACCAAATTAACTTGGGAAGAAGGTAGATGGCACATGATGGCACAATGTGACGCGAAAGGATCACGGAAAAACTCACCGAATAGCTCGAGACGCGACGAGCAAATTCGAGACCGAAGGGCCTCGATGCCGACGGCGTCCTGACCTTTAATGGGACTTGCCACGGCTTGGGATGGGTTTAGGGAGCCAAGGGTCCTATTTATAGGCTTGGAAGAGGTAGAAACCGACCGCAATTGTGGATTTCGGTTTGAGTCCGTTTTAAAATTGGAGATAAAAGGCAAACGGATGAACGAAACGGAAAGAGACCAGTTGGGATGGATTTCTTGCGTGATTTGGCACAACTTTCCTTTTGGGAAGACATTGAGATAAGGTCCGGATTGGAAGTTATGAAGAGAGAGAAAATCGGAAGGAAACATGTACAGTGAGATGATCGAGCGATCTGGAGGTTGGAGATGAACAGTACCGCGTGGTACTGTTCATTCTCTCTCCTCTATCTTTTTTTAAATTTCAAATTGAGCTCAAACAAACTCCGAAAAATCCCAGAAAATACACAAAAATTCCTTGTGACACAAGGAACACAAATAAAATATTTTTAACAAATATTAATATTTAATTTAATCATATTAAATCTTTTTAATTAATAAAAATTCGAGTTAAGCTTTAATTAATTCCAGAAAAATACACAGAAGTTTCTGGGGACATTTTGGACTTAATAAAAATATTTCCAACTACTGTTGGTATTTAATTTTCATACTTGAAATACTTTTTTTAATTTCAAACATACTTTTTTTTTGTACTCCAGAAAATTCAGAAAATCGAATAAAAGCCAAATAAACTTCAAATAATTATTTTGAACTAGGATTTTCATATAAAACCAAAATATCTTTTTATTTAATAATAATTTTAGGTTTTACTTAAAATACTTTTCAAATCTAGTTTTTTTTCAAAAACCAAAAATTCAGGGCAAATCTAAATAAAACTCAAATACTTTAAAATAATTAATTTGAAATTATATTTTTCCAGAAAGCAAATTTTTGGGATGTGACAACCGATTGCTGGATCAACCTCATCAATCTAACCACCAGGTTAACACCGGTCTGACCATCTGACGGTTAGACCGCCTGAGGTGTCGATATGATTGCTCACGGCAAAAACAGTGCAATAAGCACTGTACCAAATTCAAGAAAAGATCCAACTCTCAAACAACTGATCCAAATGCAGTGAAACTTAGCAAAAACACTCTCAAGGATATCAGAAACTTATTTCAATCATGGATCGTGTTGATTGATACCAAAATTCCAACCTTTATCCAAAACAAGGAGAGTTGCAAACCAGACAAAAGAGAAAAATCTCGATCTGTTCTTGCTCATGGGTCCTAGATTATCTAGCTAACCTTGGATAGATTCTCACATGTCATAGTAAACTAGACCACAGAACGAATTCAAGCCAAACCCCCACAAGAGCAAAATCCCCAAATCACCTCTCTCTTGAGGAAAACCGAGTAAACTCAAGAACTTCCTCTAGATCATGCTTAGATGGATGAGATCTTATCTCTAGGAGATATGTTTATCTGTTACACATTCTTGACATCAGAAAAGATGATGAAGAGAAAAATCCAAACAAGAAAGTTGTAGGGACCCAGATTTTACAATCCGGATTCCTCTGTGATTCCACCGCACTATTCCCTGGATCAGTAGATAGTGCTCACAGTTTACAGTTCTGAATATCAAAGTACATATCATACGGAAGCGTACATATAATAGTAAACTTACTCATGGGCATATTAGGCCGAAATCATTAAACAGCAGCAGCGGAAGAACGAAGCACGCAAGTGGGACCTTCAGGACATGCCTATAGGCAGCCAACTGGAGGTTCACGACCTAGCCCTTGACATCTTCATCTTCTTTACCATCATGGCCAATAGAGTTGCTGGGGCGTAGTGATCTGCTTCCTGATTCTGGATTTGTTGTGAAAGTGAGTGTGAGCACAAACCACCGTGCTCCGCGAGCCAATACACATGATGCAAATAAATAGTATGCATGGCTTATCAAAGGAGTGGCTCGGGTTATTTTATTTGCCAAAAATTGCTTTTAGTAGCATTATTATTATTTAATCATAGTGTTATTGTTGTTACCTAAACTCCACATAACGATTGCCATAATTGACTTAATCCACCGGTCATATACTTTCTATATTGTTTGCTGTCTAAAACCCCAAACAGCGAGTGACATCATTTAGTTAATGTACCGATCATACATTCATTGCTGCCTAAGACTCCAAATAGTGAGTGTCATTCTTTATTTTAGATCCACCAATATCTTTTGTATTCTAAATTCCTAACAATCCAATCTTCAATTCTAATGATTATCCAACATAATTGCTTTTAAATCCACCGAAATCATTCGTATCAGGACTTTCTAACAATTCAATCATTTTGTTATTGATCCAAAACCATAATTTGCTCTTCCAAGAATCAACCTTATTTTTCCATCTTCTATCTCTAACTAAATTCACTAGTATACCTCTACCAAGAATATCATTGATCAAGTTTATGACTCACTAATATATATCCACCAAAAATATCATTGATCAAGTCTATACTCCAATTACCATGTCTCCAAATTCCCAAAAATTCAATTGACCCATCTAGTAATCGATCAAATCCTATTAATTCCATTATCACCAATATCTCCCAAGAATTTGTATTAGTTATCAGTGTCATAATCCAGCAAGTACCTTTGCACTCCCTAATCCTCCAAAATCATTCAAATCATCCATCTAGCCTATCTATTCATTTAGACTCCAATTTATTTCTCTCAGAATTCACACCATCGTTTTCTCTTTATGATCGACATGAATCCACCTACAACTTTATGTGTTTACCACCAACAGCCATCTTCTTTTCTTATGACTCTATTTATTCTTCCTGACGTTTTATTTTGTGAGAAGTGTCATCATTATTTAAAAATATAATACATAAAAATTTCCTGAAACCTAGCAGTTTTGCACAAAAATATAATGTGTAAAGCAATGCAATAATAATAGCGATCCAGATTCCATCCACCATTACATGGCATCCACACCATATGCTAACATTTCGGCGTTATAATCGCTTACATTACCACTGGGACGACACCCAGGACAACTCAAATCAGGGCTTTCCACTGCCCTCCACTTTTCAATTCCACCTACAAGGTTGTGTTTGAAACAAAACTATATCTGGTTAAGTTCCCATGCCCACCCATGACCGTGGGCACGACTATTCGAATAGTTTTGACTCTGCAGAGTTTGTACACTTTCACCACAAGAGACAATCAACTCGTTGCCCCACACGATTCCTTAGTCATGTGGTTGAGCAGACCATCATAGTAACTTTTCAAAGTATCTAGCCCCTTTTGTCATCTCACCTTATGGGCTGCTCCCACTTGCGGTGGGTCCCATCTATGCACGGGATATTTCCCACAGTTACTAGCGCGGCCGGGCTCCACTTCCCGCAACGCTAGAACAGCTGGGAAACTTCACTCTCCATTTGGTGTCCCTTTAGGCCTCTCCTTGCCCTTGCGTATCCACTTCCTTCCACTACCAGTGAGATGAGTCCGGGAGTTTCGATAAATTTACTTAGCCAAGTTGCACTTTGCAGACTTGTGGTTGTACTGTTTTACACAGGAGGTCATGGCAAGATTCAGTTCTTAGTGGTATCTGGGCGGTCTACCACTACCCACTTTGTGCTTCCACTGCACCACACATACACCCTCGATCCATCCGCCCAGATATTTAAGCAAATTAGGGTTTTTGGGAACATAAAATAATCATACCAACCTATACTAGTCATTACCATCATGACTTCCCAAACCAGTTTCTCATGATTGAAAATGATAATGATGCTTGGGCATTTCAGCGCCCCTAAGTATCTAAGTAATACTAAGCGTGGCATATAATTACGGACTTATAACTAGAATTCAAGTATTCTAAAGGAGGTGTAATATTATTCAAGGCAAACATTGGACATATAACTAGAATCTTAAATTAAACATGTATTTGCATATAAAATAACAGCATGCAATTTGATAATTTAAACCAAAGTAATTTGCAGAAAATGTAGGTTCAACATGATCAAAGTATTGACTCGCCTTCGTGGTTTACCGTGGTCTTGAGCTCACACAATGCTTTCTCTTGAACTTCTATTCTTTATCTTCACTTCGCTCTGATCACGCTGGATCCATAGAATCTTCAGGACTCCATCTTCTAATTACGCACTAAACAACTGAATCCAAACAATTGCAAATAACTCAAAAGATCCAAATAGATCCAATCGAACTTGGTTAGCTTTTATTATGATTGAACGGGTGATTTGATGTTGGTTAGGTATGGAGTATTTGACGGAGTCAAAGAGGTTGATAAATGTCTAGGGAAGATCAAAGGAAGGTTTATAATGAAGGAATATTCCCAGGGATATTTTGCTTAGGACTCGAGGATGGCTAGACAGAGCCGGTTTTAGAATACTGTGGATCGACCTTTTATTTAGTAAATTCTTTTATTACTTTTACATCTACTTAGGGAGTCCCATGAGACAGGTTAGTCTTATGAACAGGTGTACGAGGCGTCTGGAGATGCGGTGTATCGTGTGCCAAGGTTATCTTTTAAGGATTAGGTCATGAGTTGCGCTCATGGTGTGTATTAAGTTACTTACCATGTTAATATCAGAGCTTGGGTTTGTGGTATTTCACACTGTAATATTTTAGGTGAGCTTTACTATCAATTAATCAATTTACTAATTAAATGATTAACACCCTAATTTATTAGCACATGGGACTACTTATTTGGTCATTATTATTTAAATGGCTACCACCAGCTGATCTCTATTCCTCATTAACCTGAGACCACTTAGCTATTCTAGGGTGACCTACTGACCACTCTAGGTTCCATATGCAACTCAGATATAAATACTATTCCTAGCTATGCCTAATATCATTGGACGCCCTATTACATATTAGCAAGATTATTTTGATTATGGATGACCCATGGCCATTATATATATATATATATATATATATATATATATATATATATATATATATATATATATATATATATATATATATGATTGAAATGGGACACCTAGGTGCCTGACACCTAGGCTCCTGCCGTTAGATTGCTTTTAGATACGTGCTAGAGCAATGGTATGTATGGTATGTAATATATTAGGCATGCTAAATCAATCATGGAAGGAAAGTCTTAATCATGGATGGAAAGTCTCAATCACACTAGCACGCATCTAAAAGCAATCCAAAGGTAGAGAGACTAGGTGTCCAGACACCTAGGTGTCCTGTTATTTATACTCTATATATATATATATATATATATATATATATATATATATATATATATATATATATATATATATATATATATATATATATATATATATATATATAGACACACATATATACATATATATATACATATACATTTCTTGTACCTATATATTAATATGACCTTCTAATTTGGAGGTGCTATGACATTTACTAGTATTGACATCCTATCTCTTTATCTAGCATTTGACAAAGTTCGATCTTTAATTAAATTTCTATTTACCTAGGGTCGAATTTGCTATACAGAACTAGGTTCCACTATCATTATTATCTAAATACACCGTTGTGATTTATTTATCGGCGAGGTATTAATGGCGGGGTATATTTAAATTATGACTTTCTACTTTTTTCCATGTAGTTTATTTTAAATGGTTACGACATATATTTTTTTAACAAATTTTACGGGGCGACTTGATTCGTCATTCACCTTGCTAACTTGGTTGGGGCTTTTATTAAATCTGGTAAAGGCCATTTTTTTTGTTAATAATTATATTTTGAATAAATAACCAAGCCATATTAGTTACTTATAATTGATAGCTAATCCATCATTAAACCTCTATTGATCTTACCTTGCACAATGCTTTATTCCATCTCTATAATTAAATTCTTATCTTTTATTTTAAATTTATGTCAATTACTTATATCTCACATAATTATTTCCAAGGTTTACTCAATTGTATACTAGGAAATCTTTAACTTAAATTTCAATCATTTAAGTACTAGTGAGCTAATACTAAACTACTTCTCTTAATCACTTAATTACTCTTATGCATATAAACTTTATATTCTGATGCATATATAAATTTTATTTGATCTTAAATTAATTATCTTAGCCTCCTGGAATAATTTCTTAACTATATTTCATTGGAAATGGCTAAAGAAAATAAATTGCAAAAAGAAGGAAAGGGGCAGAGTGTGGATTCGAACCCGAGACTTCAGGGGGGTGCGCTAGGCAACAGGCGCTGGTGACCATCCGGGCGGCCGCCCACTTGCGATCTAAAGGAGGCGGCAAAGCAGAAGGAATAAGGCACGGCATGGGGCAAAACAGGGGAGCTCGGAGTGGCACATGACCGACGGCGCCGCCGGCGAGGGGCCACCGGGGAGGCACCAGAGATGGCCAAAACGAAGCTCTGAGGTTAGGTGGAAGCTGAGGGAGCCGATGATACGGGCCTAGGAGCACCGAGGCGGGCCGGCGGTGTGAACCTACGGTGGCGCGGGTATGCCCCCGGCGCCGGCGAGCTGGGGCAGAGGAATTGCGCAGCCGGCGCTTGGGAAGGCCTCAGGGCACTGAGTAGTAGCTCTCAATGTGAGGAATCGGACGGGGGTGCTTCAAGGAGGAAATGGAGGCGGTGGAGGCGCTTTTGGCCGGCGGCAGAGAAGATGGCCGCAGCGGTGAGCTTTCAGGCGCGAAAACCCAATTGTTTGGAGGGGGAGGGAGTGTGGAGTGTAGGGAAGGAGATGGTGGCTTCGGTTGCTCTTGTAGTCGACCATGCAGAGCTAGCAACGGGCGGCTGCCTTGAGCTGTTGCATCGGAGCGGACGGCGGTGGCAGGCGGCATTTTGCAAGCGGCGTTTGCAGGCAGCAGTGACAGGGCGAAGATGACCGAGCAGCGCAGCACAATCCGGGGGAAAGATTTGGCATGATTTTGCTTGGCAGTCGAGCCACCTTGCACCGTGCGCGCTGCGGGACGCGACAAAGCGGAGTGCGGCAAAGGATAAGCTGCCAGGGCGGCGGTGGGGCCTTGTTGATGCGGGCGGGGAGGCACCGGAGACCATCAGTCCGAAGGTGCCAGCGACCGTTGGTCTGAGGCGCTGGCGCGGAGAAGCGGGCTGCGGTGCCTTGTGGTCCGAGCGGAGAAGCTTCGGCCTTCGGCCGCGTTAGCGAAGGGGAAATGGGGGAAGAAGAAGGGAGGTGGGCCGGCCCGAGGTTGGCTGGGTCGGCCAGGCCGGGGAAGAGAAGAGAATCGGGCTGAGAAAAAAAAAGCGGCCCGGGGATAAAAAGAAGTGGGCTAAGCCTAAGAGGATTTTTGGGGTAGTTAAGGATTTCAGAAATTGGATTTATAACTTGGCTTGAATCTGAAACTTAGCTCCAACTTTTGAATTCCTTATTTTAATTTTAGGATTGCTTGGAAATTTTAAGAAATACTACTCGTTTCCTTATTTTAATTTTTCTGAACATAAATTTTTAGTTTAATTATCTAGGTGTAGTTGCATGAACCTTGGCTTGAGTTTAAATTTTTAATTTTTGTTTGGATTTGAGTGAACTTTAAAATTGGTTTAGAATTCATAATTCATTGTTTTATATGGTTCCCATATCCTTTATTAGCTCCATTGCTATTTTTACTTTGGGTATTATTTCTTAGTATATTTATTTGCAGGTGACAATACTCAAAAAATTTCAAATAAATACTCAGAAGAAATTTTGAATGCCAGCAAAATGCAAGAAAAGTTTTAAAAACTCCATATTTTTGAAAACTTGAAATTTAGGATGTTACAAAAGTCAAGCAAATCAAAATCACAAGAACGGATCAATGGCACAACTTACTTGGATAAACTTTGAATGTTCATTTTCTTCTAGAGGAATATGTTACAACCACCAACACAAGTAAACCCTAACTCTAATCTTAGAGTCATATCATGACTTAACTCAACACAAGGCTTATATAGTGGAGGCTACCACCTCACATCAAACCATCCACTTCTTAGTAGATCACACCACATATAAAATGCTAAAAAAAGAAAAGAGAAAATAATGTGCAAGCATTTTTATTTTCATATATACTTTTCTTTACGAAGGAAAAAATGGATTTACTATGTCGATAAGCTGACTAGTGGGGCCTACCAGTTAGAATTTTTTATTTTTCAAAATAAACTGACAAGCAGGGTCCACATGTGAGTAACACATTTCTTGAAAAAAGTTTGAATTAGATTTTTAATTAATTAACCTATTGGGTCCACATGTCAGTGACTTACTAACCTTAATTACTACCATTAACGCTAACTATACCTCTAATTATCCATGTTAGAGGTAGAAAGAAGAGAAGGCAGAGAAAAGGAGCTTCGGCCGGGATCAATGTCGAGCTTATCGGCGGTGATGTGGCTGGAGAGCAGCTCAGGAACTAGCAAAATGGAATGGCAAAATCTAGGCAAACCTATGGGTGGTAACAGTGGATGGAAAGGTGGATGGAGGAGGTGGCACGGTGGCGCGAGGTGGCGGGGAACCTCAGTCAAGCAGTGGCATTGGAGCGGGAGAGCAAAGCAAGCTAACTAGGTCATAACATGAGCTAGAGGGAGTCTAGGTGGTGCTACGGCAGGTGGCCTGGGGACTTAGGCTTATTAGAACAACGTCGACAATGATTTCTGCAGAGGCAGGGAGACTTAGTTGCCTTGTAACCATCCAATTTTCTACAGAACATAAATCTAAATCCCTACTTTGCTTACAATTCTCCAAATGTCCTTAAACAACTGTAACATCCTATTTTCCAGAGTTTATTCAAAGGTTTTAAAAGAAAATTCATCATTTGAATTTTCATAATTTAACTCAAGCTTAAAATGAATTTTCATTAACTAAAAGTATTTAATATAACTAAAATAAACATGAACATTTGTTGAAAGTATTTTATTTGAGTTCCTTGAGTCTTGAGGTTTTTCTTTTTTGGAATTTTCTGGATTTATTTGCTATTTTCTAGATCTCAAATGAATTTAGTTTAATTTCTGGAATTAGAAAATCTTAAAAAATCCCTAAAGGCCTTTGGGCCGAATCCTTAAAGCCAGCCCACCTTTTCCCTTCGACCCAATCCACGCCAGCCATCTGATCTGGCCGTTGCCACACGTTGACTATCTAGCTCAAGTTCGCCTCGACTTCGGATCTTGTCAAGCAACACGTGGCAAGCATCTAGATTCGTAAGCACTGTTCATATGTGCCATTTGCACTAGCCGTTCGATCATCCCCAAGCCACGTGTCTTCCATCCAAGGGCATGTGCGCTGTTCATCATTCTCATGGAGCTCGCCACCATGTCCCGCTCGGGCTCTATCCACCATCATCTCTACGTCGATCTCGGCGTCCGTGTCTGCCACGATGCCGTAGTCCATGCCACCTGTGGTCTCCTCGCCGTCCATGTACAAAAATCATGCCTGCGCCTCACTTTTATCATCCTGAGCCGCTCATCTTGCCTCGTCGTCGATCTCGCTGGAGGTCATGTCGTCACCATCTGTCGTGCTATCGCCGTTACCTAATCACCGTTGCCTTCATCACCACATCGCCGTCCATCACCACCGGTGAGAATACCGCCCACCCTGCCGTTCTGCATCATTGACGGTCAACACGCCGCACCACACAGCCCACCCATGCCAGCATGCACCCACGCCGGTCGTCGGTTCGACTTCTCCTTAGACTTGGTCCGCCATGAGCCAAGTCACTGACAGCCGGATCCCACTTGCTAGCCGCACAATGCCATAGACCTATGAGCCAGCTGAGATAAGTCCACCATAGACTAGATATTCCGTGCATCGAGTCTACATTACAATAGAATTTTTAAATTTCTAGTATTTTCTGCATCGAGTCTACATTACAATAGAATTTTTAAATTTCTAGTATTTTCTTTAGATTAGATTTTCTAAGAGCCCATTCTCCTCTATCCTAACTCCACTTGACTTGATTCTTTTTTAAAAGTCATCTAAAATTAAGCTCTATATTTTGGTTTTGGTGTTGATGTTTTTGGAGTTCATTTGAATTTTATTTAATTTATATTTTGTGCTTCATTTCATTTTCTCTCTCGTTAGATAACGCATTCGAAGGAGTTGAAGGATGATTTGAAGATCCAGAGCAATTAACTGATCAAGGCTAAGACAAGTCATGTTCTTTAATCATATTGAACCTAGTTTTCAAATCTATTATGCATTATTTTATTTTAAATTATCATGCATCGCTATTTTTATCATAAAACCTTTGTATTGGTAGTTAATGACCTATTTGATTAATTTCTTCTTGATAATTTAAATACCATGATTCCATTACCACCATAGGATGAGTATTTTTCTAGTGATACAATATTAGTTGTCACATGGGTTGTATATTTTGTATGCTTAACCGTGTTTATAGTACATTGGGTTATCTTCACATGTGATTAATTAATTAATTTTGACTTAATAAGATATTAAATCATGGTGGTCAGCCACAGTTATAAAATTTGTGCACCTTGACATGGGTAGTGTCATTGGTGGTTGTTATAGAAAAAAGTTTTCAATTAGACGAATGATCGTGCAGTAAACAGGGGAAGTGTGGTTAGCGCTATAGGTATGTGGATGTTTCACCTGGATAGTGTCTAAGGACTTAACTTTATGTGCCATTGATCAGAGTCTTATAGCACAACCACATGTCTAGTATGGGATTAATCTAACATAATAATTTGTGAAGTTTCAACTTTGATTTAGCCACTAATGTTTTATTGACGCAAGAGGAGATAATTATCGACTAAGTGGTTAGCCTACTCGACGACGAAACCTTAGCGGGTAAGATCAGGTTGAGATTGAGCATTGTAAAAGCATTGTTACGATTTTCTTTTACGTAGAGATGATAACATCATGTGGGTAAAGTTATGCAACCTCTACAGAGTGTAAAACTATTCGAATAGCCGTGTCTACGATTATGGACAATATTCGGTGATTTCACACGAAGGGTAGAGTTTTCATAAAAATTTAGTTGTATTAAGTTGCGAAGTGAATGGTTAGTTCACTAGTGGTTCATTATGTGAACGGTTAGTTCACGAGTGATTCATTGGAGTAAATGGTTAGTTCACTTGTGGCTACTCTCGATTCCTTTATTTATTTATTTATTAATCATTTTCAAAGTTCGCTTTCAATCTATTTGTTGTATTTATTTTAAATTATTTTTTTCTAACCACTTAGCCATCATTTGGTAAACCTTGCATACTATGTTGCATTCTTTGTTACAAACGACTTGCTGAGTACCAAAGTGCTCACGGCTTTATGCTTATTGTTGCTCAGTTAAAGAAGAGGAACTATATTAGCAGAAGGTACCTGAAGGAGGATATTTCGATGACTTCACTGATTAGGACTTCACTTCCCAGTCGATTGCCTGTGTGCATGTCGAATGGCTACTATGCTTTTCTTTTGTTTTTCTCTGCTAGTTTCTTAAGTCCTTTAGGATATTAATTGTAAGTTGGCTGTAAGGTCGTAACTCTGATAATTAATAATATTTTTTATCTTTTCCTTTATTAATTGAGTGTACGATCGATACTTTATATATGTTTACACTATGTGCACTAGCGTGATCCTGTACTAGTACGGGTCCGGATTTACATATTCGAGTCTCGACAACATCCACTGAGTATCATTCTAAGATACTTCTGATTCTAAAATCAATCTCAACCACCATTTTACTATATTTGGTTTCAGCAATCTCCACTCAATTAATTCTCCTAGAAAAGTCTATCGACACATTACTCCGTCACATATTGATCTCACCACTTTTGTGATAACACTTTATATCCTTATCACAATTTGCATATCAATCACCAAAACCCTATGGGCTTGACCTTATATCTCATAAGTGTTTAATATCTCGGTCACTGAATATATCTCGTTATAAAAATTTTCCACCGATCAACAAGGGCTTATAAATTCTATTGCTTTGATTCTCAAAAACCACTCACCACTAGGAACCCATTACATACCATAGTCACAATCTGTCCATAACAATCCGCAATTACATTCTAATGGTTTTCAAATTATTTTCCTTAAGTGACCACAACTAAATTAAGATTTCCTCACAATATTATTTTTGCACCACTTGTAATCCCATCAGCACCTTAATCATGGCATGTTTGGCATTTGAATCTCCACATGAAACCACCATATCATCCCTCCATTCTATTTTACTTACTTTTTGACTTCTATCCTAAGATTCCTCCAAAATACCCCTTATATTACCAGCAAGAAGGTTCACATTCCTTCACCTATAATCCATCAATTAGAAATATGAGGTCAATTATTCATAACTTCATTCCACATTCTATCAAATTTATACTAATCTCAATCTCAATGGGAGTTGACATGGTGATGATTCAATATTTTCCATCTTCCAACCTTCCCATCAATACAATCAGTTCCTCTTATATCTGGCATTCGTCCATATCCCATTAGTCAATTAATCCTTTAGGGCTCCACAGTCTAATCAACCTCCAATAGGGTAATAGTATACTCATTAATCATGGTTGAACATCCAATGCCTTTATTCTTCAGTAATTATCTAGATTGCCCAACCCACCAATACTAACTAGGTGTTCTTCATAACTCATTTAAGTTCATCTTTATCCAAATTCAGATTCCCTACTTAGTCTTACATAATGAATCCAATCGTATTTTCTCAACATAGTTAGTTCATTAAGGAGTATCACCTTAATAAATCCTCAATGTGTTGTATGTATCAAGATCCTACTCCTCTAATCTCTTTCCATAATCAATAGTACCACTAATATGCCCCTTCCATTACACATTTATATCACATGATTATTTCATTGGCATCGTCTAATTTGCTGGGACTCTTCATGAGATCCTTTGCACTTAACTATTTCATTCCACTTTGTTACTCCATGCCATTCATTATGTAACTCTTTTATCTCATCATTCAATTACATCTATTCAGTTCATGAGAACATACTACACTATTGATTACTTTGTCACCATCTAACCCCTTTACTCATCTACTAGCTGCCTCTAGTAGGTTTCCTTGGTATGAGACTTATTCTTAGCACTAGCTCATTGATAATCCTTCTACCAAACTACGGTGATATACCTATTAAATATTCTTTAGGCTGACAGTAGGTGCTCACTCTACCCAACACCATAGCATTGACATCCTTCTCTTTACTATCTCTTTTAATGCTCTTATTAAATGACTGGCGACTTCCAACAAGAAATGAGAGGGATAAGCACAAGGTAAGGGGGAAAACAACAGGGTATGATACTTAATTTAATTAAATTGATTTAAATTCAAAAACACAAAAACCAATCTCAAAAGAAAAGAAAAGGAAACTGGCTGAGATATCACAACAATTAACATAGAGTGCAAGCTTTGTATGATTTGCGAAATACAATACCTGTGGGCAAATAAACAAATCATATGACACAATAGTAACATATTACAACCATTCATTTTTAGCATCTACATGCGTAGGCTCGTAACTAAAAGGGGGTACATGGCTCACTAAACCAAAAGAGACCAAAGTGAGCTATAGCAACCTAGCTTAAAGGTCTAGTCCTCGACACAGGCAGGCTCTTGGGTTGCGGAGGGTACCATGGTATCCATCTCATGCTCCTTAGGCTTAGTCTCCTCTGAGGGTGTTTCTAGTGCTTCATCTTGTTCGAATGTAGCTATTCGTGCTTTGCAATCCTAAAGCAACTTAGGCAAATTGATGCCATGTAGCCCGCAAATCTAGTGGATTGCCTTGCGAGCAACCCCTTGAATGGCGAGGTCTTTGCTAGTATTGTAGTACTTCAAACTGTGGTGGAGAACATGGCATCTAATCCTTCTCTTGATGTATAGCTTCATGCAGAACCCAATGGTGACACCTGTTTGACCTTCATCCAAGATAGAGTAAAAGGGTCGTTGCTTTCTCCCAGTTTCCATAGCATATAATGAGGAATCTAGGCCAACCATCGCTTTGGTCATGAAAAATTTAGGCCACCTACATATTTTGAAGAAGGGAAGAATTAGCAACCGGTTGTAAATAAAATGAGAGAAAATGCGGCAATAAGATATTAAGTAGGATAAGGAGTGCAGCAATAATAGCATACATTTTCACAAACATTTGGTAATATTCACAAATAAAATTTCAAAATCATAAGTTCTTAAACTAATGGCCATTCCTAACTAAGGTCAACCATATAGTCATTATGTCTCTGATACCAACGTTGTCAGACCCAAGAAATTAATTCTAAATCCTATATGTTTACTATGCTAGCCCCATGATTAGTGACTAGTATATACATATAACAACATTCATAGCATATTTATTCATGATCAGCTATATAGAGTAACACAATATACTTAATAACCAAAATTAAGTCATAAGAGACTGGTTTTAGAACAAAAGGGCTGGCCAGCCAAACAGTTAACATGACATGAAATTGTAGCAGAAAGGAAGATAAAGATACAACGAAAGCTAGCTAGTATTGCTCAGCCTAACTACAGGAAATTAACCGGGATTGAACCTCAAAGATCGGCATCATCATCGCCAAAACCAGTGACATAGAAGTAATCATATGACGAGTTTTCTTCCACATCTTTTGAATATGTTCAATAGGCAATCGTGAGTACGAAATTGTACTCTGCAAGACTTTAAAGCAAATATTATATAATATGCAAGGTTATTTCAAGGGAGATGGCTATATTACCAAGTCTTCCTTTTTTTTTGCACAAGGCAATGTTTCATTTGCAATAATGAATAATAGATTGCAACCGGAATTTGTAAGAGCATTTAACATTAGAAAATAAAATAATAGTAAAGTATAATTAACAATAACTAAATGAGAGGTTTGATGCCCCAAAATAATAAAACAACGGCAAACCCTTTGCCATCCACGTTATCCATGGATTTCCCCATCTACACATTCCCCCAAACCGTTTTACAACACATAAAACTACTAAGGTGGAAGATTCACTAAGCCATCCATGACTAGTGATATGGCTATTCAAATAGATTTACACTCTGCAGAGCTTGTATACTTTACCGCCAAGACACAATTATCTCCCCATATCAACCATGACTCGCGATACCAAAAGGTACCCGATGAGAGTTATCATGACAAGGTCTTTACATTGTTTAACCCTAACCTACCTCCATCCGATGAATTTTTACCCCCAGGACTTGGTACTCATTAACCCCAAAGAACCCATCTTTGGGTCGATAACCTTTGACTCTAACACCGTAGTGAAAGGAGCCCCTTTGAGCAACCGTCCTACGCCCGCACAACTACAACCTATCATGGATACAAAATTAGACCTAAATTGTAATATTCTAGAAACACCCTCTTGAGGACCTATGTATAAATCGAGAAAAGAGGATATGTGAAAAGGGCATGTGTGGGATTTTAGAGGAATAGATTAGTTCGGTCTTGCAGCGACATGGAATCGGATTAGGAGATGTGCCAATATAAAAGGTAACATGAGAGAGATTAGCAAAAAAATCACGAAGTTAGAATCCCTAGCCGCCAGAAAATCCACCGCCGTACGACAAAAAGAAGCTGCCAATTTCTATCGCCCTTCGCCATGCATCGGTGCCTCCAACACTGTTGCACACACCTCATCGCCAGCCGCCGATCGCCATATCGCCCGCGCGTGGAAATTTTTTTACGAATAATCCATTTTTTATTTAAAATTACAGAAATATATCCGCAACAAAATTTTTTCACAAAAATAGGCTCCAGTCGCCCACCCATTGAACGACTAGAGAAAATCGCCCGACCACAGCGCGACACCTAGGCAGTTTGGTAACGGTTGGGCGAGTTATTGCTGTCGCCCAACCGTTGAGCGGCTGACATGCAGTCGCTGTACTGTTCGGCGACAGTGACTCCTACCGTCCAACGGCTGGGCGACAGCAACGGGTTAAAACCCGAGCGGCAAGCCCGACCGCGGCCACCGTAGTTGATTTGCTTTGCTCGCGCATTCATTTGGCGACGCGAGAGAGGAGCGGAGAAAGAAGGGACAGGAGAGAAGAGGAGGAGAAAGGAGGAGATGAAGAGGAGGGGGAAAAAGTAGAGCGCGGGATCTTCAAATTTAGGTATTTTTCGAAAGTTTTTGTAATATATTTAGTATAGAAATTTTTATTATAAGATTTTTCTGTAGAAATTTTAGTACAATTTTAGTATAGAACATTTAGTACAATTTTTAGTATAGAATTTTGTAGTATAGCAATTTTAGTGTAGAAATTTTAGTACAATTTTAACATAGAAAATTTAGTATAGACAATTTTAGTACAATTTTGAGTATAGCAATTTTAGTATAGAAATTTTAGTACAATTTTTAGTATACAAAATTTAGTATATAAAATTTTAGTATAGAAATTTTAGTACAATTTTTAATATAGAAATTTTATTACAATTTGTAGTATAAAAATTTAGTATAGAATTTTGTAGTATAGATAATTTTAGTATAGAAATTTTAGTACAATTTTTAGTATAGAAAGTTTAGTACAATTTTTAGTATAGAAATTCTAGTATAGAATTTTGTAGTATAGATAATTTTAGTATAGAAATTTTAGTACAATTTTTAGTATAGAAAATTTAGTATAGAACTTTTAGTACAATTATTAGTATAAAAATTTAGTATAGAATTTTGTAGTATAGAAATTTTAGTAAATTTTTAGTATAGAAAATTTTAGTATAGAAATTTTAGTACAATTTTTAGTATAGAAAATTTAGTATAGAATTTTGTAGTATAGATAATTTTAGTATAGAAAATTTAGTACAATTTTTAGTATAGAAAATTTAGTATAGAATTTTGTAGTATAGATAATTTTAGTATAGAAAATTTAGTACAATTTTTAGTATAGAAAATTTGTAATGTACATTTGTTAGTATGGAACATTTTAGTACAAAGATTTTAGTACAATTTCTAGTATAGAAAGCAACTATATTGTAGAGCTAGCTAGAAATAATTAAATATTTGTTATACTAAATTTATTAAACATGTAATTTTACAAAAGTAACAACATGCGTATGAAATATGCATGCAGGTATGGCGCATGACTGGCAGTCCCCTGTTGGACGAGCATGTGGACCGCATGCAACGCGCTTCCTGTCGTGTGCCTCCACCGGGGAGCGCAGACGAGCCGGTTGAGGTGGGAGTGGTCCGGACGTGCACACCTCGCGTGGCCTGGAGACTCGACGCCCGTTGGACAGCCAGGTTTGCACTACGCCATTGTTTTAGTGTTGCCGTAAGAACGTTCCGTGCTGACCTTCACTTTGTTTGCCAGCTACGGGATGTCGGGCTACTCCTTGTTGCCCGGATGGGTAGGCCATGGAGGAGGATGGACCCGCCTTGGCCGCGGGCAGGGACGAGGTCGGGGATCGATCACGACGCTTCCCGTTCGACCGCTCCCTGCTGATGGCTTTGGTAGACCGTTGGCGGCCCGAGACGCACACTTTCCACCTCCCATTCGGGGAGATGACGCCGACCCTTCAGAATGTGTCCCTGTTTCTTGGCCTTCTGATCGCGGGAGGCGCTGCCTTCCTACCGGAGGCCCCGGTCAAGTGGCGCAATGACCTGCTCGCCAGATTCGAGGGGGTACTTCCACCGGGTGTCGTGGGTGAGTACTACATCTTCTCGACGAAACAGACCCACGGGCTGTCGCTGAGGTGGCTGGCACAGTTCCGGATACGTGGTCTTTACAATCGATCGTGTCATCAAAGCTCTTATTTGCGATATTATGGACTAATAACATCTTGTTTGCATTTAGGTGGAGCGGATGGACCCAGAGGCGAACGATCACCAGGTCTCGCGCCACTTGGAGGCATATTTGCTTTGGCTGTTTGGCTGGGTGCTCTTCACCAACAGCCACGGTGACAGCGTTGACGCGCGCCTCATCTCTTATGCTAGGGCGATCGCGGACGGCAAGGCCCCCAGGTCAGCTGGGGATCGGTCGTACTTGCCGCGACCTACCGCGGCCTGTGCAGTGCGTGCTCGAGGACGAAGGCGAACTCGATCCTAGTGGGTTGTCCCCTACTACTGCAGTTGTGGTCGTTCGAGCACTTCAGCCTCGGACGACCATTGCTAGACGACATGAGTCCATACGGGCCCATCATGTATCAGGGGGGAGACGTCGACCGGCCGACGATGGGTTCTATTTAGTGTCGTCGACGGGTAAGTCATATGTCAATTAGTTATTTCCTTTATAGTAACGACGGTCGTACGTAACATCTATTCGTCCTTGCAGGTGCAGTTCGCACATGTCCAGGTCACGCGGGCGTATCTGCCCTTTGTTGAGTAGATCGACTGCCTCACGGCCGACGACGTGCGTTGGGAGCCGTACTCACAGGCGGCAGTGGAGGACCGTGCTCCCGATGGATTGTCGAGTCTGTGCTGGCGCGACCAGGCTTTCTGGCTGACACGTCGGAAGCTCGTCTACGACATCTTCGTGGAGGACTACTCACCGCAGCGAGTGATGCGGCAGTTTGGCCTCTTCCGGTGTGCGATGCACGCCGGACCTACGAGTGCCGCCTCCCCGTACGCGGTGAGTGCCCGTGTCTTATAAATTTGTACATACTTACTACTTCATTGGAAATTACTAACGAAGTGGTCATACAAGCAGGCACAATAGAAAGGAGTGAAACGCGGCACGAAGTGGACGGTGAAGATGCATGCGTGGGTTGCTCAGTGGGACGGTGCCCTTGACGACGTGGTTGACGAGGACCGCCCCTACGACAGCACAGAGTACACGAAGTACCTGCGGTGGTACCAGACGCGGACACGTACGAGGCTCGTACATATGGTGGACCCGCCCCCCGCACACCTCCCCGCTCCGACAGACACGTATCCTGTGCACCTGGCGCGGGATACGCACATCACGGTACGTTACACGTATTTTCGAACATTCACTACTGGCAATGCTATCTTGGATAATTAACCATTTTATGTTTTTTCCTTCAGTCTGACGTGGGTCTTTCCATCGTCACGGAGGCCGAGAGTATGCTAAATAGGCTCGCCGCAGGTGCCGAGGTGGGCCACGAGGAGCACATCAGCGCGTACCGTCGTTTCAAGGAGTGGGGTACACGTGTCGTGCACCTACTATCTTGCACGAGGCTACCAGCGGCATCCACACCCAGCACACGGACGGCTCGGCCACCGGTGCCTCCCCGACCGGCGTGGTAGTACTCTGGAGGCTCTACGTGGGCATGTCCTCTGGCACCTCACCCGACGAGGTGGAGGATCTGCACGAGGATGGGCTCGTACACCGCCAAAGCCACTTCTCGCGTCCTTCAGACATCCCGGTTTACCCACACGGGGTACACTCGACATATGCCCCTTCTCCAGGCGCGATGACCTTCGCTGAGGGTACGTATCGTACGATCTCTGTTTTATCATAATGTTTGACATCTGAAACTAACGATATTACTTTTACAAATCATTTCCAGTCCGAGACTCGGCACGGCCCCACCGCAAGTCCGGACGATGTGGATCAGTACTTCTCTGAGTGGGCCAGGCAGCAGGCTGGGTTTGCACCTCCTGACACAACACCAGAGGTTCTCTCCGGCAGTGCCCTCCCTGGTGCACCGGAGGGCACACAGCCTGAGGTGCAGCTAACTCCACCAGCGCAGGGGCGGGTGCGACACCTTCCTGCACGTTTTACTTTCTCGAGCCTCGTCACCGTTGACCGGAGGCGCTGCTGCCGGGCCGTGACGGAGGACGCGGGCGCGGTGATGGGGCACCTCAGGGTGGCGCCTGATTGTACACCATTGTTTCATGTACTACTTACGTTTTTTAACGATGTAAACTTTTTAGTACTGTGCCGTGCTTATACTCCTCGTTACCTACTCATTAACATCAAAATATCACTTACCATCGTATGTATCAATCGTTTTATGATCAATCGTTCGTAAAAAAAATTCCAAAATTATTTAGGCACCTACAACATACAATGAATATAAACTTTTATTACAACTTTAGCAGATTTTTTATCAGTTTTCAATTACAAAATTGACAAAATTGAAAACATTCACGGGGGGAGCACATGCAGTCGCTTCCCCATTGGACGACTGCATTAAAGTCGCCCAACGGGTAAGCGACTAAATCTAGCCGCTCCACGGTAAAGCGAGAGGCAATATGTCGGCTCTTGGTTGGGCGATAGGCTCCAGTCGTCTACCTGTTGAGTGACTGGAGTCTATTTTTGTAAAAAAAATTTATTGCGGGTATATTTCTATAATTTTGAATAAAAAATAGATTATTTGTAAAAAAAAATTCACCGCGCGTGAGCCCTCCCGCCAGCGCGCGCTTGTCCCCGCTCACCAGAAGCTGTCGCATCACCCAGTTGAAATCGTGTTCACACGGCTGCGCGCTTTCGCTCATTTGGGCCAGCTGTTCATCGCCACGTGGCAGCCTCCTGCCACGAGTTGGCCGCGTATTCGCTCGTCGTGCGCCAGCGCATGTTGGCGCTCGCCCGCGCGAAGGAGGCCGCCGTATGTCAGCCCTGCATTGCTCGTTGCTGCCAACGTGTGCCAGCAATCCCGTGCGCAAGGGCGTCATCCCCGGTGGCTGTGCAGCTCGTAGGGAATTCTGGACACATGTGGACCCCTAAACACTCCAAATTCCGTTTTGGCCCTCAAATCAAAAAAATTCTATTTCTGGACCCCTCCCGACCGCGCGTTTTCGCCCGACCGCGCGACCGCTTCGCCCTCGGCGCCGCGCGCGCGACGCGCCGCCCTCGGCGCCGCGCGATCGCGCGCGCGAGCGCGCGACTTCGCCGGAGCGCGGCGCGCGCCGCGCCGAGCGCGACCGCCGCCCGAAGCGCGCGCGCCCCGCCGCCAGCGATCGCGCGCCCGACCGCGCGTCCGGGACACGTGGCACCAGCCGCGAACGCGCGGTCGGGAGGGGTCCAGAAACGGAATTTTTTTGATTTGGGGGCCAAAAGTGAAATTTGGGATGTTTAGGGGTCCAAATATGTCCAGAATTCGCTCGTAGGCGTCACGGAATCAGGGCATCGGCCAGGAGGATAGATGAGGGAAATTAGAAGAGCAGCTGGGCAAAGATTAGGTGCTGTTCTTTATCTCATAAGCTGGTGCCTTTTAGTTTTTACTACAGTATCTAACTTTTAAACGGAGTATTTTCTCAAGATGGGGTCTACAAGTTAAGCGATCGACACGTTAAAAGCCCAACATCTGTACCAACCAAAATCGTAAGTGGATATCTGTTTCTCCGTAATCTGTACCGTAAACAACCAAAATTCAAAAATTTCAGTCAAAAACCATAAGCCGCAGCCGAAAAGAACAGACCCTAGAAGGAAGAAGAGAAGGAGAGAAAAGTAAGAATGCGAGGCTGAACATTGAGCAATTAATTGAGCGGTTGAGTACTAACCGATCGAAATCTTCATCGAGCACTAAGAGATCTCAAAAAGCGGAGGCAATCATTTACCCCCTCTGATTACAGTATTCGATCCTACATGTGGTATCAGAGCAAATTGCTATGTCGTCAGAGAGATGTAAATCATCCCCTATGCTAGATAGCAGATGTTGATTTAAATACTCAAGCTCGTAACTTTCTGTTTCAAGATATTTTTCTCAAAGAATTTGATTGAGTAGTTCATATTAATTCTGTCCACTTAATATGAAAAGCTCTTAGTGATTATCATGAAGTACCACAAAGATAAAGAAAGTGCATAAAAATCTATGTCAAAAAGAGTACTCTGATTTTGCTATGAAGCTTGATGAATCTATTGATGATCTTTTTGCTCGTTTTGAGATAATCTTGAGTGATTTGCATGGTGTTAATGTGATTCCTGCTGATGAAGATAATGCAACTAAAATTATGAGATCTTTATGTTCTGAGTGGTTGTTAGTTGTCACAACTATTAATCAAACTGTCGATTTAGATACGTTAACCATAAATGATCTTTATTGTAGATTAAGAACCTATGAGATAGAAGCTTTACCATCTAAAACTGAGAAATCTTCATCTTTAGCACTTGTAACTACTCTGTGCAGGCTGGTTCGTCGAGTTCTTTGTCTTGTGTGTTCTTTGTCTGCGTTGTCTTCTTTTTAGAAGAACAATTCGAGCACCTCCCTGAAGAGGACTTAGTGTTGAACTCCTCACATGCATCAAATGCACTCAACAACGTGAGGATGAGAAAGTGAGGAGGCACTTCAGGCGCAATCAGATGCTATGAGTGTGGCAAGTCAAGCCATATTAAGATGGACTGCCCCAAACTCAAGGGGAAGGTGATCAAGGAAGACAAGAACCATCATCGTTGGTCATCGAAGAACAACAACACCAAGGGTGGCAATTTTCATCGCAAGTTTGCTGAAAAGATCATATCCGCTATTGAGCGTCTTGATTTGAGTGATGTGGAATATGAGAGTTGTGACGACGATAATCCCAACGATGATGATGCTAAAGGTAAAAAGAAGAACGACGACGACATCACGGGCATGTCCTTTATGGCAAGCAACAACAACGATGACGACTACAGTAACCTCGATGAGGTAGGACCATCGTATGGTGAACTTGAAGATGGTTTGCTTAAACTTGCTATTGAATTGGAAAAGACCAAAAAGAAATTAAAAGAAAATAATCTTATTGTTGAAAATGTTAATTCAGAAATTGCTAAGAAAAGAGCTTTGGTTCTAGATGATGATTCATGTTCTTCGTGCTCTAACCTGTTAATTGAGCTTAATAATGTTAGATCTATTCATACAAATTATGTGAATAAATTTGATTCTCTTAATACTGATTGTGAGAAATTGTATGCTTGCTTTTCTCTTGGTACAACTATCCATGTTTATGTTCTTAATGATTTGTTTGTTACCAAGAAGATTTTGAAAAAGATGAAAGTTACTCTTGTTGCTAGTTCGCTAGTTCAATCTGTATGTGCTAAGAACCTTAAGTCTAGCGAGCCTTCTCTAAGTAAAAGATGTGAATTGCTAGAAGCTAAACTTAATTCATCTCAGGAATCAATTCGATAAATGATTTATCATGACACTTTCTTGCTTTAACTGTCCTAAGCTTAACATTGAGATAGAAGTATTGACAAGACAACTTAATGATTTTGCTGAGAAAGATATATTGGCCTAGTCTAATGCTTCCATGAACTTAGTGAATGAACCTATTGAGTGCACATGTTGTCCTTTATTGGCTAAAGAAAATGAGTATCTTAAGAACACTTTAAAGATATTTCCCTTTGGTAAGAAAAATTTTGAATATGATCTTAGATCAATCAAAACAAGTGTAAAAAATCATGATCTAAGATTTAATTTTATTGAACATGCCAAAAATAATCCTCCTAAGATCGTTAAGCTTCAGGAACATGAAAAAATTGAAGTAAAATCTGAACCAAAACAAATCGTGTTTAAATCTGCTGGTATAGCAAAGGGCCTCTCTACCAAAGTGAGTGTTGTGAATTCAACAGATATGACTTTTCATCAAGTCAATTATCAATGCACCCATTGTTGTAGAGATGGTCATTTAGTTCAATTTTGCTTCCAAAAAGGGAAGAAAGAAAAAAAAAGACAAGTTAAGAAAGACTCCTCGTTCTGGAGTGGAGTTTGTGCAAGCTCCTTGCTATCGCATTGCTCCCTCTAATCAATCTTCTACAGGATCAGGAACTTTTGCAACAGGACCGGTCAGACTAATGTTTTCCATACAATCAGACCAGTCAACGGTCGACCAGCCTTGCAGAGGCGGTCAGATCGTCCCATGGTAAGACCAGCATTTTCTATTCGATCAGACCAGTCGGCGGTTAGACCTGCCTTGCAAAGGCAGTCAAACTGTCCCATGGTCCCATGGTCGACGGTCAGTCCAGCTTTGCTAAGACGGTCAAACCACTTTGTGTCGGACCAGCTTTTCAATAGCGGTCTGATCGAATTTTGACAATGGTTAATTCTTCACTTAAATCTTTATCATTGCCTACTGTTACTCCTGTTTGTTGTGTGTCACAGTACTAGATTCCTAAATCTTATTTCACTAACCACAGTACGGTGAGATCAATGTTTTTTGTGGTGTAAAAACAGCCAACACAGGATGGAGAACATGCGCTTGATTGCGTTCCAAGTCTTTTATGTCATTGCTTGATTGGAACACTTGATGGTTCTTCACTTTCGCTTCTAAGTGATCTCAATTTCTAAGAGACCTTGTGGAAAAGGTGATGTTGTCCTACACCTAGTTGAGTTAGATTTTCGGATTGGTCTTATTCTCTCAAAACTGCTTGTTTCTTCTCGTCTTACCCTTTTGCGGAGTGATTTGGGTGTGTTGCATCCTTTGGGTTTTTCTGAGGGGAAACTTGTTGTTGAAAAATTTCAGAAACTTTGTTTATTATATTTGTAAGATAATTCTTTAAGTCCAAGTCATTAAAATCAAATAAGTTACAGAGCTATCTTTATCATATTTATTCATTTGTTGTATAGCTTTAATCATGACTAGTTAAAATTATTTTGCTATACTTGAACTAAAATATGATATGGCAGAATATTTTGACTAGATTGATTATAAATAGTAATTTATTATGTTCATCTAAAAGGTTAGCTTGATTGTGAGTCTTATTTTAAATCTTAGCTATGAGGTTTGTATGTTTCATATTGCAATCTTTTATATTTACTCAATTTGGCTTGTTGTAAAAAAAAGATGAGAAAGAGAAAGTTGAAAAGATGTATGCTTCAAGCATGTCATGGTTAAACAAAAAGAAAAGGCACAAAAAGTGTGCCTTTTCTTTTGAAATATGCTTCAAGCATGCCACCATCTAAAAGAAGTAGGCTACAAGTGTGTTATCGTGAAAATAAGTATACTAAAAGCATGCCACATGCTTAAGAATTGAGTGTGAAACTTTCTTTTCGTAAATTTTGCTTTTCTTTCAAAAGTCAACTCAGTCAATAGATTTTGTTGTTTGTCAATGTATTCATCAAGGGGAAGATTGTTAGACCATGTGGATAGGTCGTGCATCAGTGATGATGAATAACTAACAATTGGGTTACATTGAAACTTGCGTTTGTGAAAGTTTCAGACGGTGCTCTTTTGCCAAACAGGAATTGGCAAATTTCGATCACGGTAGAACGACCACGGCAGAACGACCATGACAGGACGAGCATGGTAGAACGACCATGATATGTCGACCACGGCATGATGTCCATGGCAGGTCGAGCACGGCAAAATGACCTAGGATGATCTAACTTGTAGTGAACCGGTCGTTGGTCATAGCTACAATACATAGTCAATGGTCGTTGCTATAGTAACCGGTCAATAGTCGATAGCTACAGTACCTGATCGGTACTTGGTGATCGGTAGTCGGTGCTACGATGCTTGGTCAGTGATTGGTAGCTGTAGACTTTGTGATAGGTAGTTGTAGGCTTTGCGATCGGTTGTTGTAGACTTCGCGATCGGTAGTCATTGGCTTTGTGATTGGTTGCTGTAGCCTTTACGGTCGGTACTCGTAGGCTTCGAGTGCTTCAATTCTTACGATCTTCGAGTACCTTGAGTACTTGTGTGTGTTGGACTAGCGGTTTGACCGGCCTAGGCATAGCGGTCTGACTAGATTTATTGAGTGGTATAAGGTTGATTTCTGGAGAGCGTGGAAATTGAGATCGTGGATGATCTGGTTTATACTTATTGACGGTTAAGGGTGTGGTTTGCGTGTGTGGATTAATGTTGGTCAAGTTGGGAAGAACTTATACCAGGGAAAATATTTTTTGTTTTTTTGCATGTGTAGGTTAGGTGTGGAGACAATCGTGGTCGGTGATGAGGGGGACCGGGACTAGGAGGGGAAATCTGAGGTCTAAACGGTCGAGGATGTCAAGGTGGTCGGGTTCACACTAGTGCATGTGGAGATCAAATGTAGTTGGTGTGTGGAGAAGTTATATGAGGTACGGTCCTGGAATCTTCAACACATGATGAGTTGAAAGAGTTACAGAAGGAGTCCATAACTTGGAAGGTTTAGATATTATGAAAAACCTGTATTTGAAAGGGTTTTGGGTCCCTTGATTTTCGAAACGGATAGAATTTGGTGTCCGTATTTGATGAGGATACGGTTTGGGAGCATATAAAAGCGTGGAAAAAAGCTAAGCGTTAACACAAGGTTTTGGTGGAGCAGATTGAAGTGGTTTTAGTTTTGACTAGGCTTTTTGGGATGCTTGTGAGGGTACTTTGTAAATTTAAGAAAATCCAGCAATAAATGGCCCTGTTTGGATACGCTTAAAATCCGATTATGGTAGAATTAAGCGAGAATCCCACCCAAACGCTTTGATTATTTTTCGATTCTTTCAACCGCCGCGGTGGGAAAGATCGGCATTTGCACTGGGAATCCAAAATCCTGTACCGCGAGCCCAAGGGGTCATTTCTTCCACCGCGACGATTCTTCAGACTGCAGATTCTTCAGACCGCGACTTATCAGAAAATCCTGATCAAATTAAAATCGATTCTCAGATAAGCGTATCCAAACAGGGCCAACATCATCTTGAATTAATCTGGCTCTTGATTTGTTTGAAAAGTTGCTAGTGATTGTAGTTGGATTGAAGCTTACGATGACGAGCAAAAGTGTCGAATCGCTGTCAGGAAAACAGAGGAAATACGAGTGCTCGAAGGTATTGGTCACTCGAAGGCGCAAGTGATCGAGAGGTTCTACTCCCGGTCTTGAAGATTTCGAGTACGTACAAACCGGTAGAAAATCAAAACTGAGCGATCAAGCAAGGAGTCGAACACTGAGTGATCGATGGAGCAGTTGAGCACCGAGGGGTCGAAGCCTTCACCGAGCACCAAGAGATTCTAAAAAGTAGAGGCAATTATTCACCCATTTGATTGCAGTATTTGATCCTACACGAATGGATAATATTACAAATAAATTGCACAATGTAGTGCGTTGTATCGGAAAGCTCTACGAAAAATTTGGGAAGTTTTTGAGCTCATTCGCTATATCTAAAAATTTCTACGTGCAGTACATGTAAATAAATTCTTTAATTATGCTAATTTAAATAATTAACATGAACACTAATCACCTATCTACGATAGCCGTACGGTATCCATCTCTGTATCATACGGTAGGCCTTGGCCACACGGCTGCTGTGCAGCACCCCTTACGTATCGGCCTCGGGTGCCCCGCCGCACGGTCACAACGATATTTTTGTGCGTCCGACGTCATTAATGTAAATACGAGTCAAAAACGGTCAAAAGCGCCCAAAACTCGCAGATCGACGAGGCGTTGCCCTGGCGTGGTGTCAAGTCAAACGCGATCCATCAGATAGATCATCAGTAGATGCATGCATGAAGAACTGCAGATGCAAGCGTGTTAAAGCTAACATGTAGCAAGTGCAGAAATATCTTAGAACTGCTTAGTGTCTGTTCCTTTTCAATCTTAGCACTCGGAAATCTCTGACGATGGATCACGTCCAGAGCATTTTAAAAAGAGGTCACACAAATGGATTGATCATCCCATCTCTTTGTTCATTTTGGCCTCAAGTTGATTAGTCTTAATTTTAATTGTAGAATTCTCCCAGGAAATTCGAGTGTACGCAACGGCTGTTCTTTTCAACTTTTTGAGATGGTTTATTTTCTAATAAATAAACAGTACAGCTATTCTATTACTTTTTGAGATGGTTTATTGAGACAATTTTTTGAAGTGGCTTAATGATATTCAGTTTGTTTGTATAAGCCCTCCCACTAGAGCTAAAAATCAACTGTAGTCATAAACCATCAACCGTAGCCTAAAAAAACTCACCTTTTAGATCTCATATGCTGCAAGTGAATGCTTTCTTTTCTGCATAATTCACAAATAATCGTCGGGTTCCAAGGACTAAATTTGTAAGAAAACCATCGTCTCTCCTGTGTCCTTAGCATTTCATAACAGCCAAATTACATGTTTTTACACATACTACATCGACACTATTACTGTGCTGCCTGTGCAAATAGAGACAAAGCCGGATTTGGCATTGTTGCGCACGGTATTTACAAAACTAGCCATATGTATATCGTATTTACAAAAATAGCACTTCTGCCATCCGGTGGGCGGGCGGCTGCGCCAACGAGGCGACACGTGGCACCTGCCGCCCCATGAGCAGACGACAAGCGCCTATCGCCCGCCTACCAGATGACAGGCACTTGTTGCCCGCCCACGGGACGGCAGATGATTAAGAAGCCGGCTAATAGGCTGGCTTAATCACTGCTTAAATTGATAATTTTATATCATATTTGTTTAAATTTTTAAATATAGCAAATGAAGTCAAACAATTATGAAATTTTATGCCCAGATTCCTAGCACAACATACTTTATTTGAGCTTATTTGATATATTTAAACATTCAAACAAACACTAACAAAAAAATTAGGACAGATAACTAAACCCGCTAATTAGTCAGCTTAATTACCTATCCTAATTTTTTAGTGTTTTATTTGAATTTCTAAATATATCAAATAAGCTTAAAAAATTATGAAAATTTATATACAACCTTCCAACACAACGTATTTGCCAGTGTAACTTTTGAGTAATTTTATCCTTTGTCAATGTTGCTAAAAAATTTATATAATTTTAATACTTTTATGAGTTTTTACATATAGCAAATGAGCTCCAAAAATTACAAAATTTTAGATAAAGTCTTACAACATAGTCATATTTATTGTGTAATTTAAAAAATTTATGTAGTCCGAATTTTTCATATTTATTCAAGTTAATTTAATCATGAATTTATGAGTAAATTAACCCAATAAACGTGGCCAATTCGGATCACATAAAAGTTTTAAAAAAATTACGCAATAACTATAACTGCGTCGGAAGGCTTCACATAAAATTTTGTAAATTTTAAAGCTTATTTTCTATATGTGATAACTCGTACAAATATCATAATTTTATGAATTATTGAGCAACATTCACAATGGATAAAATTACCCAAAAATTACACTGTGAGGTACGTTATGTCGGAAGGTTGTACATAAATTTTTTTAATTTTTGAGCTTATTTGATATATTTAAAAATTCAAATAAACACTATACACAAAAAAATTAGGGCAGATAATTATGCCGACTAATCAGCCGACTTAATCGCTTGTTGCCCCCTCACCAGACGGCAGGCTGCCTGCCGGCGGCGGCCTCACCACGTGTCACCTCGTCGGCGCTGTTGCCCGCCCACCGAACGATAGAAGTGCTATTTTTGTAAATACGATATGTATACAGCTAGTTTTATAAATACCATTTGTAATAGTGCTAAATTCGACTTTGTCTCGAGCAAATGAGCACCTGTACAGCTTTGCTACGTAATTTCTACTAACATGTGCCCATGATTCCAACACAAAAAGCAAAAGATGGAGTCACACACACATCCATGATAGGAGTCGATACATCATCATTCTAGCACAAAAGCTAAAGTGTGTAGTTTGATGATTGAAGAGCCATGCATGATTGTGACACCATATATATCGTAGAGCCTACATGATGTTACTTTTGGAATTATTAGCCATTACAAATATATGTAGGCCAGGTTTAATTAATTGATTTTCTTTTCTCCCTCTTGTTTTTTGCTTTTGCAATGTAGAAGCAGCAAGAGACAGGGCATGGTGGGTGAAATGGGTGAATGATGGTTCAGGACACAGCTGGGCAGGCAGTACAGTCCCTACATAATTTGCTGTTCTATCAGTCAGCTCAACTAGTTTATCTGGATTTGCTTGAGGCAGGCATGCAACAGGGAGGGGCCTGTTTCGCATGCATGCAAAAAAGCATGTTGATGCTCAGTTGGATTGAACCTTTGCTATCATCATGACTCCCTCTCTCTTCCTCTCCCTGTATGGGAAAATTTAACTTTTTGCCACTTTTAATATTGCCATCTACTCAAATGTCATCCTCTATATTGCAATTAATATTTTGCCACTCTCAACCTCGTGGCGCCTAGTCACCGCCATGTCACGCCCGCGCGCCGCCAGCCTCCCGCGCCGCGCGCTGCACCTCCGTCCCTGCGCAGCGCGGCGCGGGAGGCGGCGGCGCAGCGCGGCCCGGGAGGCGCGGGAGGCTGGGCGGCGGCGCGGGAGCGGCGGCGCGCGGAGGCGCGGGCGTGACATGGCGGTGACTAGGCGCCACGTAGGCTGGAGAGTGGCAAAATATTAATTGCAATGTAGAGGATGGCATTTGAGTAGATGACAATGTTAAAAGTGGCAAAAAGTTAAATTTCCAGTTGGATTGATCTCTCTCTCGTGAGAGGAAACCACTGTAAATACTTTTTAGACAAATAAATTTTGAAAAAAGAGAAGGCTAGTTGAACATCACCCATTGGTAATCCACTGCCCTAATTGATGTAGCACAATTCTAAGTACTGGGCCTGTTCTTTTCCTCAGAAATTGGCGATTTTTGACTTTTGCTACAATACCTAACTTTCAAACGGAGTATTTTCTCAAAACGGGATCTACAAGTTAAACGATATGCACATTAAAAGCCCAACATCTGTACCAGCAAAAATCGCAAGTGAGTATCTCTCTCCGTAATATGTACCGTAAACAGCCAAAATTCAAAAATTTCAGCCAAAAGCCATAAGCCGCAGCCGCAGCCAAACAGACCCACTATCGGAACAAAATTAATATGCTTATTAATTTTTTTATTGTGGGTATGTTAGAGTTGTTCCAAAAAATTTTCATGCAAGCCTTTTCCTATTATACTGTTTATGTTTAACTCCACGTTAAATTTATGCTACTATCGTGCAATTCAACTTGAAAACATAAAAAAAAGTATCTGTGGAGATGTGAACAAAACTAAAATACTCCATAGTATTTGCAAATTTCAATAAGTCTATAATATTGTAAATAAACTACATATCTGTTTCGCCTAACTTCATCTTTAACCTTGGACATGCATGACAAATTCAGGACCAAACAGGCTTATTGTTTTCAAGTTAATTCAATAAACTGAAGCTCTGCATCCATGCTAAATTAAACCCCATATGAATTGATTTTGGTAAAGTTAGATAATTTTATATTTGCTAGTAACAGTATATAAACCGGCCTATCGGAGAAAAATTGTACCAAAGCTAAATATGATCAAACAATGAGCATATAGCACACAAACCGTCAAAGGAATCACTGAAGGGTGAACATATATAGTCTCCGTTTAGAGCGTAGAAATTTTACAAAAATTATATAAAATTTTTATAATAAACAGTTCAACTTTCGTAAGAATCTAGAAAAAAAATTATCTTGTACCATGTACTCATGGGACCTCTAACGATTTTTTTTCCATTCATGCAAGGAGAGGGAAAGAACACTAGACAACCATGCAAGTTGACCAATCTTTTGCTGCTCCAAGTGGCTGCCAATCAGGCAATCACCCACTGACCCACCCAATGTTGGTACGGGTGGAGAACCCAATCCACCTGAAAAGGGCGGGGAAGAGCCGAGGAGAGGAGGAAGCAGCGGCAGCAGAACAAAGCCAGGCGCGCGTTTCATCCGTCTTTTGTGTGTGTAACTGCGTCTGGTTATGGGCAGCAGGATAATTGTCTCTCTGACACTGCACATTCTCGCAGACACGAAAAAGATCTCTCATGGTAGTATCTGCTTCCTTCCTGAGGTGTGTGTTATGATCACACTCAAAACACATGTTTTTTTCTTGAGCTGAAACTTCTCTATTTTCAAAATGATGTACAGTTGTTTCTAGCAGATATCATCCTATATTACACAAGCTGTACTGTAGTACGGTGAAACCATCGACCACACTTCTCTTTCTGTATATAAAATTGTGCTTTCATATTTTCATGCTCAAACAAAATTATATAAGGAACATAGGATGCTGAGACTTGATGTATGCTGATTTGCATCGACTAAATAATAACCTACTCCACATGTACTCAACATTATCAATCCTTCCTAGCTTCTTTCAGTGAGCTCCAGGGGCGAAGCCAGCATGTAAGTATTGGGGTCCAGTGACCCCAATGAAATTTAGCAAATTCTATAAAAAATTACTGTTTATTACTGTTCATCAGTGGAGGGGACACCATCGTGCAATGAAGGTGACCCCAATGCTTTTATCGTCTGGCTTCGCCCCTGGTGAGCTCTGAGGCACTCAGAAGGTACTAACAACCTAATAATCGATGTCCAATAACCTCACCTCTTTAACCTAAAGCATCAGTACGGTAAATCAATCAGCACCGAAAAGAAGGAAAAGGAGAGGCAGTGATCAAAAGGAGAAGACACCAGCCCCCTTTACGAGGAAAAGATCATGGGCTTGTTTTTTTTGGCTACGATTTGTTTTTTGGCTATGATTTTTAACTATAATTTATTAATTTAATAAATAGTGATCGGTGAAAAAAAAATTAAAAGATAAAAACCACTGAAAAGCAAAAAAATAAGACGCATGTCAATTGCAAAGCTTAGGCTTGGGTCCCAGAGTAACCAACCATACTTATCTACTTATTTTCAGTGCCTCATTTGGGTTTTTAAGCTCAAGCTTCTGACTTTTTTGCAATAAAGCTGGTTTTTTTACACTGTAATTGCTATTAGCTTTTTTAGTATAATTAAATATAAAAAATTAAAAAGATTATATTATCATAAACAATACAAAGAAATAAAAGAAAAAAGAAAATACAAAAAGCCAAAAGCTAGAAAAATGAAATTAAAAAACTAAAAGCCAAAAGTCAGAAGGGTCCTGAATATATTTGCGGACAATTCAACAACAAACCAACTTCACGTACACACATCTCCTTCGAACTTTCATGATGCTCAGAGTGCCGATAGTTTATGGTTTTTTTTACTATAGCTAACTTATTTTTTATTATAACTGTTGATAATTTATTTATTGTAATTAAATTTAAAAAATTCAAAAAATAAAAAACAGGTTAACTGTCATAGGAAGGAATAACAAATCCAATAAAGCTAAAAAAAAATAAAAAACAGTAAATTAAGGGCCTGTTTGGTTCATGACCAGAAGTTACCTAGCCACAAGTTAGGCGTGCCACAGTTTTTAGGTACCTGTTTGGTTCACTGACGCAACTGTGGCATGCCGCACTTTCTTAGCACCCGGCCCCACACGTTATAGACTCAGTTTCTTGCCAAACTTTACCACAAGTGTGGCTTCGATTTTGTTAGCCACACTTTCTATGGCAGCCACACATTGCCTAAGCTTAGGTATGGCAAACTTAGACATGACAAACTTAGGCATCAACTAAATAGACCCTAAAAACCACAAGGTAAAACTGAAACGAGCGGCCGTACCGCCTATATGAGATGCCGCATACTTGATTACTACTAGTATCCCAGTAGACCAGTACTCTGTCATCCTATGGAAGGAACTTCACCAGAGAAAGATGTTTCAAGAGAGAGAGAGAGAGGTGTGACTGTGGTGAAAGTGAAATGGTGATGACTGATGGGCATTCATGCGCAAAGATCAATGCATGACACTGTTGGTCCTAGAGAAATCCATTGTAACTAGCGTAGCGGTAGCAATATTTTTCTACACTCTCCTTTAGCTTTTTGTGCATGCCCTGAGCTTTGATTTGGCTGCTTTAAAGGCATCGTTTAGACTGTTGGATTCTAATGCTGCCAGGAAGATACAGGGAGGTGCCGCCTGCCTGCCAGGCCTCACTGTTTGCCTCAGCTCAGCTACAGCACTGACTGGGTTGAGACCTTTGGACACTTGCAAGAAACGTCAAGGCACACTGATATACTAGTAGTACAATACAGCACTAGTTTGCAATGGAAATAATAAAATGTATAGGGAATGGGTCATGGGTGTGTGTCTCTTGTGTCATCTTGTGTGTGTCTTTCCTGTGTGGTTTCAGTGGGCAAGAATGGAGGCACGCCGGCAAGGCAAGGCGATGCTTGAGTCTCTCATGTGTTGCTCGTCCCATGTGTTGTCCAAACAAACAGGACAGGAGTGGGCGAGTTTGTCTGATTTTCTTTGGGTTGTAGGCTTGTCTGCTTGGAAATGTTTGCATGGTATTCCCTGCCCTCCATCCTATCCTAACAAGGTGTTGAACAGAACTGCATTTAGCAGTACAGACAACACTGCATCATCAGCACAAGGAAGTGTTGCACCAACTTTTAGCAGTGTAGACAACATTGCATTATCGTGTTGAACAATGCAATTATTCAGAGTCATGGGGTGTGGTACATGTTAAAATCCCTCTCATTTTGCAAAAGAAAAAAAAAGAGGCCAGAGATGCAGAATCCTATGTGGGAGGAACAGCCGAACAGCATCTAGAGTGAAATCGTCAAAGCTTATTGAATGCGCCTGGCACTTTCAAGAGGAAGGAACATGCAAAACTGTGGTGCTTGCCCTCAATCAGGCAAGGAATCTTGGACCCGAGGAACCCCGACTGAGCTGACAAGTTTGAGCGGTTCAGATTCAGTAGAATCTGACTCCTTTTTCAGGTTGTGTTTATTCTTATGGCTTTCATCAATATATAAATAAGATGGTTTTTTATCGACTTTTTGATAGATTTGTCAAAGTAGTTTATTAATTTATTAGTATTTAATTTGTTTATACAAATATTCACACTAAGGCTAATAATTATCAGCTGCAGCAATATGCTATCAGTATAACCATGTTCTTTTCTGCTGCGGCTTATGGCTTTTAGCTGAAATTTTTGAATTTTGGCTGTTTACAGTACAGATTACGGAGAGACAGATACTCATTTGCGATTTTGGTTGGTACAGATGTTGGGCTTTTTACGTGTAGATCATTTAACTTGTAGATACCGTCTTGAGAAAATACTCCGTTTGAAAGTTAGCTACTGTAGCAGAAGCCAAAAGCCGATTTGAAAAGCCAGTCCAAGACCATAGAGTACAGAATAATATGATGTACTAAGGGCCTGTTTGGTTGGTGAGAAGCCGTCCAGCTTCTCGCAGCCGCTACAGTACCTAACTTTTAAATGGAGTATTTTCTCAAGACGGGGTCTATAAGTTAAACGTAGTACACGTTAAAAGCCTAACATCTGTACCAGTCAAAATCGCAAGTGAGTATCGATCTCTCCGTAATCTGTACCGTAAACAGCCAAAATTCAAATATTTCAGTCAAAAGCCATAAGTCGTAGCTAAAAAGAACAGGCGCTAAGTAGGAGTTGTACATTTGTGTTGACTGTTGAACACAAGCATTTCAATATCCTTCAGATGTTGTACAAGAGTTGGGCCACATCTTAAATTGGCAAGGCCTTAGCTAAGCAATTGTAGTCGAGGCCCATGGAACTTCGGCCCTCCAATCCGCAGAAGCGCTGGTCACACGAGTCAATTATAGGCCCCTTTTCTTTTGTTTTCCATCTATTTTTATCTTTTGTCTTTAAGATTCTCTCAGCAAAACTAATAAATTATAGTTAAAATTTATAAATCACAACGTAAAAGAACAAGCCAATAAACTTTTGAAACGTTAGCTTCAAAGTTGAAACAAATCCTAGGTACAGCAATTAATATAAAACGCTAGGTGCGTAATTCAGTGAAGACTTGTCTTCAGTCAGTATGTTGCTTTAGTCGTAGCTCGTAAGGTACCACTCATCCATTTCTCCTTTAATAATGTAGGATCAAATAGATAACAAAGAAGGGTGAATAGTATCTTAAAAAAAATTTCAAGTATTCATTTATTCTTTTTCTCCAATAGTAACAAAACTATAAAGATTAAGGTAGGAATCTCACTTAAAAACCAAAGAAACAGAGTCGAACACAACAAGTTAGCAGAAAAAACAACGTGGTCGAAATTAGACTACCAGTGGAAGTTTAACGTGGTCGGGAATCAACTATCGGACGGAATTTACCGTGGTCGGAGATCGACTGCCAGTCGAATCCCAACGTAGTCGGAAATAGACTATCAGACAGGGATCACCATGGTTGGAGATCGACTACTAGTCGGATTCCAACGTAGTCAGAAATAGACTATCGGATAGGGATCACCATGGTCGGAGATCGACTGCTAGTCAGATCAATCGGATTTCGACTCCCAATCAGCATTCAACATGGTTGGAATTCAACCGCCTGTCAGGATCACAGAGCTGAGAATGACCAGATTAGAAAACACCGTGGTTGGATTTCAACTATAGTGGTCGAAGACCAGAGAGCGGTCAAAAACCAACGCAGTCGAAAACCAACATGGTCGAAGGCACTGTGGCCGGAACCAATATGGTCGAAGCCACTATAGTTGAAACCAATGTGGTCGTAGCCAACATGATCATAACCAACATGGTCGGAACCAACGTGTCGAAACCGATGTTGTTGAAGGCCAATGTTATCGAAGACCGACGTGGACGATGACCAACGTGCGGTCGAGAGACTGATGTGATCATAACCTATATGGTTGAAGACCAATATGTGCGGTCAAACAACCAACATGGTCGAGGACCTGAGAAAGGTCACAACCCAAGTGTTTGAAGCAAGTCGAAATCTGACTGGTGAGATCACTGACCAGTGAGTGGTCGATCTGTAAGCAGTCAAAACCGAAGTAGTCACAACAAGTTGAACCTCGACCAGTGTGGTTGACGACCACTGAATGGTTAAAAACCAAAGTGGTCGGAGAGCAGAGACTCTGATACTACCGCTACAAAGTTTGCGGCACTACCATTTTCCCAAAAGAATAGAGTTGTCACGAGAACCAAAATTGACAGAACTTTCGATCGACTAAAAGAATTAGAAGAGGCACACGACCACACGATCTAAGACTATTGAGCGATCGAAAGCAGATACGATCGTAAACGATTAGAAATATTAGAGGAGGCACATGACCACTAAATCTAAAATCATTGAGTGGTCAAAATCAAATGCAATGCGATTTGAAACTTGACCGTGGTCGAAACCAGATGCGGTCGAAAATGATTCAGAAGAATAGAGCAATCGCACGACCACAAGATCTAAAATCCACATATCTTTTTATTAAAAGATCAAATGACCATGAAACATTGTACGCAAATTGCTTAAGGTTTCAAGAGGCTATTTCAATCTTCAATCAAAAAACCATGACTAAGATGAGACCTTTTTGCAATTTGAGTAAGGACACATGAATTGAGATCTAAAACCAAAATTATTGATCAAAACTTGCTCATGGGTTAAAGATAGACAAGATGCCTTTGATTACATTCCCACATATCACAGCGAGTCAGAGCATCAATGAAATCAAGCCAAAAACATTCAGATCAAGAAATCACTCGACGTGACTAAAATCAAGTAAATACAGAATTTTTTTGATAAACTTGCTGTTGAAGTGCCTAAATGATTGGAGGTCAATCTCAAGAGATTATCTCCATTTTGTCCATATCCTTGACACAGCAAGATCAAGAGAGGAGTAGAAGAGAGATCAACCCAATCAAAACAAGAACAACAGAACAAGATCAGGAAGGGGTTGAGAGAAGAAAAACCAACTTAAAACCAAAGCAGAATCAATCAGTCAAAAAATACACAAAAAGTAGATCAAAGATTGATGTATTGCTCACTTAAGATGATTGGTTTTATAGCCACTCCAATCAGGAGGATAGAGCTCTAAAGTTGAGCACACACCCACTCTCTAACCTAACTCCCATGTGTGGGAGGAGCTAGCACCAAAAGTCCTAGTCAATCTTCTCAAACCCTAACTCTTGCCTCCCCTCCTCTTATAGGGTCACAACCTGAACCAAAATCTAATGGATCCACCCATTAGGCCAAAACAGGGATAACCCATTAACTCCACCATACACCGGATTTTACTCTTACGCACGCTTCTCAAAACGGCTTACAACTATTAACCTATTAGTGAATTAACACTTAATCCACTTCACATTTTGAGCACAGGCAAGACCTAAACCACTTAGGACAACACCGCGGTTTCACACACCGCCACTTTTCCCTGTATTGGGCAATTTACAAAAATGCCCCTCTATCGCCTTCCTCGAAGCTTCCCACTTCCTTTGCCTCAAAGCATCGCCCATGCTTCGCCATCTTCCATGTAGCCTCAATGACTTGTCGTTAAGCCTCTCACGCATCCGGATCCCACCGAACCGTCATTGCTTGCAAGCAACCCAAGTTACTTGGCGCACCACGTGCTTCTCCTCGCGTATAACGGCACCCAGCAAGCGACCTAAGTCCCTTGGCGCACCACGTGCTTCTCCTCGCATATGACGGCACCTGGCATCCTCGACCGCACAGGACCTCGGCGCCTTCCTGTGCCTAGTTCCGGTCCACCTTGCCATTGCTCATCATGTCAACCGTCGATAGCTCCTGCTCCGGTTTCTCGTTGTCCCGGCTTGCAACCACCCCGCAAACCTCGGTCATCTTCTTCGTCTCCCTGACCGTTCTAGACCTCAGCACCACCTTGTACGTAGTTCCGGCCCTCCTACGCCTCACCATGACCTAGCTCCGAAGTCCTGCAAACAACACCAACAAGCAAACCGTCACGTAACACTGCACAATACACAAAAATCATCAATTTGTGCAATTTATCATATAATGTACGGTGCAAAAAGTATGCACCCAAATTACCGATTCTAATCCTAGAACCAAGCAATAAACCCATGTGCACGTTAGCAACAACACCAAGGTCAAACCATGACCAGAACTCAAGAATTCCAGAGAACAACCTCAGACCACCAAGATAAACCAGTCTGATCACTAGCTGATCTGACACGAGTACTCGGATGTTCAAGAAATGAGGCACTCGAAGCCAACGAGTACCTACTAGAAGCCTGCGACTATCACAACCGATTGCTACGACCATCGATCACACAGGCTATGACTACCGATTGTCACAACTTACGACTACTGAACACCACGGCTTACGACTACCGATTATGACCAGGCAGTAAACTATGATGATCGACCATCTATGTTCATTCAGGCACTGAAGTTTTCGACTACCTCGTGGTTGTTCTGCCGATCTTGCACAAATGTCGATCAGACCTGCGATCGGACCGATCAACACACTGCCGATTGAGCCGACCAATTACAAAGTCGTAAACAACGAATACCCCAGTAGTCGTAAGCCGGACTAACTCATAAACAAAAAAGCGATTTTTTGCAAACTCCTCAAAAACCAAACTCACCCTCCGCAGATACTTTAATCTAAAAGTTAATTACTCATCACAACCATAGGGTGACCTCCATATGGTCTTACAAATAACCGACATCTGCTTTGCACTGTTACCCCTGCCGAATGATTTGAGATCCGAGCCCTCACGGCACGCATTACCCCGTTCCAAACATCAATAGCTTTTAGTTTTTAGAAGACTAAATTCATTTAGAATATATTAGCTTTTTAACGTGATTTTTTTCCTCTTTTTCTTTGTATTATCTGTAAAGATATAACGATGTTTTTTATGTTTTAATTAAATATCTTAAAAAACTAATAGCCGTTATAGTATCGATTTCAGCCAAAAAACCACGGTACTTTAAGATAGGACATAACTCCCATCAAATTTCTTTTCCACAAACATGTTCCATCTCGAAGATTCGCGACCAAATGCAGTGGCTAAGTTGGAGAAGCAAACTAAGGAAAAGAACAGAATCAGGGAGCCCGGACACGGACATTTTTGGTAGCGGCAACACAGGTGTTTCCTTTGTTGTGCAAGCAAAATGCAACCAATGACAGGCTTAGGCTATCTAAGCCTTCCAAGCTCCAACTAAAGTCTGCTAATTGAAGATCCCAAGCAACTGGAGTACTATCAATCATCATTGTCGATGACTAGAACAAATTGTCCAATAGCATGAGTACCTATTACTCTCTCGTTGTATTTATTTTTCCCGATTGTCCTTAATTTCTCTCGACCCTTGTCGTCCTCGCGGCACATGTTGACTGCTTTTCCGTTTTAACCGGGGAAACGAAGAAGAAGAGGGCTGAATTTAAATCACTGTGCAGATATATTCTGATTTTTTTAGCGGAAGACATATCCTGAATTCAAACACATCTGGTGCAACAATATTAGCTTGTGACATAAGGCTTTTCATTTGCGTCGGTTCAAAGGTAACTGGAAGCTACCTTTGTAACTAGATTGCTGAGATTTGCATTAGTATTGTATGAACAAGCTAATAGCTTTTCGGCTAACCACGGTACATTAGCCATGCATGTATGATCTGATATTTTTTTTCAGCATCTCTGGAGCGATTGAGAATTATTGCATGCTCGGTACCTTAAAGGCTTAAACCGCCAGAAGTAACACGCCTCATCCTAGCTACACACAGCATTTTCAACAATTAATACCCTCTCAAATAGTCGACCTGCCAACCTGAATCTCCGCAGGAGGAGGTGGTGTTGCTGTCGTCTTCCAATCTGAGCACACCAGATTTCCTCTCACGTCTCCTAGAAGCAAAATAATTAAACACTCCAATCATACATCCCATATGTGTCCAATGCGTTTTCGTATGGGGTTGCACTGCCCTCAACTATATGAGCGCATTAATTAACAATCGTAGATTGCCGGCGTCAAGGCATAGGCTCTGTTTTTGTTCTGCTCTTAGCTTCTATTTTTAGCTTCTCCAAAAATCAAAAAAGATAAATGTCGAAATAGCACAGTCTCTTAAAACGAACTCTCTAAATAACTTCCCAGACACAAAACTGTATACGTCATCTAGATCAACGTCTTTGCTGTCCGCTACTATATCGAAAAGTATAGATAAAAATCATCAGCTATAGATAAAAGTCATCAACCGTAATTAAGAAAACGGGAGATTGGATCATATACCCTCCCTTTAGTTGGGAAATTGAGGATTTACCCTCCACATCTCACTGACACGTGGGGTTATCATAAGTCACTGACACGTGGGACAGGAGGGTAAATCCTCAATTCCAATCTAAATGGAGGGTATATGATCAATTTTTTCCTTATAAATACCCCTACACACATGAGCAACCTCTTGCAACAATCAAGAATTGTACACACATAAACCTGGAAGGTAGTTAGCAGCTGCCTACCATGGGCTCCTTGGGTTCTAGTGTGGTGAGCCTGCAGCCCAAGGCAACCAGCAAGCCTGTGGCTGCAGCTGGTCACGGGCAGCAGATCAAGGACAAGTGTGGCGGCGGCGGCGGCGGCAGCTATGGCGGCTTCCAGATGCCGCTGCACTACCCACGGTACAAGAAGGCGGACTACGAGACGATGCCGGAGTGGCGCGTCGACTGCCTGCTCCGGGAGTACGGCCTCCCCATCGCCGGCGACGTCGAGGCCAAGAGGAGGTTCGCCATGGGGGCATTCCTCTGGCCTGACCAGTACTAGCTACCTTTCCTCTCAGTCTCCGATGCCCTGACCGTTGCAGTTCACCTCGCATGGATTACTATACATATGGATGTGTGTTCTCCCTCGAGTTTTCCACTTAAATTCACCCGGTTAAATTAGAATCGAGCCATCCATTTTGCATCCAATGCCAAGGTTCTTAAATAAAATATTATGTCGAAGTGTATGCTTGGATCCAGAGCATTGATTTCTAAACAGACAGTTGATGATAGGCAGGGTGGATTTAATGGGAAACCGATGGGATCCTGTATGGATCTACCGATCATACGATGATGCACAATGTTGTTATCTACATATCTATGTCTAGTAGTGTTTGTGCCATGTAAGTAGAACTAGTAACAGGCTGATCCGTATGTTGTAATATGATTATTATTTGCTTCCTGTATTCAGCTATGTGAAAGCCGGTGTCGTTGTAGTAAAGTTTGTGAATTGTGAGTTCTGATTGTCATTACATTTGTATATGTATTAATATGAAAAGGTTTTATGTACACGGGAAAAGAAAATAGCGTATTCCAATTAGCGATATTCCGTGTGACATTCTCAAATACTTTGACATTCCTTTGTTCCAAATGTGCCATGCTACAATAATAAAGCTTTCCATGTAAAACAAATAATTGAAGAATAAGTGATGAAGTGTTTTCTCCACTCTATCTTGACATAGAACACAATATAGATCATCCTCAATATGCTAATGCCTTCTACACGGTATATCTTTTGTATTTAGTCTGTCCATTAGAAGTAACCATGCAAATACCTTGAGTTTAATAACACATTTGCTTTTCCAAATCCATTTGAGAGATCGTGGGAGAATTAGAGCGTTGAAACAAAACTTAATTGTAGTGTATTGTTGAGATAAATATTGTGCTGAGCCTCATATGTAGGTCCAACTATCTGGACAATTATTAATTGGCAGAAATCGCTTGATGTCTTGTATGAACACATTATATTCTTCAAAAGCTTCAACAGATAATGGTAAATTGAATAGCTCTGTTATAACTGGGTTTTGAAGTAGACCAGCCACTGATATTTGCTGATTTTCAGCCAAAGTGGAGCTCTGGATATTTTGACGGTAGAAGTTGGAATTCCAGAAATCCAGCCAAAATAGAACTAATGTACGAACAGCAATCGTTGCCATAGCAATTCCTCTATAAACTGTAATGCTTTTCATCACATCTCGCCAGCAGAAAGATCCTTGGCTTCTTGTATTGTGAGGTATATTATTGGCATAATACTTGTCCGAAATCAACTTCACCTAAGGAATATCACGATGACTATAGAACTTCTGCAAATTCTTCATTAGGAGATCATTTTGTGTTTGCAAGTTAATGACTCGAAGACCTCATTTTTTTGGTTTACATACTAGGTCCCAAGCGGCTAAATTTCCACCTTTTTTGTTTAGGTCCGAACCCCTCCAAATGCAGTGCTTTCTAGCCATCAGTATTATTAATGATCGTCACTAGAATCTTGAGAGAGCACATGTACAAGGTTGGAAGGTAAGATAGTACCGAGCTAATCATTGTAAGTCGACCACCTACCATAAGAAAGATAAGCCACACAACTGGATAGTCTTCTCTCTATTCGATCAACCAGTGGTGAAAAATCATGCACTCTTGGCCTTGTTGTTCCCAGTAGTAAGCCCAAATAAGTGAAAGGAAGAGTACCAACTTAGCATCCAAAGGTGTTTGCTAGAATAGACATTTTGTCTTCATTGACATTAATAGGTACCATGCAGAGGCACCGCCCGGTGAGCCTGGGCGGCCACTCGGGCTCACCGGTGACGAGCAGTGGGGGACTCGACCATTCTAGCTGGCGCTGGCGTAGCTATAAAGGCGAGTCCCTGTTGTAAAATTTGCAGTTTTAGCAACTTTCAGTTTTAATTTTAATAGTAATTAGATTGAATAAAACACAATTCAGCCAGCATTTAATTGATACAATAAACATATAAACATGTAGATCTTCCATGTCAATTAACCCAACAGTATGCTCACATAAAGAGACAACAAAACAAATAAAATCAACATAGTGCTCATATTTATTTTTTTGCTCTCAGTTGCAAAGTTACATAAGATGAAATCTTAGCCTTCTCAATACTTGTCTATACTCTTCACAAATTTGATATGACAAACAACGTTTAAACTTTGAGCTCTAAAATGCTTTAATAAACTATCAAGAGATCTTTTATATCCACAATGATAACAATTTATGTACTTTTGGCTAACAGAAGACCATCAAACAAAGAGAGATGGTTCGGTCCCTACGGAGGTGCTAACACCTCCCACACATTTGGCAGTCCAATTGTTAGGGTTAGTTATGAGAAAAGGGTAACACCCACGTGGACATTTGAACTAGCTAGTTGGTTAATGAGGCTCCAGCCACCAAAGCCTGGTGTTCAAACAGACAACTGATACTGAATCATTATAGTACATAACTTCTTTTACACTACACTATAGAACTGGTTGGTGACGTATTGCATAGAGTTATTTTATTTTAAGGAAATATATAATTTATTTATTGAAAATTTTGAAACAATTTTGGACAAAACTAGTTTAGTTCCAAGAAATAACAATTGAACCGTGGATCTACATTGTACAACAAATAAATTGAGTTGGACTTGGTGGGATTGATTGCATATGAAAATAAATACTACTAGTACATAGTGTAATTTTGCCCTCTATTACATATAGGCTCATAAAATCCTATTGACGGGTATGTAATATTTATTATATCATGTATTATATATTTTACCTATTCTAATTAGAACCTAGTATACAATGTAACTGTTTTAAGAAAGAATATTCCCAAAGGATACTGGATACTCCACATGGACTACGGAAGGCTTCCCTTTACCAAAGTAGGGAAGTGCATTCTAAAATAGCCTGCCTCTTACTATTAGTTCTTTTCTTTCAATTTGATATAACAGTTTGTGATCGCAGTCCAGCTACCAACATACAACTAACTTGGACTACAACCATAAACCCACTTGAAAACTTGCAAGTTAGACCGGGTTGCAACACTCAACTAACGATTCAATAACTAGACAACCACAAAACCCTGTTCCCTAATTTGCATAAATGAGTACAAAATTCTTAGCACAACCCAACAAATGGCTGTAACCACAAGGGTCAATCACTACTTAGTATTTAGCAATCTAAAGTTGATCAGAACTTGCCAATTCCTACAAAAAGAGAACAGAAGAACCGACAAATCTTGTCTTCATATCAACACAAAAGCAGCCATCAAAGCCTCAGATTCGCAAGGAAGTGCAAAATCTTTAAGATCCAACTAACTGTACAAGCTCCTCAGTCTATAAAGACATGGAGACTGGCAGTAGTCTAGCCTAGTTAGTTAGCCACCATTTTGCACAAAGTTCCAGTCTTAAGCAGAAAAACAAAAGCATCCACTTGAATCATATTCATCAAAAAATCACTCAATAGACCCTCTTGAATGGAACACATCAGAAATGTTTAGCAGAAAGAACAGTCCATCTCATCCTAAGTCCTAACCTATTTTTGATGAACTCGTCTGAAGAGATATGAGTGACGTCTCTGGCGACAAAAGTGGCGACGCTGCTGGCGATCCGCCGGAGGACGACGCCGAGGGGGACGTCTCTGGCGACAAAAGTGGCGACGCTGCTGGCGATCCGCCGGATGACGACGCCGGCGTTGAGGGGGGAGATCGTTGGCTCTGTCGATCATGTTTTCGTCGTGGATTCATTTTCAAGTGCAGAGACAAGTATTGACGATCCAAGTACATCCTCTTCTCTGCAGGTTTGTTTTCGTCGCCCGATTAATTGCCGGGTGGTTAATCATATTTTAGTCGATCAATCGGTGGCGCATCGGAAGATTTCTTCGTGCGTTTTTCCGCGCCGTGGATGTGTTGTTCGTCCATGGAAGGGTCCTTTACCGAAATCTAAATTTTCTCCTAAACTCACGCTAGCTGCGTTCTTGCCCGCGGATTTTGCGTCAAAGTCCGACTGGGGGGAGACGGGCCGGACCGAGTCAGTTTTGCGAGCTCATCTGTTTGAGCGGGCTGTTGGGGCCAACCTGCAGGCGGTCGGACTTGTCGAACGGGCCCGGTTATACGCCTCGGCTAGGGTTTACAGACCTCGTATTGGTCCCCGGCCGGTCGTTCCAGGTTGCGGTCGTGTGTGTGTTCCGTATCTTTCTCCGCGGTTTCCCGGTCCCTCCGGTGCTCGGCCTTCCTACGCGGAGATGGCTTCCCGTCCGCCAGTGAATCGAGCGCCGACGCGGAATCATGTGCCGCCGCCTCGAGGTCGTGGCCTTCCGCCTCGCGGAAACGGCGCGTTTCCGCGCGCTCCTCCTCCTCGCAGCGGCGGTCCACCTGGTCAGGGCTACGTACAGGGCAATGGGGGATTCCAGCCGGATGGATATGGGCAGTCGCAGGTTCGTCCGCCTTACCCCAGCCGGGGGGTAGGGGGCCGTCATCAATCCGGGAGGTTTTTTGGTTCTGCTCGTGGTTCCGGCCATGGCTCGCAGAGGTTTCAGTCGAAGCAACAACCTGAAGTTCCTCAGCCGCGGCAGCATGATGTTGCACCAGGGTTGGGTGATGATCATCAGCATGCTGTTCCTTTTGAGGAGGGTGTGATCAAGGCTAAGAAACCAAGGCCTCCTCACTGCTTTAGATGCAAGACGACCGGGCATTTGGCGGAGGTTTGCAAGGTGAATCTTGATTGTTTCATTTGCAATAAGAAAAATAATCATTTGCCAATCAGATGCCCGATTCTCAAATTGCCTAAACCGATCACTCAAATGTATGGTTATGCTAAAGATGGTCTATGTTTTTATGGTATGCCTGATTTTGACATGAAGCAAGAAGATTCAGTCTTGTCGCCTACTGCGTTGGTGACTATCTTGGGTGGATCCCTTGCTGCTGCAGTGGTTCAGGATGAGTTGGCAAGGCTTGCCCGGTCTGATTGGAATTGGGAGGCTTTACCTCATGAGGATGATTCTTTTTTAGTTGTCTTTCCATCGGAAGATGAATTACAAAGGATGTCTGATATTGAGTTCAAATTGAAAAATCATGGGGTAACATTATTGGTGTCGGCATGGCAGACCAATGGTGATGTGGTGCCTGCCTACCAGCTTGATGAGGTTTGGGTGCATGTCTTGGGGGTGCCGCATTTTTGGAGACATTACTTGGGGTTTTGGGCACTGGGAACAGCCATTGGCAAGACTATTGAAGTGGATATGTTTACGTACAGGAAATTGGGTGTGATTCGAATCAAAGTTGGAATGATGGATAGAGGGTTGCTACCTGTGAAGCCAGATACTGTTTTTGGGTTGTTTGGGTATGATATTACTTTCACTTTGGAGAGTGATAAGTTTATTCATGTTGTCCCTGTTCAAGGAGTGGAAGATTCCATGAATCATGATGGCGACGGAGCGAGTGATCATACGGCAGATCGACAGGGTGGTAACCATTTGTCGAAGAAACAAAAGCAAGCAAATGATCCCGGTTCCTCCTCACATTCAGCGGCTGTCGACGGTGGTCCGACCCCGATGCAGCTCAGTGTGGGTGTACCTGCGCTTCCTGGCAGCAGTACCATACCTGCGCTTCCTGGCAGCAGTATTCCTGTTCGGTCTGTGAGGGAGGGTAGGGCTTCATCTGTTGAAGTCTATGCTAATTCTTTTGATTGCTTGGCGGAGCTCCATTCTGGTGACATTGAGGAGGACCAGCCATCGCCTGCCTCAGTGTTGATTGGAGAGATCCCGGTGGCTGTACTTGGGGGTTCCAATAACGAGACTGTTTCTGATGTCGCTTTGCTAAAAGGCAATGTGGTTACTCGGGAACAAGGTATTAGCTCGTCTCCTAATGCGTTTTCATTTTCAATAGCGGAATGTGATCCATTCTTTCCTGCTGAAATCCCTTCTGAATCTGATGTAGCGTTGCTAAAAGGCAATGTGGTTACTCGGGAACAAGGTGCTAGCTCGTCTCCTAATGCGTTTTCGATTTCAATTGCGGATTGTGATCCATCCTTTCCTGCTGAAATTCCTTTTACTTCTCCTTTTATTTGCTCAGATGGTGATCGCATTGGTGATGTTGATACTGGGCCGGCTCACATTGGTGATGCTGCTACTGGGCCGGCTGTTCCAAATTTAGTGCCAAGGGTGTTTGAGCCTGTTGAACTGGTGAATGTGATGGCTGCACCGGAAAGCTCAACGCGAGTAGATGGCAAATCTGGTAGCAAATCTAGTTCCAATTTAATCTTTTCTATGGCTGAGAATTTTAATTCTGTGGATGGTCTTCGTCGCAGTTTACGTTCTAATTCTCGAGTCAATGGGACTATTGCAGCGGATGAGAATATGATGTCCAAGGCGATGAAGCGAACTGTGCAGCGAAATTTGGACATTCTGAGGGGTAACAAGATGATGGCCTCTAATAGCGGATTGACACACTCTCTTTCCGATTTAAGTGGTAATCCGATTTCGACCTCTCAGATTTCTTTTGTTGGTTTGTCTTCTGATTTGTGCGCTAAAAACTTACAAAGTATCGGTTTTAGATTAGGCAACGGTTCTGTTGAAAGTGTTAATTTGTCTATTAATGCGCTTAAACGTATTGAGATTGATCGAAGAAAATTACAAAAGGTACAGTCTGTCAATAGTAAGAATTGTATTGCTATTCAGGTGGACAATTGTGATGATGATGTCGCTGAACCTTCGAGCGATTTACTCTCACAATTGATCCAGGAGGTTTCAGAGGTGGATTTTGATGAGGGAGATTTGGACACAAGGATTTGTGATCTTAAGGCCTCTCCTCGAAAATCAAAGAGCAGAAAGGATAAAAGGAAAAAAATAAAGATTATCAAATGAAAGGTTTCTTTTGGAATAGCAGAGGTCTTTCAGACTTGGCTAAATTTAAATACATTGCTGACGCAGCATTAGATCATAAGCTAGATTTTATAGCTATATTGGAAACAGGATATGTCAAAATCGAATTTGGCTCGACTCTCCGGAGGTACTGATTTTGTTTGGCATTGTCTTTCTCCAAAAGGTCGGTCTGGTGGCATCCTCCTTGGGATTAATGCTACTGTCTTAGACTTATCGGTTATAATTGACGGAGATTTTTTCGTAAAGTTTCATTTGGTTAATAAATTGGATAAGTTTAAATGGATTTTGATGGCAGTGTATGGTCCAGCTCAAGATGACTTTAAATCAAATTTCTTGGCTGAATTAGTTCGTGCTTGCCAAGAAAATCAGTTGCCTACTCTGATTGGAGGGGATTTCAATATTATGAGATATAGTAAAGAGAAGAACAACACAAGGTTCAATAATAGGTGGCCGTTCTTGTTTAATGCTGTGATTGACAGCTTCGACTTAAGGGAAATTGAGCTGACTGGTCGCCAGTTCACTTGGGCAAATTCCTTATCTAATCCAACTTTTGAAAAGTTAGATAGAGTTCTCATGTCCTCAGAATGGGAATTCAAATATCCGTTAGTGTCGATTCAGGCTTTAGATAGAGGAGTGTTGTTTAGATTTGAGTTGAGTTGGTTCACACATGAGGATTTTCAGGAGTGAGTCATGGAGGTCTGGAATAAGTCGGTGACGGGGAATAATTCGGTGCAACGGTGGAATAAAAAACTTAGTGCCTTGCGAAGGCATCTGCGTGGCTGGGCTTCCAATATGGGTGGAAGCTATAAACACCAGAAGGCTGATTTGCAGGCTATTATCACAGACCTTGATACCGCGGCTGAGGTAAGGGACTTGACTGAGGACGAGTGCTCTCTTCTAGCCGAGTCTCGGGGCGATCTTACCAGATTACTGAGAGAGGAGGAAATTAAATATTACCAGCGGGCTAAAGTCAAGGATATTTTATATGGTGATAATAATACTAAGTATTTCCATATGATTGCAAATGGTAAACATAGGAAAAAGAGGATTTTTTCTCTAGATGATGTTAACGGGAAAATTGAGGGACAGTCGAATCTGAAAGCATACATTACTCATTTCTATAAAGATCTGTTTAGTGAGTCTGAAGAGAGTTCCTTTAATCTGATCGATGATCGGATAGAGGATATTAATCAGGTCACCGAGTCTGAAAATAATATTTTGACTGCCCCGTTTTCTGAGGAAGAAGTAAGAAATGCAGTTTTCAATATGGAACATAACAAAGCTCCAGGTCCGGATGGCTTTCCTGCTGAGTTTTATCAGAAATTTTGGGAAACCATAAAGGGAGACCTGATGCGAATGTTCTATGAGCTCCACAAAGGTGAGCTGCCTATTTTTAGTTTGAACTTTGGGGTGATTACTTTATTACCTAAAGTTCAGGAGGCTAATGTTATTCAGCAGTACAGGCCCATTTGTTTACTCAATGTGAGTTTTAAGATCTTCACAAAAGTGGCGACAATGAGAATTAATTTAATTGCTGATAGAGTCATTAGTCCAACTCAAACTGCGTTTATGCGTGGACGCAATATCCTAGAAGGAGTCGTCATACTGCATGAAACGGTGCATGAGTTACATCGTAATAAATTGAATGGAGTAATTTTGAAGATTGATTTTGAGAAGGCGTATGATAAAGTTAAATGGCCTTTCCTATTTCAAACCCTACGCATGAAGGGATTTTCGTCCAAGTGGATAACTTGGATTAAATCCTTCATTTCTGGGGTAGTGTGGTATCAATGTTAATGATGAAATTGGTCATTTTTTCCAGACTAGGAAGGGACTTCGCCAGGGTGATCCTTTATCACCAATTTTATTTAACATTGTTGCCGACATGCTTGCCATTCTTATTAGAAGGGCAAATGAGGAGGGTCAGTTTCAAGGTATTGTACCCCATCTAGTGGATGGAGGTTTGTCGATTCTACAATACGCGGATGATACGGTGTTATTTTTGGATCATGATGTTGATAAGGCAAAAAATCTTAAACTCCTGCTATGCACTTTTGAGCAATTATCTGGACTGAAGATTAATTTTCACAAAAGTGAAATATTTTGTTTCGGTGATGCAGATGAAGCTAGACAGGATTATGTGGAACTTTTTGGGTGTCAATCCGGAGAGTTACCAATCCGGTATCTCGGTATCCCGATTCACTATAGAAAATTAAGAAATGTCGACTGGCGATTGGTAGAGGAACGGTTTGAGAAAAAACTTAGTAGTTGGAAGAGCAAACATTTATCCATTGGGGGTCGATTGACGTTGATAAATTCCGTCTTGAGTAGTCTCCCAATATATATGATGTCTTTTTTTGCGATTCCAAAAGGGGTTCTAAAGAAATTAGATTATTTTAGATCCAGATTTTACTGGCAAGGTGATGAACATAAGAGAAAATATAGACTTGCGAAGTGGAATATTCTATGCCAGCCAAAAGATCAGGGTGGTTTAGGAATAGCTGATTTAAATATCAAGAACATAGCGTTGTTGAGTAAATGGCTTTTCAAGCTTTTAACGACGGATGGTTTGTGGCAACAACTTTTGAGAAATAAATATCTGGGATCTAAACCCTTAGTACAAGTTGATCGTAATCAAAGCGATTCTCATTTTTGGGCTAGTTTGTTGAAGGTAAAAGGACATTTCCTCCGGTATGGATCTTTCATTATTAAAGATGGCTCACAAGTCAGATTTTGGGAAGACAAATGGTTAGGCAATGATAGCTTGATGAACCAATATCCTGGTTTATACAACATTGTTAGACCAAAATTTGTCACAATTTTGGAAGTATTGGCTTCTTCTCCACCAAATTTTTCTTGGAGACGTGATTTAATTGGTCCCAAGCTGGTGGAATGGAACAATTTATTAGCACGACTAGCCAATGTTCAGTTGACACAAGGACATGATGACTTTCACTGGTCTTTACAACCTAATGGACAATTCTCGGTGAAATCATTATATAGAGCACTGATTCAAACAATTGTTCCTAATTTGAATAAACGCCTTTGGAAACTAAAAGCCCCGCTTAAGTTGAAGATCTTTTTGTGGTACCTTAGGAGGGGTGTGGTTTTAACGAAAGATAATCTAATCAAGCGTCATTGGCAAGGAGCAAGACTTGTTGTTTTGTCATCATGATGAGACAATTCAACACTTGTTTTTCGATTGTAAACGCGCGAGCTGTTTGGGGTTTCTCTCAAATGGCTTTGAAGTTAAGAAAACCACGAAGTGTATCACATATGTTCGGATGCTGGTTAAATGGAATAACTAAACTTTTGAAATCATTAGTACTGCTTGGGGCAGCAGCAACATGTTGGTCTATATGGTTGTACAGGAATGATTTTGTTTTTGAAAAGAAAAACTTTTTTCTCCTTTGTAGGTTATTTATGCAATCTCTCACCGACTCCGTTCGTGGGCTATACTGCAACGACCGGAATTGCACGATACGGTTATGGTGGCATCGCGACAGTTGGAGCAGTTGGCGAAGGATATCTTTACCCGGGCTTATGGGTGGCGATCTAGTTTTAGGATTGAGGGTCACTAAAGTCTGCTCGGTTCTGTTTTTTTATTCTTAAGCTGTGTGCCTTTTTAGGCAGAGGCTGGAAGTTTTTTTGTTCCAATGATGTGTATCAACTCGATGTACTTATTTTGGGATTAATAAAGTCTTCCTTTTCCAAAAAAAAAAGTCCTAACCCCTAACAATCAAGGCACGGTGCACATGCGCCCCCAACCATCCACCCCTTGGCCTCGGTGCACATGGGTTGCTACTATCCTAGCCGCTCTGGTCATCGCCTGCCACCGTCAACCAGTCGTTGCTAGGGTTAGGAGGTGGGTGGATACAAGGAGGAGCCACGTGAGGACTTAGACTTGATGTTGTCTGAATCAGACACATCAGGCGAGGAGGGGAAAGGAGGGAGGACACAGGTGGGCAGCACAGTAGACCTCGCCATCACGGTCATGCATTATCGAGTGGGCTCAGCGAGGAGAGGAGAGGAGGGGAGGGACCATCTGAATTGTTCTCAACTGTTCGGTTTGGGTTTTGTAACTACTCCGATGAAATTGTATGTATGCCCTTCTCGTCTAGCACCACTCCTAGGCACCACTCATGTACATCTGAGGTGTCAGCATCATCAGAGTCATAGAATGGACTGTATTGGATGATTGAGAATGATTCAATGTACTGAACCATATCTCTCAAACAAAATGATCACATAATTTGTAGTTCAACAGTCAACAAAATTTGAATAACATTCAGTGAAATGAATCACAAATATTCAAGTTTAGCAATAAAGCCTTTGACCAACAGAAGTGCAAGTTTGATGAATACTGAACTACTAGGGATCACATAACCAAAAGATTCAATTTAGCTAAGCCCAACCAAAAGTAACAGCCTGAGGCAATAAAGACTAAATTACAGTAATTAGCAATACGACTAGAGCTCAAAGCTAAACTTGTTTCTCATATCAAATTGAGTTTTAAACAATTTCCTCATTGAGCAATCAAACCGAGCCCAGTTTCATTACTTGCAATGTCTTCCAGTACTAAATTATAGAATGTAACTGACTAGCATAGCACACAAAGCTTGTAATGAAAATTTAGAAGGGAAAACAGTGATACTCACAAAGCTGATGGCACTTAAAGCCACCGAGAAGAAACAACAAGGCATGCCAAAAAGGTGCTATCCCAGAAAACTGATTGCCTCGTTGTGCCACGAATGTTAGGCAAGGTTGACAGAGATATAATGCCACTCTTCGCAAATTGGGACACACTGAAGAACGAAGCCGAGGTACAAAAGTATGCCGCACAAGGCCAACTGAGACGCTTTGGCCAAGAGCACTGTGGAACACCAAGCAACAAGCGTAGAGTCCCTCTCCCTCAAATCGATCAAGAGCTAGCCGAATTCAATCTTTAAGGGCAAAATCCCCAAATCCCTCACTGCTAGCCCTCAAAGAGAGATGGCGCAAGGAACCACACGAGAAATGCCAAAGGGGAAAATCTGGACCGCACTGCTATTCGCACCGATGAGGAACACGGTGGAGCCATAATACCAATGCTCAAATCGTGATCCAACCAGAGAAGGGGAAGCAATCAAGGGTTAGGGGACCTATTGCTTTCCGTTCGATCAAAGAGGAGTGGGAGGTCGGCTTCTATGGAGGAGCGGTGAGGCGACTGGCACGACTACAGCCAATGGCCTCAAAAATTCAACAATCCCCACCAATTTATCAATTGGATAAAAGATGTTTGTAAGTATTGTTTAATATACAGCTGTTCGACGATGGGTACCTTGCGGGTTTGAATATAAAGTCTAGCAACAAGGGCTAGGACTCTGCACAGACAAAGGAGGACTGTGCATTGATCCAATGCCTTGGTGTGAGAGTTTTCACCCAAGTTACATTCTGTACTGGGTGGCTTACCCTTTTCCCTCTCAAGTTGGGACATTATGGTCATGTCCCTGTATCAAGCTTACAAGTATTTAAGAAAGTATACCTTCATCTTTCTTTGATCATGACCTCACGATCATACTTTGTAGGTGAATTCTTCAAAGAATCCTGTAGGATGATTCTTGATGCCATATTGGTCTTGAATTCATTAAGAGCTATTGCTCAACCTCCTATACAGAAAGAGCATTATAGCTAATAGGACCCATTATATGTGCTCTCTAATCTCACAAAGTTTGTTATCCTAGAGTCTAGTTCACGGAATCTCTGATCTCCTAGGATAGGTTACTACTATTGTGAGCTTTTATACGGGTATGAGTCCTATTCCCCTTGATGCTGCAAGAATGGCCTTCCACACCAATCTTTTGGTGAAAGGATCTGCTAAGTTCCTTTTAGACTAGATGTATTCCATAGAAATAATACCCATCTTTCTCGCATGCCTTATCGACTTAAGTCACCTCTTTATATGTTTTGAGGATTTCATATTGTCCTTCCTACTCTTAGCCTCAACCAAAACGGTTTGGTTATCGCAGTAGGTCAATATAGTTAGAATTGACTTTTCCAGCACAGGTAGGTCAGAAAGGAGTTCTCTGATTCATTTTGCCTCTACAACTGCTAAATCAAATGCTACCAACTCAGCCTCCATAGTGGATCATGTAAGGATAGTCTATTTAGCTGACTTCCACGATACAACCCTACCTGCTAGAGTGAAAACATAGCCACTTGTAGCCTTCATGTCATCTGAGTCACTAATCTAGTTAGAATCACTGGATCCTTCTAAGATTGTCAGATGGCTAGAATAATATATTCCAAAATTATGGGTCCCCTTTAGGTATCGAAGTACCTCTCTAGTGCTATCCAATGATCATCTCCTGGATTGGCCATATAACAACTCAATCTGCTTACAGCATATGAAATATCCGGCTTTGTTGCACTAGTTAGATACATTAAGAATCCAATTATTTGAGAATATTTAAGCTGGTATTTTCCATGTCCAGCATTTTTATGTAGTTTAACATTTAGATCACAGGGTGTGCCCAATAACTTATAGTCCATGAACCTAAATCTGGTTAAGACCTTGTCCACATAATTGGATTGTGAAAGAATAATCCCATTCTCACCATTTATTAGTTTGATTATGTACTTGGAGTTTGTATGCGGCAGCTAGTGCTAGAATCACACAAATTGTGGGTAAATGAGCCACAGGAGAGTATGTATCAAGTAGTCTTCTCTTTCTTTTTGTGTGAAACTTTTAGCCACTAAATGGGCCTTGTACTTTCCTATAGTACTGTCAGATCTATGCTTTCTTTTAAATATCTATTTACAACCCACTAGCTTGAATCCAGATGGAAGGTCCGTAACCTCCCATGCTCCGTTAGCTATGATGGAATCCATCTCGCTATGGACTGGCTCCTTCTAGAATCCACATCTGGGGATGCATATGTCTCTGAAAGGTTTCGTAGTTCATCATTCACGATATAGGTGACATAGTCATCACAAAGAAACTATTCAGTCCTCTTCCTCAACTCCAATTCAGGAGTGGTGTTTTCCACACTAGGAAAAATGGAGTGTTCATCTGAACCATTATTGTTAATGACTTTAGTTGGTTTCATAGGAAACACGTGTTCAAAGAATGTCGCATCATGAGATTCCATCACTATATCTGTAGCGATGTTACTCACCTCAGATTTGACTAATAAAAATCTATAAGCCATGTTATTTTTAGCATAACCTAGAAAGACACAATCAACAGTCTTAGGACCAAGCTTTCTTTTCTTCGGTAATGGCACATGCACTTTTGCAAGGTATCCCCATGTTCGAAGAAATGATGAGTTAGGTTTTCCCCATTTCCATCCTTTATAAGGTGTTTCCTCCTTATTGCGAGACGGAGCACTATTTAGAACATAATTAGCTGTGAGAAGTGCTTCACCCCACCAATAGTCCGGCATGCCCGAACTTGTAGCATGGCGTTAACCAAGTCACAAAGAGTTCGGTTCTTTCTTTCGGCTATTCCATTCGTTGGAGTGAGTATGGTGAAGTAATTTCATGAATTATACCACTGTCTTCACAGAATAGAGAGAATTCATTTGAGACGTATTCACCACCTCAGTCCGACCTAAACCGTTTGATTTTCTTTTCTAGTTGATTGTTTACTTCGGCTTTAAAGACTTTGAAGTGTTCTAGTGCTTCATCTTTCAACTTAAGTAAATAAATGTACCAATACCTAGTCGTATCATCTATAAGAGTTACAAAATAATGTTTGCCACCTTTAGTTAGAATTCTATTCATCTCACAAAGATCAGAATGGATTAGTTCAAGTGCAGAGGTGCTTCGCCCTTGCACGCTATAGAAAGGTTTTCGGGGTTGCTTTGCTTGCACACACACTTCACACTTTGAACTCTTATCATAATTATAGTTTAGAATTAAACTCATTTTGCTTAACCGCACAATGGCTTCAAAGTTAATATGACATAAATGAGAATACCAAACATCATGAATTTTATTGCAATGAGAAACATTAAAAATGCTTACATCAAGAACGGATAAGTGAAACATGCCTCCGCTATTATAGCTTGTGCCCACAAAATTACCAAATTTGGTCAACACGATCTTATTGGACTCAAACATGAGCTTTATTCCTTGCCTACACAGTAATGACCCACTCAACAGATTGCAAGTCATGGCAGACACGTATAGCACATCTTTAAAGATGAGTGTTTTGCTTAAGGTGAGCTTTAGGCAAACTGTCTAATCCCACGTACTGTAGCAATGGCTCTATTCCCCATTAGAACGGATCCACTACTTTCATCCTGAAATGAAGAGAGACAAGATTGATCAGCACATATATGTCTAGTAGCACCTGTATCAATCCACCATTGATTGATGGACTTGTCATAAAGGCCTGAGGTACATACCCTTCTGAACTGGAGCTAGCCAGTACGACATTCACTTCAGCCTTACGGCCTTTGTGCTGACCAGGGGAAGGACCCTGTCTTTCCAATTGTGGCAATGTTTGGCCTTATAACTAACCTCACCACAAACAAAGCAAATAATCTCCTCCTTCCTCATTTTCTTGCCTTTGAGCTTGTTCTGGGGCTAATTCTTAACCTTTTGTTCCCACTGCCTACAACATTCTTGACCTCCACTTGATGAGCATGGACTTGAGCCTTTCCTGCATCATCACTAGCTCTTGCATGCTCTTCAACATTAATAGTTGTTGGCAACTCATTGAGAGTCAAGCACTCCTTTATATATCGACGAGCGTTCACAAGAATGCTACAAGGATGGTAACTTAGCCAGGATGACATTTACTTGGAACTTTTCTAGTAGGATACAGTCATACTGACTTAAGTCACGTACATAGAGTTGTAGCTCATAGAGCTACTCCATCATCGACCGTCCCTTAACCATCTTACAGTTCAAGTAGTTAGTAGTTATGAATGACTCATTCTTGTTATCCCCTTTGGACTATTTCTCATCAAGTTCATCCCAGAGTTGTTTGGCACCTTTGAAGTTAACATGCACGTCGAACAGCCGATTGGATAAGATGGCTAACAAATGAGCTAAAGCTGAACTGTTCGCATCCTTCCATCACATTATTTCAGGGATTTCTAATTGGAGCATTGGAGGATACGAGATGATCCAAAACAAGTTTGAGGTCAGTTAGTCATAGCTTAGTTTTAGTCTACCAAGGTTTAAAGTTGGCACCGTCAAACACTTCTGACTTAACGACGTCAGACAAGGAAGCCATTACTTTAACATTCGATTTTTTGGATTGTTGTAAAATTTGCGGTTTTAACAACTTTTCAGTTTTAATACCAACAATAATTAGAATGAATAAAGCACAATTCATGCAGCATTTAATCGACACAATAAACATATAAACATTTAGATCTTCCATGTCAATTAATCCAAACAATATGCTCACATAAAGAGACAACAAAACAAATAAAATTAGCATAGTGCACAGATTTATTGTGTTTTGTTTTGCTCTCAGTTGCAAAATTGCACAAGATGAAATCTTGGCCTTCTCAATACTTGTCTATACTCTTCATAGATTTGATATGACAAACAATGTTTAGACTTTGAGCTCTAAAATGCTTTAATAAACTGTAAAGAGATCTTTTATATCCACAATGATAGCAATTTTTGTACTTTCGGTTAACAGAAAACCATCAAATAAAATTATCACAGAATCTATAGTTCAGTTAATCAACAAAATTTGAGTAACATTCAGTGAAATGAATCACAAATACTCAAGTTTAGCAATAGAGCCTTTGACCAATAGAAGTGCAGGTTTAATGAATACCGAACCGCTAGAGATCACATAACTAGGTGATTCAATTCAGCTAAGCCCAACTGAAAGTAACAACCTGAGACAATAAATACTAAATGATAGCAATAAGCAGTACGACTCGAGCTCAAAGCTAAACTTGTTTCTCATATCCAATTGAGTTTTAGACAATTTCCCCATTGAGCAATCAAACCGAGCCCACTTTCATTACTTGCAATGTCTCCCAGTATTAAATTACAGAATGTAATTGACTAGTATAGCACACAAAGCTTGTAATAAAAATTCGGAAGGGAAAACAGTGATATTCACAAAGCCGATGGCATTCTAAGCCACAGAGAAGAAATGGCAAGGCACGCCAAAAAGGCGTTGTCCCAGAAAATCGATTGGCTCATTGTACTGCGAATGCTAGGGAAGGTTGATGGAGATATAATGCCACTCTTCGCAAATCAGGACACACTGAAGAACAAAGCCAAGGTACAGAAGTATACCGCACAAGACCAACCAAGATGCTCCAGCCAAGAGCACCGTGGAACACCAAGCAACAAGCACAGAGTCCCTCTCCCTCAAATTGATCAAGAGCTAGCCGGATTCAACCTTCAAGGGCAAAAATCTCCAAATCCCTCACTGCCAGCCCTCAAAGAGAGATGGCGCAAGGAACTGCACGGGGAATGCCAAAGGGAAAAATCCACGCTGGTGAGAAATACGATGGAGCTGTAGTACCAATGCTCAAATCGAGATCCAACCAAAGAAGAGGAAGCAATCAAGGGTTAGGGGACTCACTACTTTTGGTCCATCAAAGAGGAGAGGGATGCCAACGTAAATGGAGGAGTGGCAACGCGACTGGTGTGGCTGCAACCAAATGCTAGCATCAAGGCGCATGGGCCGTTGGCGCCTCTTGCGCCGCCGCTATCATCGCAAGAGCTAGCCACACCCAAGAGCCAGTCAAGGTCGATGTCTACTCACGTGCAAGGATAGGGCTGGAGAATAAGTCTCCAACCTTATCTCTTCCCCTATCCCACCGATAGGTCGGACCCACCTCTTTTTTGTTTTCTTTTTTCTTTTTCAAATTTGGAAATTACCACAATGCCCTAAAAAATCAACAATTCTTGGGCACTAGCGTCTGGCAGGTGGCGACGAGCAGGGCACTAAGGTGACTTGGTGACATGGGCCTTGGCAGCTTGGCTAGCACTCACAGGCTGGGTTGATAGGCAAGGCATTGAGGCTGGCAGGCAGCCCATACATCATGGGCATGGCTTGGCCGGTTGGCCCAATCCAGCGTTGTCCAATTCAGCAATTTTCCATGACTCCATCAGTGAATCAGTCCACGATTCATCCCGAGCAATCGAGCAGACAAGTAGATGCAGTCATTTGGTTACTCCCCTCCCCTAAACCTAATTCATTCCCCATATTCCCAAATCCGGTAGAGGCTTCGGTGGCTTGGCCATTCTCCCTGCTTGCTGCTTTCCTCAGTGTGGTGGTTGGACTCCCGGCCTCCCCCTCTCCGCCTCTCAGATCAGCGCGGCGGTTGGCCGACTAGGTAGGCTCCCCCTCTCAGATCTTGAGCAGCAAGGGTCCGCGAGGGGCAGCAAGCTAAAGCCGGCAGAGATTAAGTGTCCTGTGGCTGCTCAGCTCAAGTCAAGTGAGGTCAATCAGAACTCAGAACGTTCACCATAACATAAGAACTCAGAAGCTTATGAATTCAGATGTTTCATGTTTGTGATGTGTGTGCCTCTATGTGGAATCTAGGTTTAAGTAGCTTAAGAATTTAGGTTCAAGGATTCAGATGTTTGACAAATTTAGCTTAAGAATTCAGAGTGTTGTTCTAAATTGGATCATGTAGTTCAAATCTAGGTTCTGTTGAAAGGATTTTCCAATGATCAACAAACTTATGTTATATAGTTATATGATTATGAGCTAAAGTTAATAAACTATGAATTTTCATGGACTGAAATTGTGAACTGTAAATTATCATTTTTCAAAAATGAGGTGGTTTTTGGTTGATATGAAAAGCCTAGCAAATGATGGAACTCATGAAAGCACAAGTTTAGCATAACCACAAGTATTTGTAATGTCGTACTGAGGCATTTATTATCATATCTTTATTTTCTTTTCATCTATGGACATTCAAATGTGTGTTGGATTTTAAAACTATTGCAATTGTGTCGTGTGTAAATGAATTTGTTCGCACTTATTAGCTTTAATTGTAACCGCGTTGCACCTAGGCTTCTGAAAAATCCTGGCTCCGCTACTACATGAAAGACTTGCTTGAATGAACTTTCAGCCCAGTAGAAGATGCAAATGTATTCAATAGACCCTTCAAACAGAATAATTGTCTTGCGTCGGCTTCCATTATGACCAAGGTATCATATCATCATCATATTGCACTATGGGGAAGTCCTCCTCTGTTGTCAAGGGAATTGGAAGATTGAGAAGATTTCTTCTATATGCTTCATTTATAATTGTCTGTAAGAGATCTGCTGCAAGGACGAAGAGAAGCGGTGATAGAGGGTTCCCCTATCTAATTCCTCTTTTACAATGGAAGCATTACCCAAGTACCAGAGCTGAGAAGGTTCTTAATCCAGCTAATCCATCGGTCGTCAAATCCTTTCCTTTTGTAATACTTGGATGATCATACTGTGTTCCACCTTATCAAAGGCTTTCTCAAAATCTAGTTTCAAATAATGATTTCCTTTTTGGATTGTTGGCATCGATGCCTATATCATAGGCCCAAGCTAGGCAACCTTGAATTGTTCTTGTTTTGATAAACATATTGATTTTTGTGAACAAGTTGTAAGATGAACCGCTGGAGTATGTTTCCCAAGAGTTTTGTTAGTAACTTGATCGAGGAATTCGAAAGCGAGATGGGCATGTAGTCATTTACACTTTCTGGGGATGCTTTCTTTGGGACCAAAGTAATATGTGAATTATTGACGCACTTCAGTTCAATCTTGTTATCATAAAAGTCCCCACATAGCCTGTATAAATCATCCTTGATAATATGCTAGCATTTTCTGAGGAAAAGACCATTAAAGCCATCTGTCATAGACGTGGGGCTTGGGTCTAGCAGGTTCATTATTAGGAATTAGAGATCGGTTTCTATTTGAGTTAGAGATTAGTTTCCCTTATTAGAGATATAATTAGAGATATGTTATGAGTTTCTATATTATTAGAGATAGGATTGAAATTAGACTCTATCTGTTAGGGGGAGCCTATCTATATAAAGAGGGCTACCACGTGCTATTGGAATCAATCAGAGAAATATCATAGTCTTCCTCATCTAATCTCTCTCTTCTTCTACGCCGACGCCATCCGGCCATCTTCTTGGTGGTGTTTACCCTGGTTCATGACAACTTGGTATCAGAACAGTCGATCCCTTCCCACGACTTCTATTACCATGGTTTCTGCGACTCGTCCGGTTGCCGAATCGTTGGCCATAATAAAAGCTAGTGCTAATGAGATGGCCGACAGCGACAAAACGATGGCGGGCATCTTTCTCAACATACGTGCTATCCTGGAGAAGATGGTCGCGATTCATGAGAAGAAGCAACAAGAGATAAAGAGCAAGACACATCATCCAACACCAGATTCCCAACAACAACAAAAAATAAGAACCATCACCACAGCCACCACCAGATCTTCCTCTTCCCCTCTGCAGACCACCAGATCATCATCCACTGCCAGAAAATACCGAAACAATGCATGAGAGCACGACAGATGGCTAAGGATTAGAAGCACACATCCACATCCTTGGTGTTGTATCAAGATGCACTTCTGCTCCACGAGCGACTATCTTCACGTCCGAACCCAAGTCCTCAAAAGCTGTCGAAGCCGTCTGCTCGGTGAAGTCGTTGAAGCCGACCGTCGACCTGCATGGTCCACCTCGCCAGATCCGCTGTCGCCTGGGCCGTCTCCGCTTGTGCCGCCGCCGCCGCCCGGGCCACCGCCGTTGTCCCCATCGCCAAGACCGGCGCCGCTGCACTCGTCGCTGCCGAGACGCGTCGGCGTTGCCGCCGAGCCCACCCCATGTCGCAGCCGCCGCCGTCCGCCGCCCGCCGAGCCGCTCGCAGCCGCCGCCCTCGGCCGCCACTCCGCCGCCGGCCGCTCCACCGGCCGCTGCTCGCTGCCACCTGCCCGCCAGCGCCGCCACACCGCCGCCTGCTCGGCTGCCGCTTGCTCCACCGGCCGCCGATCGCCGATCGCCGATTCCGTGCTCAAGACGCTCGACCGCCGCCACTCGAGATCCGCCTCGGCGAGCCATCTCGCCACGTCGCCGCCGCTCCACGAGCCACCGCTCCTCCGGCGAATCCGCTATGCCGTCTCGCCGCTCAGCGCCACCGGCGGTCGCCTCTCGCAGCCGCCGCCGCCGCCGAGCCGTCCCGCTGAACCGCCGCCGCCCGCCGTGCTGCGCGCCGCCGCCGCGCCGCTGACCTGGCGAGCGATCCAGCCCGAGAATCCGCCGCCACCGCCGGTCCGCACCGGCCGCCGCTTTTTTTCCGTCGCCGCCCGCCCTGGGTCACCCGAAATTCGTATATCATTGGTAATCTAATTGACTTTCTTAAAGGAAAACAAAAGGAAGAATGTTTGTTTATTTCGTTTGAAATGAATGCAGGAGAGTAGAAATTCTACTCCGATAAGTAGAGCGAGGAAGTACAAAATACACTCCAGGCCCTTTTACACCTGGAAACCATTCTCCCCAGTTTAGGCAAAAAAACTCTCAAAACTGGCCACAATAATTTGCCTGAACTTTCATGTTCTTCAGCATTCGGTAAACACTTTGTTCATATTTAGCATTCGAAAATATCATCACCAGTACCAATTCAGAAGCCAAATCAAATTGTTGTTTGCTTCAGTCAGATTGCCAGCGTACTCCTGCACATCTGATAGTCCCTGATAGCTCCCCGGTGGGGTCGCAGCGACGCAGATGGCGCGAAATGCGTCATACTGTTCAATGTTCATGCAGATGCGGCGAGCAGTAGCGTACTACAGAGCTAACAAATAATTGCTTCTTGTTTTCAGGTGGCGTGTATCGGTGTGGTCGCATTCATCGAGTTAACAAGCGTGCTTGCACTCTTCCTTTCTTTTTTTCTTATGATGATCAGGTTGAGATCAGAAGACATCTATCCATCGCACCATTTCAGCAGCAGTGCATTCTTGCCAAGCCAATTATTTGCAGGCATTATTGGCAGAGCCAAATTTAAAACTAAATAAAAATCTTCTTATCGTCACAGTTGCTGAATCAATTATTTCAGCACTGCGCGTTATCCATTTATCCCTGCTGTTTGGCTTGTTTCATTTAAGCTTCTGGAATCAGGCTGGTGTGTGTATCTGAAATGATAACTGAGACGAAGCCGCTATGCATAATGCATGCAAGCGGAGAAGTGCATCTGGAATTATTGGGATGCTTGGTTGATCTTGATGTACAGCTAGACGACATATTCAGGTCATAGAAACACATGTATATCCAGATCTAAAAATATTCTAAATAAATATGAAATATCTTCTAATAAGTAAACATTCAAACTCTGTCCTGAAAGGAGGCATGCATGCAGAAACATAATACAAGCCCCACACTAGTGTCTGACAAGTTAACACTAAACACAGATGATGCAGACAAACAACCATGACAATTGACTACTTGACAAACACACCATCTACAACATAGGAGCATATCATAAGTTTCTTATATTAAGATAGAGAACAAATTGGAAACACAACATATGTTGTATACAACAGCAGCAACACCGATGTTTCAAAGATGCATTGACACGAATCTCCCACAGGACAAATGCTATCTGCATTCATAAATGGAGACCACCACAGACCTTCCATACAAGACCTAAAATTCACACTCGAACACCTATCATGTTACCTTTCCCCTTTTATTTACTACACAGAGGGATTGTTATTACAAAGCACTCACGACCACTATAATACAATACTGCTTATAAATCATAAGACAACAGTTCACACAATCACACCATAGCTTTCACGCTAGAGGACAGGAATAGAAGATACTTGCCAGAAGAAATGAACCATATCCAATTGGAGGGCAGGCTGCGATTTCAGGCACTACAGCCAGTTGCGGCGGCTGGAAGTACTAGCCTCCATATCATTGGTGGATTTCCAGTTGTGAGGTGCCGAGGTGCTAGCCTCCGCGTTGTTGGTGGATTTATTTCCAAAACTTGTGCCTTTAGCAAACATTGACAGAATGTTGCCACCATGCACCCGGGCCTCAGGAGCTGGGACCGGCACACGACGAGGAGCGCCCACAGGATGCACGAAAATGCTGCGCCTGGTCGTTTCAGTGTTTGAAGGACCATCTCCATGGGCAAGGGTATTGCTGATAATACTGATCGCACTCAGTGTTCGACCCCCATGGACACGATTGTCAATCAGCACCGGATTGTGTTGAACACACAGGCCTTTTTTGCCTCTTGCAAGGCGCTCACAAGGAGGGCCACCAACTCCAAGGTCGGACCCTGGATGGCCCCACAAGCAGCGTTTGCCTCCTCCATGTGCCTTGCAAAAATCGGTGCTTCCCTGCGCGCTCTTATCACAACCAGCAAATTTGCATCTCTTGCCCCCACCATGACCGACACAGCGGTCAGTACGACCTCTTGCACTCTTCGTGCATCCTTCTACCACACACCTCTTCCCACCTCCATGGGCAACACAAAATTCGGTCCCACCATGCACACTTTTTGTGCAACCTTCAGCTGAACAACGCTTGCCTCCTCCGTGGCCTTTGCAGAATGGTGTGCTTCCCTCGGCACCCTTAGTACAATTGGGGTGCATGCATCTCTTGCCACCACCATGAGCCTTGCAGAAATTAGTACTGCCCTGAGCACCCTTGCCACAACCAACATGCTGACAGCGGCGCCCACCTCCATGCGCAATGCACAGGCCTGAGCGCCCTTCTGCACTCTTTGTGCAGTTCTCATATTGACACCTTTTCCCACCACCATGCTTAATACAGAGGCCAGATTTTCCTCTTGCTGCTCTTTTGCATCCTTTATGGCTACAGCGACGGCCACCTCCATGGGCTATGCAGAAATCAGTACGGCCTTCGGCGCTCTTGGTGCAACCAAGGTGCTCGCAGCGCCTCCCCCCACCATGAGCTTTACAAAAGATGGTCTTGCCCTCAGCTCCTTTGCCACAACCCTCTTTCTGGCACCTTCTACCCCCACCATGCGCAATGCAGCGCCCTGACGAACCTCTGGCTCCTTTTACACATCCTTGGTATGAACAATTTTTTGTGCTACTGCTACGGTGCTGTGGACGGACAAACCCGGAAGTACAGGCTGCTGGACTTTTTTGTAGTTGAAGCAATGTTGGCATTGGAGCTGGACCTTGAGTCTGGTTAGAGCTACCTGGGAACACTTGCCTCGGCGAAACCCAACTCATCTTTGCATTCTTATTAAGGAAAGAAAGTAACTGACCACCAGATGGTCGGCGAGCAGATGTAGATCCTTCATCGACTGTTGGCACTAAGTCCATGATGTATGGCTGCAGACATGTGTTGTTATCTTCAGTTGCTGCAGTTAAGTCTGCGCCAGTAATAGCAGATTGGAATGGTCCGACAGACAAAGATAATTCAAGATCCAACCCAGCCATCGCCAAAGCTCTCCTAGAATCACAAGCCTGCTTATCAAGCCTGGAAGTACCTTCATTGCCCAGAGTAACATAGTTTAAGTCCAAATCAATAGAAGAACCATCATCGCTAACCTTAGCAGAAGATACAGTGTGGCCAGTACCCATGCTTTGCTTGCTGGAATCTGAGCTTGATGAGTTGCCCAGACCTAGTGACAAGCCATTGAACTTTCTCTTGGTCCCTCTAGGCAGGTTGTACGAACTGCACTGAGCTGGCACATCAAGTTGACTAGAACTAGCTGTTGGATGGCTGGCTGGCGCAATGACAGGGAACTCTTTCACAAAAGCATTTGGATTTGAGAAATTTATTGTAAACGCTGACCATCCAAGTCTGGGGTCCATTGCTCCCAGTCGCAAAGAATACCACAGTATCCCAAACCCAGCCAATCTTTATGGAAAAGTACCAGCTGGCCTCACTTCCGGATTAAATAATGGTCAACAAAACTACCAAATTAGAAAATCTAGGGTAATTAGCAGTCCATTTTATCTTTGCAACCACCGCTAACAAACCCTGAAGTATCTCTACGATCCATTTTCCAGTGCTCTGTGCAGAGATATGCTATTTGTTCACAAAGCAGTGATGATGCTATACTTCAGTATAACCAACCTGGGCTTTCATCTGACCAAGTGAATTATGATCTGCAGACAGTGAAAGGACACAGGTGTAATCAATGTTCATGAGTTGAAATAATGTACAAATTCAATCAATACACAACAAATTAGGGACACATGATACAGCTGAAAGAAAATTGGGCTCCAGTGTGTTTTAGGGTATTCAAGTCCATAAATATAATACTACCACCTGCAATATAATGTCGACTCTTGCTATATGCTATGAACATGAAGAAAAGATAGGAAGGTTTATATGACAACAGGACAACTTGAATTGCATGTCTCTGAAATTTAGTCTAAAATTTAGGAATTGAAAATAGGATCCCCTCTTACTGTATAGCAAGCACAATAACAAAATAGAGGAAATACAATTGTGCCGTGAAAGAGAAATCCAAAAATGAAATTTCATCCACCAAAGTGAAATGGTACCATATGAGACAGTTGAATAATACAAGAATGATCTAGTCGTCAAATAGCACAATAAAAACACAAAAGCAACCTTCTCAGTCCGGGGAGTGGTATATTATGGTATTCACTTTATTTGAGTTGTGTTGGCAAGAGTTGCCTCAGTCCTAAGTTAGGGCATCATAGCAGGTTCAATTTCATTGTGAATCACTTAACAGTCAACAATGCCCTAATATTTAAACTATTATTTCCTTTAAATAGAGGAAGTTGAAGCTTCTGAGCATTACCAGTAAGAATCAAAGAGCAATATGCCACTTATACTTGAAGCACATAACCCTACAACTCAGCAAGTGTGCTCTGCAAATGGGAAAACAGAAGCCAAAAATTAGCAACAGTCAATAGAAAATGTGAGTATGTGACCAAATAAGCATAACACTAGTAATCTATACAAAGCTAGCATTCTTTCACCGAAATCAGGCAAAGTAGCTAAGAATTTTGCTAGTCCAGCTTTCAAAGATAAACACAGCATCCTGTGTGTTAAATAAAATACGATAGCTCTGGGACTGAACCTTTCAAGAAGGCAGAAACAGAGCATATATTCACCAACTGACTAGAAATTTGTACCGGAAAATTCGATCATGCGTACCAAAGCTTACATGTATAAGGAAGAAGAATACTGCATGTCTTATCACTGGAAAAAGGCGAGAAGCAGCATATGGCCCTGTTTGGATACGCTTATCTGAGAATCGATTTTAATTTGATCAGGATTTTCTGATAAGTCGCGTCGAAGAATCTGCGATCAAGAATCGTCGCGGTGGAAGAAACGCCCCTTGGGCTCGCGGTACAGGATTTTGGATTCCCAGTGCAAATGCCGATCTTTCCCACCGCGGCGGTTGAAAGAATCGAAAAATAATCAAAGCGTTTGGGTGGGATTCTCGCTTAATTCTACCAGAATCGGATTTTAAGCGTATCCAATCAGGGCCTATATCTGCCAGAAAAGGGTTGATAGGACTGCACTATTTTACTAGATAGGGACTATAGTAATCAAGTTTATATCTAAGGCGCCTGCAAAATCTATAGGACAAGAATATTCTAGATTCTTCTCACGCCAATTTGGTTTCAATCCTTATCCAGATAAAACCTTCAAAAGAAGAAATGTTTTGTACTAAATTACTAAACAGAGACACCTAATGACCTATTCACTTTGGAAGCGCAGATCGAGGATGATTTGGAGATTCACTGAAAAGGAACAGCCAAAGGTTGTGCTTTTCACACCATTTAACTCATAAAGAAAAACCTACCATGCTTGTTACATATAATTCAAAATGGCAAACACAGTGCAAACAGCACCAGATCTAAATGTATGAAAATATCAGTTATACTCCCAATGCTTCCTTGTTGATATGAAAAATGTATGATCATTGTTGTTTACCTACAGCTACAAGTCAATCAGCTGGAGGAATACTTGGAACGTTCCATACCTCCAAACAAAAACTTAACTTTAACCTCTTTACATACATGTTCTTCTTACAAGAGTATCATTTGCTGATGTAATATTTTAAGTCATCAAGACCATATATCGAGCACAACGTTGTAAAGCTATTCTCGACAGACCTAACGTGGGTCATGGGGGTTCAGTTGAGCCTACCAAAAATATGGAAAATAAACTGCTACCGGTACTCCACCACGCAGCAAACAAATCCGCAACGAACTCCATGGACTGGACTGTACATCCCAGAAAGGATGATTCGGATGAGATTGCTCACAGCGAAGAAAAGAGACCCCCAGACAAAGCCCACTCTTAGAACAACAATCCAAGCAAGCTAGGGCTTCCTTACCAGCGAAAGAAGAGATCAATCCAAGCCCGGATGGATCCCCACTCCACGCCAGTCCGGCAGTGCGGAGGAGGACGACGACGACGCCTACAGGAGAAGAATTCCGTCGCTTCGAGGGTCAAATGATGTTGGCGTGAGGATTTGAGACGAACGGGGAAGAAACAGCCGCCGCCGCCGCCGCCGCGAGATATGGAGAAGAGATCAAGGAGGATGGTGGGCTGCAGGTCTGGAACGAGAGACGAGAGAGGGGTTTGGGATTGGGCAGTGAGGATTGAGACAGGAATGGCGACGATGGCCTCCCTTGCTCAACAATGGGGATCTAGGTTTATACGGTAGAAAAAAAGAAAGACGTCCCAGTACAGTAGATTCCCCTCCATCCGACATGTGGGTCCAGATATACAGAGACGCCTTCGTGGCACGCGGTGGGTCCCACGTGATGTGGTGGGCCCGGGTTCCGTTTCCGCCGTCACTGCCACGCGGGCCCGACGCGCCGAGCGATGGGTGGTCGCGGCGGCGGCGGCGGCGTCTGGGTCGCTCTCTCGGCGCCTTGGGTTTCCCTGCCAGAGAGGACGTGGCGCCACCTGGGATCCTTGGGCTGTCCCCCATAGATCTTTTGTTTCTTTCGTCGGTGTGGCCACCTATGCCCCATAGATCTTTTGTTCCGCGTCACATCACATCTTTCCAAGTTGCACCCAATAGGAACATCAAAAGTGTTTTTTTTTTCAATTTCTTTTAAGAAAAGAAGTTGCGTCCAACAGATACCGTCCTAAATGGAAGAAGGAAACAAAAGAGCAATGCGATTTGGTACTGTGAAAATTCTTAGGTGCTCACGCATGTCTCAGCACTTCAATTTGGTTTTAAGATTGTTTGTGTTACTTTGCGGAATAATTCAGGGTGGACAATTATTGTTTCTTGCAATAAAAATCGTGTCAGAACGGGTCGTAATAGTTTTCCCTTCCGTGAAACCAAAGCAGCAGCATCTTATTGTTTACAACAGGAATTAAACTCGTATCATTAGAATCAACGGCCGAAAGAATGACTAAGATCAAATGCTACCCTCGTCCAAGAAAAACCCCCCTAAATTATAAATGGGGAAGTCCTTGTAAGCTTCGATTACATGCTAAATGTTTCGGCGTGTTTTATTTTTTTTATTATCCTTGTTTAGTTTACCTAGCTTCCTGGCACTTTCCGAAGATGACGAGGCGACGATGTTTACATGATCATTGTAAATTAATTTGCGTCGACGTGGACGACCAACTTTGCCCTTAGGTTAACACTAAACACGATGCCATTTTTTAATTCACAAATTCCTGTACGTGGTTCTAAAAGCGGATCTTTCGATTGTTAGGTTTAATTACAGCTTTTTGTTAGTTTGATGTGCGATATCTTTTTGGACCTATTTGATGATGCTATTGATTCGTCGGAGAGATTTTTTTTTGGTGCCTCGTTGAGTGAGAGGAAAGGGTGGTTGTTTTCAGTTCCAAGGAAACATCTAGGAAAATGCTCAGCAAAGTTAGGGGGAGGAAGGCATGCATGATGTTCGAAGTGATCGATGATGTATGCCTTCACCGTATAGCATGGGAACTAGCAGCCAGTGATGTGAAGTGCATGCTTTGTCATTCATCACAATGATATTTCAGTTTTGTCGATCGGGTATATGACTTTAGGATCAGAGGCTGAATATATGTATTTTGCTATGGATAGAAAATTTATATCATTTTAACATATTAAGTTAATATTGTTGAGATCAGTCTGCTTAGCCCATATTGTCAGCTTCATCTCCGCACTCGGTCGCGCCGTCTCTGTGCCTCAACTTTGCCGTGTATCCGGAAGAACTCTGTTGTTATTTTTGTTAATGAATTTTGAGTATGATAGAATTTGTTTTTTTTTTGTAATTTGATTTTTTCTGTTTTTGTTAAAGATTTTGTAAGAAGGTGCAAGGAAGATTCAGAAGGACAGATGACGATTATTACCACTAACTCCACCTTTTAAATTGTAGGGACATGACCATCCTTTTCTTGCGTAAGATTTGCATTTTCTTTGTTTCATTTTCGATCGCTTCCATTTCTATGCCTTTTCGAGGTTGTCTTGCCAAAACCAATATATCGAACGTAACCAATGAGGTCAGCGAATGCGTATCCTCTGCCATTCAAGTGTAATGGCACCATGGCATTACTAATCTCAGCACTTAGACAAAAAAAACCGATGGCTAAGTTCCATCGGTACTGTAGCAACTGCCACCGTGGCATTTTTAATGTATGGGTTGATCTCAGGGCATCTGTAGTGTATGAAAAGAGGAGGTCTTAAGTCACCTTAAGGTCAATCTTATACATTACAGAGGTGACCTTAAGCAGACCCTAAGCAAAAAAAGCTTAAGGCTGGTCCTCAAGCTAAAGACCTGGCCATAAGCATTAAAATATAATTTTTCTTTATCTGTCAAGTGGGACTGTCTTAAGGCCCCTTGGGTTATATACACTATGGAGTTGATCTTAAGGTTTAGATAGGACCCACCTTAAGACCCTTTGGGTTATATACACTACAGATGCCCTCATACATCAATATGTTGTTCGATCGGACGGCTGTAGATGTAAGAATGGCAAATTATTGTTGGCATCTGCCATTACAATTGGAATGCCAGAGAATCTCTGCATCTGAGGTGAGCCAACTCCACAAGGCCCTGCTCGATTGGGCTGAAAAATGATGGCTTATAACTGAAATTACATTGTAGCTGGCTGAAATTACATTGTAGCTGAAGGTGGCTTATTTGGCGTAATTAAATTTAAAAATTTTAAAAAATAGAAAAATATATGTTAGCTCATCACGGACAACGCAAATAAATACGAGAAAAGGGCAAAAAAAGTCAAAAGTTCAAAAAAAATGAAATTTATAAATAGTAAAAAATAAATCAGAAATTTAAGCTAAAATAAGTGGGACGTACGAAAAACACGAGATAGTTTCTGAGAACCTGTCACGTTCGGTCAGAGGCTCAGAGCTTACTAGTGAGGAGCTGAGGCGTGCATGAAGTCATCCATGCGACACGAACCACTTAATTTACCCAAAGTGCAGTAAATTTAACAAGGTGCTCATAAACTCCTAGTAGGTTTCCGACTGATGATCCAACAATGATAGTCCTCTCAGCGTTATAAATTCAAGCTCACCATATATAAATCAACAAGACACTTAAAATCAATGAAAAATCAATATTATTATATCATACATGTCTTTATTAAATAGCATAGTATAATTACTTATCTAATTTTTCAACATTAAATCAAGAGTATAGAGTAAAAATATTGTAATAGCTACTCTTTGACAAATAGACTTATTTTGTAAGAGGATTGTGCTAATTCATGCGCATGCGTTAACGCACGCACACACCCTCCTCCTTTCTCTCCCTTCAAATTCCTTCCCCTCCTTCCTAACTAAAACTTTCAACTCAAGTTTTCAAAAACTTGCTACGTTAGAAATCACTTTCAATTCGAGATTTCGTAAAAACATTCAACTTGGAATTTCACTTTCAACTGTAGATTTTCATAAACTTTCAACAGAAATTCACTTTTCATAAGCATTCAGCACAGAATTTCACTATCAACTCCATATTTGCATAAACTTTCAACTTGAAATTTCATAAACATTCTTCTCTGCCTGATCACCATGGTGCTGAAACTTTCAACTTGAAAATTCACTCTCAATCCAAGATCTCTCCCCTACCTTCTTCTCCGCTCGATCACCATGGTGATGGATCGTGGCACCGGCAACAAGGATACAACTCAATCCATCTGGATTTGAGGGCGCCGCCACCACTCCTGATGGAGAACTGGTGCCGATGGGGGAGCTCAAATCTGGCTATGATCAAAGTCGATGGTGGCGAGAAGAGGGAAGGGAAGGCGGCAATGGGCCATACCATGGTGGCGGCGGTAAGGCAGGCAAGAGGGGAGGATGGGTTTTTTCTCTCTCTTCTGTGTGCTTGATGCGTCATGGTGGGTCCCACTCCCTCGGTGCCCCCTACCATGTGTACGCGTGTGCGCGTTGCAACACTTACTCTCGTTATAGGGACTAGCCTCATAGGCGCGGCGGTACGCCGCGCCAGCCACCGTGTGTACCGAAGTAAAAGAGGCGAAAATTCATAGCTAAAGGAAAGCGTAGGGTTTTTTCAAAAAAAGCGAGGGGATTTTCGCAATAAAAGGAGACCAGAGGGGTTTTTTCGTAAAAATCAGGGGTTGTTTTGAAAGAACCGAGGGCCTGTACGTAATTTCAGAAACTGCGGATCGTTATCAACGAAAAATAAATATGCGTAGGGTCTTTTTTGAAAAATCCAGGGACCTTTTTGCGATAACAGAGGACCTTTACGTAATTTCGAGAAAACGCAGGAGCTTTTTCGCAAAAACGGTCACCCGACCGTACCGAAATTCGGCCGCCACGCGCCGGCCGGAGAGCGCGGGCAGGCGACGTGGGCGGCTCCTCCTGCGGAGAATCCCGCGGGGCGTAATAGCTTTAGATTCTGATTGTAGGACAAAGCTTTCCAAGAAAATTAGATTTGTATTGTCGAAAAGAGGAAGTACATAAACGAACATAAGATAAACAGGAAACAAAAAAAAGGAGATCCGCTGGACACGTTCATGTCGGAGAATATGCACTTTAAGATCCCAAAGGAAACTGTGCGTCGTTTTCCTGCTCGACGTGGAATCTACTCACGATGCATTGTCCCGTCGCGACGAGTGATTAAATTGCAAATCAATCACGCGTGCAGGAGCACACATGGCGGCATGGCCAAGATTGGGCAGTTTTAATAGTCTACGTCTCCACGCGTGGAATCCATCGATCGATCGACCTGATGGCCTGGAAATCACAACAGAAGGAAAATGACTTGGAATTTGGTGGAGGGGGAACCCAAAGCAGACAGCTTGGTTCCCTTTTTGTTGTTCTTTGCTAGAAAAGTACTTAATTTAATCGAAAGGGTAATTACACGTTACATCGGAGATTCTATTGGTTTGTGTTACCTGTACGGGCATGCCTAACCTTCACACACCAAACTTGAATTTCAGCTTAGCACTAAGCAATGTCAGGGAGCTACTAGGCTAATACTGAAGTATGAGTGAGTGAGTTTAATTGCGTACCTGTCGTGCAATTTTACTCGAGTCCAAGCAAGAGCTGGTGTCGCAGGCATGTTGCGACTCTCTGTTGCCACTGTACATATTTAAAGGCGATCTTTGAGACTTTGACTAGGAAACCGTCCTACACATGCCATCTTCAATCCTAATGTACCCTGGAACATTTTCAAATGAAGATTTTCCTAGTGCTGTCAAGCAAGATTGTGTTCCCTGATATAAGAGAAAAATATTGGATGGCAATCGAGCTACCGTCATCTCTTCTTGTCTTTAACCCGGTTGCCACGGGGCAGCTCTGACTAAATAAACAATAGGATTTGGCAGCAGGTTACTGAAGCTGGTAAGACTTAAATAGAAAAGAACTTTGCTGATGTCCAGCAAGACCAGCAATTGACCATGAAGTAATTAATCCGCGTATTGCTCTCTGGTAAATGCATGTATAAGCGCCAAGTTGTCACAGTTGAACAATGGATTAATATATGGAACTTGGGATTTAGAAGCAACCAGTGGATGCTGATGCCTGTATGGACTATAGAACCACAGTTTAGTCAGACAAAAGTGGTGATATTACAAGATGAATTAAATCAGGTATCCTTTCCAGGTAGCACTCCAGGATTGTGAGCATCAGATGATCGTATATATACCAGCTAAAGAACTTGGTGTTTCTGAAGATATAATGGCCAAGGAATTACGACCTATAAGCTAGTCGAATTAGAATTGTACTCCATGCATGAACAATAGTTTTTTTTTCTTGCACTTGAATTTGCTACTTTCACATCTGCAAGCACTATAGATACGCCCCTTCTTTATTCAACAATCCATGTGGGTATAAGAACTTATTGACAACAAGTTTTTTCTTCAGAAAAGCAGCTAGCATGATGGTTTAGCTTGATCAAATTCAGTTTCTGAACCCTTACCATAGTTACATCCTTACTTTCAGAAGGGTTTGAACTTGGGCCTAAAGAAGGCTGAAACAACTAGAATCCAGAACTGTAGTACGACTAGGAATGAAGGACCACTTCACACTCAGAACTTGCCGAAAGATTCTAATGCCAAGTATCACTAAAACATACTTACGGAGTTACGGGCCTATGGCATTATTCTTTCTTAAGGACCTGAAGTGGCAAGACTTCTGCACAAACTGCAACTCAAAATATTATGACAATAAGCTAAACACATTCAGAGCATATATGTCATAAAAAACAAATAGTAAAAATAACAATGTTATGCAGCGTGTGTATCAACAACTGGGCAAACTGCACAAGCCAAAGCTAAAACGTCCATATTATAGTGAAATGTTTTTTCCCCTCTCGTTAGCCATATTTAAAATAATACAATTGGCTAGCATACACAATTTCAAAATGAACAAAGAGGGCTGGTGGAATAAACAAAGGATGGAACCACTGGATGACTGGCAGCATTTGGAACACATGAACAAAGTGGATTTTGTGAGAAAAAAAATGTCCTTCCGGACACGAAAAGGTAACACTTGCATTCTAATGTACTACCAGCCGTCTGTAACTAAAGAACTTACAATTACACTCAAGCTGGAACAGCCTCGAGTATCGGGTCAGCAGGGTAGTCCTCATATCCACTTATGCCAGTAATTCTTAACCTTGTATTTGGCTGCACAATAACAGAATGGTAAACTTAATGTATTCAGATTGTTTAGAAGTTTGGAATGTAGAAACTGAACCAGTATTTATCATTATACTTCCACCTTTCACGAGGACTGTAATTGGAGATGCTTTACCTGTCTGTGACCAATTTTCCTCTGGTACTTCTTCTTCTTCTTGTACTTGAAGACTATCACCTTATCATCCCGTCCCTGTGGAACAAATAATGGAGGAGAAACCAGTGTCAACTAATTTTGTATATCCATGATTAATCCCACAGCATGTGCAGGGCATACCTGTTCTTCAACCACTGCATGAACGGCAGCATTGGTCACTACTGGCATGCCAATATAAGCTTTTTCTCTAGTTGACACTAGTAGTACCTTGTTTAATATGATCTGCACATCAAGAATTATCTGGGAGTGAAATTTCTGGTAAAATACAAGTGATGCTGAGGACCTATATGAATGTGTGGAACTGGGACTTTGGATTAGAGGAGTGTCATCATGGGGAGCAGAATGAAGCTAATACACACACTGCTACACCAGGACTGAACTGAATAGGCTCTGGAGGTCACATTTATGTGAAGTTGCAAAGGATAGGCTACGTATTTGCTATACCAGACAAGTGTGACTCAACAACTAAAACAAAAGATTGCAGTACGGTTAACTACTGTTCTAAGAACACGGATGCAGTACGGTGATTATCCAAGCACTAAGGTGATTCTCCAATGGTTTTCCTTCCCATCCAAAAATGCTGGAGGGAAACCATGCAACATACCATAACCTACAATATCTTACATCAACTTGGAGTCGCAACAACAAGAACTAAACCTGATCATTGACACTGGCGCCTTTCAGCCTCTGTGTGTATATATACCGACCCGGCATCACAATGTACTGTCTCGACCCAATCTGCAAGAAAGAAAAAAATGATCAAAATAGTTTCCTCATTATTCACAATGCTCATGCGAAGTAAAGCACACAGAAGCCCTCCGCAGATGCATTCTTGCACATTTCAGCATACTAGCGAGCACACCCAAACCATTCATTGCAAGACTACTATGAAATCATTTGGAAACTCCGCAATTGTCAACATCATTTTGCTAACACTGTGTCCAGCACATCCTAATCAGTAGTGAGTGCACATTTCTGTTGGTATTCATGAGCGCATCCTAACTATTTCTTGTGCAGCGCAACAGAAGCCTAAAATGCTTACTTCACCACAAGATACAGCTAGCTCGAGTGCCGTTCCTATTCCTGGAAACTATTTACAAATTACAAGACCGCGGCTAATGCTGCGCAGATAAGGCGCTAGTATTGTCAATTATATGGACAAATATTGCAACTTCGGAGGCCAGTGAGTGTACGAGCGAGCGAGCGAGCGAGGCCAACCCACCGTGACAACGGCGAAGATGTCAGCGTCCTTCCCGGCGCCCGCGGCGGCCAGCTGGGCCTCGACGGGCTCGGGCACCTCGGCCTCATCCTCCTCCTCCTCCTCCTCCCCAACGACCCCTTCAGCAGCCTCCACCACCTCCGCCTCGGCCTCCACAGGCGCCTCCTCGGCGGAGGCGAGGAGCCGCCAGCGGCGTGGGTCGGAGGCGGCGACGGCGAGTGATCTGCGCGCGGGGAGGAAGGGCGCGGAGGGGAGGGTTAGGGCTTTGGATGGGAGGAGGCGGAGAGGGAGCGTGGCGGTGGCCATGGCGATGAGGAGCGGGGGTTTTGGGAGGAAGAGAGGAGAAGGATAATATTATTGTGGATAGGAGGGGATCGTGGACCGTTCAATAGGAGAGGAACGGCTGAGATGAGGTGCTCGTGAGAAATGGGAATTTTAGATTTCTGCCGGCTTGATTAGGCGGCCACCCTACATTAAATTTTCGGCCCAACCAGGAGACACTCTAAGACTGGCCCATAAAATCCTCGGTACTTGCTTGGGTTCAGGATGTCGGCCCAATAACTGCCCATGAAGGCTAGATCTGTGTGTGGTTAAGGCCCTGTTTGGATCCACCCAGATTTTAAGAATCTGGCTTTTGGAAACTGGGTGGGATCCAAACAGACCAGTTTTTGGGCAGTTTTAAAATCTACCTACCCAGATTCTTAAAACCAAGAAGTGTTGATACCCGCTTTTGCCGCTTTTTGCACAAATACCCATTTACCCTCATTAAAGATCACGCATGGTCGTTTAATGTCTTTGCTCAAGAGCAATAAATGTAAGGGTATAATAGTCTATTAGCACCAATCATAAATGAAACTAGCTTTTAAAAACTAGGAGATCCAAACACCCCACCAGTTTTTGCTTAGAAACCAGCTTTTAAAAACTAGAAGTAATAGCTGGTTTTTAAGAATCTGAAACTGATCCAAACAGGGGTTAACTGGACGCCCTTGGGTCCTTGGTGATGGCTGGCACCAATGTAAGGGGCACCAATGTAAGGTCCTGATTTTTTAGCTTTTGGTTTCAGTTTTTAATTTTTTTAATAGTAACTAACTTTTAAACGGAGTATTTTTTGATGAGATCTACTAGTTAGTTAATTATAGTATATACTGTACCGACTTCATTTATATCGGTAAAAATTACACATGAGTTTTTGTTACTCTGTAATCTCTCGTACGAACAGCCCAAAAGTCACAAGCCGCAGCCAAAAACCATAAGCTTCAATAAAAAAGAACAGGCCCTAAATTTTACCAATTCCATTGGCCATTGTTTGGATTAATTATTTTTAAAATAGCTTTCCTTTGAAATTTGGTTGTATTTTCAGAGAATCTTGCCGAATTTTCTTTTTTTGGCCAAATCGTGAACCAGAAAAACCATTGGCCAAAATTTGTTTCGTGTGGATGGGGTAAGTTGCACAAACAACGAGGAGATACAAAGCATGAGTAATAAGGAAAACATACAGTGAAGTGCCAAGTAGTTGCAAAAGAAAAATACTTTTTTCTAAAGTGTTATGTCTTTTATCTTTTGATTAAAATGATATTGTAGTAACCATTTATGTTTTCTGAGGTATTCAACTAAAGAAAAATAGTAAAAAAATATCGTTATATCTCCGTAGATAATACAAAGGAAAAAGAAGAAAAAGGAAAAAGTCACATTAAGAAACTAACGCGTTTTAAATAAATTTTGGCTTCTAAAAGCCATCGCTGCATGGAATGAGCCAAATCTGGTTAAACCTATTAAGTATAAAACGGACAAAGAAGTACTGGTCCCATCTGGGATATGGATGAGACAAGTTGCAAGGGACTGAAGGACAGAACAAGTAGTGGTGAAAATGGATCAAATAGTATTCAAACCACATTCGTATTTGTATTTGTAAACACATATAAATATGAATCCGAATATTCTTGAATACGAATATGAATCGAATATCGTAACGACTATTAATTTGAATTGAATATCTACTCAATTCGACCAGATCTAGATATCCTCATAATTTATGTAGTATAAAAGCATTAACGATATTTATTCTCGTACAATCACGTTTAATCATTCTAATTCATTTACTTCACCTAAAGAAATATGAATTCGCGTTCAATTAAAAAAACTTGCTCAATTAATTAGTTATATTGTAATAAAATATGCATATTGTTTCGTCAAATATGAATACAGATAGTCCGGATAGAATAATATTTCGGATGATAAAAGTTCATACCATATTCGCGTCTTTATTTTTATATGAATTCGAATATGAATAGGATAAAAATATTTATCAGATAAAAAATATATATATTATATTTATATCCTATTAAATATGATAATTAAATATATAGATAATTCATATCCACTTTTCATCCAGTGCTGGCCAATGGGCCGTGCCGGGCTGGCATGGCACGGGCCTGGCGGAGGCATGACCCATTTAGGCACGGCCCACAACCGTGCCATGTCGGCACGGGCACGGTTAGGACTTAACAGGCCGTGCCGGCTTGGTCGGCCTGTTAAGCCAGGAAAAAGAGAAAAAAAATCATAAAATTGCAGAAAATTATAAAAATTGTAGAAAATTTAGAAAAATTATAGAAAATTGTAGACATTATTAATTATCAAGATAATTATTTTCAATGAAATAATGAGCTTTATTAAATTACATGGGATGACTGCCTCGTTAAAAATTTTATAAAGTAAAAGTTCAACTTGAGAAAACCTTGCTAAAGAAAAAAGAGTATAGTCTATAAAGCTCACTAGTGACTACATCTGAAGAAAAATATTGAAAATTCTATTCATTACTATCTAGATATAAATTCTCAAAAGATTCTTCTAAATCTCTATTCTCTCCAGTTTTTGGAGTCTTGATTCAGCTTGTTCCCAATCTTTGATGGTCAGAAGGATTTCGACCATCTCATTCGAGAGACTTGTTCGTCGCACCTCAATTATTCTTCTAGATAGACTGAAGATTGACTCTGAGGAGACTATAGAGACAAGAACAATCAACACATCCCACGCTAATATGGATAGTACTAGATATGTTGCTTTCTGGGGTTGCCACCATGAGAGGATGTTCAACTCTTACTCGAAGCTGACGCTATTACTGTTGAGATAGCTTGATTGGTCTCCAGTGCTTTATCGCTTCCTCCTCCTGATTGATGTGTACCTGCACCTGCACGAGAATCTCTAGAGGAAGAACAAAAAATCTTGCCCCATTGCATAGTTCCCCTAGAGGTGCTAGGGGCTACCGGGGGTCTTTCCAAACGCACGGATCCAAACTTATTTTTGTATTTCTCATAAACCTCATATAATTTATCCTTAACTACTCTATAGTATATACAATAATCTAAACCAGTAGCATCATTTAAAAGTTGTAAAACATTTATAAACCCTTGAAGTTTGGCCCTAGGATCCAAAATAATGGCCAACACATAAAATAGGAATTTCCCTCCAATATTTTAAAAACTTAGTTTGCATGGCAACTATAGCATCTCGTAGTATAGGATCATTTTCGAAAGCCTTTAGGTGAGTGGCAATTTCAAGAGTGTTATGAACAATTAGAGAAGATGTTGGATAGTATACTCCAGAAAGATAACGTGTAGCTTTATGAAAAAGTTCTAAAAAAGAAAAATATTTTTCACTACCAACCTAATCGTCCTCAGTAAGTTTATGGTCTCTAACTTGGGTTCTACTGGAGGAGCTACGAGATCGATGACTTTGGGTGTGAAGAAAAACAGATAATGTGCTCTTATATGGCAATATATATATTTAAGTATAAGGTAAGTAGAATTCTATCTAACAGGTATGTCTAAGCCAAATTTTCTAGGACGGACGTTCATTGTTATGCAAAAGCTCTTATATGCGGCTATTCGTTGGTTAGAACAATTAATATATGAAACTGCATCCCTAAAAGAATCAATACAAACATTTAATCTTTTTAAACCAGATTTAACAATAAGATTAATAATATGACAAGCACAATGTTGATGCAGTAAGAAAGATTGTGTATAAGTATGAAACAAAGGAGTAAGAATTTCTATAGTTTTAATATTTCCAGCTACATTATCTAAAGTTATAGAAAAAATCTTATCCATGAGGCTAAAATCTTCTATAACTTTAATAATATATTCTGCAATATTTTCAGCAGTATGCGAAACATTAATTAATTTAAATCATATAATTCCTTTTTCTATTACCCAGTCATCATTAACATAATGAGCAACAACACTAATATAATCCTCTCTAACCCTACCACTCCATATGTCTGATGTCAAAGCAATAGAGAATGTACAGGTATGAAACATTTCTTTCAATTTTTCATGACAATTGTTATAATATTTAATTAAATCTCTAGTTGTGGCTTGCCTAGATACAACACTAAATTGAGGGTTATAAGTAGTACTAATATATTTATGAAAAGCATTAAACTCACAAAAATTTAAAGGTAAATCTTGAGAAGAAATTAATCTATAAAGAGACTTCTGGACTACCTCTGGGTTGTACTCCCAAGTATGTATCGAGTCGTCGAAGTTATATTGCAGCTGCATTTGACGCATTTGTATTTCTAGCCTTCTTTTGCAACTTGCCGTTGCAGGTGACCCGTCCCACCTGAAGATTTTGCAGATAATTCATTACCACAAATTTTACAAGCAGCATACCTCACCGAATTCCCATCATCGTCAGTCTTGAACTTCTTGTCAAAATCATTCCAGACTCCTGATGTAGTAGCCCTTGTTCTTTTTTGTCGGAACCCAGAGTAACGACTCCTGGATCCTCTGTGTAAATCGCACTAGTCCAAGATCAACTAGTGCACACAGTACAACAAAGATAAATATCAAACACAAATGACCAATTATATTAAATAAAAGAGTACGACCTTATGGCCAAGTCTTACATCAACGCCCATTGGCAAAGATAAATAAAGCAAATAACTGCGGAAGCAAACTGAAACGAAGCGAAGCCCAAGCCTGCCCTCAGGCAAACGACAGTAATACGTGACCTACTCGTCCAAATCTTCACCGTAGTCGACGTCATCTTCCTCTGTATGGAGATTGCAAGGTGAGTACAAACTTGTACTCCACAAATCACACGGAGAAATACAACATAATGATAAAGGCTTCAATGGAAGACTTATAGGGTTAGTTTGCATAAAACAACATTTAATGAAATACAGTAAATAGATTGAAATTACTGAATTTAATGCAGTAAGTAAAAACAGTAATTGTAATAGAAAATAATACCGTCAGTACAGGCTTCGACCAAACACCAACCTATTCATGGGCATCCCACCCGGACCATCTTTTCCAAAGGGTCACATATGGATTTCATCCATCCACACGCTTTCACTGTGCAACTCTGATAGATTCCATCCATCCACCAGGTTTCAATCTCTCCTGGATTCTATCCATCTACAAGGTTTTCAAAAATATTTTTGAAAATCAAAGTCTAATCCATGAAAAACTTTTACTCAGCATGCCCATGACTGTGGGCACGGCTATCTAGGATAGATTATACACTCTGTAGAGGTTGTACAGCTTTACCCACAAGACACGATCATCCCATATTTCCACGCGATTACTCACTTCCTTAGGTGTGCGGCGAGGAATCGTGACAAGGCCTTTACAATGCAAAGCCTTCAACCTGGCCAAGCTAACTCTAAGGTTTCACCCCAGTAAGGAATCCACCAAATCGGGACCCCCCTCTTGAGCCTGAGCGAGACTTCACATGGCTTAACCACGCTCGCCCAAGTGAGACTTCTCATGGCACCAACCACGCTCACTTTTAACCTACAACTTGAATCAAGTTGGGACTTCACAAATTATTCAACCAGAGCTGTCCCATACCAGCCATGTGGTAGTACGATAGGGCTTTGCAATAGTAGCTCACAGACCGATTCTTAATTAATTGACTTAGGCCCAACTACATTCCCCTGTGCACGACAATCAACCCTGTGGCTACAACCTACAGAGCATGCCTACACCCACCAACTAACCAATTGCCTAAGTCTAAACCAGTTTTTATATTTTGTTTTCAAAATATTTCGTAAACCTCCTTGACTCACCAAAGTCAAGAGTATATTTGAAAAGCTTATCATTTTATGTGAAAAGTTCATCATTTTATGTGAAAAGATATCTAGCCCAAAGATATTTCTAAGCTAGGCTAAGCATTAGCTGTCCAAATAATCTCTAGCCATACTAGTGTACTAACTATAGTTTTGTTCTAGGGTTACAAAGTATCAAGGTAATCCAAGGTCAATGCAGATGATAACAAGTAGGCAATAGCTAAATTTAAAACTGGATTGAAATACGTTGATTAGAAATATGCATGCAGAATAATTTAAAACAACATAATTTTATTTTGAAATCTAGGATCAATATGATCAAGGAGTGTGACTTGCCTTGCTCTTCAAATTGGTGCAAATTTTTGTCTTTGAATTCTCCCGAATCGTTGAAGTCTATACTGAAAATAACCCACCAAATTCAAATAAATTCAAATTAACTCCAAAAGTTTGAATTGAGGCCAGAAATGGATAGAGGGGATTTTTTTTATGAATTTAGAAATTTGAATGGGCTCAATCGGTGTTAGGACGAAGAAGAATGGGCTACAGGAAATTTAAAATCAGGGAAAAAGGAAAAAGTGATTTTTTGGAATTAGTTTTCTAAAGAAAATTGTTTTGCGTCAGCCCTGGGATTTTTATTTTGGCCGAATTATTTTTCTACTGGAAATTGTGGGTAAGGGGCTGACAGTGGGCCCTGGTCCATGTGGACTAGGTCTATGGACGAGGGGTGGTGGCGCGGTTGCAAGGGGGTGGGGTGGCGCTTGCGTGGCAAAGGGGAGCCGAGGTGGCGGCCACCGGGCACCAAGTGGCAGCCACGTGGGCTGGGCGAGCTGACGTGGCCGCTGGCCGGTGACCGAGCTCGGGCACCACGGCTCACTGGCGAGCGGCAGCATGGCGGCCGGCGACGAGGGCTGGAGGACGGAGAGGAGTGTGCGGGGATCTCGGGGGATGTTTCGGGCTTTACCGCAGGTGGCCGGAAGGCGGTGTAATACCCCAAAATTGCATAAAGGAAAAACATTAGAGATAAAGGAATTTTTTGCCGTCAGACCCATCGACCATTTGGAGCGTCGATTTAGTATCGCGCGCAGAGGTTCCCAGACCATCCCAGACGGTCGGCACCGTCTAGAGAGCCGCATATTTAGCGCTCTCAGAGGTTCCCGGACCGCCTAGGGACAGTCGGCACCGTCTCGCGTTTCGAGTGTTCATCATCCGGCAAATCTTAACCTTACCTTTTACCGACTTACTGCTGCAGTAGAACCCCAAAGCCAGCTCAGCCGTGGACCAAAATGCCCCTGAGCAGTCAGTTATATGAGGAAGGTAAGGGAGGGCGATTCGGTCATTTCGCAAATGCAAAGGGCAGCCCCATATATAGCTATTTTCATTCCCAACCGTGAGGCCAATGCCCATTCCACCATCCTTTCCCCAATTGAGAGCTAGCTAGGTCCATGCAGAGCTAGAGAAAATAAAACAAGTCTCTCAAGCCTTTCCATTCGTCTTCTCTTTTCTTCTCCACCGAGCCAACCCCACATAACCACACTATTGCGGCCAGCAACAGGTAAGCACAAGGTGAGCTCCCAATCACACTCCACATGCATCCCTCGCAAGTTTCGCCAACCTGCACAAAGGGTAGGAAGGGGGAGTTGAAAGGGGGGCATGGCGCCGGCCGGCTATGAGCAGCGGCCTGTGAGCCAGGGAGGCCAAGACCATGGGCGGCGCCGTAGAGGAGGTGGAATAGCGGAGGCGCTGTCGCAGGGGAGCGGCGGAGGAGCCGGACGGCAGCGGCGCGGAGGCAGGCGGTGAGGAAGGGCCTCATCCGGGCACCCCGAGCGCCAGCCGCCATCGGGGGGGGGGGAGAGGAGAAGGTGGAGAATGGGGGAGAATGGGGGAGAGAGAGGAGGTGGGAGGCGGCGGGAGAACCGCCGGCGTGCCATGCGCCGCCGCCTGGAGCAGGGCCACCCGCCAGCCGTGCGCGCAAAAGAGAGAGGCGAGGCGGGGCCATGCAGAGAGCAGGCCGGCGGTCCGGCGGCCGGCACTGGCGCCCATGCGCCACCGCGTCGCCCAGAGAGGGCCAGCCACTCGGCCGCACGCGAGGGGAGAGGGGAGGGACGGCGAAGGGCGCCGGCAACGCCAGCCGGCGCGCGCCACCGCGCGCCCGTCCCCGCGCAAGGAAAAGAGAGAGGGGGGAGAGGAAGCGAGAGGGGGAGGAGGAAGGTAGGGGGCGGCGGGAGTGGCCGCCGGCGGTGAGGGGGGGTCGCCGGCCGGCCTTGCGCGCAGCGCGCGCTGCCCCGTGGGGAAGGCCATTCGGCCAAGAGAGAGAGAGAGAGAGAGAGAGAGAGAGAGGGAGCCAGGTGGGATAAAAATGAGGGGCCATTCGGCCAAGAAAAGAAAAGGGGAGGAGAGGCCGACCGGGTAGGTGAGGAAAGGAAGGAAAAAAAGAAAGGAAAGAAAGAGGAGGGGAAGAAAGGAAAAAAAAGAAGAAGAAGAAAAGAGGGGAAAAAAGAAAAGAGGAGAAAAAGAAAAGAGGAGAAAAAGAAAGAGAGAGAAAAAAATGGGTTCGGCACCTGCGCGACCGGTCCCCCAAAACCCAAGCGTTTACGCCAGCGATCGGGATTTGCGCTTAGAGTCGTTGTTCTCCGTTTATGCTCTGGTATTTATTTGCCATTGAGTCGGGTTAACATGTACGCAGGTGGAGATCCCGGGTCGGAGCCGTCCACGCGTCATCCCCGAGGCTAACCAGGCAAGTGCATTGTAAAGCGGTGAATTCGGGTAGTGATTTCGGTTAAAATTGAATGATTTGGGGTAAGATTACCTTTTCCGGGTGCAAATTGATAAAAGATGAGTGATGAACGTTAAGACATGGCAAGTTGACATATACAAATGAACTTGCAAGTGCATGGTAGAGCGGTAGACCGTGGGGTTTATAAAATAAGCGATGTTTACCTGATCTGATGATGCTTATATAGAACTGTGATGTTTACATGACATGATGATGTTTGATTAATGGTGGCAATAGTAATAGAGCGAGGTGAGCAGTGATGCCACCCTAATCACGATGGTACTAACGACAAAGACAATGGTAACGGCAATGACAATGGATACATGCATTCACATCATGATGCTTATTTATGGATGACCATAATAATGACAATGGCATATGCATTTGCATGATGGCACTCAAGAGTGAGGGCGGTGAGAAAGTCCCTAGCTACGAGTGAAGCTAGTGGATTAATCAGGAGTGCTCTTGAGTATGACCTACTTCGGTAGGTACTCCACGGGAGTGGAGCTTGGAACCCCGTATGAAAGAGGACGGGGATTGAGTGGCTCATCGACGGGTGAGCACTCCGCTATACCGGTATGAGCTACAGTTACAGACGCATTACAGATGCATTGCATTGTATTGCATGAAAACGAAACGAACAATGATTCGATTCATGGATGCCTTGCATGAAAAAAGATGCGAAACGATGATACGATTCTGATGCATTGTATTGCATAAAAGAGTTATTAATAAAACAGATACAGAAATGGGAGGTGATAACAGTAAAATTATTACAGAAATAGTGGGGTATAGCTCACGGAAAAGGGGAGTGATGTTAGTAGAACAGTACAGAGACGGTGAGGAATAGCTCACCGAAATGGGAAGAGATGATTGTGGAATATTACAGGGCTAGTGAGGAATAGCACATAGAAAGGAGAAGTGATGGCGGTAGAATAGTTACAGAGATAGTGAGGTGCAGTCCACAGAGATAGGAAGGGATAACCGTTAAACGGTATAGGCTAAAGAGTTGAGAAAGAAGTGTATGAGCATGATCAATAGTTCATCGGAACGTAAAGTGGTTAAATGGAGAAAGTGGTCAAATGGAAATGTGGTTAATGATAATGAAATGATTATGGTCTAATGAATGAACCTGTTATTTGCTGTTTTGCTTTGTACTTGCTGAGTCGGTGGACTCAGCCTTACTTTGTTGATGTTTTTAGGTGACCGTTGAAGGCATCAGGTACGGGCGGGAATAGCGCATGGATAACTGGCATGAACCAGCAGCACTTTGTATCACCTTTTGTCAGTGTACTTTAGCTGTGTTAGGCTAGAGTAATCACTGGAAATGCTATGTTGTATCTGAACGCAGCAATAATGAATAAAGTTAATGTTGGTTTTAAATTCTCCTGTGTTGATGAAATGGTAAGAGTAGTAGTGGTAGCATCTTGGCCCAGTGAGTGGGCGGGGTGTTACAGGCGGTCGGCGGCGAGGAGGGGCGGTGGCGGCTCGGGTCTCCCGGTGTGACGGCGGTCCCGTGGCGCTCGAGCCGGGCGGAGGCGCGGGGACGGGAGGGGCTTTTATAGGGGTCGTGGAGGGGTAGGCCGGCGGCAATTCGTCGCCGGAGTAGGCACGGTGTGGCGACGGTTACGGGTGGCCAGCGCGAAATGGGGGGAAGAAGGTGGGTGCGTGGGGCGCGGGTCGTGCGGGAGAGGAGGTGGGGAAGTGGCAGTGCACGCGAGGAGAGAGGAGGCCGGTTAGGGCGGGCGGCCGTTGTGGCTTGGCGGTGGCGCTTGCGGGGAAGAAGGGGCGCAAGGAAGGGGATGAGCCAACAGGCGGGGCCCGCGGAGCAGAGAGACAGAGGGAGAGGGGAGGCGCGGGCGGCCGGGATGGCGCCGCATGGCGAGGAAGGGGGATCGGGCGGTGGATAGGCCAGCATGGATAGGCCAGCGCGGGCGGGTGTGGCCGATCTAGGCCGGCCAAGTGGCGGCCCGAGAGGGAGGCGGGGTGGAAGCGCGGCGGCGACATGGGCAGCATTTGGCCGTTCATGTGTCGCCCGCGGGGAGGGTTTAGGGTTTTAGATTTTTTATTTTCATTTTGGATTTTCAGGAAAGCCTAGGAAACTCAATAAAGCTCAGAAAAATATGAATTAACTTCTAAAAATTCTAGAAAAATTCACAGAAGCTCCTAGAAATGTTTTGAACTTAATAAAAATATTTCCAACTAATGTTGGTATTATATTTTTATATTGGAAATACCTTTTTAATTTAAAATAGATTTTTAAATTCCAGAAAACTCAGAAAACCAAATAAATCGAAATAATTAATTTGACATAGGGTTTTTTTTATAGAAAAATCAAAATATCATTTTATTTAATAATATTTTTAGGCTTTACTTAAAATATTTTTTAAATCTAGTTTTTTCAAAAACAGAAATCCAGGGCAAATCCAAAAATAAAATTTAGGTACCAAAACATATGTTTTTTATTTTAAACCAAATTAATTTAATTTAAGTTTTTTTCCATTTTTTTTGAAATAAACAGCTGGGCTATTACATTTTTGTACCTGTGCTATGGGTTGTGGATACACTTGTTGAGGCAGCAGAAGATGGATCGATTGGACCCTGCGCCATCGGAGCCGTCGCTTCTTTTGGCTCTCTAGTTTGTTGTGGATATGTACCTTCCGCGGATGGATATCCTTCTTGAAAGGATTGCATATCCTCCACCGAGAGGCCAAATTCGGAGAGTTGAAAATCGTAGTTCTCCATTGAATCAACTGCAAATTGAAATAGTAAAGAACAATTAACTTACTATTGAATCAACAAATAATAGCAAAAAATTAAAATAAGATGACACTATTATCTCTTTTGTAGCTCTCAGAAAATTCTTTGAAGTTTTTTGAATTTTCTGAATTTCGCACGAATTTTTCACTAATTTTGCCAAATTTGCGCAAACAGTACTGGATTTTTCACAGCTAAACAGAGACATGAGAGTTAGGTTTGAGGTATGAAAAATGGAGGCCGAATGTCCCCTATTTATAGAAAAAAAAATCTCATATTTTTTGAATTTTTTACATCCCAATGGTCAAAATACGGCTATATTCGCTGGACCGGGCCGTGCCATGCCGTGCCGGTACGGTCCATTTACAACCGTTAGCAATCAGACTGAATCGTGCCGTGCCGTGCTTGCCCGATGTGCAACGTTCTTAGCACAGACACAACTCATTAGCTAAATAGATCGTGTCGTATTTGGACTAGACTAATAATACCAAACTACGGACCGACATGATTAAACCCGGTCAGTGGCCACCTCTATTTTCATCTCTAGAAACAGGATGGAGACGGTTGGTGGTCGGTGGAACCGTCCAGAAGCGTCCGCGGGTCGCCCACATCGCGAAATCTCCCGAACGCCCTCCGCGCTTCGCTTCGCTTCCGCCTCCGCATTAATACCCCCGCCCTTCCTCTTCCTTCCCCATACGAAAGCAAGAAAGCAAGAAACGCGCTCGCGAGAAGAAAGAGAGAGAGAGAGAGAGAGAGAGGAGGACGACGAATTGGGTTCGCGGACCGCATCGCCCGCCGGCAGCTGACGTCACTCGGCCCCGTGGATTCAAGTCTGGTGGTGGTTCGTCTCATCCGTACTCTGCTGCTGTTTCTGGCTCCCCGCACTGTAAGAGCAACTCCAAGAGAAGAGCTAAATCATTTTTTAAAGGTAAATTTGGTTATTATTGGAGAAAAAACGTCTCCAATAGACTCTGTAAATGACTCTCCAAATTTAGTAGCTCTCCATCCTTCCTCCTTCGCTTTCTATTTTTGGATAGCCTACCTCGCTTACCATCTAGCCTCTTGGCGCGGTCGACGTTTCCTTCCCGCACGCTGCGCCCCATTTCCGCGCGTACGCGACCCACCGCGCGCCCTCTAGTTTAGATAGCCTGTTGGAGTAGTCTTGTTTTTTGGGTGAGATTCATTTTAGAGAATAGCTAAATCACTAAATTTAGATACTTCTTTTGGCCAATCTTTTGGAGTTGCTCTAAGGATGGCCCTCTGCTTTGCTTAGTTTGCATTCTTGATTTACTATTTGAGATCTGTAAGGACAGAACCACTGAGTGCTAATTACGACGAAGGAATGAAACTGGAACGCATTTCAGATCAACCTCCCCGTGATTGGCGAAAACTCTTTGAGTTCCCGTCACATGTGATGTTCATAACCCACCAAAACGCCAAAGCCCTGTTCCAAAGAAATACGGGTTTTGCAAATTGAAACCGAGTCTTCAACAATTTTACGTTTGGGGTGAAGCTATTTAAGAAGTTCTTCAAACAAATATCACGTTCCTAACACGCATCATGGACGGTGGAAACGTCGGGAACACACCATCTGCCGAGCTTGAGACAACCAGAAGGCCATTCCCCATCACACATCCGCCAAATCCAGCTGCCTTCCCAAGAAATACAATAAGAAGTTAAAACGAAGGGTTTGCTTCGGTACAGCTCTTTTAGAAAAGTTTGCGAATTTTAAAAGCAAATTAGTTAATAAGTAGATGATGGCAAATCTGTGCCAACTTATAAAAATAAATCAAATTGAAGATTAGATACAGATGTACACTTGACTGTTAGGTAGGGCCAAATAGTCGATTTAATTTTTACATAAAATTCAATTTATTTTTAGGTAATGTATATTTGCACCATCTAATATTGATTTGCAATTTTTTTTAAAGAGAGGTAACAAAGCATAACCCAGTTAGTTTTTGGGAGTGACTATTGCACATTTGGCCATTTTTTCTTTATCTTTAGCCACTTTTTTTATACTACAACTTTAGATGACAGAGTGCAACTTCAGGAGAGGGTGAATTAGTATACTGCAACTTTAGGTGACTGAGAGTGCAACTTCAAGTGACTGAGAGATAAAAAAATTTTGGTCGACTAAAAAAATTTTGGTCGACTGTGTAATAGTAAAACCGTTACTTTTTTTAAACCTATGTTGAAAAAGAAGATATTGTTGCGTTCCAGATAACAGAAATGGAAGGAGTCACTAAAGGAAATATCTACATGATAGAAATTAGGGAAGGTTCAACTATTGGATGACACAATTTGTTAAAACTATACTCTGATTTGCCAAATGGGGTGCTAGATATTTTATAACATATTTTCACAGCAACTTTGAAAAATAAGTGCCGCTCAGCACAACAGTCACAAACTGGTCCTTACTAATAATGGTACATGTGCACATGTTTTGCCAAAAATGCACTGTATTCTTCCAATAATCACGAGAAAATTACTGAAAGAAAAATCACGTGTAGTACATTAGTTTTATGAGCACTTGACAGGATTGGATGCATGGTCTATGCATCCGAATTTTCATGATTTTCTGGTTATTGTTATATGAGGCACGTACCCACCAATCCTATTTTATAACCATACCCCGTGGGTGAGGTTAAAGCTTGGCCTGCATCTTGCATACAAACATCACAGCGGAGAAATTTATTCTAAGCTTCTTGCATCGTTTTCTGATTAATTAATTATTATCCATTCTCATTGAGTGTAATGAAGTAGTGCACGTGTATGCGTGTTGTGTACAACAGTGCTTATTGAGTGACAAGAATGGTTTTTCGTACTTTGGAAGTCTAGGTAAAACTATAATTGCTTGATCAGCAAAATAAAAAGAACCTGACATGGCAGAACCAATTTCTAAATTATCATCGTGGTTACTAAACTGCTATGCACATCATTCCTGAATTTTCATTGTAAAAATTTCTAAATTGCTATGAACGTTAGGTAACCTTTCTTTATGAATGTTGATTAGCTGGTTCTTATTCATAGTCTCCACTGATTCTATCACGGGCTGCCCAGTGAATTTTTAGTTTTGGTGCCCAATTATATCCCAGTTATATCCGAACTTAGATCCTGTGATCTTAATCTATATTTTTTCTGCATTCTTGCAGGTATTACCGCCTCATAACCTGTTGAACAGGTCCAGGCATTTACCATACTAGTATATAATCTAGTAAATAATGTATCCAGCAAATCAGTACATGGATCCATACTACTCACATTACAGAGATCGTGCTCCTTACCCATATTACCCCCCTCCCGGATGTGAAGCTGGTCACCCACGGATGGCAATGGACTCATCTTATCGACCACCGAGCTATGTACATTGGCCGTACAATGCTAGCATGAGCCACCTGCACACTCCTGAGTTCCATGGCTGCTGCAACCACACATATCCTGCTGATCCTGGTTACTATAGTTTTAGACCCCCATTCCCTCAAGAACTTCCGCCTCCACATCTATATTACCATGGGCCGTTTCCGCATCATCTGACCGCCTGCCCTTCTTACATTGCCCCACCGCCACCTTACCTTGTTGATCAAGCACCACACGGTTACGGCAAGTTCAAGAGCCATTGCTGTGGGTGTCCAAACCATGCTTGCCATGGGGGAGAGAAGAGCAATGTGAAAATTGAAGAAGAAAGGCCTGAGGTGAAGCCTGAGAGCAAGCAGGAGGGTGCAGATAATTCCAGTATAATTCGCCACCCAAATTACCAATACCCTGTGATATGGCTTCCATCCGGCAACATGAAAGACAAGGAGAATGGAACAAGTGCTGAATTGCCACCTCAGTTCTTTAGTGGATGGGTTCCTGTGAGTGACAAGAGGACAGGGCATGTGAAGCAACAAGAGCAGGATGATCAGAAGGCGAAACAATATCAGTGGCCAATCATTTGGATGCCAGCAGGATATGATGAGCCGAAACAAGAAGCTAAACAGTTGAAGGAGATGGATGAGAGCCCAAAGGTGTCTGAGGAAGCGCCTCCTTCACCCAAGATCAAGATTATTCCCTTTTCATGGTTTGAAAATGGTCATCATGATCAGAAGCCTGCTGCTAAGGATAGCTCTGGAGATCACAATGACATATCATCAGTGAAGAACAATTCTGCAAGTAGTGAGCATCAAGATGGCAGGGCAATGGAAAGAAATTACAAGACCACTCCACTTGGGCCTAAGAAAGAAAGCGAAGAGAAGAAGCCCATCAGAGAAAATTACAAGACAATTCCAGTCTTGCCTCTGAATGACAGTGATGAAAAGAAGACCGTTGGTGGTAATTACCGGACCATTCCTGTCGTGTCTATGAAAGAAAGTGATGACAAGAAGCCTGATCTGAGTGAAAAGAGAGAGGAAAAGAAGGCCAGCCATACTGAACAGGAAGGAGATAATGGGAAACGAAACAATGGTGAATCATCAATAGCGAAGCATTCAAAATTGCCTCCTGTATGTGGTAATTACCGGACCATTCCTGTCGTGCCTATGAAAGAATGTGATGACAAGAAGCCTGCTGTGAGTGAAAAGAAAGAGGAAAAGAAGGTCGGCGATACTGAGCAGCAAGGAGAAAATGGGAAACGAAACAATGGTGAATCATCAATAGCGAAGCATTCAAAATTGCCTCCTGTATGCTTGCGAGTGGATCCTTTGCCCAGGAAGAAATCTGTAAATGGTTCTTCAAGGTCTCCGAGCCCACCAACCAGGAAGGATGCGGACAAAGCCAAGAAGGACGTGAAAGATGCCCAAAGCCAGAACCAGGGGCCTAAACAGCCGGAGCCAAAGAAAGAGATTACTGTGTCTGAGGTTAAAGAAAAATCACTCGATGAAATGAAGAAAGGAGTGGAGTTGAGCAATGGAACAGTGCAGGCTGCTTCTGTGAAGCTTACACAGGAGGAAGGAGTTCCCACAATTGTGCATGATCACAAGGTGCAACCTAGTAGCGTCAATGTTGATGGTCAAGAAGATGCAAGTGCAAAGGTAATGCAGGGATGTGTAAAAAGCACAAGGGAGGATGAGATAAAAATTCAAGGTGAACCTGCAAAAGACGATGCCAGGATATGCAGAATCAGTTTTTCAGAACCAGATGCAGCAGCTCGTATTCAGTCTACATATAGAGGGTATAATGTCCGAAGATGGCAACCTTTGGAGAAACTCCGGAAGATCAAGAACATACATGAACAGATGCAAGATGTGAAGCAGCAGCTGCAAGACCTTGAAACTTTTTCCAAGAAGCCGATGATAAAAGAGCAGGTTGCCATCGGGGAGACTATTATGAATTTACTCCTGAAGCTTGACACCATTCAGGTATTGCCTTTCCATTTCAACTTGATTTGAAAATTCATTTTCATAATCGAATGTCTGGTAGTGTGTTGCGAGCACAAGATAGTAATCGTAGGCGGTAGTTGTGGAAGATTGGGGGACGACGGCCAGGCCCCTTGAGTTGGCCTGGAGGTGCCGTCCTGTTCGCCCGAGATAGCAGAAGGGTGCTGGAGGTAGGGCGCCGACAGCAGGGAAGATGGGATAGGAAGAACAGAGGGGAGGATAATAGATTAGTTTTCATTGCCTGACCTTCCACGTTACAAATCAATCCTATATATAACTAGTTATCTCTGGAAACAATCCGACTCTGATATAATATCTATAACTGAATCTGTTAAACAGAACCAAATTATTTGACCTGACTTAATAGACTTGCCAAAACCTGCTTCTTGCCGCTGCCGTAGACCTTCACGCCATAGGCTGTAGCAAATCAGCTATTGTCGTTGCCAACTGAATCCAGCGCCGGCTGCTCTGCTGAAGACCCGGTAGCTCTCTTCATTGCCTTGCGCCTTAGCATAAGTGATTCCCCACATGACATAGTGTATATAAATAATCTCATGTGCGTCATGTTAGCTTGTTGATTGTCAACTTGGGTCAGTTTTAACCCTTGGTACACTTGATACAGGGCTCACATCCAACTGTAAGGGAGGCTAGGAAGACCGTTGCTCGGGAACTAATTTGCCTTCAGGAGAAGCTCGATTCTTTGTGCAAGCAACCATCTGGTGAGCTGAATAACACACATAGTAAGGAAGAGTTTACAGAAGGAATTGAGAATGTTATCCAAACTACTACTGTTTCAATAGAAAAAGCATCTGACGAAGTAAGTATCACTTACATTCATACTGTTCGATAACTTCATTTTACTACTGTTCATTAACGACGCAACAGGTTAATTTAGTGTGTAATTTTGATGAATTTATGTCAGCAGGAGAAAACGACAGGAATGGGTGAAGTACGACCACCATCCGCGATTGACTCAAAAGAGCCGATGCATGATTTGATTTCATCGGGAGTTTCTGTGGAGCTGAGACAAGATGCGGATTCTACTGAACAGAAGCGTCAAATGGAAGAGTCAAGTACTACTAAGGAACAAGCAACTGATGAAGTAAGTTAACTTCTATTTGTATCATTTGGTGCCCTAGAATTGCAAAGTTGATACCATAACTGATCAGTTTAATTTACAAGTGGGATATCTAATATCACTCATGTCCAATAGGGAAAAGCTGTAGCACAGGGTCAATGTCAAGGAGCATCATCGATCGATGTGATGAATTATGCAGCTTTCTCGGGACATTCCACTGAGCAGAAGCACCAAACAGAAGAATCAAATACCATTTCATGGGAAGAATCGCCTGAAGAAGTAAGTTGTATTTATGTTTATTTATCGGCTAGCGTAATAATATTGGTTCATCGGTTAACAAAATGCCTGTTATTTTATCCTTTACAAATTGGGTGCTGTCAGTGTTCATGTCAACAGGAGAAAGCTGCAGCAAATGATGGACAAGAAGTATCATCAGTGGACTACATGGAGCCGTTGCATGGTGCAGCTTTATCGGGCTCCAATGTGCTGAAGCAATGCACAGCTTCTACTGAGCATAATGGCCATACCGATGAATCAAGTATAGGGTTTTCTCTTGCTACCACAGAGGACAGTACAGCTACTATGGAAAATGGAATGGCAGTTAATAAAGTAAGTTTTCAATGTATTTATTTGGATGATGAGCTCTATAACAATATTGCATTTTTTACACGAATTAGATCAGATTCCATTACCAAGAGATAACAATATTGTATTTGTAAAGAAAATATTAACACTTTAAACGATGAAACAGGATGGTTCAGTCGAAGTTCAGGTGTGGGAATCTGCAGCTGTAGAAAGCTCGGAGCTGAAACATGATGTTGCTCCTGCTGAAGATCAGTGTAAAGAATCAAGTGCTCCATTTGCTCATTTGGAGGATTCTGTGTCTTTGAAGGGTGAAGAGCTACATGAACATGATCCATCTCCTGTAGATGACTCCATTTTGTCCAATCCAGAAGATCAACCAGAAGAAGCCAGGGATGCCAACATACAGCAACAAGTTGCAGATACCACACAAGATTCAACCAAAGAACCAGATGGAACACCAGAGGCTTCAATGGGTGATACGAATAAGGAGGATGGTGTTACCTCAGCAGATGCAGAAAATTCTGTGCAGTCTCCCTTGCTCGAAGCAACATTGGAGTCTGACTCTGCCCAGGAACAAATCATCTTGGAGGAACTAGACGCAACAAAGCAATGTGAGGGTTCTGGCAAGGACGATTCAGCACTTATGGATCAGCCAAATGAACCCCTTGTGGAGATCTCAACAGGACGTTCTGCCATTGGAGAGGAGCCTCTCATTGTAGCATTGGAAAAGGAAGCTGACACTAAGGAGAATGTTCTGAACATTGAAGGAGCTCGGAGTGACATGGGGGCTGAACCTACCCTGCCTGAAAGTGAGAGCAGTGCATTACCATGTGAACATGCTGGCAGCAGGGTGCATGATAATGCTGAGCATGATAATCCTGGCTCGAAGGTGTCATTGGAGAGCCACAGTGATGCGCAAAAGGAGTGTGCCAATGGAGACAAAGCAAGTGCTGGTATGGAGGCTTCTGAGGTAGTTGAATGCAACGAGATACTGAAAGAAGCTCCAGAATGTGCAACAGGAGCAAATTCTGCTGAAGCGCAAGCCGATACGCCGAAAGAAGACGCCACCACTGTGCAGACAGCTTCTGAAGAAGCAGCCTCTGCATCTGCAACTCACGATGGTCTGAAGAAAGACGACGACGAGAAGAAATTGGCTGAAGAAAACCAGAAGCTGAAGGAGATGCAGCAGAAGCTTCTTGCATCAGGCAACGATCAGATGGGGGTAATCGCGGAGCTTAGCGAGAAGGTCAAGACGCTCGAGAGGAAGCTGGCGCGCAAGAAGAGGCCAAAGGTAAGGGTACACAGACCAGCCAGGAATGCTACAGCCAAAGTCCACTGAAGAATGAAAAGATGATCTCTGCAGTCTGAGATTGTGTGTGTGGATTCCATGTAGCTGTTTATGTCCATGTTGCAATGAAAGTGCAACGTACTACCTGTAATGTACACAACACTGTTGTGCCACTTTTGTCCTGGAGCATACAAGATCATGCCTGTGTTGTATGTTTGTGATACATCCAAGTTTAGAGCCTTGGATATTGTCCTTGCATTTTGTGTGCTAGTGACCGGACGGTTTCATTTCAGACCTGCTTAAAAAAGCTGCATATATGGATGTGTATTGTTCTCTATGGCTTAACAGTACAGATATGGGTGGTGTCGTGCGAAGCTTTCATGGAAGATTTAGTCAGTGGTGCAAATTCCTCGCAAAGCTTTCAGGAAAGCTTCACACAAGCCGTATCATTTCTACTGTTTACCACTAGGCCTATATAAGGGAAAAGTAGGCGGCTTTCTCATGTGTTCTCATAGTTCATCTCATCCTCACATGATCACATCCTAAGAGATCTCACACATCCACCTATTGACCCAAACGCAAATGAAAACCAAGAAGTATCTGTCGCTCACTACATGCTTTCCAACAGAGAAGAACACACCAACAAGAGGTAGAATACAACACACCACAACTCTGTCTCCACCTGCACTGCCAATTCCCACTTACTAAATAGTAGAGCTCACACAAATAGCAAATCAAGAATTAGCAGCCGTCTCACACTACCAAACTCACACACTCATGAGGCAAAACCCACTCACATGCAGAAAAGAGGAGGGAACCAAGATTTGAGCCCACACAGAATTTCACTGGGATAAGATTGAACTTAATTATTCATGTGTGTATTTGTTCAAAGTTGGATAATTCATTTCAGTTAATTGATTTGTGAAATAGATGTTCTTGTTTTTGAAATTAATGAATGTGAATTATATATATATATATATATATATATATATATATATATATATATATATATATATATATATATATATATATATATATATATATATATATATATATATATATATATATATATATATATATATATATATATAGTGTTGATGTGCTTGTTTCAGAGGGTATGGTTAGCATTTTCTGTGCTTGTTTAGGAGTAGAAAGGAATATCATAGATGATTATTAACTTATAACCGTCTGGGATAGTTTAATATCATAGACGGTTTGTAGTTGAAATTGTTTGTGATATATCACATATCACAGACGATTTGTACTGAAAACCGTCTGTAATTGTCAACTATCACAGACGGTTTATAGTCTGCGTCACAGATGGTTCGAAACCTATCTATGATAACCTCATGTTATTACTGATCCATAAACTCAGACGACTCATGAAACCATTTGTGATGACGTTTTTAAACCGTCTATGATGATTTTTTTTTCTGTAGTGGTGTTGGGACCAGGACATGAGGACAGTGAGTTGATGCCGATATCCATTTACTCCTTGTCCCACAAGCCTCTCCTAATGGAGCTAATGGAAATGTTCTTGATACTTGACAAGATTTGCACACATATTGCCTGGTTGCCATCAAAAATCTCCCTAGCAAAGGATTATTCATTTTGTTTTCTATCTCCCTTTTTTTTCCAAGCCATGTGTTGGGAGATAGAAATTCCACGAGTAGATCAAAATTTTGGGCAGCAGATGGGGAGGATAGCTCTGAGGAAGAAGATGAAGCTGCTAGTACTGTTTCATCTAATTCAGGTTCAGATTTTATTCGAGATGCTTTGCGAGTGGGTTTCTCAGTAGACGAATTGATCGAGTGAGGCAATGTTGTTCAAAACATTGAGTCTCCAAATTTGGCTCGGTTGGTGTGGGGCTGGTCATGTGAGGCATCCTAGGCCTCTACCATCAAGGATAACCGAGAAGGTAGCGGACTGGCGTTTGTCCTCAAAAATTCGTCCTTGGAAAGGCCCCTTACCTAAGTTTGATCGGTCTTCAATTAGTGAGTGGGGAGATTAAAGTTAAGGACATGAGGAAGGTTAATCTTGGTAAAACAGGTTGTCCTCGAATGAGTGGTGTCGGGCATCGAAGAGGTATGTGGGTAGACGGTGTCGATCGGTCAGGCCAACTTGTTTTGGCCCAAACTGAAAGACGACGTTTGGCCCGCTCTGGTGTGATCCGGATTGGGAGCAGGTCGGTCCGTTTTTAGCCGGCCGTGTGAGCTCTTCTCCTGGGGAGGACGCTTTCCTAGGTTTTCGCCTCATCTCACAACTGTTCGCTGCGACGTTTCGTTGCCAGCGGATAGACCTGGGTTGCAAGGAGCCAGGGGCGGTGTTGAAGCCATCGGCAACAGTTACGCTCAGGGTGTTGTGATGGATAGTGGTGTGCACAAGGGACGTCATGGCTACCAGGTGGGTGGCTCTAGTCCTGACTGGGGTGGCCTTGCTGGGCGTTTTGGCCGCGGCGGCGCAGGCTTTTTTGCAGCGGCAACGACCAGCATCCAGCTGGCCAGTGGGGTGGTTTGCCGTCGTCGCAGGGTCCAACAAGAAAGGCTACCTCCCAGGCGACCCTTGAGGCAAAATTTAAAGTTATGGCAGAGCAGATTAAAGAACTTGAAGCAAAAATTAAAGGTATGGAGGTTCGGATGCTGGATATGGCTTGTGATCTCAAAATTAATAACAAGTGTTGTAACAAGGTTCTTGTGGAGAATGATAATGTTCTTGTTGACGAGTTGGTGGAAGTTGTGTTCTCGATGAGGATGGTGATTTGCTAAGTGTTGAGGAGATGGAGCAGCGACATCTAATGATGTTGGGGTGCTCCAAGCACCGATGGAGAAGCGGTACTTCACGGCCGACGCGGCAGTGCCGCCAACGGCTAGTCGTGCGTGCGGCGCTCGTCGGCGGCTGATGCAGCAAGGTTGCGATGCCGGCCGCAGCACGAGGCGCCAAGATGGCGCCACTACCTCTGCGTTGAATAATTTGGAGCAGGTTGAAGGTAACAAGCAAAATCTGTCCTTCACATCTTTTCAGATGTTGTTGTTGCTTCCAAACTCATCAACCTAGGCCTAGATGTTGGCAAAAATGAGAAAGAAGTTTTAGGTTCAGTTCGGTGCTTAAAATCGTAGAACGCAATAGATAGGCTTCGGCTTTTTCCTAGAATTGTTGAAGAACATGACAGTGATGCTGCTTTTTTAGAAAGTGATGAAGATGATGACGTTAATAACCTCACTCTTGGTCACTTATGTGGTGATTTGATGGAGGAGGTTATGGATGACGACAGTGATCACCTAAGTTGTGAATTCGAAACTGTCTTCAAGAAGAATAAATCTATGTCATCTTTTAATAAGAAGAATAAGAAAATTGGAATAGTTAGGAAAAAAAGAAAATCAAATCGATCAAAATGAAAGGAATCTTTTGGAATAGCAGAGGTCTTAGTGACTTGGCTAAATATAGGTTCCTTTCAGAATTATCTAGAGAGCATAAGCTAGACTTTATTGCTCTTATGGAGACCGGGAAGAAAAATTTTCCAAAAGCGACGTTGAACAATATTTGTGGTGGTCGAGATTTTTTGTGGCACTGGTCAAAACCTCATGGTAGGTTCGGTGGCATCCTTCTTGGGGTGAATCTAGAAATTTTTGACTTTGGTAGTTTTGATGAGGGAGACTTTTATGTTAAGTTCCACTTGAGAATGAGAGGTGATGGTTTCCAATGGGTTCTTATAGCAGTTTATGGGGCTGCTCAACCTGAACTTAAGGAGGCCTTCCTTGTAGAGTTGGTACAAACATGTGCCAAGGAAACACATCCGGTTCTTGTCGGAGGTGATTTCAATATTATTAGGAATCCTCAGGAAAAAAGCAATGATAGGTTTGATGATAGGTGGCCTTTTTTATTTAATGCCGTCATCGATGGTTTAGATTTAAGGGAGCTTGAATTATCTAACTGGAAATTTACGTGGGCTAATTCTAGGGCTACACCAACATATGAGAGACTTGATCGGATCCTTGTTAGTACAGAGTGGGAAACAAAATTTCCGCTATCAACAGTTCAGCGTTGACTAGGAAATTTCGGATCACACTCTCTGTTACTAGATACTGCAAACGGTACTCGTTGCAAAAATCAACCTCTGTTCAAATTTGAACTCGGTTGGCTGTTACGTGATGGCTTCTCAGAGTTGGTGGCGGAAGTGTGGAACAAAGAAAAAAGGGGGAAAACTTCGTTACAAAGATGGAAATTTAAAATTCAGAGACTTAGACAATTCCTACGGGGTTGGGCTAAGAATGTTAGCGGTTCATACAAAAAAGAAAAGGAAGAATTGACTCGGAAGGCGAATGAATTAGATAAGAAAGCTGAGAATCAGCTTCTCAGTGCTACGGAAAATGATTTAAAGCATTATTATAAAGAGCGGTTAGTTCATTTGTTGCGAGAGGAGGAGATAAAATGGTACCAAAGAGCCAAAACAACTAAGTTGTTATTTGGCATCAGTAATACTAAGTATTTTCAGTTGGTAGCCAATGGAAAACATAGGAAGACTAGGATCTTCCGCCTCGAGCAGAAGAGGGATTATAGAGGGTGATGAGAACCTTAAGAAATACATCACCAATTATTATAAAGGTCTCTTTGGGCGTCAGAGAGAAATAATTTCTCAATGATGGAATCCTTTAGGGATGATATACCACGAGTTTAAGCGAGAATGAGATTTTAGCGTCCGCTTTCATCAAGAAGAGGTTAAAAGGCTATATTCCAAATGGAACACAACAAAGCCCCGGGGCCTGATGGTTTCCCAGCTGAGTTTTACCAAGCTTTTTGGGGTCTCGTCAAAGAAGATCTCATGGCTCTTTTCACTGATTTTCACAAAGGAAACCTCCCACTTTTCAGCCTCAATGTTGGTATAATTACATTATTATCGAAGCAAAATGAGGCTACTCAAATCCAACAGTTCAGACCCATTTGCCAACTTAATGTTAGCTTTAAGGTCTTTACTAAGGTAATGGCTAACCGTTTAGCACTAGTGGCTCAGAAGGTTATACAACCATCTCAAACAGCTTTTATGGCAGGGAGGAATATCATGGAAGGGGTTATTATCCTTCATGAAACCATACATGAAATGCATAGGAAGAAGCTTGATGGAGTGATTCTAAAGCTGGACTTCGAAAAAGCATATGATAAGGTGAAATGGTCTTTTCTTCAACAAACATTGAGGATGAAAGGTTTTTCGCCACTTTGGTGCAAGTGGATAGATCAAATTGTTAGGGGTGGTAGTGTGGGCATTAAAGTTAATGACATTTTAGGGCATTATTTTTAGCCAAAAAAGGGACTTAGGCAAGGTGATCCCTTGTCACCAATCCTCTTTAATTTAGTGGCAGATATGTTGGGGTTTCAAGGAGTTGTTCCACATCTTGTAGATGATGGCCTCTCGATCCTCCAGTAGGCAGATGATACTATTCTCTTCATGGATCATGATCTACTCCAAGCCAAAGACCTTAAACTAGTGTTAAGTGCCTTTGAGCAACTTTCTGGGTTGAAAATTAATTTCCATAAGAGTGAGCTCTTCTGTTATGGTAGTGCTAAGGATTGCGAGCATGAGTATGCACAACTTTTTGGTTGCAAAACCGGGGGCTTACCTTTTAAATATCTTGGTATTCCTTTGCATCATCGTAAACTCTCTAACAAAGATTGGGCAATCATTGAGGAGAGATTCCAAAGAAGCTCAATAGCTTGGAAAGGAAAGCTTCTTTCCGTTGGAGGAAGGCTAGTTTTGATCAATTCGGTTTTAAATGGTTTAGCTATGTATATGCTTTCCTTTTTGAAGTCCCTAAGGGTGTTTTACAAAACTTGATTTTTACTGTTCAAGGTTCTTTTGGCAAAGTGATAGTCATAAAAGAAGTACAAGCTTACTAAGTGGAGTGTACTTTGTAGACCAAAGGACTGTGGCGGGTTGGGTATCCAAAACCTTGGGATTCAAAACAAATGTCTCTTGAGTAAATGGTTGTTTAAACTTATTAATGAGGATGGTGTTTGGCAAAATCTTCTAAGAAGGAAATATTTGACCAATAAAGCCATAACTCAAGTTTATAAACGACGGGTGACTCCACTTTTGGTCGGGGCTAATGAAGGTCAAGGATGATTTCTTGGCTCATGGTTTTTTTGAATTCAAAAGGGAACACAAGTTAGATTTTGGGAGGACATTTGGTTAGAAATAAACCCTTAAGAGATGTCTATCCAGACTCTATAGGATTGTGAGGAAAAGAATGATCTGTGGCTAAGGTTTTAGCTTCTACGCCATTGGATGTGTCATTTAGAAGAGGTTTGGTGGAAGGTAATTTGACAAAGTGGTACGACTTAGTCTCTAAAGTTGTGACGATTAACCTTACAAATGAGAAAGATGTGTTTGTTTGGAACCTTCATAGGAGTGGGTCTTTCACGGTTCGCTCTATGTATTTGAATCGATTCAAGAGGAGTCTTACCTACTGAAAAATCCACTATGGAAAATAAGAGTGCCTTTGAAAATTAAAATTTTCCTTTGGTATCTCCAAAAGGGGTTACTCTTACAAAAGATAATTTAGCAAAAGGAATTGGCAAGGAGTGTCAAGTGTTGTTTTTGTAACTCTTTGGAGACAATACAACATCTTTTCATTGATTGTCACTTTGCTAGATTTATATGGAACACAGTGCACATCACCTTTGGAATTCATCCACCATCTAGTATATCGGATATGTTTGGCTCTTGGCTTCATGGCATCGGGGCAAAACTCAAAAATCAGATTTTACTAGGTGCTGCGGCTCTCTGTTGGGCAATGTGGTTGAATAGAAATGACGTGGTGTTCAATAATGATCAAACCAACACCTTTCTGCAAGTCATTTTCAGGGCAACATATTGGATCCGCTTTGGTCCTTGTTAAGTAAAGAAGAAGAAAACCAATCTTCAAGAATGGATGCAGATTTTGGAGACGGTCATCATGGAGATCTTTGCAAAATTTGGATGGAAGTTCCGGAATAGGATTGAGGCGTAGTGTCTGTTTTTTCCTGTATCTTGTGTCTTTTGCTTTGTGTTAGTTCTTGTGCTTGAATGCTCTTGGTTGTAATCTTTAAGCTGTGTACGATCTGTGGATTGTAGAGGCTGGGACCTTTTTCATTCTCTTAATGAAATTTTCCCTTGATCTAAAAAAAATGTGTTGGCTGAGAGTGAGACATCACAGAAGCTTGTAACGATCACACTGCCCAGTGAATGGATTATGTAAATGCCCTGCTTGTAGGGAAAATCTGAAAAAAAAAAAGAAAGAAAATGAGCATGTCTTGCTTGTACCCATTTGCTCGAGTAATTTATGGGAAAAATGTTCACTTTTTAGTACATATATGGAGGAGTACTAATAGCCCAAATCAAAATTAATAGAGTTTCCCATTCATATAAAGCACAAGAATGTTTTGGAAGCCTTTTGATGTAATAATAAACAGTTGAGTTTGATCAACCAGGAACCCACTCATAGCCTTTTCAGGACCATGCCATGCACTCGAATAGACCATTCTTTAAGTAGGAATCTTCCAATTGAAGTTTATCCCTACAAGTAAGCTTAACACAAGATTTTAGGTTCTATTTTCTTCTTCCTGTCTGTTATTACGGATGTTTCGATGAGAGGGATTTCTTTTTGGGAAAATTTGGGTTTCAGTTTAAAATTTAAAGTAAACCTCCAAAAATTCCCCTATCTAAACATGCCCGTGTTGGCGAATTCAATATTTTAGAAAAGTTGTTGTGATTTTTATTGTACGGCTTAAGGTTTTAGCATTGTGGGTTTTTAAGACTCTTGTCTCTTTAACTTTGAGGAAGTTTTATTCCTAGCCTATTCTATCTTGTGTCTTTTTTTCTCTTAGTATCCATGTGAGTTTGATTTTTTTTTTCAATTGAAAAAAGTTGAGAATTTGCAAGTCCATTCGATAGTAATTCAAGATCTGGCACCCTATTATTTCATTGGCATGTGAATCTAATGGTAAATCCTGAAGTGTCAACGAATGGCATGTGAATCTAGTGGCAAATTCTGAAGTGCTGATGAATGGAATAACAAATCCTAAAAGAACGTGTGTTGTTGTAGGGTAGGAAGCAAAAGGTAAGTTAAAGGTTAGTGGAGGAGCCACTAAAAAAATTGTGCTCCTTCCACGCATTCTTGACCATTGCTTGAGATTTTTTTGGTTGACGACTCAACTTCTGGAAGAAAATTGTAGTTATCGTGGTTTCATGTGATGGTAATTGCACCAACATTTTTAGGTAGTATGCATCTGACTCACATGGTAGCTAGTCGTTCATTAAAAAAAAGAGAGAGGTTATTTTGGACGCTGACACAATTTTAAAAACTTTGATCACTAATTTCTATTATAATATATTTATAAAATTCAATAAAATTATTTTTCGAGATGAATTTACATATATGATTTTCATGTATTCAATCTAAATATTTAAAAATATATCACTAGCTAAAGTTTTAAAATTTTATCTATACATATCCAAAATGACATGTTTTTTTGAACCGAGGGAGTAAAATTTTGAAAAGCAAGATACTAGCTTTCTCATGCAACACAAAAGGGTATTGAGGCATGCATACATACTGGCACGTGTGTGTACATATATATGAAAAATACCTTTTACACCCGGGTGTAATTACACCCACCTCTAATATACCACTTAAACAAACTTGAAATACTCCTTTATCACTTTAAATATATTTGTATACTAATTATAAGATACTCCATTGTGAACCACATGAAAAATTTGTAAAGGAGTTCATAGTTTTTAGCGTATTTTCTAAATACCCTCATATACACGCATAAAAAGGAGTATGTCGAAAAAATGTACATACCACATCTGAAAAATTGTTCATACCACCTAGATGGTCTTAAATACTCATATACTACATGTACATACTCTCCATTACATGAGATACTCCTTACATTGCGAGATACGATATAGGGTGTAATTACACCTGGTGTAGAAAAGAGGCTTCCTATATATATATATATATATATATATATATATATATATATATATATATATATATATATATATATATATATATATATATATATATATATATATATATATATATATATATATATATATATATATATATATATAAAGTATCTAGTGTGCTAATGCCCATTTAGCCATTTAGGTGCTAACATACTAATACCGTCCAGGATCGTTAGATCTGCCCCCTACGGCCTGGATCCTTGAGGGTGGAAGCACCAAATACACTTATACAACTTTGCAAAAAACCTCCCCGTCTCCCAACCGTTTTTTCCTTCTCCCCGCGCCTCCCCATCATTTTTTCCTCCCCGCCTCCCAACATCTCCCCGCGACGGATCAACTCCCTTCATCAGGCCGTCCGCAAGGGTTAGGGTTAGGCGAAAGGGGCGGCCTCCCTCTGTCCGCAGCACCACCACCTCCCTCCGAGCTAGCCACCTCCCCGAGCTCCGACGCCCTCCGACCCAGCCTCCTCCCTGCACATCGACGCCCTCCGAGGCGGCCTCCTCCCCACGCGTCGACGACCTCCAAGCTGGCTTCCTTCCCGAAGTCCCGCCGCCGCCCTCCGACCTAGTCTACTCCCCGAGCGCCGATGCCATCCGAGCCGGCCTCCTCCCTGAGTGCCACCACCCCCAGAATCAAACTTCTGTGGTGTTACTCCAATTTTTGTGGTGGATAAAACATGTATGTGAAAGGGATGTGTATTGAGATTGTGATTGCATAATTGAATTTGTTGAATTAATTTGCGATTGATCAGTTCTCCGAGCTTGAAATTGTTTTGATTATTCAAAATTGATCAGTGAAAGTCTGAGAAACCTGGGAATACTTTGGTTCGGCTGTGAGGAAACATCTGCCCATCTTATTCACAGTGAGGACTGAGGACAGGCCAGGAGAGTCAGTAAGGTTGATCAGGTATTCATTTCCATCTCTCACCCTTGTAACTCTTCAGTGAGTCATCGCTCATCTCATAATAAAGAGGGATACCAGTGGATTTGATTGTTACATGTTGCCAAAAATTGCTTATATTCTATTCATTACAATGACATACAAAGCTGACATTCTTTTGGTAGCAATCACACCTGCATTCTAGAACAAGCAGCCAAACGTTCCATTCTAGAAATTTGCAATCCAAAACCACCAGCCGAAATTGGCATCCCAGAACATTGCATTCCACAACAACAATTAATAATACATTCTAGAAATTTGCAATCCAAAACAACCAGCCAAAATTGGCATTCTTCCATAGCAAGCTTACAATCTCTATTCTGGAATTTTCACTGACCGATGTTAACAATTGCAATCAAACATTCTACATTGAACTATCTACGAAGCCATAATACCACAATACAAGCCGACAGGTAATAACCAAAATATCTACGCTCCCCAAACAAGCAGCACACCACATCGCATGAGGACGTCATCCTTCTCATCGTCGTCGCTACTGCCATCGTCGTCGTTGCCACAACCACCTACAACAAACCCTAGATGGATTGGGGGTGCACGGTTGCAGGGAATCGGGGAGGTGGACGAAGGAAGATCGAGGCGACGCTGGGTCTCCCTCGTCGTCGCGTGGCCAAGGGATGAGAGAGGGAGAGTCGTGGCCTTGCCATCAACTTTGGGGAGGAAGCCACCTCGGAGGTCGTCGACGCTCGGGGAGCACACCGGGTGGGAGGGCGGCGGCGCTTGGGGAAGAAGCTCGGGGAGGAGGCCGGCTCGGATAGCGTCGACGCTCGGGGAGCAGACCAAGTCGGAGGGCGACGGGGCTCGGGGAGCAGACCAGGTCGGAGGGCGGCGGCGCTTGGGGAAGAAGCTCGGGGAGGAGGCCGCCTCGGAGGGCGTCGACGTGCGGGGATGAGGCTCGGTCAGAGGGCGTCGGAGCTCAGGGAGGTGGCCAGCTCGGAGGGAGGTGGTGGTGCTGCGAACGGAGGGAGGCTGCCCCTTTCACCTAACCCTAACCCTTGCGGCCGGCCTGATGAAGGGAGTTGATCCGTCGCGGCGAGATGTTGGGAGGCGGGGAGGAAAAAATGACGGGGAGGCGTGGGGAGAAGAAAAAACGGTTGGGAGGCGGGGGTTTTTTTTTTGCAAAGTTGTATAAGTGGATTTGTTGCTTCTACCCTCAAAGATTCAAGTTGTAGGGGGCAGATCTAACGATCTTGAATGGTATTAGCATGTTAGCACCTAAATGGGCTTCATTGCTCGTTCCTCCACGTGCGTACGCTATGGTCGCCGGACACCGGGCGCTGCTGCTCCTCGCCGCCGCCCTCCTCGCGGTCGTCGCCTCCGCCGAGGAGGCCAAGCCTACCATCTCACCTCGTGGTGGACTCCCCGCTCGTTTCTTCGAGGCGACTCACCGGCCGCCGACGACGTAGCGCCGTCGGCGCCCATTGGCACCGCCATGACCGAGCCCAAGCCCGAACTCAAGACGGAGCCCGGCCGCCGCCGGAGGGACGCGCCGCCACGCAGATCCTCCTTGGGGTGGTGGCTCACATCGGCGCCGTCGCCGCGCGCGGCCGGTGTGTTCGCCTTCCGAGGCGACGGCGTGTGCTCGCTTCCATGGCGTGTAATGATGGGTTCTTGGGAATGAGCGAAACCTCCACGTCTCTTCAGTATCTCCCATCTGCGAGAAGAGTCTCGACATGTTATTCTCGTATGTATGTGCACCTTCGCACGAGTAAATACGAGGTATATATACACACACCAGATTAATTTTTGAGTTTACTAGTAACATACCCGTGCTAACGCTACGATAAAATACAAAACAAAATAAAATTTGTAAAAATAAAACGAACAATCGATTCATTAAGATTCACGTCTCATATATTGTATAACCAAATATTTTTGTCATATAATGAATTTCACATAAATTTGGCCGTAAGATAAGGAGCTAATCTGCTTTCTTTGGTGCATGTGAGAGCATCAATACGAGCCTACATAGAACAAATTTCAAGCCGAAGAAAGTGCATGTAAGCAAATTCACAAGATGAAGCAACTATATATTTTTAGCGATTGACTATTAAATCATCGATCCTTGTGATAAAAACCAGAATGCCTGCTACAAAACAAGTTGGGAATTTTTGCCTTGTGTTTAACAGCTGACTCTATTTGCCAAATATTCTAGTCTCATTTCCCAAGGATATACCCTGAAGGAAAAATAAAAGCCATTTTATAGGATGTACTTACAAGCTATAACTAAAACCAAATATATATTAACAAAACAAGATCAAAACCCAGATCTCGAAAGCACTTGTATTGCATAACCATTTCAGTAATATTGACAAAGTTGGCGTCCTGCCAACAGCCACTTGCTGAACAAAGGGCATAAGATGTTCCCCAAGGTATCCACTGGGATGAGCCCCAACTGGATTGATGTACCTAAGTAAAATGATCTTCCATTCAAGATCTGTACTGTAGATATCACGGCAAATATCCTCAATGACAAGCTGCAATCCATTTGTAAAATTGCAGTCAGGTCAGAGAACTCATGAACGTTAGCAGATTCACTCGTTGAAAGGAAAATGACAGGCCTCAGACCTTTGGTTATCAATAAGAGCCTACATAGAATAAATTTCAAGCCAGAAGAAAGTACAGGTAAGCAAATTCACAAGATGAAGCAGTTTCGCGGAGTCGCGCGAGGCTTCGCGGAGTCGAGGAGGCGACGCCTGGGACGTCGGCTGTGACCCGATCGCGCGCGATGGGTCGAGTCGCGCGGGGGAGGTGGGCGTCGCCTTTGAATTTGGATTTGGATTGTTGGATATGAGTGGGTAAGGAGAGAGAAAGGTGTGAATTGATCCTTGATCGTTGATTTCACTGGTTGGTTTTTCTGAGGACACGAATTGGTATGAACGCAGGAAAACTCATGACTGTTGGGGGCACAATTTGAGGTGGTCGTAAGAAAGAATTGAACTGGTGGATTTTAGGGGTAGAGATTAGTTTCATCAATTCGCTTTAATTTTACCTGGCTTCATGTTAGATTTTCAGGATTTTTTAAATTGTTTAATTTAGCACTAATATCATGCGCTGATGCCCTAAATTTTCTGTTATTGATGTTAAAATCTAATTCCTATTTGGTTTGTCAGATTAAATTTGGCAAAGAATTGATCAATCTCGTGATATAATCTTGCACCAATCACCTAATCCTAGACGTACAGACCATGATTTCAGCACGAAGTTCCTAATTCATCAAGATTTTCTTTGCAGATTCGTTTTTTTAAAAGCATTTGCAGATTAGATTCGTTCAGGTGCTTGCAGATTTGGTAAGTTCTTAGGCCAAATTAGATTGTCCCCCAATACTTTATGATGATAAAATTGTCAACTGCCTAATCCTAAAAGCAACAGATGAAGATTTCAACATGTAGTATCGATTAAATCGCCAACTGCCTAATCCTAAAAGCAACAGATGAAGATTTCAACACGTAGTATCGGTTAAATCGCCAATTGCCTAATCCTAAAAGCAACAGAGGAAGATTCCAACACGTAGTTCCTAGTTGATTAAATCGCCAACTGCCTAATCCTAGAAGTAACAGGTAAAGATTTCAGCACGTAGCCCCTAATGGATCGACATTTCCTTTGCAGATTCGTTTCATCCAGGTGTTTGCGAATTCATTCCATTCCTCGCCAAATTCGATTTTCTCCTATTATAATTTCTGATGATTAATCACAATTTTTCCAGCACAACCCAACAAGAACAATCCCGACTGATTCAAGATGCAACAGCAACGAATGGATATAATCTACCACACGACAAAAACGCAGAAGAATGAGAAGAGACAATCTTGATCGGAAATTTACCTCGCAAGAATCGCCTCGAGTTGCTCGCGGATGCAAGGGCCTTCGGCAACCGATTCCGATCGATCAGCGAGCCCCGCCGATCGACGAAAACCTTCGATCTCGGCCTCCGAATCGCGACGGCGGGAGAACGATGGAGCAGTCGCTGCCAACATGAACTCGCCCACCACCACCACCAACACAGCCCTATGGTGCTGCGCTTATATAGCCCCCCCGGGCGGCCGCACCGACCTGGACTTGCACGCGCCCGAGAGGCGGCGCGTGGTGGGGCCGGGGCGTCACGGCGGACGCGGACGGCGATGACAACGACTCCAGCGGAGGCGACGCACGGGATCGGCAGAGGGGAGGAGGCGTCCGGGAGCCTCCTCGGCGGCGCCGGGCGGCGTCGGCTTGGCGGCTGGCAGGGCTAGGGTTTCCGAAACGGCGGCGAGCGGAGAGAAGGCGGATTGGGGATAGGGGGAGAAAGAGGGGCCGGGGAGTCCTGAATTTTTTTTGATCTCCTGAAATAGCGGCCAGTTTCCGTTTCGTTTCTAATCGGGCGCGGTTGGTGGTGCTTGGCTGTGCGTGGCCGTGTTCCGGTTATGGCTCATCGTGGATTTGGATCGTTGGATATGAGTGGGTAAGGAGAGAGAAAGGTGGGAATTGATCCTTGATCGTTGATTTTACTGGTTGGTTTTTCTGGGGACACGAATTGATATGGACGTAGGAAAACTCATGACTGTTGGGGGCACAATTTGAGGTGGTTGTAGGAAAGAATTGAACTGGTGGATTTTAGGGGTAGAGAAAACTCGCTTTTAAAATGCTTGGACGAAGGTATACTTTGATCTCAACGTTTCATCAGATGCCCCTATGTAATGATATTTTGCATGCATCATAGACTTTTAAATTTATATGTACAAGTAAGTATACTTCCAATCCTAGCGTATGGAATTGCATACTTAATACACATACCTATTTTACGTTAATTCAATACATCATAGATACACATACCTATTCGCCCTAAAAACTATTTATTTGTCATATACCTGCAATTTGACTTCTTGTGTACTTGATATGGGTTAAGCTTACAAAACTGTACCATCAACCATTGCCGATGCTAGATCATTCAGAAGCACACATCTCTGTCATTCTAGAAGACAGTGCTATGTGTGTTGTTTGTTCATTACGTAACTTTTTTTAACTGCAGATCTGCAATTGACTTGTATACTTGAGAATCTTAAGCTCAGAAGACAAATTAGGAATTTCCTTACCCAATAATGAGTTAAATTTCCATTACTGTTTCTGTTTGAACTAAATGAAATTCCTATACTTGATACAATATATCACTTCAGATTTATCTTTTCGTATTGAGTATATACAATTGTGGTTTCGAGTGATTTGTGTGTGCATACCTCCGGACGGACATTTGTATACCAGTTCAGAGTTGCGTAACATTTTAAGATAACATTTGATGTCCGATTCAACTAAAAAATTCACACAATATTTTCACCCAAACCCCTATCATGATGTACAAATTCACCACTCTAAATCATTCCATGTGACATATGCGGTTTTTCCTACGCCGTTCGTCTCCATGAACCATTCAACGAGAATTTGTTGCTCGAATGGTATGAAAATTTTACATAATATTTTCACCTTAACTGCTAACATTATGTACAAATTTGCCACTCTAAATCATTTCGTGCGACAAATAAAAATTAATAGAAGTCAACACACGCAATTGTTCCTGTACCGTTCGTCTCCATCAATCAATTTAAGATAACATTTTGTTGTCCAATTATGATAAAAAAATTCACACAAGATATTCACCTAAACCCCTATCATGACGTACAAATTCGCCTCGCCTCTCTAAATTATTCCCTGCGATATATAAAAAATGGAAGTCAACACACGTAGTTTTTCCTATACCGTTCGTGTCCATCAACCATTCAACAAGCATTTGTTGCTTGAATGAGATGAAAATTTCACATAAGATTTTTACCTAAACTGCTTACATGACGTACAAATTCGCCGCTCTAATTCATTCCGTGCGGCGTATAAAAAATAATGTAAGTCAACATACGCATTTTTTCTATGCCGTTCGTCTCCTTCAACCATTTAAGATAACATTTTGTTGTCTGATTGAGTTGAAAAATTCACATAAGATTCTCACTTTAACTGCTAACATCACGTGCGAATTTGCCGCTCTAAATCATTCCGTGCGGTGTCTAAAAATTAGTGGAAATAATGAAAGTCAACATACGCGTTTTTTCTATGCCGTTCATCTCCATCAACTATTTAAGATAGCATTTTGTTGTCCGATTGAGTTGAAAAATTCACATAAGATTCTCACATTAACTGCTACATCACGTGCAAATTCGCCGCTCAAAATCATTCTGTGCTGTGTATAAAAATTAGTGAAAGTCAACACAGTTTTTCTTATGCCATAAGTCGACCACTTAAAATTAATTTTTGAGTATAATACTCGATTTGATCACTTAAAATTAATTTGAAGTATAAATTTTGAATCATTGGGACGATAGCGAGGGTATGATCTATGTACATAACACGTCAACATACCCATTTGTCAAAAGATATGATCTATCTACATACCTAGCCATCATAGCCATATCTCATACAAGCCATATCACACGTCATCATAGCCCTATGTCAAAGATCGGACCAACTAGGAATATTTTTCACATGATGCAATTATATGGAACGCTATAATCTCATATACCATACGTACAAAACAACATATATGGAACGCTATAAGTACTGTTATTTCTATTCCAAAGGATATGGTTGACTAAATTCCAAATAAGATTTTTACATTGAGCGCTCACATGGCGTAAAAATTCGATGCTCTAAATCATTACGTGTGTCTTATAGAAAATTATGTAAGTAAACATACCCGTCTTTCCTGTGCCGTTTGTCTACTACAACCATTTAAGATAGCTTTTGTTGTCTGATTGAGATGAAAAAATCACATAAGTTTGTCACCTTAAATTCTAACAACACGTGCGAATTCGCCACTCTAAATCGTTCCGTGCGACATCTAAAAATTAATGGAAATAATGCAAGTTAACATACTCTTTATTAAAAAGCCTTTCGTATGCATCATCCATTTAATAAAGCATTTTGTTGTCCGATTGAGTTGACAAATTCACAAAAGATTCTCCCCTTACCTGCTAACATCTCGTATAAATTCGCCACTCAAAATCATTTCGTGCGTTGAATAAAAATTAATGAAAGTCAACACAGTTTTTATTATACCGTAAGTAGACCACTGAAAATTTTTTTTCTGAGTATAATACTCGATTTGATCACAATGATTCATCATATGTTATACGTAATGATATTTTGCATGCACCATTAGATATTAAATTTATATGTACAAGCGAGCATATTTTAAATGCCATACGGTTTTGCATACCTACTCCATGTTAATTAATACATGGCCAATACACATACCTACTATGCGGTAATGACACATTGAGCAGGAAATCTATTTATGGCAACTAATGATCTTAACACATAAATATTTTCACGTTACTTCAAAAGGTTCTACACACATACTTCAAAAGGATCATGTCGCTGGATATTTATGGCAGTAACAAATCCGGATCGCGCACGCACAGAGCCAGAAAACTAGGATCGCACACGCCCATTCAGAAGCTGGATATTTATGGCATAAAATATTCCGGTTTGCACTAATCAATCAGCCGTTACAATTGCTACGGAAGGAATGTATTGGCTAATGGGTATACTACGGTTTATGGCAATAAATAATCCGGTTTGCATGCGTTCAATTAGCCGTTTGAATACTACAGCAAGCAGTATTGGCTAATGGGTATACCCATTAATATCTTATCTACTACAAATTAACATATCTCAATGTGATCAAACGGTTGATAGGTTAGGTGCCTGGACTCCTTGGAGTCCCATTTCGCCTCTTTTCTACTTCCGGGTGTAATTATACCCTATGTCGTATCTCACAACGTAGGGAGTATCTCGCGTAACGAGGAGTATGTACATGTAGTATATAAGTATTTAAGACTATATAGGTGGTATGAATAATTTTTCAGAGGTGGTATGTGCATTTTTTTCAACATACTCCTTTTTATGTACGTATATAAAGGTATTTACAAAATACGCTAAAAACTATGGACTCCCTTGCAATTTTTCATGTGGTTCACATTAGAGTATCTTATAATTAGTATATGAGTATACCTAAAGTGATAAAGGAGTATTTTAAGTTTGTTTAGGGGGTATATTAGAGGTGGGAGTAATTACACCCGGGTGTAAAAGGTATTTTTCCTATATATATATATATATATATATATATATATATATATATATATATATATATATATATATATATATATATATATATATATATATATATATATATATATATATATAGGAAAATACGTAAGGCAATCGTGGTGCCTAGGCACCCACATCCGATACACGTGTATGATTGATAATTTTTTTGAGTTTGGGTATGAAAATATTTTATACCCTTAATATATTTATGGTAAGTAAGTTTTGAACTCAGTTCAAACTAGTTTGAACTACTTTTGAATTCAATGCGACTACAGTGAGTATATACCATAAAAATAGTTCAAACTAATTAAACTGAAGTTGAATTTAATTTTTTTTCGGAGTTTGACATCTCAAATATACTTTTTTATGGGTATATGAAGATACCCACATCAAACGTTGCGAATCTCAAAGCAAATCAACGGGTATTGATATGGGTGCCTAGGCACTATGGTGCATGAAACGCTCGTCCTATATATATATATATATATAGAGAGAGAGAGAGAGAGTAGTGGACACTAATTTAGTGGCCGTTGTCATTAGTGCACTAACATGCCTTTTACTTATTTTGGGACATTGTTGAGATCCTACTGCTTTGCCACCACAAGAATGATGACCTTAGGTGGCTTCAATACATACACATGAAATTGGTAGGCATGTTCACAATGATAGAAATGATAATTACAGACGGTTCACAACTATCACCACAGACTGTTATCAAACCATATGAATTTACTTGTCTGTGATAATAGGTGGTTATCACAGACGACTCTCAAACCATCTGTGATAATTACAACATAGATGATTTTTTTAAAAAACCGTCTGTGAACGGTTCTTAAATATAGCTGTCTGTGATATGCTAATTATCACAGATGGTTAATGTCAAAAACCGTCTGTGATATGTCATACATCATAGACGGTTCTCAAACATAGCTGTCTGTGATATCTTACACATCACAGATGGCTAATACCAAAACTCATCTGTGATATTCATATAATACAGATAGTTTATTGGTACAAATCGTCTATGATAGCTATTTGAATATCTATATTATTTCCTGTTTTTCAGCTAGCCTCAAGAAATACTAGCTATACCTTGTGAAAACAAGCAAACATAGTACATATATAGAATACGACAATCATTACACATGTCTCACAAATGAATTAAACAACTAAATGAAGTACATTTCAATGAATTGTTTGATTAAGCATAATTAAGTGATTACATTAAATGTTTCAACATCAAATCTTATTGCTAGGGTAGAACTCTCCAGTCTTATTTATGACATCCACTATCAAGAATTAGGATATCTTTCCTCGAATTTCGGTGAGTTTGTCAAGATCGAATGTACTTACATTGAATTCCACGTGCTATCGCTAGGAGTGTTAAAGTCATTAGCATATATATATATATATATATATATATATATATATATATATATATATATATATATATATATATATATATATATATATATATATATATATATGTGTGTGTGTGTGTGTGTGTGTGTGTGTGTGTGTGTGTGTGTGTGTGTGTGTGTGTGTGTGTGTGTGTGTGTGTGTGTGTGTGTGTGTTATAATCATGAAATAATTATTGGCAAGTTGACAAACCTCTGGATCATTCGTCTTAGTGGCCATGATGTCCTCCATATAGTATTGCAAAACCTCCACATACGTTGCCCTATAGCTGCTGGTGGAATTGCAAAAATAGAATTACGTACATAGGTATTGTCAGTTCTAGAAGCATTATTACGAAGTGTAATATAGGATTGTTGTATTGTTGCTAGTATTGAAAATCACGTCCTGTGTCGCAGTGTGGCGCTGGATTCCTTATGTTTCCCTCCTTGAGCAACGTAAGCGCTGAATGACCTACATGATTCCAAAAAGTTAGCCTCGACCATTGCAAACAAAGGAAAAGCTACAATAAAGTTATGTATGGATCAAGAGGATATGAGTTTACCTGTCAAATGTTTGTTGCACACAGGTGAAGTCATGATTGCTCCTAAGTAGGGAATCAAGGTATATTAACTTGCTCCACTTTGGTACAATCACAATTAGAATAACAGGTTACCAAGGGCAGAAAAATCATTGATGGTGTAGAACATGGCGCACAGAGTGAAGTTTCTTTCATTTGTCCGTATTCCATACCTGTACCACTTCGTACCACAGTGGCACAAGATCTTTTACCAATGGTGCTAGATATACATCAATATCATTCCCAAGTTTCTTAAGCTCTAGGATAAGTATTTACATCAAAATATACTTTTGCTTCATACACAACCAATGAAGGTTGTATATGCATACATTCATTGGCCATATACTATGTCGGCTGCTCATGTTACCGAAAGGATTAATTCCATCTGTACTCAACCCAAAAATTATATTCCTCGGTTATACACCAAAATCTACAAACATCCTATCGATGTTCCTCCACTGGGCAGAATCAGCAACGTGTCTTATCATTCTATCTTTCTTATGCTCCTCTGAGTGCCAACGCAGCAATCTTGCATCCTTTCGGTTCATAAATAAATGCTTCAAATAGATAAATATAGGCATATAACACAACATCTTAGCAAGAGATTCTTACTTCACCTCGATGCCTTCGCCGTCATCAGAGTCATTCTTACGCTTATGTCGAGATGCTTTACACACTGGACAAACGTATAATTTTACATACTCTTTACGGTAGAGGATATAATCATTCGGATATGCATGTATTCTTTCTACTTCCATTCCCAATGGACAAAGAACCTTCTTGGCTTGGTAGGTGGTTCTCGGTAACACATTTCCCTCTGAAAGGATGTTCATTAGGAGACCTAGCAACGCCGTGAAACTCTTGTCCGACCAATTATTGCTTGCCTTCAATTTCAGCAGTTCAAGTACAAATGACAATTTTGTGTATTGTGGCTTGCAGCCCGGGAACAAAGGTTTCTCTAGGTCCTTCATCACGCCCTCGAATTTACTAAACTCATATCATTGTCTCCCTCGACATCTTTCTCTAGGTTTCCTTTTGTATCGCGTAGTATTTGATCTAGGTTGTCATCTTACGACATATCCTCATCGAAAGCACAACCCACAACAGGTATATCATTGTCTCCCTCGACATCTTTCTGTATAATCTTCTCTTCACCGTGACTGGTGCAACATGTATACCCCTTTTTGAAACCCCTTCGAATCAAGTGAGCTTTGATTTGCATTGAGTTGGTAAACATCTTTATATTATCACAATCAATGCATGGATAGTACATATATCATCCCCTCTTCAACATATCCTGCTCAACCGCTCTTCTAAAAGCAGGCACGCCATTAATATACTCTTCACTCATATAGTTCTTAACATACGTCTAGCTTTGATCCATCTATACTGCGCATGTAACAAATTAGTGTCAAATCGGATTATTAATGCTACTATAGCTAGCTAGCTACGTACTATTATGAAGCAATATATATCAAGTAAGAATTAATATACTGAAGTAAACTAGGAGTACTGACCCATTCTTAAATTGCAGCAAGCTACCAATTAAGCTAGATCTAAATCTAGCTATCATCTCTCTTTATTACAAGGTATATAAATTAGAAATAGATACTAACATCTAATCACTAAGCTGGAAAAAAATCGATCTACAAGCAGTTAGATTTACAATCGGAATGCTTCTCCAAAGCTGGCCGCCTCCTTCAATGCAGCGTAATGAAGATAGATCTGTTGGGACCGGTTTGGCTTGGTATTAATTAATAACGCGACGTATCCCGAACATGTCTAACCACAAACTATCTGTAATATGTAATTATCATAGACGGTTCGTGTTAATAACCGTCTGTGAACTATTACAGATGGTTCGTATTAATAAATGTCTGTGATGTGGGTTCGTGTTAATAACTGTCTGTGAACTATCACAGACGGTTAATACGAATCATCTGTGATAGTGGCTCATCACAGACAACAAATGGTCGTTCCTGTAAAATCGTCTGTAATAATGCGGTTAGCATTATTTATTTTATAGTAGTGGTTCTTCCACCTTAAAAAGTGCAACTTGAAATTCTGGTCAAGATGGAATAGTAACACATGAGTTTTGAAGTGAGTGCTGTGGTGGAAGCCCTTGTTCCAAAAAGAGGGGAAAAAACTTGATAGGCCTACATATTGCCACATCCACAAGCAATAATAGGAATAGCAGTAACCTCATCACCTGCCTATAAGGGTTCATATATCCTCTAGGAACAGTGACATGAGAAGTGAAACATCAACTACACAAGAATGTATTCATGGTAGATTACTAGATTCTAGTGTGGTGGGCAGAATTCTGCAACGAGATTGATAAATTGTGGGCATGTGATTTGCTAGCACATGAGGACAGATTGTGCATCAGGACTTTGGGAATGTCCCAAAGGCAGCTTCATGCCATGCCGTGCAAGATAGATGCAAATATGCAACCTTCCAAAGCTTCCTTTGTGTCCACGGCATGTCTGCATCAAGTGTGAAGACAAAGGTATGCGTGCGTCTATGGCTGCTGCTCATGACTCATCGGTCCCAAACACCATTTGGTTTTTATATGCTTTTGGGGGAAGAAATAGATATGCATTGTCTAGTCATGGATATAAGTCAGCATATTTTTATCTATCATTGTAGTTGGCCAACAACCTTCTTCGCAATTATATGCAAACTTACAAATCTTGGAAACTGTAAAAAAATTGATTGGTCATATGAATACTAGATTTGTTATCTAATTATGTATATATCTACAAACAATAGGTGATATTCAAGTTTTTTTTTTGCTTTGGAGGTCTAGAAAATTCCACAATATAATCTTTAAATTAAAAAATCCTAGAAAATTCTCTTATTAATCAAGAGAAAAAACTTATTTCGGTGGGCCTAGATTATAACGGTACAGCTTAATTATATATAAATAAAATTTTCTCTTATTAACCAAGATAAAAAGAGAAGATTGACATCACTTATTTGGTATGGTTAGATTATAATAGTGCGGCTTAATAATATATAGATATTACAACTATTATAATAGTGTAATAGATAAAACCATATTTTTGAAAGACAATAGTTATGTAACAAATACAATATGTTGGGATATTTAACTGCGCAATTGCGCGAGAAATTCCGCTAATTTTCATAATTTTTACAAACATATAATTAACTAAAAAAATAATGGTGAAATTTGTGTAATGGAGAATGTGTTAGTGTTTAAACCAAAATCTATTTAGTAACAGGAAAGTAATTGAGAGCATACTTTGTAAGTGAAAAAAAATGAAATAAATACGGTACGAAGATTGGCACAGGACTGAACGATATGAACTGTTGTCACTGTCAATCACAATACTATTCTTTTGAGAGGAGCGTCAATCACAATGCTGTCAATAGATTTAATTTATATGCAAACTAATGTGATGGTACAAGATTCTCGCATGGGTGGGCGGGAAAATACTAGGATTTTTTTTGTATGAGCGAGTATTGTGGCATAGTTAGTAATCAGTGCAAATAAATAACCTTAAGCTAAATGATTCCTAGTTCTTGCAATTAACCGCAGCAACAACACATCAATACTTTCAAAAAAGAAAAAAAGAGTTCAATTTTGGAGCGGATAAGTTTGTAAGGATCTTCAGAGAAATCGTACCGATCCTATAAAACTCACGTAAAAACCTTATGTTCCGAACATGCCTTTAAATTTGTAATTTTGTAATATGGTCATACTCAAATGAGAAGTTAACGAATGGCACTTCCAATGGCATTAGCAAGCCCATTCCTTTTGCACACTCACATCACAAGCACAACAACAAAGATGATGGTGTAGTTTTTTCAGTTTATGATTTTTCTCTAATAAATAATCGGAATCGCTTCTTTATTGTTGTTTCAAAATAGTTTATCGGGACAATTTTTTCAAAGCGGCTTATCGGTATTTGATTCGTTCACACAAACGCTCATACTAAAACTAAAAATCATCAATTATGAGTATAAACCATCAGTCATAACCGGAAAAACAGAGCTGATGTCGGACAGGCTAAGTGAGTTCACACCTCACACATTTCATGACCTTCCAAAGGAGAAGCAAAGCTAAAGCGTGTATAGGATAGAGATGGAGGCCACAACAAACAAGTGTGATGTGGGCGTGGGTCATGAGATAAACAATTTTGTTGTGACTTTTGAGTGATGCCATATACACGTCACTACTACAGAAAGCCTGACGGTTTGACAAACCGTCTGTGACCGACATTAACAATTGTGATGTGGGCATGGGACATGAGATAAACAATTTTGTTGTGACTTTTGAGTGATGCACATATACACGTCACTACTACAGAAAGTCTAATACTAGACGGCAAATCACAGACGGTTTGACAAAACCGTCTGTAACCGACATTAACACAGACAGTTTTAATTTGGACACCATCTGTGTTGATGGCATCGAAGAAAATGAGTATCATAGACAGTTTTTATTAAAAACTGTCTGTGATAAGCTGATTATCACAGACGATTCGTTTTATTAAAAATCGTCTATGATACGTCTGTGATAATGAAGTTATCATAGACGGTTCATATTTAAAACCGTCTGTGATATGTTTCCCGCCTTGCAATTCTCTAAAATTTCATAATTTCCCGTCTGAGTCTGAGTAGGATTCAGTTTGAGACACCTTCAGTAAAACGGGCATAACTTTTGCATACGGTGTCCGTTTTTGACGTTCTTGTACTCGTTGGAAAGCTAACGACGAGACCGATCCAAACAAATGACTGGCTTATGCCAGTTACCCTCCAAGATCCCAAAAATCGGCCATCTTTGAACCTAAACCTGCGTCGCAAGTTTTTAGTTTCTGTTTTTGCCCTTTTTCTTGGTCTTCCTTTCGGAATTTGGATTTTGCTTTAACTAAAAAGTTGTAGATCTCATCGAAACCTTTCAAATGAGTATATATGTAAGCCATATAAAACTTTGCTATTTTATATTTTCAGACTAGTTGTTTATATTGCATCGGTATATAAAATTTTGTGCTCTAATACACAGACGGTTGGCATATAGAGCCGTCTGTGATATTCATTCATCACAGACGGTTCTAGCTACCAACCGTCTGTGATAATCTGACCGCTAGGCCCATCGATCCTCCTCAACCCAATTATAGCCAATAGAAATCCACCAATCTTTACCCCACAGATCGTAGCTCCGCCTCTCCATCCCCGCACTAAAAAATTTCACACTCCCTCCCGTATAAATAATCACCAGAACCCAGCCTCCTTTCTTTGCTTTTCTCCTCCTCCTTTCTTTGCTTTTCTCCTCCTCCTTGCTGTTCTCCTCCTCCTTACTGTTCTCCTCCTCCTCCTACTTGACCCGTACCATAATAGCCCTACGAAGCAGACAATGCACAAGGCAGCGCTCAATCAATGCCGACGATGGTGGGTGTCAAAGACATCTAGCTCGTGCGCTGCATCAGGGGCGAGAAGGCCTAGGCTAGATGGGCAACCTGTTTGTTGTTGTGTTAGCTAGATGGGCAACCTGTTTGTTGTGTTAGCTAGATCTTTGCTTTTTTTTTTGTTTTTGTTGTGTTAGCTAGATGGGCAACCTATTTGTTGTTTTGAGATATTGTAATGGTAGGCTCTAATCTTAATAAAAATAAAATATGTACTGTGTTTCATACTATATTTTCTTGTTTTCATTTCAATTAATTGATTTGCGAAATGGATATTTTATGTTTGTGAAATGAATTGAGATGTGAATTGGATGTATACATGTATATGTTGATCTACTTGTTTCAGAGGGCATGGCTAGCATTTCCTGAGGCTAGCCAATACACAGAAATAGGTTTAGGAGTAGAAGGGAATATCACAGACGGTTCAAAAGCCGTCTGTGATGACCTCGTATTATTACTGACCCATGCACAGTGCAGTCGCGCGGTCCCCGACCGTACAACTCCATTTTTTTTTGCTTTTCTTGACAAAAAATAATTTCTACAGTCCCGACCGCACGACTACTGTTTTCCTATTTCTTTACATTTTCTTTGTTTTCCGGTGCAAAGAATAAAAAAACTGCACAGTAGTCGTGCGGTCGGGGACCGCACGACTACCATGAACAGTATAGTCATGCAGTCCTCGACCGCACGACTAACACGTGTCAGCTCCGAGGAGTTCCGCGGTCAAAGGGGGGCCAAAAACGGAATTACGGTGGTCTAGGGGCCAAATTTGGTATTAACGTCATACAGGGGGCTACAAATGACCAAACTTCGTCTCTTCCCAGCATGTTTGGTACGACCTCCTTTCTCTCTCTAACTCAATGGGTCTCTTGTTTTCAGTTTATTTCAGATTATGACTTATGACCTCCCTCGAATAAGCAAATAGGATAATTTCTCCGCCGCCGTTTTGAAATGATTTATCGGGATAGCCATTTAGAAATAGCTTATTAGCTTTCGGTTTGTTCGCACTCGTATTAGGGCCAAAAACCATAAGTTGAGCCCAAAAGACCAAGATATATATATATATATATATATATATATATATATATATATATATATATATATATATATATATATATATATATATATATATATATATATATATATATATATATATATATATATATATATATATATATTATCCCTTGAAGCAATCAACTTCTCTGTTGTCTCTACCTTGGGTGGATTCTTCTGGCTTGTGACTTATAATTTATGAATGAAAATTTTGAATTCTGAACTATTCGGGAGAGGCAATACGTAGAAGGAAATAGTCGGATGCGATTTTAGTTGATATAGTCAAACTCGACATAGTTTATATTATAATTTATCTGTAAATCCCCTTAAAGAATAACCATTAAATACTAGTTGCTAAAGCAAACGATAGCTAAAACCTAAGAACTTTGGACACTATTGGACCCCTGTACACACAAAATTCGTTTTGCCCCAGAAAAAATTTCGGTTTTGGACCCTTCGAGCGCGGGATTACGAGTCGCCACCACGTCGCCGGTCCACCGCGCGACCGCCGCCGTCCGCGAACGCCGCCGTTGCGTGCGCGCGCGACACGCCGCCGAAGCGCGACCGCTTCCCTGCCGCGCGATCGGCGCGATCGCGCCGCGCCCGCCCGCGGCGCTGTTCGCATGAGCGCGCGACTCAAATTTTGACCGCGCTCTGCGGACGAAACGCGCGCGGGGGGGGAGGCGCGGTCGGGCGGCGATCGCGCGGCGGGAAAGGGGTCGCGCGCGGCGGGAGGAGGCGCGGCGCGGCGGCCGATCACGCGGCGGGCGCGCGCGTCGCGATGGATGGGCGGGTCGCGCGTGGACCGGCGACGTGGCGGCACTCGTAATCCCGCGCTCAGAAGGGGTCCAAAACCGGAAATTTTTTCGGTGGGGGGCCAAAATGGGAATTTTGCGTGTACAGGGGTCCAATAGTGTCCAAAATTCAAGTTCTCCCGAACCCACCCAAAGGGACAGTTTGTCTCATGATACCATTGTGGCACTCCCCTGCACTACACACCATAGGCCATAGCATGGGGGGCCTGAGTGTCTGACCTTGCCAAGGGGGGACGAAATGGAAGGAAGCCCACTCTTTCATCTCTCGGAGTGAAAAAGGCAGAAAGGCCCCTCACCTTTCCGCTCACAGCCAACCGATCGCCGCCGCACACCCGGATCACAGCAGCGGAGACGAGGAGCCGCGGGTGCGTACCTGCGTTTGTGCCCCACTTCTCGTTCATTCGTTTGTTCTGCTTCTCCTGGGATTCCCTGGTCCTTGATTTGTGGGAAAATTTGTCTTTTTTTTTTGTCTTTGCCGTTTTGTCTCTTGGGCGCTGAATCTTGGCTTCTTGATCGGGTTTGGCGGACTCGGCGGCTGATTCCGGAAGGGGGATCTTTTCTTGGATTTGGATTGGTTGGTTGGGCTTCTGTTCTTGGGGAGATAATCAGGAGCAAGAACTAACAGTACACCTTCTTTTTGGTTTATTTCGACTGTTCTAGATTTTTTTTTTGTTTCTGTGGATTTTTTCTCTTCTCTACATTTTAATGTGCGTTTTACGTGCTTGATTTTATGCGGATGTCAAGGATTGGTAGTTATTGGCGTGCGTTCCTTTGTGCGGTTTTGGTAAAATTTGTTCGGTAGATGGTGCTGTTCTTGGCTACCTTGCTTGCGTTGGTTGCCTTATTTATCTACGCCTTTAATGATCGCTAAGTGGCTGCATCGGCAAATTGAATGTGGTGTTAAAAAAATCCATGTTTTTCTCTTTTGAAAAAAAACAGCAGCTTCAGTTTGTGATGGCGACGTTAGTGTCCATGTTCCCACTATTTTCCCCTCCAAGATTCATTTCATCAGTAGCTATTTTTTATCACATTCTTTGTCTACATTCTCATAGTAGATAGTAAACACTAGGATTAAAAAGAGCTCCCTTTATTTGTTAATCCTCCTGCCCTTTATGTTGTTGTAAGGTTATATTGCTCTTAAGTTTGATTATTATCCCCCTCATTTAAAGTTTGATTTTTTTGCTTGTACTACATATTTTCTGAAAAATTGCTTATTGCTGAATACATGAGTAGTTCTACATTATATGTTTCCATATTGTTGTAGCATTTTCCCTTATTTGATGCATTATTATCACTTGCAGGATCTTGTGTTAGTTACTGTGTTATAAATTGGATGCTGGCAATGGGGTCAGAGGAGTGGGAGTTGTATCCATCTTCTTACATTGGTGCTCAGGTCATAGAGTATTGGCCAATTTCTGAAGACATCGACGATGATGGGAGTGCAGACTCCGCGGTGTCGTTGGACGCAGTTCTTCCTGATGATCTATTAGAGAAGGTTCTCTCCTTCTTGCCTGTTGCCAGTGTCATAAGATCTGGGTCTATTTGCAAGAGATGGCATGAGATCGTGCACTCCCGGAGGCTGACGTGGAGCAAAATGGTGCCTCAGAAGCCATGGTACTTCATGTTTACTTGCAGCGAGGAGGCGGTCTCGGGGTTCGCCTACGACCCGAGCCTCCGTAAGTGGTATGGATTCGACTTCCCTTGCATTGAGAAGAGCAACTGGTCGACTTCGTCGTCGGCCGGGTTGGTGTGCCTGATGGACAGTGAGAACAGGAGCCGCATCATCGTGTGCAACCCTATAACTAAGGACTGGAAGAGGCTTATCGACGCTCCTGGTGGCAAGTCCGCTGATTACAGTGCTTTCGCCATTTCTGTGAGCAGGACCTCTCATCAATACACGGTGGCTGTTGCAAGGAGCAACCAGGTGCCATCGGAGTATTATCAGTGGGAGTTTACCATCCATTTGTATGAGTCGGAGACTGGTAATTGGGTGTCTCCCTTCACTGAAGTGTTGCTTGGATGGCGAGGAGGTGGTGAGTGCGTCATCTGTGATGGAGTCCTCTACTGTTTGGTGTACTCCACAGGAGTTTTGGTGAACAATAACGAGAATCGCCATTGCCTTATCATGTATGATCTCTCTACCAGACCGAATCACATTTCTTTGATGAGCATGGCTATTCCGGTGCCGTGCCCTCTTACATGCGGCCGGTTGATGAACCTAAGTGAGAGGCTCGTTTTAGTTGGGGGCATTGGGAAGCAAGATAGGCCTGGTATCATCAAGGGAATTGGCATCTGGGAGCTCCGGAACAAGGAGTGGCATGAGGTTGCTCGAATGCCTCACAAGTTTTTCCAAGGATTTGGTGAGTTCGACGATGTTTTTGCGAGCTGCGGGGCGGATGATCTTATCTACATTCAGAGCTATGGGTCACCGGCTCTTCTCACCTTTGAAATAAACCAGAAGCTGTGGAAGTGGTCAGTGAAGAGTCCTGCGACGAAGAGATTTCCGCTGCAGCTGTTTACTGGTTTCTCTTTCAAGCCAAGGCTGGACATTGCTTCCTAGTTTTTATTTTGTTCCACTTCACCCGAGTTCTCACATTGCACGGTTTTGGAGTTGCCGAGTAAGGAGATGATGTCACTGGAAGCCATTCGAGCACAGAAAACGTTCAATTTTTATAGATCTATTCTATTTATTGCTGGGTATATCTTCTAATCGAAATGGGGGTTTAATTTTGCAGATCTTCTTGCTGGTTTGATGGTTGGATGGTAAGAGGGAGGGATGATACCGACGTTACACAAGAACAATTGTTTCTGAGTTGCTTTCTTTTTTTGCTTTCATTGCCTGCAAACAAAGTGCTTTCTTATGTCTGAAAAGATTGTGGTGGTGCTTCACGTGGCTCATGGCTTAAGCTTCTTGCCGTGGTTTTTAGCTTATAACTGAAATTGCAATGTAACGGGCCTAGCGCCTATTTACTTTTTTTTAAAAAAAATTAATAAAAGATAAAAAGAGACTATTATATCGTCACAGATAATGCAAGGAATAAAGAAAAAAGCTAAAAAACAAGAAAAAGCTAAAATAAGCTGAAATTAGAAACTGACGTATTTTAAGTATTTTCTAGCTTAAATAATTCAAAAACTAAAATAAGCTAGAAGTTAAAGTCCTTTTAGAGTGGGTCTGTTCTCTTTCTTATTTTACAGTCATCAGTGTTTGTTCTCTCTTCAGTTCACATGCTTTTAGGTCCCTGCTGCTTCTGAATTATGTTTTTTTGTTATATTAAAACAACAAAGTACATGCATACATCTGAGCTCTGATTCTGAAGCTAGTCCCTTGTTGTTGGGCTAGTACTTGAAGCAGAGTCCTTGCTCTGCCTCTGCCTGCCCTAGAGCCATTTATGAAGAGCAGAGCTTTGTGTTGCCTCATCTTTTTTTTTTCGTATGCATAAAATTAATCTGTCTAATACTCTTTTCTAATGCAATTAACAGCAAATGCAGGCAGTAAACTAAAAAAAATGGCTATCAAACTGTGCAATCTAAATCCCTAAGTGCTGGTTTGCTGAATTAATTGTCGGACAAATTTGTGGTCTGCTCCGCTTTACAGTACTCAATTTTTGTATGCCACAGTTTCTTTGAGATTATTTGCAGCTTATGTTTATATTAGGTCTGCTTTTTTGGGCTACTGTTTATGGATTTTAGCTCTAGTGCGAGTATTTGTGCGAATAAATTGAAAGCCGATAAGTCGTTTATAAAAAACTATTCTAATAAGATGCTTTGAAACAGTGACATTAAAATCATCTTCATTTTTTTGTTTGAAAAAAGTCGTAAACTATAATCTGAAAAGAATAGTGTCATTGTGATGCTCGATGCTCTTCTAGTGCACCATTGCTGAACTTTATTATACAGCATCGTGTTGTACAATCTTTGCCTGCATCCAATACAGATCTGTGTCATGCAAAGCATGTGATTGTGCAAAGATAGGTAGAGAAGCATGCATCAGAGTACATGACGTGACGCTACGACCGTGCAGACTTTTCACATATGTAGCGTGTATTTTTTTTTAATTTAGGTTTGGACGGCTGTTTTTGCAAAAATAGCTTTATCTTCAAATTCAGCAGACACGGTATGTATCATCTGTTACTTGTCGTGCCACTAGAGCTCGGTAGGAGCGAGGCACAACTGTAGGGGTGTCAAGCACAGTAGGCGAGGGAACGGCTCGGGTGCTCTCAGTTCATGGTGAGTAATTCATTACCTATCTATAGCACACATGGAATGTTTATAGTCATCTCATCTTGCTTGCAGATAGCGGATTGCAAGTTTATCGAGTTGGTGGATCCATTGTATCGAATACCCACATATATTTACATCCACAAATTGCATATTCATCTAAAAAAGTTGCAAGAGGAGCTCCAGATCGAGAGGACTAACAACGACAAGCTCCACAAGCAGAGAATTAGTGAGAGGAACGAGGAAGTGGTGCACCTCAGTAGGACTACCACTCGTATTACTGCTGTGCCAATCCGAGCTGCAATTGCGTTTGCCACTACCGTGACAACCAGCTACATCCATGCCGCTCGGATGATCACCACACTATGTAGATGCCCTACGATTTCATATTTTTGCCCTAGAGTTGTTTTAATTCGCACCTTCATTACGAGGTGTTATGTCAGGTTAGACATTGTCGGACTCGGATTTAGCCAATCCAAAACCCTTTGTGAAACCACTACACTATTCATTGGATCAATATATAGTGCTTATAGATACATCACTAAATCATTTCATCATAATGGAAACCATATAATCCATTACTATCCACATCGGGTCAAATTTAAGTATCCCATAACTACCTTGCGGTTGCGGTTGGTCTCCATGGCCCTCTTTTCATTGTTCAGGATGAGAGCCTTGTTGATAATGTGGTGGAAGCTAGAGAAATCCTAGATGATTAACTGAACCCTTAACTCCTCATGCAAGCCTTCTAGGAAGCGATCTATGTTCTCTTCCTCATCTGCTATGTCTCCTTGAGCTAGCAAGCCAGCTGATTGAACTTAGTTAAACAGTCGTTGACTGACATATTCCCCTGCTTGAGGGCTCTAAATTTATTCTTCTTCATCCTCATGATGCCTGCCGGAACAAAGTTGGTAAAGGTTGCTTTGAACTCATCCCATAGAATTGCTTGACTGGTTGGGTCAGTTGTTTCTTCCACTTCTTGCTGCTGATCTGTGTTCTCTGCATTTGCGGGCACTGCTTGCCCCTCAGCTTCTTCTTCCTCGAATTCTTTTGCTGCCTAACTTTCTCCTCTTCTAGCTGCTAGGTAGTTTTTCCACCAAGCGGCTGTAGAACCCTTAAGTTGGTGGCTAGCGAAATCAACTTTATCCTCCTCTACATAACGGGCTAGTTGGAGCATCTTTTCAGTGTTGCAGAGTCAATCTTCCACTTCCAGGGGCTTATTGGCACTAGAGAAGGTTAGGGGATGAGTGCGCAGAAAATCAGCGAGCTTTGAATTGCGACTTGCTGGTCTAGCCTACTAATTGGTGAGCATTGCGTGTAGAATTTGAGTTTGTTGAACCATGACTTGATCCATTGTCGGGTGCACTGCAGGCGGAGGTGGAAGGTTGGGTCTTTGGCCATGACCTCTTCCTCAGCCTGCTGAATTAGCTGCTTGACGGTTAGCGGATCCACGATCACGGGTGGCGGCTCTCTTGGGGGCCATCTGAGAAAAGAACTAGGCTTAGTACTATTATCTAAATATACATGAGGGTTACTAGTCCTGTAAGAACACATTTGGAAAACCAAGCAAGATAGATGAGGAAAATACAATACAAGGCCTAAAGTGACCACAGTCATTACATTAAAAGGGGGGAATATGTTTTACATGACCGATAATACACAACATATAGGCTGTACTCAGCCATGAAACTAGGATACATGCCACAACGTCTACTCAAATAATACTAAAGAGGAAAAATGCTTGTAACCCAAAAAGACTGCCCTAACAAGCACTGCTAGCCAACCTAAACCTAAACCGGCCTATTCCTCCATGAGGGTATGGCCACAACAAGTTATGTAGTCACCTAGAGAGCAGAAACAGGAGCGGATGCGGCTATAAGTAGGCAATTGGGAGCAGGTGCATGAACAGGAGAGGCTGCGGGCTTGGTTGGAGTCTTTGATGTCGAGGATGATTGGCGGACTGGGGCGTCACACACTCTTGCATGCAGTAGTTCTCAAGCGGGGTACTAGAGATCAAGTCAGTGTTGGGTTGCTGAGGATGACAACAGGCCCAGGAGGTGCTAGGGCGTAGATAGCTGCTGCCACCACAGTGCGCCCAAGCTCAGCGACTGCTGCTATCCTCTTGCTTTCCACAACAGCGAGGGTCCTCTCGCACCTATTGAGCTGGGCACGAAGAGTGTCAGAGTGAGAGTAACTTGAAGTGAGGAGCATGAAGAGCTGACCGATCTCCTCCAAGGTGCCGACGAAGGAAGCCGCTATGGCCCTAGTGATCTGGACCTGGTGTGTCAATTGCGGCCTGTCCTCTCTAATATTGTAGATATCGAGGTAGCGCACTCCCTGCCGGAGAGGCGGGTAGAAGCACAAGGAGACCTCGGTAGGGTGGCCTCGTGCATCTCACACAAACGAGTCATGGCCAGATGTTCCACGTCCTGAACGACATCTGAATAGTGGCTCCTGGGATGCTTGATCTTGAAGGTGTGAGAGTCAAATCCCTCACCCCTTCTGTAGAGGAAAACCTCCATTAACCAAGACATGCAATCCATTATCCGAGTCTTCTGGCCCTAAAAAATAGGCTATTGGCGATAGCTCAGGTATTGCATGAGCTTGTGGAGGATATCCACAAACTCTACATCGTCTTCGCTGTGAGAGAAAAAGTCCCATGGGCCCTCAGCAAATGATTTAGCCATCTACATTTTTGAACAAGAAAGGGTCGGTAACTATAAAAACATAAGAAAGATATAAGTAAGGAGCTAAGAGTGATTAGTAAGAGTGATAAATACGCTATATTTTGTTAAAACCTTTCTTAGTTTTTGAGAATAAAGCTTGAGTCCTTAGACACGACCAATCTAATTAGGGTTGTTTTACCTTACAGTTGTATGCTCTGATACCAACTCTATTGGATTCGAATTTAGCCAATCTAGATCATCTATGAAACCACTGCACTATTTCTTAGATCAGTAGATAGTGCTTACATATAAATCACTGAATCATGTCATACATAGCAGAAACCATACAATTCATTACTATTATATAACAATTGTTCAAATAGATTGCATTAAGTCAAGTTTATATAAAGCTGATTGGGCCAAATAGTTTCATTACAACAGCCAAAGTGGTAAGCAAAGGGGTAGAGCACATCTTGTACCGAGCTCACAATTTAACTACATATGTACCAAATGTGATATCTAGTATTATTTATATTAACAATTGGGTTACGATAAAGATAAGTAGCCAATATATCTTTATCACTAAAAATAATACCTATTTAAATTAAAGGCCGTGATTAAAATATAATCATGCCACCAGCATTAAATTTAAAATGGTTATATTAAATAACATCTTACCTAGATAATAATCAGCCGATCATTACCTCCGAATGTTAAAGTGTAGTTTTTGAAGATGTAAACAATAACTAAGGTTACATAGGGTAAATAATGGCTAAGTAGAATAAATAGGTTAATTAACATGATGCTAGGATATAAATTAAAGTGTCCACATTAACTAGCGATCTTTCTTGAAGAGATAAGTGAGGCACAATAGAAGGTTATTTTCGAAGCCAACAATAGTTGTTTAGTAATTCGTATATTAGTCGAGGGCCCTATTAAAATATAATCCTTGTCAATAGCATACCGCCAATAATTCAATCTTAATGGCATATTTAGTTAATAGTGATATCAAAATATAATCTTGTATAACATGCTTGGCCCCACATAAATAAATTTAATTAAAACTAAATTATGCCAAATAATCACTAGGAATACATAAAATATCAATGACATTTGATTCCAAAAGTGTTTTCAATTAAAAGATCATGTCAAGATATAGCTTTGTAAGTATTAAGATATAATAGCTATGGGTCATTGGTAACTCGAAGCTTAGTAATACCCAGACTTAGTTATTAGGAACATTTTATCATAATTACATATAAAACCCTTGAAAAGCTTAACATCGTAGATCATTAGTGAATAGTAATCTAACTAAAATTAGTTATTAATTAGTGATTGGATAATTAAATAATCCCATGCTTTATTACTTTATTAAATTAATCATGTGTTCAAATCTTTTGCCAATTTGGCAACTAAACCCCAAAATAATAATACACCATGAATTCCCCAGAGATAAGAATAAAAAAGATTAATACGGATATACCAGTGGTTTGCGAATCCATATGCCCATAGGTCTACCCTAACTCATGGAACTTTCTTAATAAATATAAAATAATAAAAATAAGTTATTAAATTATCCATATTTCTGTCGTAGGTCTACCATAACTCATGGAATTTCCTTAATAAATATAAAGTTATAAAAGAAGTTATTAAATAAAATAGGTTAAGCCATGGTATTCAATAGTCGGCTAAACTTAGTCATCTTCAAATCTGTAGTGGAGTATTCCCGTGAATATTCCCTTATCGTGAATCTTCCTTGAAATCCGACTTAGCAAACTATTCCTCTTATCATTCACCACTTCGCTCAAACCCCATTTGACTCCGTGAATAATCCACACCTAACAATCCTTGCCTTAGATCACCCACATAAGCATAATATAACTTAATTGAGCTAATTTGGATTTATTGGACTTTCAAGTAATTGCATTTATTTGGATTTCGATTGTATATCGCGTAATTAGAAACTGAAGTCTCGAGGAAGCAACGAACTAAACAAGATTGAGATCCAGAACGAAATAAAGACTAAAAGTTCAAGACCATCAACTAAGAAGGTTTTGAGTAAGATCAATACTAAGGTAAAATAAACCAGACAAGTCAATGCTTTGACCATTTTGAACCTACCTTTTATACAAATTATTTACGTCTAAATTATCAAATTGGATGCTTTACTTCATTATGCAAATTATGTTCATCTTAAAATTTTAGACACATGTCCAATATACATTGTGATCCTATTATATCCCATTCTTGAAAACAGTTTGTAACATCCCCAAATTTCGCTTCCTTTAAAAACTTAATTTCAAATTAATTATTTAAAAGTGTTTAGATGTTATCTGGATTATTTGTGTAGTACTAAAAGAAAATCTCAAAATTCCGATTCCAATCTGAATTCCCAAATTCAAGTTCCAATTCCAAAAATTCAATTTCAAATCTCCAATTCAAAACCAAATCTCTAGATTAATATCCATGCTATTTTTCTGGGTCCAACTATTTTTCTTGACACTTCTCTCATCTTCAAAAACAAAAAAACTTCCCGGGAGGTTACCTATCCCAATTGTGCACTAGGTCCAAGCTCGCATAACTTCAAAAATCTCCAAATATCTGTTGTGATGTTTCCTTCTTGTTTTATTTGATAAACCACTCACCTTTGGCCTATTGTATTCTCTCCTACCATTCCTGTTCATCTTCCTGGTAGCAGCCAATGTGCTTCTCTCTCTCTTCTAGTTTCTTCACCCGAGCAACTCAAAAGCCATGGCAAGCTAACAAAAATCAATTCCTCCCAACCAAATTAATTGGCATGCAGTGAGAACATCTTTAACCACCGCTATAATAAATTTGTTCTTAGTTTTGTAGCAATTAAGCCATTAGTTTTCAGTTTCTATTGCATGCTAAGTGGAAAACCATCGCCATAAACTCCAGTCATGACTTCGGCATTCAATTTGGGTCGTTTCGTACCACCTCCCCACCTATAAATTGAGCCATAGGTTCCTCAAACAAATCCCCATAATATCGTTTAATAGTTTTGGCAAACACCCACCAGAACACCGCCGCTGCCATCCACTTGTGCCGCTTGCCACTCCGAGCACTGCCATCGCTGCCATCGGTCGTCGTTCGTTGTGCCGCCACCTCCCACATGTTCCTTGGATCCCTAGCAACCCATTTGGCTCATCTTAATTAGCCTCCCTCACCGGTGCACAACCGTGCCACCATGGCTACCTCCATGAAGCATGTATGTAGTCTCCATTATTTCTTCCTTGACTTCCTCTGGTAACTCTTCATTTGGATGCTATGCGTCAATGACAAGTGGCCCCACATGTCATGCACACAATAAAATAAAAATTCTAGCAAAAAGAAGATTCTCCCATTTTGCTATTTTCAGAATTTTCTTTCCATTCGATCTTTAGATCGCTCGTTCTCCGTCATCTGAACTCTGAATCTAGTGATTCAAGTTTCTAAATTCATATAAAATCCTAATATTTATTTCAGTATATATTTTATATATTTGTGATTTTATTTAAATTTATTTATTTATTGGGTTTTTGGTTTTGTGTGCAGAACCTGATGTCGCCAAAGAAATTCTCGACCGCAGCAGGAAGGTCCAGTCAACGTCCAAGAAGGCAAGTCTCCCTTGATCATCTTGTACCTATGTTACCAAAATCATTTTATTATTTTAAATTTAAATGCATTGCTATGTTACATAAAATGATAACTTCTGTTTTACGGGTAATAGTTAATCCGATAATTGTTATACCCTCATTTGATGTTGACATCCATGTACATTTGTCACCTTAGAATGACCTTGTCTCAGTATTGAGATTATATAACTATTTGATAACTTTAGAACAGTAGTAACTGATTAGACAAACTATTCAGTCATTATAACCCTATGGGTGGGAATAACATTATCAATTGTTTTTATCAAGTGTTTGGTAATAAGTGTTGCCATTGGTTTGTAAAATAAAATAAAATGGTGAAAATTGATATTAGACTTGGGCAGATGGTAAGATTGGGTTAGTGCAGATTTAGCACAAGAACTAGTATAGTAAAAGTACCGCATTAGTAAATTAAGGACCGATGCTTGTGATTATCCAAACAGAGCACTACCGTACAACCACAAGTCGAAATAGGTACGACCTAGCTCACAATTTAAGTCTCAGGAAGTTCTAACTATTGTAAATTTTCAAGGGATTTGGAAAATGAAAATAGCATGAGCCTTCCTTGGTTAAGCCATGCATTGATATAATTGCATTATGTGTGTTGGCTCGCAGAGCACAGTGATTTGTGCTCACCCTTACTCACTCAATCAATCCAGAATCTGGAGTCAGATTGCTACACTTCGAGGATGCACTTGGTCATCATGGTGAAGAAGATAAAGAGGCCATGGCTAGGTCGCAAATCCTAGTTGGCTGCCTGTGGACACGTCCTCAGGGTCCCACCTATGTGAGTTTCCATTTTCACTGCTGCGTTTTATTGATTTCAGCCTAATCGACCCATGATTAAATCCACTAACATATTTACGCTTCCGCATGATATGTACTTTAATATACAATAATGAATCTGTGAGCACTATCTATTGATACATGGAATATTGCAGTGGAATCATAGAAGATTCTAGATTATAAAATTCGGGTCCAACAAAACAAAATTTAGGGTTACCTCCACTCAACGACTTTTCATCCCACCCACAAAGGTTTTTAAGATAAAAACTAACTTGAGTAAGTTCCCATGCTCGCCTTTGAACGTGGGCACGACTGTTCGAACAAGACTAGTATGACGCTTAAATACAACCTATAGCTAGCACGGTTACCATTATAGTCTCCAGGGTGACATGGATTATGTGATTCAAGTGTCCAAAGGATGGTATAATATTGTTACAATATCAAATAGGCATACATCTAACATTAACATACATTTTTATATCAAATAACAACATGCAATTGGGTGAAAATTTGCATAAAATGTAGGTTCAATATGATCAAAGTATTGACTTGTCTAGCTTACAAGTGGGTTGGTCTTGAAATTTTGAATTTTCTTGAACTGGGGCTCTTCCGCATTCTTGTACTCTAATCAGGCGATAGCATCGGAAAAATGAATAAACAAGCGAGCAAACCAAATGAATAAAAATAAAAATTCAAATGAGCTCCAAATTGGACAAAACCACTTCAATTAGATAAATCTTGAATTTAGAAAACTGTAGAAATAAATTTCATTAAATTTAGAGCTAAAATGAGCGAGAATGGGCTCCCAAAGTTTAAATTTGAATTAATATCCAAAAATAAACAGAGGAGAGATGTTTTCTCTTTGATAGTGGGATCCACCACATTTTAAATTAATTTCTAAATTAATTGTTCTATTGAAAAGGCTATAGAGACTGATAGCTGGGCCCTACGAGGTTTTAATTTAAATTATATTTGTTTTCTAAAAAAAGGTCGAGTGGCTGACAAGTGGGACCCCTTTACTATGCAAACAGTAGAATGGACCCACTTGTCAATGTCTTAAACCTTAAATTAACTAGTTAAAAGATTTTTAAAAGCCAACATGACCCACATGTCAGCGGTACAAAGCTTAATTATGTAGGTGTGGCCCATGGATCAGAGGGGGTTTAACAAGAGTTAACTACTGTAATTAAGAATACACTAATGTGCATTTAAAAGCTAATGTCAATGCTACAATGCTTCTTCCCCGCCGAGGAGAGGCGAAGCTATTCGCCGACAAGAGGGAGGACGACGGCTGGAGGCGATGCCCAAAACGGATTCCTTGGTGCTGCTATGCGAACCCCTAGGCGAGATGGCTCAAGCAGATTTGGAGTCTAGGGCTACTAGCGGCAAGCTCATGCGGTGGCAGAACGAGGGCGCATAGCACCATGGCATCAGAAGCTGACTTGGCACTAGGGGAGCATCTACGGGCTGAGTAGAGCTCACCTGAGGTGATGGTAGTGCTCGGGGTGGCGTGGGGAATATTGGCGACATGGAGACAAGGCAGTGGCAAGGGGGACGATGTGGGCAGCTTACTGGGGAAGAAGGGAGACATTGGTGTGGTCCGAATGGCTTCGCGACCTTCTGGTGGTGCTCTAGGCATAGGTAATTGATCTGAGGAGCAGTAGTTTGTCAGGATTGCTTTGGGCGGTGGATCGGCCAGAGAGGAGGAAGGAGAAGGCTCAGAGGCTCTCGGGTTGGATTGGTGGCGAGGGGAGGTGAGGACTAGAGGATGGCCTCATGGAGCTTTATAGCAGAGGGGGCTCGGGAGACATTGGGTGCCATGATGGCGATACTGCAACCAAGGTAGTGGCGCCAGCGAAAAACCAAGGTGGGCTCGAAGAGGATTGGCGTAGCGTCTAGATGAGCGAAAGCTTGGGCGCATGACTCAAGGGACTAATGGGCACCGCTAGGACATGATGGAGCGACTCAGTGGTGTAGCAGAAAAGAGGGGAGGGGCAGTCAGGCATTGGAGAGCAAGAGGAAGGTGGAGTAATAGGGATGGGACAACGCGGTACTATGGTGCACAGCTGGGAATCCGAGAACGCAGGAGAAGCGAGTGGCACAACTCAAGTGAAGGCCGAGGCGGCACAGGCGCTGGGCATGCATGGTGCGGCGCGGCGCGGCGCGGGCTGTGTCACGGGTCGTTCCAGGTTAGGTCGTGGGCCAAAATGGGCTAGGCCAAGGCCACTAGGCCGAGGGGAGGTAGGGTGGGTTAGGCTTGGCCCAAGAAGCTTTGAAATTTTTTGAACATTCAAACTTAGGTTGAATTTTGAGAGAACTTTGAATTCAAACTCAAGTTTTAAAATTTTTCTTTTAAGCATGCTTTCATGCCCAAAAGCACATATGAAGCTTCACATATCACAAATGACATTGTACATGCAACTGAACATGGTGTAGCCAAGCTCCACACATGATTATTTTGGAGATAAAGCTGGATTTGGCACTGTTGCGCACGGTACTTACAAAACTAGCCATATGCGCATCGTATTTGCAAATATGGCACTTCTGCCGTCCGGTGGGTGGGCGGCAGCATCGGCGAGGTGACACGTGGCAAGGCCGTCCAATGGGGAATGGTAGGCAGGCCTGTTGTTCGGTGAGGGGGCGGCAGGCGATAAAGCCGGGTGATTAGCGGCTAAATTACCTGTCCTAATTTTTTATATTTAGTGATTTTTAAATTTTTAAATGTAACAAATGAGCTCAAAAAATTACTAAAATTTATGTATAGCCTTCTGACGCAACATGACTCATAGTGTAATTTTTCGGTAATTTTACCCATTGCGAATGTTGCTCAACAATTTATAGAATTTTGATATTTGTATAAGTTTTCACATATATCAAACGAGCTACAAAAATTACAAAATTTTATGTAAAGCCTTGCGACTTAGTCATAGTTATTTTGAAATTATTTGGGAATTTTATGTGGTCCGAGATTGCCACGTTTATTCGAGTTAATTTACCCACAAATTCATGATTAAATTTACCTGAATAAACATGGTAAATTCGAACAACATAAAATTCCCAAACAATGACACAATAAATATAACTGTGTTCGGAGGCTTCACATAAATTTTTGTAAATTTTAATGCTTATTTGATATTTATAAAACTCACAGAAATATCATAATTGTATAAATTTTTGAGCAATATTCATAATAGATAAAATTACTAAAAAATTACACTTTCAAGCATGCTGTATTAGGAGGCTTTATATAATTTTTTGTAATTTTGTAAGCTTATTTAATATATTTAAAAATTCAAATAACCGCTAAGCAAAAAAAGGGCAGGTCCTGTCGCCCGGTGAGGAGATGGCAGGTGATTAAGCCAGCTGATTAGCTGGCTCAATTACCTATCCTAATTTTTTTGCTTAGTATTTATTTGAATTTTTAAATATAACAAATGAGTTTAAAATTTTACAAAAATATATGTATAGCTTTTTTGACATAACATACTTGATAGTGTAATTTGTAGGTAATTTATGCATTGTGAATGTTGCTCAAAAGTTCTATAATTTTGATAATTTTTATGAGTTTTTACACATAGAAAAGGAGCTCCAAAAATTACAAACTTTTATGTAAAACGTCGCAACACCATCGTAGTTATTGTATAATTTTTTAGGAATTTTATGTGGTCTGAATTTGTTATGTTTATTTGGGTTAATTACGATTAATTTATCAAGGATTAAAATTACAAATTTGGAGTACATAAAATTCTTAAAAAAACACACACAATTAGGTTGACTATGTTGGAAGGCTTTACATAAAATTTTATAATTTTTTGAAATTATTTGCTATATGTAACAATTTCTACAAATATCAAAATCGTATGAATTTTTGAGCAATATTCAAGGGATAAAATTGTAAGAAAATTATACAATAAAGTATGTTATGTCAGAAATTTGGACATAAAATTTCTTTATTTTTTGATCTTATTTGCTATATTTGAAAATTCGAACAAATATAATATAAAATTACGAATTTAGATAGTGATTAAGCCAGCTAATTAGCCAACTTAATCACCTGTCGTCCCGTGGGTGGGCGCCAAGCGCCTGCCGTCCAGTGGGCAGGCTGCAGGCGCCTGTCATCTGCTCATGGGACGGAAGGTGTCACGTGTCGCCTCTCCAGCACTGCCCATCGGACGGCAAAAGTGCGATTTTTATAGGTACAGTACGCATATGGCTAATTTTATAAATACTGTACGTAACAATGCCAAATCCGACTTTTACTCGGTTAATTTGTGGATCCGTCGGTGACTCGTTTGACTGTTCCATTACAACTATGACTTTGTTTATAGCTTAGAAATTTTACGGAAAATAGTTCAGTTTCTGATTCCCGTGTTCCTTCAAACACACCTTCCAATGACAGATACAAATACAATGCACCTAGATATCCCTGTACATCTGCCACTGACAAATACGTGTATTTGTGTATCGCAAAAGTATTTCTCCTCTTTTTTAAATCAGGAAAATAGCCATGAGATAATTGTCACTGTTTAGGGTGTGTTTTTTTAGTTATGCCTGATGACTTTTGGTCATAGCGCAAGTGCTTATTTGGATGAACCGAATACCGATAAACCGATAAGTTGTTTTGAAAAAGTCTTTTTGGATAAACCGCTTCAAAAAACGACGAAGAAGTTATTCTATTTATTTGTTTGAAAAAGACCATAAAACATAAGCTAAAAAGAAATATGCCTTAAATGTTGTTCATCTTTTAGCTTCTAAAAGTGGTTTTTCGGTTTTTTATAATAACTAGTTTTAAAGGTTTATAAGTTGATTGTAGTACATACTGTAGCGAATTTATTTATATCGGTCAAAACCACACGTGAGCTTGTGCTACTCCATACTCTCTCATAAATAGTCTAAAAGATATAAGGTGTAACTATAAACCAAAGAAAAAAAAGAACAGGCTTGTTTTCTCTTCATTAGTACTTTTCCGATAAATCGTTTTAAAAAATAATGAAGATTCTATTTATTTATTTAAAATAATTATAAAACAAAAGCTAGAAAAAACTGTGTCTTAAATGTTCTTTTCTCTCGGGTAGTACTTGTTTAGTGGGGGGAACAAATGTGGTTGGATTTCTGCAGCGCGCATTTTGATGTGGTTGTCCTCTTCTTATCCCTGTCTCTATCTACATCCACCATCCTTGCAATGCAATGCAGCCCGCCGACCGCGCAGGTAAGCCAAAGCAAAGCTAGTGGCCAGGGCGTCGGCACTGCATTTTCTGTGACAAGCTGTTGGTGTGCTGTGCCATCTGCCCATCGCAAGTCGCACCCATGGAGAGCAAAATTCGTGAGCTGTCTCACTAGCATATGGACCTAGAAATTATTTGTTCCTATCGATTCAAATGGTATAAATGAACATTTTTCTTGTAGGAGAAATATGGTCCGAAACTGAACTACCAAGCAGTGGCGGAGGACCCGATAGGGCAAGGTGCAGCGTCGCGCGGACCTTGATACGGCCGGCGGAGGCGGGCAGGGGAGGCGGCGGCGGCGGGAGGCGGGCGGGGCGGGCTGCGGGAGGCGGGCGGGAGGCGGGCGGCCGGCGGGCGGCGATCCGCCCCACCTCATTTTTTCCCCGTCCTCCGCCACTGCTACCAAGTAGCAACGGACTGAAGTAACCTACCCATGTTAAACTTTCCACCAGGGTAGCAATGATACAGAGCTTCGAAGACATCACCAAGCTACACATATGGTACTTACCGTACTAGTCTTCAAATGCATCTCCTAGATGTTACAGTGACAAATTTATAGTGATCCTCATTTAAGTTTAAAAGCCTGAGTTTATAATTTATTTTGTATTATAGTAACTTTATTATATTATAGCTGCTGATAGCCTTTTCAACATAATTAAATTTTAAAAAATTTAAAATTTTAAAAAGTTATATCATCATAAACAATGAATAAGAGGGAAAAATTTTAAAAATCTCAAAAACTAAAAAACAAAATTAAAAAGCCTGAGCCGGCATCATTAGTCCAAGTACTGTACCCAAGGAAACCCTACCAATGTTCTTGATGCCAGAGCCCAGCCAATCAACACATCCCAGTGGTCGAAGCAAAGCCTGGAACCAGCCAGCCAGGGGCACAACCCCCAACCCACAAGGATTCAGAAGAAACCGCACTGCCATGAACATGAACATGAACATGAGCATGTCCCCTTCTCCATCTCCCCTTCTCTTCCTGCTCTCGCCCTGCAACGACGACTTCTTGCATTTGTGTCGTGCCCTCTGGCCTCTGGAACCATGCATCAGCCGCTTCCCCATGCTGCACTGCATTTCCATCGATCTGTTTGAACAAGGAGAAAAGGAGAGATTTCTTGGCCACTCTATTCAGAAAGGGAAGGAGATGCTTGTGAGGTGTTTGACAGTGTGTGTGCTTGACAGGTTTGCATTTCATATTACAGCTGTGGTGTAGTGCAGCTGAGCTGGGGCTGTGGACTTTAGGATAGGAACAAATTCAATGTGAATTCATAGGAATTGGAGTCTCTGGCTCTGATCTGATGAGATGCTGCATGCACGTATGCATTCATGTATTGGCTGCTTGGCTCATCATCGTCTCTTTCTTTCTTTGCCTTTTTTTGGCTCTTTCCAGATGGTGATGTTCAGTACTCTATCAGAGATTCAGAGCTTTTAGGAATTCCAATGTTGTCCTCTACCTCCCCATAGATGCTTGTATGCACGCTATTGAAAGCTTTCTTCAGAGTAGCACACGAGGCATTGAAGCTGTCTTTGACATAAATGAAGGTAAACAGTCAGAATAGAGGCCCATATAAGAGCAAGGCTAATAATACAGCCTTCAGCTGGCTGTATGGACATTTACAACCCACTTATCAGTCCATTCATATAGTAGTTTACAGCCAGCTGAAAGCTGTATGATCCACCGCTTTTTCTCACAAAGTTTCTTGGTTCTTGTGCTTCAGCTGGCTGTAAACTTACAGCCCACCTCTCTTCTCTCTCCTCCTCTCTCTCCTCCACCTTAGCATACAGCCTACTAACAGCCTCTTATTATACTTGCTCTAAGTGGTGACTATTTTATATAATTCTAAAGCATGTATGATTTAATAATATATTGCTAAGTTAAAGTGGAGAAGACCAATTTATAAGGTGTAACTCTACTATTCTTTGAATCATGTGACACATAAATACGGATAATATGTGGAGGACTTTAGCTAAACACACGCGCATGCATGCATGTGCTCTACTTCATCTATATTTTGCACTGCATCGAGTTTGCACTGCTTCCTATTCTTCATCAAGCCCAATATTAAGTCGTTTGCACGATCGATCAACTTTGATATTGTATTTTCCTTACATATTTTCTAAAGTACAGCAAATAGCCTGCTATTAGTTATGAGTTTTGCATCACTAGTCTTTTACTGTATGTCTCCTAGTAAAATTTAGAATTAAAATATTGCCTTTTCCAATATAGACAATGTTATACAAGGATACAAAATTTGGAGTGTGGCATGACCTATTGTGACATCTTTGTCTACTATGACTGAGTACTAAAACAATCAAATTACAGAATGTGAGTAACAAAGTAAGCATATCTTGATAGAACACTTGAAAATAGAAGATCCTATGGGTTTCCCCTACTGTTCCATTGAAAAAATAGTAATTTACTCTACTAATAAATATTAGCGTAAACCACATGATATCATGTCCAAAAAAGATAATTTTTTTCCTATAACCATCAATCGTCACATAATCTACGCAGAAACTCACTACAGTTCTCAAAGGCCTCATGATGCAGCAGTTGCATCCAATGAGATGCGTGCAAAGGGCTCTTTATTTCCCTATAGCTTGCTTCTGTTCCATACTAGTGTCAGAACATGAACTAATGGAAGTCCATACTCCAAGCAAGAGTAATGTGCATGTCGTATCCTGTAGGAAGATGAAGTCTGAGCATTTGGGACCTAATTTAGGGCTTGTTCGTACAAACTTTTACAGTGCCTTTTTGTTTTGGCTTATGAATAGTAGTGGCTAATAAATAGTGCTAGTTGATAGAAGCAGCTTATAGAAGCTAGGATGTTCGTATATGCTTATGGCTGATGAATAGTACTGACTGATGAATAGTAGTGGCTGATAGAAGCCGAGTGTTTTATGTAAGAAAGAGAGTTGACGGCTAACAGATTAGGGACATAATAAAATACGTAGTGCGTTATAACATGCTAAAACATAGAGTACAAGAAATATACGCGTGTACAACATTTGAAACCATAACTCATCCTATCAAACCGTGTGCGATGCTATCTCGAAGCGTGTCCATAGACCTGTCGGACCTCCCAACACTGTCCGCTGGAGACTCCATGTCCCTACCCTCGCCTATGATGTAGCCCTCATCATCGTCGATGTCCATGATGTGCTCATCACGTATCGCTGAGTTGATAATGAAGTTGTGCAAAGCCATAGTGGCCACTATGACCTTCTTCTGTGTGTCTACATCGTAGCTCTGCATGCTCAACAGGATGTGCCACTTGTTCTTCCAAATGCCGAATGCGCACACGATCACATTGCATAGGGAGGAGTGTAGTAGTTGTATATTTCTTTCATACCAACGGGCCGCCCACCTCATGCGAACTCAGGTACGTGGTATCGTTGATTCCTGTATGGAGCTAGGAACTCCTCCTTGTTCGTGTAACTAGAATTCACCAAGTAATACTTTCTTACTGAAAAATACAATTGGAGGCCCAGTTAGTCATCGCACCCGAGTGCACATGTATACATTTAAGTAAGAACACGCATCATACGTACTTGTTGGTGGGCGTGGGAAGCGGTTTGTGTAGGTTACTATGGAATCCTAGAGGATCTTTGTGTCATGTGCAGCTCCACCCCATCTGGAATACACGAACGTGAACCACCCGTCAAAGTCATATACTATGAGCACATTCTAACTGGTATAATCATGTTGATTGTAGCGCCTCAATGCTATGCGTCCTGGGACTGATACTGCCACGTGTGTACCATCGATCGCCTCAATGTAGTTGTTGAAATGCAGATGAAAATGTGCCTCCTTCAACCTCCTATGGATGGTGTGGAACTGAGGATCCATGGAACACACAATATCACTTGCCATGTTGTAAACAGCGTCCAACACCCTGTTGAATGTCTCACTCACATGACCCATGAAACGCTCGAATCTATTTTGGCCTGCCTATTTGATTGAGGGGAGCCACACGTCCATAGGAAGAATCCAAGAGCCTCTTTAGATGTCATCTGATGAGTGGATTGCAGACCATAGTCCCGCAAGTGTTTTGTGCAACTCGTTAAAGACCAATCTCCTCATCCGGAACATGTCTCAGCATGACTGTGGGTCACCGAGCTACTCCTCAACCCACTCTAGACTAGTTTTGTCAGTAACCAGTTGTGGCCAATGGGAGGACGACTCACCCTTGTCATACCCCACAGGGAAAACACGCCCTGCGCGGATAACCCAATAGAGGAGCTTGCAGCGATAGAGATGGAATCGGTAACAGTCTCCATCGCAAAACATGTCTCGGTTGATGATGACATCTGCAAGCAGTGCAGTTGGTCATGAGAGCAAGACCTTCAATTGAACCAAGCCACATCCTAGTAGACAACATAGCAGCAATAGTAGTGCAAATGCAAAAGTAATACCGGTATTGGACAATACAAAATCCCTACAAGATGACACATTGCTACTAGATTCAAAATGCAATAGCATAAGCACAACCAATACTTTGCATCACAAAACCTCTTATCGTAGAACCTACCAGCTGTTGCTACTAGATATCACAACAATATCTTGGATTACCAGAACATTACAAATGCAATACTGGTATTGAAATCCGCAAGCAAACTCATATTATTGTCAGAGTTGTAACTAGAGCCACACACAACTGTGTGGATACATGAAAGTTTAGACTGGAGTAAAATCACAAGCGCATGGAGTAACCAAGACTAATAAGACCATAAATGGAAATTCAATATGATAGCAATAAGATAAACAGGCAAGAGGGACTACTGATCACTTCATGCCCTTCTTGTCAGGCCAGCTCCACTTGATCCAGGCTAGCCACCCTGCCAGGGTCTTGAAATTGGTGAACATATGATGGTACTGTGCGTGCATGAAAAGCTTACTCGCGTAGTAGTACTCATCGCTATCCTCCGGGGCACCACTGGCAATAAACAGCTCCATCAACTCGGCCATTTTATCCTTCTTCTTGTAGAAAGGATGCGAGGTCACCGACACGGTGAATCTGTGATGGCCTTTGGACTGCTCATACAGGTCAACAAATCTCTTAAGCTACGCATCCTGGTAACTCTTCTTGGCTTTCTCCCCCCAGGAGAACCTGGCATGTAAGGCCATTTTCCCTTATCGGTGGTCGAGGATGCAATCAGCAGGTCGTTCCCATCATTGTCCTCGTGACCATGGCCTGGCTTGGTGCCAGGCACGTACGTGTCCACATTTGTGCAGACGATCTTGTCAAAAAGCCTCGCCAAGAGAAATCAAGAACAAAATTTGGTAGTCTTTGTATACCAAAGAAGAAATAATGAAAAGACTTGATATTAGAAGAAGCACACTAATCACAATTCTCTATACACCCCAGAGGAACATAGATGTATCAAGATCTAAAGAAGAGATTCTGGTGGAGTAATATGAAAAGAGAAATAGCAGAATACATAGCACGTTGTGATGTGTGGCAGCAGATAAAGATAGATCATCAAAGGCGATCATGATTATTACATTTATTACTAGTCCCAGAATGAAAATGGGAAGACATTGGTATGTATTTCATTACTGGAGTTCCAAAAACACAAGAAGGATATGATGCTATATGTGTCATTATATACTGATTAACTAATATAGCATATTTCTTCCAATTAAGCAGACTTATGAAAAAAGCTAAACTGGTAGAATTATATTTAACAAAAATTATAGTATTATATGGAGTTCCAAAGAAAATAGTCTCAAACAGAGGAGCACAGTTTACGCCTAAATTTTGGGAGAAGTCTCAAATAGAGGAGCACAGTTTACATCTAAATTTTGGGAGAAACTTTATGATGCAATGGGAACAAATTTAGCATTCAGTACTGCATACCTTCCGTAGACTAGAGGACAAACTGAAAGAGTGAATCAGATTTTAGAAGACATGTTACAATTTTGTGCACCTGTTTATGGAGCAACCTGGAGCACTTGTGTACCATTTGTAGACTTTTCTTATAATAACAATTATCAAGGTAGTATTAAAATGGCACCCTTTGAGGCCTTATATGGAAGAGAATGTAGGACACCGTTGAACTGGACACAGACCGGAGAATGACAGTTTCTTGGTCCACAAATTATTTACGATGTGGAAACCCATGTAAGGATCATTTGAGATTAAAAATGAAGATTGCCCAAAACCAGCAGAAGAGTTATGCAGACACTTGTAGAAAAGATCTAAGTTCTGAAGTTGGAGATTGTGTTTATCTTAAGGTTACACCTTTCAAATCTATAAAAGGATTCCAAATGAAAGGAAAGCTAGTCCCAAGAGAGAATAGGAGAAGTGGCATATAGATTATAGTTAACACCAAACTTGTCCAAAGTACATAATGTGTTTCATGTGTCACAACTTCAAAAATGTCTTTGTCAACCAACTAAACAAGTACCAGTTGAAGATAGAGATTTGCAAGATGATTTGACATATCAAGAAGAATCAAAATAGATTCTAGGGACATCAGAAAGACAGTTAAGAAATGAAAATGTTAGGTTTTGCAGAGTTCAATGGCGGAACCACATTGCAGAAGAAGCAACCTAAGAAAAGGAAGTGGATATGCAGTGAGATTTTCCCAACATGCACCCCAATTCAAGTTAATCTCTAAGACAGGATTCTTTTTCAGGGGGTAGGTTGAAACACCCCCCAAAAATTTCAAACCCATTTTGAATTTTTCTTGAGTTAGTTTGAATTTGAATACTTTCCCAATTTGGTAACCCCAACTAATGCCGCTTTCCCTTCTTAGCCATTCGTCTCCCCGAGTTGTTGGTGCCCTCTCAGAAGACGCCTTTGCCCCTGTCTCCCCCTCCACCTTGCTCGACCCTGTTCGCTGCCATCACACGAAAGTCTCTCGCCACTACCATCCCTGGTCAATCCACCGTACCTTCAACTGTTGAGCTACTATCGAGCTCTGACACACCCATTCAATGAGCCTTGATGTGCACTAGAGCGGCCAGTGTTGAATTCACCATCGCCGATGCCCTCCCCTTTCTTGGGTGACATGCCGTGCCCTACATATTTGACCGCTGCAACTCACCATTCAAGGAATCATTGAGGCCGAGGTGCGACACCATTTACCGGCCTCCTCGCCGCCATTGTCAAACCTAGCCAAAAACTCCCACGCCCTCTCTCACCGACCACGCTCCATCAACCAAATAAAGCCCCTACTGCTCCCCACCACCTCCCAAAGGCTATAAAAGTTGTGCCATGCTCCCTAATAACACATCTTGGCAGCCATAGCTCTCCTCCTCCCTTAATGCCGAACAATTTCAACTGCCACCCTCTCTAGCTATCGGTACGCCTGTTTTCCAATTCTTGCTCAACCCCTCACCGATCTTCAATTACTTCCACTCTTAGCACCATTGAAAGCCCATAAACACAAGTGTGCACTTACCTTACCCTCTTTGACCCCCTACCTCACCAGCGACTAGCCTCCCCGCCTAGCTAAACCACCTCGCCGAAGGTAGCTCTCCACAGAATTCCATAGCCTAAACCATCACCGCTGAGACCCTCCTCATGCATCCAAGGTGCTCCCAAGCCACTTGCCTTCATATCTTAGCCATCGGTTAGTTCTTGTGCCATGGGCAAGCTCCGCAGTACTTTCCTTATCACCGGCCATCTACAGTGAGCACTGGCTACTACCGAGTGCCAAAATGGAATTCCCTTACACCCAAGAACCCTATCGTACCCTCAATTGCCATCAGAAACCATTGTTGTTCATCAACTCAACACATAACCATTTGGATCTGACCCGCTACTGTTCAAGATCCGACCCACTACCGTTTCAACCCGATCTGTCGTGAATAGGGAAACCTCGTTACTGTTACTAGCCCAACCCACAATGAACAGTAATAATCCATTACTATTCATCAAAAATCTAATAAACATTGTTATAGCTACGGGCTAAACAGAGAAAGAGGGGACTAGTAGGAGAGGAAGAGGAGAGCCAGATCTGTGGAGAGGTGGTGAGAATGAGAGGATGTCCCCCCTTTGCCCCTCCTGGGGGTTTATATATATGAGTGGGGTAGAATGGGAAATCCCCATTCTACCCCTTAGTATTTACAAAGGATGAGGGTACACTGGAATATGTACACTGGTATATTCCTCTACACTGTTAGGCCTATTACATGTTGGACTAGTTGCACAGCCCAGTCACGGGGGGTTGGACCACCCCTACAACAAACATATTGTTGTAGGGGTGGCCCCCACCTAAGCCCAGCAGGCCTGTTAAGAGAATGTAAGGCCCAGAATGGGACATGTATAGTGACATAAGTACCCCTGAGGGAAGTACTCATGTGTAAGGGTATAATTGTAAAAGCGCTCCGCATGTGGATGTATGTATGTAGGACATAGGCCATGGGGAAAGACCCGAAGCCATTCATCTACTCAACTCTCCACTACCACACTCTCTCTGTTTGGTCTGTAACCACAACACATATATATATATACCTATTATGAGCATTTCAAGATTGTGTAAACCATTCCCAACTTCGTTCCACCAACCCAGACTCCAATAAAACCTAAACCCACATTTATTTGGTTTTTTAGATTTTACTTCTTTTATTTTTATTTCTTTTGTTTTTTCTAGCTCACATTATTTTAAGCACAAAATTAATTGCTTGCCTTTCATTTGCGATAACACACGATTTTGTTGAGCAGTCAGTCCTAGAAGCATATCAAGATCCGGAACAACAAGAAGAAAGGAAAGAATGGCCATTAGTACCCTTCAACTACTAGAGTTGTTTAGAGTGGCGCTCATCGAGGTTCCTAGACCATCTCGGGATGGTCGGCGTCTCTCACCATAAATGGGCTTCATCATCCAGTACCCGAATATCCAACGCCCACATTTTTATGGACTTACCTTAGCCACAAAGAATCCAGCACAGTGCACAACCCACATTTCGGACCAATGGTCCATAAGTCCCACAAGAAACCAAGACACAACCAAGGATAAGGAGAGAGCATCACAGTTGTGAGCAAAACCGGGGAAGAGAGAAAGGCAGTCGAGTGCCTCGCCTTCTGAAGCCCCCATCTCACTTCTCCTTGCGTTGCCCACAACATTTCACACACAGCTGAGAGAGCCCCTAAAGGCAACTAAAGGAAGCCACAAAGCACAATGTTCCCAAAGCAAGCTAAGAGAACCCATCATTTCATATCTCGGCAGAAGGCCAAAGAATCTCTTCCCAAAACCAACAACCCATTCATAGATATAGAAGTGAGGAGAGGAGAATAGGAGGAGGGGAGGCGGGAACGTAGTGGAATCTGAAGGAGAGTGTGCACCACCGGGGAATCAGAAGGCTGACCATGTGGACCACAAGGCGACATCTTTGGCATTGACAAGGTACCACCATTCACATTTTCATCCATGTGAGGACCACACCGAGACCACCTCCAGCAACCTTGCCACTTCTATCCCAACACAAATAGGCCCACATTTTCCCTCCCGCATCCATTCCCTATCCCTTCTTGGCCCCACAGTAAAGCACTACACATGGCACGCACCTCGCCTCAGCACGGCCGGCTGAGCAAGGCAGCCAAGAGGAGAAGGGAGCGACCTCACCCGGTTGGTGGCTACCATAGCAACCGATGGCAAGCCATAGATACCATGAGCACCCTCGGGCAAGGGAGCATGCTCCTTGGTGCAACACTCACCTCACCCGAGTCACATCATTGTAGCATCCTTAAGACCTCCCAAAACCGGGTGTGGTAAAAAAAATGAAAACATAGTAAAAATAGCAACTAAAGCAAAGATGCATAGAAGTAACAAGGGGAAAAGAAAGGGGTGAACCATCCTGGAGAGGAAGCCGAGTCGTGGTGAACCACTACAACCATGGCCTTCGGCCATGAACCAAGCCCACCATAGAGCCACCCCCAGTGGCAACCTCCATGAGGGTGAAGAAGGCCGAGGGAGCCAAGGAGTCAAGGGAGCTGAGGGGGTCAACGTGCCCATAGATCCGGCGAGTAGAAGCCAGGAACCCATAGATCTGGCGAGGAACCTGTAGTTTTGGCAAGCAAAAGCCCAAAAAACCCATAGATCCGACGAGGTACCCGTAGATCCGGTGAGTGGAAGCCTGAAACCCATAGATCCGGCGAGTAGAAGCTCGGAACCCAGAGATCCAGCGAGGAATCCATAGATTTAACGAGGAACCCATAAATCCAGTGAGAAGAGGACCGACCGAGCCCACAAATCCGATGGAACCTCTAGATCTAGCGAGGAGAGGCGACTACCATAGATTCGATGAGGGAAGGCACCAGGGAGGCTCCAGACCGTGGGGGAAGAAGAGAAGAGATGAATGGCTACGGCCAAGATGGAGAGGCGAGGAAGGGAGAGGAGAGGCAAAGGGGTGGCATCGGCGAGCCAAGTACGTGCGGTGTTAAGGCTGTGCGTGGAGTGCATCAATGAGCCAAGTGTTGAGGGGTGTGTTAAGTGCGTGCGGTGTTAAGGCCATGCATGAATTGTGGCTGGGCCAAGTGCATGCGCGCGTGCTTGGGCCATGCATGTGCCTGGGCCATGCGGTGTTAAGGTCGTGCACGACTGGGTCGGTGTTAGCAGGCCATGCATAGTAAATGGGCCAGTGAGAGGGGGCCGAGTAGGCCGCGGGAATAGTAAGCCAGAGGCAAGAGAAGGGAAAAAACCCAGGAATGCTGACCTCTCAGTAGACCCAAAAAATAGGTGTTAGATGGAGTAGGCTAAATCCACCGAAATGGGGGAAATAACTTTCTAAAAATCTATAAATGTCCTAAATAAATATTTTCTCAAATCGCGTGTTTGCTTGTTAAATACAGAAGGCAAGTCGGCTCAGGCCAAGACAGTGCACCAAGTCGCAATTGATACCAACGCTTACTACTATGCAGGCAAGCTTATCCTTTGATCACAAATAGTCATATTAAATGTACAAACTACACTCTATATCATCTACTGTATAAATGCATCAAAACTTTATTTCAAAACTGATGAGGACATGACCCATATGGATACAACCATATTTGCTATACTTGTTGTCCCAATTACAAGAGCTCCTACGCATCACTTAAATTATCAGGTGAGCTCATTTCAAAGAGGTTTTACTTTTTTTGATAAAGAACTTATGATATTACATAATGAGAGTTCGTTGCTTTTGTTATCATGTACCAAGATTTATGATCAAGATCATGCAATACGTGAGACTACACATATGTTAAAATCGAGAACGGTTTTCTATCAAGAATGGGAGGATGATGTGACCACGCCACCAACACATACGACCATATCGCCCAATATCAAGATTGAACTAAAGGTGAATTCGTTTCTTCAGTTTTAACATATTTTAAATGAGAATATGATGCTACCTAATAATGAAAATATATATTTTTATAGCACCACATCACTTTTGCACCAATTCAAGCAAGAGTTTAACTTGGACACATTTTGGAATCCAATTCAGCCCCTAGATCAGTTCAGATTCAACCTGACGACCCAACTTCAAATGTGCATAATTTTCACATACGGAGTCCGTTTGAGGTCCACGAGTACTCGATGGAAAGTTTTTCTCGTCCTCTTTCCAACGGATCTGGCCTCATCTCAAATTCCTCCTGTGCTTGCCGCAATCACTCAAAGAAGGTGCTGCATCACCTGTTTAGGTCAAATTGGGCTTTGTAATGTTTGGGCCCAAAGGGGAGGTGCCCCCTCCTAGGCCCATATTATTCACAGGGTACTGTTCACGTGAACAATACCGTGAATAGTACCATCCATTTTTTCCTTAGTTTTGTGCAGCTTTCCACCCCTATTTAAGGAGGCTACACCCTTCTAGTTTTCTTGGATTTCGTTGAGTTTAGGTTTAGCCATTGTGCAAACTTCTGTTTTTCAGTTGTGTCGGACGACCACCTGTCAAGACAGTCTTCGGAATCCCACCTTTTGAACTCAATATCAATATTTGCAATTTCAGATTGCTTGTTATCTTGTTCTTGCTTGTTCTTTGTTTGCATGCAGAAATAGACCTTCGTGGTCAGATCAACCGTGTTCTTGGCACGGTTGATAACAACTTGGAGTTGGTTTAGCGATTGCTAAGGCGCAAGCGACGTCGTACGATTGTAGTCGGATCGCAAGAGTCACCTCTGCCAAAATCGATAGTTATCATCCTATCTGAAGATCGGGACCCATCGTCTCATCAAAAACTAAATCGGATAAAGAAGATGAAAAGAGATGAGATATGAGGAAAGAGAGCAGTGGTAAAAGGGAACCTGAACAGAAAAAAGAGAGGGAAGGTGGGATCCTTTTACATATAGATAGAACATAAGGACCAACAAAACTTTCACTCGGAAAGAGTGCTGTAACTAAGTGCCAGACATTGTCATGTTTTCAACGGGGCAGACAATGCTACCTTGTTACGTTATTATTCTCTCCACTATAGGTACGTAATATATGAGTTAGTAGTGATGGAGGAGTTCAGGACCGATAACGCAAGTCTAGATGTGAGTGATTCCTAGGCGCATATATTAACGCAGGTGGAGTGTTGGGTGACGGGACAGTTGACTCCAACCAACACTGTTAGAAATCAGTGGAGTCCGGGTGAGCGTCCCAGAACACTGGTGGAGAATAGATGAGTGGAGATTTAAATAATGTAACTTGAAAAAACGTTGTGTATTTTGAATTTAGCATTGCACCTAAGGAAGTGCAGGATACATAGTTTTATGAGGTCTGAGAGTAGCAATGGCTATAGTTACACAAGCTTGCGTAGTGCACAATAAAATCATGAATTCATGCCTGTCTTCTGGATTGGAGGCTACGGGGGTCAGTACGAATCCTTTTTCTCCCGAGTGAAAAGTAGTGTTTTCCTAAAATAAACTTGCCACTTAATTTGATATGAGTATTTTCCAATCAAATAAATAGAAAACGTGATAAAAAACAGAAAAGTGTCATATATTGCATTTTGCTACTAAAATACTTAGTGAGTACTATTATTTTTCTTTGTTATAACCTAGTTCGATCGGAGATTACTCTGAGTGGGATGAAGGGATCGTAGGCATCGACGAGGTCGCAGGGGATGAGGGCGATGGTTACAAGGGCCACGGTGAGATGGACACCCTATATGGTGGTTGGGGTGAGTAAACTGAGCCGAGAAGACAAGCTATAGGGTACATGTTTCGTACCTTTTTCTGCCTATATATATTTGTATTAAAGACCATAGCCTCCATGGCAAATACTGTAATAAAGAGGCAGTTTCTACATTATTGTTCTGCTGCGCGACTCTGGTAAAAGCTTACTATTCATTGAAGCAGTATTCTGCTGGGCAGACGAATAATAATCTGTTGATTAAGTGTGATTACCTTCAGGGTAATAACACGGGGCGTCGCATGCAGATTATATCCTTAAGACATCAACAGAACTATTGAAGGTTCTAAATGGAATTTGGAGCCTTGAAGAACAGCACACTGCAAATATGTCAGTGGTTAAGGGATTAAAATTAGAATTACAGAAGGCACAGGCACGTATTGAAGAACTTACGCAGGAGAGACGAGGATACCGCCACGAAGTTGCTTCACTAATGAGGCAACTCTCCGAGGACAAACTTGTTCGGAAAACTAAGGACCAAGGGAAGATTGAAACAGCCCTTCATTCCCTGCAAGATGAACTAGAGGATAAGGGACGCCTTAGGAGGCATTCTGAGGACCTCCACAGGAAGTTTGGCAAGGAGTTATCTGAGATAAAATCAGCATTTCTCATGGCAGTTAAGGACCTTGAGAAGGAGGAGAAAGCAAATTGCCTCTTAGAAGACCTTTGTGATCACTGATCAATCTGCTATGGGAATCCGGAACTATGAAGAGGAAGTCAGGGTGCTAAAACAAAGGCACGCAAATAATTATGAGCACAAGTTTGATAAATCAGTGCTTCATGTTTCGGAAGCATGGCTTGATGAGAGAATGCAAATGCAAAATATTGATGTCAAGGAAGACTTGCTGCAGAAAACCACAATAGCAGAGAGGCTGAGCAGTGAAATCCAGGCTTTTCTTCCTTGCTAAGAAATCAAGTAACTCTAAGACTAATGACAAATACGTGAATGATAGTAGGAGAGATGCTTGCTTACGTCGGCAATCCCTTGAGTCTGTCCATTTGAATGGAGCCACCAGTGCTCCTCAGCTAGCTGAAGATGATGATGATGATTCTGACGATTTTGTTGCTAGTGATATGCATTGCTTTGAACTGAACATGCATGGAAATGGCATTCAGAATCATGACCATACTGGACCTCAAAGAAGCGGCACAGGCAGCATGGATGCACCAAAGAAAAGATCAGAATACTCTCATAGTATAGCTGGTGAAAGTTCGCAAATGTCACATGTGCCAATGTATTCACAGAAAGACGAGGCAATGGCCAGTAGCAGCAAACCACAGCATGTCACTAGAACTCCAGAGATCAACTCACGCAGCAATGCTAGAATTACTCCAGCAGAAGAGCAGAATGAAATCACCGGCACCCATATTTCTCGAGGATCTCGCATTGACTCATCAAAGCACAATTTGGAGGGCTCTCATGCTGACTGTCTGGGGCACGAATCCCTTGATCATTATTCCCGAATAAGTCTATTTTGTGAAGGCACTACATCAGGGGATGTATGCAATCTCCGCAGTCCAGCACGGCAACTGAATTACCAATCCACAGCATTGGGCCATGAGATTTTTGAGTGCTCACCGGAACTGTCAATAGGCGTGAAGGAGAACACCGTGAAGGCAACAAGCAAGGCTAGAGGGGCGGCATGCCCGATTGAAGGCGTCAGGTGGTTCCCTGTCCACCAGGAGAAAATGAGTGGAGACAATCGGTTGCAGTTTCTGGGATTTGACGCTCGCACAGCGAATCAAAGGCACAATGTATAGACGGCTTATATAGCTGCGGCTTTTCCTTCCATCGTGCCTGTTGATTCAGTAACACTGTACATTGCAAGCTGCAGACTATGTGACTGAACTTCTCTCTAAATTTAGGCTGCTAGTTGTCCAGGGCGGTAGAGGCATAGAAGGACTCAACTTTGAGAAGGATTTTTGTTTATGACATATCTTGATGACCTTTATGATCTTTCCCATTTCAAGTTATCTCTTGAAGTGATGGATTCATGATTTCAAGAAATGTGCTGAATCCAATGTTGGATTAAACAATAACTTTTCAGCATCCTTCACATTGCTTCCATAAGAAAGAATTCACTAGATCGTGCCGCAGCAGGTTGCCTTTGGATCAAGTAGGATAGTTCGCCAATGGACGCAGTTGCAATTACACAATGCTTATACGTGATATAACAAATAATTGATGCAACTTTCAGAATGTTTCATTTCACCACAAGTCTTCTTTGTCGGGTCAATATTTCGAGGACGAATTGCACCGATTGACACTCATTTGTAGAAAGAAAACGTCAAAGACGTGTGCGAAACGAACGCGGTCATTCACCACATGATGGTCCTTGTAATTTCATATGGTCCACCTTGCAATTTCGCAGAGAAAACAACACGCCTACTCTTTCTCTCGGTCGCGACTTCAGGGATTAGGTGAAAATTTGCGATGCTTCAGTGGGGTTAAAGTGGTCTTTTCCAATCTAAATGACTCTTCGTGATAGCAATTTTATTTTGTTGGCCTAGGCTTTGCTGAGAGGAAAAAAGATTTTTGTGATACAATTTACTTTCTCAAGCTAATAGTCCAATCAGATGCCATTTTGTAAATTTGAATTTAATTTGTGAAGAATGGTTATTTTGATTTAGAAAGACATTTATCACTTAATGTTACTACATGTGCATAGAATTGGAAAGACACCAACTTCGACGGGATATTAAGCAGCTTGTTTTCTCATACATAGTTCAATTTAATCGTGGAGAACTGGCGATCTATATAGTTAGTTCATTCAAATGGCAGCAGTCCCACACACGATCGGTTCCTGTTCTTCCTCGGCCATCTCAGGGTCCTCCGATCCCGACCTTTCGCCTCCTTTCGCCTCCGCGAGACCTTTCGCCTCCTCCTCTCGTTTTCCATATCTGGCCCCCCTCCCCCTTCTCCGGCGGCCTCGCCGGCGTCGAGGGGGAGGGGGTCCCACCCGTGGTTTCCTTTTGTGTTTTTTAAAACCCTAGTTCCAGCTCCCTGGCGGCGCGAGGAGCTCAAGAGAGCAGGCGGTAGGGGCGGGCGGCGGCCGAGCTCAGTTTCAACCGTGCGCGCCGGGCGGCGGCGGTCGGCGGCGCCATCGCGGCGCGCAGCAGCGTGCGGCTCCGGCGGCCGGCCGGAGGTGGGCGTCGGGCGGTGGCTTTGAGGCGGGATCGAGCGAAGCGCGCCGGCCGGCGGTCGCCGAGCGTGGGATTGAGGCGGCGGCGGCCCGAGCACCTCGCGATCCTCTCTCGCGAGGGTGTTCGCCGACGCCGAATCGCCGGTCCTGGATCTAGGCCTCCTGGTCGAATCCCTTTGGATCGATTCGGGCCGCTTCACACCGAGAGGACCGCTCCTCGCAGTGGGCTTCGCCACCGACCGCTTGAGTCGCCGGTGCTGCCGATTAGGAAGGCGGCGGCGGGGCTATCTCACCTTGATCCGACGGCCGCATCGGATCCGTCGGCGGGCTTGCGCGGCGGGCCTCGAGGAGGTCGCCGCGGCGGCAATGCGACGCGAGCGGCGGCGTGGCTGTTCAGAGGCGCCACGATGGGCGCCCGTGCGCGCGTTGGTTCCGTGGCGTGGATGGGCGCGATGGCGCGCGGCGTGCGTGGTGGCTGCACGGCGACGGCGGTGAGGCCTCGTTTGGGCTGCGAGAGCGAGGCCGGAGGCCGACGGCGGCGGTGGTGAGCGGCGGCGACTTTGGCCTAGTGCGTGTGTCGCCGAGCACGATCGTCGGTGTATGGGTTTGTGCGGTGGTGTCCGTGGTCGTTGTGCACCATCAACGCTGGATTGTGCTAGTAGTTGGCGTGCTGTCGTTGAGAGTGGATTGGGTGCCAGGCGAAAGCCTTTGTCTTGTTGTTGGGTGACAATGATGATACCTTTGGGAGCCGTATACTCCTTGAGGCGTCGTCGTCGATGCATCCTCCTCTCTCGATGTGGATCTTGCGGAGAAATCCTCGTCCATGTTGGACGGAGGGCGTGGCGTGGCTACGTCGTGTTCCTTTCTGGCGTTGTCTTTCTGATTCCACACGTGGTTCTCACTTTGGTGGCTTCGTTTTGTTATCTTAGTTTCTAAGTAGACGAGGATGCGAAGGTTTGATACTGCACAAGATCAAAATTTGAGGCCTGACATCAAGAGTTTGTAAGTAAACTAGGATGCGAAGGATTGCCAGTGCACAAGGTCAAAGCAAGTTTGAAGCAAGGACATAGAAGTTAGAATTTCAGTCTTTCTAGCTTTCTTAGTCTTTTTGCTTTTTGTTTTTTGCGTACCTCAGTTTTGAGGTTTTGTGTAATTGAGTCTAAGGGCTCCTGTAAATTTTGGCTGTGTATATCCACGTGTGGATATAGAGGCCAGATTTCTATCCATTATCTAAAAAAAATGGCAGCAGAACACTGGTAGCATTGATATGATCACTCAAGCTAAATGGACTTTTTGAACACCTTTCTTCGTGGAGGTTTTCGTAATCGCATCATGACAAATCTAAAAGCAAAGTAATGGCAAAATTTTTGAAAACAAGACACCTTCGATCATGGCTTGGAAAAAGAACTTTTATCGAGGTCGCTCTACGTATGTATAGAGTGAAAGAAAAGCTTAGCATCCCTTCTATTAGCTTTTGCTGATGACTTGTGACTTTAGCTTATGAATATTAATACAGTTTGTAGAACCGTATAGAGAGAGAAACCCACGTGCGATTTTGGCTGATATAAATAAAGTCACTACACTATATACTACAATCAACTAATAGACCCCACTTTAAAAAGATACCTAGTTTAAAAAGGTACTGTAGAAAAACCATTTATCATACAAAAGCAGTTTGTAGAAGCTAATATAAATATAGCCCAAATATATTTCACTATTCATAAATATATTTATGAATTTCCTCTTTTTCTGAACTTTTAGCTTTTTGTTGAGTTGTTTTGCCGGTTCTTTTTTTCCCGTATTTGTTTGTATTATATGTAATGGGCTAACATATTTTTTATATTTTTTTAATTTTTTAAAATTTAATTATGCTAAATAAGTCTCTGTCAGCTACAGTATTTTTTTTCAGCCAGCTACTGTGCTTTTCAGCCATAAGTCACCAAAAATAAGCCGAAATGATCACCACCATGTAATAATATTTAGTTGGCTAGATTCCTTATAAGATATCCGTATTAATATAATGACGTAGGAGCCTCTCTAATGGTTTTCTTGTCAAACAAAATTATAGTTAGTGCGTCTTTAATGGAGCTTCCCAACAGGTAATCCGGCTGGTGCAAACCCACGGGCGACGGGAGTGCTTTGTGGAGGTTAGCAGGCGCAAAACACCGGGCACGTTGGCCAGAGAAGCCATTAGCAAGTTTACTTTGTATACCAACAGAGGTTGAGCTCGCGGATTCTCATTTTTCTATAGTTTTAAGCAGTAATTAATATCCTATTTATATTACCTTCTAAAAACTATTTTTATAGTATATAACTTTTTTAAGTATGTAGCTTTCCAACAGAGTTTCTTTTTAAGATAAAATCTACTAGTCAATTGTAGTACACAATGTAATGACTTTATTTATATCGGTCAAAACCGCATGTGAGTTTCTCTCTTTGTATAGCTCTCTATGAGCTATTATTATTTATAAGCTAAAACTAAAAGCTATCAGTAAAAATTAATATGAACGGATCTTAACCCTTCTATTTTTAATGCAAAGATACATAGTTCTCCTAGTGTTCTAAAATAAAAGTTGATTATGCATTACTATAAGGAGTTAGTGACTGAATTTTACTGAAAAACTGAATTTTTCTGAAATTTCAGTTGCCTCATAAACAGACAGACAAAAAAAAAATAAAAGATCAATTTAATAAAAAAAACCTTTGATCTTCGTCGACCTACGCAATTTTTTACACAAAAAAAATCCACATCCGATCGAAGAAAACCTCATTCCAAGCATGCTCTGCGCTGCGATTCAGGCAACAGGATAGACGAGCTCTTTTCCTATTTGACCCCCTCAAATACCCCGTTATTATAACCATCTCCTTTCCTTCTTCCTCCTTGCCCTCTCCTCCCTCGACCCTCGCCTTCTCGTCGAAGCCTCCGCCGGCTAGGGTTACGACCACCGTTCTCCCTTCCAGAGGTGGCGGCGCGCATGGCTGGCGGAGACGCGTCGACGACGGCAGGGGCGGCAGCGGAGGAGGAGATGGACCCGGACTTATCGCGCGAGGGCGGGGGGCCCAGCTTCGAGTTCGCGTTTAACTCGGTGAACTTCTCCGACAGGGTGCTGCGGATCGAGGTCGTCGCCGGCGACGACGCGCCGGGGTCCAGCTGCGACGGTGGCGGAGGGTCCCTCGCCGACTGGGCGCGCCACCGCAAGCGCCGTCGCGAGGAGCTCCGCAAGGAGAAAGGTGCGTAGAGTTATCCCCCCGTGGTCGATGGATGTAGCTGTTGGTAATCGTATGATTCTTGCTTAGATTTTCTGTTGTTTGACGAAGATTAGGATGTGGATTTGTGGGGAATTTTGTGGCTTATTTGGGATTTTTGGGTTAAAATTTTGGTTCTTTAGATGACTGATCCTTTATTAGGGATTAATGATTGGGGCAGGGGAGAAGCAATAAGAGGGGAATTCCTAAATTTTGAGCTGTTGTGGTGTAAATGTAATAGAGTTATCAGACATTGAAATTTGTTGTTGGCTGAATCAATACCAAATTTATTCAGATGGAGCAATTAACAAATTATATATTGTCCATACTTCAAAGTAGAATGCAACAATGCTTGTTTTGTCACATATTTGGATATAGTAGTGGTGTTCAAACAATATCAAACCATTCTAATTGAGAATGGCCACTGGAGAACAAAAGGGCGCAACCATGCAACTTAGAAAATTTGGAATTACTTGTATGTGATAGGCATGTAGGTTGGCAAGATAAATGCAGCATATGGGTAGGTATGATTCATGCATGATAGGGGTAGGTATGATTCATGCAGGATAGGGGTAGGTAGGTGTGATTCATGCAGCATACTTCATCATTAGGTTGAAGGGACAAGGTGATCAATGTTTTGACAAAAAATGTGGGATACGGGAGAAGATAGGTTGTTTCTTGATACATAACCCGAGGATGACATCTTCGCAGTTCTGCTTGGGTGTGTGCGTTGGACTGGGGTTGTTGAAAGTTGTATCACGAAATGTAGACCTTTGGGTATTGACACCCCATAATAGGAAATGCTGTGATGCATTATTTCCAGATCAATGGCTTACCTTGCTTATATAGTTACCTCCCATAATTTAGCGATTGTAGTTTAGCTTGATTGTCTGTGTGAATGTTCTTTCTTCCTATGCCTAATTGCATTTTTATTGAGTAACTTGTATAATACTATATACATTCTAGAAACCTAGAGTTCTCTCTTTGTGAACTGCTCTTATGTTTTTATAAGTTTCTTGAATGCTTTGTCTGGAACAAAGAGGGCTGCAGTCATGAAAGTCCTTTTGTGCTTGTGCATCTAGTGTGAGGGCACATTGTGCTGCACAGAAGATTTTTTGCATGCGAGGCAAGTTATTTAAGAGTTCAGCTTGTAGACTTTCTGCTGCTTTGCCATGCGATTAGTAATAGTTTCTGGGTAGCATATGTTGATTGTTGAAGTACTGTTTGTCCCAAACAATAGCCCTGAATTTCTCCATTATCTTTCTTTGTTCCTTGAATACCATTTCCATTCTTTGAACTTATTCAATTTGTAGTTGTTTGAAGGCATTCTTCGGTGTGCTCATTGGTTCTGATAGCCATGATCTTTCTTTAGTGCTTTCTGTGTTTTTGTGTTTCTTATGGTCATTTCCAAAGTAACTTGACTTCCAGTTAGTGCCACAAGTTATGTCTTGTTTATGGATGCCAAATTCTGATCTATGATGCTACATTCTTTTTTCCTTGATGATGGCATCATGATGTACCTATGATCATTCTTCTATGGTACAATGTGCCTTGTACCTTTGTATTCCTTTTTTTTTGTGCAATGCTTCTTTGTTCCATCTGATTATCTGCTGTGCTAATTTAATACCTACCACTGTAATTTCTGATGATAGATTTCCTTTACTATCAATTGCCATCTGCAGAGTCTGCAACACACATGTCAGACCAGACAAATTGCAATGAAGTCGAAGTAGAAGAATATGATGCATACGAAGAAAATCAAGAGGAACCTGTAGCAATGATAGAGGAATCTCCTCCTACCGTTGCCCAAGATGGTATGCACAGCTGTAAGTTCTAGTACATATTGTCCTTTGTGGATGGTTAGTAGTTTTAATCTTCCTGTTACAATTATTGGTCAAGTTTGTCACAAAAAATTTGTTGTTGCAAAGGAATTGTCTAGTTAGGCTTTTGAGGAAGCTTTATTGTGGGAAAAATTAGATGTATCTACTGAATTAAATTTGTTTTGGGTTAGGTTACATTGAGATGTCAGATAATTCAGGAAAGAAATTTGCTTGATCATTACATCAAATCTGCCAATTGTTATATTTCTAAATGTAACGGCAAAACAAAAAGGAAGAACAAATTATTATCAAACGTGTTATTGACTTACTGGATGTGTATTCAAAATGATGAAGAAACTGTTTTGTAACCTTTTTTTGTATTTGGGGAGGTGTGGTGGGATGGGCTCCCTAGAACTCTCCACGACCCTGTTCCCTGTTCCACATTTAAGGTTAATATTAGTCTTTTTTAAAAAAAACATTTAAGGTCAATATTAACCTGCTTGGTAATCACTTATTTTTAAGGGCCTGTTTGGAAGAGGGGGATTGCTGTAGGAATTTTTAGGATTTACTTCAAATTTGAATTTGATCCTAGATTTGGATCCAAATCCCCCCTTTCCAAACAGGTCCTAAGTGGAACAAATACCTGTGGTATACACCAGTATGTTTGGTACTGGCACAATCTGCTGATCAACTAGGTAGCCCTTGGTTGCGTGTTTGCGTGTTTCTCCATACGTGCAACATAGTGGTTACAGGAAAATCTTGCTGGCAAGATACCCATCAACTTAGTTAACCCCTTGTTTCCTCTTTAGTTACTTGAACTCGCTTCTGCTACCAGGTGCTTGTGAGGTATGAAATATTAATTAATTAGATAACACTTTGTGTGGTCTTTGTTATTTGAACGCAGTTATACAAAATTCTGATAGGATCCTTGGGGTAAGGTTTATGATTGCTTTACTCAGTGAGCTACAAGCATGCTCAGATTGCTGGAAGCAACTAAAATGAGTGTTCAATTTTCGTGATGTTCTTTTACCATGTCTTCTGATAATTCACCGTCTTGATTTTCCCTGTACCCTGTCTTTCTGAAGGTTGATGAATCTGCACAGATAGAAGAACAGTGTATTACAAGTATTTTAACAGCAGAAAACCTGTCTAGTGATGCTGTTTTGTACCTTTTACTTCCTCTTTCATGTTTCTCTTATTTCTCTGACCTTGATATTTCACAGGTGATGATGGACAAAGTATTGACGCATCTTGGACCATGGTGGGTACACCAATTTTACGAGTAAAGACCATTTATATCAGTTCAGCAATTCTTGCTGCAAAAAGTCCTTTCTTTTTCAAGGTAATTCTGATAACCTTCTGAAATAAATTCGTTGTATACTCTAGTCAGTTCACTGTTAGCTTTCTAATAACTAATAAGTTAATGCATTCTTCTTAGCTTTTCTCAAATGGCATGAAAGAATCTGATCAGAGGCATGCAACCCTTAGAATAACTGATTCAGGTAATGTGATAACTCTAGTGAACTAGAACATTCTTCCTTTTATAATTGATTCTAATTTGCTGTTGTGATTGTAGTGTCATTATTTTATGATTTTAAACTAAAATAATATGACCATTTCTGGTAAAGAAGGGTAGTCTGCTGTTTTATGATTCAGGTAATGTACAGCAGGCTACACAAAAAAGGGGCATTCTATTTTATGATTCAGGTAATGTGATAACTCTAGTGAACTAGAACATTCTTCCTTTTGTTTCTTTGACAATGAAATGTTTAGTCTCTTCCCCCGTTGATTTCACCTACCAAATGGATATTTTGTGTAGTCTGCTGTACATATAGCTTTCCTCAATCGTTTACTGAAAGCCAATGGTCATACTTAAATAATCATATTTAAGCACCAAAAAAAGGATGCCCCTTTTTTGTTTGGTTGTTTAGTGAACTGTTTCCTTAATCCTTAATTATTTTATGACTCCTTGCTTTCATTCTACTTGGAACAGAGGAAAATGCCCTTATGGAGCTTTTAAGCTTTATGTACAGTGGAAAGTTGACAACAACTGAGCCCGCTATTCTGCTTGATATCTTGATAGCTGCCGACAAATTTGAGGTCGTTTCTTGCATGCGGTACTGCAGTCAGTTGCTCACAAGCTTGTCTATGACCACAGAATCTGCCCTACTCTACCTAGATCTCCCATGCTCAATTTCAATGGCAGCTGCGGTTCAGCCTCTGACAGATGCAGCCAAGGAATTCCTTGCCAACAAATACAAGGATTTGACTAAGTGAGTGATCTCCATGGGATGGAGCCACTTTTTTCTTTTCGAAAAGTATGGACATTTTGTACAAAATCATTTGAAGTGTACTCAAGGCATGGTTTATCTCATTTCAGGTTCCAAGATGAAGTGATGAACATCCCTCTTGCTGGGATCGAAGCCATCTTGTCAAGTAATGACCTACAAGTGGCATCTGAAGATTCCATCTATGACTTCCTGCTCAGGTGGGCCCGTGCACAATTCCCAAAATCAGAGGAAAGACGTGAGATCTTGAGTTCTCGTTTACTACCGCTCGTGCGCTTCAGTCATATGACCTGTAGGAAGCTGCGGAAGGTCCTAACATGCACTGATCTGGACCATGAGCAAGCAACTAAGTGTGTCACAGAGGCACTTCTATACAAAGCTGATGCACCACACCGGCAACGTGCTCTTGCAGCAGATGCAATAACCTGTCAGAAATTTGCAGAACGAGCTTACAAGTACAGACCTCTGAAAGTGGTTGAATTTGATCGACCCTACCCACAGTGTATAGCATACTTGGATCTAAAGCGTGAGGAGTGCTCCCGACTCTTCCCGTCAGGCCGGATATACTCACAAGCGTTCCATCTTGCAGGGCAGGGCTTCTTCCTCTCAGCACACTGTAACATGGAGCAGCAAAGTACGTTCTACTGCTTCGGTCTCTTCTTAGGGATGCAAGAGAAGGGCTCAATGAGTGTGACAGTAGATTATGAGTTTGCTGCAAGGACAAGACCGTCGGGGGAATTTGTGAGCAAGTACAAGGGAAACTACACCTTCACCGGTGGGAAGGCAGTTGGATACAGGAATCTCTTTGCAATTCCATGGTCGACGTTCATGGCTGTCGATAGCCTCTTCTTCATCAATGACATGCTGCATCTGAGAGCTGAGTTGACGATAAAGCAGCCCCAGTGATGCAGTAACTGCCTGATGTGCCTCGCTCAAGTCCAATTTGTGCAATCGTGGGTGTTAGTGTGAAATATGCCGCAGATTTCCTGTTGTTTTTTCAATGCACCTAATGCTTTTGTTAATAGACAGTTTGGAAATGACAAGTAAAAAAGGCTAAAAGCCCATTTTCGTTCACTTGGAAGGTTATATGCTTGTGTCCAAATTGTGAAAAGCTATTATACCATCTGGACATATGGGAGGAGCAACCGAAACTACAAACCCGATCTCTGGACTCCAGATTGGATGGTTTCTAACTGGCAGGGCTAGAATCTGGATAAAATTGCGTTGTTTGTCCTCGTTTCTAATTTTGCGGCATTGGATGTTAGTATGTTTGACTCTTTATAAGCATGTCATTTTTACTGAAGCAAATATCCACGAGAACATTTTTGCAGTCCCAGAATTTTGGTGGGTGAGGATATTTCGTGACAGTATCCTGCCTCTCTTCAGTGGTACTGTTACTCGTTAGAATCTGAACTGGACTGTCGGTAAGTAAACAAAGAGCTTCTACGAGTTTGGTAAAAGGCAGCGGTGGGGATGGTGCGGAAACGCCGGAAAGGATACAGGAGAAGCTTTGCCAACCGCTCGTCTTTTTTGTTCCCTGCTGCAGATAGCTTTTCGCTGTGCTTTTCAAGACGGTGAAGATGTTGATGTAAAAGACGCGCATAGTCCATTAGAAATCTCTATTTGTATCGGTTTTCAAAAAAGCTAAAACCAATAGCCATAAAGCTAGTGTTTTCGCACCAATTTAAACTCGTATAATTAAAGGCTCGCCAAACTTGTGTAAATTTGTGACTCCGCCACTGATTGGGTGGGCGTAAAGGCGGGAGATTCGAACCCAATTCACCTAGATCGTATTCGTGTTGCATACGGATAATGCTAAGATCTTATTTCTCCTGCGGATGGATTGGACTAGACTACGACAGTGCCACACATTTCGAGCCAATCCAACCCAGCCCTGTCTGCACGCTCGTACGTACCTGGTAACATTCCTTTCCTTTTGACGAACATCATCGATCATGTGCGCGAGCTAGCAAACGTAACCTTGGTACAACTGCTCGCAGAATCGTTGCACGACGCGCGCGCGCACACGGAGACGGACGACAGGTAGGCCAGGACAAGGAGACAACGCACAGGCGCGCGCGATGCAAATGCGGACGCGCTGCGTCGCGGCGAACGTGCAGATGCGCTCGTGTGTGTGGCTACGCGGTCGCCGTCCGGCGCTGCCGTGGCATGGCCCGCGACGCCTTAACCGCGAGATGCCATCCTATCCGTGCCGAAAACAATCGAATTTCGTGCTGGTTTCTGCGCATGTCGGGTGGGCAGGCAGCCGCTGCCAGCCTCCAGTCCCTGTCCTGCCTGATCCGTTCATCCCTCCCTTCCTTCCTTCCTTGTCGGTGCATGCACTACTCGTTCTATTGCTTCTTTAATCAGTTCCTTGTATATAGAGAGGGAGATCTTGCAAGTTGGTAGCAATGTGCTTAATTGGGCGTCGTCAAGTTGTTTGTGATTGGCTTGATTGGCATGTCGTTTACGTTCACAGATCCGGTAGCTGCTGCTGGTGTGGTGTGATGGGGGTAGAGTACCGTTTCTGGTGTGGTGTCACAGATCCGGCTGCCTTACATTAGCATTGCTCGGCAAGGGTCTGTTTGGAGCGTTAGAATTTCATTGGAAACAATTCAGTTCCTACAAAAAAATCGGGAGATAGCCTGCCTACTGCGATTCAGTGGGAATCAGCCGGAAAACCGAGGTGTTGTGCCGATACATTAGTTAGAGGTAGTTTGGCTGCTATGGGCTGAATGAAACCAGTTGGGGGTGGTGATTAGATTTCAAAAAGAAAAAACAATTATGGGATAATCATCGCATTGCTTATACCATAAGATAATTGTATCGACCCCGTTTTGGGAACAAGGCCATCGTACATCCTACGACAGCTTAGAATTCAGTTACGGATAGAAAGAGTATTATGCCTGCTCACAAAACATTTAAGAAGTGTTAATTTGATTAAAACAAGACCTAACGGTCAATTTTAACAATTTTAAGGACATACAAGCCCAAAACTTAACTTACAATCAGAAAAACCAAAGAAAACTCTACAGGAACGCTTGAGTGCGGTCGTAATCCTAACACGAATCCTTTCTTCTTTTGATCTGTATGTTGGTGGAAAAATAAAGCAAGACTGAGCACAACTAACCGTACTCAACAAGTCACATGGGAAATGCTATATAACTACTTGTCAGGATTTTCAAAGGATGGGAATATATGGGTTTGATAAAGTAGTTGTGGATGCAGTTTTATTTGTAAATATTTTTAAACACAAAAGAACAATAACTTCTTAAGGAATTGGGGTTTCAAAACTTGATTACCAGACTTCAGTATTTCCAAATCATTTCCAAATCTACTTATTAAATACAGCTTCATTTACCGAAAGCACAACGTATTCAAATACCATTAATAAATAACTCTACAGAGCTGCCCAGCTTTACCCACAAAATCTTTTAATCCCTACATCCGGGTTTAACAAAATAAGGCTTTTCACTACTCAATTCTTTATATAACCTCTACGCAGTAGGTTCCAGTTCCCAATAAACTCGAGTAGCCCACGGCCTCGCCCGATTTGTTGCAGCCCTACCGTTGTATGGTTAACCACATCCCATACGGACTCTCCCTCGGTCTCCTCCCACCATTTGTAGATATTCAATTGAACTTGAGTATTTACTAGACCAGCTTTGACAAATCAATGTTTGTGGTTGGGTAATCGCTATGTTCTTTATTTGGTATAAAAGTCTAGTTTTTAGTTTTCACTGAGGTAACTTCCACTCACAAACCCATATTTCAGTGCTCACTGCACTGCCACCTTTCCAATCTAAGCCTCCACCCTGGGATAAGGTCATGGGACCCAGCCAACTCATGGCCTCCCGCGATCCTTTCTTACTGTAGAACTATTAAAATTTTGATAGCAAAATGCTAAGCCTCTTAGCAGTGGAAATTGTTGAATTCTAGATTTACCACGATTACTTTTTATAGTATATTTAATATTACTAAGTCTTGTCAAGGTGAATATGGTCATCAAATTAAACAGGGTTTTTCTTTCATGTGCTAGGACACAACTAATATCATGTCATTCTAAACATTTATTGTACAAGAAATAATAGTGCGTAAATAGCATAATAAAAATATTGATAAATAAATAATTAAAGGAATGTAGGTTTAATATGATCAAAGACATGTGACTTGCCTCTTTGTCTATAGTCTCTGATTATCTTACTGTAGTCTTCAGACTGGATACTGATTTCTCTAATTCCCTTGTAGCTTTTATGTTGACTAACTTGTGTGGTTCGAGTACTAGCGTGGAAGACAAAAACAAATGAGTTCCTACTTTGCATAAAGCAAGCTGGGAACAAAACACGATAAAATAGTCAAAAGACAAAGGTAATAGGTTTGGGTGGTCAGGGTCTAGACAATGTTTGGTTGGATGATCGGAGTTAGGAATTGACTTGGAATGGTCGAGATAATCGAAATGGCTATATAGGTGGATATGGGTTTCGCCGAATGGTTGCAGGCATGGACAGTATTGGGTTTTTGAGGACGAAATATTATTTGGATGGTTTAGAGCTTTATCGGAGTTTAAAATGACAGAATGGATATTGGAATGGTGTAGATAGGTTCAAGACGATCAAAATGGATGCATATATATTTTTTAGGGTTTTGGTGAATAGAGATGGCTTGAAGAGTATTTGAATTTTGGGTTTGGAATGGTGTTAGAGCTAATTAGGATTTTATTGGTGTCTAATTTCAGCTAAGGGAGTAGAAATTAGACTTCGTAGGGGCAAAACAGTCAAAATGACTATAAATATGTTTTTCGGATTTTTGGATTAACATTAACAGGTGTCTACTATTCATAACGGGTCTGCACTGTTCACAGCGGGTTTTGATACTGTTCACTATGGGTTTTTACTGTTCATACCGGGTCCATTTGCTATAGTGTCGGGTCTACACTGTTTGCTAATGGGTTGGACTGCTACAATACCGGGTTGAGCACTGTTCATTGTCTTCCTCCTGCGCGGGCACTGTTGCGCCCGAACAGAGGATTTTTGCGATGGCGATTCCTGATGCTACAGTTAAGTCCAGTAGAAAACGAGGGTATGGATGGACTCCTAGGACTAAGGGGAATCTATTTTAGGGCTCGGTGGTGGTCGATAGGCTACAGTTGGCCGGTGGCGAGGAGGTTTCTTCTCGAGGCATTTGAATGGCCTAGGAGCTAGCGGGAGGTTCTTCCTTCTAATTGGCTGCTGTTTAACCATCTGGGAGTGGTCACGGTGGCTTAGGCGACTGTGGTTTGGGTCGTGGAGGTCTGTGGTGAGCTGACTCAGATGAGTTTTTATGGGTATGAGGAAGCTACATACCAAAGGAATTGAATTGAGATTGACGACATAACAAGAATTGAGATTGACGACATAACAAGAATCGAGATTTGGGCTTACTTGCGGGTCTCTGGTGAAGATGATGATACCATGGTTGGCGAGAAGAATTGGGGTGTGCTATGGGCTATTGGTTGCCAACGAAATTCACAGGAGGGGCTTGGGGGCCTTTAATTGCGAACTTAAGGCAGTTTGGCACAATCGTCACCTTTCTCGGTCTACGGCGCGTGGCCAAGACAGAGGCGCGGGAAGGCTCGGCGATGGTGTGGCGCTAGGTGTCTGGGTCTTCTCATGCGCTGCGTTGCGGTGGTCAAATGCACAGAGTTGTCAGGTCGGCTGAGTGAGAAGCTATGCGGGTGTGGTGGACAGTGAGAGAGGCAGTGTCACGGCGGCGGTGATATTTTCGAATGGTGAACAATGTCATCTCACTGTGTCACGGGCAGATGGATGGGGAGGATGCCGCGACTGGGAATTGGGGGCTTGAGTGGTGGAGAAAGGTGGTGGATTGGGTGAAAAATCAAATGAAATCAATTCTCAACAAGAATCAAAATTGTTTTCAAATTTTCAGTTTGTTTCAATAATGCACTAATAAATATGTATCATTTTCATGTAGATATGCTTCCGAGTGCCAGTTTTGTGCCAGGTTCAGCCCAAAACTAACTAGGTGAAGTGCTACATTCGTTACCAAATGTCTTGCTATGCTTAGTTTTAATTTCAAGATTCCTTCTCTAATCATTTGGGTTCACACAACAACAATTGCCCCGGTTCTTTTTAGCTTATAACTTTCACCGAACAAATAAACGGGACAGTTTCTCCACCGCTGTTTCAAAACGGTTTATCGTAACAACCTTTTCAAAATGGTTTATCAGTATTTGGTTCATTCGCATAATCACTCACGCTAGAACCAAAAACTATAAACCGCAACCATAAACTATCAGCTGCCGCCGACAAGAGCGTATCAAAGAATTCTCGTACTGAATGTCATATGGTTGAAGAAAGTGTTCTACACCCATAGGTGCACATATATAACAACAAATTAATTCACAGCTACCCAATCAACAAATTATGGCTTATGGCTTCTTCTGAATAAACAAACGAAATAGTTTCTCCACCATCATTCAAAGTGGTTTATCAACATTCAATTTATTCGCATAAACACTCACGCTAAAATCAAATGCTATAAGTTACAACTATTAGCCATCAACTGTAATAAAAAAGAACGCACTAAAGAATTCTCCACTTGAATGTCATATGGTTGAACGAAGGCGTTGAACACTCGTACATGCACATATATTGCCCATACATGACAACAACAAATTAATTCATAGTTGCCCAATCAACAAATTATGACTTATGGCTTCCCCGAACAAACAAACAGGACGGTTTTTCCGCCGTTATTTTAAAGCAATTTATTAGGACAACCTTTTCGAAGCAACTTATCAATATTCAGTTCATTTGCACAAATACTTATGTTAGGACCAAAAGCCATCAGTTATAGGTATAAATCATCAGCCGCAGCCAAAAAGAACACACCAAAAAATTCTCCTGCTAAATGTCATATTGTTGAACAAAGACGTGTGTACACTTGTTGGTGCACATATATAACAACAAATTAATTCGTAGCCACCCAATCAACAAATTATGGTTTATGGTTATCCTTGAATAAACAAACAAGACGGTTTCTTCATCACCGTTTCGAAGTGCCTTATCGAGATAGTCTTTTCGAATTAGCTTATCAGTATTCGGTTCATTCACATAAGCAATCACGCTCGGATCAAAAACCACTAGCCACAATCATAAGCTATCAGCTGTAGCCAAAAAGAGTGCACCAAAGAATTCTCCTACTGAATGTCAGATGGTTGAGCGAAGGCGTCGTACACTCGTACGTGCACATATGGAACAACAATCGCAGCCGCCCAATCAAAATCCAAAATCTTCCACGATGACGTTGATCTTAAACCATCTGGCATATCATTTCTTTTCTCTTTTTTCTTTTGCGATCAAATCTGATCTCTCATTTTTTTATGGGGAATCTGATATCTCAAAATCACTGGCTCACTCTTCATAGTTCAAATCAGATTATTCAACTTAAACACTTACACAAACCAAATCGAATAATTCCATATTTGTCTGTGTATTTGGTTGGTGGAATGGGGGTGGATCGGATAAGATGATGGGTTGTTGTTTGATTGATGGAATGAGGGTGGATGGAACCATCTAATTTTGTGTTTGGTTTAATAGACAAAGGTGTATGAGAATGGATGGGATAACCACCGGCGACTTTGAGTTGCTGCTGACTGAGACTTTTGTTGAGTTTGTAGATCGGCTTGTTCACTTGTCTCTCCTGATAATTTTGGAGATGAAGATCTATTTATGTAACACATTTGTAGACTGTAATATCCCCCAAGTTCTTGCTCATTGCAATTTTGTTGTACAAATCTATTGTAAATAATCCTGGTGGAGGACACTACATAAGTGGTTTCTGAAGTTCCAGAAATGCCCTATGGTAAACCTGGCGACTTCAGATTTTCAGACAGCTCTTACAATCTTGCAGTAAAACCGAATATGCTGTGTGCTAAATGGATTCCTGAAAACATCACAAATGTCAACTGTCAAGAGTTTCACTCACAACATCATAAGCAGGAAACAAGAAGGGAGGCGAGGCGGCGGCGGCGTGAAGGGAGCCAAGAAGGGACTGAGGTGGGAGTGATTGGAGCGCTTGTGCAAACTTGTATCGCTCCATCCGGAACGATTTCGTTCGGTTCACTAAAACAAATACGGAGATAGCACCTTATGCAGGACCATTTGATTCATGTACGCGCTGATTCGCTGAACCAAACATATCATTGGATCAGCAGTAACATCTCATAGAGCAAAGTCATCGAGTTGAATTCAAATGAGAATTGTGTGATAATTTAGCGGTTAAGACTAATCCTCTTTGTTTCGCAGAGAAAATCCTTCTTATATATATATATATATATATATATATATATATATATATATATATATATATATATATATATATATATATATATATATATATATATATATATATATATATATATATATATATATAGAGGACAGTGTTTCATGCACTGGTGCCTAGGCACCAATATCAATACCCGTTGATTTGCTTCGAGATTCGCAATGTTTGATGTGGGTATCTTCATATACCCATAAAAAAGTATATTTGAGATGTCAAACTCCGAAAAAATTTAAATTCAACTTCAGTTTAATTAGTTTGAACTATTTTTATGGTATATACTCACTGTAATTGCATTGAACTCAAAAGTAGTTCAAACTAATTTGAACTGAGTTCAAAACTTACTTACCATAAATATATCAAGGGTATAAAAAATTTTCATACCCAAACTCAAAAAAATTATCAATCATACACGTGTATCGGATGTTGGTGCCTAGGCACCATGGTGCCTTATGTAATTTTCCTATATATATATATATATAACTTCTATACACAATTTATTTTTGATGATTGTGCACACCGTTTCTCGAACAAACCAAATCTACCTTAATTTAGTGCTTCGGCTTGGTTATAACTCAAGAAACCATGTGACATGGAGTAGCAAAGCAGTGTTCTCGGAAAAAAGATTAGCAAAGCAGAGCATATAACATGGCCCGCAGTTTCCTCGCAAAAAAAAAAGTGCAGATTATTCTTCCCCCCTAAATATATGATCATCCTTTTTGAGATGGAAATATATACTCATCCTAATTGAGTTGCAAAACATGTAGTTGGCTATGTAAAACCACCTGTCCTAGCAAAGAATGATTAGGGTCCTATTCTTTTTTTTCAATGTTTTTTGGTTTTTGATTTCTCTTAACAATCATTATTTATTAGACTAATAAAATACAACAAAAAAATTATAAATCACAGTTTAAAGGAGATAACTTCCGTGCAAAGATGCAAGAAGCGCGGAAGCTAGGTAGGTACATTGGGCAAGCATGGGATCGAAAACAGGAGTCTTTTGGCGAGAACAAGACGAAGAGTCGAAGCTTTCGTCCTTCCTGCCTGCCTTGTCAAATCATGCATGGTCACGCTCCCACATGGAGTCCCTTGGCGTGGCGACAACATTGCCCTCGGCTGTAGCAGCTAGCTAGGAACGCATAATGCATGCGATGCACTCATGCAACGCCCGTCAGTGCCTGTCAGCAAGAATGGGAAGACGATGCCATGCACGAGCAAATGATCGGTGAGAGGAGCCTGGCCCATGCATGTACACCACATTGTGACAGTCAGTCACTCCATATGATTAACTATGTATCCCCGCCAAAAAAACTATACGTCATGGACATGCTAATTTTATTCCTATGCTCGGTGAATCCGTAGCAACCAAGAATGCAAGCACCATTTCTGATGGCATAGTTATTGAAATTAGACTGGCCATCAACCCGTTCGGTCTTCTAGTTCACGGTTCATTGGTCCAATCGGCGACTAGTCAGTAGACAGTCGGTTTAATATAGCATAATAATATACTTAGTTTTCATAGGACATAACTTGCAAGTTGCTCGATTGGTCAACAGAGGTAGGCGCAAGGGGGCCTAACATGAGGTCGTGGGTTTGAGTCCCCTCCCTGCAATTCTTCTTCCCAAAATTCCCACCTGTGCCCCTATGCTCCGCTCCAACCGGCAACCAACACCGATTTTTCTCTGGTTTTCTGGTTTTGTGCGGTTTAACTGGGATTTCTCCGGTTCAGGGCGGTTCAGTTGCACAGTCGATCCAATAGCAAAATCAGATTGAACTAGACTTTGGTTCCAATTTTTTTTCCAATCGAGCTGCCGGTCCGATCTGATTTTAATAACTGTGCTGGGTGGTTGTACCTCGGGATGTGAACTGTGCGGCCCTCTCTTGTGTAAAATTCACTTCAAATTCCATCCTTGCAGCTATGGGCTTGTTTGGCAGAGCTCCACCACTGAAAAAATGAATCTAGAGCAGCAGATCCACCAAAAACAGCTCCATCGTGAATCTGGGATCCCACCATGGAGCTAGATAAAACTGTTTGGCTTGCACAGCAGCTCCAGATCCACGAAACTGAGTTTTTGGTGGGAATGGCCTGTTTTGCCCATGGGTTTTATGGTGGTATGGGATGGGGTGTGTAACCAGTGGCAAAAGGTGGGTAATTACTACCCAACTCCACGAGTAGGTACGAAACAAGGTTTCGTGGAGCACCCCTTGAGGTGCTCCATGGATTTCATGAATCTGGAGCTAGATTCAGTATTTTGGTGGATCCAGATTTCGTGGAGCTGGAGCGTTTGGGTAAAAATTCGTGGAGTGGAGCTGTTTTTGGTGGATCTAGAGTTGGTGGAGCTCTACCAGAGCTCTTGACTTCGTTAAAAAAAGCTACCCTCTCTGTTCAAGAATATACATCATTTTGGATATAACAGTACAGTCTCTAGCATACAACATTGACCACTATTTTTATATATGATTATGTCCATTTCAAAAACATACAAGTATTATATTATAAAAATATTTTTCATGACTAATCTAATGATACCAATTTTACGTAACCAATCAAAATGATTTTTTTATATATTAGTAGCCAAAGTTAAAGAGGTTTGACTATGCGCTTTCTACAAAATCATATATTTATGAACGGACGAGTAATTAACAAGGTTAAACTTGGCGGGGGTTATCAAGCAATGTAAATGAGTTACACTAGTTAGCTAGTTATTCCTTCCTTCCATCCTACAATATAAGTCTAAATTCATCATACTCACAAACAAGGAAATACTAAATCTAAGAAAAAAAACTAATGTCATTGGATTATACATACTCTTGTTAAAGAGCACATTACACACTACTACATAAAAATTCATTACAGATGGTTTGGAGTCGTCATCACAGACGATTCCTTGAATTAATGGGTCAGTGATAATAGGGGTTATTACATACGGTTTTAAACCGTCTGTGAAAACCATATCACGGACGATTTGGATTAGAACTGCCTATGAAGGTATACCATCACAGACGATTCGAAACTAGAACCATTTATGAAGGTATACTATCACAAATGATTCTAACCACAAATCATCTATGATGAAAATATATCACAGATGATTTAGAATAAGAACCATCTGTGATAGTTCTTTCTATATCTAAAAAAACTAGCTAGCATAGCTAAAAATTTATATAGGGCATGGCTAGCCTCAGGAAATGCTAGCCATGCCCTCTGAAAGAGAAACGACATATTTGAATTTGAATTCCAGATCTGAATTATATATAGCACTGCATAAACAAGAGAGCACTTACAATTTTACAAATATAAGCTTCACAGTTACAAATTCAGGAAGATGCTTATACTATAAGAAACAAAATCAACAAATGCCACACTTTTAAGATGTAATAAGCAGAAGCCCCTGCCGATGCCAGCGACTTGGAAAAGTGCAGATCTGCCATTGCCTTTTTCCTTTTCATCTTGCTTTAAGCAAAATTTTAGCTGCCCTTACCAAACCCCTTCCCACCCTTGCCGCGCATAAATGAATTGGAGTAGTACTGGTGGTGTTGGTTCTTCAAATAGGGAGAGGGGGATTAATAAGGGGTGAGAGGTGGAGAGGAGACCAGTGCCTGCCATTCGATGTGGAGAGAATGGATGGGTGAAATCAGGATCCTGGGGGAGATGCCACGGATCGATAACGTGGCGAGGTGAGATAGAGATTTCATATATAATTATCACAAACAGTTTGGATTACAAACCGTCTATGATAGAGACATCATAGACAGTTCTTAATAAAAGTCATCTATGATAATGAGAGACACCATAGACGGTTTTTATTAAAAACCATCAGTGATAATGGCTAGACTGTAGATCACAAAGACAATATATCGGTGCAATGTAAACAGCTAGCCTCAAAAGATAAAATAACAAAGTTTTATATGGTTTATATATGCTTGTTTGAAAGGCTTCGATGAGATCTACAACTTTGCAGTTGAGGCAAAATCCAAATTCCAAAGGGAAGACCAAGAAAAGGGTAAAATAGAAACCAAAAACTTATGATGCAAATTCAGAGCCAAAGATGGCCAATTTGGGGGTCTTAGAGGGTGACTAATGCAAGCGGGACATTTTTTTTTTATCAGGCTCGTTATTTTTCCAACGAGTAAAAGAACATCGAAAATGGACACCGTATGCAAAAGTTATGCTTGTTTTACTAATGGTGTCTCGGAACAAAATCCTACTCAGACTCAGGCGGGAGATTATGAAATTTTGGGGATTGCGAGGCAGGAAACATATTATAGACAGTTTTTAATACAAACCGTCTGTAATAACTTGATTATCACATATTGTTTTTAATACAAACCGTCTGTGATATTTGGCAATATCACAATCAGTTCTTGGTAAAATCATATGTGATACTTTACAGATGGTGCTCACCATGAACTATCTGTAATATTATGTCTTCACAGATAATTTTTAGCACTGGCAGCAACACAAATAGTCTCTAAACATAAACCGTCTATGATTGCATTTAACACTGACGGTTTTGGTGAATCATCTGTGATAAGGTGTCTAATAGAAGCCTTTTTATAGTAGTGACAACTACTCAACCACTTTTTTTGCATTAAAGCATAGATATATATTAAAATATTGCAATAACTACGCTTTAATTATTCTAATAGACTAATATTATGGAACACCATTTTCTAAGAGAAATTATTTGGAAGGATTTACATCGTGGGATGGAGTAACTATCAACCCATGGACTAAGCATACAACTTAGTTGAACTTGGGAGCATTCATGCAAGGATACATTCCTGTTCCTTTTGATTTTGTTGGATTTTGCTTTTATCTTTTTTAGTAATTATTATTTATTAAACTAATAAGCTAACTATAAAACACAACCAACATAACAGGGCCCAGGTCAAAAGGCTCGCACGTCCGCTAATCCTTGGCAGCTATGTATGGTAAAGGGCCATTTGGATTGGACGATTCCCTTACGAAACCATTTCCTATAGGCTGCACATCCGGGGTCTAAGTTTTCCCTTATCAACGATTACGTCAGTCTGATGGCTACTTTTCACTAATCAGACAACTGACAGCACTGAAAATTCTGTGATTGCACGTTATTTCCCGGCTGCAGACTCTGAACCGTACATTAAATAGCATTGAATCCGACTGAATTACGTACCAACTGCATGCTGACTAATTGTCGATCATCGATGTGGTTAGCCAGCTAGGCATGCTAATCTTCTGCTTCTCTGCTCATTTCCGAACTAAATCGGTGTTTCTCGACCGATCCCATGTCACATCGTGCTATATAATTAAGCTGTATACCCAAATTAATTGTTGTTAATACCCTTGTGATCGATCCTATATGACATAATATATTAGGATCACTTATATATACTAGTAGTGTGTTCGTGCTAACGCTACGGTAAAATACAAAACAAGATAAAATTTGTAAAAAATAAAACAAACAATCAGATTCATTAAGATTCACGTCTCATATATTGTATAACCAAATATTTTTGTCACAAAATGAATGTCACATAAATACGTGACCGGTCGGAACCACCCAACACGTAATGCTCAAAAGCCTACGACCGATTCCCAGGTCTTGCGACCGCTTCGCGAGACCATACGACCCGTTAACAGAAGCTACGACCGTTTATCGCGTGATTTAAACACCTTCCCGACCACATACAACACTTTTCGTCGTGGTCGAAGCCCCTTCCGACCATGTGCACCGAGTTTCGCGCTGATCGAAGCCCCTTCCGACTGCAAACAAAATGGCCAACGTGGTCGTAATAGCTTTCGACCACGACCATCACGGTGCGTTCGACTTCCGACCACGGACAACGTGGTCATATCTTTCGACCACGACCAGGCTCAGATTGAGTTGCAGTGGTCATAACTCTCCTGCCATGGATAATGTGGTCGTAAACCTTCCGGCCGACCTTCGATCACAATCAAACCTTAGGATCTTCAATGAGTAAGAGAAGAAGGTTTGAGGAGAGATCCAGGCCATTCATTTATATGAAGTTGGATAAATTTGGTACACAAATCTGGGTGGACTTAGATTAGGCATGACTGTGGGGGTGGTTGACGGGGGTGGATTCAGTAAAGAAAATTTTATCTTGTTTAATTGGTATATTGAAAGTGGGAGGATGTACTTCCGGGAGTACGAAAAAAGCTTTATACACGCACATATACATATATATAGGAAAATTATTCTATACTCCTAGAAGTACGTACTTCCACTTATTATGTACCGCTTAAATGATGTTATTATAGCTCTTTATCCTTTTGAGTATACTTTAAATCTCTAATAATGATTATACGATACTCCAAAGTGAGTTCTACGAAAACTTTCACCCAAGATTCCATGTTTACTTTTTTATAGCAAAATTTGTGTATATACTCTTTTTATATATGAAAAAGTGTATATAGCAAAAATATAAGACTCTGATAAAAAATGTTCAACCAACTCGTATTAGGATATCTTAGAATTAGTATTTAAATATACCAAAATTGATAGAAGTGGGAGTATGTACTCCTGAGAGAGAGAGAGAGAGAGAGTGTGTGTGTGTAGCTGTGTCCCCGTGTCAGCATGTTTGGGAAAATGGTGAATCCCCGTGTCCGTGTCGTGTCGGACACGCATGTCATGCAACATAGGTTAGTACTACTTCCAGCAGTTCATAGTGTATCACAAAAACTGAAAGTTATTTTCTTCAGAAAGAGGACAATATGTGATATTACCTCAGGTGGAGCAAATGACAGATAATCAAGTAATGTTCTGAGTTGATCGCTTGTACACAGGGTTTCAAGTAAAACATCAAGCATTTCAGGATTGGTGAGTGATGGATAACCATCCACATATGGGACATCAACAGAAAGTGGTAGGGGTGACCTGTTGGAAGAATAAGATCAAATTCATATTATTCAACCCAGAAAAAACTTGTGTGGAAGAATTAGAGTATTATGCCTGAAATATTGTTTAAATCAAGTCATGAAACTGCAAGACAGGCTTCAAGTAAATAATAGTAGCCATCGCATCCATTTAACATAAAACAACACAGAGTAAGCCAAATAGCATAAATGGCAAAGATTAGAAGAACCAGGCTTAGTGTTATCAGAATTTGGACCAAAATGTTGGCAATACAAACACGATTGATAAGTACGGTTGTCGATAAATTATAGAGAATGTGTTGCCATTTAGGTACCAGTTCATTTTTGTATGAGTTTGTGTACTACTAACTAACCATAAATAACCATAAATTACAAAGAAGGCTACATACCTGCATCTTTGTTCAGGATGTAGGAAATGTGACCAGCATGGCACTTTCCTAAAAGCTTGCCACTGCTTATCCCAGGCAACCTTGGTCCAAATAGTTGAATTGAGCGTTGAAAGTGTCCAAAGATTTTGAAAATACACTTCCACAGTATCAAACAGCTTCCACTTAACAACTTTTTTGGCACTATTTCGCAAACTATTATGTAAATGTAATAACTTTTTAATTAGGATAGTTTAGCTTTCCAAGGTACCTGAGAAAGGGATTTCCAGTCATTATTTGCAGATCCAATATACACATCCTTTTTTTCAGATATCCAGACCTTTGCATGAACAACACCAGATCCCCACCAATCAGCAAAAAGTAAGGTTACATTATGAACATTTGGTCTTCCTGCAGCGAGATTATCACTCTCTTGGTCAAAATCAGGAGCAAATCCAGAGTGTTGCACGATCCTGAAAAGATGCTACATTTGTTAACTATAGAGTGACACACCAGCATTATTACTGGCAGATAGCTATGTGGATATTCCACTAATTTTTAGGACAACTTCCTATGATGCAGAAATCACCATGAAGGTAACAATTGACACTTCAAGTTTGATATCAGTCCTTGCCTGATTTTGATCTTACGATCTGCAGCTTTCTCCAGTGCCTCGTAAACCTGGTGCCCCTCCTCAGCCCCAAATCTCACCATGTCACTCTCGGAGTACCCATAATCCCCGATTTTGGGTTCTTGGTACTGTGCTAAGAACTGCCAAGATCTTGTGCAAGGATATCCAAATTCTTCGTCGCATCCCCTGAGAGCCACTGTAGCACGTCCGCTGTGGATCAGCAGAAAGAACAGAAATCAGCAATCCTATGTAAATGAAGTAAAATAAATAGCCAAATTGCATTCCTCCATAGCATTTTCACATAAGGGCAGATGAGGAGCACTTGTAATCAAAAGAAAGACACACATGCTAGCATCACAAATCATATACCAAGAACGACCAAAATCCGCATCCATATGGACGTGCGCCAAATTTCTACTGCAGATCACAAATTTACAATGACCTGAACACAGGTTGCAGCGACATTTTCTCTAATGAGCAACCACAGAAAATTAACCAAACCCACCAATGGATGCCACATTTCCCCTATCGTGCAGCCACATTTCCATTCATAACGAAAGTGCAGACAGTTGGAACAACGCAAGCAAAATGCCATCTTTCAGAATTCAGACATTTTGGTTCATCAAAGCTGCATCTTTGCAACGCATTCCAGCATATGACGCTCGAACCCCAATCGACGGCACCAAGAAACCGAAACCCCCGACCCAAACCGCATCGATCCGCGTCTCCACACCAAGATTACACGCGCACACACGCAAGTGGCTGTGAGAGCCGCTATCTGTGGAGAGGACCCCGGGGACGCGGAGGTGGGGCATGTCGGTCGGGATGGACTGCACAAGCCACGCCTTGCAGGTGGCCTCGGCGGCCGTCGGCGACGTGCTCCACAGCACGGGATGGGGGCAGGAGGAGGAGGAGGAGGAGGCGGGGGGAGCGGCGGCGCGGGGAAGGATGGGGGAGCGGAGGGAGTGGAGGCGCGGGGGAGAGGCGGAGATGGGGGAGCGGCGGGAGTGGAGGCGCGGGGGAGGAGGCGGTGGCGCGGGGTGGGGAGGAGGAGGAGGAGGAGGCGGCAGCGCAAGGTGGGGGGGAGGAGGAGGCGGCGGTAGAGCGGAGGGATGGGGGCAGGAGGAGGAGGCGGGGGGAGCGGCAGCGCAGGGTGGGGAGGAGGAGGTGTCGGCGGCGGCAGCGCATGGGTGGAGAACTTGAAGGGCGTCGGGGGCGTGTGCGTGGGCGTGGGGTGGGGTGTTCAATGATGTGCATGATCCGGATGATTTTGGCATTAGGTTCTTCAATGAGTAAGAGAAGAAGGCTTGAGAAGAGATCCAGACCATTCATTTGTATGAAGTTGGATTACTTTGGTACACAAATCTGGGTGGACTTAGATTAGGCATGACTGTGGGTGTGGTTGAGGGGATGGATTTAGTAAAGAAAATTTTGGTGTATTATAGAGGGGTAGAGATACACGCATGCATCTACTATACACTTTAATGGGAGTCCTCATCATTATGGTCGATGGTAAAAAGGGGATCTCTACCCCTCTATAATACACCAAAATTTTCTTTACTAAATCCACCCCCTCAACCACACCCACAGTCATGCCTAATCTAAGTCCACCCAGATTTGTGTACCAAAGTAATCCAACTTCATACAAATGAAAGGTCTGGATCTATTCTCAAGCCTTCTTCTCTTACTCATTGAAGATCCTAATGCCAAAATCATCCGGATCATGCACATCATTGAACACCCCACCCCGCGCCCACGCACATGCCCCCGACGCCCGAATTTTCTCTATTTTAGCCTTTTTTAAAAAAATATTCATATTTAGACCCCTGGTAGTTTTAATTCCGTTTTTGGACCCAGGGGGTCGGAGCCGTGACCCACGGCGCCGAGGTATCACGTCTCGGCGTCGTGGTCCACGACGCCGAGGTGGCACGCCCGCACCAGTGTGGCGGCCCGCGTGGCGCCGACGTGGCAGGCACCTCGGAGCCGTGGATCACGGCGCCGAGCTGCCTGCCACGTGGCGCCTAGCTGCCTGCCACGTCTGCAGACATTCGGCTGTTTAGGGTTTGCACCGATCAGCCTTTTTTCGCAAAATGAATTACTAGTTGTATTTTTTATTTGGATTATTTAATTATAGTAATATTATGTAATATATTTATTTATTTATAGAGAGCAAAAAATACGACATATGTTTTGAAAATTCGTTATGTATTGCAGATGATACATGTTGGAAATTTTTTGTAGATTGACATAGTTTTGTAGATTATTTAATTATAGCGGGATTTAATCCCGAACCGATGCTCGGATGGAACGAGATCGACGGCGGAGCGTCGTCGTCTTCCTCCCGACCCCGGCCGTGGCGGCGAGCAGTTCTTCACCGGTGGTGGCGCGGCGAGGACAGGGACGCTCACAGGGGATAGCTTTTACCAAAAGGTGCGATTGTAAGTAGAGTTTCCATTTTGGCTTTTTGGGAAATGAGTGGAGAAATGGCCATGGCTGGCGGTGGCCGGAAAGGAGGTGGTGTTCGCGGTGGCGCCATTAACACCTAGAGGCTCATCGGCTAAATTGAAGGCATTTTCACCATCTACGGACTCTAAGGAGTGTATGGAGAAGGCGATTGACCTCGGGACAGCTCGATTGGGTGGCCACGGTGAGGGCTCTTCGCCGACGGCGACCTCGTTGCCGGGCCTAGGAAGACGCCGAGCTCCGACGGGTGCGCCATTGTGTTCCAGAGATAACGAGGATTATGTCAGTGCATTGAATTAGAAAATAATCGATTAAATCGGGAGAATGGCTCTAGGGCTCACCGACGCAGGAATGGCGATTGCCGGCGACTCGGGCGACTAAGCTCGATTAAGCGGAGGAGGATTTGTGAGGATGCCAGAGGTTGCTGGGAGGTGGAATTAGGCTCTTATAGCCAGCGCAAGGTGGGTTCCCCGGGAGATATTTCCCCGGCTGCGTTCGGCTCACGCGAAGCAGGGAGAGAGGAGATGCACTGAAGAGGTGTAGAGGCTGTGAGAGGGAGCTGGCATCTCCCCTTTGCCCCATGGTACGGTTGGTGGACTCCCCGAGAAGAGAGGTCGCGAGAAGGAGGTGAGCTGTAGCGGTGGCGGAGCTGCAGCGCAGCGCCAGCACTGAGCGAGGAGGAGCGCAGGCGACATTGTCAAACTATGTCAATCTACAAAAAATTTCCAACATGTATCATCTGCAATACATAACGAATTTTCAAAACATATGTCGTATTTTTTTCTCTCTATAAATAAATAAATAAATATATTACATAATATTACTATAATTAAATAATCCAAATAAAAAATACAACTAGTAATTCATTTTGCGAAAAAAGGCTGATCGGTGCAAACCCTAAACAGCCGAGTGTCTGCAGACGTGGCAGGCAGCTAGGCGCCACGTGGCAGGCAGCTAGGCACCACGTGGCAGGCAGCTCAGCGCCGTGATCCACGGCTCCGAGCTCGGCGCCGTGATCCACGGCTCCGAGGTGCCTGCCACGTCGGCGCCACACGGGCCGCCACGTTGGTGCGGGCGTGCCACCTCGGCGCCGTGGGTGACGGCTCCGACCCCCTGGGTCCAAAAACGGAATTAAAACTACCAGGGGTCTAAATGTGAATATTTTTATTAAAAAAGGCTAAAATAGAAAAAATTCGGCCCCGACGCCCTTCAAGTTCTCCACCCATGCGCTGCCGCCGCCGACACCTCCTCCTCCCCACCCCGCGCTGCCGCTCCCCCCTCCTCCTCCTCCTGCCCCCATCCCTCCGCTCTACCGCCGCCTCCTCCTTCCCCGCGACTCCACTCCCGCCGCTCCCCCCGTCCTCCACCGCGCCGCCGCTCCCCCATCTCCACCTCTCTCCCGCGCCTCCACTCCCTCCGCTCCCCCCATCCTTCCCTGCGCCGCTGCTCCCCCCACCTCCTCCTCCTCCTCCTGCCCCCATCCCGTGCTGTGGAGTGCGCCGCCGGCGGCCGCCGAGGCCACCTGCAAGGCGTGGCTTGTGCAGTCCATCCCAACCGACATGCCTCACCTCCGCCGCGTCCCCGGGGTCCTCTCCACAGATAGCGGCTCTCACAGCCACTTGCGTGCGTGCGCGTGTAATCTTGGTGTGGAGACGCGGATCGATGCGGTTTGGGTCGGGGGTTTCGGTTTCTTGGTGCCGTCGATTGGGGTTCGGGCATCATATGCTGGAATGTGTTGCAAAGACGCAGCTTTGATGAACCAAAATGTCTGAATTCTGAAAGATGGCATTTTGGTTGCGTTGTTCCAACTGTCTGCACTTTCGTTATGAATGGAAATGCGGCCTGCTGATAGGGGGAAATGTGGCATCCATTGGTGGGTTTGGTTAATTTTCTGTGGTTGCTCATTAGAGAAAATGTCGCTACAACCTGTGTTCAGGTCATTGTAAATTTGTGATCTGCAGTAGAAATTTGGCGCACACCCATATGGATGCGGATTTTGGTCGTTCTTGGTATATGATTTGTGATGCTAGCATGTGTGTCTTTCTTTTGATTACATGTGCTCCTCATCTGCCCTTATGTGAAAATGCTATGGAGGAATGCAATTTGGCTATTTATTTTACTTCATTTACATAGGATTGCTGATTTCTGTTCTTTCTGCTGATCCGCAACGGACGTGCTACAGTGGCTCTCAGGGAATGCGACGAAGAATTTGGATATCCTTTCACAGTACTAGCAGTTCTTAGCACAGCCGAAGAACCCAAAATCAGGGGATTATGGGTACTCCGAGAGTGACATGGTGAGATTTGGGGCTGAGGAGGGGCACCAGGTTTACGAGGCACTGGAGAAAGCTGCAGATCGTAAGATCAAAATCAGGCAAGGACTGATATCAAACTTGAAGTGTCAATTGTTACCTTCATGGTGATTTCTGCATCATAGGAAGTTGTCCTAAAAATTAGTGGAATATCCACATAACTATCTGCCAGTAATAATGCTGGTGTGTCACTCTACAGTTAACAAATGTAGCATCTTTTCAGGATCGTGCAACACTCTGGATTTGCTCCTGATTTTGTCCAAGAGAGTGCTAATCTCGCTGCAGGAAGACCAAATGTTCATAATGTAACCTTACTTTTTGTTGATTTGTGGGGATCTGGTGTTGTTCATGCAAAGGTCTGGATATCCGAAAAAAAGGATGTGTATATTGGATCTGCAAATAATGACTGGAAATCCCTTTCTCAGGTACCTTGGAAAGCTAAACTATCCTAATTAAAAAGTTATTACATTTACATAATAGTTTGCGAAATAGTGCCAAAAAAGTTGTTAAGTGGAAGCTGTTTGATACTGTGGAAGTGTATTTTCAAAATCTTTGGACACTTTCAACGCTCAATTCAACAATTTGGACCAAGGTTGCCTGGGATAAGCAGTGGCAAGCTTTTAGGAAAGTGCCATGCTGGTCACATTTCCTACATCCCGAACAAAGATGCAGGTATGTAGCCTTCTTTGTAATTTATGGTTATTTATGGTTAGTTAGTAGTACACAAACTCATACAAAAATGAACTGGTACCTAAATGGCAACACATTCTCTATAATTTATCGACAACCGTACTTATCAATCGTGTTTGTATTGCCAACATTTTGGTCCAAATTCTGATAACACTAAGCCTGGTTCTTCTAATCTTTGCCATTTATGCTATTTGGCTTACTCTGTGTTGTTTTATGTTAAATGGATGCGATGGCTACTATTATTTACTTGAAGCCTGTCTTGCAGTTTCATGACTTGATTTAAACAATATTTCAGGCATAATACTCTAATTCTTCCACACAAGTTTTTTCTGGGTTGAATAATATGAATTTGATCTTATTCTTCCAACAGGTCACCCCTACCACTTTCTGTTGATGTCCCATATGTGGATGGTTATCCATCACTCACCAATCCTGAAATGCTTGATGTTTTACTTGAAACCCCAAGGTACAAGCGATCAACTCAGGAACATTACTTCAGTTATCTGTCATTTGCTCCACCTGAGGTAATATCACATATTGTCCTCTTTCTGAAGAAAATAACTTTCAGTTTTTGTGATACACTATGAACTGCTGGAAGTAGTACTAACCTATGTTGCATGACATGCGTGTCCGACACGACACGGACACGGGGATTCACCATTTTCCCAAACATGCCGACACGGGGACACAGCTACACACACACACTCTCTCTCAGGAGTACATACTCCCACTTCTATCAATTTTGGTATATTTAAATACTAATTCTAAGATACCCTAATACGAGTTGGTTGAACATTTTTTTTATTAGAGTCTTATATTTTTGCTATATACACTTTTTCATATATAAAAAGAGTATATACACAAATTTTGCTAAAAAAAAAGTAAACATGGAATCTTGGGTGAAAGTTTTCGTAGAACTCACTTTGGAGTATCGTATAATCATTATTAGAGATTTAGAGTATACTCAAAAGGATAAAGAGCTATAATAACACCATTTAAGCGGTACATAATAAGTGGAAGTACGTACTTCTAGGAGTATAGAATAATTTTCCTATATATATGTATATGTGCGTGTATAAAGCTTTTTTCGTACTCCTGGAAGTACATCCTCCCACTTTCAATATACCAATTAAACAAGATAAAATTTTCTTTACTGAATCCACCGCCGTCAACCACCCCCACAGTCATGCCTAATCTAAGTCCACCCAGATTTGTGTACCAAATTTATCCAACTTCATACAAATGAATGGCCTGGATCTCTCCTCAAGCATTCTTCTCTTACTCATTGAAAATCCTAAGGTTTGATTGTGATCGAAGGTCGGCCGGAAGGTTTACGGCCACATTGGCCGTGATCAAAGGGTTTACGACCACATTATCCATAGCGGGAGAGTTATGACCACTGCAGCTCAATCTGAGCCTGATCGTGGTCGAAAGATACGACCACGTTGTCCGTGGTCGGAAGTCGAACGCACCGTGATGGTCGTGGTCGAAAGCTATTACGACCACGTTGGTCATTTTGTTTGCAGTCGGAAGGGGCTTCGATCAGCGTGAAACTCGGTGCACATGGTCGGAAGTGGCTTCGACCGTGACGAAAAGTGTTTTATGTGGTCGGGAAGGTGTTTAAATCACGCGATAAATGGTCGTAGCTTCTGTTAACCGGTCGTATGGTCTCGCGAAGCGGTTGCAAGACCTGGGAATCGGTCGTAGGCTTTTGAGCATTGCGTGTTGGGTGGTTCCGACCGGTCACGTATTTATGTGACATTCATTTTGTGACAAAAATATTTGGTTATACAATATATGAGATGTGAATCTTAATGAATCTGATTGTTTGTTTTATTTTTTTACAAATTTTATCTTCTTTTGTATTTTACCGTAGCGTTAGCACGGGCATACTACTAGTAAATGCTAAACGTGACAAATTGTCCCAAGTATATTTTAGGTACGGATTTTGAGCCGGTCGGCCGGTAATTAATTTGTAATACGCCCTTGCCGCTCAAAAATTAGGCCACTCTCAGTTTCCTTTATCTACAGTGTCTATAACATGCCAACTAGCATGATAGTGTCTCGTACAAGATATAGCTTAGGTATAAAATCCAATCACCAAGAAACAACAAAAACTTGTATTAGAAAGACGAGTTGTATTTAACTACATTATTTGTTCGGCCCACTACATTAAACTGTACCATCATGCCCATTGTTGCCGCATCAGCCCACCGTCGTCCATGTCCGCCGCAGCACCAGCATGTAGCTATGTCGGCTCGAGCAGTGAACGCATCACCCATCATCATCACCAAGCACTCCGACCCAACCGCTGCATCGGCTACCGTTGCTGCTAGCTCCACCGTTCGTCGTTGCACAATACCTGTCGCCCCACCACTCGCCGTCGCAAAGGTCACCCCGCCCACTCCGTCGCCCCATCCCTCCAGGCTCACAGTAGCCATGCCCATAGCCACCTCAGCGGGACGTCTTCAGATTCGGCCTGATTTGGGTACTGCCAACGTAGATCTGATTGGATTTGAGAGGAGGTGGGTGAAGGAGGGGGAGGAGGTGGCGGAGGTAGAGGGGAGACATAGGAAGTAGAGGGGGAGGAGGCAAGGCCACACAGGAGATGAGGAAGAGTCAGCATTGGTGCCGGTGAGGGTGGGCAGGGTGGCCAGTAGTGGTGAGATATGTGAAGGAGAAAGATAACGTGGGAGGAGGGAGAGAGAATTTGGAGGAAGATGAACATTTATTGTTTAGGACTGCCAATAGATACTATATATTGAAGAAATTGTATCTAGTGTTGTATTTATATGAGGTGACAATATGTAGGTATGAATGTACAGTGTGTGCACTAGGAGCAAAAAGAGATGACTTGACATATCCTGATATCCTCAATTACAACTTCCTGGGTTTCATGCATTAACCTCGGGCTCAAAAATTGGAACCTGGCCGGTTCTTTTTTCCCTGGAAATCGGATGATTTCTTGCTCCAAACCGGTCCAGTATTGGGTTTTGCAAATTCCAAATTTGAGTTTTCATTTTTGATGTTTGGAATGTAACTATAATAAACATATTTAGCAAGAAGAAGTGGTCAAAAGGGGTGTTTGCCTGTTGGGCCTAGCCTGTCAGGGTTTCCAAAAATTGGAACTAGGCAAGTTCCAATTTCTCGACCGGAAACTAGCCAGTTTTCGGTGCTTTACATACGTTTGATTTGCACCATTCAATTATTTAACTATATGTACATACATACGCAACTACGCAAGTTCTTTCATTGCAGTAGCTCTTTTCAGCACCTGTGGTTTTGCTCAATGTTTACTGTTGAAGTATAAGTGAATTACCCATCTTTTCTCATCAGCTAAAGCTTTTGGGTGAACTGGCTGGTACATGAAACTCAATATGGTATCACAGCCAAGAGGTCTCGAGTTCAAGATCTGGCTGACGCAATTAAAAAAAATTAATTGCAGTCCACTTCTATTCCACGTATTAGGCCTAAATAAAGGAGCCTACAAGTATAAGTAAATTGCCCATCTTTCCTCATCAACTTAGTTTTTGGGTGAATTGACTGGTGTATGAAACTCAAGATTTACAGATGATGACATCGTAATTTGAAGCTTTCTTGTCTCAAGGTATATTCCTCCCTCATCCTCGTCCTCGCCCGTTCCACATCATTGTCGCTCGCACCGCTGATGAGCAGTGGCTGGTGATGGAGGGGAAGGGGAGGCGATGCTGGGTTGTGGCGGTGAGTGATGACGGTGCCTACGGGAAAAAGGGCACAGGCAAGACGCACGTCATCCTTGTCCTGGTCTCTTCCCTTTTCCTTCCTAATGATGTTGGCGCCACCGTGGTGCTTCTCCTGGACTGTGCCATCAGTAGTGATCTGATGCCGCCACCTCTCTTTCCTCTCCCCTCTCCTTCTCCGCTATCTCCGCTGCTCCCTCTGGCGTCGGCCGATGTGGTACCGCGGCTTGACCGGACGACGACTGATGAAGCTACCTCAGCTAACGTGCCTCACAGCTGTGTACACTGGCCACGTTACCTCCCACCGTTCCACATGACTTCCTCACCGGTCCCAATCCTCGGTGAAATTTCTTCATCTAAAATTTCAATACAGTGATGTTGCTCTCTGTGGTTAAGCTTACAGATTCCCTTTTGGCTTACAGTTTAATCATGTTTTTATGCTCCTGCTTTGGATGAACAGCTACTCATGTGCATCGGAAGGGTGTGATATCTTGCTGATTGTGATATTTCACGATTTTTCTTTGCCTTTTCACCACTAAATCATCAAGAAAGAAGAGATTTCACCAGGCTGCTAAACAGATTTCGCATTTCTATAGCTTTGAACTAAAGGTTGGTTCTGGCATTGCTATTACCTTTTGTCCTTTTTGATGGGCACATTTTCCTTGCAATTTATACATTGTATCTACCCATATTTATCTCGTGTTCCTTTTGCATGCAATTCTTTCAGGTAAAGCTTATAAACCTTTAAATTATGCTTGCTATCTCTCTGTTAAATTGATTCCTATTTTCATACAGATGTACTGTGCAAATCATTATAGGTGTTTACTACTGCTTAACCTTGTCCTATGTATTTTTAATGCCTTTTTTTTTATTGTAGGTATTCTTTGAAGTTCGACGATCCAATTGTAAGTGCGGTTGGGAAAACTGATTGTGCAATGAAATTATCTGGCTTGCAAGATCTTATATGCCATAACTGAACAAGTCTTTTGTATAGAAGTCTTCAATTTGTTCACTATGTGATGGTTCAAACCTGATCACCATGTTTCACATATGTCCAGTAAGTTGAGACGTGTTGTTGACTTTCTACCCAGAATTTGGCCTATAATGATTGAACCCCAGTTGGTTCTTTGGGAAAAAGTTACCTACAATTTGATTCCCTATTTTAGCACATTTAGATATTTATAGCCTGAGTTTACTTCCAAATTTCGTATTTGAGGTATAATCTGCACAATGTGCAAACGACCATTATTCACTGATTAGACTTTATTTCTTGTGCTACTGCCCTCATAAAGTTGATGCTTGGTTCAAGACAAGATAGGGTTGCAAGGAGGAAGAACTATGCTAAATTCAGATAGTGTCGATTCAATGCTGATTTAGTTTCAAGACCATAAAACCCTACAATTGTCTTGATGGTTGATGCTGGCTATGCAAATTAATTGCAGCAAGCTAACGATTTTTAATCCATTTACGTACACAATGCATGAAGCTTTTCCCTCGTAACCATTTACTCGTGTGAATGGTCGTTACATTAACATTAACTCATTAAGCCATTTTATAGATGGATGGGTGAGATGTAGAACTCCCGTTTTTATGTGGAGTAGTTCACAGAGGTAATCCATCTTTGCCTTACCATTCTTGGACTATATTTCTCCCCAAATTATATAGTTAATTTGGATGGCAACGTTTAAATATGCAGTTATTTTACTGAAAGGCCATGTACTAGTCTAATATATGTTTGTTATGAACAATTGGCACTTTGTTGAAGTTAAATTTGAATTTTGCAGTAGTTTTAGAAACTTCATATTCGTTGTCAATGTTCTTGGTCGGATCGGTCGGTGGGACCGATTGGACTGTTGGAAGGAAGCGGTCAGACCAGCTAGTGAACAATAGTCTGATTGAGGCCCGATGTGGTTGGATTTTGGGAGTGATCAGGCCGGGAAAGCGATATGACTGATTTCTAGTTAGTGATTGCTTTTTTCTTGAAAGCATGTTTTGGTGTTGGTCGCATGAGGTTGGACATGCCATGGTTGGCAATCAGACCGGTGGTTGTGGCTAGAGATAAGGGTGAGTTGAGCTGAGTTGGTTTGAGGTTGGCTCATGGCTTGAGAGCCATGATGGTATGTGTTGCATTGCTTCATGCATAGTTTTGACTAATGTAAGTCAAGTGTATGGAACTTGTACACAATATGATTGCTTGATCTTTGAATGTGCATATAGTTTGGAGGACGTAGTGGTCGACAGCAATAGACCAGGACTAGGTAGGGGAGCTGAAGTCCGAGCGGTCATGTAACTCTGGGTGAGGCTTTGTGGCTCAAGTGGGAAGCATAGAGAAGACAAGGATCATGAAGAGGCGAGTTGGTGCATGTGGTGAGCCAAGTGATGAGGCCGATGCACATAGAGATGGTTCGGGGGAGTTTGAATGTGTGAAAACATGACAGATAGTCATCGGGCACTATGAGCTACATGTCAAAGCATGGGGAGATGTTTTGAGGTGAAGATGAATATGGAATCAAGGGAAGGTGCCCGGAAGCTTCGTCAAGAGTATTTTGGTAGTTGTCCAAATACCAAATTAGTATCTTGATCAAAACTACAGTGTGAAAAAGCACAAAGGAGAAGTGGTTTACATCAAGAAGAGCTGGAATTAATAAGTGGATCAATCGCTAAAGAGTTAGCAGGTTGAGTCTTGTAAATGCTTTGAGAAGTGTGCATGAGTTTGTAAAACCCATGTTAGTGGGATTAATAGATTTCCTAGGTAAGTTTAATGGGTTGAACCCATTAAGGTTGTGTTGGTTATTTAGAGGAGAGGAGAGGATGTGATAGACTCAAGGATTCTAGGGTTTAGTTTTTTGCTTTACCACCTTGTCAAGGCTAAATCATTTGAATAGTTTAGCTTTAGTGATCATTTTTTGCTTCGTGTCATAGCAAAGTGCTTAGTTGAATTTTGAGTCTGAGTCTAACTTGGGTAGAGCTTTTAGTTCCACTGTGAAGCATTTAGTAGTTCTTGCCTTTTATTGCTTTAGATGATCTCAATTGGGCTTATAATTGCATCTCAGTATTTCTTTCTCATGAGAATGCTTGCCATTGCACTTGACATGAACTTAGGGGGGTTATGGATGACCATAACCATTTTCTTAAGCTCTTTGCTTGATATGGTCAATAATGGCTTGAGATAAATCAAATTGACTAAATAAAATTAATTCAAATTGTTTGGAACTCAGAAGGCTTTTATAGATGGCTCCTAGTCTAGGACTTGCTTTACTGAGATATACTATACAAATGTGATTACAATTTGGTTGAAACTCAGAAGGCAGTTGTACATAGCTCCTAGGCAAAATTCTTTTCTAAATTCGAAAACCAACTCAACTTTGTATTTTTGGAGAATTGCCAATTTGTTCATTAAGAGGGAGATTGAGAAACCATGCACTAGGTATAATATATCTTTGTGATGAACAATTGGCACTTTGGTTGAGTTAAATTTGAATTTTGTAATAGTTTCATAAAACTCATATTCGTTGTCAGTGTTCCCAGTCGGTGGGATTGCTAGGAGGAAGCGGTCAGACCGGCCAGTAAACCATGGTCTGATAGGGGTCCAGTGTGACCAGATTTTGGGAGCAGTCAGGCCCGAAAAGTGGTATGAATGATTTCTAGTCGATGGCTACTTTTTTTGCAGAGAGTATGTTTTGGTTTGGTCGCGTGCAATCGAACCGACCATGGTTGGCGGTCGGACTGGGATGTGTTGGCCGGTGTGACCGGCATTGAAAATATTATCACACTAGGTGGCTGGTCAGACTGGCCAGTGGTTGACGGTCTAACCAGGGCAGTCTAACTGGCATAGGAAGAGCGATCAAACTAATGGCTATGGTAGGGATCTGGGTTAGTTGAGCTGAGTTGGTTTGAGGTCAACTTATGGCTTGGAGCCATGAGGGTTTGTGTTGCATTGCATCATGCATGGTTTTGACTAACGTGAGTCAAGTGTATAGAACTTATGCTTGATATGGTTGCTTGATGGGTTAGTAGGGTTGACAGGTTTCCTCAGTAAGCTTAATAGGTTGGACCCATTATAATTGTGCTAGTTATTTATAGGGGAGGAGAGGAGGTAGTATACTTAATGATTCTAGAGTTTAGTTATTGTTCTACCACCTTATCTCCTTCCATGGTTGTGTGAGAGAGAGAACTTGAGAGAGAAAAGGGTGGTGCTTTAGTTGCACATTGTTATCATACATGAGTATGTAAACGTCATCCTCCACTAAAATAGATCAAAGTTTTATCTCAATTATGCTAGTGCTAGTGTTTTTGGCTTTGATTGTGCTTGAGCTAGATATATGATTTCGGGTTTGTAGTAGTTCTAGCCCAATCTCTTGCTTAAATTACCTTGTGTTAAATACGTGAGAATAGATATGGAAGACCTTATGTCTTAGATCCTCACAAGTAAGAAGTAATTTGAGATTTAGTGTTTCTGGTGTTCTCGTGATCTAGATTTGATTCACTTCAATTTGGTAAACTCAAGTCTAAGAATCTTGTAATTCTTGATTGGTTTAGGTTCCTATTGCCTTGAACAAGTCTCATGCAAAACTTGGCTATGTTTGGATGAGAATTAGGTAAGCTCTTGATATTTGAGCTTTTGACCCAAGAGGATTTTAGGTCTAGGAGAGGGGGCCGGTTGGACCGGCCACAGACCTACGGTCAGACTAGCCCATCAATGGTGGTCTGACTGGCCCTGTGTAGAAGAATGTTGATTTTGTTAGCTCTTGTTTCTAGATTTGATTTACATAGACATGTTGGTGTGATCTAAACTTAGTGACTATCATAGTCATTCAAGTGAAGGATTTTGAATACCTTAGGGGGGAAAGTTTCAAGAATCATTTAACTCCCTCTAATTGCCGGCATCGGTCCTATATTTACACAACAGTTTAGACATCATACTTGACTTTATAATTTTATATTTGTTTAATTATTCAAACTACATTTTTACGTGTAGCCATACCCTTCTATTTGATGAACTATTCCTTATACTGGGATATTGATGTGTGTACGATGAAAAGAGACTTCAGCGGTGCAGAATTTAACTGAAAAAGGAGCTAGTTCTCAATGAAAAAAGTTCTCAAGAGGGAATGTGTCCTTTTTCCCTAGGATATTATTCTCTAAAATTTCATGATGTTCTAATTATCAGTTGGAGTTGGAGTGCGTAGGGCTTGATTCTAACTATTCTCAAGCTACAGTTCCAACTAAATGTAAGTGGACAGTTATATAGAGTATCAAACTAGCTCAAGTTGAATGTTCCTTCTTTATCCCTTTGTGATGGAAAATTGATTTAGCTTTTGCAGACCACCTTTTAAGTTTTTGATACAACTATGTGCTGCTAGGCTGCATGACTTGACCAAAAATACTTGGCATTTATCGCAAGGTGTGATTGACAAAAATACTTATCATTTACCGCAAGGTGTGACAGATAATATTCATTATTTGTAGTGTTATAGCACGTATACATCTTCTGTTAGTTTGATACAATCAGATTTCCTACTTTCTTAGGTTTTGTGAGTTATATACTGTGCCATTATGGAATTCTCTAAGGCCCATAAATCCCCAATAACGATGCATTATTTTCTCTATAGAGGAAAAATAAAAGTACACCAACTAACAACAGTAGATAGGGATCATGTTAGCAAACTTTGGTTCCCAATTTAATCATGCTCTTTATGTTCCTACCCAAGATAAACAGCTATTAGTGTATATACAAGGGTGTGATATATGCCATGGTTTAATTTAGTTAGTTGTATAGCTACTTTTCCAGATGCCTAATATAACTACTTTTCCAGATGCCTAATTCGCCTCTTTCACTAGATGTTATAGCAGGGAATCACATCTCTTCCAATTGGTGCTATTGGTTTTCTGTGTTATTTGTGATTGTTGGAGTTGAGTCACTCAATCTCTCTCTCTCTCTCTCTCTCTCCATGTAAGCATTTGTGATATGCACACACAAATAAATTGAGATGGACTCACTCCAAAACACCTAATGGCAGCCATAAAAAGGCCCTCATAGCCCCTTACTGGCAACTTATATTGCATTCAACACATAAACTATTTTATACAAGAATGACCTAGTATTTCACTTGTTAACTACTGGACTAATTCCATCGCTAACTCCAAACCTCGTGCATGCCAATTCTTCAGGACATCACACACCATGCTCGGCACGTTCGCTCCATCCAACTCCACGCCACGCCTCAACACACATAAAGCAACAAACAACCCAACAAACTCAACTCATGCCATGTAGATTGATTTTCAGTTGAATTTGAGTTCCTTGCCAAATCCAAAAATTCCCAGCCATTTTCGCTTCCCCATTAGTCATTCCTGTTTTCGCTTCCCCATTAGTCATTCCTGTTTTCTCCCCTGTGCTAGCATGCTACATGGCTGAGCACTGCTCATCACCGCTGCCACTTCCTATGCGCCACCCCAATGCTACCAAATGTCAGTGCTCGCTTAGCCCTTTGCCACCTTTCCAATCGTGCCATTAAGGCCTATCCTATCAGCGCTCAGCCACATGCCATGCACTACCGCCATTGACTGCACCACCGCCTAGTCTGTGTGCTGGTCAATTGACACACACACCATGCCCATACCCTACATCGCTAGCTCGCCTATCGCACCAGTGAGGCATAGTTTCCTCAGTGCGTCAGTGATGCAGCCAACTTGCCAACAAACCCTCTCGCCTGCCAACTCGGCGTCCACGCACCACCATCACCATTGCTAAGCCCCTGCTCCCACTACCTTGCACGCATTATAAAGCCACACCAACATTTAGTCTAGCTTCCTTTAGCTCTCAAATACACTCCCCAACTTTTTCTTCTCTAGTCCAAACCTTAATTCATTGTCGTTGATGTAGCAGCGCTGGGGAGCCCCAAATGGCAATCTCCTGATAGCCTTCGCCAAAAACCAAATCCCTTGCATCGATGACACCACCTAGACCTCCCAAGCCTAACTCTGGTTGCACCATGCCCTCGCCAAGCCTTGAGTTCACTAGCGCCGTGCGTCACTATCATCCGAGAGGGTCCCTGTGGATAGCCATCTATGAGCCATGTGAGTCAAAAACCAACCCCACCATTAGCCTCCCCATCCTCCGTAGATGCTTAAATGCCCATGCTATTCACCAAAATTCCACCGAAGTGCCACCATGCCTTAGGCATGTTCCGGTGAGCTTCCACCACTGCTAGACCTCACTGGAGCTTCTTGAGCCTTGCCAAGTTCAAAAATGCAACCCCAACACTTCAATGAACTCATCCATGCCCTTGCTCATTGTTGGCGATCACTATCAGAGCATGCGCGAGCTTGCTGTTGAGTTCCTCTACTTGGGCGCCATGACGCTAGAGCTCTGCTCGAGCCAGGCCGAAGCAAGCCATGTCTTTAGGCCATGCCAAGTCAGCCTGAAAGCAAGACCCAATCCAGCCAAGCTAATGGGCCAAGCCCAGCACCATCGGCCTATTACTGTATAAGTGCAGTCCAATACTTTTGAACCCGAATCCAAACACTATTATACCCGAACTTGATATGTTATGAATATGTCAACATGATACTATTCATTCAGACCCATTACTATTAATCGAAAACCCATTAAACATATTTATACCCATTTCAACCATCTTGATCCCATCTAACCCATTTTTAAATCTGCTCAACTAAACCAAGCACTATTTAAACCCTATCCATCCAAACCCATCTTCCTTTGTATCTTTTCTAGGTGTTTTATTGTATTTTATTTCCAGCTTGCATTCTGCAAAGCAAGAACTTATTTGTTTTCTTTCTTTTGCACTAGCATACATATTTGACTTGTTGGTTGACAAAAAAGCTACTAGAGCAATTAAGATGGATGGTGTGAACCTGAAGCCTATAGGGAAATAGTGAAAGACTTTGAATAAAGAAGCAAGTCACATGTTTTGATCATATTGATCCTACATAATTTACTTATTATTAGTACTTTCATTATTGATATTTGTGCACTGTTATTTATTTAAAATAATAATTTAGAATAACATGGTAGTTATCTAAGTTCTAACACTGAAAAAGTAATGTTTTACTTGAAGGCCATAATCACCTAGACAACCTAAATAATAATAAATTGCCATATAATTCTTCATCAGTAATTAAACAATAAAACGTTTTATACTACTAAGTTATTTCAGCATTTGCTGATAGATTTAAAAATGGTACTAGGGTTAAGGATTACTCATAGAAAGCCACTAGATAGTTGGAGTCCATGACCTTGCCCCAGAGTGGAGGCTTTGGTATGGTTTGTTAGCAGTGTTGTAACGCACTAGGTTTGTAGATTTGTAGTTGGCAATGCCATAACGCACTGGGTTTGTGGAATTGTGGTTGGCTGTCTCATGTGTAAAAGTATGGACTACAATCTTATGCTAAGTGAAGGACATCGAAATCCTTTAACCACAAGTGTTGACTTGTCAGACCTGTTTAGTAACTACTCAATTCTATTGAATATCTATAGGAGGGTTTGCTGTTCCAGGGGGTGGAAACAGCCTGAGTACAATGGGGTGGTATGGAAGCAGTATCTTCATACTTAACAACAGTAGGTTTACTCAAAGTTGCGCCCTCATTTCTGCATTGGCCAGTGGATTCTTAACAATGTGTGGCCCAAGCTTACTAAGTAGAAGCTAGAAAGAAGAGAGTAGTGAAAGACCTTATTATGTCAACTTAGTCGCACGCTAACATATTGTGTGTCTTAACATTATGGGTCTAAGATATTTTATGGGTAAAGTTGAGCAACTCTGCAGAGTATAGCAAATGTCATTCGAATACACCATGCTCTCAGTTAATATAGATGTGTTTCATGGGTGATTCCAGCAATAATGCATAAAGTGGAATTTAGAGGATTTTGGTATAAAAATTGTGGATGACAAACCCCTTTGTTAATTAAGTATTGTTTTGCTATTTTAAATTCAAAGTTCTTTACCAGCAAACTTGCATCTATTATTATCATATTACAACCTATGACTATCCATTTGAACTCCTTGCATATTGTTCGGACCCGGAACTTACATTCCGAACCCTATGTGTTTACTGTTCTAGTCCTATGATCAATGGCTAGCATACACATTTAACAACATTTATATCATATCCATACATAATAAATTTAGATTAAAGTAGTGCATTAGGTAGTGAATATGCCTAAACGTAGAGTTTATAGTACTAGGCCGACGGCCAAATAAAGTATACAACATTCGAGATCAGCGGAAGTGAATGATAAATGAAACACTCAAAACCAGCAAGTATGCCTCATCCCAAACCGCAGGCAACTGACTGGGGCAAAATCCCAGAAATCGATGTCATCGTCTCCAAAACCTGCAGCATAGTAGTACCCATAAGACATGTCTTCTTCTATATCCTTTGAATATGTTCAACAAGCAATGGTTGAGTACGAAAATCGTACTCCACAAGACTTTTAATCAAAGATATATAGCATGTAGGATATGTCAAAGATGGTTGTTTAGTCTAGTTTGATTTGCAAAACATGCTTTCAATTTGAATAATGAGTAGTAGATTGCAAATAGAAGTTGTAAGAGCATTTAAACATGATAAGTAAATAATTGTAAGCATAAATTTGCATAATGTAGAACAAGAGGCATGCTGCCCTAGATTCTTGAACCAACGGCATATTCCTTGCTGAACCAACTTTGCATTCGTAACCATATCCTTTCATAATCATTTTGCAAAACATAAAGCTACCTATTATGGGATTGCACCAAGATTTTTCACAACCTTGGACACGGCTATTTAAATAGATTTACACTCTGTAGAGATTGTATACTTTACCCATATGATGTAAACATCCCACCATATTATACATGTCACGCGATACTATTGGTACCCAATTTAAGAGTTCATGACGAAGCTTTTACATTATTGGTGCTAACAACCACCGCGCTATGATACGTTCTTTAAGATGGGGAGTGCTCTCCAACGTCTCAAGACTCATACGGTGTGTCAGGTACCTTCCGTTATGGGCAAGGCCCCTCCGAACATAGAATTTGCACCATTTTTGTAAAGCCCAAAAATTCACTTACAATCTACCACCTGCGGTAAAGTTGCTAGCCCTAGTAACTTATTATGCTAAGGCTTTTCCATAAAGGTATGCATGACTGTACAACTATACTTGAGTCTATGGTAAAATATAAATCGATCCTTAGTGACCCGGGTGAGACATCCACAAACCATATTCTCATGCGAATTACACTGGTGTCCACAACCTCTCGCCCAATCTAACCAAAATATCTGAGGTAAGCTCCTCTATACAAATTCTTGGGTTTCTTCCATTTATGAATATTGTGACCCATTTCCAACCTAATACTTCTAGTATCGTCATGAGCATAGCTAAGCATCAACTACAACAGTTTAAGTTACTAAGTTCCACATTTTATATCCAGTGGATATCATTGCTATGGTGACAATGGTAAGGAACAAATTTGTGAAGGTGGGATTTGATACAACAATTTGGTGTAACTACTACCTATACCAATATAGCGGTTTTTACCAAAATTATATGCATGCATACTAGTTTTGAACATAATATAAATAACATTGAAATATAGGATCAACATGATCAAAGAGGTACTTGCCTTGCTTGTTGAACTCTTGGTCTAGCTCGAGTTTGTCAGTAAAATTCTCTAGAACGTCGGTATATAAATGTCAACACCAGATATTGCAAATAAGTGCTAAATAAATTAAAACAGAGGGAAAATTCAAATATTTTTGTAGAATATGAAAGAGCATGATTTTAGAGACAAAAATTACTTAATTGGAGCTCACATGCAAAAGTTACAGGCATTTGAATTTTATTAGGTTTGAAAAATCCTAGAAATTAAAAAATAGCACTGTTCATAGGGGTGACATTGATGGTGTAACTATGGAACTATGCTTTTTAACTAGGGTGGTGCATTTCTATTGAATTGAAGGCGTACTTCTTATTTTTCTAGGTTTTTAAAATGTTTTAAATGGTCAGGCCCACATGTCATAGACTAACGGATTAAAATAGTTTTTAAAAGATAAACCGATAGGTGGGCCGACTTGTCAATGACTTGGCAGAGAGATGAGGAAGTGGTGCACACTAATAGGTGGGGCCGCCTGTTGGTGACTCCGAGTGACACGCAGCTCCAACAAGCACTGACGACGATGAACGGCAGCAAGGGATGCGAAGGGGAGGTTTGGGTAGCAAGAGGTGAGCACTGGGAAGCTTTGGTTTGGCCATGGGAGAGCATGGCCGGTGAGGGCTGGCAGTAGAGAAATGGCGATGATGTTCATGGCGGATGGTGACGAGGGAGAAGGTGTGGCGTAGGGGCAAAATTGGGAGGAGAGAGCATCTAGGGGCTAAGGGAGTTCTATTTTGGGGGATGGCATGGTCGGTGACTTACCGAGGTGGCTCGTTGATGGTGGCTCAAAGCGGCGGTGAGGAGCTTCTATGGTAGTGGAGCTCCAGTGAATGGGAGCTGAAATTGAGGAGGGGAAGGGACTTAGGGGAGTACATAGGTGCTACAGATGCAACGAATCAAAGAATGAGCCTCTTACTCAACGGATTGGCTTCGAGTTGGTCGTGACCGCCGTTGGAGAAGAAAGGGTGTTCTCGGTAAAATTGGCACTTGAACTCTAGAAGGAAGGAGGAGGGGAGGTACGGGGTTCTAAGGTTCGGCCCAGGGAGGGTTTTATAGATGTGGGAGGCTGGCAGCGAGCAACGGCTTCGAACGCATCCATGAGCGCTGTTGTGGCCACGAGCAAAAATACAAGCGTGACTTTTGTCTTTTGCTGGGATGTGATGATGGTGCGGTGAGGTCAGGGAGGTAGGGGAGGGTATTGGTGGGCGTTGGCGGTGACAGCATAGCATTCCAAGGGCCAGCACACCGATGAGGTCACAACGAGCGGGTCTTGCACATCGTGGGATTCTAGGGTGTGGTAGTCACTTCTACAACGCGTAGTTGTGTTGGCGGGTGATGAGATAGGGCAATACAGAGACATGATGGTGAGGGCCAGACGGAATCACTGTTTGTGCAACATCGAGCACATGGTGGTCGGCGCAGCCCTCGTGGTGGAGAGAGAGGAGGGGTGTAGAGGGAGGGAGATGGCGGGCATACAATTCAAGATGGAACAATGCGTGAGGTGAGATGGTCTCATGATGCGGTGGGGTGGGCTGAGGCGGTCGGTGCGGATCATGGCAGTGGCACGCTGGCACGACGGGTGGAGCAGGGTGGCGAGGAGGAAGAGGGGAGGCTGGCGGGTAGGGCCGAGTCGTTAGAGAGAGAGATGAAGAGAGGGGAGGCTAACGAGCGGGGCCGTGGTGTCAGCAACTGAGAGAGAAGGAAGAGAGAGGGGAAGGTAACAAGTGGGGCTGGGGGCTTAATTAAATGGGATTTCCTTTTTTTATTTACATGTAGATTTCAAGTTTTAATTTCTAAAAATAGCAAATGGGCTTGAAAAATACTAAAATTTTTTGAGGAAACTTTTGATGCAATTCAAAACCTTGTGAAAAATTTCCATGTTTTTCTGTCCTACACATTTCTTAAAAATTCCTAAAAGTACATTATTTTAATTAAAAAGCATTATTTGATTTGGTGATTTTTAGAAAAATGCTTAAAAATGTTAAAATTTCATTTCAAGCCCTATGAATCTATTTTTCAGCTTTTAACATAATTTTCACTATAATTTCCCTTATGCCACTTTATGGTTGATCTCTTTCTAAATCAATTTTTAATTCAATTTGATTTTTATCCATTGAATAATTTTTTGAAATATTTTTCTAAGGAAAATTTAATCAAAGCCATGGAAATGATGATGCAAACAAAAAAATTTAAAACCTTCTCAAGTTTGGGCTTCCTAGAAATCGGGACATTACACATATTAGTTACATAGTCTTCTCATGTGGCTTATTGAGTACCTAGTATACTCAATCTTACTTAATTTTATTAGAGTAGACAATTGAAGAAGAAAGGATGTTTCAACTATCGTGTTAGGATTACGATCGCACTCAACCGTTTCTGTGGGATTTCTTTGGATCTTTTAAATGTAAGTTAAGTTTTAGGCTTAGACGCCCGTAAAGTTGTTGTAGTTTGGCTATTAGATTATATTTTAATTAAGCTAATCCTTTTCAAATATTCATAAGTGAGCATAATACTTTTTTGTCTGCAGCTGAACTCCTGATGGGCTATTACGGAAAACTTCTCAACCCTGTTCTCAAAAGTTGGGTCATTACACAGGCTACCATCCATGCAACTAATTAACTCTGATAACAAATTAATTCTATCCTATCACCACATGTGCAACGCTAACACATACATGCAAGCACACATACATACTTAGACTCAAGGATACAACGTGACAAGATTAATTCCAACAGTGATAATCAAGGATGCCCAAATCCGTACATACTGTGTAGTGGTATGCATCTCTACTGCCTTCTTATATGAAGGAAAGGGGCCTACTTCACACATCTGCTTGAATTCTAGGTTCAAGAATGCTTTGGATCGGTGATATGTATAATTACTTTCCACCGTAAACAATCAAGCGTACGCCAATCTTTAATGATGATATTGAGAAGTTAATGTCCCTTTCGTAGCTCCTTGAAATTTTAATAATGTAGCTGCTTTGGAAGTTTAGCTAATTCATCCATTCACAAGCAGATTTGCTAGCTACATTCATGCATCCGGTGTGCAACAAAATTACACTTTTGTACTGTGCAACATAATTGAACTATGACAGCAGGCTGCAACAGAACAAAGTTAATTACTTTGTTTACTGCCTTCAAGTTTTATATTCCCTAAACTAGCTAGGCTACCATTTCTTTCTCTCTGCTTAAACATTGTAAACTGCCTTCAAGTTTTATATTTTCACTGAACTAACTAGGCTTTCTGTCGACTTAAAGATTGTTGTGTCCTCACTGCAAGGAGACATCCATAGTTTCTTTCATTTATAGTTAGAGCTCAGATGTGATATATTTTTATCCTGTTTATAGAGATAACTACAACAATAGATACAAATGTTACCATCTTTCGTCTGTTTATAGAGATAACTGCAACAATGGACGGAAAAGTTATCATCTTTCATTAAAACAATTTAATTCTAATTATTTCATATAGCTGTTTAATGTATATTTCTATATGTGCATAGCATCTTTTTATGCTGAAATATGTTGCTTATGACTATTTTCCTATTATTACTTCAAACTGAAGGCAACTCTCTTGCCAGTTATGAGGGTCAAGAGGAATTAATGAATTAGGGAAACCAAAAAATGATGCTGCCACGTTGGTCTTGGTGTTGTCCCACATAATGTAAAGATATGCGAGCATAAACCGCTCTGTTATTTTTAGTCTTTGCAGCCTTGCAGATTCAACAAAGGCATATATATGAAGAGAAGGATGAATTGGATTAGGCCAAAGAAAAAAGTGGGTATCACTTTCCGAAACAAAAAAATTACCATTGTTGGTAATTATTTTTTGAGCTGTGAAAAGTCCCCAAAATTCAAAATGAATTTTTTCTTGAATTTTCTGCAAATTTTGAGTGTATTTTGAAAACTTTCCTTTTCGGGAAAGTTTTCCCCCGCTTTCCCTTTTGGGCGACGCCGCCTCCCCTCTGGCTTGGCGCCTCCGCCTCTTCCCGTTTCCTCCCGCGCCCAGCGCCTCCCTCCGTTTCTCCCGCTGGCGCCCGCTTTCTCCCCGCCTTCTCCTTTCCTCGCGCGGACGCTCAGCCCGCTCCTCGCCGCCCCTCCGACCGCCGGTCCGAGCGCCACCTCGCCTCGCGGATGCGTTGTCATCTTCCCTGTGGCTCAGCCCCACCTGCCAGTTTCACCCTCCCCTCCTTCTCCCCGCGCGGACACGCCCTGCCCACGCCGCTCCCGTCACCCCGCCACCTGCTCCCGCTCCGCCATGCGCCCGCATTTACTGCTGCTCAGTGCCCAGGCGCAGCCCGTCGCGCGGAGAGACGCCCGAACTGCTCCCCGTCCTCCCCACGACCGTTGACGCCATGCCCGTGCTTTTCCCCCTCGGATTCCACTCTCCCCGCTCGGGCATATAAGTCCCTCTCCCACTCCCTCACACTCCCTTGGTTCTCCGACTCCCCCACCACTCCCATTCGCCTCCCACTGCTCCCCACTTCCCAGAGCCACCAATTGAATCCCGTCGTCTCCTCGCCGTCACCGCCTCCTCCTGCGCGGTGATCTCGCAAGCGGATCTTCTTCCCCGTTCCCCCTTTTTCCGATTGTTTGCGTCCAGAGCATCTCCTCCACTTGCTAATGCCATTGATGCTCTCGTCTGGCCAGATCGCCGCCCGTGGAGCGCTGCCACCGGAGCTCATCGCCGACCAAGACCCCTCTCCGTGGCCAGCTCGTTCGGGAACTCCTCAGCTGACGCCGCCACCGCCACTGTAATCCTCTAGATCCCCTTCCCGTGAAACCGCCGCCTCTTGGACCTCTTAGCCGCCGGTGTCCTCCCCGCCGCCTTGGACCCGAGAGTACCCCTTCGCCTCCTGTTCTCTCTCTCGCCCTCGCCTTCCAACCACCCAAACGGGTTCTCATGCTCCACTCTACCCAACGGTACCCTCGTTGCCGCCGGGAACCCCTGCAGCGCCGGAGAGCGGAGGCGGCGCCGCCGCTGCCTCACTGCTGCACGCGCACGGCCGGAGGTAGACGACGGTGACGTGGCCGTCTTCCCACCGTCGGATCTCGTTGGGGCCATGTAATCTCGGCCGTCCTCCCCGTCGTACCGGTTCGCCGCCCCATTTAACCTCCGCCGTCCGATCCCACTAAAGATCCCACCTCTCGTCCGTCCGATCCCGCATACCGCTTCGGCCACCCGATTAAGTCACCGCCGTTGGATCCTCGTAAAAGTACCCTCCCGCATCCGTCGGATCTTCCCCGTACCCCTTCGCCGCTCCCGCCCCATCGCCGTCCGTCCCGCCACGCGGCAGTCATCCGAGCCGCGTGGGCGCGGTCACTCGGGGCCGTTTCCCCTCGGCCCGCTTCTCCCCGCGTGCGCCAAAGGCCGCGTGAGCCGCGGCCTCCCGGCCCGTTTCCCTCCGCGCGCGCGCGCGTTTGAACGATGGGCTGGGCTGCACTGTAGCAGCGGCCGGGCCGACCACTGTTCAAACACTTTTTCCCCGATTTAATCTTTTCCAGAAATCCCAGAAAATCCAAATAAATCCTAGAAAATCACAGAAAATCCCAAAAATTCCCAAATTTCACCACTTTGCTCCAAATATTATTCCAGACCCATTGGTGACCTCCATTTCCCCAGATTCATCCCAAATAAATTCCTAAAAATCCATTTGGAGTGTTTATGCATTTTATTCCTTTTTAAAATAGTTTCTTTTCCTCGCTTGATTAGTCTCAAGCTGGACTTATTTGTTTTACGTGTTTGCGCTAGTGTCGAAGATCCCGAAAGTTCAAGTGCAGTCGCAGGATCCAGACGTTTCTTCGTTCGAGCTAGCTGAGATCATCCGGATTGACGGCAAGTCCCAAATCCTTTGATCATGTTGTATCCCATGCCATTTAATTACGTTATTATGCTATTTGCATTATGCTATTTGTGAAATGTTAATTCAAAGTAAAATATAATGTTAGAATGACATGTTATATAGTTAAACCTACCACCGATAAATGCCCTGTTAAATTTGTTGCCATGCCTTTGTAACCCTAGAAATAATTATCTGTTAATCTATATAACTGTAGGTTATTATTATCATACAAAGTCTTTACACTAATAAGGTCGTGGCATGAGCCAACAGAATTTGTAAAACCCGACTCTAAGGTAGGGTGGTATGGGACACCGTATCTTAGAGCGGAGAGTGCCGGCGTGCACAAGGTAGGGTAAGGGGGAGTTTGTGGTGCATCGCAAGATGATTATTCACCCATCTCTTACCCTAGGATTGAAGGAAGGGGGAGTTTGTGGTGCATCGCAAGATGATTATTCACCCAACTCTTACCCTAGGTTGGGTCGCGGGCCTGGTAAGGTTGTGGGCCATGTGAAAATATAAGGACTGAAACCCTTACGCTGAGCAAATGTCATAGTGATCGCTCAACCACAGGTGTTGACTTGTCAACCCTGGTTTAGTACCTGCTCAACTTAAGTGAAACCCCGCATTGGGAGTCAGTGCAAGACAACGATAGGTCCTCACAACTCGGGACCGGCGTTCCGCGAGGGCCAACGAACGCCCGAGGATGTGCGGGATTATTATCTATCGGGTGGAGTGTATACCAAGGGTTGAGCAGCGAAAAGACCCGGTTCCTTAACTCAGTCATGAGGGTTAAGGGTGCGTGTGGGTAAAGCTGAGCAAACTCTGCAGAGTCAAATAAATGGTATTCGAATACGCCGTGCTCCCGGTTATTGGAGCTGTGTCACTTGGGTGATTCCAGAAATAAGCTTAAGTAGTTTTGTACATACTTGAACTTGACTAGTTGGTTAAAGAATTCTTTGTGAAAACCCCTGAGATCTTAAGAAGTAGTTTTGAGTCCATTTTATAAAATGATTGCAAATAAAACTGCATCCACCAAATGTAATAAACCAAGTATACTCCTTTCCTTTGATGTTCCGTGCATGTAGTAAGTTAGGGTCCCTTTGGGACTTGCTGAGCCGGTTGTTTGGCTCACGGCTTGCTTAATCTATTCTTTAGAGGATCAAGACGAAGGTGGAAGTCTCCCCGTTGAGGAAGTCCCGGAGGATCTCTTCTTCGACGAGGATCCGTGGCTTTAGGTCTTCGCCGCGCTCAAGCGGATTCTGGAAGTCTTCTGTAATGTAATTATACTTTGGGCTTGCACGCCCCGCTGTCAGCTGGATGTTAATCCTTATGTCAAATATATGCTGGACTTTTGTTGTAAGCATGCAATGGTATACTCTTGCGCGACATTCCATAATCGTTTATGCGTGAATAGTTACGGGTGTCAGTGTCCAGACGCTACCGAAACGGGGCGTTACAAGAAGTGGTATCAGAGCAGGCTCTTGACCGTAGGTTAAGACCTAAGGCAAACTAGGAAGCGATTTTATCGCAAAACTTAATTTAAGCCATAAAAAGGGTTTACGAAAAACATAAGTATTATTGCTGTCTTCTCCTCTCTTGTTGCTACCTTATCTATCTTAGTTTTCTTCTGCTTAAGTTTTGCTTTTGCAAAATGTTTATTGCCCCTCTTGTCTAGCTTCAAAATTTCCGTTTCTCGGCAGCTGGAGGAGTAGCCGTCGTTCGCTAGACTAGACTGACCCTGAGTTGTAGTAGTACTTTTGTAATGTAAAGCAGGTGTAATCATGAACCCTAAGTGGTTTGTGTACCACTTGCATATTGTAAATCTATATTTATTATCCTTGTATGTTGTTTGTTTAATTATCAGTAATCCCCCTGTGTTCAAAGCTTTCTCCTGTCCCCTTTCGCTCTTGTTCTTACCTTTTTCGCCATATACTTACCTTGAAAATTCGATGTCTTACTTATCCTCTTGATTGCCAAAGCACGCAAAGTCGACTTCAATTTCCCAATCAACAGATGGATCCGGCAGAGCAGAGTGGTCAGACCCACAGGCAGGGTGCACCTGCCACAGATCAAGCGACACTCGCCAGTGTGATAGCAATGTTGGAGCAGAACCGATACCAGGGAGAACAGAACATCTTACAAGCGTTAGACCAGCATGCCAGACTTCTTGAACAGATAGCAGCCAGATCTCCGGGAATTCAAGATGGAAGCAATGTTCCTCGGGATGGTGCACCAATTTCCACCCGATGGGCAGACTTTATGAAAACACGTCCACCAGTCTTTTTCACCTCAGCTGACCCCATAGTAGCTGAGGATTGGCTCGTGGACGTGGAAAGGAAACTTGACACTGTTCAATGTGATGATAAAGAAAAGGTGTTGTATGCATCCCATCAGTTGCAGGGCGCTGCAGCAACCTGGTGGATCAACTATCAACGCACACTGCAGAACAGAGAGAGTAGTTGGGAAGAGTTTTCCAATGCCTTTCGCAAGGCTCACATACCAGATGGCATCATGGAGACTAAGCGCCGAGAATTCCTAGCGCTTAAACAAGGTGGACGACCGTTATGGAATACTTACATCAATTTAACCACCTATCCAGATTTGCTCCGGAGGATGTTGACAGCGAGGATAAGAAAATGAGCAAGTTTCGAGCAGGACTGCAACAGTCATTGAAGTTCCATATCTCATCCATGAAGTTCAAAGACCTGCACGATATGGTGAACAACCTGATTACTTCAGAAGAGGCTAGAGGTGAAATGGGAGATTACAGGAAGCGCAAGGCAGTGCACAAATCTCAGTCTTCTTCGCATAGTGCCCAGCGAAGCAAAACCTCGGGATCATTCTCATTCCAATCCCAACCCTCACGTCAGTTTGTGAAGCTACCGAAGAACCAGTCTGGACAATCTCAACAGTACAGTTCTCCTTTACCCTTCGCCACCAAGTGCCCCACCTGCAATGGCAAGCATCCTGCTAGCAGCTGTCCACGAAGGACAGATGCATGTTTCCATTGTGGAGAGACTGGACACTACAAGCATCAGTGTCCCAGGAGGAGTTTGAAATCAGATGCAGCTAAACTCCAATTCCAAAACCAGCGGCAGCAGGAAACAAAGTCACAGTCAGGCTCTGGCACCCCCGAAGGAGGCTCTCTGCAGATCAAAGCAGATGGACCTCAATCACCGGCAGGCACCGCGAACTTTACATCTGCAGGCAGTAGCAAAGGTCATACCAGACCCACGTTTTACGCAAGAGTAAATCATGTGTCCGCAGAAGATGCAACTGAAGCTAGTGATATCATTGCCGGTATGTTCCCAATCAACACCATACCTGCATTGATTTTATTTGACCCTGGTGCAACACATTCGTTTATTTCAAAGAGTTTTGCTTCAAGAAATCAGTTTCCTTCTGTTTCATTGCCAAGACCTTATGTGGTTGAAACCCCTGGAGTTAGAATGAAGTCCCTCAGTGGTTGTGCGGGACTTAATATAAATCCAAGGGGTAGATTTTAGAACAGATTTACTGCAGTTAGACATGTCAGGGCTAGATGCCATTTTGGGCATGAACTGGTTAGCCAAGAATAAAGGCAAGGTAGATTGTAAGATCAAAACAGTATCCTTGGTTAAGCCTGAAGATCAGAAAGTGATAGTGGAGACAGACCGAGAGGTATTGAAGGATGCAAAAAGACGCATGATCAACATGATAACAGCCCCACCTGAGCAAGTGCCAGTAGTACAAGAGTACCCTGATGTGTTTCCGAAAGAATTGCCAGGCAGACCCCTGACCGACAAGTAGAACTTGCCATAGAATTGATTTCAGGCACAAAACCAATTGCCAAGCATCAGTGCAGAATATCAGCCAGTAAGTTGAAAGAGCTAAAGAAGCAATTAGATGAATTACAAGAAAAAGGAATTCATACGACCGAGTGTTTCACCTTGGTCAGTTTTATTTGTGAAGAAGAGCACAAAGAGCATTTGCACATGACATTAACTAGATTGAGAGAACATCAGCTGTATGCCAAGTTCGATAAATGCAGCTTTTGGCTAAAAGAAGTTGCTTTCTTGGGTCATATTATATCGGAAGATGGAGTCAAGGTTGATCCAGAAAAGATCGCAGCAGTTATAGAATGGAAACAACCCAAGACGTGATGAGCATGAGAAGCTTTCTTGGATTGGCGGGATATTATCGTCGATTCATAGAAGGGCTCTCGAAAATTTCTCGTCCACTCACTCAATTTCTTGCCAAGAAGGACAAGCCCTTCACATGGACAGATGCTTGTAAAGAGAGTTTTCACTGTTGAAGACCAAGTTGACAACGACGCCGCCTTGATTTTGCCCAATCCAGAGAAGGAATTTCAAATTTTATCACGATGCCTCAAGCAAGGTTTGGGATGTGTGCTTATGCAAGACGGAAAAGTTGTTGCCTATGCTTCAAGGCAGTTAAAACCACATGAAGAGAATTACCCCACATACGATTTAGACTTAGCAGCCGTGGTGCATGCAATCAAAATTTGGCGGCACTACCTGCTAGGGAATCGGTGTGAGATATTCTCAGATCACAAGAGCTTGAAGTATCTGTTTACACGACCAGAGTTGAATATGAGACAGCGAAGATGGCTAGAACTGATCAAAGACTATGATATTGAACTTCAATACCACCCGGGCAAAGCCAATGTAGTTGCCGATGCCCTTAGCCGCAAAGCTCATCCAAGCAAAGTCAGCATGACAGAGCACCCACCAGAATTGCAGAAGGATATACTACGACTGAATTTGGTAATCACAGAACAAGGTGAAGAAACAACGTTAGAGATTCAACCGTTATTGACAGATCAGATTAAAGCAGCACAGGATGAAGATGAAGAGATTCAAAAACTGAAAAAGAAGATTCAAGAAGGAGACTCAACTGAGTATGCGATAGACGAGCATGGAATCCTTACGTTCCGTGGCCGCTATTTGCGTACGCGACAAGAAGGAATTAAGAGACTTGATACTGTCGAAGCTCACTCATCTCAATTCTCAATTCATCCCGGAGGCACCAAAATGTATCAAGACCTGAAAAAGAAGTATTGGTGGAACCTGATGAAGAAAGAAGTGGCAGAGTATGTAGCGAAATGTGATGTCTGCCAACAGATCAAGATAGACCATCAGAAACCATCGGGATTATTGCAGCCTTTGCCAATTCCCGAATGGAAATGGGATAGTATCGGCATGGACTTCATTACAGGGCTTCCTAAGACTCGTGAGGATATGACGCTATCCGGTCATAGTCGATAGATTGACCAAGGTGGCTCATTTCCTCCCGATCAAGCAAACCTATGGGAAGGATAAGCTTGCCGAGCTATATTTGACAAGGATAGTGACATTGCATGGAGTCCCAAAGAAAATTGTCTCAGATAGAGGAGCACAGTTTACATCCAAGTTCTGGGAAAAATTACATGAAGCTATGGGCACTGATTTGAATTTCAGTTCAGCATATCACCCTCAAACAGATGGACAAACAGAAAGAACCAACCAGATCTTAGAAGATATGCTAAGAGCTTGCGCTATTGTGTATGGAGCAGCGTGGAATACTTGTCTCCCGTTTGCTCAGTTCTCATATAACAATAGTTACCAAGCTAGCATCCAAATGGCACCATTTGAAGCTCTATATGACAGAAAATGCAGAACCCCACTGAATTGGTCAGAAACAGGTGAACGACAATTGATTGGCCCTCAGATTGCTCAAGATGCAGAAGCACATGTTAGGATTATCAGAGAGAGGCTCAAGATTGCTCAAGACCGACAGAAAAGTTATGCGGATAACCGCAGAAAGGATTTGAGTTTCGAAGTTGGAGACTATGTCTACATCAAAGTCACACCATTCAAGATAGTCAAGAGATTTCAAGTCAAGGGCAAATTAGCACCGAGATATGTGGGACCGTTTCGAATCATTGGAAGAATTGGAGAAGTAGCCTATCAAGTACAATTGCCGCCCAACTTGTCAAGAATACACAATGTGTTCCATGTATCTCAACTTCGAAAGTGTCTACGACAGCCAACAGATGAAGTACCTCTGTCAGATATTGAATTACAGGATGACTGCACTTATGCTGAAGAACCACTACAAATACTTGAAACATCAGAGAGGCAGCTCAGAAACAAGAATGTCAGATTTTGCAGAGTGCAGTGGAGGAACCATACAGCGGATGAGTCCACTTGGGAACGAGTCAGACTTGCAGCGGGATTTCCCCAACTTACTCCCTGGACCAAGTTAATCTCGGGGTCGAGATTCTTTTAAGGGGGGTAGGTTGAAAAGTCCCCAAAATTCAAAATGAATTTTTTCTTGAATTTTCTGCAAATTTTGAGTGTATTTTGAAAACTTTCCTTTTCGGGAAAGTTTTCCCCGCTTTCCCTTTTGGGCGACGCCGCCTCCCCTCTGGCTTGGCGCCTCCGCCTCTTCCCGTTTCCTCCCGCGCCCAGCGCCTCCCTCCGTTTCTCCCGCTGGCGCCCGCTTTCTCCCGCCTTCTCCTTTCCTCGCGGACGCTCGGCCCGCTCCTCGCCGCCTCCCGCGCGTGCGCCGCGCCGGACCGCGGCGCCGCCCTCCGACCGCCGGTCCGAGCGCCACTCGCCGCGGATGCGTTGTCATCTTCCCCGTGGCTCAGCCCCCCACCGCCGCCACCTCCTCCTTCTCCCGCGGACACGCCCGCCCACGCCGCCCCGTCACCCCGCCACTGCTCCCGCTCCGCCATGCGCCGCATTTATCGCTGCTCGGTGCCCAGCGCAGCCGCCGCGCGAGAGACGCCCGAATCGCCCCGCCCTCCCACGACCGCTGACGCCATGCCCGTGCTTTTCCCCTCGGATTCCACTCTCCCGCCGGGCATATAAGTCCTCTCCCACTCCTCACACTCCCTTGGTTCTCCGACTCCCCACCACTCCCATTCGCCTCCCACCGCTCCCCACTTCCTGAGCCACCAATTGAATCCCGCTCGTCTCCCTCGCCGTCACCGCTCCCCTCCGCGCGGTGATCCGCAGCGGATCTTCTTCCCGTTCCCTTTTTCCGATTGTTTGCGTCCAGAGCATCTCCTCCACTTGCTAATGCCATTGATGCTCTCGTCTGGCCAGATCGCCGCCCGTGGAGCGCTGCCACCGGAGCTCATCGCCGACCAAGACCCCTCTCCGTGGCCAGCTCGTTCGGGAACTCCTCAGCTGACGCCGCCACCGCCACTGTAATCCTCTAGATCCCCTCCCCGTGAAACCGCCGCCTCTTGGACCTCTTAGCCGCCGGTGTCCTCCCCGCCGCCTTGGACCCGAGAGTACCCCCTTCTGCCTCCTGTTCTCTCCTCTGGCCCCCTCGCCTTCCAACCACCCGAAACGGGTTCCTCATGCTCCACTCTACCCAACGGTACCCTCCGTTGCCGCCGGGAACCCCTGCAGCCGCCGGAGAGCGGAGGCGGCGCCGCCGCTGCCTCACTGCTGCACGCGCACGGCCGGAGGTAGACGACGGTGACGTGGCCGTCTTCCCACCGTCGGATCTCGTTGGGGCCATGTAATCTCGGCCGTCCTCCCCGTCGTACCGGTTCGCCGCCCCATTTAACCTCCGCCGTCCGATCCCACTAAAGATCCCACCTCTCGTCCGTCCGATCCCGCATACCGCTTCGGCCACCCGATTAAGTCACCGCCGTTGGATCCTCGTAAAAGTACCCTCCCGCATCCGTCGGATCTTCCCCGTACCCCTTCGCCGCTCCCGCCCCATCGCCGTCCGTCCCGCCACGCGGCAGTCATCCGAGCCGCGTGGGCGCGGTCACTCGGGGCCGTTTCCCCTCGGCCCGCTTCTCCCCGCGTGCGCCAAAGGCCGCGTGAGCGCGCCTCCCGGCCGTTTTCCTCCACGCGCTGTTTGAACGATGGGCTGGGCTGCATCAGTAGCAGCGGCCGGGCCGACCACTGTTCAAACACTTTTTCCCCGATTTAATCTTTTCCAGAAATCCCAGAAAATCCAAATAAATCCTAGAAAATCACAGAAAATCCCAAAAATTCCCAAATTTCACCACTTTGCTCCAAATATTATTCCAGACCCATTGGTGACCTCCATTTCCCCAGATTCATCCCAAATAAATTCCTAAAAATCCATTTGGAGTGTTTATGCATTTTATTCCTTTTTAAAATAGTTTCTTTTCCTCGCTTGATTAGCCTCAAGCTGGACTTATTTGTTTTACGTGTTTGCGCTAGTGTCGAAGATCCCGAAAGTTCAAGTGCAGTCGCAGGATCCAGACGTTTCTTCGTTCGAGCTAGCTGAGATCATCCGGATTGACGGCAAGTCCCAAATCCTTTGATCATGTTGTATCCCATGCCATTTAATTACGTTATTATGCTATTTGCATTATGCTATTTGTGAAATGTTAATTCAAAGTAAAATATAATGTTAGAATGACATGTTATATAGTTAAACCTACCACCGATAAATGCCCTGTTAAATTTGTTGCCATGCCTTTGTAACCCTAGAAATAATTATCTGTTAATCTATATAACTGTAGGTTATTATTATCATACAAAGTCTTTACACTAATAAGGTCGTGGCAGCGAGCCAACAGAATTTGTAAAACCCGACTCTAAGGTAGGGTGGTATGGGACACCGTATCTTAGAGCGGAGAGTGCCGGCGTGCACAAGGTAGGGTAAGGGGGAGTTTGTGGTGCATCGCAAGATGATTATTCACCCATCTCTTACCCTAGGATTGAAGGAAGGGGGAGTTTGTGGTGCATCGCAAGATGAATATTCACCCAACTCTTACCCTAGGTTGGGTCGCGGGCCTGGTAAGGTTGTGGGCCATGTGAAAATATAAGGACTGAAACCCTTACGCTGAGCAAATGTCATAGTGATCGCTCAACCACAGGTGTTGACTTGTCAACCCTGGTTTAGTACCTGCTCAACTTAAGTGAAACCCCGCATTGGGAGTCAGTGCAAGACAACGATAGGTCCTCACAACTCGGGACCGGCGTTCCGCGAGGGCCAACGAACGCCCGAGGATGTGCGGGATTATTATCTATCGGGTGGAGTGTATACCAAGGGTTGAGCAATGAAAGACCGGTTCCTTAACTCAGTCATGAGGGTTAAGGGTGCGTGTGGGTAAAGCTGAGCAAACTCTGCAGAGTCAAATAAATGGTATTCGAATACGCCGTGCTCCCGGTTATTGGAGCTGTGTCACTTGGGTGATTCCAGCAGCGAAGCTTAAGTAGTTTTGTACATACTTGAACTTGACTAGTTGGTTAAAGAATTCTTTGTGAAAACCCCTGAGATCTTAAGAAGTAGTTTTGAGTCCATTTTATAAAATGATTGCAAATAAAACTGCATCCACCAAATGTAATAAACCAAGTATACTCCTTTCCTTTGATGTTCCGTGCATGTAGTAAGTTAGGGTCCCTTTGGGACTTGCTGAGCCGGTTGTTTGGCTCACGGCTTGCTTAATCTATTCTTTAGAGGATCAAGACGAAGGTGGAAGTCTCCCCGTTGAGGAAGTCCCGGAGGATCTCTTCTTCGACGAGGATCCGTGGCTTTAGGTCTTCGCCGCTCAAGCGGATTCTCGAAGTCTTCGTAATGTAATTATACTTTGGGCTTGCACGCCCATTGTCGGTGGATGTTAATCCTTATGTCAAATATATGCTGGACTTTTGTTGTAAGCATGCAATGGTATACTCTTGCGCGACATTCCATAACTGTTTATGCGTGAATAGTTACGGGGTGCCGTGTCCGTACGCGCCCCTGGAAACGGGGGCGTTACAAGCTGTCCGATGTTTTACACAGCCCACATCTTAGTGTTTTGTTGGATAGAATGTTGGAATTAGCCGAACCATTATTATTTTTCCATTATAAGAGTTAGTAGGATAGAACAAATGAGCTCAGAAGCTTTGTTTAATTTTTGTACGAAGTACATTGAACCACAAGGTAGAAGGCATATTTTGTTCTGCCATAGCATTTGATCATGAAGAGCAATAGTGGAAGCTGAATTATCGCATTTTCTAAGCAATGTCATTGGTGCCTTTTGTGGTCACTCGATACTACATCTATATGAGAATATATGATTCTTTTATTCGTCCAAGTTTTTGAGCTTAAGTTTTTTTTTTTTTGCATCAGGATGCACCATTAGGTATGTTCTCTGGTGCTTTCTTTTACTTCCCACGCTTGAAGCTTTCACTCCCTCTTTTATATGCAGTAGTTTCGATATTTCAAATTTTCGATAAAAATTATGTGTTTTCCGAGAAAAGTGCAGTTGTGACAGAATCTGATGGCTTTTAAGAAGTACAAATATGTCAGTATTTTATTATTTTGTGTGCAACTAATGCCTTTGTAACTTCAACCCCCTATACGCTAATCCAAAAATAATACAACAATCCACCAAACTAATGAACAGGTTTAGGGCCTGTTCTTTTCCTCCGAAACTGACGGTTTTTGATTTTTGCTACAGTACCTAACTTTCAAACGGAGTATTTTCTTAAGACGGGGTCTACAAGTTAAACGATGTATACGTTAAAAGCCTAACATATGTACTAGCCAAAATCGCAAGCGAGTAGCTCTCTCTCCGTAATATGTACCGTAAGCAGCCAAAATTCAAAAATTTCAGCCAAAAGTCATAAGCCACAGCCAAACAGGCCCTTACTGATATTCATCATAGAGCATGTGCCTTTTCTCTTAAACAGTTAGCCACGATAAAATAATGTTAACAGTTTGGCAGATCACTTGCTATGTCCAAATATTGCCATATTACCTGTCTTGTTTTTACATACTATAGCTGGCGTTTAATCAATCGTAGAGTTGATCTCCAAGCTTCAATATAGTTTTTATAGAATGTGCATGTTCCTTCGCTCGTAGTACACCATCAGCCTATCATGCTCGGCCGGGACGCAGCGAAGCGCGCGGACCGTTCTAGTTATTACTACGTAGCCAGACCATGGACCATGCATGGGATGCGCCCAATGGGAATGGGATGTGCATACGGTAAGATTGAAGGGGAAGATGCCACGGCTGCAAGCAAAGCGGAGGCAACCATCCGTAAGGAACTAGTGATCAGAATCAGATCGATCAAATGGGGATCAAAAGGTGATAAAGAAAATATGAAAGGACACATAAAAAAAACCCGGCCAGTCAGTCGGTCAGTATTCGGTAAGGTGCCTGGACCAATTTTTGTTCTTTCTCCTTTCCAGCATGCAGCTTATTCCCCGCACTTATTATATATTAACCAACAATTATTCCGGTAATTACTTCCTCTGCTTTTTTTTAATAAAACCTACGTATTTCGTGATTCAAACTTTATGATTTTTGATCAATAATTAGTCCAGCATTAGGTTTAGTGGCACAAAAACGACACTATTGGATTTGTACTTGCAGTCACACTTCTAACATTTTTGGACAGTTATTAGTATATCATCGATAGTAGTATCCCTTTGTAATATTTTTTCAGGTTTCCATCATTCTGCTCGCTATCACTTTATTGGCAATCCTTTGTCACTAATTTATTCATGAGTTGGAAAACATTTGGATTACCTTAGAGCATATGCATCTCTAGGTGCTACACTAATACTATAGGAAAGAGAAATTTCTTAACACCGATGCTAAAAGATGTGGAAGTGAGTGCCAAGCCCGGATTGTATGGCACCGAAGTAAATCTTGGCAGTTGGTGCTACGTTAGAAAAGGTTAAACTGTAGCTAACAATGATTTTATAGAGAGAAAGATGATATGTCTATCTTAATATCTATTTTAAATGTTAAAGGATGTACATGCTCTTAGAAACACTGTCGACTATATGAGAAAACTACTACAATAACTGTCACCTATTCACAAATAACCGCATAGAAAGGTACTAGTTTCATACGATCATGATTAGGTAGTTATTGACAATATGTTGTGAAAGAAATTAACGGTTAAGGTTCAATTTTAAGGATAATGCCAAGTAAGTCGTGTCTTGTTAAAATAAACGGCAGGAGTAATTGTTAAGCTCGATGCAATCTGCTTGATTTAGACTCTGTTTATTAAATGTAGTAGTGCTTGCTCCATTGAGGTTATGCCCTATATAATTTGGTGTTTTCTGATGGTTTTTGACTGAAATGATACTATAACGGTGGTTGGGTTTTAAATATATTAATTAAAGAAAAAAGCATTGTTATATTTATATGAAAAATACAAATGGAGAAAATACTAATCCGTTTAAATAGTTTTTAGCTCCTACAAACTAGAAATGAGGAGACAAAATTTGTTTAAAACAGGACTATACGTGTAATTGCACTTAAATTATAGCCGTGCACCCGGAGACGAGACGAATTTTTTGTACGGATAATCCATTTTTTATTCGAAAATACATAAATATACCCGCGGGAAATTTTTTTACAAAAATAGGCTTCAGTCGCCCCCCCCCATTGGGCGATAGCCACCTTTCACCCAACCGGGCGGCGATATTTAGGGAATGTGGGAACGGTTGAGCGAATCAATGGTATCGCCGGAGCGTTGGGCGACTTATTGTAGTCGCTGTACGGTTGGGCGACTGGAATTCCAGTCGCCCAACCGTAGGGCGACTGGAATTCCAGTCACCCAACCGTAGGGCGACAGGAGGGGTACTTTATTCCATCGCAGTCGGTCGCCCACTACCACCTACCACTGTTTGCCCTCATTCTGTGCACAGAGAAGAAACGAGAGAAGAAGAGAAGAGGAAAAAGAAGAAGAGGAGAGGAGAAAGGGGCACTCATTGTGCGAGAGAAGAAGAGGAGAGGAGGAAGGGGAAGAAAAGGAGGGGTAGAAGAGAGGGAGGAGGGGAAGAACAGGAGGGGAGAAGAGAAGGAGAGGAGGATAGGGTTGGAGGAGGTGAGGGAGAAAGGAAGAGTAGAAGCTATTCCATCAATTTGGATCCAGGTGTTTTTTTTTATTATGTTGTATTTGCACTATTATTTAGATGAAATGTTGGTGTTAGTAAAAATTGTAGATTTAGAAAATGTAGTACAATTTTAGTATGGAAATATTAGTGTCAAAAAGTTGTAGTATACATTTTGTAGTATAGAAATATTAGCACCCTTTTTAGTATGGAAAGTGTAGTTTAGTGTTGTACGATGTTATTTGACATGTCGTAAATTTCAATCATACATGCAGGCCTACATCATCAATGGCCACTACAACATTGAGAGTGTATTATGGTGCTGGAATTATTCGTGAATGTCCGAATGGTGTGAATTTGACCGATTTTCCGCAAGTAACTCTTGTACTTCCGGATGACGAGAATGCTCGAATGACAGATGTGCAGCATTGGCTGACCCAAAGTTTTTCATTGGACCCCGAGGTGTGCAGCGTCGTTGTGCAAGGGCTTTGGAACTGGTCTCCCACGGACATCAGATGGGAGTTGAAGACATTGGTGCGCTCTGCTTCGTGGAAGGGCTTTGTGCAAGGGTGCCGGCGTCGTGGATACGAGTGTGTCCTGATTGTGCAACCGTGCTCACTACAAGCAGCTGCGCAAGCTCGTGCGTCCGCCTATGCTGCTTCGGGAGGTGCTAGTAGCTCGGGCGGGCCGCACGTTGGCGGAGCTGATGAAGTTGCTCGTGATGAAGGCAATGCGGTACATGGAGGAGAGTTGCAGCCGTCAAGCTATAGAGAGGGAACTGGGCAAGCCGGTGCAGTACATGGAGGAGAGTTACAGCCGTTAAGCTATAGAGAGGGAACTGAGCAAGCTGATGAAGGAGAGCATAATGAGTATATCGTGCAGCAAATGAAATCTGATGACCAGAGGGCATGGGATGAAGAGCAAGCTGTAGAGGACGAGGAGGAGGACAGTTCCGATGATGAAGAAGTTCCTATCCCCCAGGAATGGAACCGGTTTAATGCGGAGGGTGTTTCCGCACATGATGAGCATGAATCACCATGGGAGTATCATGAGACAGAGGTTCAGTTGCATGCTATGTTTGCTGACAAGGAAGCACTGCAGGATGCCATCAAGCTTTGGGCCCTTTCAATGCAGCGGACATTTCGCGTCGTCAAATCAAGCCAGGAGCAGTACACTATGAAGTGCGAGCAGGCTAGTTGTCCTTAGAGGGTGCACGCACGTAGACCCAAGTATGAGACTCATTGGATTGTTTCCAAGGTGGAGCCGCACTCCTGCATTCTAAACATTGTCTTGGCGAGGCATCGTAACCTGACGTCCAGATTTATAGCCAATTTGATGTATGGGGAGATAGTGGAGAAGAAAGATCTTGCGGCCACGCATATTGTGGTAGCTATCGAGAATAAATTCAAGTATAAGATTAGCTACGCGAAGGCGTGGCGTGCAAAGCAAAAGGCGTTGGAAAAATATTTTGGCACTTTCGAGGCGACGTACGACGACCTTTCTCGTATGCTTAAGGTGTTGCAGCAAAGGAACCCGGGCACATACATCGCCGTGCACGATAAGCCGTCCATAAGTCCACCGGGATTTGCAGTGTTGCAGAGAGCATTGTTTGCATTTGGTGCTAGCATTGAAGCATTCAGGCACATGCTGCCAGTGATCTCAGTAGATGGGACCTTCTTGACAGGCAAATACAAAGGGCAGCTCCTGACGGCCATAGGCGTTGACGGTAACAATCAAATACTGCCGCTGGCCATTGCATTTGTGGAGAGTGAGAATTATGAGAGCTGGCTGTGGTTTCTCAGACATGTGAAGGCTGGAGTTGTAGGCACCCGTCCTGGTGTGTGCGTAATCCATGATCGCCACGCCGGTATTATAAAGGCGATACGAAAACTTCAAGAAGACCCTGAGGAGACCTTTCATTGGCCGGACATGAGGAACCGGTGGTGCAGTCGTCACTTAGGGGCAAACTTTTTCAAGCAATTCCCGAAACAATCTTTGATGAAGCTATTCAAGAGGTTAGCTAGGCTGAACCAACAGAGGAAATTTGATGCTTTATAGGGGTTGTTGGATGAGCACACCAAGAAGAACGTCGAAGAGAGGAGCAAGGGGCCGGTCACTCCTGGGGTGGCACAACCGCAATGCTTGCCAGCAATCGATGAGCCTAACCGAAGTGGTCTAAGAAGGAGGAGCTCACGAAACATCAAGTGCTTCTCGTAGTGGATCGAGGGGGAACCATTGGAGAAGTGGTCGCTGTTGCACGACACGGATGGCGCAAGGTACGGAATAATGACAACTAAATTTGCCGAGGTCTACAATTGGGTTCTCAGGGGTCTCCGTTCTCAGCCCCTTGTCGCCATCGTGGAAGGTGTTCTTCACAGCACAATCCGCTACTTCAAGGAGAGGCACGCGAGTGCCGCACTTCATGCGGCCAATCCCGAGCCCAGATTTATCAAAAATTACCGCGCACATGGAGACGAAGGCACAGAAGGGTCAATTGCACACAGTGCATGTCATGGGCAACAGGGAGCATCGTTTTGAGGTGATACTCCGTGACAGAGCCGGATTTGGGACATCTCGTTCACTTATTACTCACGAGGTATGCCTTGGAGATCATGCAAACGAATCTAGTTGCACATGCAACAAGCTTAAGTTGTTACATAAGCCATGCTCTCATGTCCTCGCTGCATGCGGGACCGTGGGCATGGATCCTTCCAACTTCATGTCCGAGTACTTTTTTAAGGAGAGAATACTGCAAGCTTGGTGTGGGGAGCTCCGGGAGTTCAGGGTGGTGGGAAACTTTGCCACTTTGGACATTTCAACGAGGACCTGGGTTCCGGATATTAACATGATGAAGGGTGGGAAGGGTCGGCGACAGAGCCGACGTATTAGAAATGACATGGACGAATCACAAGCGGGAACATCTAATGCACGTTGTGGGCGATGCGGTCAGGAGGGGCACACAGTTAGACGATGCAATGCATGTCCTGATCAGTAGTTCCAATGCATGCTAAATTTCATGTACCATTTGTAAAACTTGTATGTTACATCCCTTTTCTGTAATGTGTTGGTGTTATGCTGGTAGCTTAGTATTGCTTACTTACTAGATGTATTTGCTGTTCGTTAAAATACGATAGCACCCACATGGAGAACAACACATACATTGCACATACAGAACATATGGAAGTACTACAACCAAGAATTTAAATCACGACAACAGACCCAGCGCCACACCATCAACACAACACGACAACCAAGAACTAAAATACGACACAACCATACCCCTCGTTGCCTACATGCCAAAAGAGCCTCGTGGCACCCACATGGAGAATTGCTGAGGGGCCGCCGGACGTGGTGGCCGTCGTGGTAGTGGCACGCACATATGCAGCTCGGGTTCGCGCAGCAACATGTGGGATCATAAGAGCTTCCTATGTTCACGACCTCCTCGTTGCCCCTCTCGCGTTGAATCTGTTGGCGGAGGTCGTTGTTCTCCTCACTGAGAGTCTCGATTCGGTCCTGCAACTCCAAGACTCGATCCCATAATGTATCCACATAACGGCAAATATACCATTCATGAGGAGGGTCGATCCACCGGGAGAAGTCGCATTCCGCCATCTGCGGGAAAGGACGGTAAACATGGAGGGTCCATAAGCAATAACAACAAATGTACTATTACTAATTTGTACCCCGGAGCGTGGGCATCGGAAGAAATGGGGCCCGCCATCGAACGGGCCATCCAAGGCCTGCATGACCGCGTACTCATTGTGTCTGCATTTCGGCCACACTGGTTGAGTACACCGGCTTGGTATCAGGCGGTAGTGTGGACCAAAGATCTCCCTCCTTTCCAAGGGAAGGTCTTCCTTCGGTGACCCAAAATCGACTGGCCCCTCAGCTTCCGACATGGTATTTTCCACCACGAAAGAGATGGTACTTCTTTGCTCGATTTACGGGGTTCTATGTGTGCAATGTCATGAGACCCCAACCGTGCTATTTATACCAAACGAGAAGGCAGCTTTGCTCAGAGAGATGACAAAATAGGGCTGCTTTCTGCACCCTTTCTGCACAAGAGAGGGCAGCTTTGCTCAGTGAGATGATAAAAGGGGGCAGCTTTATGCAAAGACATGACAAGAGAGGGCAGCTTTGCTCAGTGAGATGATAAGAGAGGGAAGCTTTACTCAGAGAGATGACAAAACAGGGTTGTTTTCTGCAGTGAGATGACAAGAGAGGGCAGCTTTGCTCAATGAGATGATCAAAGAGGGCAGCTTTGCGCAGTGACATGACAAGAGAGAGCAGCTTTGCTCAGTGAGATGACAAGAGAGGGCAGCTTTGCTCAGTGAGATGACAAGAGAGGGCTGCTATCTGCACACAGATGACAAAAGAGGCCAGCTTTGCTCAGTGACATGACATGACAAAAAGAGGTCAGCTTTGCTCAGTGAGATGACAAAATAGGGCAGCTTTGCTCACTGCTACGACAACACATACCAGCTTTACACGTAGGGGTAGAGAGAAAACGGACCCTATAAATTGGTGTGCATTCCATTTCCCAGCAAACATTGCACATCTAAACCCCATACTACACCGCATTTCCCTCACCCCACCGGGATGGACAAAGGCAAGAAGAAGCAATGAGATAAGATGGTGAAGGATTGGGAGGAGACCCGTGACATAGCACGGTCAGCTGCCGCCCGCGATGAGAAAATAAGGGCTATACAGGCCTGGGTAGAACAAGCCCATCGTGCTACGATGAAAGGTCCCCCCAAAGAGCGCCCGCGTAGCAACAACCTCATCCCAGACGTCCCCACCGAGCGTTCGCCACAACTACCACCTGAGGGGGAGACATCTCCCCTTTGTTGGTGCGGGGACGTGTACAAGTTCTTCAAGTTTAAGCACCGCATCGCCTAGGTATGCGCATCGGGTTGTGCAAACTACTCCGATGACTACCCGACCGCCGCTTTGACACCGCAACCTATCGGCACGTGCGACCACATGCACCATTTTCCCCTACCTTTTCTCCTTCACAACACGCACTAACAATATCTCTCTTTTATTTACAGTCTCCGGAGCCCCTATGTGGCTACCGTAAATGGATCGATCCTGAGATCCACCCTGCGGACCAATGGACCCTCGACTTCGAGGAGTGGAATGTCACAAAGGAGAAGGAGTTGCTGGAGGAGGAGCGCCGCAAGAACGAGCACACCCTGCGTATACAACGCGAGACGCAATCTCATCTCGATGCGTGCATCCGTAGGGAGCGGGAGGCTCGCGAGAGGGAACGCGAGAGAAAGAGGAAAATTGCGGCTAAGGCAAAAGAGGCCGTGGAGGAGTTCAACGCCGAGCGGGCGAGGAAGGGAAACTGGCCCCGGTCCACACAGTAGGTGGTAGGAGCAGTTGGGTGGGTTAGTCGCATATCATGCTATATGTTATGCATGTACTAAAATTGTACGCGGCATGTTACTCCCAACTGTATTATGATGTTTATTTCTATTCACATAAGGTTATTATCTCGTCTGTTCGCATTCAATGATTCAGATAGCAAGTCATTTAACAATATTAACATACCTGTTCTCTTCGTAAACTAATTCTCAGAAACATGAAAAATATCACTTACCAATGTATATATCAAACGTTCTACAGTCAATTATTCTTAAAAAAATTTCCCAAAATTTTTAATGCACCTACAACATACAATAAACATAAATTTTTATTACAACTATACCAAAATTTTTTCTAGTTTAAAACTACAAAATTGACAAAACTCTACAAAATCACAGGGACTGAGTACAGTCGCCCATCCATTGGGCGACTGCATGACAATCGCCTAATGGGAAAGCGACTGATTGCAGTCGCTTTGTGTCGCCTCCCGGTTGGGCGAAAGGTGGCTGTCGTCCAATGGGGTGCGAGTGAAGCCTATTTTTTTTAAAATTTTTTTTGTAGGTATATTTATGTATTTTTAAATAAAAAATAGATTATCCGTACAAAAATTTCGAGACGAGACAGCACGTCTAACGGCCCCATCCGTCTCTCTCTCTCACTGGTCTCCAGACGATGCGATGCACCGTCGGTCCATCTCTCTCTAACTCCTTTTTCATTGATCACCGACATGGATTACCTTCAAATCACAACCGTCTAAAAAATCGATTGATAGCCATTGCCCTGCTTAATTAGCTATTTAACTTGACGTTTGACATGATGCAAACTTGTCAGTAGACGCAAATGGGCTAGCAACATAAATACTTCGCAATTCAGATGATGTAATTCACGAGAAGGTACAAGCCGAATTGTAGACGGTTTTACGAGAAAAAGGAAAGCGGCTCTGTTCGTATTAACTTCTAATAATTATTTTTATAGTAAATATTTTTTTATAATATCTAAGTTTTAAACGAAATGTCTTTTTAATATGAGATCTACTAGTCGATTATAATAGATATTACAGTAACTTTATTTATATCTATGGTCAAAATTGTATGTGAGTGTATCTCTTCATATGACTTCACTAAAACTATTACTATGTATAAACCAAAATAAAAAACTATTAGCAAGAGGCAATTCAAGCGGACCTTTCAAACTGTAGATCCCACGCACCAAACCACTCCATTCCCACCCCCGACCGTGCCGCTGCCACCGGGCCCCACCCGTCAGCTCCCTACACCGACGCCACTTGCCTGCTTCACAAGTCGACAGCCAAAGACCAAACCCAAGCTTTAATTCCTTTCCTTCAATTCTGCATTTGGCGCTATAAGTATTAAAAACTAGGCACCAAACGTCCAAACCATCACTTCACTCGCACCCTCCAAGCTTCTCGCCAACACCACAGCGCGCACGCTCGGCACCATGGCCGGGAAGCCGCCCCGGCCGCCGGCGCTGGCCACGAAGCCGCCCAGGCCCAAGCCTGCCGCCTCCTCGGCGCCGGCGCCGGCGCCGGTGAGGACGACTGCGCCGCTCAAGAAGCCGCCCCTCGCGCCGCCGCCGCAGGTGCTCCCGCTCAAGCCGCCGCCTGGGCACCACTATCGCCAGCCGCAGGGCGGCGGGGGGCCGCGGAGGCCGCAGTACCGGCACCACCGGGGCGGCGGAGGCGGGTGCTCCGGCCGCCGCGTGTGCTGCCTCGCCACCGGGTTCGTCCTGTTCGCGCTCTGCCTCGCGCTGGCGGCCGGCTGCCTCGCGTACCTCTACTACCACCCCCGCCCGCCGTCGTTCCACCTCCAGCCCGTCTCGCCTATGCGGTTCCGCGTCGGCAACTCCTCCGCGGTGTCCGCCATGGATGTCACCGTCGGCGTCAAGGTGGTGTCCTGGAACCCCAACGACAAGATCTCCTTCGAGTACAGCGACGGCGAGGGCCGCGTCGCCCTCGCCGACAGCGATGGCGACATCGCGCTGGGATGGGCGCCCGTGGGCGGCTTTGAGCACGGCGGCCGGAGCGTCGCCACTGTGGGATTCGTGGCGGCGGCGAAGGGGGTGGTGGTCGACGAGGCGGTGGCGGCGCGCGTGCGCGACCGGTACCGGCGGCGGCAGCTGGCGTTCAAGGTGGTCGTCGACACCCACGTCGGCGTGCGGGTCGGGGCGTTGCAGACCGGCATGGTTCCGGTGAGGTTGTTCTGCGACGGCGGCGTCATGGCGCCGCGCGGTGGCTCCGCCGGGACCGTGGTGGGGCCAATGAGCAAGTGCCAGGTGTACCTGTTTAGAGTGAGATGGTGAGTTCACTCCTCTGTTTATCCAGCTGCATTGCTTGCTGTTACAATAATTATTCTCAACATTTGCAGGTAAGTGCATGTGAAATAATATATGAATCTGATATGCAAAAGCTTAAATCACATACAAACACAATCCGGTAAAATCTTGCATCACTCACTGATAAGCAGCACTAAGACAATCCTCGTTTGACACGATGTGTGACCAGGCTTACCATTAGTTTAAATAATATTAGTTACCGAACCAAGCCCGTAAAAGGAAACTTTGGTCATACGCATAGCATCGCTCTTGAAACTCTGGTCATACGCATGGCACGCGTTAAATCACTACAAGATACCACCAATTTGTTGCACATGCATCTCAATTCGACATCTTGATCGATCCCAGCTGATCCATCCATCCATGAGCCATGAACCATACATCCAAAGCACAAGGTAAGATTCCATAGGTCAATGGAGAATTAGGGCACAAGCCAAGTATTAACAATTGGACGGTTTTTCTTTTCTTTTTTTTTTAACTTATGACTTATAGTCTATGTCATTTTTTAAACAAACAAACAAAACAGTTTTTTTATCGTCTTTTCAAAGTAACTTATTAAAGGGCCTGTTCTTTTTGGCTGTGGCTTTTGGCTTTTGGCTGAAATTTTTGAATTTTGGCTGTTTACGGTACAGATTACGGAGAGACCGATACTCACTTGTGATTTTGGCTCGTACAGATGTTGGGCTTTTAACGTGTACTACGTTTAACTTATAGATCCCGTCTTGAGAAAATACTCCATTTGAAAGTTGTGTACTGTAGCAAAAGCCAAAAGCCACCCGGCTTCTCATGTGCCGAACAGGCCCTAAGACAGTATTTTCAATGTGGTTTATCGGCAGTTAGTTCTTTCACATAAGTACTCGTACTAGAACCAAAAGTTATCAACCGCAGCCGCCATAAACCACCAACCGCAAAAAAAAATAGTGTACGACCATGAAAAGTTATTGTGATGTAGGGCCCCCTTTTAGCTTAGTGATCCCTAGCTAGCAAGACACATTTTGTGGCCACTTAAGATGCCACAGGCTACAGCCTGCTACAGTAGATCGGATAGATTCGTGGATTATAGAATGGAGACGGGGCATCTGCCTTGCTTGCCGCTGAGCGAAACGGCTCTCTCCAAGCATAAGCAACCCGGGATTCCCTCTGTCCCTAGCTACTGTAGCCGTTGGTTGCACGCATCTACGTACATGCACGTATATGCGGTATACCATACGCGCAATGACACAACCATCGCAATTCAAATGTGTGCTTTACTTTTCCTCATTATACAATTTAACATTTGAGATCTTCAATCGTATCCAAGTGATCCTCTTGCATTTGAAATGGTTACCGACCATATCGGATAAGACACGCATGTCTATCCGTATTTACCAAGAAATTTCACTGTAGGCATAGCAATGCTCGAATTAATGACCTAATTCTTTCTTTTTAGCTTATGTCTTTTTCCAAACAAATAAATAAGGTAGCTTCTTCGCTATCTTATCATGACAGGTTTTTGAATCGATTTATCAAAATTTGATTGTTCGTACAAACGCTCGTATTAGGGTTAAAAGTCATCAGCCGCAACAAAAAAAATGCATCCAATGAAATGCTCAAATGTTTTGTGGTACAATAGCACATGTTAGTGTGTCACTATCCAACTTGCTTGCCCCACGGTGGTGTACCAAAATTTCGCAAGTTGGGATCCCACTTGGACCATCAAGGTAGCTCCCATGTACAAAATGACACCAAAATTTGCGAAATGGCAAATTTAGGTGGACGAATAGGGAAACTCTTTAGCAACATTGGATCCAAGATGAAGGGAACATGATTGGCACAACTGTGCAGGTAAGGACCAGTGCCTGAAACTAAAAGCACTACCTAAAGTGGCTTAGCAGTCTTGAGTGATCAGAGACACGTTGTACATGACAACGTTGTTAATTTGAACAATGTTTTGAAAGAGACATGAAATTTCCGGTGAAATGTTTTAGTTGTAGGAATGCAGTTTTTCTGTATGAAGAAGACTCCGAATGCACTTAATCTGAAGAGCTATTGACGATTTGATCAGATGGCCTAGAAAAGAGGAAAAGGCATAGTACTGGATAATCTCTGTCCAGTGTGTCACGACTCTGATGACCACCGATCATGATCCATCAGCTACATTGCTAATCTATCATCCATGTCATTTCGAACAGTCTCAAACATGTAAAAATTGGATGATTCAAAAGCTCAAAGTATTTGACCTTTTTCGCGACGAAATCCTTTCAGGTTTAGCTTGAACTGAAGGCACATCCAGGACAGGAGTTGTCTGCTACCTGCTTAGAATCGAGCAGCTAATGTCAGTGGCGCCAAAGCTGCAGTTGCTGTAATTTATTTGCGTTTTCTGCCGATGAGATGTTGGTTGGTTTGCTTGGAACTTGATTGGTGGCGATCGAGTACGTCGTGCGTGATCGATGGTTAAATATATATAGCCTGAAGTCTCTGAACTGTGAAGAATGTAAGAGCTAAAAGAAACAAGTTTGTAACAGTATATTACTCCCAGCTCCCAATTCTTTTGATTGTGTGGTATATGTACATACATACATAGCAGGAATGAAATGATCTTCGGTGTGTGTGTGTGTGTGTGTTCTTGGCACTCCCAAACTTTGTTAACACCTCCTTCCAGATTTGAAGTGATCGTTCGGTAAAAGTCGCGATCTGATGGTTTGATTTGGTCCAATTGGATCACCTGCTTAGTTACTGAAACAGGTGAGACGACGCTGACAGTTGAACTGATCTCTCGTTTACTGGATACATATATTGTTAGCCTCTGATACCCTTCTTTATGCAGCGGCTCTCTGATCAGATCAGAGTTACAAGATATAGTATACACGTGCACAATATCAAGAACGAAGTAGATAAATTCCGTAAAGAGAACCAAAATAATCACGACGAGAGAGAAACATTTAGTGAAGCCGACCATAAATCCTTAAGCATGACCTAAAAAGAGTACAAAGGACTGTTACTCTCTCATAACCCTTTCGAACATTTTAGGACTTTGATCTTTACCCTATACAAGAATATAGTGCTAAACAATAACCTAACATCTAATCATCTAGCGCACCCTCTACTTTAGATAAGTTAGTTTGCAGCTTGGATTCTCCTTGGTCACCCCTCATGACCTCATGATTTTATATAGTGCCTTACTGGTTCTCCTCCAAAGTGAAGTCAGAGTCCCAATCCTATCAGGATTAGGATATGAATCTTTGTATCATAAGTTTTATTAGGTTAAGCTATAAGGTACCATACTCAACAATCTACACCTTGACTATTATCTGTTGAAGTCATCATGCTCCTCCAAAAATTTTCTCCAAGTTGACTTCGCCTTTTTTTTGTTTTTTCCTCCCACCTTTGGGAGTGTCCCACTACAAGGGTTCATGCACATCACCGTAATGTGCACGTCAGTGTCTGAGCTTGATTGCCTAGACCCTCCAGTTGGGAGCACCTTTGTTGTGTAGTTTCTCCCCTCCATGACATAGGTTTGTACTACTCGGTCCACCTAGTCATCGGTACCATTTGTAGTTGGTCTCACCACATCTTCCTTCCTCTAGCATCTTGCACATTCACCTTTACGACTACTAGAGTTTGCAATCATGTTTGCAGTTCTACACACAACTACAGATGAGATCTGAGTACCTACCGCTGATGGCATGGTTTCTTTTTCCTAGCTAGGATCTATACCAGTTTTCCCATTGATTACTGTTCCCTTATTATTACATATCAATCTGCACCCTCTATTGCTCCAGATACTTTTCATAATTATCCACCCTTTGCAACTAACTCGCATGACTCCACCTCGAAGTGATACCTCACAACCTTCGAGTTCAAGCGATCTCACATATATTAGATTATTCTTTAAGCCAGGAGCACACCGAACTCCCATAAATGTGTGATGTGTTCCATCATACGTATGTAATGTAATTGTTTCAACCTTAGTGACTGCATACTTTTTGCAATTCGTTAAATGAACGGTTATATACGTTGAACATAGAGATTCTTCATCGAACATCTCCCTCACCGAACATATGTGAAAGCAACAAGTGCGTTCGACTCATTTTTTACTACTGCCACTAAGCATGTCCCTTCATTTGCTTCACACGTGGATACTTTTTTATCATATGACATTTGTCGTCATATAGATAACATACATGTTTCTCGCCCCACTACATTTCTCACCTCGCAGGGAAACCCCTCAACATTGGGATAGTGACTATTACAAATCACCCCTAGAACATAACTGTTACGGGTTACATTTTAAATGAGGGCCTACCGTTGTGAGGGAGTTACGCCCCTTTATCATTATAGGAAAATCCGTCATCAAAAGAAATCCACCTACATCTATGCGTAGGAGCCAAGCTGGTGGCTAAGGAATTTGGCTCCATTCTTTTCATCTTATGTTTTATGGCTTATGAATTTCTTCAAATAAATAAATGGGATGGCTTCTCAGCTGCCATTTCGAAGCAGCTTATCGACGTTCAGTTCATTCGTCCAAGCGCTCGTACTAATACCAAAAGCTATTAACCGTAACCATAAGCAACTGGTCAAAGCCAAAAAGAACACACTTTTTTATTGGCCAAGTCAAGCCCATACTTAACTTGTGGTTGTATGATAAGGATTCAGAAAGGGCAACACATGATTCGGTCCTTAAACAACTCAAACCAGACAATCCACAAACCCAGGTCTTGTACAACACATTCACTGATCTTATCCATCCACTCGCCCTAGCCTTCCGATCCCCATTTTTATAAAATACTTTCCTATTTGCAGTGGAAACTCATGTCACCGCATGGATCATCCACCCAAAATTTTCTCAAGCTAATGAGTTGGCAATGTTTGTGTTAGATTCACATTTCTTGCTAAGTATGTCTAAGCATAACCATTATCTATATTGATTTTATCAAGGGGAGCTATTGCATAAATATCATATTTAGCATAGGGTGACAAAGTGTAGGTAAGCATAGCTAAGCATGACAGTTAACATAACATTTAATAAAAAACAGTAAGCATGCAAGTGATAATTTCAAATAAATTAATTGCATTTGCAAACTACGTTCAACATGATTAATTATAAGGACTTGTGTTATTCAGCGGTAGAGGTCTCAAAGTCTTGATCAGCAGCGATGACGACATCCAAAGTGTGAAAATATATCATAGTGAAAATGCCCAAATTAAAATTGAATTCAAATGAACTCCAAAAAATTATATCTTGGTATTTTTGCAAATGTCTTGAATTTATATGAATTTACAAACAAAAATCAATAAATTTGGATTTAAAATGAGAATGCTATGGCATTTCAAAGTTTAACCCGAGAGGAAAATTGGGAAATTTTAAAAAAAAAATCTAACAAATGGGGTCCATTGGGGATTTTGAATTTCATTTCGCATTTATTTTTATAATGGAAATCCCACCAGTGGCCAAGACATAGGACCCACAATGCAGAGGTACGGTTCACATAAACTATGGACTGATGTTTAAGTGGTGGGGCCTATATGTCAGTGATACAAAATTTAAATCAGCGAATAACTAGATTTACTAATCTCAGTGGGGCCTACGTGTCAGGCAAACATTAAATGCTAAACAAAATAGTAACCTCGTCATTGACGCTAATCATTATGGTCCAATCTATCACCAGGAAGGACCTCGGCCAGACAGAGGAACTCTCGGTGGAGCTCGTTGCCATGCTCGGCGGCAGCGAGGAAGGCGTCGGGGGTGTTTGGCCAAGGGACAAAACAAGATGCTGGGGTCATGCGCTAGCTAGTAGTGGTGGCGGTGGTCGACAAGGTGCACCAGAGCAGTGGCTTGCCAGCGGTAAGCGACGGAGTGGCGCAATGAGGTGACAGCAGGGCCGGTCCTGAGATTTTAGGGGCCCGGAGCGAAACTAGAAATAGGAGACCCTAGTATAAATATCTAAATATAAATATACATACACACACACACACATATATATATATATATATATATATATATATATATATATATATATATATATATATATATATATATATATATATATATATATATATATATATATATATATATATATATATATATATATATATATATATATATATATATATATCTAATTTTACCAACAAACACTTAAAATGTGTTATGTATTAAAAAATTCATATCAAAGAGTTTATAGATATTACCTTAAAAATTTCTTCTAACATTTCTAGATGCGAAGTCATTGATGATGGTATTGATATCAATCTCATCCAATAATTTCTTCTCAATACATAAAGTTGCCAAACGTTTAACCTCTATTGAGACATTGTTGACCTTAAATTATTCTTCAACAATTTCAATTTTGAAAAGCTTCTTTCAGCTGATGCCACAGTCGCCGACATAGTAAATAAAATCCGATAAGTAATAGAAATATTAGGATAACAATCCGTTTCTCTGACAAAATCAAAGATCTCCATAGCAGACATTGGTTTATCTGATAAAGTCAATTGTATAACACTTAACTCAGAAATTAGATCATTTAACTCAACATCGATGAACCATCTAGAGAGAAAGTTTCGCAAATTTTGTACAACATTCTTTTAATTGATTCGATCCAATGACTTTAATGTTGTTGAACTCATTAAAAACCCAAATATACTTCCAAATGTTTGGAGTTCTTGAAATCTACGTTTCTTCCTAAGAACACGCCGCTTAATTAACCATAAGAAAAAATAATTAACTTCAAATTCCTTGTCAGCTTGCAAAACTGCTTCATCACAATCAATTTCATCAAACTGTTTCTTCCTAAGAACACGCCGCTTAAGTAGAAATGATGGCTCTACATTTATTTGAGCTGCAATATCTTTGGTAATGATCATACTCGAAGCAAACTCTTTATTTCTATAAGTATTAAAGTATTTAACCATGGCTAAAAGGCCCAAGATAAATCTTCAAAGCATGTATATATTCTGCATAGTACATGGGGGCCCCTGGATTTCAGGGGCCCAGGGCGGCCGCCCCGCTCGCCCCCCTCAGGGCCGGCCCTAGGTGACAGCGACGACATAGATGCTAAACAAAATAAAATTTCACTGTGTGCAAAGTCCAGAGGGTTTCCAGTAGTGCTGCATGGATGGCTCAGGGACCTAAGGTCACTAGGTTAGCCGACGGCGAGGTTCTGAGGCGACAGTGGTGCTGGCGATGATGACAACCATAAACCAAGCCTAACCTTCAAATTGAAGACATATTCACACTCTACGTGTTGAAGCGAAGCAATGGTTGCTATTGGGGCTCAAAATAACATGGTGAGCCATGTTGCCCATGGAGGCCTACGGCGACGTGGGGAGGTCCAACGCAGCAGCGATGCTACGGTCAAGCATGCGGTCCAGTGGCTACCCTACCGGGTTCGCAATGGGTAAAGGAGCGTGGGAACGGAAGGTCTTACCGCAAAATCGAGAGAGGAAGGAGAATGGTCGCGGCAGCGTAGTCTCGGTGTGGTCTCACCGGCGACAAGGAAGACGAGCGTGGTCCAACCGTCCAACATCTTGGACCAAGGCACAGGAGAAGGAAGCATGGATTAGCAAGAGGGGGTGAAGGTGAATCTAAGGGACATGGCTTCCATGGCCGAAGCTCACCGGAGTGGTCGAAACAAGGCGGTGGCAACGTGTTTCGGTCGGCTAGATGGACAGCGAGGTGGTGCCCCCCTTCCTATGCGGGAAATAGGCCAACATAGAGTAAGCAACGGGTAGAACATAGCAGGGCAATCCCAAATCAAAGAATATCAAGGGCGGAGCTCACCTCTAGTGGTCGAAATTTGGTGGACAAAGCTGGCGACCGGACTGGGAGGAGATGAAGTGCTCGGCCAAAATGGCTTCGTAACTAGGGCTGTAAAAAAAGCTCGAGGCTCGCGAGCTGTTCGAGCTTGGCTCGCTCTAGACTCGATTCGAGCTTGGCTCGAGCTCTAAACGAGCCGAATTCGAGCTTCATCCTAAGCTCGCGAGCTTTAACGAGCCGAGCTCGAATAGCTCGCGAGCTTAGGAGTTTTTTTACCCAACCCTAATCCCCCCCACGGCCCACCTCTCCCTCCCGCTTATCCTCTCAGATTCACCCACCCCGCCAGACCGCCACCCGCAGCCCCACCCCCCAGGCCCCCGCGCGGCCAGGGCCGGTCCTGAGATTTTAGGGGCCCGGAGCGAAACTAGAAATAGGAGACCCTAGTATAAATATCTAAATATAAATATACATACACACACACACACACACACACACACACACACACACATATATATATATATATATCTAATTTTACCAACAAACACTTAAAATGTGTTATGTATTAAAAAATTCATATCAAAGAGTTTATAGATATTACCTTAAAAATTTCTTCTAACATTTCTAGATGCGAAGTCATTGATGATGGTATTGATATCAATCTCATCCAATAATTTCTTCTCAATACATAAAGTTGCCAAACGTTTAACCTCTATTGAGACATTGTTGACCTTAAATTATTCTTCAACAATTTCAATTTTGAAAAGCTTCTTTCAGCTGATGCCACAGTCGCCGACATAGTAAATAAAATCCGATAAGTAATAGAAATATTAGGATAACAATCCGTTTCTCTGACAAAATCAAAGATCTCCATAGCAGACATTGGTTTATCTGATAAAGTCAATTGTATAACACTTAACTCAGAAATTAGATCATTTAACTCAACATCAGATGAACCATCTAGAGAGAAAGTTTCTGCAAATTTTGTACAACATTCTTTTAATTCAGTTCGATCCAATGACTTTAATGTTGTTGAACTCATTAAAAACCCAAATATACTTCCAAATGTTTGGAGTTCTTGAAATCTACGTTTCTTCCTAAGAACACGCCGCTTAATTAACCATAAGAAAAAATAATTAACTTCAAATTCCTTGTCGACTTGCAAACCGCTTCATCACAATCAATTTCATCAAACTGTTTCTTCCTAAGAACACGCCGCTTAAGTAGAAATGATGGCTCTACATTTATTTGAGCTGCAATATCTTTGGTAATGATCATACTCGAAGCAAACTCTTTATTTCTATAAGTATTAAAGTATTTAACCATGGCTAAAAGGCCCAAGATAAATCTTCAAAGCATGTATATATTCTGCATAGTACATGGGGGCCCCTGGATTTCGGGGGCCCAGGGCGGCCGCCCCGCTCGCCCCCCCTCAGGGCCGGCCCTAGGTGACAGCGACGACATAGATGCTAAACAAAATAAAATTTCACTGTGTGCAAAGTCCAGAGGGTTTCCAGTAGTGCTGCATGGATGGCTCAGGGACCTAAGGTCACTAGGTTAGCCGACGGCGAGGTTCTGAGGCGACAGTGGTGCTGGCGATGATGACAACCATAAACCAAGCCTAACCTTCAAATTGAAGACATATTCACACTCTACGTGTTGAAGCGAAGCAATGGTTGCTATTGGGGCTCAAAATAACATGGTGAGCCATGTTGCCCATGGAGGCCTACGGCGACGTGGGGAGGTCCAACGCAGCAGCGATGCTACGGTCAAGCATGCGGTCCAGTGGCTACCCTACCGGGTTCGCAATGGGTAAAGGAGCGTGGGAACGGAAGGTCTTACCGCAAAATCGAGAGAGGAAGGAGAATGGTCGCGGCAGCGTAGTCTGGGTGTGGTCTCACCGGCGACAAGGAAGACGAGCGTGGTCCAACCGTCCAACATCTTGGACCAAGGCACAGGAGAAGGAAGCATGGATTAGCAAGAGGGGGTGAAGGTGAATCTAAGGGACATGGCTTCCATGGCCGAAGCTCACCGGAGTGGTCGAAACAAGGCGGTGGCAACGTGTTTCGGTCGGCTAGATGGACAGCGAGGTGGTGCCCCCCTTCCTATGCGGGAAATAGGCCAACATAGAGTAAGCAACGGGTAGAACATAGCAGGGCAATCCCAAATCAAAGAATATCAAGGGCGGAGCTCACCTCTGGTGGTCGAAATTTGGTGGACAAAGCTGGCGACCGGACTGGGAGGAGATGAAGTGCTCGGCCAAAATGGCTTCGTAACTAGGGCTGTAAAAAAAGCTCGAGGCTCGCGAGCTGTTCGAGCTTGGCTCGCTCTAGACTCGATTCGAGCTTGGCTCGAGCTCTAAACGAGCCGAATTCGAGCTTCATCCTAAGCTCGCGAGCTTTAACGAGCCGAGCTCGAATAGCTCGCGAGCTTAGGAGTTTTTTTACCCAACCCTAATCCCCCCCACGGCCCACCTCTCCCTCCCGCTTATCCTCTCAGATTCACCCACCCCGCCAGACCGCCACCCGCAGCCCCACCCCAGCCCCGCGCGCCGCGCCCGCCGCCCCACCCGCAGCCCCGCCCCGCCGCCCCGTCGCCCCGCCGCGGCCGCCTCCCCACCCCGTCCTCCTCGTCAACTCCCTCCTCTTCCCGCCGTCGCCTCCTCGCCCCCGCCCCGCCGCCGCGCCACCCCTCCCGGCCCCGTCCCTTCCTCTCCCGTCGCCTCCCGTCCCCCCTCCTCTCCCCGCCGCCGCCCTCCTCCCCGACCGCTTCCTCTCCCCGCCGCCCCCGCCCCCTCCTCGCCCCGACCGCCGCCGCCTCCTCCCCGCGGCGCCCCTCCTCGCCTCTCGCCCCCTGCCGCGCCCCTCTCCCACCCCGTCCCCTTCCTCTCCCGCCGCCGCCCCGGTCCCCCTCCCGCCTCGCGCGCCCCCATCCCCATCCTCGCCCCGGTCCCCCTCCTCGCCTCGCTGCCGCCGCCTTTCCTCGCCCCGCCGCCGGCTCTCTCCCGGCGCCCCTCCTCAAGTCCTCCCCGCGGCGCCGCCTCCTCGACGGGGATCCGACCACGCAGCCGGCGCCTCTCCTCCCCCGGCGCCCCTCCTCAAGTCCTCCCCCGCCGGCGCTGCCCCTCCTCGACCGGGATCCGACCACGCAGAGCGGCAGAGGTACGCACCGAGCCTTACACGAGCCGAGCTCGGGCGAGCTCGAGTTTTGTCCGAGCCGAGCTCGAGCCCAGTTTAAAGTTCGATGTTGATCGTAGGCTCGCTCGAGCTCGGCTCGAGTTTCTACCGAGCTCGAGCTTGCTAGGTCAAGCTCGCTCGAGCTCGGCTCGTTTACAGCCCTATTCGTAACAGGGAGGAAACGGAGGATTGAGTTGAAGAAAACTTATATAACAGGCATGCAACGAGAATACCGTGCGCAGCATGGTTTAAATAAAGGGATGGCATAGCGCGGGCATGGCGACAAGGAAGCGGTTTGGGCGAGATTTCACGAACAGCGCACAAGAAACTTGTTAGATAATCTAGTTAATCTGCATGTTAGTTAATATTTTCTCTTCATGTCTGCTGCCCACTTCGTGCATGCATGTCAGTTACTTCTTGGCATTTTTAGTCTGCATGTCTTCATATATGCATTTAGTCTTCAGTTTCTTCTTGAATTAGTGCATGTCAATTAGTACTGTAATTGCTAAATAAAAGGAGAAGGAATAAACCAGAAAATGTTGCAACGTTCTGCAACGCCAAATAGTTTTGTTGCTCCTGTGTTCTAGTGTATGTGCTATTTCTCGGCATAAGCAGGCGTTCTGCCAACAATTGGTATCAGAGCTCGGTTCAGGATCCTAGTGGCCATGTCATCTCCTGTGGGAGACAGGTTGAGCACTCCTCCGTGGCGGGATCGCCTTCGGTTGCAATCACGTGGTCCTCGCCATCCGCGACAACAGAATGGTCAGGAGCGCGAGGTCGTCATCGAACGCGTGGTCAAGGAGTCATCGGCGTCCGTCTAGTACCCGATGCTAACGAAGACAAACTACCCAGAGTGGGTGGTGATGATGCGCATAAACTTGCAGGCACAAGGCCTATGGGGCACAATTGAACCCGGTGACGTCGAGTACAGTGAGGATCGGCTGGCACTAGCAGCGATCGCTCACTCAGCCCCGACGGAGATGCTGAGTTTGATCGACAGCAAGGAGACCGTGCAGGAGGCGTGGGAGGCGGTCAAGGTCATGCGGATGGGCGTCGAGCGGGTGCGCGTGGCGAACGCGCAGAAGCTCTGGCGCGACTTCAACAACATTGCCTTCAAGGAAGGCGAGAACGTGGATGACTTCTCGATGCGAATTACGGGCCTAGCCAACAACCTACGTCTCCTTGGTGACGAGATCGATGAAACCGAGGTCGTTTGCAAGTTGCTCCAGGTGGTCCCTGATCGGTTCATGCAGGTCGCGATCTCAATCGAGACGCTGCTGAATGTCGAGGAGTTGTCCATCAAGAAGGTCACGGGCCGTCTCCAGTCCGTGGAGCAACGGCTCGATGCGCGGGCAGCCGCTGCAGAGTTGGGTTCAAGGCTGCTTCTCTCGTCGAAGGAGGAGGATCTCATCCGTCGCCTACGCAAGCACGACAAGGAGGGTGCGCGCGTCGGCAGCGCTGGCGCCAGCGGAAGTGGTACGAGCGGCGGCTCTATCCTGCCACGGCACGGCGCGCAGCCACCCAAGCGCGGTACCGATGACGCACGCAAGGGCAGTGGCGGCAAGATCATCGACAAGGATACGTGCAAGTACTGCGGGAAAACTGGGCATTGGGCCCGGGAGTGTCAGAAGAAGAAGAGAGACGAGGCGGCGGCTGCAGCGCTGCTGGTGGAAGAGGGCGGCGACGACGAGCTATCCCTGTTGATGGCCCAGGTGGTCTCTCTTTCACCGGTGCCCGCGTGCCTCCCAGAGCGCGCCACACCTGTGCACGTCGGCGGACGGGTATTCCTCAATGAAGAACACGCGTCGGTGCAGTTGGGTGACACTAATAACCACACCGGCAGCCAGGACGATGACATGTGGTACCTCGACACGGGCACGTCGAACCATATGACGGGAAACGGCACGGCCTTCTCCGAGCTGAACCGTGACATCACGGGCACGGTAAAGTTCGGCGATGGATCAATGGTGGACATCCACGGGTGCGGCACGGGGTGGACGCCATCGTATGCTGTCGGACGTGTACTTCACCCCATGTCTATGCAGCAACATCATCAGCTTGGGACAACTCGACGAGGTCGGGTGCCAAGTGTTGATCGAGGATGGCGTACTGCGGGTCCGCGATCCGAGGAGGGAGCTTCTCGCCAAGGTACGGCGATCGGCGAATTGACTGTACAAGATCTCCCTCACGCTCGCTCGACCGATCTCGCTCCTAGCGCACGCGAATGACGATGTGTGGCGCTGGCATGAGCGGTTTGACCACCTGAGCTTCGAGGGGTTGAAGAAACTTGGGCGTGGCGGCATGGTGCGTGGGCTACCGCTGCTGGATCATGTCGACCAGCTCTGTGACGCGTGCCTCATCGGCAAGCAGCGGCGCACGCCGTTCCCTGTCGAGGCCAACTACCGCACCAAGGGACATCTGGACCTTGTACATGGAGATCTGTGTGGGCCTGTCACGCCAGCGATGCACGGCGACAAGCGCTACTTCCTCCTCCTCGTTGACGATGCTAGCCGCTATATGTGGTTGGTGCTGTTGTCAAGCAAGGACGAGGCAGCCGACGCGATTAAGAAGTTCCAAGCCGGCGTTGAGGTCGAGACCGAGCGGAAGCTGCGCGCGCTACGTACTGATCGCGGTGGCGAGTTCACGCCCGTGACCTTCGGCGAGTACTGCGTCGAGAAAGGCGTGCACCAGCAACTCACGGCGCCGTACTCCCCGCAACAGAATGGCGTCGTGGAGCGCCAGAACCAGACTGTGATGGCCATGGCGCGCTGTCTCCTCAAGGCGAAGAAGATGCCAAGCACCTTCTGGGGGGAGGCAGTGAGCACTCCCGTGTTCATCTTGAACCGTTCACCGACGAAGAGCGTCACCGGGATGGCGCCTTGTGAAGCTTGGCATGGCAAGAAACCGGCTGTGCATTTCATGCGCACGTTCGGTTGCCTTGCTCATGTCAAGGTTACACGCCCGCACGCCGCGAAGCTTGATTACTGGGGCGTGAAGATGGTTTTCATCGAGTACGAGCCAGGCTCCAAAGGCTACCGGGTGTACGATCCGGTGGGCAGCCGGCTCCATGTGACCCGCGATGTGGTGTTCGACGAGACCAAAGGGTGGAATTGGGAGGCGAACGGCGACGCCAGCCCTGAGACGTTCACCGTGGAGTACACGGTCAGTGGCGTCTTGGGCGGCGGTGAGTTGGACGCTCCTATATCCCCTGCGGTCCCATCCCTGGAGGAAGAAGAGGAAGCTATGGCGTCACCCCGAACGCCCATGAACGCCACTCACAACACCGGTGGTCTCAAGTTGAGCACTGCACTCCACCGTCGCACATCCCGTCAGGGCTCAACCATAGTGACAACAGCGCACCACGGCGTTTCCGCACGGTGGATAATTGCATCAATACTGTCGAGCCACGCGTACTGGACCCCGATGAGTGGCTCCTCATTGCGGCCGAGGAGCCCACCTCTTTCGACGAGGCAGCCACCGATCCGACGTGGCGCACCGTGATGGAAGAGGAGATGGCGGCCATTGAGGATAATGGCACGTGGGAGGCGGTGGACCTCCCGGCCGGACACCACCCGATTGGCCTCAAATGGGTGTTCAAGCTCAAGACGGATGCGCAGGGGGCAGTGGTTCGGCACAAGGCGCGGCTGGTGGCTAAGGGGTACGTACAACGCGCTGGCATGGACTTCGATGAGGTTTTTGCACCTGTGGCGCGGCTCAACTCTGTGCGCGCACTGGCAGTGGTGGCAACGCACGAGGACTGGGCGCTCCACCATCTCGACGTCAAGTCTGCGTTTCTGAACGGCGACCTCACAGAGGAGGTTTACGTCGCTCAACCGCCGGGATTCATGATCGCCGGGAGAGAGCGGCAAGTACTGCGGCTGCGCAAAGCACTCTACGGCCTACGACAAGCTCCTCGGGCGTAGAACGCCAAGCTCGATCGCACGCTGGTGGCGCTCGGGTTCACGCGCTGCGAGGAAGAGCACGAGGTGTACACACGCGGCAAGGGGCGAGGACGTGTGCTCTTGGGCGTGTATGTTGACGATTTGATCCTCACCGGTGCCGACCAAGTTGAGATCGAGTCGTTCAAGGAGAAAATGAAGCGCTCGTTCAAGATGAGCGACCTCGGGCAGTTGAGCTACTATCTCGGCATTGATGTCAAGCAGCTGCCCGGGAAGATCACCATGAGCCAAGCTGCGTATGCGGCAAAGCTCCTGGACAAGGCCGGCATGGCTGGCTGCAATGCCGTGCAAGTGCCCATGGAGGCGCATCTTAAACTGAGTAAGGAGAGCTCCAATCCACTTGTTGATCCCACGTTCTACCGCAGTGTGGTTGGCAGCCTCCGATACTTGGTCCACACCCGGCCAGATATCAGCTTCACGGTCGGGTATGTGAGCAGGTTCATGGCGAACCCGACGACGGAGCACTTGAGCGCCGTCAAGCATCTACTTCGCTACGTGGCGGGCACGCTCCACTACGGTCTCAGCTACACCAGAGGGCACGACGACATCAAGCTCAAAGGATACAGCAACGCAGACATGGCCGGCAGCGTGGATGATCGCAAGAGCACCTCCGCCATTTTGTTCTGCCTCGGCAATGTGCCTGTGTCGTGGCAGTCACAAAAGCAGCCGGTGGTGGCGCTATCGTCGTTCGGGGCCGAGTACATCGCGGCCTCAGTGGCGGCATGCCAGAGAATCTGGCTCGGACGGTTGATCGGCAACTTCTACGGGCGAGACGTCGGCGCCGCGACAATCTACATCGACAATCAGTCGGCGATTCAATTGTGCAAAAATCCGGTCTTCTATGGCTGAGCAAACATATCGAGACACGCTTTCACTACATCCGGGAGTGTGTCGAGGGTGGCCAAGTCGCCATCCGCAAAATCCACACCGACGATCAGCTGGCGAACATATTGACCAAATCACTTGGCCGGGTGCGTTTTCTACACCTGCGCTCGAAGCTCAGCGTCGTCGACATCAACATCAACTAGATTAGGAGAAGTAATGTTAGATAATCTAGTTAATCTGCATGTCAGTTAATATTTTCTCTTCATGTCTGCCGCCCACTTCGTGCATGCATGTCAGTTACTTCTTGGCGTTTCTAGTCTGCATGCATGTCAGTTAGTACTGTAATTGCTAAATAAAAGGAGGAGTAAACCAGAAAATGTTGCAACGTTCTGCAACGCCAAAATAGTTTTGTTGCTCCTGTGTTCTAGTGTATGTGCTATTGCTCGGCAAAAGCAGGCGTTCTGACAACAAAACTGAGCTTGTGGGAACATGTCCGTGATTGACAAGGTCACGGCGGAGTTGTGCTCAAGGTCTGGGTGACACGGCGAGGTAATGGCGCTGAGAGAAGCGGTCATACGGCGTGCAAGTGCGCGAGACAGAAGAGTGCGAGCGCAACGTGGCGTGGGGAAGAAGCACAGTGCTCTGGACACACCAGGCTAACAGGTGCGGCCAGGGGCCCGTGCGTCAACGAGCATGAGGGTGAGTACGTGCAGAGCGCCATTGGGCTGGGCTGGCGATGTGTCCAGGCGAGTACGGGCCGATATCACGACATGCTCGGCCAGTCGGTGTGCGGGCGTAGGGGGAAGAAAAAGAGGCCAGTGCAAGCGAGCCTGCGTGGGGGGAGGGAAGAAAGCAAGCAGGCCAATGAAGCAATCCAGCCGAGCGAAAGAAAATAAATTTGGCTTTGAATTTATTTGAGAAGTTAAATTGAATATAGATCGAATTTTGATTTTGAAAATTCAAATCTTGCTTTGCCATTTTCTCTAGAAACTTTACAAAATTCAAAAAGGAAATGCAAAATTTGAATTTTTATAAAATTTTAAATAAACTCAAATTTCAATTTTTTTTGAGATATAACATCCTTGTTGGATAAGGACATCCTTCACCACACATTGCCACACACTAAAATTTTCTTCACCATTAAATTGCTCTATTTGATTCCACATCATCAAAATTGATCTTGATCTTATGCTAGCTGATACTTTGCTGATCTTCTCACTAATCAAATTAATACCACTTGTTATACTTTGATATCCCTCCTTATGTGCATTAGCTTCCAGATCATATTAGAATTGCGAAATATGGCACGAGCATGCATAATATTAAGAATGAAGTAGATAAATCTCATAGATAGAGACAAAATAATGACAACAAAACAATCACAACGAGAGAGAAAGATTTGGCAAAGCTGACCACAAATCCTTTAGCACGACTTCAAAAGAGTACAAGGGATTTGTCACTCTCTGACAACCCCTCGAATCTTGTAGGACTCTTGGGTTCTTATTCTATTTAAAAATCTAGTACTAAAGAAAAACCTAGTATCTAATCTTCTCATGCGTCCTTTGCTTTGGATAGGTTGGTATGTAGCTTAGGTTCTTCATGGACACCGCTCATGGTTTTACATAATGCTCCACTAGTTCTCCAAAGCGAAATCAGAATCCTAATCCTATTATGATTAGAATAGAAATCCTTATTGCACATCTCTTCCAAATCGTATTAGATTAGGTATGAATCACCATACTCTACATATATAAATATATACATACGCACACATGTATATATACACATATATATACATATACATATACATACACACACTCATTTGGATTAGGCCTGTACATGATTAGGGGTGGATATCACACCTGTACGGCTCAAAAAAACTTGTTAGGCAAACGGCTCGGCTCGGCTCGACTCATTAGGCTAACGAGTTAAAATAGTTGCCCGTTAGACTCGGTTTGAGTTTAGAAGCTAAAACAGTTCATCACAACCAAAAATATAGATTAGGCATCATAAATAACATCCAGTGGATTGTGAGCCATACTGGAGTCATGATTAGTGGCACACAAATACACATCTGCTGGCATTTTTCCAAAATCTCCGGTAAGAATTAACAGCACGGCGGTAGCCACAACTTGTAAGCAATTGTGCAACCTATATTCAACACAGTCCCTGCTCCAATTAGGGTTGAAATTTCTCTTAGTAGTACACACCAAGCACGACGAGAGTGGAAGCCTCTTATACCTGGATCTCCCTGAGCACTTGAACGCGCTTCCTAACCTTGGGCTCGAGGCTCTCGAGCATGTCCATGTGCCGCGCCGTCAATCCCTGTATGGTGTTCTGCACGAGCGCGGCATCGAATCAACACAAGTCCACCACAAAAACCCTCAAACCAACCCCTGAAGCTCACCAAAGCTTGATCAAAAACAGCAAAACCCCGCAAAAAAAAAAAAAAACTGTAGAAACCTCACCTTAATCGACTCCATGAGGCTGGTGTTATCCTCCGCACTGAGCTCTACACCAGAACACACAACCAATAAGACACCACACCACAGCAGCAATAAGCCAATAACAGCGGAGACATCGAGATCGATCGAGAGTGAAGCAACAAATTGGTGGCGTTGGGGACGGCGGCACTGAGGCCAGAGGGTCGAGGGACTCATTGCCATCTTTCATGGCCACGGGAGATTTTCGGAAGCTTCGGGAGGGGGGTCTAAGCTACGCGGGAGGCGGCGAGGGAAGGCTGGAGGTAAGGGAGCAGTGTCGGTCCTGGAATTTTAGAGATCCGAGGTGAAATTAGAAATAGAGAGCTTAGTATAAATATCTAAATATAAATTTACATATATATATATATATGTGTATCTAATTTTACCAACAAACACTTAAAATGTGTTATGTATTAAAGAAAAATTCATATAAAAGAGTTTATAGATATTACCTTAAAAAAATTTTCTAACATTTCTAGATGCGAAGTCATTGATGATGGTATTGATATCAATCTCATCCAATAATTTCTTCTCAATACATAAAGTTGCCAAACCGTTTAACCTCTCTTGAGACATTGTTGACCTTAAATGATTCTTCAACAATTTCAACTTTGAAAAGTTTCTTTCAGCTGATGCCACAGTCACAGGCATAATAAATAAAATCCGATAAACAATAGAAATATTAGGATAACAATCCGCTTCTCTGACAAACTCAAAGATCTCCATAGCAGATATTGGTTTATCTGATAAAGTCAATTGCATAACACTTAACTCAGAAATAGATCATTTAACTCAACATCAGATGAATCATCAGAAGACGGATAGATTCATAGACGGATAGTATACATAGTATATATATAGGAGATTGGGGGCCCGGTGCAGCCGTCCCGCTCGCCCCCCTCAGGGCCGGGTCTGCGAGGGAGGGGATAAAAAAAGAAGACCGGAATTGAAAGTTGTGATTTATAGTTGGCACGTGAGTACTCAGGAAGATAGGGGAGGGTGCCTCTAGGCTCTAGGCCAAAGCACTATTGGATCAGCCAAGACTACCGAGTGGCTCACGAGCTGGCTCAGCTTATTAAGGAGCCGAGCTGAAACACCGGGTCGCCACGAGCCTTAAACTCGCGAGCCTCGGGCTTGTTTAACGTGATCCAGTGGGCTAGAAAGCTCCTGAATCGAAACGGTGTCCACTGTCCAACAGTGGTGTAGGACAGTGGTCAATTGTAGTCGGCGCGGCGGCCAACTGCCGGCCAGCCAAAACCGCGTGGACTTTCTTTCCTCCTCCTCCGCCTCGCCCCCGGTCCTCCTCCCGTGTGCTGCTGCCGCAGCCTGGAAGCTTCCAGAACCCCCTCCTCATACCCCTTTCCTCTTTTAAATACCCCTTCCAATCTGCCGTCTCCGCTCCATTTGGACCCAGATTTGGGGAGCTCGTTGTCGCCAAGTTCTTTTTGATTCTGGTCTGTGTCGGACGGTGCTGCTGCTGCTGCTGCCATGGCGTCGAAGCGGATCTTGAAGGAGCTCAAGGATCTGCAGAAGGATCCCCCGACCTCCTGCAGCGCCGGTGCTTCTTCTCTCTCTACTCTCGTCCTCTTTTCCCTTTTTTTTGTTCAAAAACAAAATATTGCAGGAGCTCTAGTTGGGCTATCGCTAGATCTGTGTGTTGATGAGGGAGGCGCGCGGTTGGGTGGTTAGGTTGATTGCTTGTAGGTGTCGACTCTCACGGGTGGATGGGTTTGGTGGGGAGTTGGGGTCATCAGGGTGGGCAGCCCAGCTGAAATTCTCAAACAGCGATTTGGTCAAATTTAGAAAATTTGATCAATCGATGACGATTCTTTCTAGTACGTATAATCACTCAATGGAAACGTTGAAAAAGATCTCCAATCCGCGGTAGCTTCAGTGCAAATCTCCTGAATGTCCAAGTGTCAACAATTCGGTTTTCCAATGTGAGTTGGCCATATATTGGAAGACATGCTTCTGAATGAACCTTCCAACCAAGACCATGGCTATACTTATTATGGGAATTGCACTGTCGGTGAATAGAAAATTTACATAGACAACGCTTGCACTTGCGAGCATCTGAACCTGGAAGTTATCATACGGGTTTCTACTTGGTACCTCTACATTTTTGGAATTTGTTATAATCTGTTTGGTGCCTTACAGGATGATGTAATCTGTCTATCTATCTGCAAATGAGTTTTACATTTCAGTTTCATTGTGTACAAATGCTTCCTATTTGTTTAATACTATAAACCGGAGGTCTGGACAAATAATTCCTCATCTATCGACTAATATGCATGCTTTGTTAACCTATCAGGCCCTGTGGGAGAAGATATGTTCCATTGGCAGGCAACAATTATGGGTCCATCAGATAGCCCTTACGCAGGTGGCCTCTTTTTGGTTACAATTCATTTTCCGCCGGACTATCCATTCAAACCACCTAAGGTAAGAATACTGATACATTGTGTTTAACTGACATGTTTAGGGATAGATTCCTTGCTTCAATTATGAACATTCTAAAGCTATTCAAGCAATGGAGTAAATCTGGTCTTGTAAAAATCTTATGCTTAGAATTTTCTGGGGACCTGTCAGGCAATTGCAACGCTTTTTCTTGGGTGGAATGTGGTAACTAGCCTAATCTTTGCTAGGGTTTAGATAGTTGAAAATCTTGTATTACCTTTTCTTTTCATTTATGTCTCGATCATTAGATTTGTTGATTAGAAGATGTCAACACCGCACAATCAGTGTATTCTTCTTTTTTGAATCTTATAGTTTCTTGCAGCTATATTTGTGATGATGTTAAGAAACTCATTGAAACCAATGTGTGTGTGTGTCTTCTTTTAATCAAAACATGTAGAGGCTCTTTCCTTTCGTTGCTTGAAGTAATTGGCCACCTATACTGGTGATTGTGTTGTATTGATCTAAGAGCATCAATTCTTTCGTTCATCTCCTGGTATATTTATGTATGTGATCGCTTGTAGATGAGAATTCTTGCTTTAGTTACAATGATGTAAGTAGCAGATGTTCTAATTACCTTGAGAATTACAATCACCTTAGCTTCCCTGTTCCCTTTCTGGTCTTATGAAATGCTGTTTGCTTAGCCTAGCAGAACCTGTCATTGCTAGAACAGCGTATTATCTCAACGTAGGATGATTATTTGTTTATTTGTTCATGGCCTTGATCTGGTTATGCCACTGCCAATAGGCTCCTGGTGGTGGGAGCACAGCAGTGTGCAGCTTGTGGCCTGGGTTTGATCTTCCTCCAGGCACAACTGCTGAACTGCGTGAAAAATGCCCTTTTTTGGGAGTGGTGCCAACTGATATCTTAGGCAGAGTTTTTGCTTATGCTGATGGTTCATTGGCAATTTGCAGTTTTTCCATGTATCAAAAGTTTTAGGTAATAATTAGCAGTTTCACTTATAAATAACTGAAAAAGTAATGATCCATGATTGAGCGTTTATTAGTTGGAGTTTGGACTTCCCTTTTTTGTCTGGCTCAAGTTTCTGTTTTAAGTTCATTATTCTGATTCTGCAGAACAATTACAATAATAGTAAATTTTGCAGGTGGCATTCAAGACAAAGGTGTTCCATCCAAACATTAACAGTAACGGGAGCATCTGCCTTGATATCTTGAAGGAGCAGTGGAGCCCTGCATTGACCATTTCAAAGGTTGGTTTGTCGCTCTTCCAATCTTTTCCTATTGAAGCTCAACAGTGTTATGTGTTGAAGTTGAGAATGGAACTATACAAACTCAGCAACCAGATTTATTCTTTGGGCAAGTGGACCAAGGTGGCAGTCCCATGTGCCATGTGCTTGGGCTTTGGGGCTTACATACACTGAATTTTGAAGTAAACTTAGTTTGATGGCTTCAGTTCTAAACTAACTTCTTTCATGTGGGATGTTCATTCAGGTGCTCCTCTCAATTTGCTCCTTATTGACTGACCCAAATCCTGATGACCCATTGGTTCCGGAGATTGCTCACATGTACAAGACCGATCGGGCAAAGTATGACTCCACTGCGAGGAACTGGACCCAGAAGTATGCAATGGGCTAGCACCGCAGAATAAATAATGTGATGTCTTATATGATGATCTTCTGGTTTTGGCATTGTATTGCCTTGGATTCTCCTGTGATATTATGCATTTAAGAAACAGCAAGGACCAAATAGAAACTTGAGTTGTTTTGTGGGATCCTACTCTAGGGGGTTCAGCTACTGTAAATTAAGTGAATGATCTATTGGATATTCAATGAGCAGAATTGTTGCTTTTGTCATTGTGTTCATGAGTAACAAACTGTGTGATAATGGGTACATACGAACCAGTTGTCAGTTGTACTCATCTTTCTTGCCTATTTCTATACGAATAAGCACTTAGTGTCCCTAGTTGATTTATAATCGTCTAATAAACGGAAGCTATTTACCACGAAAGGTTTTGGGTTTTGTACAATCAAACATTATAAACTTTAGCTATTAATATTTTCTTGAATATTTAGGTAGGATGCATAAAAATAATGCGTAGATTTGTCATGAAAAATACTTTCATAATATTATTTTATTATGTTTAATAAATATATTATAATAAAAATAAATGGTCAAAATTATATTTTTGAGAATCATGTCATTATACAAAACCACATTCTTTTGTACCAAGAGGGCTATCTTAAGTCTTAATAATGTACCCACCTTATCCATCTATCTAGATTTAAAGCTGTGCTTGCCATTCCTTAATTGTTTTATAACTACAATTACTCTCTCCGTTCTTTTTTACTTGACATTTTTGACTTTTTACTGTCTCCGAGATGCGACTTTGATCGCTATTTTTTTTTATAACTTTACACTAAGTAAAGTTATAATATTATGAAAGTATTTTTAATGACAAATATAATTATATAACTTTTGTATAGCCAATCAAGATAGTTTTGAGTCTATTGGTGATTAAACTTTAAAACAATTAACGGCACGGATTCTAAAAAGTCAAGTAAAAAAGAACGGAGAGAGTACAACATAACCCCCCTTAACACTCATCAAAGCGTTTCAAAACTTGTCTCACGTTCCTTTTTGTACCTGTTGAGGGAGTGACCCAACCTTGACCTGGTTAGTCCATTCCACCAAGAAGCCCGATAGCGCGTGTAACCATATGGCTAGGCCAAAAGGGTTGTAGATTGGGAAAATAACATATTTTCCCTTACAATTGTAGACCTCGATATGGTCGTTTATGTAACTAACCTCTTCATGACTATAAATATGTGCTTCTGGACACTATTAGGGGAAAATTTTCATTTTTTGTGAAACGGACACCACACGTTCGTGCATACATCTTCTACATCCTATCTTCACGGCTTCTCACGCTTCGGGTATCCCTTGTGGCCTCCCTGTAGCATCCATTGTTTATTGGTTGGCCTATAGCCACAATGGTTGGCGCTGCCTATGAAGAGTGGTGTAGAAGCCGCGAGCCAAAGAAAAAGCGTTTGAACGCAATAGCACCAAGGAAGAGGAGCACCACCACCAAGACCGCTGTGGTGAAAACAAAAGAGCTAGACTACGACGGCCCCTGCCCCAATGGCAACGACACACTGGCACAACCAGAGCTGCGTCAGGTAATGAATGTGGTTCTTCGGCAGCTACACCAATGGAGTGGGAAACGTCACAAACGGAGAACCCGACTATGGTGGCCAACCGAAATGTTGGAGTTCGTACTACCCAAGAAGTGGTCTCTGCTGGCATTAACACCATCACCGTCACCACGCAGGGAGCGGAGGGTGTCCTCCTCCCGTGTTGAACGTAGGCGAAGGCGCCTTTGAGGCGATTTGCGGGACGCTGCAGTGAGAGTTGGTGGACCAACAGAGAGCCATGCACGAGATGTAGTAGAGTCAGAGTTAGCTGACTTCCACTGGGCAGTAGCGGAGGTGGCTGTAGAAGGGACAGAGAGTTGTGAGGCCAATGTTGAAGCACATAGTGCCTCTTGACTGGTGGACCCTAAGTCCCCCCTCTGCATAGGAGCGCCTGGCTGGAAGATTTCAACATGACCACGGTAGAGCCATACAAGGGCGACACGGACCCCCACGAGTTTTTGCGCATCTACAAGATGGTCATTGAGGCAGCGGGGAGAGATGATGAAGGCGAAGGGGTTGTTGCTCACTCTTCAGGGAGTCGTGCTCTCCTGGTTTTTCACTATCACTCCCAGCTTGGTGTACGCATGGAAGCAGATATGGGATCTCATGCATAACAACTTCTAAGGCAACTATGTGGAGTGGGTCGACGCTGACCAACTCTTCGTGGTAAGACAAGCATCAGGGGAGAAGCTATGGGCCTACTTCAGACGCTTTGCGAAGGTCCATTGCCAAGTGAAGGATGTCAACGACACGACCGTCATCAACACAGCCATCCGTGGCCTCTAGAAGGGCCTACTCACGGAATACAACACACAAAAGCCCATAAAAACGGTGGTCAAGCTCTTCGACAAGATGAAGGAGTACGCTAGGGTAGAGGAGGATGTGACGTGATGCGAGGCGGAGACTACGCCGTCTATCCCCAGAGCCAAGTCCATTCCCGTGGCCTTGAAGGAGGGCTACAACCCAAAGCAACAAAGGGGACCTGCCCCAGATACGTCATCGGCATCGAAGGAGGAGTTGAGGAGAACACTATCCCCAGAGGTCATGACCACAGCTGAAGGGGTTGCGGGCATGGAAGGGGGCTAGGTCAGGAGGAATGGTGCCAGCAAGGACCATGGTGCGAAGTGCACGGCCGCGGAGACCACCTCACTTGTGATTACCCCACTACCACGGCACTCTGTGAGAGTGTGGCCAAGGAACACGCCCAAGACATGAGGACATTGGTAGTGGCATAGTACGACAGCTACCAGAGGTACCACTTGTCCAACCCCCGTTGGGTGTGCTGCAAATCCAGGGCCCCGAGGTTGCCCCCCGTCGGGTGATTAATGTTATCACTAGCAGGTCATCCCACGAATTCCCCTCCGAGACAACAGAGGGCCTACGTGCACCAAATTCATCACGTTGCCACATACCCCGCACACGTGGTCCTGGAATGGGCCCAGGTGGACATCACCTTTAAGGCGGAGGATGCGTTAGGAGTGGACTTTCCCCACCAAGATCCCTTGGTAATCTCAACCACCATCGTGGGCTATGATGTGTGACGAGTCCTGTGGACAGAGGCAGCTCCACGGATCTCCTATTCATCAACGCCTTTGACCACATGGGCACCCTTGAAGCAGGCTAGAGCCACCAGGTATATCCCTGCAAGGCTTTGATAGCAACCGTTAGCACATTGGGGGCAGATAGCACTCGAAGTAGCCTTCGGGCAAGGAGAGCGAAGCAGGTAGGAGGTCATCACCTTTGACGTGGTAGACCTCCAATATCCTTACAATGCTATCTTGGGAAGAGCTACCTTCAATGCCTTCAGCGCGGTCTCGCACCACAACTACCTGTGCATGAAACTTTCAGACCCTAGGGGGATCATCATAGTTTTTAGCAGCCAGGACCTCACAAGCAAATTAATGTCGGCACGTAGAGCCCACACCGAAAGGTATACACCATAGGCGAAAGACCCACACCTCCCCCACGACGCCCACACCGGAGAACACAAGCCCTCTTCCGGCAGTGCCTTCTCCCTTCGCCCCAGGGAGGATGCCGAAGCCAAGGCCCAACAATGAAATAAAGAGGGTGTCACTCAACCCAAAGGACCCATCGAGGTAGGTGTCAGTGGGCGATAGCCTTACTCCAGAGGCCGAGTAAAGCCTACTGGATGTGCTTCGCAAGAACATAGATGTCTTTGCATGGTCACCTGACGATATCACCAGAGTGGAGCACTCCACCATCCAACACATGTTGGCAGTGTGCCCCAATGCTAAGCCAGTCAAACAGCGAATGAGGCAAAAGTCTCGTGACAGGTAAGAGGCTACCAAGGCGAAGGTGGCCAAACTGATCGCCTCTAGCATCATTAGAGAAGTGGTCCACCCTGAGTGGCTCACCAACACAGTATTGGTGAAGAAGTCAAACAACACCTCATGCATGTGCATTGACTTCATCAACCTCAACAAGGTGTGCCCCAAGGGCAACTATCTTTTGCTGCGTGTTGATCAACTGGTGGATGCAATAGTGGGGTGTGAGTTGATGAGCTTCTTCGACGCATAGTCCAGAACCATATACATATGGCAAAGGAAGACGAAGCAAAGACAAGCTTCATAATCCTGATAAGACATACTGCTTCATCAAGATGCCCTTTAGGCTAAAGAACCCCAGGGCCACCTTCACCAGGCTCATCGCCCTCGTCCTTGCGCGTAGTTAGGCCGGAACGTCAAGGCCTACGTTGATGACGTTATCATCAATAGTAGGCAAGCAGCATGCCACGGCGTGGACCTTCAGGAAACAAATAAAACTCAACCCAAAAAAATGTGTCTTCAGAGTTCGGGCGAGCAAGCTGTTCGGCTTCTTGGTGTCCTGATGTGGCACCAAGTAGCACTACAACTTTGGTTAGTGCTTTCAGTTCTGTGCACAATGTTCAAGAAGCTTTTAATATCAATTCTGAGATTTATAATGCACACAAAGCACATATTTGGAAAGCTAATGAAGTCTACTTTTCAACGAATCAAACGACACTTGATTCGAGCTTCCTACACAAAGTTATGGCAATTTCATTGGATGTTACATGAGCTGTCCGGAGAGACACGCGGGACTTGCCAACAAACAAAGTCCGAGTATTGCAAGATGATACGGATCCACCGAGCAAGGTAAGGAGATGGAGATATTGATGATCCGTACAGGAACAGAGGAGCATGATGAGGCTATGAATTGAGAAATAGAAACCAGAAAATCACCATGGTTTGGTGGCCATTGTTGGCGTGTTCTTGAGATTTCCATCGAGGAATTGCTCTTGGTGTGTTGAATCCAATTGTGGTGTTGGATTCTACTCGTTGAAACTTCGGTTTCTCTACCCTTTGTTCACGTACTGTGGTGTGCGTGGGAGAAGGCTTATCTTGGAGGTGTATGCTGTTCTTAGGTTTCCAAGAACCTTAGAATAATGAGGGCATCCAACAAGGCGTATCATGAAAGATCAGGGCCAAAGCAACGTGGTTCAGCTAGCTTGCTAGGTGGATCCGTATCATGTCTGGAAGAGGAATCGAAGCTAACCCCAACAAGATTGACACTATACTATCCATGGAGGCTCTCAAGACCGTTAGGGAGGTCCAGAGGCTCACAGGCTGCCTAGCTACCCTCAGTTTCTCCCTATCAAGGGCAGTAGAGTGAGCGCTACCCTTCTTCAAAACATTCTATGACTCAGGCGACTTTTAATGGACTAACGAGTGCACACAGGCCTTCAAAGACTTGGAGGAGTACCTCGCCAAGCTCCCTAGGCTTATGTGTCTATTACTAGAGGCTCCGCTACTATTGTACTTGGCAACGACGCCCCCTGTGATCAGCGCGGTGCTCGTGCTGGAGGAAGGCTCCACCCAGTAGCCGGTGTATTATGTCTCCAAAGCCCACAAAAATTATATCATCCATATAAATCTAAACAAGAAGGAAATCACTACCATGCCTAAGAGTAAATAGGGTTTTATCTACCATTTCTATTTTAAAGTTATTTTTAAGTAAGAAACTCTTAAACCTATCATATCAAACTTTAGGGGCTTACTTCAATCCATACAAGGCTTTGGAGAGTTTGAAGACATTGTCTGAGAACTAGGATTTTCAAATCCTGGTGATTTCTTGACATAGACATCTTCTTCTATGAAACTATTAAGGAATGCACTCTTGATGTCCATTTGAAACAACTTAAAGCCCTTAGACGTAGTAAATGCTAGCAAAATACGAATGGTTTCTAATCTAGCAACAGGTGGAAAGGTCTCCTCAAAGTCTAAACTCTCTACCTAGGTGAAACCCTAAATTACAAGTCTAGCCTTGTTACGATCCACTAACCCATCCTCATTTTGCTTATTTTTGAATACCCATATTATTCCTATGACATTATGACCATGAGGGGTTCAACTAAGGACCAGATCTTGTTTCTTTCGAAGTTCTAAAGCTTTTTATGCTTGGCATTGACCCATAAGGTATCAGATAAAGTATAGGTGATATCTCAGGACTCAAAGAATGCAACAAAAGTAGAATAAGCATGGGAATCTAGAGACTAGATCGAGTACCTCACTAATAGAAATCCCCAATCATCTGCTCTGAAGGGTGTCTTGTTGAATATGAAGTGGTGGTCCTAGTGCAAACATGCCATCTACATCATATATTGTAGAGGTAGGAATAGAGCCACTCAAAGCACCGGTGAAGGTGGCAGGAGGTTGCTCAACTAAAGCTAAAGTAATAGAAGCAAGCTCTCCATCCAACTTAGGAGCAACAAGAGAAGGAATTGGATCCTTATCCTGATGAAGATGCTCTTTTGATCACCATATACCTGTGTACCTACACTGTTGGGTCTAGTACCAGAACTAGCTCATCAAAAGCGACTTCATAAATCTCTAAGATTTTGTAATATTTAATTTTAAGACACGATAGCTACGAGTATGAGTAGCACATCCAAGAAATATGCCATATGAGGATCTTGATTCAAATTTATCTAAGTTGCCATATTTTTAGGATGAAGCACTCGCAACCAAAAATTTTAAAATGAGAGAAGCTAGGCTTAAGACTGAACCTCAACTTATAAGAAGTCTTGCTTAAGGGCAATCTCAAGAACACCCTGTTTGACTCATAACAAGTGGTGGAAATTGCATCAGTACAATACTTCCTAGGAGTGTTATGCTCATCTAATAAAATCCTAGTTGTCTCTGACATGCGTCATTTTTACATATATTTACCCGTCATTTTACCCTCATATTTTTTGCATTTTGAGATCATTTATCATCATTTACACGCTTTCCTATATTTAATTGCTCGAAATGGACCATTTTACATTTCTCTATATTTTTCTGCAGGCTAGCGCGATCGAGGCGCATAAACGACAAATCTTGACTTTCGGGACTACTCCGTACAGATGTGCGCGTCGTCACGGATGCGTAGGATCAAACCATGATGAAATCGTACTTTCGGAGGGCCAGAACAGAAGAAATGAAATGGGAAAGGATCTATTCGTAAATTCTAAAAATCTAGAGGGCTAAAATGCAAAAGTGCCAAAATCCCCATTCTGTCAAAACCCTAGCGCCGCCTGCGGAGAGAGCCGAGCCTGGCTTTCTTTCCTTCCTTCCCCCTTCTACTCCTCTCTTCTCCCCCATACTTCTCCATCTCCGGCCGCCGGCGAGGCCAGGCCGACTCGCCGGCGCACCACCAACCGCGTCACCAGTGCCTCTCTCCGCCGCCTCCCTCCTCCCTTCTCAACTCCCTCCGGTCGCTCCTTCTCCACATCCACCGCCGCTTCTCTACATCCGCCGCTTATCTCCGCCACTCGCCACCCCTTCCTCTTCTTCTCCACAGCCGCATTACATTCATCTCTGTGCTTCCTTTCCCTACTGCGCCGCCATCCCGCCACCCCAGATCCAAATCAAGCCTGACATTTCTTTCATCTCCCCAACGACTTCTTCTCCTCCCCCTTCCTTCTCCACGCCCGACCGCCGCATTTCTTCTTGCTTTGCCCCGTGTGCTTTTCCCTAACTCCATCTCTTCCACCTCCGGCCGCCCACATCGGCACCGCCGCTTCTTCACCTGCGCCGTCTTCTCCCGTGCGCCGCCACTTCTTCTTCTTTAGCCCCATTTGCTCTCCCCTCCTCTCTTCTCTAGCTCCGGCCACCCCTTCTCCACCCGTGCGTCGCCGCCCCACGGCACCGACACCAGCGGCAGCAACATCTTCACCGACACCTACGGCGATGACTTCTCCACCATTTACCACCTCCGGCCGCCGACCGCACTGATCTCCGCCAGCACCGACACTGACGGCGATCTGCATCATCGTCGACGCCAGCGCCGACGCTGCTCCCCTACTGCGCCATCACCTCCTCCCTTAGCTGCAGCTCCGCCGCCTCGACACCTTCCTCCTCGGCTGCACCCTGCTACTTCTACTCCCTTCGGTTGAATCCAGCCCCCCATCTCCATTTACTGTTCACTTCATTGCTCATTTTTGCATGTTGATTTCTGATCTGTGATGGTGAATTGTGGATTATGATCTATTGCACTGTGGAACATTTTCTTAGATTTGTGATGTGTGCATGAGATCAGTGGATATTATATTGTGCCCTGTTCTGTTATTGTGAATTATGCACTGTGATGAATGCTTGTGCTCACTGAGATGTTATTGTGGTTAGGTGTTAATTTGTTAATTGTTCTAGTGTAAGTGCTTAGTGTCTTTGTCTATGTTTAGTTTAGTGTTCGTGTCCTGTGCTTGTGCGGGTGTTAGTTTCTGTGATGTTTGTGTGCGCGATTTAGCTAGCTAGCGACCGTTCTCTTCCTCTTGTTGCCTCGACCCTCTAGTGCTTCTCGACTCCTCCTTTTCTCCTTTTCGCGGTTAGTCAATAGTTAAGTTGTGCAGTTGTTCATAGTTCTGTGATTGTGTTGTCCTACCGTCGTCGTTTAGTTAGCTGTCGACCGTTTTCTCTCTCGTTCTCTCTCGAGTCCCTCCGTGCTTCTCGACTTCCTCCTTCTGTCTCACGGTTGGTAGTTAGTTAGGTCGTCGGTCGGTAGTCGTGTTCGTTTGTGAAGTCGTTAGTGTCGTTCGTGCGTCATTCATGTCGTCAGTCGTTGTGTAGTTCGTTCGGTCGTACGATGTCTATTCGTACGGTCATTCATTCCGTTGTCCTTTGTTTGCTTGTTTGTTTAGTGTGTTTGTCGTTTTGTCCGTGCGAATTAAAGTTCGTTCGTTCGGCTGCTTTGGTAGTTGCTGTAGGTTTAGTTTTCTCCCCTGTTTTGATTGACCTAGCTTTAGCTGAGCACCGGTAGCCTCAGTCTAGTTCCTGTGGAGAACACGACACTCACCGCTATTTCAGTGGCAACCTGTGCACTTGCGGGTGTGCTATTTTTGCACGATCAAGTATTTTGGCGCCGTTGCCGGGGATTAGCTTAGAGCGACAGTGTTAGGCTATAGACTAGTTCGTTTATTTTCTTTTGCTTGTTTTGTGTTTGTGCTGACTTGTCTTTCATTTTGTCATTGTTCATATTTGTGATATATTGCTAACCCCTAACCCTTTTTCCTATCTATCTCTATTTCTTTTTATGGTTTTTCTTATCCATTCTTGCAGGTAGATCGATATAGGTAATTATTGAGGCTATGACTTATTATTATGATTCTTGTGGTTTTATGAGCACCCCTACTTATGATACTCTTCAAGAACAGGTAAATCTATTGTCTCGTCAGTTAGAATGCTATGCTTTAGAGCGAGGAATTGTGTTAGAGAGATCATCATGGTAAGAGGTAGATGAGAAGCAGCAACCATCTTATCATATCTATAGGGTGAGCAAACTAAATTCTTCCAACTCTTAAGCCTAGGCAAACCTCTCATAAGATCCATGCTACTAACTCTAGTCAAGTTATCGAAACCTGTATGACCAAGCCTACGATAACACATTACTAGATCATGAGAGTCAGAATCCAAAAGACATCTAGGACAAGAGCTGGGAGAGACAATGAAATAAGCACTAAAGACCTTCTCTAGCCTAGAGATCCCAAATACAAACTCACCCGAGGAATCTAGAACTCTTCACTCATCTCTCTTGAACCTCACCTCTAGACCCTCATCCAAAATCTAAGAAATAGATAACAAATTATACCTCAACTTACTTACCAAAGCAACATCTTTGAGTATGAACTTATTGTTGATGCACATAGAGCCCTTAGCCATCATGGTCCTGGTAGAAGCATCCCTGAACATGATTAACTTGACACCGGATGCATGAGTGAGGGAGGATAACTAACGAAAATCTCTGCTAATGTATCGAGAACACCTGGAGTCAACAAGCCACACATCCTCTATCCTTGCTCGATGGACCTACAGGGCAGAAATAGAAGACACCAGCACCTTAGTATTAGGGTTAGAATTAAAAGACTTAAGTATCCAGTATTGAGCCACATGATGAGTAGGAACAGTAGTAACAACAATAGTATAACGTTAGTTTGAAAATCATGAGGATGCACATAAGAACCACCTAGACCACTCCAAATCGGCACACCAAAAGACCGGTACTCTCTGTGTCTAGAAGCTACTTGTATTCTACCCTCACAGAATCCTAACCCATGATGCTACCGAGCTCAATCAAAGGAGTAAAAAAATAGTCTACAAATGTAGGCCTAACGCTAGGAGCACTCGAGACTGAAGGCCTACATATAGGAACACACATGGATGAAGGAACTCCTCTAATGAGTCTTAAGGCATGCACCCGCTCTTTCCTCTCAAACTTGACATTGCAGAAGCAAAACTCAACAAGGTGGCCATCATTCTTGCAGAAGGTGTGTTGGTACTTGATCTTTTGAGGGGTCAAACCTGCTGAAGTAGAAGCACCTCACTTGCTAGAACGGGTTTGGGCAAATCCAGCTGACTTAAATACAATATTTGAAGGCTTAGATGGTTTAACCTCAAACTTGCCACTCTCCACAACTCTCACTACCTTAAGTGGATAGTTTTTAGAATGCTCTTAGGAGTTGAACCCTAGACCTCTATTATTCACACTCACTTTAGATTGGTCGAGAATCATATTGATGTTTTTCTTTCTGCTAGAAAATCTTTTACGGGTCTTCTTGATGTAGTCATTTTCTTTGGCTAGGTTGGTACATGTGGTACACTCAATGTTCTTAGTTACCCTAGCATATCTCTTTGTGAATGGCTACATCTACTTTTAAGGCCTCACATGACACACAAAAAGCATCGCTAATCTTACCCAGCTACTTCTCATGGATAAGAGTTTTCATTTTTACAATTATCTTCAAGTGTCTTGTTAAGAGGTTCAATTTCATTAGTGAGCTTAGGACAATTTTTACATGATTCAACTTTAGAACGATAAAGCAATTCAATCATTTCTTTTAATTTTTGCTCCCTAAACTCACAATGAGAACATGAATATTCAGGACTGAATTAAAGCAATGTTGTAGTGGTACTTTCAAGTTTTAGTTCAAGCAAGGCATAGTTGGAGCAAGATGAAGCAATAGCACATAAAACAACATCACCTATGCCAATATGATCATTGCTAGACTTTAGCGTCCTAGTTCACCTTAGCATCTATGAGTTGGCTGACAATAGAAGAATGAGTAATCCTAAGTTTATCCAACTTAGAGTGTAAAGCAAGACAAGAATCACAGTTTTTATCAAGCCCAACACTTTCTAAGTTTAATTTATCAATCATGAAATCCTAATTCTTGATTTTCTATCCTTTTTTCTAAGTTCTCTTTCAGCTAGAACAATAGTATGCTTCATATCCTTGGTTGAGGGACATACCTCATCGGGATCACTATAAAGAGTGCCATCATCAATGATGTCATTGGTGATGCCCTCATCAGCTATGAAGCACATGCTAGTGAAGTCATGAGTCTTGTTCTTGCCTCAAGAGTCATCCTTGTTGTCCTCTATCCTTGAGTCCACATTGCTCATGTTGACAGTCTAGAGAGCAGTAAGAACCTGGTTGACGAACTTGTGGTAGTTGGTCTTTTTGGATTTCGCATTGCGAGCTTGAGGATGCCTTCGGAAGTCCTTCTTCTCCTTGTCCTTGAGTTTGGGGCACTTGGCCCAAATGTGGTTCAGCTCACCACACTCAAAACAGGTGAAGAGGCCACTCCTCTTTCGGTTCATCATATTATGATAGATTTTTGTGAGTTTTGTGGCTAGGAGTGCTAAGTAATCCTTTGAGAGTCTCTCCAATTGCTCATCACTCAAGCCATGTAAGGCGGACAAGGAAAACCAAGAAGAACCAAAGTTCGAAGGACTAGAAGAGCTGCTCTAAGTGGGGTCGACTACAAGAACCATCAACTCTATCTTGGGGAGATAAGAGATGAAGTCAATCTCATACGTATTCAACCTTGAGTAGAGCTTATCAATAGTAAGTTTACTCATGACAGTGTTATCATTGATGGATGTAATCTTCATCCCCAAACTTTCACATTTAAGGCACTAAGTACTTGGTGTGTATTCTCAGACTCAGAGTAAGTTAAGCCAACCACACGTAAGTTACTGAGACTCTTGGTGAACCTAGAAAACAACGTATCCAAAGATTCACTAGGCTTTTGCTCAAACTTAGAGTACTCTTTCTTGAATTGATTATGTCTCAGTTTCTTGATCACCGAAGAGCTATCATGGTAGTCAGCGAGGGTCTTCCAAATCTTGTGAGAAGATGTCAAGTGAGATACTCAATTAAACCTAGATCTACCAAGCCCCTAAATCAAGTAGTTGCATGCCTTGTTGTTTACCTCCACATCCATAAAATTTATCAGAGTGATCTGTCATAAGCAATTATGACATAAGTTCTCTTTACTTTCTCCCAAATTGGTTGCCCTTGGGCTTGGATATAGTTACCATCCAAGCTTTTTAATAAGGATAGTTAACCCCGGCCATCAAACACCGTTGTCTTGGTAGAATACTTGTATGAAGCCATGGTTGTATGATCAGTTAAGATCTATCAAAAAGATCTAACTGGACTCTAATACCACTTGTAGGACTGGCAATGGCAACAGAGGGGGTGAATGATGCCTTCTCAAAATCTTTCCCTAAGTATCTGGTAATCTTTCACTCTATTAGCTAAAGAGCTAAAAATATCAGATTTAACAACCCAAATCTAAACAACAACCCAAAACAACAAGGTCTCACAAATTCAGCACCCAACCGGTCTGATCACCACTGGAGGTGCAGTCAGACTGGTTGTCGGTTTGATTGGCCACAACCGCTGATCTAACCGATGGCCGGTCGGACCAGGCCTTAGAGCAGTCTGACCGCTCCCTTGTTTATAGCACAGAAAATCAACCAAGCCAAAACCAAATTTAGTGCAAACTTCAAAACCCACATCCAAAAGATTTGAACCTTTGCACACACCTTTCTAAGGGTCTCAGGAACCTATTTTATCTAAGGATCACATGGAAGTTGGCCAAAGTTTCAACATTTTCTCAAAACAAGTAAGGTTGCACCAAAACCAGGTAAATCTCAAAAACACGACAAAAAACTTGCTTGTGGGTTATGAACAGTCAAGATGGCTCTAGATGAGTTCCTATATATCACAGCAAGTAAGACCACCCAAAGATTCTAACACAAAAACCCTCGGATCAAGATTCCTTAAGAAAGGCTCTAAACCAAGTAAGAACTGGGCAACTTTGAAACCTTGCAAACCATAGTATCTAGATGGATGGGTTATAATCTACGAGAAGCACCTCTATCACTTACACACCCTTGGTACACAACAAAATCAAGAAGGGGAGAGAAGAGGCAAAGAATCAATAAGAACAAGAGCAAATCAACTAAGACAACAACACTTCATACGAGATGAACAAAGTTGACCTATTGCTACTTGAAAATAAATATTTCACAACCATTCCATAAGAAGGATAAAAGAGCACACCACAACATTCATTCTCTCTCAAATCCTAACCCTAGGACTCAAGATCGAAATGGTTGAGATGGGCTAGCCAACCCACATCTATCTTAATAGATACTATCCACTAGGACAATTGAGATAAACCCGTTAATCCTACATAATACGGGTTTTACACTCACACTTAACTCATGCATGTTTTTCACTTGATCTTCCCAGCATCTCCTTGACCTAAATCGCTTTTCCAAATGCCGCCCAAGCGATTTAATCTAATGAAGTTCTTTGTATTTGGCCAACTACCAAAATACCCTCACCTTGACCCAATCTTGTTCTTCCCTTGCAAGCAATCGTCATACTTGTTACATGTAGGTGTACTAATGGCTTGACACGCATCGACAATCTCTCCCGCTCTAGTTTTTACTGGACTACACCTCACTTGGACCAACCAAGCTACTTAATGCAATCCATCACTTGAACCCTTTAGTCAACATTCCTTGGCTTCTTTGTACCACACTTGAACTCAACCATCTCACCCAATATCCTTAACCATTCTGGACCTCGGCTCCTCCATGAGCGTACTCCAAGTCCTCACGGTTGACCATAGTTGACTCCAAGGCTTCATGCATATCCAAAGACTAAGAAACCTTTCTGGGCACAAACTCTTCACAACTTGATCCACGTTAGTTCAACATGCTTCATGCATCATAAAGGCAATGACCTAGGACTCTCACACTCAACCCATGACCATTACCCATAAATATCCAAACTCACTCGGATATTTTCAATCACAGTCGGTCTGACCGCCATTGAGCGGCTGGTCTGATCGCCCTGGAAACAGGGTAGCCGGTCAGACCATAGCACCCATGCCGATCTGACCGCTCAGCCAACCTCGGTCGAACTGCTACCCACTGATCGGTCGGACAGCTTATAATTCTATCGCGCACACAAGCGAGCACAATTCTGAAAAAAAAACTGCCCCCAACTAAAAGCCGGTCACATTGCACCGGCCGTCCGACCTCCTCCAAAATCTGGTCACACCAAACTACGGTCAGAGCACCCAAGCCTGACAACAAATGTGAAAGTATGCAAGCTTTCACAAATTCAAATTTCAACTCGACATACATTAGTTCATCACATATTCCTATATATTTTCACATGGTCCGGCCCTCACTTTTGTATGTAGGAGATGCGTGGTAAATTTGAAGACCATCATATCACCCGATCAATTTGAAGGTGTCTAGTTCCTTTAATAGAATAACATCAAGTAAAAATTCGCATGCTGGAAAATGCAATCTAGCTGCTCGTCTGCCTGGAAATATTAAAGAACTACATAATATATTCTTTTCAGAACTAGAACCAGACCTGTAAGTAATGGAACATGTGACAGCAGGCGCGAGTGTGCAACGAACTCTCCATTCTGCAAATTGCACTTCATCTTGGATGTAATATGTTACAAGCATCTCTTTCTGATCGTTCCAGCGTTACAAGCTTTGTGTTTAAGAAAATAATTTTCTTTCTTTTTATGCTCTTCTTTATTCCTTCTCTAAGGAACATCCAGAACATGTCGGCGTGTGCGTGCTTGTGAATTATGATTAGATGTGAGAAAGGGAAGACAAAATGACTGTGTGTCTTGATTCATATAAGTAGGTATCTGTGTGTGTTGTGACTGACTGCCGAGTTTATATCTTTCCTGTTTACATGAATATCAGATGAAGGTCCTAACATGCATCGTTCATTCTACTGTCAAATTGAAGTTCCTGGTTTCACCTGAACCGATCTAGCGACATCATTTTGGTCGTGGTGGTCGGTGCTGGCGGCGAGTGTTGTTGTGGACTCTCCAGGCTGCGGCAGGCTTGGTGCTAATGCTGCCCTCCTCTCCCTTTGAGAATTAAACAGTAAGAACAGTAGTATTGGATTGGATCTAATGCATGGATAGACACATTTCGTACTCGTATGGTCTGTACAAAATATCAAATAAATAGTAGTAGTAGTTTGTAATACGTACTCTCCATTAAAATTGCATTCCTTATTTTAGCTTATACATACGTTGCTGTGATCATCTTATTTCTCCTTTTTCCCTCTTTTTTCCCTGTATTTTGCTGAAAGTATTAGCTTGAAGTACGTGCTTCTATTCATCCATTTTATTTCTTTTACTCCTCTCTTCTGCTGTTAGAGTTGAGTTTGATTATTGATCCCACCACCATCGCGATGCGTACTATGCGTACATTGTTCTTTGTCAGACTTCAGTTCTCAATGTCAAATAAGAAAAGGTATGACAAACTCAAGAAAATAACATCACACACATGGTAATGTTCAAGGAAATGACTGTAGTCGTAACCACAAGAAGGTCTTCAACGTGGTGTTTGGCTCGTAGACACATTGGGGCATTTTGAAGGTAAGTGTTTCAAGGCTTCATGTTGTGAGACCATGTGGAGATCACCCTATTTATGTAATAAGTATTTAATTTTGATATGTAAATTCTATCGAAGTTTGAGTTTGGTTTTAAAACTTTTTAGTTTTCGGAGTTACTATCAGGAATTAAGCTGTCTGACCAGCCTATCATCGGTGGTCTGATCGATGGCTATGAAGCGGTCAGACCAGCTATGTGACCTTTAGAGAATGGACACTAAACACTTGTGTACATATATTTGCGGATGTCTTAGCATTTGGTGTCACTCAATTCGGAATTCTGAGCTAAAACTAGGTAGAGATTAACCAAAATTTTAGAAATGGTGTTTTCTAGTGCTCTTAAGCAGTCTAATCAACATGTGGCTGAGGGTCAGACTTGGGCAATCTGACTAGCGTTGGGCCAGTAGTTAAACCGGTCCCCTATTACCAGGGTTTAACCAAGGTTGACCAGAGCGGTCTGACTAGCCGTTGGTTACCAATCAGACCGGCCTTTGCTAAGATGAGTGAGCTAAGTTTTGTCTCAGTTGTGTTGTTGCTCTAAAAGCTTTTGGGAATCCATGCAAGGTGTTAGTCATGACAAGAGTCCATGCAAGTGTTAGTCATGGCAGGAGTCCATGCATTATGTTAATCCTGGCCTGGAGTACCATGTGATGTTTGCTAACGAGAGTCAAGTGCATGTCGTTTGTACTTGGATCGATTACTTGTTCTTTAATGTACAGAACGCATGGTGATTGTTGGTGGTCAATGACAAGACCAGGGCTAAGGGAGGAGCCCAAGTCCATGGAGGGTTATGTAAGTCTAGGTGAATCTACATCTCAAGTGGAGAAGCATGAGAGAAAAACAAGAATCATGATGAGACAAATGTATACATGTGATGTGTCATTGGACTTAGGCTGTTTCAAGTGGAGACAATCCGAGAGGAGGCTGGAGGCGTATAGGTTTGGCAGCAAGCTATTGGCCATCACAAACTTTGTATTAGAGTTTTCTTCAAGAAGAAGAATTATGAACACCGGTATGTGAAAATTGAGTAAATTGTTCAATACCAGGTGAAGAGAGGGTTTGCAAAATCGTGACAGGTGGTCTAAGGTGAATTAGGTCACATCCTAGAAGATGGAGCATCTTATCAGGCTATTGGAGCTTTGAGGAAGTCACGCTTTAAAAAGTGTGCAAGTATGCAAGTGTAAAATCCATTTATGTATGAGTTACTAGGTTTCCCTATTTATAAGTAGTTGCATCCACTAAGTGTGTGCTAATTGATAGGGTTACGTGTGAGGTGAGGACCCTCCACTATATAAGTGTAGAGAACTAAGTATGTAAACCCGGACTCTCCTGTGTATTCTTCACCAGTCCAGGATCACGCTAGTACATACAGTATAAATAAAGATGAAATATCGACCATATCACGATTTACTAAGAAAAGACTCAAATATTATTGATAATTATCAGAGTACGACCTAATGGCCAAGCTTACAAATAATAGCCTGAATGGCCTAAGAAACTTGCAGTGGAAAAACAAGAAATAAGCGTAGTAGCCATTCAACATAACCATAGGCAATCGACTGGGGAGCGATGTCCTAATCCGTGAAGTCGTCGAAGTATCCTCCTTCAGGTACCTCCTTCTGAACTAGTTCTTCTACCTCAACTGAGCAAATATGGGTATAGCCGTGAGTATATAGAGTACTCAGCAAGTCGTGTGTAAAAGATGCAATATAGTATGCAAGACTTACCAAAGGATGGCTGAAAGGTTAATTTTGCATAAAGTAATAATTTAAAGTAAATACAATAAATAGATTGAAAAGCGAACTTTAAAAATGATTAATAAATAAGTAATCAAAAGAATTGAGATAAACCCCAAGTGAACTGACTATTCACTTCAATGAACCACCCATGAACCAAAATTCACGTAATGAACCATCAGTGAACTAATAATTCACTCCCCAACTTAACCCAACCAGATTTTTATGAAAACTCTACCCCTCGTGTGAAATCACCGAGCATTGTCTATGACCGAGGACACGTCTATTCGAATAGTTTTACACTCTGCAGAGGTTGCACAACTTTACCCACATGATATGTCCTTCTTGTAGTGTCACTAGTATAACACGCTTCCTTAGGCGTGCCGACTAAGAAGTCTACAACAAAGCCTTTACAATGCTCAATCTCAACCCAATTCCACCTCGCTGAGGTTTCGCCCCCTAACCGGTAATTGCCCCCTCTTGCGCCCCGTCGAATGTATAAGACACCCACTGACATCTCAATGGCGGAACCAGAATTGAAACATCACAAATTAATCAGCCAGATCCATCCCATACTGGACATGTGGTTGTGCGGTAAGGCTCAGATCAATAGCGCACAAAGTTAAGTCCTTAGATATTACCCAAACGAAACATCCACATTCCAATGTGCAAATTGCATCCCCTTTACTGCACGATCATTCGCCCAAGTGAAAACCATTTTTGGTATAACCAACACCAATGACACTACCCATGCCATGGTACTCAAATTTTATAACTGTGGTTGACTACCACGTTCCAATATATCATTAAGTCAAAATTAATTAATCACATGTGATGATAAACCCCACGCGACTATAAGCATGGCTAAGCATAATAAGCGTACAAACCATGTGACAACTAATATTGTATCACTAGATAGTTAGCCATCCTATGGTGATAATGGAATTATTGCAACCAAATTATCAAGGAAGGATTACTCAATTAGGTCATTAACTACCAATACAAAGGTTTGTAATAAAATATCGATGCATAATAATTTAAAATAAAATAATAAATAATAGATTTGAACACTAGGTTCAACATGATCAAAGGACATGACTTGCCTTGGCCTTCCTCAGTTAATGGCTCTTGATCTTCAAATCTTGTTTCAGCTCCTTCAAAGGCGTGATCTAACGAGAGAGAAAACGAAACGAAGCATAAAACAAATTCAAATAAAACTCAAATGAACTCCAAAAACTACAAAACTAGAACCAAAAGATATATCTTAATTTTATATGAATTTAGGAAAAAGAATCGGGTCAATCGGAGTTCGGACGGAGGAGAACGGGCTCTCGGAAAATCTAATCTAAAGGAAAAGGCTGAAAAGTGAAAAAAAACTACTGTGCTATGGACTCGGTGCACAGGATGGCTGGTCTACGGTGGACTCGGTTCATGGAACAGTGAACAGTGCATGGATTGCTGATGCAGCTACTGACTAGGCAACTAAGATGATGTGGCTGATGACTCGGCTCAGCTGGCTCATGGGTCTACGGCATAGTAGACCTGACTGGTGGGACCCGACTGGCAGTGGCTTGGTGCACGGAGGACGGGGTCTATGGGAAGACGAAGGGACGGCCGGGCACAGGCACTATTTGTCTGTCGGTGCGAGGCGATCGGCATGCGAACCAAGGATGGCATGGCGGGCGGGCGAGCGCGGCGACGAACGGCGAGCGGCCGAAGGTGACTAGCCGGAGGAGGCGTAGAGCGGACGGCGGATCATGGGCAAGCAGCGGCGAGAAGACAACAGCACGGTGGAGAAGCTCACCTTCGAGAGGTGGGGACGACAATTGTCGGTGGCCGGAGACAAAGACGAAAACAATGGCCAAAGACGACGAGGGTGACGACACTACGGGACGAGGAAACTGTCGGAACCCGGAGTAACGACTCCTGGATCCTCTGTGTAAATCGCACTAGTCCAGGATCAGCTAGTGCACACAGCGTACAACAAAGATAAATATCAACCATAATGACATTTATTAACTGAATATGGGCATGAATGCCAAAGTTTACATCAACGGCACATAAGCCAAAATTAAGTAATAAGCAGCGGAAGAAAAACCGAAGCGGAAGAAGCCCACTGAGCCTGCCCACATGCAAACGACAGTAAGACGCGGCCTATTCGTCCAGATCTTCACCGTAGTTGACGTCTTCCTTCTCTGTGTGGAAAAAGCAACGTGAGTACAAACTTGTACTCCGCAAATCACCCGGGAAAATGCAACATAATGATAAAGGCTTCAAAGGAAGGCTTATAGGGTTAGTTTGCATAAAACAGCATTTAAGAAATACAATAAGTAGATTGAAATTGCTGAATTTAATATAGTAGATAAAACAATACTTGTATTTGAAAATAATACCGTCAGTTTCGGCTCCGACCAAACACCAACCTATCCACGGGCATCCCACCCGGACCATCTTTTTCAAAAGATCTCGTATGGATTCCATCCATCCACACGCTTTCACTGCGCAACTCTGATGAATTCCATCTATTCACCAGGTTTCAATCTCTCACGGATTCCATCCATCCGCAAGGTTTTCATCTCTCGTGGATTCCATCCATCCACAAGGTTTTCGAAAATCATTTTGAAAAACAAAGTCTAATCCATGAAAAACTTTTACTCAGCATGCCCATGACCGTGGGCACGGCTATCCAGGATAGATTATACACTCTACAGAGGTTGTACAGCTTTACCCACAAGACACGATCATCCTTTTATGCCACGCGAGTTACACACTTCCTTAGGTGTGCGGCAAGGAGTTGTGACAAGGCCTTTACAATGCAAAGCCTTCAACCTGGTCGAGCCAACTCTAAGGTTTCACCCGAAGGAATCCACGGACCGGGACCCCTCTTGAGCCTAGACGAGATTTCTCATGGCTTAACCACGCTCGCCCAAGTGAGACTTCACATGGCACCAACCACGCTCACTTTCAACCTACAACTCGGCTCAGGTTGGGACTTCACAAATTATCCAACCAGGGCTGTCCCATACCAGCCATGTGGTAGTACGATAGGGCTTTGCAACAGTAGCTCACAGACCGGTCCTTAATCTGACTCAGGCCCAACCACATACCTCCGTGCACGACAATCAACCACTGCGGCTCCAACCAACAGGGCATGCCTGCACCCACCACTCTAACCAATTGCCTAAGTCTAAACCAGTTTTATATTTTGTTTTCAAAATATTTCATAACACTCCTTGACTCACCAAAGTCAAGAGTTCATATCATTTTATGTAAAAAGGGATCATCATTTTATGCGAAAAGGTATCCCAAAAACAAATAATATAACTTCGCAGGGCTAAGCATTTGAGTAAACTCTCTAGCCAACACTAATGTATTAACTAGAGTTTGATTCTAGGGTGACAAGGTATTGAGGATTTCAAATTCAAAGGAGGGATTAACAAGTAGGCAATAACTAAATTTAAAACTGAATTGAAATACGTTGAATAAACATATGCATGCAATATAATTTAAATCAACATAATTTTATTTTGAAAACTGGGATCAACATGATCAAGGAGGGTGACTTGCCTTGCACTTCAAATTGATTTGAATCTTCGTCGAAGAAATTTCCCAAATCGTCGAAGTCTACACGTGAAAATAACCCACCAAATTCAAATAAAATCAAATTAAATTCAAATTGAACTCAAATATTTGAATTGAGGCTAGAAATGGATAGAGGGGAATTTTTGATGAATTTAGAAATTTGAATGGGCCAAATCGGAGTTAGGATGAAGGAGAACGGGCTCCGGGAAGTTTGAATTCAGAGAAATTGGAAAAAGGGATTTTCTGGAATTATTTTTATAAAGGAAAAATAAGTTTATGGCGTCAGCATTGCGTCAGCCAGGGAATTTCTGAATTTCGGCCGATTTATTTTTGTACGGGAAAAGGCGGGGAGGGGCTGACATGCGGGCCCGGTCCATGTGGACCGAGTCCACAGTCTACGGGTGGGGCTGAGGTGGCGGGGTGGTGGCGTGGCAGCCGACGGGGAGAGAGGGGCCGAGGTGGCCGACGCGTGGCACCGTTTCACCGTCCACGCTGGCTCGGCGAGCCGACGTGGCAAGGTGGCCGAGGTGGCGCACGGGGGTGGCGGCGACGGCGGCGCTCTGGCGGGTGGCGACCGGCAGTGAGTGGCGCAACGGGGAGAGCGGGCCGAGAGGAACTCGGGGAAGGGGCGCGGTCCTTACCGGCGGCGAGCGGAGACGGCCGGCGGCGAGGAAGAGGACGGCGGTTCGGCCTCACGCGGCGGCCGAGCTCGTGGCGAGAGGCGCGGATGAGCGGTCGCCGGTCGAGGCGCGCGCGGCCGGACGTGGCATCGGCCGGGCGAGGCTAGCGGGCAGCGGTGATTTCGCCGGAGCCGAGGCGGCGCGGAGGCGAGGCGCACGGCGCAGGGCGAGGCGGCTTCGGAGAGGGGAAGGTGGCGAGGCGGTGGGGTGGAGTGGAGCGGTGCTCGGGGGCCTTTTTATAGGGGCGTAGGGGGAGGAGCGGCGCGGGAATTCATCGCCGGAGTGGAGGAGTGGGCGGCGGCGGTTACGGGGGAGAAGGTGGGCGCGTGGGGTGGCGGCAGGCGTGAGAGAGGCGGGGAGGTGGGGCGCGGTGCGTGCGGCGCACGAAGGTGGGCGGCGTGGCGAGGAGAAGGCGGGGGTGGCGACCGGGTCGGGCAGGGCCGGCGGTTGCGAGGCGGCGCGCGCGAGGAAGACGGCCGGGAGGAAGAAGGCCACGACAGGCGGGCCACGCGGAAGAGAGAGCGAGGAAGGGAGGCGCCGGCAGCGGGATCAGAGTGAGAGAGAGGAGTGGGGGCTCGGGCGGCTAGGATGCGGCCGCGTGGCGGGGCACGCATCGGGCGGCCGAGAGCGGGGCAAGGTGCGGACGGCCGAGAAGAGGCGGCGGGTGCGACGCGGTGCAATCAGGGCCAGCCACGTGGCGGGCAGGGGAGAGGGGAAGGCGGGATGCGCGGTGGATCCGGGCCGTCCACGTGGCGGCCGGATGGAGGGGGCTGGGAATTGATTTTTGATTTTTGGATTTCAGAAAAGCACAATAAATCCAAATGAGCTCAGAAAAATATGAAAATACCTCCAAAAATTCCAGAAAAAATTCATAGAATCTCCTGGACACATTTTGGACTTAAATAAAAATATTTTCAACTAATGTTGGTACTAATTTTTATACTTTAAAATACTTTTTAATTTCATAAATACAATTTTAAACTCCAGAAAAACCAGGGAACCAAATAAAAGCCAAATAAATCCAAATGATTACTTTGACATAAGATTTTTATAGAAAATCAAAATATCATTTTATCTAATAATTTTAGGTTTTTCTGAAAATGCTTTTCAAATCCAGCTTTTTCAAAACAGAAATCCAGGCAAAACCAAATTTAAAGATTTAGGCAAAAAATACTTATTTTAATTTTAATTTTATTTTAATCAATTTATTTATTATTTTTTATTTTAAAAAAAATTCGGGATGTTACAGAAACCAAGGATGGCTGACTCGAACATGGCTCGGAGTCCGCGGCGGAGACGGGCAATGGTGGCAGAGTGAAGTCCGGGTCGGAGAAGGCGGCGAGAGACTGTGAGGACGAGGAACAGTGCCAGCACCATTGAATGCGCGACACGAGGCAATCGGATGGCTACGGGAGATGGCGGCTCGAACGGTTTGGATGCAGGTGGCATGCAACGGATGACCACCATGTGGCAAGCACGAGCAGGCCAGGCCGTCGGGTGGAGCGGCCGAAGGGAACAGTAGTGGGCTCGGCCCATCACTGTTTAAGGGTTTTTAAAGGTTTCCTATTTTTAGAAATTCAAATAAATTCATTTGAGCTCTAGAAAATAGCAAATAAACCCGAAAAAACCCAAGAAAATTTCAGAAATTTCCTTGAGACACAAGGAACCCAAATAAAATACTTTCATCAAATGTTATTATTCAATTTAGTCATATTAAATCCTTTTAATTAATAAAAAATTTAATTTAAGCTTGAATTAATTCCAGAAATATTCAAATGGTGAATTTTATTTTAAAAACTTCAAAAAGGCTCTAAAAATCAGAATGTTACAATAAGTCATTGCATGTGTTGAGAGAAAGTATCACTTGTGCTTGGAGATACACTTTACGGTTTAGTTTTTCTTGTGTTGAAAGCTGTGTGAGTGATCTAGGGTTAGAGTTCTGTCCTCTATGATGGAGTGGCTATAATCATTCAATTCTAAGTATCAATAGATCCATTATAATAGTCAGAGTACAATTTATTTGGCCAAGAATCAAGTGTATTATGCCAGGACGAAGTACACAACATCACAAGTTAGGGAGTTGATTAACTATGTAGAGATTGATTTGATGAAGGTGCACACTGATGATAATACTGTGATATGTTGACCAAAACCGTCATTGGCAACAAGTTTTGAGTGTTGACTCGACTTGTTAGGAGTCACAAGCTGCTAAGCAAAAAGGTAACCTCTAGCCCACGGATGTGCGGAGAATGTCAAAGTGTTCTCTTGTTTTCTTCAAGGTGGTGTAGTTGTCAAAGGGAGATTTGTTGTGTATGGCAAGGTTAAAGAAGGGGTTGTGTCTAGAAAGTGGGAGGACAGCTATTCGGCTCCTGAGAATGTAGGCATTGCTGAATCTCATAAACAAATCCTTGTGTCTTTTGTGTGCTTCGTGTGATCTTTCAACAAATTCATTCTCCAAGTTTCAGTTGCGGCAAGGTACTATGATACGGCACAAGTACCATTACTACATCTATGGTGGCCAAAGGGGAGGTGAGGGAGGAAGGCCAAGGAGCTATGCGTAGAATACATGTGTACATGCGTAACTTGGGCTGTGTGAGCACATGCGTAACTTGGCCATGTGAGCGCATGTATGCATGGACCAAGGGCTGTGCTCATGGGAGCTTTGTATGGAGAGGCTATGGACGTAGCATGAGCATGCGGCATGAGTCACATGTGTGGAAGCAACTCATGTAGTCATGCGTGCGAGAGTGCATGCATGGAGCCTGAGAGCATGCGTCGAGTCCGATTGTGTGGAAGCTAGGTCACATGAGCGGGAGGTGATCTAGGAGACCATGAGCTAGGAAGGCATATGCATTGAAGCTAGGAACTAGCCAAAAGGGGAGTGTGTGAGCCAAGAAGGATTTCTTGTTGGTTCGGTCTGGATCCGATCAGAAAATTGCCTTTAAAATTTACTTATCTATAGAATCCAAGTTCAATTCTTTAGGGTGTTTTATTTTCTTTGTTATTCCAAGTTATCTTTGGTTATTTAGTTGTGTTTACACGCAAGATGTTATTTCCTTTGGCTGTGTCTAAATAAAGAAGGATATGACATGCATGTTCGTGTGAGTCATATGTGTGTATGCAGGTGAGTCTAAGACTTGGGTGCATGCATGTATTTATTTCAAAGTCAGCGTATGGTGTGGGAGGCTAGAGATAGTTGGCTATTGAGAGACCATGTGGAAGTGTCCTCATGTTTGTGATGAGTAATTGACGCTTGGGTTGGAAAGTTTGAGTTTGATTTGGTTGGTTCGCGCCAAGTCGGTGCATGGTGCAGTTTGGTTCAGTTGAACCTGGTCGAACGTGGTCAGACGTGTTTAGGACGCTTGTTCTTTTCTCGATCGGTCATTCGGGATATTTCGTGCTTGAGTATGTTTTGTTGATGCTAATGTTGGTTATACTGTTTCGAGCGGTGCTATGTGACGGTTTGCTTGTCTGTGTGACGGCAGAACTTTGGAGCTAGGTCATGGTGAGGCGTGGGAGGACCGGGACTAGGCACAGGAGGTGTTGAGGTCCAGACGGTCGGAGACGTCGAAGATGATCGAGACTGCTGAGGTGGTTGCGAGTCGGGAGACGAGGAACCGGAGCTGGAGCTACCGGAGGTGGACACGACGGGCAACGGTGAGGAGGACAGGGACTAGGCTCAGGAAAGAGTTGAGGTCCAGACGGTCAGGATGCCGGGTGCGGTCGTGCGAGGACAGGAAGCTTCCGGAAGGTGCGGCAGGGGCATTTTGGTAAAATGCGCAAGGCTGCAAAATGGAAGCGGATTTGGTTGGAGATAACGGGTTGGAGACCCGTTAGTGGATGGCAGTAGAAAGTGAGGGTTTGGAGTGGAGTGTTTTGGTTTCCCTCCATTTTCCCGAAGAGGGTTTGACTCTTGCCTCATTTGGGTGTGAGGCATGGAGTGGAAGAGGGCTGCCAATTCTTGATTTGCTATTAGAGGTGTGAGCTCCATCTATATGTAGAGAGGGTTGGCAACAGTAGGGAAGTAAGCTTACGAGAGAGTGGTTCCAGTGTGTTTGCTCAGTGTGTTCTGTAGGGAGTTGGCAAACACTTCTTGTATTCAATTGCGTATGGGTCTGTATGGAATGGGGTAGACACTCAATCATGTAATCATTCATCGAAATGAATCTATTATGAAAAGTCTTGAGTTTGAGCTATTATGATTTCTTTGCTTCTTCTGTTTGTTCTAGCTCTTTCTGGGTGCTTTCAGATTTTTCTGATTCTGAGTTAAGTTCTTGTGAAGAGAAAGTTCATTTGCTACTCTGTGATGGGAATCTCCTCAAGGTCATCTGACCAATTCATACCCAAGAGCAAAAGCTAGATATTCACTTTTCTGAGTTGAGCAACTCATTTCCTCTGCTTTGCCAAACCTAGGGTTTGAAGGCAGGGAAAGTTTGAGCATTTTGATTCTTTTGGTAAAGATTGTGTTAGGCTTGTGTTTCTTATTTGTGAGATCATCTCCCTGCTGTTTTTCAATGTCTCTTGTGCAAAAGAGTGGAGAATGGCAAGTAATTTGAAAATCACTCTCCTTTTCGGTTCATTTTCAGATTTCTGTCCAGTATTTGGTTCATTGCCTGTTGGTCTGGATTTTCATGTTCTTGAGGTCATTCCTGCTATTTAGTTCTCAGTCCGATTTGTCAGCCCTGAGAAAATCGGCAAGAACTCAATCTTTGACTATTCTCGGGTTGTCTTCTGAAATTACTGTACCGAAAACCACAATCTGTAGTCTCTGCTTTCGATCAAACAAGCAGCAGCTTCAGTTTTCGATGGTCTGCCTGAAAATCTTACGGCCAGCAGCAAACTTTGTGTGCAGATTGGTCTTCTCTGTTTCTGTAGTTTTCGGCCAGCAATTAATGTCATTTCAGCTGCAGTTTCAGCCTTTTTAATCTGTGCCGAGTGTTGTATTTCAGCCGTTTCCAGCTGCTATCGATGCTGCATTTTCAGCCCCTGTTTCCATTTGTGCACTTTTCTGTTTCCTGTCCTTTTTCAGTCATTAGATTTCTCGGCAAATCACTGCAGTTTCTGTTCGATAGCAGGTTTATTTTCAAGTTTTCGGTTTACTGCTCTTCTTTCGGCTGATTTCAGTTCAGTGTTCTACAGCAAAGTATACACTGTTTATGTCCATTTTCAGCAGCTTTGCAATTTGTTATTTTTGGCTGTTCTCTGCAGTCTGTTATTTTTGGTCTTGATGTTTCTTTTCTTGCATTCGAACAAGTCTGAATTTTATGAGTTGTTCAGTTTCTCAGCTAAAACTGATTTGTAGCAACTGATCTCTACAGATTTTAGCAAGGGTGATTTCTGTTCATTTTTCAGTTTCTTCTTGCAGACTTCAGTCCGTCTTTTCGCCTTGTCAGTGAAATCCTTTCTCGGCATGTTCTTCAGAGAAGATTATGTTGATTTGGTTTTGCTCTTCAGTGAGTCTTTTCAGTCAAATCGGCAAAATTATTTTTGGCTTCTAGTGAGCGAATCTCTTCTATCTTCATAGCTGCTATAACTATCGGAGAAAAGATTTTGTGCATACTTCGGGGCGATTTTTGAAGGCACCATTCACCCCCCCCTCTGTTGCCATTTTTGAAGTCATGCTCTTTTTAGGGAGGAGTTTCTGTGATGTGTTGAATAAACACCAAAAAAATTTCATGTTTGACGACCATATCTTGTACTTGTTCTTGTGAATTCTAATTTGAGAATTGCACTTGGCATGGGAACTCTTGTTGCTTATGCGATTTTACTCATTGGATTAAGAGATCCTTTCATCTCAGGTTGTGCATCATTGTGCAAACGGTTGGGGCGTCTTCTTTGGAAGAACTCGACAAGAGGGTACCATGAAAGATCGGGCCAAATTATTGACCCATCTAGTTTGCTAGATTGGATCTTCATTAGGTGGTATCAGAGTGCCAGTTTGCTCATGGTGCCATTGATTGGGTGCAATTTGTACTGCTGATCATGGGATGAGGTGTTACATAGGGTTCGGTTCCAATCAATTTTGGGAAGAATTGTTTTTTTCTGCTGTTGTGTGGAACCGTGCGAAGGGAGTTTAGAATATGAATTAAACGTTGTGTGTGTTGGCCTTCGGCCATTAGGGTTCATCCCTATTCTAGTGCGTTCTTGTGAATTCTAATCTTGGATTTCATCTTTCGTGTGCTAGTTCCTACTATGGTGTAGGTATTTGCCTACTAATATTTGATCTCTATTTTTCAATCGTGTGCTATGGTGTGCATGGGAGTGAAATTATATATCCTAGTGCGAGTTGCATCCTGTAATTCGTCATATAGCTAGTCTACAACCAATAAAGGTCGAGCAACCTATGGATTCAATCTCATATCAAGGTTTGATCCACATCATACTAGTAACCCTATGGTGCCAAGTATCATCTTATTCAGAGTTCTTGCATTGTCATGCAACAAAAGCCTTATGTCCTACTTAGCAGGTTCACTTATAGCAGGTTCACTTACAACTAACTCAGAGAAGTGATTGAGCATTTATATTTGGGACTTTCTTTACCCTTTGCCTTGTTCATTTTCTGTATTAGTAAGTTCATTTCTATGATTCTACAGAACAATTACAATCTGTATAACCTTGGCAGGTAGCATTCAGGACAAAGGTGTCCAATCCAAACATTAACAATAACGGAAGCATCTTGCTTGATGTATATTGAAGGAGCAGTGGAGTCCTGCATTGGCCATTTCAAAGGTTAGTTTGTAAGACCATGTGGAGGTTATCCTATAGTTTGACATGAGTAATTGACTTTGGGTTGTTTGTGTTATCGAAGTTTGAGTTTGATTTTGGGAGTTTGAAGTTGTTGTCAGCCTGAAGTCAGTTTGACCAATTTGCAGGGTTGGTCTAACCATTCTCTATGTCCTAGGTCAAAGCTAAGGATGGTGGTCTAATCAGCATTAGTGCACGGTCAGACCGATGTGCAGCGGTCTGACCAATTGTTACATGGCGGCCAGACCAGCGGTGTGGCCTTTTGAAAAGTGGACATCAAATACTTATGTAGCCTTGTTCGAGAATGTGTTTGCATTAGGTGTCATTGAAAATAGAAACTGGATCTAAAACTAGATAGAGTTTAACTGAAAAGTCCAGAGAAGGTGTTTTGAGGTGCATTTCAACCGCCGGACCGTCCATACCATGCCAATCAGACCGCCAGTGGTCTGACTAGCATGGTGCTAGTAGTTAGACCGGCCAGAGTGGCTTGACTGGCATTGTGCCATGGTCAGACCAGTGCCTCTTTTCCTAGGATGTGTTGCTTCACGCTTAAATCGAGATTTGCATCTTTGATCTTGTGATTGGTGAATATATATTGCATATTGCATATTTGGACTAATTAATGTGGGTCAAGTTGGAATGAACTTGTGCCTAAATATGATTTGCATGTCTTTGTATGTGCAGGAGGTTTGAGGGCAAACATGTCTAGGGGTACCCAAGACATGTCTAGGGTTTCCAAAGAGGTTTTGGAGAGGGTAAACATATATTGTAACATCCCAAAAATCGCATGTCTGAAAATAGGAAGAATTTAAAACTATTTGATGCACCTTGTTGACATTTTGAGTTTCTAGAATATTATTGGGGTTTTTCTATAAATTGAGTTATGAAAAATAATTCAAGGAAAGATATACAATTAACAAAAACAAATTAGAATAAATACCGAATTTGAAAAGCTAATCTAGAAAATAGCACGAGAGAACTTACCGTGAAACAAATTTGACTTAGAAACTTAAATTCAAAAGAATTCGGAAGTGATGCTACAATTCAAATTCTAGCTTTGCTAAGGTGGCACCTGAAGAAAAAGAAAAAGAAGGAAATTTCGAACTGAAAGTTGAAATGAAATCAACTTCATATTGGGAATTTAAAATATAAACCATTTCCAAATCAAGCCCAAATTTAAACTCAAGTATGAGTTCAATTCAAAATTTGAAATACAAATAGAAAAGAAAAATAAAAAATTTGGAAGAATAGTGTTCGACCCGGCACAATTTCTTTCCCTCTTGTCTGGCCCAAAGCCACCTAGCCCAGCCACCCTGTCGACCTATTCCCCCTCTTCTCTCTGTCCCAGGCCCAACACACCTGGTCAGTACACCGCGCGCCCCTCGCCACGCTTGACCATCGCACTATGTGCCCCTCACTATAGGGGTGGAAAATGGTAACGGATAATTCGTTTTATCCGGTATTCGTATCCGAGAAAACATAAATGTGGTAAGCAAAAATCCGTATTCGAAAATATTCGTATTCGTATTCGAGAATATTCGTATGCATATTTGAGAGTATTCGTATTCGCATTCGTATTCAAGAATATTCGTATCCGTATTCGTATTCGAGACTATTCGATTCATATTCGATCCGTTTCTAGAACATATGAAAAATTCGTACAAATTTTGTGATTCAAAATTTGAATTTAGGTGATTTAAAACTGGTAAACGGTCAAAAACCGGTGAAAAATCGGTAAAACCGCTAGGAATCCGTTTTATCCGATATTCGTATCCGAGAAAATCCGTATTCGAAAATATCCGTATTCGTATTCGAGAATATCCGTATCCGTATTTGAGAATATTCGAATTCGTATCCGTATTCGTTTGAAAAATATGGATTCATATTCGTATTTGAGACTATTCGACCGTATCCAATCAGTTTCCACCCCTACCTCACTACGTCGACCACGCCATGCCTGCGGCCTCGCACACGTGCTCACCCTCCGGGCCAGCCACAGCATGTGCCTGTGAGTTCGCACCATGATCCACGCACCTGCACCAGTAGCTCTGCTCGAACTCGCCGCTGCCACAACTTTTGACCAGGCCACCATCGCATTCACACACCATGCCTGCCTACATCATCACCATCCCATCCACCTACTGCTTTGAAGTGCTTGAGACACCACGTGCCGCACTGCCACTACACTGCCACGCCGTCGCCTCATGCTGATGAGCATGCCAATAAATCATCTTTCCCGCTGCGCTACACGAAATCTGGACACATGTGGACCTCTAAACACCCGAAAATTCCGTTTTTGGCCCCTAAACCAAAAAAATTCTGTTTCTGGACCCCTTCCGACCGCGCGTTTCGCGAGATGGCGCCACGTGTCCCGGCCGGCGCGCGACCGCCCGCTCCACCGCGCGACCGCCGCCCGCGCGCGCATCGCAAGGCGCTCCCGATCAAGGCGTCGCGCGCCGCCGCGCCGCGATCGCGCGCCCGCCGCCGCCGCCGCGCGATCGCGCGTCGCCCATCGCGATCGCAAGCGATCGCGCCGCCGCCGCGCGACCGCGCGGCCGCGCCCCGCGCGATCAGCGCTGATCACCGCCAGCGTCCGCTGCGCCGCGCGCGACCACGCCGCCGCCGACCCGCCGTCGCCCGCCGCCGCGCGATCGCCGCGCCGCCGACCGTAGCGCCGGGACACGTGGCACCAGCTCGCGAACAGCGGTCGGGAGGGGTCCAGAAACGGAATTTTTTTGATTTAGGGGCCAAAAGTGGAATTTCGGGTGTTTAGGGGTCCAAATGTGTCCAGATTTCGCGCTACACCACCTGATCTCTCTACATCATCGCGCGCACTCTATTTCATCGCGGCTCCTGTGCCCATGCCAAGGTGACGATGGCAAGCACTACTTTGCCGCGTCACCCCTTTACCCGTGCTATGCACTGCCCATGCCGCCCAATCACCTCCATCGGCTATAAAAGCCATGCCAATTTTATAAGGGAAAATTGAATATATAGAACCAATTAAGATGACTTTAGTAAAATAGGACTAAGTTATTTGCACTTATAAATATAGGACTGAGTTGAGCACCCCTTTGAAAATATGGTATTTTTTCCATTTTAATTTCATTTTCATTTTCCAGCCCTTTTTTCTCTCGCGAAATGACCATTTTGCCCCTCCCTCTCGCTCGCTCGCTCCCTCGCCGCCGCTCCCGCGCCTCCCGCGCCGCTCCAGCGAGAGCGGCGCGCAGCGCGGGAGGCGCGGGGAGGGGCGCGCGCGAGGAGCGAGCGAGCGAGGAGAGGGAGGAGGGGCAAAATGGTCATTTCGCGTAGAGAAAAAGGGCTGGAAAATGAAAATGAAATTAAAATGGAAAAAATACCATATTTTCAAAGGGGTGCTCAACTCAGTCCTATATTTACAAGTGCAAATATCTTAGTCCTATTTTACTAAAACCATCTCAACTTGGTCCTATATATTCAATTTTCCCATTTTACAATGACCCTCCACATCTCGCTCTCCACTCCAATTTGCTCAATCGAGCATTTCCTTGCACGAATTTCACCGGCGCCATCTTCTTCTCCATCTCCGGTTGAAATGGCCCCTTTACTACACTGTCCACTCCTGTGAACCATTGCTCGATTCCTTGCGATTGGAGTACCCCCTCACTTCCCTCTCACTCCGCCCTCCCTTAATTTCAGCAGATTTTGACCCCAGCTCTCCGTCGCCATTGAAGCTGCCGCGCCATTTCAAGTCCTTATTGCCAGACCACCTCAAGCATCCCTGAGCTTCGCCAACCCCTCCTGTGGGATCCTTGTGCCGTCAGAGCCGGGCTCTGACCGCCATGGTGGCTGAGTTTTGCTGTTGCGCCACCTCGGTGGCTCACCGTCGGTCACGTCGATGCCACCCAAAGGACCATCGTGGTCCCGCCAACCAATTTTTGGGGTTGTCGAACTCCGCCATCATCTGCCTCGCCAGCAATGAGCTCGGCAATAAGCACCTTCTCTGTTTTCAGAGGATGAACATTGTAATTGTCATTAATGAAGGATCGTAATTAATTAGGGATAATAATGTTAATTAAAATAGTGATAATTAGCCACTAGAATGTAGGCCCAGTCAATTAAGAAACTTAATTAAAACTGGATTTGAATTCTGAGTCATTAACATGTGGGAACTAATTGTGCTATGGTCCCACCTGTCAGCCATACCAGCCATTTCTTTAAAGAAAATAAAATATTAGCTAGTCCCACTTGTGAGTCACAGTAATGTTTTGTTTAGAAAAATAATTCAAAAACAAACAAAAACCCAACTGGCAGAACCATCGGTGGACAACGAAGCAACAACGGTAGCACTTACTTCGCTAAAATCAATATGGTATCTATCCATATCTATGAATCTACTAATAACCGATGATATTTAAGATACTTTCTTCATTTTAGAGATCTAAAAAAATCCAACAATAATATTTAAATAATAAAAAGCAAAATTACTAAAAATCCTCTTGTTATTCGAGGGAAAAATGGTAAAGATCTATACCACTTATTTTAGTGTGATCAGATTATAACGGTGCAGATTAATCACATATAGATATTACAATAGTTACAATTGTATAACAAATACAACTATATATTTTTATAAATATTAAAGTTATATAACAAATACAATATATTATAATATCTAGACACGTAATTACGCAGAAGATTCCGCTAGTATAAATAAAACAGTTGGTGATATTCAAGGGAGCTCCTTCATCGAGTTGGAACCCTCTAATAAGATACCACGTGTTCCCACCAGTCTCAAAGAAATTTGAGTCTTCCTCCCCTAACCCTCCGTTCCCCTCTCTCGTCAGGATCCAAGCGCCGAGGGCCGCATGTTCGCACACGAACACGTCACCGTGTGCCCCCGGCGTCGAGCGCGATACGCAGGACACGTCGCCGGAGGAGTCTCGCCGAGAGCGCGATACGCAGGACACGTCGGCGAGAGCTCTTGAGACCCGACACCCCACGCGCGGGAGGACCCCGTCGCATGAGCGGCGGCGATGGGTTGTCCTAGGTCGGCCTGACCGCCCCTTTGTGACTCGTTATCGCAACTGAATAAACGACAACGAAGAACAAGAAGCAAAATAGGCAGAGGAAAATAGTAGATTGCAAAATAATATAATAGATGAGTTTCGATTGTGTGTTGTCAATCGCCGTAACCCTACATACATATATATAGGGGAAGCTGGTCCTAGCTTCTTTTGGAAACAACGATTCGAATCGAATCGAGTCCGGACTGAATAAAACTTATCTTAGTTTATTCGGTTGCAATTTTACCACGCGGCAGAGATCGTTTCCTGATCCTTTCCAAACTGCTGCCCGCGCGTGCATGCTGCTTACGACCGATCCCGAATGCTCTTGATGCCCTTTCGACCACGTTCACTTCCTTCAACGTGGTCGGAGTCGCTACCACTTCTCGTTATAACCTGGTCGTAAGCCACCGACTTCTCATCGTGGTCGTAAGCTCAACTGCCGACTATCAACCTTGATGTCATCAACTATGAACCAGGCTTCTGATCATGGCCAACCGTGATCGTGAGCGCGTCCGATCATATTCAAAATGGTTGAGCTACCTTTGGCCACGCCAACGTGGTCGAATCGCGCTTTGACCACGCCAACACGGTCGTAACCGGTCCAGCTGGCTTCTGATTAGTGGTGACATGGTCGTAAATGCTGCAACGTGGTCGTAAAACTACCTGGCGAGTTCCGACCACGACCAAAGTGATCGCAATGGCTCTTGACCATGACCATGCTACGTGATCATAAGCGCGCCGACCACGCCAACGTGGTCGTAACCGGTTCAGCTGGCTTCCGACTTGCTTCGCCATGATCGTAACTACTCACGACCATGATATATGCACAGCGTGTCCTTGTTAACCTGCTTGTGGTTTTACGATGATTGTCAAGCCAAATTTGATTATCAACACATGCCCCCCTGTTTTTTGGCAACACTTGTGTGCCAAAAAATAAGAATCACTTGCTCAACAATCAAGGACAATGTCAACACATCCATTGGCCATGTTTATATGTCTAAGGGTGATAACCTAGTATCGCCATGTTATAAAGTCTAAGGCGATAACCAAGTATCACCATACATGTTCAAGCTTCCTGCCACATGCTTGGATAAAACTTCTTCAAATATTTTCCATTGAGAGCACGGGGCAGCAACGTACCTTGCAATGATTCGACCAAATATGAGTTACCCGGAACCACTCTTGCAATCTTAAAAGGACCTTCCCAACTTGGAGACCACTTTCCGAACTTATTATCCTTCGAGCCAATTGGTAGAATCACTTTCCACACTAGATCACCAACTTGAAAGCTCTTCAACTTGACTTTCTTGTTGTATGCCTTTGCCACCCGCATCTTATCTTTCTCAATGGCTTTTAATGCTTCTAATCTCTTATCGATGGCTTCATCAATGTTGTCCATCATTAAATTATGATAATCCACTGCCGATAACTCATGTTGCTTAGCTAATCTCAAGGCATCCAAATTTACCTCTACGGGTAAAACAGCCTCTTGTCCATACACAAGTTCGTATGAAGTTACTTTGGTTGCTCCATGCCTTGAGATTCGATGCGCCCAAAGAGCCTCGGATAGCACTTCATGCCACTTTCTAGGATTATCTTCAATCTTTTTCTTGATGAGCTTGATCAATATTTTATTTGTAGACACTGCTTGTCTATTGGCTTGGGCATAATATGGAGACGAATTGAGCAACTTTATCTTATATAATTCAGCAAAATCTCGGACTTGAGTCGATATAAAAGAAGAACCTTGATCTGAAGTTAATGTTTGAGGAATGCCGAACCGGTGAATAATATGCTCAGTTATGAATTGAATCACTTCCACATGTGTCATATTCTTGAGAGGTACTGCTTCAGACCACTTAGTGAAATAATCAGTAGCAACTAGCACAAACCGATGTCCTTTTGACGACGGAGGATGTATTTGCCCGATGAAGTCTAATCCCCATCCTCTGAACGGCCACGGTTTGACAATAGGGTGCAACATAGCAGCAGGAGCTAGCTGAATGTTACCGAACTTTTGGCATGCTGCACACCCTCTGTAGTATCTGAAGCAATCATTAATCATTGTCGGCCAATAGAAACCAAAGACGTCTTAGCAACCACTTCATCTTGTGTGCCGACTGATGTGTACCGCATATACCTTCATGTACCTCTCCCATAGCAACTCTTGCTTGATCCTCATCCAAGCACTTCAGAAGAATACCATCAACAGTACGGCGATAAAGATTGTTATCAATTAAACCATATTTGAAAGCCATCCGTCGAACCGTCCTATTTACCCTCTTGCTAGGGTCTTGCAAGTAATTAATGATTGGTTTTCTCCAATCTGTACCCTCACTTGCATCAGATTTTAAATTAGTGGCCGAATCGGTGAGTTGCGGTTCGGTCTCGTCTATGTTAGCAAGACAAGACATCGGCTGGTGAGAAAGGTGGAACATACCACGAGAAATATGGTAGCCGGATGCTTGCTGTGCTAACTCATTTGCTCTCCAATTTTCATGTCTAGATATATGAGCAATACTAAAGAAATCAAAGGTAGCAATGATATCTAAACATTTATCAAGATAAACATTAAGTGATTCGTCGAAACATTGAAAAACCTTGGAAACTTGCCGCACTACTAGCAACGAATCACCGAAAACCTCAATATGTGTAGCACCTATAGCAAGTAAAAGCTGCAGCCCGAATATCAAAGCTTCATATTCGGCTTGATTATTTGTGCAAAAGAACTCTAAACGACAAGAGGCCTCAAAAACAGCCCCATATGGAGAAATATAAACAACACCAACACCTTGGCCATTGTTACAAACTGAACCATCAAAATATAATCTCCATGGTACTAAAGACACCAAGTCAATATCAATATGATGCTTATCATCAATCCGATGTTCAACAATAAAATCAGCAACAATTTGGCCCTTCATAGATTTCAAAGCTTCGTAAGCCAAATCATATTCAATCAAAGCATAAGCCCACTTACCAATCCTACCACTGAGAATTGGTCTGTGCAACATATATTTAATGACATCGGTTTGACATGCAACTATGCAAGCACTAGACAACAAATAATGTCTTAATTTTGTGCAAGCATAATATAACGAAGGCATAATTTTTCAATAAAAGTGTACCTTGTCTCTGGATCCAATAAACGCGGCTCAAGTATGTAATAACATGTTCTTTTCCTTCAGTTTCTTGTGTTAAAACAGCACCAATTACTCCTTCTTCCGCTGCAATATAAAGCCTGAAAGGCTCTCCTTACTGGCGCTTTTAACACCGGTGGAGTAACTAAATCGCTTGATCTTTTCAAATGCTTCTAGCTGTTTTGCCCCCAAGTAAAACCAGCATCGTTCTTCAACCGAAGGTAGGCGTAAGCGCGCCCACTTTCCCGGACAAGTTAGCAATAAATCTCCTCAAATAATTAACTTTGCCAAGGAATTTCAGATATCTTTCTTGCACACAGAACTGTACCTTCGGATTGCTTCAATTTTCTTGGGATCTATCTCTATGCCATGTTCATGAATAATAAAACCTAAAAACTTCCCAGCTGATACACCAAAAGCACATTTTAGAGGATTCATCTTCAAACCATATTTTCTCATTCTATCAAAAGCCAAGCGCAAATCGGCCAAATGTGGTTCAATGGCATCCAATTTGACGACAATATCATCAATATAAACTTCTAACATGACCCCAAGAAGATCATGAAAAATTAAGTTCATAGCTCTTTGGTATGTTGCACCAGCATTTTTCAATCCAAAGGTCATTACTACCCATTCAAATAAACCAAGAAAACCAGGGCAACGAAAAGCTGTTTTGGAAATGTCCTCTTCGGCCATAAAAATCTGATTATACCCCGCATTGCCATCAAGAAAACTAATGACCTTATTCCCAGAAGCAGCATTAATAAGCATGTCGGCTATTGGCATAGGATACTCATCTTTTGGTGTAGCTCTGTTCAAATCTCTGAAATCAATACATACCCTTAACTTGCCGGACCCTTTCTTTTCGACGGGCACAATATTGGAAATCCAATCAGCATACCTGCAAGGTCTAATAAAATTAGCTTTAAGTAGCCGATCGATTTCCTCCTTAATCCGATCATACATCTTGGGATTAAACCTCCTAGCTTGCTGTTTGAAAGGTCTAAAACCTTTCTTAATGGGTAGCTGATGTTCTACCAACTCTCGGCTCAAACCAGGCATCTCATGGTATTCCCAAGCAAAAATGTCGACGTACTCTTTTAAAAGCTCGATTAATTTCAGCTTATAATCGGCTCTCAGATTTTTATTTATAAATGTCGGCCTAGGAATTGACCCATCACCGATGTCTATCTCCTCCAATGGGTCGGCTGATACGAAACCTTGTCCCAACTTATCAAAATTTTCTAGCTCTTCTATAGATTCATACATATCGTTCTCTTGAGACCGATAATCTTTGAGACGTTGTTGCAACCAATCTAAGCTGGGGTTCATTTAATCACATCATATTTTGGAGCCGATCACCACCAATCGGCTTTATCATGACAGGTACAAAACCATTCCTTGTAGCGCTAAGGAAATCAAACTCTGGAAGATCACCACGCCCTGACAAACAAGTAGCTTCAGAGTGCGCCAATCCACTATAGCATCGCCAAAGCGACACAAACCGATGTGTCAGCGTAGATGATCTCCACTTCGTCCTCAACCCATTGAATCAAAAATTGGTGCATGGTGGATGGCACACACTGATTAGCATGTACCCAGTTTCGACCTAAAATCACATTGTAATTACCTTGCACTTCAAAGCAACAAAGAATCTGTGGCCAAAGTCTTGTTTCCAACCGTGAGCTCGACATAGATAACTCCTTTGGCCTCCGTCTTTTCTTTTCCTTCAAAGCCATTCAGCACCATGTTCGTCTTTTTCAAATCATCATCTTGTAGCCCCAATTTTTGAAGACTGAATACGGCATGAGGTTGACAACCAGCACCACCATCAACAAGCATCCTAGCAATCGGTGACCCGTTAATGTGGTCCTTGATGTATAACGGCTTCAAGTGCTTCACTGGCTCTTTAGGCTTCTCGAAAATGGCATTTTTAGGACCAAAGTCCAACTGGGCTATCTCCCCTTCTTCATCAGCAACACGAAACTCAGCAGGTAGATAGTAAACCATATTGATATCCATACCTTCTCTAGCTGGTGTGGGCTCAAAATCTAACATCTCCTCATCATCTCCCAATGTACATACTGCTCATGCTCTTTAGGTGATGTATGTCTTTGTGGCGATAGTAGTATCTGTAGTCCCATCCACTGGTTTAGGCTTCCATACATGCTTCATGGGCCAACTTTTATTGAAAAATTCGTCTCTCTGTGCTTCTGCTGCGTCTTCGATCTTCTACTGATTTCGCATACGCTGCAACCTTCTTTTCGAGCTTTGGTCGGGCTGAAGGGCACCACCGCCCGGTATACTTGGGGTCTCTTCCTTCGCGCCATCGCTGCTGGCTTCATGATCATTAGCTGCTGAACCTAGCTGGACAGCCACCATAGTACTACTGGATTTAGCCGGATTATTAATGACAATTGGCCTTTACCGAGATCTTTGGTTGATACTTCGCAGACCGCGATCCCGCTTTCTTGCTTGTTGGGTTCTGAATTTTCAGCGCTTGGCGACTTAGCACGCCACTCTTGCTTCATAATCTTCTTCGTTGCAGAGGCATTGGATGGTCGACCAGTACCACCACCCAAACAACTTTTTGTAGAGTGGGTTAGCCTCTCAAAAACTGATCTTCTAGGTGCTGTCCACCCAGGGTGAAAAGCATAGGGCACCATTGGAGGCTGCGCCCACCCTCTATTCATATTGTTGGTGTGTAGGAAAAAGGTGTCATCCATTGCGTAGGCGCCCATGGCTCATACGGACGAAACTGACGTTGTATTTGATGCCTCGGAGGTGATCTTGGACGCTTCAATTGTGACGGTCGATTAGAGCTAGAAGTGGCCGCTTGGTTAGCATATTTGGACAGCAGCATATCGAATGTTGGCTTGATGCGCTTCCGCTGTACTTTTGCTTTGTTTATCTTCCACTTGCCAACCTCTGGATTTTTGGGCTTGATAAACTTACTGCAAGCCTCATGTTGCACTTGCCCCCCAGGTACAGAAGTGCTCACAGTGATCTTCAATGTTTCCTTTCCATTTGGGGCCTTCTCCAGTACAACCTCTCTTCACGAGACCTTGTCATCGGCATGTATCACTCTAGGCTCGCCGATAACAACACTGGCTTTCCTTTGCTGATTCGCATGTTCGGCCGAAGCAACACTTTTTCCCCCCCCATATCCATCGTGTTCATGGGGAAGGAGACTTGTCCACTTGCATTTCAGCAAAACTCAATCGTCCATCATTGATAGCCGATTGGATCATCATCAAAAACATTACAATCATTAGTGGCATGAGAAAAGAATTATGATATTTGCAAAAGCCCGTCGCCAGTTCTTCAAACGGCGGTAAAGTATGAGAAATTTTAATGACCTTATCATTCAGCAAAGCATCAAAAATTCTATCACATTTTGTAATATCAAAAGTAAACTTCATCTCCTCTTCACGATTTTTGCGAATTGGCTTAAGAGCATTACATGCATATGGTTTGGCCTTTGAGGGCCAAACAAATTCAGCAAACATAGACATCAATTTCATCATCGATCGAAGAATAATCAACAACGTTCATGCGAGGAGGGTCACTTTAGTCTTATGATTTTCTTTGATATCTTTACTTTGGCTTTCTTTAGCCAAAGCTTGCCGCAACACTTGGTTAACGGTTAAAAATTCATAGCTTTCTAACTTCTCTTTAATGTGAGTTCTCAAGCCGTTAAGCACAAGATCACCAAGTCTCTTTCACTTATCACAAGATCAGTAGCATCGGTTTTTAACATCTCTAAACCTTTTAACATAATCGGAAACCGATTCATCATTTTTTTGCCTAACCGATGTAAGATGTGATAACTTAAACTCAGTGTCACCGCTATAAAAATGATCATGAAATTTTTGCTCAAGCTGCGACCATGTAGTAATAGAACCAGGGGATAAAGCAGAAAACCATGAAAAAGTCGTGCCAGTTAAAGACAAAGAAAACAAACGCACTTTAAGTTCATCTATATTACCCGCTGTTCCCAACTGGGCGAGGTATTGGCTAACGTGCTCCCATGTCGTTTTGCTGTCCCCACCATCAAATTTAGCAAACTCAGGAAGCTTATAACCTTGGGGATAAGCAATAGTATCAAAATGAGATGGATATGGTTTCTGATACGTGCGGGCTCTAACTCTCGACTCAATGCCGAAAGACTCAACAAACATCCTGCGCACATCATCTCTAATTTTGCCAATGCTTCGTCCATATTGGCGGAAGCCGTGATGGGTGATTGCAAAGGAGCTATAGGGTGTTGGTCACCATGGTAGGCGGTGGAGGCGGCATCGTGATATAACGAGAATACGGTAAGGACCTTGGCATACTTATATCGCTCGATGTTGATGTTCCCAAAGGTGGTAGGCTCATGATATGATTAGGATACGTGGGCGCTACCATTAGTTCATCTCCGAGTTTAGTTTGTTTGTCGAAAAGAAACTCAACGGCATGCCACATTGGGGTTGTATACTTGGTACTCCACTATTTGCCGATGAATTAATAGGCGTTGTCACTTAGAAAGTTCTACGCTAGAAAAAGTGCCAACGACTTGTACCCATGGCGCACTATTTATTTTCTTAATGTTTGCCATCTGATGCATATAATCAAAGATCTCTCTAGTGTTCTCATTAAGCATGTGCTGAACTTGCTCCATTGTAACACTAGATGAATTGGTAGCAACAGATGAGAGGGTTGATGCGGCACTTACAAGGGGTTCTACCTTTTCCGAGTAATGCGGAGGAGGGAACGTGATGTCGCCGAGTGGGGTTATGTTGCCTTGACGATCCTTCTTAAATTTTGCAAGGAACGCTCGTAAATCCTCCTCCTCGCACTTTTTCTTGTATGCCTCAAAAGCTTGGCGATGCTCTTCCAATAATTCATCGTAACCGGGCTTGACGACATTATCGGTGTTAACCTCCCCGGGCATTGGGATTTTGCTGCTGCCAGTCATGGTGATTGGCGGCGTCAATTTTCCTTGATCTTTCCCCAGTGGAGTCGCCAAAAAGTGTGTTCGCACACGAACACGTCACCGTGTGCCCCCGGCGTCGAGCGCGATACGCAGGACACGTCGCCGGAGGAGTCTCACCGAGAGCGCGATACGCAGGACACGTCGGCGAGAGCTCTTGAGACCCGACACCCCACGCGCCCGGGAGGGACCCCGTCAGGGCGAGCGGCGGCGATGGGTTGTCCTAGGTCGGCCTGACCGCCCCTAGGACCTTGTGACTCGTTATCGCAACGGAATAAACGACAACAAAGAACAAGAAGCAAAATAGGGCAAAGGAAAATAGTAGATTGCAAAATAATATAATAGATGAGTTTCGATTGTGTGTTGTCAATCGGCCGTAACCCCTACATACATATATATAGGGGGAAGCTGGTCCTAGCTTCTTTTGGAAACAACAGTATTCGAATCGAATCAGAGTCCAGACCGAATAAAACTTATCTTAGTTTATTCGGTTGCAATTTTACCACGCGGTAGAGATCGTTTCAAGATCGTTTCCTGATCCTTTCCAAACTGCTGCCCGCGCGTGCATGCTGCTTACGACCGATCCCGAATGTTCTTGATGTCGTACGACCTCTCCAAAGGTCGAACCCTTTACGATGACCGGTCAACGTCTATGGCAAATAAAATCGGCATCAAATCAAGATCTATGGCAAGTAAAATCGGCATCGCTAGTGAGTCCGATTTCTTTCTCTTCTTTGCTTCTCCACTGTCTAATCCTCTGCAGATAACTTCCCATAACGATTCAGCATCTCCAAGTTTCCGACCGCTTCTCGTTATAACTGTCAGAGTTTTCTAGTCGTGGTCGAACTCCTTGCGACCACCTTTAGTATGGTCGTAGCCTTCAACGTGGTCGTAGCCTCCAACGTAGTCGCAACCTCCAACATGGTCGTAGCCTCCAACGTGGTCGTAGCCTCCAACGTAGTCGCAGACTCCACCATGGTCGTAGACTCCAACGTGGTCATAGCCTCCAACGTAGTCGCAGACTCCACCATGGTCGTAGACTCCAACGTGGTCGTAACCTCCAACGTGGTCGTAGACTCCAACGTGGTCGCAGACTCCAACGTGGTCGTAGCCTCCAACGTGGTCGTAGCCTCCAACGTAGTCGCAGATTCCACCATGGTCGTAGCCTCCAACGTGGTCGTAGCCTCCAACGTGGTCGTAGCCTTCAACGTGGTCGCAGACTCCAACGTGGTCGTAGCCTCCAACGTAGTCGCAGACTCCACCATGGTCGTAGACTCCAACGTGGTCGTAGCTTCCAACGTGGTCGTAGCCTCCAAAGTAGTCGTAGACTCCACCATGGTCGTAGACTGCAACATGGTCGTGGACTCCACGTGGTCATAGCCTCCAACGTGGTCGTAGACTCCAACGTAGTCGTAGCTTCCAACGTGGTCGTAGATCTATCTGTCGACTGCCGACCACGACCAATGTGGTCATAGTGACTTTCGACCACGGCTAAAGTAGTCGTAATTCCTTCTGGTGCCTTTCGACCATGGCCAGAATGGTCGTAAACCTTCCGGGAAACATTCGACCATGCCCAAAGTCGTAAACCTCTCGGGGGACATAGATTTGTGTTGATTAATAATGCTTCGGGACACAAATCACTTTGCTGCGCTTTGTCCTTCCTTCAGCCGCTCGAAATACCGTGATCGAAACCTTCAAAGAGCACGCAGTGACGGCGGTCACTAATTTTCTGTAGTCAAACACCCTTTCGACCACGTTCACTTCCTTCAACGTGGTGGAGTCGCTACCGCTTTCGTTATAACACTGGTCGTAAGCCACCGACTTCTCATCGTGGTCGTAAGCTCAGCTGCCGACTATCAACCTTGATGTCATCAACTATGAACCAGGCTTACGATCATGGCCACCGTGATCGTAGCAGCGTCCGATCATATTCAAAATGGTTGAGCTACCTTTGGCCACGCCAACGTGGTCGTAACTGCCTTCGACCACGGCCAACACGGTCGTAACCGGTCCAGCTGGCTTCTGATTAGTGGTGACATGGTCGTAAATGCTGCAACGTGGTCGTAAAACTACCTGGCGAGTTCCGACCACGACCAAAGTGATCGCAATGGCTCTTGACCATGACCAAGCTACGTGATCATAACTGCCTTCGACCACGGCCAACGTGGTCGTAACCGGTTCAGCTGGCTTCCGACTTGCTTCGCCATGATCGTAACTACTCACGACCATGATATATGCACAATGTGTCCTTGTTAACCTGCTTGTGGTTTTACGATGATTGTCAAGTCAAATTTGATTATCAACACCGCAATATGGCCACCGGCAGGCCACAGCCACCTCTGTCGTGGGCGATTCGAAAGCAGCCGGGCCTCCCACAGATCTTGCGTGCCCGTGCTGGCGACGGGAACATTGCGACCTTGTATCCGCTTCCCACCAAATCACCATGTCCCCGAACCTCCATCGCCGGATGTGTGCCAAGCTCCGAGATGTCGCAGCTCGCTGCTATCTCGCTGTCGTAGTCGAGGCAGCCAGCCAGTCACGGCCGCTTGGGGTGCGCGGCTCTGTGCAGACTGCAGCCCTCCTAGATCGGCATCATCATTGAGCAGCGGACCGTACCATGAACGCTATGATTAGCAAGTGGTTCCTTGGATGGCATGCCAACTGACATGCGAGAATATAATGTACGTAGGGCCATTAATCTCTCACCAAAACATAAGAATAGAGGGTGCAAATGATTGATCCAATAATTGTATTCTCACTCTAGTCTCTTTTATATAAACTAAGTCATTTTTTTCTAATCTCTTGTCGCTTTGCTAGTGAATCCAACAACCACATTTAAGACCTGTTTATATTAGTCTTTTGGATTTGGCTTATGAATAGTAACAGTTTATAGAGAGAAACATTCGTGTGTGATTTTGACCGATATAAATAAAGTCACTACAGTGTGTACTACAATTAACTAGTAGATCCCGTCTTAAAAAACACTCTGTTTAAAAGTTAGATACTGTAGAAAAGACATATACTATTAAAAAAAACAGATTTTAAAAACCAATATGAGCATGGTCTTAGTGTTGGCTCATCACCAAGTTTAGATCTAGTCTTAAAAAATCTTCTTGGATGGCCTCCCATTATACTTCAATAGACAATGCAACATGGTAGCGCGCGCATACATACATACATACATACATACATACATACATACATACATACATACATACATACATACATACATACATACATACATACATACATACATACATACATACATACATACATACATACATACATACATACTATGTATGTATGTATATGTATGTATGTATGTATCTCCTTTTTTGTTGAGAGAAAAAAGATTTATACTACTTATTTCAGTAGGGCCAGATTATAACGGTGTATATTAATCATATATAAATAATCAATCATCTCATTAATCGAGAAAAAAAAAGATCTACACCACTTATTTTGGTGAGACCAAATTGTAACGTTGCAGATGTTGTGGTTACAGACCAAACAGAGAGGGAGTATGGTAGTGGGGAGTTAGGTGAGCAATGGCCTAGGGTTTCCCCTGTGGCCTGTACCGTATATATATATCCACATGGGGAGTGTTTTTACAGTAATGCCTTTACATCTGTACATTCCCTTCAGGGGCACTTTCGTCATTACACATGTCCCATTTCGGGCCTTATAATCTCCTAACAGGCCTGCTGGGCTTAGGTGGGGCTATCCCTACAACAGGAGCCTCTCATGGTGAAGGGCTTCACGGGGCGAAGCCATGTTGCCGAGTCCTTTGGCCCCCTCCGTCCCTGCGGCCTGTGAGCTCCTTTAATGGTTGGCAGAGCCTTATTTGCTGGTGTTTTACTAGACCCGCCGCGGGGGTGTGATGCCGGATGTGTTGGCGAAGCTGCCTCCCTCGCGGGGCCCGTCAGTGGCAGGGTCGAAGCCGAAGCCGAAATTGGAATCGGAGGTGCTGGTGGAGTTGAATGCGTCGGCAGAGGTAGGCGAGGTGGGCCCCGAAGTCGTCGCGCGAGCGCCAAGTGGCAGCGGACTCCGACGTCGAGCGCCCTCGATGGTGAATGACTGCTGGCCTGCATGGCGAGACCTGGTTGACGCGGCGCGAGACTTGAGGCGCTGTGGCCATACTGTGTTGCGACGTTCCTTCTTCTGTCGGTCCACGTGGCGAAACATGCTTGGCGCGGCGCAGGGCTTGAAGCGCCGCGGCCATACGACGCTACGACGCTCCTCCACCGGTTGAGCTTTCCTCCGGTTGGGTTCCTGCCGATTGGGCTCTCCAGCTGATCGGGTATATATATTCTGCTGGTGTTGCGTTGTACCTGCATTGTACAGTCGGATAGGTGGTCTCCTACTCGCACACCGTGCTCCCATACGGAAATGGCGAGGTTTGACCTGTTCTCGTAGACAGATATGCTTGAGTTCATCTGCATTATCTGATTGCGCCAACCGACGTTACCATCAGGGAATGTTGATGTACTGAAGCTTATCTGTTTATGAGAACAAGTCAAAACCTGCCGTAAATCAGCCTTCGCGTTCCCGAATTACGGGGAACCTAGGCAGCTGGATCCCCGCCAGTTTGGGCTGTGAAGTTGCCGCGTGGACTCTGAAGCCGAAGTGGCCACCTTCGCTGCTCTGCGGGTTCGGTCAGAGCTGAACATAGGGTCTTCGTGCAGGCTAGGGGTCGAAAGGCCGGACTGTACCCCACGGCTCAAGGGTGGCAGTTGGGTGCATTGTGGGCTAGACCGACGTTCGCTCGCCTTCGCCCTTTGCTTCGCCTAGAATGTCCCGCCGAGGGGGAAGCCAGACCTCTGACGCGTGGGGCTGAGTCGGGGGCCCGGCTGGATCCTAGAAATGTAGGCCAAACTGGGCGTTTGCGCGGAAGTACTAGGGGCGGGGTGAGCTTCGGCCTTGTCGCGCAGATCTACGGCGTCGAGGCAAGGTACTTCCCCACGAAAGTGGGGCTGGGAGTGACACCAGTCTTGTTGCCGAGACGGAGCTCCCGTCGAGGCTACCGTCGAGGTTGCTTGGCCTGTGGCGGCTTGCTGTTACACGCCGGTGCAGGGCTGAGGCGTGGGTCCGAGCCGAGGTGGAGGGCGGAGTTTCTCCACTAAAGTGGAGACTCGCCCGTCTTAGGCTGCCGAAGTCGAAGCGGCCTGCGGGTTTGTCGCCTAGACGGGCAAGGGCGGAGGCCGGGGTCTCTCTATTGAAATAGAGACTCCGTCGCGATTGCTGCTGGGGTTGGTTGGTCCTTGCCTTAGTGGAGGCAGACCTCGCGCCACAGATTACCCTAGGCACGGGGTGGTTGTGGCTCCGTAGTCCGGCAGTGCGCTTTAATGACTCCTGGAATCGCGCCGACCTCTGAGCTGTCAGGCTGCTGCAGCTGTGCGTGTTGTCCCATCGGGGGTGTACACGCGGCGGTTTGCGATTGGCGCGTCGTGGGCTATCCGATCGCACGGCTGGACCATTTGCCCCTTCCCTAGTGGGGCGGGATGCGTGGCAGGGTGCTATTGGCATGCCGTGCGCTATCCGGCGGATTTGCATCTACGCCTGTTCGGTTGCGTCGGTTGGAGTGCCACTGGTTGAGCAATCTGTCGGCCCTTGGCGCGACGAATATACATGTGTCAGTTTCCTGCGGTTGCGTGGACTTCGGAATCGCAGTGACTTCCGACTTCTTCGTGGCGTCCCAGCGAGATGTCCCTTCGCGGGGACGAAGCCGAAGTCGAAGCCAGGGCCTCACTGCTGGGATGGGGACCCCGTCGAAGCTGTTTGTTGGACCGAAATGGCGACAGAGGGGGGGGTGAATGTCGATCTCTAAAAACTTGCCCACAAAAAGTACTCACTTTGAAAACTCTCCTCAATAGCTATGTAAAGCTAGGAAGAAGATAACCTAGACTCTCTGGAAACTAAAGCACTTAGAGGAAATAGGCACTGGAAGCAGGAAAACCAAAAGACCAAAAACTCTCCAAGAAACAACAGGCAAAACAGGCTGGCATGGCAGGGTCGGTCAGACCGCCTTGTATGGGCCGGTCTGACCGCCACTCTTCGTCCGGTCTGACCGCCGTGGCTACTCCGGTCTAACCTGTTAGCCTGAAAAACAGGAAGCCCGAAAAACCTGTTTTTGCTGAAGTTTCTGAACAAACACGATTTCAAACAAAAAGGAGGATTTCTGATGTTGCCTTCTTCCCAAAAGATAAATACCCTAATCCAAACAACACAGGGACCTCAAACAACAAGAAAAACCATTTGAACATCAAGGATATGAAATTTTACTCAAGAACTGAAAACTTAAAGAGGCTCCACCAAAATCCAAATTACTCCCTAATTTTTGATCCTTTGGCCAGGAAATTTTGCAGATATGTTAGCAATAGCCACTGGACTCTACAAGCCAAATTTAAAGCCATCTTAAAGAGGGAAAAGAGATTTGCACCAAAACCCTAGAAATGCAAAAGAAGAACAGAGGAGCTCAAAAACCCAAATCTGAGATTAAACTTGATTTGCTCTTGGGAAAGCTCGATCAAATGATCTTGAGACCTATTCCCATCACTGAGCAACCCATTTTGCCACTCCTCAGCAAGAAACAACAAGAAACTCAAAAATCAAGAAATCATGCAAAAGGGGAACAAAGAACAGAGAGGTACACAGAGGATAAAACATCATATTTTCATTCATGAAAAAGGAATACAGAGGAGTCGCGATACGCATGGACATTAGAACAAGAGGAATGATTACATAGTGGCTCAACTCATCTCCAATCTCTTCCTCTCTCAAAACCTCAAGAACACACACTACATGCTTGGAGGAAGAGAACCACTCAAGAACACATCGAAGGGGGACAGAGCACAGACACACCTCTGCCTCTCCTCCACCCACTCTCAACCACTAAAGCCTCACCAACTAAAGCCTAAAGCCAAAACAAACTCCTAAAGCTCATTTTGACTAAAGCAAACCCTAGAAACCCTTGGAGTGCATGAGGGGGCATGCAGCCACTCCCTCCTATTTATAGCCCTTGGCTAATGGGTCTCCAACCCGTTACACCCGCTAAACCCGAACGGAGCCCGCTCCCGCTTTTTCAGCCTCGCGAAATTACCATTTCGCCCCTCTTGCACCTTCCGGGAAGCTTCCGCGCTCCTTGTCGTCCACGACTCGCAACCACCTCGAGTTCACATCGTCTTCAACACATCCGGCCATTCTGACCTCAGCGCCACCTGCGCCTAGTCTGGTCACACCGTGTCTCGCCACGACTCCGCCTCGACGTCCTGCAGCCAACACAGACAAGAAACACATCAAATAGCACCGCTCGATACATGTAAGCATAAATGCGTTAATGAGATAGCCCAAACCTGACAAGTCGACATAATATGCATCCTAACCATTTTGACCAGGTTTGACCAAGTCCGACCGAGCCCGATTGCACCACACAACGTCAAGGACCGAACCAACCAAAACAAACTCGACTTTCCTAAACCGATGTCAATTACTCATCACACACATGGGATGACCTCCACATGGTCTCTCACTGTTGCGGTTGATTGGTCTCGAGAATCGCGTTGACACGCGCCGGGGGCTGCACCGCGTCGCATGACCTGCATTTACGCCTAATGGGAGCCGACATGCGGCGGGGCGCTATTAGCGCATCGTGCGTTGATAGGTCTATGTACGACCGCAGTCATGCCCGACTCGCGTGGGCGGTCGCGATGCTTCGGCTTCGATCGCAACGCTTAGGCTCCGGTCGTGGGGAGGCGAGCGGTTCGTCGTCCGTTGGTTACGCTTACCGGCGGTGCGAGAGACGAGGGGTCTTTAAATATCCCCGTGGTACCACATCCGCGCCTCCTCCACACGCTTTCTGATCATTCGTCTCGTCTCCAGCTTTGTTTTGCTTTTCTTGCCACCGCCCTTCCCTTCCGCCGTCGTCTGGCTTCCGGATAACGATGGCGCGCGGCAATGAGCGTGCTCAAATGGGCGGCGACTACGCCATTCGCCGGCAGTCGTTGCCGCTTGAGGTGGAGTACACGCTCGAGGGGCGCAACCCGGCAGCGGCTGACAAGTGGTGGGTGGCGACGGAGAGGAAGGGGGGCCCATACTCCAGCTTCTTGGGCCCGACGCTCGTGACGGAGGAGACGATCCGTACACTGCTGCGTGAGGGGAAGCTGTCGGACCGCCAGGCGGTGCAGCTACCCGCTGATGATGACGCGGAACCGCGACCTAAGAAGTCGGAGGCAATCATTTTCGTCGCCTACTTCGAGGCCGGGCTTCGCATCCCGGCTGTGATGGTCGTTGGCGATGTATTGCGGACCTTCGGGCTGGAGCTGGCACAACTGACTCCGAACGCGCTGGCTCGCCTTGCCGTGTACAGCTGGGCCTTGCGCTTGGAGGCATGCTAGCCCAGCGCCTCGATGTTCGCATATCTGCACGATGCACGGTGCCAGCCGAAGGAGTGGAAGGACGGGACGCTGTCGAACTTCGGCAGCGTCAACTTCATTCTGCGGTCGCCGTGCGGGAAGTTCTTCCCCGCGAACGCAACTCGAGCGAAATGGGAGTCTGGTTGGACAAGACGGTGGTTCTACCACCGTGTGGCGAGCGGTAGCGACCTCGAGTGTACGGGCCAGCCGATGGCGTTCAACACCACACCCAGCATAACGCTCGACCCCGAGGATAGGCGAAGGGCACGAAGACTCATGGGGGTCACCACCCGCTTCAACATGCGTGACCTCGTCGAGGAGTACATTATGTACGGCGTGGCGCCGCTCGCCTATGAGTGGCGCCTCACTGTCGGGAAACTCCGGGACGACAACGTCCGCTCGTCCATTTGTTCGCTACCCGCGCCCTCTGGCCTTCGTAAGCCTCTGCCGTGTCCTCCTTTCCACTCATGATCGCTGCATCGTGTTTAACCATGTTTCTTGCATTGCCTAGGAATGCGCTTGAAGGACGCGGAACGCGCGGTAAGTATGTTCCTTGGGCTGTATACGGCCAGGGAGCACGAGCAGCGTACAGCTGCAACCGTGGAGGCGGGGCTAGGGCGGATAAACCGTGTGTGCGAGGCCCTGGGCGTTCGCATGCCGAAACGCGCCTCTCTGGCCCCGAGCCAGCCGCGACATCAAGATGACGGCGCCCAAGGAAAGATGGCGCCGTCTCGCGGGAAGACTCGGGCTTCTACGGCCACGGCCAGCACGACGGCTGCCATTGCCCCCATCGACACGGCGGGCGCGAAGTCTGATTCGGCGAAGTACACCGACTCAGACTTGGAAACGGGTGTGGGTGACGGGGGCGAAAGGTCTTCGAGCGGTGCCAGGGACTGGGAGTGTGCCATGGACAACTGGAAGGGGGAAGTTCCGCCGCCCGCGACGATCACCGAGGTGGAGCCACCGTCTGCTGGCGGCACCGGAGTGAAGTCGCTGCCTGCGGCGGCAACAGTGTCAGAGCTGCCCCCCGCGGAGGCCGGTGGAACGAGGTCTCCACCAACAATGGTGGCCGAGACGGAGGTGCCTCCCGCGGAGGTTACTAGGGTGGGGCCCCCGCCCGCGAGTGTTGCTACCGTGGAGCCTTCTGTGGCGGTTACCAAGGTGGGGCCCCCACCTCCCAGGGTGAAGCGGCCACGCCTGCAATCCCCCCTCATCGGACTTCGAGGGGGTTCGCCATGGCGGCCCGTGTTGGAAGCTTGTGGGCTCCAACTCCGAAGCCGAAGCCCCCATATGCAGTGTCCCTCCGGCCCCTTCGTAGGCCACAGTGGTCGGGGCGCGGGGGTTGCCGACATTGGGCCCGATACAGAGACTCCCCGGACCCCAGGGCCGGCTCTGTCTGAGGCGTCTGAGCCTGCCACCGAAGGTAAGCTGCCCCGACGTACCTTGGCGTAACTTTGCAGTGTTCTCACAGGACTAATTAGTACATCTCCTTGCAGCGGCACTCATCCCCGAGGATGGGTGATCCCCGGGACGCGGGGACATTCCTTTGAGGAGGGCGCCCAATGCTCCCGAGACTGGCGACGCGAACACCGCGCACCCGAGCTTAGCGGACTTCCTCCCTCCCCCGGAGGCGTTGGGGGCGTGGCGCGAGATCGTGGATGACGCGGCCGCAAGTGTTGACCAGCAGGCGCTGTCAACCTACGGGACGGGGCGCCTTGGGGACGCCCTGGAGGTATCGGGAGTGAGAGTAAGTATCTGACCTTATGACGATGTATGGACGTTTAGAAGCGCGCTGACCGCTTTGCCGTACAGACCCTCGTCTTGGCCCAGGCACTACAAGCGGCTCAAACCCGCGAGAAGGGGGCGCTAGAAGACCGATTGCGGGCCACCGAGGAGGCTCTGCGCGTAGCCAGGGGGCGCACTCCGCTCAGGACGAGCGCATCTGCCACCTGGAAGCAGAATGCGCGGAGACGAAGTCGTACGCCGAGGCGCTCATGGCGGCGGCGCGGTTATCGACCACAGAAGCGACGTGACAAAAGGTTGCAGAGTAGCGAGATGGCCTTCTCCAGCAAATTACTACGCTAGAGAAGGAGAGGAGCGACCTTGCTACATTTCTAGCGGAGCGGGACCGAACTCTAGGCGACGCCTCGGTGGCTGTGTGGGATGCCATGCTGGCCCTGGAGGTCACCCTTGGAGATCTTATCGCCAAAGTGCCGCCCCGCTCCTTCGGGCCCGAAGAGCTGTCGCGGACCCTTCGGCGGATCGGGGATGCGGCCAACATTGCCCGCTGCTCCGCAACGACCTTCGGCAACCACTGCTCCTATGTGATCTCGTGCCTGATATGCGCGCTCCTACAACACCGGGGCTGCCAACATGTCAGCGAGCTGGCTGATCCCCATTTGGAGATGCCGACTGGGGCTGGGGTGATGTCTGATGCCGTGCGCGCTGTTCGTCGCCTCGTGCGATTCTTCCACGAGAGGATCTGGGAGTACATCGAGGAGGCTGCGGCGAAGGTCGAGCTGCAGAACAGTATGTACAACGAGGGGAACCTCGGCCTGTGGCTGGATGAGGTCCCGCGACGCGACGAGGGCGGCCCTGAGGGCTCGAGAGGCGACACAAACCCACAGGTGTGACGCCGTGGTTTCCGTGCATTGGTGTGCATTGTAAAACACAAGCCCCTTATGAATAAAAGTGCAAGTTGCCTCACCGGTGTTTTGACTTGTGTGTCCGCATGTCCCGAGCAGTTACCCGACCGGGGCCGGCTGCTAGTTTCTGACCTTGTGACCCGACGGTGCCTTCGGCGATGGCGGAGGGCCGAGGAGTCGCTGGACTTCTGGGCGAGCCGGACTCCTTCGAGTGAAGCCTTGGCGCGAACGCGCATTAAGGAGGAGCCGACCGAGTAATGGCTTCGGGCGCCCGAGGATGTTTGTACATTTGTATTGCATGCCTTTGTAAACATCTTCCGATGAATACGAACAACGGGGGGGGATTTAGTTGAAAAATATTGCCCGTATTTCCATCCTTGCTTACGACCATGCAGTCTCGTGACAGATTCACGAAACTACACCGCGCTCGCTTGCATTCAATAGTCCGGGCCTAACCGAAGTAGATGTGCAGGCGCTCCGTCCCTTACCTGCTGGCACCTTAGTCGAGGTAGACGTGCAAGTGCTCCGTCTCCTACCCTTCGAGGTGGTGGCAGCGGAGCTGGCGTCTTGGTCGAGGTAGACGCGCGAGCGCTCCATCCCCTACCCTTCGAGTTGGTGGCAGCGGAGCTAGCGCCTTGGTCAAGGTAGACGCGCGAGCGCTCTGTCCCCAACCCTTCGAGGTGGTGGCAGCGGAGCTGGCGCCTTAGTCGAGGTAGTCGCGCGAGCGCTCCGTCCCCTACCCTTCGAGGTGGTGGCAGCGGAGCTGGCGCCTTGGTCGGGGTAGACGCGCGAGCGCTCCGTCTCCTACCCTTCGAGGTGGTGGCAGCGGAGCTGGCGCCTTGGTCGGGGTAGACGCGCCAGCGCTCCGTCCCCTACCCTTCGAGGTGGTGGCAGCGGAGCTGACGCCTTGGTCGAGGTAGACGCGCGAGCGCTCTGGGTCCGCGTAGTTAACTTGTTGTCCGCGGGACGTGCATCGCGGTTGGCCTCTGCTAAGCCTTGTGGGTGCTCTGCGTGATACTCGTGAGTGTAAGCTGCCGCTGCGTCTCATGCCGGCTTTGCAAGGCGCATGCGGAGGCGAGCCTCGACGGCGTCTCATGCGAACACTGCAAGGTTCATGCAGAGGCGAGCCTCTGCTGCCTTTTGTGCGATCGCTGCGAGGTGCATGCGGAGGCCAGCCTCTAGTGCGTCTTATCAAGACTCAAGGTGCGTGGAAGCACCAACCACGCGTTGTTTTATACTTCGGAGAATACGCATAGGGATAATGCCCATGCGTACGGGGGAGCATCTGCGTCTTATTTATACTCCGTAGAGTGCGTGGGACTATCAACCACGTCTTACTTGTACTCCGTAGAGTGCGTGGGACTATCAACCACGTCTTGTTTATACTTCGGAGAGTATGCGTAGGGATAATGCCTATGCGTGCGTGGGAGCATCCGCGTCTTGTTTATACTCAGTGGAGTGCACAGGGACAACATACGCGTCTTATTTATACTCCGTAGAGTGCGTGGGACTATCAACCACGTTTTGTTTATACTCCGGAGAGTACGCGTAGGGATAATGCCTATGCGTGCGCGGGAGCATCCACGTCTTGTTTATACTCAGTAGAGTGCGCAGGGACAACATCCGCGTCTTATTTATACTCTGTAGAGTGCGTGCGGAGGCGGACCTCGGCGCTACATCTTATTTAGAGTCCGTAGATTGCGCGCGGAGGCAAGCCTCCGTGCGTTGCGGGCGGTGAAGTTGCTGCGGAGGCGGACCTCAACGCTACATCTTATTTAGAGTCCGTAGACTGCGCGCGGAGGCAGGCCTTCACGCGTTGCGGGCGGTGAAGTTGCGTGCGGAGGCGGACCTCGGCGCTATGTCTTATTTATACTCCGTAGAGTGCGCGCGGAGGTGTCCCCCCACGCGTCTTGGTTTATACTCATGCCCGTGTTTTTTCACGGAGAGTGCGCGCGCGAATGCGTGTCTTTGTTTATACTCATGCCCGTGTTTTTTCACGGAGAGTGCGCGCGCGAACGCGTGTCTTTGTTTATACTCATGCCCGTGTTTTTTCATAAAGAGTGCGCGCGCGAACGCGTGTCTTTGTTTATACTCATGCCCGTATTTTTTCACGGAGAGTGCGCGCGTGAATGCGTGTCTTTGTTTATACTCATGGAGAGTGTGCGCGAAGGTAATCCTTCGCTCGTTTTTGTGGGAAACAAAACAATTTTACGCAAACGGTAAACTTTATTAAATTCCCGTTTGCGTGGGAGAGCGATTACAAAAGATGAGGTACTGACCACTGACCGCTTAAAGATGGAAACGGCCGCAGCTGTCGTTGCCTGGTGACGAGGCGGTGCATGGTGGGAGCCGCCGCTGCTGAAACGATCCGCGCGGGAGCCTAGCGAGGTGCCTTCCAAAGCCGCCAGAGATCCTTGCGCTTGCACACCCGGCCTAGGCATTCCATTGAGCCTCGTGGTGCAGGCCTCTGGCGCCGAGCTCTATGCGCCGAGCCATATCCTGGTCGCCGTGGACGGTGATGATGGCCCGTGGTCCAGGGAGCTTCATGCATAGGAAGCCGTGGTGTGGGACTGCCCCGAGAGAGTTTAAGGTTGGCCGCCCCAATATAGCGTTGTAGGGGTACGAAATGTCGACGACGTCGAAGGTGGCATCCTCACTCCTCACATTGTCGTCCTGGCCGAGATGCCGCCACTCCCACCTTCTTCTTCTTCGCCGCCGACGATGAAGCTTTCTTTGGTGCCATCCTTCTTCGGATCTGGAGGCTTGCTCTTGTCCTCCCCACGGACGGCGCCAACTGTTGTGGTTACAGACCAAACAGAGAGAGAGTATGGTAGTGGGGAGTTAGGTGAGCAATGACCTAGGGTTTTCCCTGTGGCCTGTACCGTATATATATATCCACATGGGGAGTGTTTTTACAGTAATGCCCTTACATCTGTACATCCCCTTCAGGGGTACTTTCGTCATTACACATGTCCCATTTCGGGCCTTATAATCTCCTAACAGGCCTGCTGGGCTTAGGTGGGGCCATCCCTACAACAGCAGACTAACCATGTATATGTATTACAACTATTAATATTGCTATATTTTCGAGAGGCAATAGAATTATATAACAAAATATTATGTTGTAATAGCTAACAGCGCAATTACACGGGAAATTCCTCTTCAATACACCGTGCGAATTGTGGCAGACAAAATTGCATCTTTTTGGTTACAACGGACACGATCGAGCGAGACCTCCCTAGCTAGCTTGGCCTGGGATGTGATATTAGGATCTGTTTGGTTGGAGTGATGAAAGTGGAATGGGATGGGATGGAATAGGATGAGATGGTTCCACAAAAAAAAGGTGGAACCACATGTACAGCATCTAAGAAGAATATTCTCTAAATTTGCACAGGCTCATCCCACTTTGGACCATTCCATCCCACCCCATCCCTCAAACCAAACACATAGATAGGCTTGGTCAAATGAACCATCCCATTCCATCCTACCTCATCCCTCAAACCAAACACATCCTTACGAAATGAGCATCAGGCTACCACACCTCCAGTACTCCCTCCCAGCCTGTTACACTGTCACAACACCAAGGGTGTCTAGTGGAGCTAGCAGCAAGATGGCGCAAGGGAAGGGCAACAAAGGAGGTGAGCCAAGATGTCCAGGAGATCACTGAGGCCTATGGCAAAAGCCCGTGTAATTGAGTTGCATGTGTGTGTGTGTAGCTGACAGTGGAACCGATTGAGGAAGAGGGTATATACGTAGGATTACGTGATGTAAAAGGGCAGTGGCGGAGACGATGGGGGTGCGGACTTAAGACATGTCAACAATTATAAGTAAAGGGGAGTAATTATAAGCATAATAAAGATTCTTCAGCCTAACAAAGTATGAACTTAAAGCAATACAAGAACTACTACTAGTCCTAGGAAGACTCACATCAGAAAATGAAGCTACCTACATTACATTGAAATACTGAACTAAAGCAAGAAGCAAATACAATATTGATAGATTCCTCTGTCGTTAGCCTTCAGGAACCTCAAATGACAAATGTTTGCTCTGTTCTCTATTAAGAACAGCAACAATCAGGTACCAATGTACCATAGGTACACTGGTATTTTGGTAATCATGTACCTATATATGATTTGTATAGTAAAGAGTAAAGACAACCCATGCCCTTCAAAAAGGAGTTAGCATCTGATGAATCACCTTCACTCCCGTGCCTTCCTAGGTATGAGCAGCATTGAACCAAATACAAGATAATTAGATAAAGCAAAGGATAACTTCTAAGCTCTACTAACTCAGTAACCCTAGTTGAGATTTTATTTCAGTCTTCAGATTTGAGAACTAAGAACAGAGCTATACTAGTATACTGAGTCATTGTGTTACTGATAGCCTCATCCCTTGTATTTTAGATTTGACTCATTTGAGAATAGAGCTACATTTGAGAATAAAAATGGGCCATACTGATGCCTGTTGCCTATTGGGCCTAATAGAGTAATGGGTTGCTGGAAATATGTATAGTGTATAGAAGTATATGTAATATATACTTTGTATATTAGAGGGTATATACCGGATTTTTGGCAAAAATTTTGGGGGTGCAAATATACCCCCATGCATATACTCTCCCTCCGCCATTGTAAAAGGGATGACGATCAAACATTTGTGATCCAACTATCTATCTGAGATCATATCCCCAATTCTTCTCAGATTTCCCATCCCTTTCTTCCAATCCTGCCTAGGACAGTGACAATTGGTATCAAAGCCTACCGCTACCCACTCTGGCTCCAAAGAAATGCCCAAATCCATTCGAGGAAAATTCAATCCATGGTGACGGTGGAAAGCAAGATGATGCGATCGCGGAATTGGTGAAGCAGCTCCGTGATCAATTCCATTTGCTGGAAGTCAGGCTCACCAATGTGGAGACCAAGATGGATGCGTTAGCGGAGCTATTGGTGAACCAATTGAGGTGATTGAGAAGCAGGCTGTGCTTCGACCACCACCACCCCCTTGTTGGAAAGTCTTACGACCTCCCAGGACCTTTCACGACCGGTTAGAGTCGTTTACGACTGGTGAAGATTAAGTACGATCGGTTCCAAGAGCTTACGACCAGTTTCGACCGCCTCAATCTCTTCCAATCGCTTTTTCAACGTGGTCGTAAATTTATTGTAGCAATTTACGACCGCTCTACAATATCGCTGCCGCTGCCTTCCTTCAGCTGTTCTAGATACCGTGATCGTAACCTTCTACGATCACGCAGTGATGCTGGTGATCACTGTTCACCATGGTCGAACACCCGTACGACCACGTTCACTTCCTTCAACGTGGTCGGAGTCGCTTCCGACCACGTATTGGTCTTCTCGGTGTAGTCGTAGCTCGTTACGACCACCTTCGACTCCTTACGACCACCTTCACCGTGGTCGTAGCCTTTCCTGCGTAGTCGTACTTCTTCAACGTAGTCGTAGCCTTCTTCGACCACGTTCAGCACAATCACACGACAAAACAAAGCTCTGTGTTTTTCCCTCTTTTTGGTCTTTTCTCAATTACTTGGTGTACAGAATACGTGGCTCTAAGCCTCTTTTTATACCTGGCTGTTCGAATTCAACACGGGTTCTCAAACCTACTCCGACTCCGAGTCTAATACGACTTCGACTCTGTTTCCAACTACGACTTTGAATTGCGGCTGCAATTCGACTTCGATTACACCCAAATTTTGCACATGACTCTAAAACAAGATTATTTACAACATTATCTCCCTAATCTTGTTTTTCGACTTCGATCATGCCAATTTTCTTCCTCATCTCTGAAAACTTTATCCGCCCCAGCGACTTTGTCAATATGTCTGCTTTCTGTTCTTTGGTTCTGATGTAGTTGATAGCGATCTTCCCCTCTTCGACACAATCTCTGATATAATGATATCTTGTGTCTATGTGTTTACTTCTATCATGTAGAACCGGATTCTTGCTTAGCGAAATAGCCGATTTGTTATCAACCCTGAGTGTTACCTTCTGAATTGCTTCATCTGACAATTCATTCAACGATGAGTGAGCGGACTCACGGCAAGACTGCGCTTCACTGCGATGTACTCGGCTTCACAAGAAGATAATGCAACCACCTTTTGCTTCTGAGATTGCCAGCTGATCGGACTCTCCCCAAGCACAAACATTATGCCTATCGTGCTCTTTCGATCGTCGACATCTCCCGCCATGTCGCTATCATCAGAGTCCGCCACCGCAACGACTTCCCATCTCCTCTCTTGTATCGAATCCCGAGATTTGAGTACCTTTGATGTATCTCGGGATGTGCTTCACGGCATTCATATGCTCTGAGTCGGTTTCTCCATGAAACGACTTACGTATCCGACCGCAAACGAGATGTCCGGTCGGTGTGCACCGATACCGTAGACTTCGACAATGCTCCTATAAGTCGTAGCATCAATTGGTGATCTGGGCTGTCTTGCTCAATTTCGATGATTCTCCATTGGGGTTTGACATGGATTGCACTCTTCCATACCGGACTTCTCCGGGATCTTTCGAGCGTATCCCGATCGACAAAGTGTTATGCCGTTGTCGGTTTGATTGACTTCAATGCCGAGGTAGTAGCACGAAGTCCCAAATCGTCATTTTGAACAGCTTCTTCATCTCCTCTTTAAACCTCATAATTTCCTTGGATTTGATCCGGTGATGATCGATCGTCCACATATACACCCACGATCGGTCTTGACTTTGCATCTCCTCTCGTGTACACAGCATGTTCGAGTTATTCCTACAAACCGAGTGTCGTAAGGCTTTTGTCGAGTTTCAAGTTCCATGCACGTGGTGCTTGCTTGAGCCCATAGAGAGCTTTGTTCAACTTCAAAACTTTCTCAGCTTGCTTTCTGGACTGAAAACCCGGCGGTTGAGAGACATATACCTCCTCCTCAATGTCTCCGTTCAAAAATGCCGTTTTCACGTCCATGTGATGAATTTGCCATCCACCATTTGCTGCCAACGCAAGAAGTAGTCATATAGTCTCCATACGAGCTACTGGGGCAAAGACTTCTTCGTAGTCGATACCTTATTTTTGAACATACCCTTTTGCCACAAGTCGTGCTTTGTGTTTTACGACTTCTCCCTGGGAGTTCTTCTTCACCTTGAAGACCCACTTTAAACCGATCGCTCGATGACCTTTCGGCAAATCGGTGAGTTCCCAAGTGTTGTTGTCTTCAATTGATTTTAGTTCTTCCTGCATTGCAGCTCTCCAATATTCATCTCTCTTTGCTTCTTCATAGCTTTCGTGTTCTTGGTGTTGTGTATGCGATGTGACTCATCCGATCAGTCGGCTCGGTTTGAGCATAGATCTCATCGATGCTCCTCATTTTCGGCACCCTGCCATCTTCTTCATCTTCAGTATCAGGTGAGGCTTCCTGATCATTTGCATCAATCGTGTCCGAGCTTTGAGGTGTGATCGTAGCTCCTTCCTCCATTGTCGTATTGTCGGTGTCGACCTCTTCGACATCGAAAGTTATCCACTTCGACTTATCTTTCTCAATGTCTTGATGTTCTTCCCACTCCCAATGTTTGTCTTCTTGGAAGACCACATCTCTGCTCACATGTAGCGTGTTTTCGATGGATCATAGCACCTATATGCCTTGGTACCGATTCCGAGCCGAGGTAGATCATCCTTTGCTCCGATCGTCCGGCTTCCTCGTAAGTCGATGATCTCACATGTGCCAAACAACCAAGACTTTCAAGTGATCGACGTTCGGTTTTCTTCCGACCACAACTCGTATGGAGTAACTCCATTTAACGACCGTGTGGTTGCACGATTTAGCAAATAGACCGCATGTCTTACGGCCGCCCAAAACCTCGGCGGTATCGACTCTTCGAAGACTTCGTGCGGTTTCGACCACGGTTCGATTTCTTCTTTCTACGACTCCGCTTTGTTGAGGTGAGTACGAGCCGTGAAGAATCTTGCAATGCCCTTCTCTTCGCAAATTGAGTCAAACTCTTTGCGAGAAATTCTCCTCTCGATCGGACGACCGCTTACCCTCTTGTCGACTTCATTTCCGGCAAGAGCAATAAACTCTGAAAGTTCGACTTTGCCTCATCCTTGCTCTTCGCATGTACACCCACATGGCTCTAGAGTAGTCGCCCACGACCAGCATGAAATCTTGGTTTCCAGCGTCGGTGCGGGGTGTGATCGGTCCGCATAAGTCGGCGTGAACCAGCTCGAGTGGTTGCGAAGCTCTAAACTTTGTTTGCTGTGGGAAGCTGCTACGAGTTTGTTTCGCCACCAGACAACCTTCGCAGACTTGCTCTGGGTGGTCGATTTTCGGTAATCCGACCACCATCTCTTTCTCTGCCATTGCTCGAGACTTTGGAAATTTATATGACCAAATCTCTCATGCCACACCAAAGGGATCTTCAATTGTTGTCTTCAAACACTTCTGCTTGCATGTTTCGATCTTGATTTTGTACAAACGGTTCACAGTCCGTTGCACCTTCATCAGCAGACGTTCGCTGTGGTCGAACACCTTCAGATGGTTGCCTTTGAGCTCAATTTGACAATTGTCCAAGGCTCATGATGTTGCTTCGTAGACTCGGTATGTAATATACATCCGAGAGCTTTCTTCGACTTCCATCTTTGCACTGCATGATGACCGAGCCTCTCCCTTTGATCTGAACGGTCGAACCATCTCCGAATTGTACTTTTCCGAGCACACTCTCGTTTAAGTCGTGAAACATTGAGTGTATACCCGTCATGTGGTTGCTTGCTCCGTTGTCGAGATACCACTCTGCCGTCCGCTCTTGAGTCTGCTCCATCAGACTTGGAAATACCTTCTCCTCGTTTAACAGAACCATTGTCGGTTTGTCTACAGTGCAGAGCGACAACAGCAGTGTTGGTTCTTTGTGCTCAGTCGTTTGAGCCATGTTGACTTCTTCTACCTTCTTCTTACTCCGGCAATTCGCAGCATAGTGACCATATTTCTTGCAGTTATGGCACTGGATGTGGCTCCGACATTCGGCAACGTAATGCCCAAACTTCTCGCACGTGTAGCACTGGACATCAGACTTGTAGGTCTGATGGTCGCCGCCTCCACGACCACCTCCTCGACCACTTCGTCCACGACCTTTCTGGTCGTAGCCTCGACCTCGTCCATGAGGCGCACCGCGGTCGATCGATGTGCCACGACCATGACCACGACCGCCCCTCGATGACGAGTCTCCTCGATTTTTCGCATCTTCTCTTACGAGCAGCACTTGCTGTCCGTTGTCTTCTTGATAACTCTTTAGGAGCTGCTCGTGTGCTTTGAGCGCTCCGGTTACCTCCTCAATCTTCATCTTCGAGAGGTCCTGTGAGTACATGAGTGTAGTCACAACTGGAAGAAACTTCTCTGGCAGTACTCGCAAGTACTTCTTCACCGCCACTTCATCTTTTAGATCGTCACCGAGAGATTTGATCTCATTTACGACCTCATTGAAACGACCAGAGAACTCTTCCACGGTCTGACTCTTCCCCATCTTCATGGCTTCAAACTCACTTCTTAAGGTTTGAAGTCGAACTTCCTTCACTCAATCTACTCCTTCATGCATGGTTCGCAGAGTAGTCCAGACCTCCTTCGCTGTCTCCTTGTCGACTAGCTGTCGCATCATTGAGTCGGGCACAGCTTGATAGATCGCTGCCATCACCATCTTGTCGAGACGATCACCGAGGACCTTGTCCTTCTCCTTTGGTTCGATCGCACCCCAGACGCCTTGCGCGATCATGTTGACCTTCATCTTCATCGCCCAGACCGGATAGTTGTCCGAACTGAGGATCGGGAACTGCAGCGACACGCTCTGCTTCGCCGTGTCAGCCATGTTTAACCACGGCTCTGATACCAACTGTTGGAAAGTCTTACGACCTCCCAGGACCTTTCACGACCGGTTAGAGTCGTTTACGACCGGTTAGAGTCGTTTACGACCGGTGAAGATTAAGTACGATCGGTTCCAAGAGCTTACGACCAGTTCCGACCGCCTCAATCTCTTCCAATCGCTTTTTCAACGTGGTCGTAAATTTACTGTAGCAATTTACGACCGCTCGCAATATCGCCGCTAACGCTTCCTTCGGTAGTTCTAGATACCGTGATCGTAACCTTCACGATCACGCGGTGATCTTGGCGATCATCGCTCACCGTGGTCGAACACCCGCATGCGACCACGTTCGCTCCTTCAGCGTGGTCGAGTCGCCCGACCACGTGTCTGTCTTCGGTGTAGTCGTAGCTCGTTACGACCACCTTCGACTCCTTACGACCACCTTCACCATGGTCGTAGCCTTTCCTGCGTAGTCGTACTTCTTCAACGTAGTCGTAGCCTTCTTCGACCACGTTCAGCACAATCACACGACAAAACAAAGCTCTGTGTTTTTCCCTCTTTTTGGTCTTTTCTCAATTGCTTGGTGTACAGAATACATGGCTCTAAGCCTCTTTTTATACCCGGCTGTTCGAATTCAACACGGGTTCTCAAACCTACTCCGACTACGACTTTGAATTGCGGCTGCAATTCGACTTCGATTACACCCAAATTTTGCACATGACTCTAAAACAAGATTATTTACAACACCCCCTCCCTTTGAGACCAACTGCACGTTACAACAAGCCAAGTGGCCACCGTGAAGACATGCTTCACAGGGTGGTGCTGATGGGCTTATCACAAGTCCTCAGCAATCCTTGATCATGGGTACACACCCTAACCAAACACGAGCAGTTCATGTGTTTGACCAAATAGGGAGCCTAGTTAGCTACCAGAGTCAGGGTTCCACTGTCGTTTCCCAAACAAGGCCAAACCATAACCCAACCTCTAAGATGGAGTTCCCAGAGCTTGATAGAGAAAACCCAAAATTGTGGCAGAAGGATAATGAAACCAAACTAGGTTTGCTGCTCTTAATTTCAAGGGGATAGCTGCCTTATGGTTGCATAATGTAGAAGTCAATGCTAGAATAGAGAATTGGAGTGAGATGTGTAGGATGGCTAATGATAAATTTGGGCGGAACAAGTATCAAACCTATCGTAGACAGTTGAGAAACCTGTGTCAAACGGGTTCAGTATCCGAATACTTTGATAGGTTGAACACCTTAGACACCAGCTTCTCTTGTACAATGCCAATCTAGACAAAGCTTTCTTTATGGATGAATTATTAGAGATGTACATACTGCAATTTGGTTACATCATCCACAAGACCTGGATATTGCTCAACAAAAAAGGAGCCTGAACCGTTCAGACAACAAGGGATTCAGTAAGAGCGGAGGCAAATTTGGAGGCTATGGCGACAAACAGAAGACACCGATGAAAGGTGAAGCCACAAAACACACTGAAAATGCAAAGAAGAGCAATGGGAGCCGCATGGAGGATAAACTGGATTCCCTCTAGGCATACCGTAGGGCAAATGGGATGTGTGTTCGCATGTGGTGAGAAATAGACTAGCAAGGGCCACAAATGTCCTGCCCAAGTACCAATCCATATAGTCGAGGAACTGCTCGAGGTGTTGTAACTCCAGGTAGGATCTGACAGTGAGCCCAACGGAGCAAGCGACAGCAAGGAAGAGGAGCAGGTCACTAAGGCTAACAAACCAGTCCGTAAATGTAAAACCCTAAGGCTGCATAGCATTATTGGCAAGCAAGAGGTGGTCATTCTTGTTGATTCTGGCATCGCTTACTCATTCATCAGTGAGAACTTGGTGAAGACTTTGGGCACTCCGACTCAAGACATTGCAGAGAGCCGCCTGGTAATTGCTAATGTAGAATCTATGATTTGCAATCGTATGGTTCCACAAATGGCTTGGTGGTTGCAAGGTCACACATTCACTCAAGACATGCATGTGCTAGCTCTCGGCTCCTATGATATGATATTCGGCGCTAATTGGATTAAGAACCATAGCCCCAGCGAACAAGCCTCTAGCATAATGGTTAGAGCGCTCTAGTAGCACCCCTCAGGTCCTGGGTTCGACTCCCAGTGGGAGCGAATTTCAGGCTGAGGGAAAAAAATCCTCTCGTCTGCCTCCACACCAAAGCATAGGTCTTAGGCCCGGCCCAGGTCGTTGGTCATTCTCACGCGGGCGACGGTGCCGCTGTGTAAGGGTGGGGTAGTGGTTCGGGGGTTTTCTTGATTTGCGTGAGAGGATCTTCTCTACCGCTAAATGCTCGGGGGCCGTCATACCCCCCGCAGGTCAAGAACCATAGCCCCATGTGGGTTCATTGTTGCAAGAAGAAGATGAGTTTTACTCACAATGGAAGATGTATCACGCTGTAGGGGGTTAGAGATGTTACGACCTCGTTTAAAAACTCGACCTGCGGGGGGGAAGAATTCCCCCGGGCATTGCTTAGAGATGTTACGACCTCGTTTAGACCAATTGGAGCTCGAAAACTTAAAGGTCTACTAAAATAGGGGGTTGTGTCTCATGTTTGGTGGCTGTAGAAGGTACATTAGGAGGAAGGAGTGCATACAATTGAGGCAAGCAGCACTGCATAGCCGGTTCTAGGAGGGGTGGCACAATTGGTGAACAAATTTGAACACTTGTTTCCAAGAGCTGACAATTGCCACCAAGGATGGACTGCGATCACCAATTACCATTATTGTCTGGGGCTCAGCCTATAAATGTGAGACCTTATCGTTATGCTCCCCAACAGAAAGATGAAATGGAACGTCAAGTAAAGGAAATGCTCCAGAATGGTGTCATACAGACTAGCAACAGCCCATTTGCTTCACCCGTGCTGCTAGTAAAGAAGAAGAGATGGGACATGGAGGTTCTTTGTTAACTACCGACAACTCAATGCAATCACAGGGAAAAACAAGCATCACCTGCCTAATATAGATGAATTACTAGATGAACTAGTAGGCGTACAATGGTTCACCAAGCTTTACTTGAAGTCGGGATACCATCAAAGCATGTCGTTTGGGCTCACCAACACACTAGCAACATTCCAAAGAGTCATGAACAAGATTTTTGAGCCATAATTGTGCAAATCAGTTTTGGTCTTTGTCAACAAAATCTTGGTGTACAATCGGTCCTTGGAGGAGCATTATGAACAATTGCGGTAAGTTCTTCAATGCCTGTAAGACAATAGGTGCTACTGAAAAGATCCAAATGCATGTTTGCACAACAATACCTAGAATACTTGGGCCACATCATTGGCTTAGACATTGTTGTGACCGATGCTTCAAAAGTACAAGCAGTAGCTAGTTGGTTGTAACCCAAGATGTTGAAGGAACTAAGGGGATTCCTAGGATTGACAAGGTATTACCATAAATTCATCAAGCATTATAGATTGATCAGCTAGCCCCTCACTGCTCAGATTGATCAGCTAGCCCCTCACTGCTCTACTAAAAAGGGGGCACAATTTTAATGGACTCCATCTACAAAGGAGGCATTTGTGGCACTCAAATAAGCCTTAATCCATGCCCCTGTCTTGGTATTACTAAATTTTAGTAAGACCTTAATTTTGGAAATGGATGCCTGTAACTCTAGTATCGGCGCTGTCCTCATGCAAGAAGAACACCTAGTAGCTTATTTGTGAAAGACATTAAGTAAGGAGAACCAGGCCTTATCTATTTATGAAGAATGTTTGGCAATCTTGATGGCAATAGAGAAGTAGAGACCATATTTACATCAACAAAAATTTATAATTCGCATAGATCAACATAGTCTCATTCACTTGGCTGAGCAGAGAGTGAGCACCTGTATACAACAAAAAGGCTCTACTCAAATTGCTTGAACTCCAGTACACTATACAATACAAAAAAGGAGTCTCAAATGCAACAGCGGATGCCCTATTATGACGCAAGCAAACTGTAGAGGAATGCATGGCAATTTTCACTGTGATTCTTATGTGGATGGAGAATCTATGTGCTACCTACTTGGATGATCCATAGGCACAGCAATTGCTCAAGGAATTGAGCATCAAATGCCATCATCAAGCATTTGATGCCATGTGCCATCATCAAGCAAGATACATCCAGCCATCCATGTCTCTCGGCTCAAATGCCATGTTCCGCCTCAAACTCAATTTAGCACAGATCTTTCCTCTATCTGTACTGAACCACTTGAAGTTCTGTTGCCAGCCAAAGTGCTTGATCAAGCTTTTATCAAACGAGGATGGCAACAAGGAAGTGATTGCTCATTCAGTGGATTGGACTTCCTGACAATCTTGCTACCTAGGAAGGTGAAGCTGATATGTGCTCAAGATTTACGACAACACCAGCCTAGGGTCATGCTGGCACTCAAGAGGGGGATGTTGTTGGGTAATATGAAATTTTCCCTTATTTCTGGAATAAAGGAAAAGAAAAAGAAAACTAGAATGGGACCCATTTGTAAGAGAGATGAAAGAGAAAGATAAGGCCGTCTGGACCGAACGCTTGTGAGAAGGAGGAGATTTGGACTGATGCCCTCCTCTTCTTACAATGGACTCGGTCCAGCATTGTGGGGCACCTTCTCCTTCTCTTCTAATCTCTGATCTCCCCATTCCTCTATAAATATGAAGCCATGGGAGAGCCGAAAAGGGAGAAATCAAGAGGACATACTCATATTTGAGAGCATGTGTTGTGATTTCTCTAGTCTCCTGTGCGGTTTGCTCCGACGAACTCATTGGGGTCTCGGCAATTTCCATGTCGGCGAAGCTCTACTGATTCTTTGAGGTTTGGTCGGCCTTGATTGTTTCTATCGTGGTCAATCTACCGTGGTCGACCTGCAATGGTCGATCAGCCGTGGTCAATCTAACATGATCGATCTGCAATGGCTGATCTGACACAGTCGTAAGCGGCCGTGGTCGAAAACTCTTGATTGCTTCGTCCGATTGGGGATTGTGTTGGCTTTGTGCGGCAACATCTGCATCTCGACTTTACAATTTGATGAGTACTGATTTGTGAAGTTTGGCATTGTATCTCCGTTAACCTCTTCGGTGGTATCTAGGTATACGCTGGTGATTGGTTTTCTGGGACATCGTCTTTGCGACGAGCCTTGCCCCTGTTGGCCTTCTCAGTGGCTTGGACTGCCACTACCTAGTAAACTTTTACATCCAGTAATTTCTATTGTGCATTAGTTAGCCGTGCTAGTACATCTGTTATTATCTCTGAAATTGGTGATTTGTGCTGGCACTAGGAGGACTATTGTATGGTAGATTGTGGGTTCTTGAGATTGCTTAATGAGAAAGCTAGTCATATATAAGATCACAGTGACTATCTAGAATATTTTGCTAGTTTGATTTACTAATTATACTTTCGTTTAGTGTTTATTCACTGATGTTCTGTTCCTGTCATAGTCTGAATTCTATTGTATCAGCGGTAGCATATATCTACCTCTGTTCAGAATATTATCTACAACAGATTAAAACTGCAGTTTCTCATTTCTGTTATATGTGTTGATTAGAACATGAAATAGAATCTATCATTACTCTGAGGTAATGTTCAGATTAACAAACTAGTAGAATATAGACAAATTGTCACCTTGATTGTTGATCTATTGACTAGAGTTGAAAAGGCCAAGTTTTAAGAACTTAAGTAACTTTGTAGGATCGGAATTGGCAACAGAGCGGGGGTGAATGGTGTCTCTTTAAAAAAAATGCCCCTAAAAGTATTCACTAAATGAATCCCCTTCTCCGATAGCTACAGAGCTATGAAGAAGGCATAGACGAGCTCTCTGGAAAATCAAACTAACAGAAGAAAAGACAAGACAAATAAACTAACGCATAGCAGAAAATAAAAGGGCCAGAGAAAATCAGCATCACAGCAAAGGACAGCAGGCCAGTCAGACCTCAGGCAACAGGCCGGTCTGACCGCTATGGCTAGGGCGGTCTGACCACTATGGTGCCGGCGGTCAGACCGGATAATGGCCGCCGGTCATACCGCTATTAAAGGACCGGTCAGACCGCCATGGCTGGAGCGGTCTGACCGGTCTCCCGAGGACAATGCAGTCTGAAGCACTGAAAAATTTAGAGATTTGCTCAAATCAAAGAAATGTGTGATTTTCCTCTGTTCTCCTCAAACCAGAAGAGCAAGAATATGTTCTAAATAGCATCAAGCCCTTAGGGAACAAAGGAATTCATTATCTGAGCAAAGAATCAAGATTTTTGCTGAAATCTGAAAAAGAGTAGGGAGTGAAGCTAATTTTCAGATTTCTCATCAATTGCTAGTCCTTTGCTCGAGAAACTTTGCATTTCTACTGGAGATGATCTTAGGGATTTAAAGCATGAACCTCAACCCAACTTGAGAAGGGAAATCAACAAAGCCAAGGTTCCCCTGACATTAAACCCTAAACAGTGAAAAACAGAGCAAATGAGTGAAAAGAGAATCTTTGATACTTCCATTGGATTCTTGGGAGTTTATCTAACCAAATGGTCTTGAGGTATACTCCCATCACAGACCAAACAAGAATCAATCAAGCAAGCAAAAGATTCACTCAAAATCATTTCAAACTAAGAAGAACAGAGAAATGACTGAAGATGAAATTCATCACCGAGAGAGCAAGAAATGAAAATAACCCAACACAATTCTTCTCATATTGATATTGAGGAAGAGAGATGAATGATTATAAATGGATTACAACCTCTCACTACGTCCCTATACGCAATTGAGAGAAAACACTACATGCTCACACACACTGAGCTTACTCTTTCTGGAGACACACACGAGAACACCCTCTCCTTTTATCTCCAGAATACCTGAAGACTACTCCCTTGACCTCTCCTTTTAACACCAAGGCTCACACACCAAAGGAGAAAATCAAGAATTGTCATACAACCTCCACTCCCTCGTCTCACACACCATATGAGGCAAAAAGAGGTCAAACAGATTTTGGAGGAAGAATCACCTCCTCCACTCATTTGCTTGAGTCAATTTACCAAATTGCCCCTCAAGCACCTTCCCGGAAGCTTCCGCATCTGGTACCTTGACCGTCTGGACCTCGACTCCTCCTCGAGTCTAGTCAGTCCGCTCCGCGCACTGCGACCGCACTCCAAGATCATCGACCGTCTAGACCTCAACTCCTCCCTGAGTCTAGTCCCGATCCTCTCGCCACTGCCCGTCGTGTCCACCCGACACCGACTGAGACCTCCGACTCCACGAGTCTAGTCTGTGTGCATTCCGTCGCGCACGACCGCAACCGACCTCCAAGCCGTCTGACCTCCGACTCCTCCACGAGCCTAGTCCGGTTGTCTCGTCGCCGCCGTCGTGTCCGTCACCGGTAGCTCGGCTCGGTTCCTCGTCTCCGACTCGCAACCACCTCACGACCTCGATCATCTTCGGCATCACCGACCGTCGGACCTCAACACCTCCTGTGCCTAGTCCCGGTCCTCCTCGCCTCACCATGATCTAGCTCCGAAGTCCTGCAGTCACACAGACAAGCAAACCATCACATAGCACCGCACGAAACAGCATAATCAATATTAATACAAGTAAAGGTACTCAACCTTAGAATGCCCGAAACAAACTCAAACTCTCTAAACCAACCGTCAATTACTCATCACCAACATAGGGATACCTCCACATGGTCTCTCAATCTCTCCCTTGATGATTATATTGACAAACCCAGAAAAAGCATAGAATCGAGTTTATTTAAGAGTCAAACATGGTCCAAGAGAAAGAAAATGAAGCTAATGACCATGTTGACAAAAGGAGCAAAAGAAAGAGCAAGTTTTCCTCAAAAGCTCCCAAAAAGTGGCTTTTTCTCAAATATTCTCCCCCTTTTGGCAATAACATCATCAAGGAGCAAAGAGGAGAATAAAGCATGGTGTTGGATGGAATGGCTGAAATTTTATTCAAGCTAAGCAATTAGAGCCATGAAGATTATCCAAAATGACAATTAAGCATTACACCAAGCCATAATGCATAAGAATGCTATCAAAATCATGACAAGATATGCATAATCAAGCCAAGCCACATAAGTAACAATCTGAATATTAGATGAATTTATTAGCATGTCAAGCCATTCAAGATCAAAGTCTAGCTAGAGGTATCCAAAGATGATGCAAGCCATGTCAATAATCTAAGTGGAACCAAGAAGCTAGTATTGAGTCAATTTAAAGTGCTACGAGTTCAAGAATGAATCATTTGTTCAAGCACTTGGTTCTTTTTGTAGTTAAGCAAATTGAGCACAATGGACATATTTTTCTTTAAAACTCATGGTTGTTTCCAACCAAAATTTTAGTCATGTACTAGATCTCAAGTCTTATGCGACCATTCCAAGCAAGAAGCTTAAGGAGATGATCTTGGTCATCCAAAACTCCCCCTGAGTTCATGCCTAGTGTAATGGCAAGCAGTCTCATGAGAAAGAATTGGTGAGATCAGTTTTTTTCGCACATAAAGAGATCTTTTTGCTTTTTAAACAGTTGAACTAACTCATGATTTATTAAGAAACTAACATAGCTCAATCTAAAGCTCAATAACGATTCAAAACTCAAATTAGCCTATTTGACATGGCGTGAATCATAAGAGGATAACTAAAGACAGACTAGTCTCAAGAGCTAACATGACATATTTTAATTCAAGTTGTGCAATTTTAATCAACTTATCAATGGCAAAGGCTTGACGACACATATAAAGTAATGATTAAGCTAGCAATTAAGCACAAATCATGACAAGATGTAAAGCATTGTAATCATGTCAACTAAGGATAATAATCAGGCTCCATGTAATTATATTACAATGCAGAAAGCTAAAATGCAAGAAAATCCAACTCCCCCTCAACATGTGATGCACTTTAGTTCAAGTTGAGTTATGTCAATATTAAGTTCCAGAAAATCCAAAATGAACTCTCCCTGAACCAAAGCTAGAAACTGAGAAGCTGGCAAAGAAAACAGAATAGGCAGTTCTTAAGGCATAGAAAAGATATAGAAGGTACTATGGCTCAGATAGACTCTTATCTACCCCATATGACTCTAGGACTATCAACTGCTCTTCTAACCCACTAAGGAGCAAACACGATCCCTGTCTACCTAAGGGTGGCCCAACCCTTGCTAGAACCTATAAGAAGTGAGTGAGCTCAACCTAGTGAGAAGAGAGACAGCTAATAAACAGCATCCTAGATCACAAGATGAGAGGAAGAAATCTAAGCAACTAGACAAGAGATACACTCTAATCTATGCTAGGAGGACTAACCCAAATGCACCCCGATGCAATGCACCAAAATGAGAACATGAGCATAATAAATAGAATAAAGCATTAAAGCACAGAAACTCCCCCTCACTACAGTCCATAAGGACAAACCACCCCAAGCTCTCCCCGCAAGGCTGAAAACCTAGAGCTATCCAAAGGCTTGGTTAAGATATCAGCCAACTGGTGGTCACTCTCCACAAACTAGAGCACTATGTCACCTTTCTCCACATGGTCTCTAAGGAAGTGATATCGAATATCAATATGCTTGGTCCGAGAGTGCTGCACTGGGTTCTTAGCAATGTTAATAGCAGAAGTGTTATCACAAAAGAGTGGAACACTGTCTATAACCAACCCAAAGTCTCGTAGGGTCGAAGCCATCCAAAGTACCGGGCTGCAGCAACTAGCTGTGGCAACGTACTCGGCCTCTGCAGTGGACTGTGCAATACCGGACTGCTTCCTAGAAGACCAAGAGACAAGAGAAGTGCCAATGAATTGGCAGGTGCCAGAAGTACTCTTCCTATCTATCCTACAGCCTGCAAAGTCTACGTCCGACTAGGCTCTAAGGGAAAGACAGGAAGAGGAAGAGTACCAGATACCATAGTCAGTGGTAGCTCGAAGGTACCAAAGAATGCGTTTCACCGCCTGGCGGTGAGATATGCGAGGAGAAGCCTGAAACCGAGCACAAAGACACACAGAGAAGTGTATGTCCGGTCTCAAGACAGTGAGGTACAAGAGGGAGCCAATCATACTTCTGTACACTTTCTGGTCAACTGGCTCGCCTTCCTCATTTGGGTCAAGAGAAGCTGTGGATGCCATGAGAGTCGACACTGGATTACTATCACTCATGTCAAAGCGCCTCAGGGGCTCACGAGTGGACTTGCCCTGATGCAAGAAAGTACCCTCCCGAGTCTGCTTGATCTGGAAGCCAAGGAAGAAAGTCAACTCTCCCATCATGCTCATCTCAAACTCGGTACTCATGACATCCGAGAACTGTGAAACGAGAGCATGAGAAGAGCCGCCAAAGATGATGTCATCCACATAAATCTGGACGAGCATAAGATCAGTGCCATGCCTACGAATGAACAAGGTCTTATCTACTTTACCCATCTCAAAACCATGACTCAACAAATAGGACTTAAGCCTCTCATACCAAGCTCTAGGGGCCTGCTTAAGTCCATACAAGGCTTTGGAAAGCTTGTAGACACGGTTTGGGTATTTGGGGTTCTTGAAACCTAGAGGCTGTCTAACATAGACTTCTTCCTCAATAAACCCATTGAGGAAGGCACTCTTGACATCTATCTGGTAAAGCTTGAAACCCTTAGAAGCTGTGAAAGCATGCAGGATTCTAATAGCCTCAAATCTAGCTACAGGGGCAAAAGTCTCCTCAAAATCTAGACCCTCAACCTGGGAGAAGCCCTGAGTTACCAGTCTAGCCTTGTTTCGAATAACTACCCCATCCTCACTCTGCTTGTTTCTGAACACCCACTTAGTCCCAATAACATTGTGACATCGAGGGGGCTCAATAAGTGACCAGACCTTGTTTCTTTCGAAATTCTCTAATTCCTCATGCATGGCATTGACCCAAGACTCATCAGAAAGAGCATGACTAACATCCTTGGGCTCAAATGAGGCAATGAAGGCAGAGTGGAGACAGAATTGTGACAAGCCAGACTTTGAGCGTGTGACTCGCTCAAAGAGGTCTCCAATCATCTGCTCGGAAGGATGGTTTTTTGGATGTTTCAGGGAGGTCCTGGATGAGAAGAAGAAATAGCCTCTATCTCATGAGCTAATGAGGTAGGAACAGAGCCACTAGCTCCAGAGGAAGCAGAAGGCATGGGCTGATATCCTCGAGGTGCAGTGGTGGAAGCAGGCACCTCAAGGGGAGGAGGATGAGGAACTGGATTGGGTAGACAACCCTCATCTCCATCGTCCTCATCATCCACAAAGATGGCCTCGGACTGCTCTAAAGAACCTGAGATATCAGGCCTAGTCCCCGGACTGGCCTCGTCGAAAGTCACCTCACAGGTCTCTACCATTTTACTAGTCTCGCAGTTCCAGACCCTATAAGCCCGCGAAGAAGTCGAGTAGCCTAGAAAGATCCCATCAAAAAAGCGTAACTCGAACTTATCTAGGTTCCCGGACTTCAAGATAAAGTAGTTGCATCCAAACACACGGAAATGAGATACACTGGGCTTTCGCCCATATCTCAACTCATAAGAGGTGCGATGCAAGTGTGCCCTAAGAAAAACTCGATTTGAAACATGGCACGCGGTGGTTATAGCCTCAGCCCAAAACTTCTTCGGTGTAGAGTACTCATCAAGCATCGTCCTGGCCATCTTGACCAGGGTACGGTTCTTCCTCTCCACAACGCCATTCTGCTGAGGGACATATGGAGAAGAGAACTAGTGCTCTACACCTGTCTCACCGCAAAACCTCTCAAAGTAGGAATTCTTGAACTCCGTGCCATTGTCACTAAAAATTGCTCGTAAGGCACCCGAAAGCTCAACAGAAAGCCTACTAAACAAACCCCAAAAATGTGTATATGTCTCATCCTTTGAGGCTAAGAAAAACACCTAAGAATACCTCGAGAAGTCATCGACCACGACAAGGACATACCACTTTCCTCCTGCTGACTGCACTCAAGCTGGTCCAACTGTGTCCATATGGAGCAGCTGCCCTGGTGCATCGGTCATAGTCACTGTGACCAGAGGATGAGAAGCGGCAACCATCTTGCCGTGCCGGCAAGGAGCACAAACTAGATTTTTGACCATCTTGAGTTTTGGCAGACCACGAATGAGATCGTGGCCGCTAACTCGAGTCAAATGGTCAAATCCAATATGACCAAGTCTCCTATGCCAAAAAGTGAGGTCACAGGACTCAGAAGCAACTAAACACCGGAGAGGATCACTAGAAGACTCAACAAAATCAACATGAAAGATCCTCCCATAACAAGAAATCCCGCAAACCAGACTACCCGAAGAATCAAGAATTCTGCAATTGTTTTTCTTAAAGCTCACCTCGAAACTTTCATCGGTGAGCTGAGAGACTGAAAGCAAATTATACTGCAGCTCACTCACTAAGGCAACATCTTTTAAAATAAATGAATCATTAACGCGCACAGTACCTTTCGCGATGACGCGTCCAGACGAAGCGTCTCCAAAGGTGATAATCTCATCACCTGGAGCACGGGCTAGGGAAGAGAACCACGGGAGTTTGTGGTCATATGTCGAGAACAACCGAAGTCTACAAGCCAAACCTCTCCCTTCCCAGCCCAACGAACCTGAGTCAAACAGAGAGTGAAGGCTCAGTACTGGGATTAATCAAAAGAGATTTTAGCACCCAATACTGAATCACACGTCGAGTAGAAGAAGTAGCCACACACGACTGACCTCTAGCTACCCTACGCTCTCTGTCGCTCAAAGAAGCAGAAGGTCTATGAGCAGACCTGAAGCTGTTGCTGGGTCTGACTGCTATGGGAGAGCAAGTCGGAGTACCAACAACACGCTGATCATGCCGCGGGTAGCCATCTCGACAAGGGAAACGAGATCTACCCTCAGAACGGCGGAAGTCATGACCAAAGGCATATCGAGGATGAAAACCAGAAAACTCAAAAAATCCAAGTCCTCGATGCTACCCAAACCCATCAACTGAAGCAACTCTCAACCTCGTGTTGGTCTTAGGTGCACTCAAGGTCTGGGGCTGACCCTGAATACGCCTAAGAGCCTCAACACGGTCTCTACGCACAATCTTGTCCATCCTTCTAACAGAAGGTACAATGATATTTCACCTTCTGAGAGATAGAAGTGGCATAATGGGGCTTCGCCTTCTGAGAAGTCAAAGCAACAGGTGGAACCACCTTACTGTCAGAAATCCCTTGGACAAAGCCCGCTGATTTGAATTTAACTTTATCATATCTGGGCTCAATCTCGATCACACCTGCTGCTATGGGTCTAAGAACAGCAGGTGGATGCTTCCTCATATCCTCAGAAAAATCGTATCCTAGACCTTGATTGAATTTACAAATCTTGGATTGGTCAAGAATAAGATTTAGCTTCTTCTTGCCTCCTACAAACCTCTCGAGAGTGTTCATAAGATACAGACACTCCCGAAAGAGAGAGGTGCAAAAAGAGCAGGGGGAAGAAGAGACAGCAGAAGGTAAGGGAGTAGAAGAAGAACCAATAGCAGAAGAGCGAATGGCTTGTGCACGCACAGCCGACTCAGAAGGGACAGTCCTACTGCTAGCCATTTGGTTCACGTCGCTAAGCGTCTCTATCTTACCCTTGGGCTCCTTCCCAACATCAGCACACACATTACAAGCAAATGATGGCTTCTCTAGAAGGTCCTTAGTTAGCTTCACACATTTTTCATCCAATGCAATCAAGTCAGATTTTAGTTTGTTACAATTATTGCATGGTGAGCTAACAGGGTCCTTAGAAGCATATTGTGCCAATTTGTTATTATTGTCAACCATCTCTTGAAACTGTTTGGAAACAGATTCAAGCTCAGCAGTCAACTTGGGACAGTTCATACGTGAAGCAATGGGCTCTAATAGAAAAGCTTGTAACTCAGCAATTTTATGATCTGCCCTTTTTAGGTTCATCTTCAAATTATTGCAACTTTCACAAGTCTCGGGCAGATCGAGAAGCATGGTGTAAAGGTGCAAGAAATAGTCTCAACAGTAGTAGATGAAAGAGAAGCTACCCTACTCATCTCTAGTTCAGCAAGAAGACTAATATTCTCCACCTTAATTATTTCAATCTCAGAGGACAGACTATCATGAGAGGTTCTTAATTTCTCCATATCAACAAGCAAAGCACAACATGTATCACATTCATCACGGGAGGGAGCAGATATAAGTAAAGTAAGTTCCCGTGACAATCTATCTACTTCCTTCTCCAACTCGCTACACCTAGCTCTAGATCTAGCATGAAATTTTCCTAACTTAAGAAAAGCATCATTAAGCTGATCATAAGAGGGTATACCTCGTCGGAGTCAGAGTAGAGCTCGGTGTCGCTCACGTCGCCCTCAAGGGCCATGAAGCACATGGTGGAGAAGTCATCGCCATCCTTAGGATCTTGCTTGTCCTTCCTATTGTCGTCACTCCACCCCTCCACCTCGCTGAGGTAGAGGTCGTCGAAGGCGGTGAGGACGCGATAGAACAGCTTCTTGGCTTTGCCAAGGTTGCGAAACTTCTTCTCTTTGCTTGGAGGTTTTTTGTTGCGATTTTTGTCGGTGTAGACGTTATTGCTCGAACTGTCAAAGCCATGCTTGCCCTCCAGCTTAAGGCAGTTTGCTCGAATGTGGTTGGGGCCACCACACTCGAAGCAAATCACACGTCCTCCTCCTCTCTTTCTCTCCCTAACACTCTTGTAAGCATAAGAGAATTTTCTAGCTAAGAGGGCTAGTTGGTTTTCTGAGAGCTTGTAACATCCTGATTTTCAGAGCCTTTTTGAAGTTTTTAAAAATAAAATTCACCATTTGGATTTTTCTGGAATTAATTAAAGCTTAATTGGAATTTTCATTAACCAAAAAGATTTAATATGATTAAATTAAACATTAATATTTGTTAAAAATATTTTATTTGTGTTCCTTGTGTCACAAGAAATTTTTCTGTATTTTCTTGGATTTTTCAGAGTTTGTTTGAGCTCAATTTTAAATTTCAAAAAAAAGAAAGAGGAGAGAGAATGAACAGTACCCAAGGCACTGTTCATCTTCTTCGACGCACGAGCAGAGAGATTGCACATTTTCCTTCCTTTTCCTCTCTCTTCATAACTTTCAATCCGGACCATATTTTAATGTCTTTCCAAAAGGAAAGTTGTGCCAAATTACGCAAGGAATCCATCCCAACTGACCTCTTTCCGTTTCGTTCATCCGTTTGCCTTTTATCACCTATTTTCTGAAACGGACTCTAAAGCAAAACCGCGAATTGGAGTCGGTTTCTATCTCTTCCAAGCTTATAAATATGACCCCTTGACCCCCCTAAACCCATCTCAAGCCGTGCCAAGTCCCCTCAAAGCCCAGGACGCCGTCGGCACCGAGGCTCTTCGGTCCCGAATTTACTCGTCGCGTCTCGAGCTATCCGGTGAGTTTTTCTGTGATCCTTTCACGTCACATTGTGCCATCATGTGTTATCTACCTTTTGGCCAAATTAATTTGGTTTTGGTGTAGCCAATCTCCCAGAATCAAGTTTTCCCCAATCTAGGCCAAGATCGCTTCCCGACGTCGATTCGTCGTCTCTGTTAAGCTTTAGCCCGTGCCGTAATTTTTCTTAGACTTGCCTCGCTGCGTTCTACGCCGTGCTCACTTCCTTTTCCCTGAAAAGCCTCCACAAATTTTTGCCTCCGACACATCGCCATGGACGCCAATGGCATCTCGTGTCCCCATATATCCGGTGGTGTTTTCCCCAATCCGTTCACGTCATATTGCGCCAAACCATCCCAAGTAGCTACCCTCTAAGTGGTTTTAGATTTCGTTCACCAAGTACCAAGATATTAAGTTTTTCCTTTTTCTTCCCGACGTCGTTCAAACGTCGATTGTGCCGTCTCCGATGGGTTTCTGGCTGAGCCGACAATTTTCCTAGCTTCGCCAAGCCACGTTCTAACCCGTGCTCACCCTATTTCTCCATGTCCTTTGCCCGAGTTTTATTCCTCTCTCCTACCCATGTCGTTGTAGCCGCCCGTGTCGTCGCCGTTCTCCGTTTGGCGTGTCGTCGCTTCCTATGTGTGCCTTGGGTCCCTAGCAACCCATTTTGCTAGTTAGATTCATCTCTCATGCCTCCTCTCGCCGGCGCTAGCCTTCTCTCCAAAAAGTGCTGCTCTCGGATGAACAGTAACCTCTGTTATTTTCCAGCATTTTCTCACCCGGCAAACTTTAGATCGCTCATTCTCCTTCGTCCAAACTCCGATCGACCTAATTCTTTTTCCTAAATTCATCTAAAATTGAGATCTATCTTTTAGTTCTAGTTTTGCAATTTTTGGAGTTCATTTGAATTTTATTTGAATTTGTTTTGGTGTTTTGTCTTGTTTCCTCTCTCGTTAGATCACGCTTTCGAAGGAGCTGAAGCAGGATCCGACGATCAAGGATTCTTAACTGAGCAAGGCTAAGGCAAGTCGTGTCCTTTGATCATGTTGAACCTAGTTTTCAAATCTATTATAAATTATTTTATTTTAAATTATCATGCATTGCTATTTTATTATAAAACCCTTTATTGGTAGGTAATGACCTAATTGATTATTTCCTCCTTGATAATTTGAATACCATGATTCCATTGTCACCATAGGATGATTAATTACTTAGTGACGCAATATTGGTTGTCACATGGGTTGCGCGTCTAAATTGCTTAGCCATGCTTATTGCTAGTACGTTGGGTCTATCATCACATATGGTTAATTAATCTTGACTTAATGAGATATTGAATCGTGGTTGTAGCCACAGTTATAAAATTTGTGTGCCATGACATTGGTGTGTCATTGGTGTTGGATATACAAACTTGGTTTTCACCTGGGCGAATGATCGTGCAGTAAAGGGGGTGTTGTTGGCACATTGGGATGTGGATGTTCCGCCTGGGTAATACATAAGGACTTAACTTTATGCGCCATTGATCTGAGCCTAACCGTACAACCACATGTCCAGTATGGGATGGACCTGGCTAATTAATTTGTGATGTTTCAATTTCGGTTCCGTCATTGGGATGAGGGTGGTGTGGTCGGAGCCATGGATCCACATTATGGCGCAAGAGGAGGCAATTATCGACTAGGTGGTAGCCTACTCGACGGCGAAACCTTAGCGAGGTGGAACTGGGTTGAAATTGAACATTGTAAAGGCCTTGTCATGATCTCCTCGCCGCACACCTAAGGAAGTGTGTAATCTCGTGGCAATATGGGATGATCATGTCTTGTGGGTAAAGTTGTACAACCTCTGCAGAGTGTAAAACTATTCGAATAGCCGTGTCCTCGGTCATGGACAATGCTTGGTGATTTCACACAAGGGGTAGAGTTTTCATAAAATCTTGGTTGGGTTAAGTGAATGGGTAGTTCACTGGTGGTTCATTATGTGAATCTTGGTTCATGGGTGATTCATTGGAGTGAATGGCCAGTTTGCTTGGGGTTTGTCTCAATTCCTTTGATTACTTACTTATTATCATTTTCTAAAGTTCGCTTTTCAATCTATTTATTGTATTTACTTTAAATTACTGCTTTCTGCAAAATTAACCTTTCAGCTATCCTTTGGTAAGCCTTCCATACTATATTGCATTCTTTGTTACAAACGACTTGCTGAGTACTCTATATACTCACGGTTTCATCCATATTTGCTCAGTTGAGGAGGAAGGACCAGATTAGCAGGAGCTACTAGAAGGAGGGTACTTCGACAACTTCGCGGATTAGGACTTCGCTCCCCAGTCGATTGCCTGTAGGCATGTCGAGTGGCTACTACACTTATTTCTGATTTTCCGCTGCTAATTTCTTGAAGCCTTTCAGGCTATTAATTGTAAGCTTGGCCATAAGGTTATACTCTGGTAATTATTAATAATATTTGAGTCTTTTTCTTAGTGAATCGTGATATGTTCGGTATTTCATCTTTGTTTATACTGTGTGCACTAGCATGATCCTGGACTAGTGCAGAACACACAGGAGAATTCGGATTTGCATATTCGGGTCTCTACAGAGCTGCTCCAAATGATCATCATCAATTTCACACAGAGCAGCTAAAGAAAAACCCGAAAGAGTGTTAACAGCAAAACCAGAGGCAGAACTAGGATCAGTGACCAACACCATCGATTGTGACTTCGACTTGCGAGAGACAATGTCAATCTCATGAGTCTTGAGACGTGAGTACAACGCATCAAGAGTCAAAGTAGAGAGGTCCGTGGTGTCCTTGATGGTGGTCACCTTCATCTCCCAAACGTGCAAGTCCAAGGCCGTAAGCATCTGACGAGCGTTGTCCGAGTCGTGGTATGTGAGACCGACAGCTCAGAGGTTGCTCAAGATCATGTGGAATCTCGCAAAGCATTCATCAAGGGACTCTCTAGCGAGCATTTCAAACTTGTTGTAATCTCGCTTGAATTGGTCCTGTCGAACCGTCTTAATTTGAGTGGTGCCCTCATGGTAAGCATCGAGGGTCTCCCAAATGTCGAAGGCAGACGAAAGATGAGAAATGCGATCAAACTCATTTCGGCTCAAACCTTGGATGATGATGTTCCTTGCCTTAGCATTCGCCTCAACATCAGCCATGTTTCCGGCATTGATGTTCTCATCGACAGGAACAACAAAGCGAACCTTCATCTTGCGCCAAATCGCATAGCCTAAGCCTGAATGTAGGTCTCCATTCGACTCTTCCAAAAGGGATAGTCGATCCCATCGAAGATCGGGGGCTTGATAGAATACTTATCGGTTGCCATGGCTCACAGACTGGTTAAAGATCTATCAAGAAGAGCTAACCGGCTCTGATACCAATTGTAGGATCGGAATTGGTAATAGAGGGGGGTGAATGGTGCCTCTTTAAAAAATGCCCACAAAAGTATTCACTAAATGAATCCCCTTCTCCAATAGCTACAGAGCTATGAAGAAGGCATAGACGAGCTCTCTGGAAAATCAAACTAACAGAAGAAAAGATAAGACAAATAAACTAACGCACAGCAGAAAATAAAAGGGCCAGAGAAAATCAGCATCACAACAAAGGACAGCAGGCCGGTCAGACCTCAGGCAAAAGGTCGGTCTGACCGCCCCTGGCCGGTCTGACCGCCATGGCTCGGGCGGTCTGACCGCTATGGTGCCGGCGGTCAGACCGCTACTGTTCGGCCAGTCAGACCGGATAATGGCCGCCGGTCAGACCGCTATTAGAGGACCGGTCAGACCGCCATGGTTGGAGCGGTCTGACCGCTAGGGTTAGCGGTCTGACCGGTCTCCCGAGGACAGTGCAGTCTCAAGCACTGAAAAATTCAGAGATTTGCTCAAATCAATGAAATGTGTGGTATTTCTCTGTTCTCCTCAAACCAGAAGAGCAAGAATATGTTCTAAATAGCATCAAGCCCTTAGGGAACAAAGGAATTCATCATCTGAGCAAAGAATCAAGATTTTTGCTGAAATCTGAAAAAGAGTAGGGAGTGAAGCTAATTTTCAGATTTCTCATCAATTGCTAGTCCTTTGCTCGAGAAACTTTGCATTTCTACTGGAGATGATCTCAGGGCTTTAAAGCATGAACCTCAACCCAACTTGAGAAGGGAAATCAAGAAAGCCAAGGTTCCCCTAACATGAAACCCTAAAGAGTGAAAAACAGAGCAAATGAGTGAAAAGAGAATCTTTGATTCTTCCATTGGATTCTTGGGAGTTTATCTGACCAAATGGTCTTGAGGCATACTCCCATCACATACCAAACAAGAATCAATCAAGCAAGCAAAAGATTCACTCAAAATCATTTCAAACTGAGAAGAACATAGAAATGACTGAAGATGAAATTCATCACCGAGAGAGCAAGAAATGAAAATAACCCAACACAATTCTTCTCATATTGATATTGAGGAAGAGAGATGAATGATTACAAATGGATTACAACCTCTCACTACGTCCCTATACGCAATTGAGAGAAAACACTACATGCTCACACACACTGAGCTTACTCTTTCTGGAGACACACACGAGAACACCCTCTCCTTTTCTCTCCAGAATACCTGAAGACTACTCCCTTGACCTCTCCTTTTAACACCAAGGCTCACACACCAAACGAGAAAATCAAGAATTGTCATACAACCTCCACTCCCTCGTCTCACACACCATATGAGGCAAAAAGAGGTCAAACAGATTTTGGAGGGAGAATCACCTCCTCCACTCATTTGCTTGAGTCAATTTACCAAATTGCCCCTCAAGCACCTTCCCGGAAGCTTCCACATCCGGTACCTTGACCGTCTGGACCTCGACTCCTCCCTGAGTCTAGTCCAGTCCGCTCCGCTGCACACGACCGCACCCGGCATCCTGACCGTCTAGACCTCAACTCCTACCTGAGTCTAGTCCCGATCCTCTCGCCGCTGCTCGTCGTGTCCACCCGACACCGACCGAGACCTCCGACTCCACCTGAGTCTAGTTCTGGTTTGTTCCGTCGCGCACGACCGAACCGACCTCCAAACCGTCTGGACCTCCGACTCCTCCCTGAGCCTAGTCCCGGTTCTCTCGTCGTCGCCCGTCGTGTCCGTCACCGGTAGCTCCAGCTCCGGTTCTTCGTCTCCCGACTCGCAACCACCTTACCAGCCTCGATCATCTTCGGCATCACTGACCGTCTGGGCCTCAACACCTCCTGTGCCTAGTCCCGGTCCTCCTCGCCTCACCATGACCTAGCTCAGAAGTCTGCGATCCACTGGCACAAGCAAACCATCACATAGCACCGCACGAAACAGCTTAATCAATATTAACACAAGTAAAGGTACTCAACCCTAGAATCAGGGCCGGCTCAATGTTTTCAAGGGCCCTAGGGCGAATTCGGGTCTATGGGCCCTTTACTATAAATTTTTTCTACTTATAAAATATGCAGTTTAAACTTTATATTGTCTAAAGTGACACAAATCAATAGTTCTAACATGATAAACTAATTAGGTACTAACTAGTTCATAAACCAAATGTAACTAGTAAGAATTAATTTACCTCAAATAGGAGCGACAAATATCCAATGTCTTTCATAAAAAGGAACTTCTTCTAGCACTTCTTGATGCAAAATCATTAATAATAACATCGAATCAAGAATTCAGAGAAACTAGACGGCGACTGAAATCCAAGAGGCGACGAGCAAATAAGCAATTGGGAGTCTCGGGCTGCGACAATCCAAGAGGCGACGAGCAAATAAGCAAATAAGCAATTCAGAGAAATCAAGTATTGCCGTATTGGAGTCTCAGGCTGCGACGGCCTCACGGCCACGATGTCGGCGCAACGCGCAGGAGCCAGGAGACGATCACGTCGAACTGTCGAAGCCGCGGCCCGCGGACGGAGTTCACGACTTCACGTTCGGCACTTCGGCGAATCGGCGCGACGGCGCGGCGTTCTTCTGGCCAATCTGGCGTTAGTCGAAGCGTCGAGGCGTTCCGCGTTACGGGCTTACGGCGTTAGTTGAAGCGTCGCATTGTCGCAATCACAAAACGTTACGTATATGCATTAATGCATGGCTCAAATGCTCAATCACAAAACGCATGCATGCAAGCTTCTGCCTTCTGGGAACTGGGCTCTGGAGTCTGGCCGACTGACCGTAGTCTGGCGCGGGCCGCGGGGCGGAGGGGTGGGCCCTCCCTAGCCCAGGGCTCTAGGCCGGCGCCCCACCGGCCTACCCCAGAGCCGACCCTGCCTAGAATACCCGAAACAAACTCAAACTCTCTAAACCAACCGTTAATTACTCATCACCAACATGGAGATACCTCCACATGGTCTCTCAAACTTCTCAGCTGAGAGCAAACCCACACAAATTAATTTGTGTAGTATGCAAATTTCAGTTGCCTACTATCTTAATCAGTTAAGCATGTTGTCCTGTTTATTTGACTTGAGCATTCGATCTGTGTCAAGAGATAATATGTTAATATTGATATCATTTACTTGTTTTTGATATAACTTTACTGAAAGCAATACTAAAACCGCTTAATTCGGCATTAAGGGAAGGCAACCAAGAGGCGGGCCAAGATGGAATTTTTTGTACGGATAATCCATTTTTTATTCGAAAATACATAAATATACCCGCGAGAAATTTTTTTACAAAAATAGTCTCGATCGCGCCCATTGGGCGATTTCGCCTTTCGCCAACCGAAGCGACAAAATATCGTCGCTCGATGATTGAGCGATCGCAAGTAGTCGCTTTCTGTTAGCGACTTCATAGTAGTCGCCAATGGATGGGCGACTTATAAGCGCAGTCGCCCAATGGATGGGCGACTTTAGTCAATCCCCGTGAAATTTTAGAGTTTTGTCAATTTTGTAGTTTTAAACTGGAAAAAATATGGTATAGTTGTAATAAAAGGTTATGTTTATTGTATATTGTAGGTGCATTAAAAATTTTATAAATTTTTTAAGAACAATTGATTGTAGAACGTTTGATATATACATTGGTAAGTGATATTTTTATGTTACTAAAAATTAGTGTACCAAGAGTATGTTAATATTGTTAAATGACTTGCTATCTGAATCATTGAATGCGAACACACGAGATAATAACCTTATGTGAATAGAAATAAACTTCATAACATGCGCGCATACAATTTTATTACATGCATAACATATAGCATGATATGCGACTAACCCACCCAACCGCTCGTAACATTTTGTCTACCGAGTGTAGCGTGGTTGTTTCCCCTTTTATCGCGCCTTGAAGATGGCTCATTGCATCCTTTTTCCTGTCATTCTTGGACTTGAGAGCTGCCTCCCGAGCTTGAAGCTCTTCCTCCCGACGCTTGAAGGCTGCTTCACGCAGACTTAGCTGCTCCCGCCTCCTTTGCAGCTCATCCTCCTTGCCCTTTAGACGGATTTGGTCCACCCTCACGCGGCGCTCTTGCTCACGCCGCATCTGTTGTTCCACCTCGCGAGCCTGAGTCATCTTGACAAAGTATTGTCCTTTGTTTTCCACCTCCACTGCCTGGTTATGTGGTCATGTCGGCGACACCGATCCACCCATTCGATGAACGCAAGCCTATGTGTGGCATGGTAGATGTCATGGATCAAGTTGAAAACGACAACGAAACAAATGATTTAGTTGTCGTCGTTACCATGAAATCATCATCCAGGTTTGGACACTTGAAGAACCTACGGCCGTATTTGGCTCGCTCTTCTTGATCCGTCCAGACTCCCAACATCGTCCTAAAGCCGCAGCGGCACTTCGGGCGCTCATGCCACTCCGGCACTCCAAATGGGTCGGACCTCCAGGAAGATATTGTTGTGTAGTAGTATTGTGAAGGCTTGAGGAGGAGATGTGGTATGGAAGACATAGGAGGCCTTTATGTAGGCAAGTTATCAGTGCAAGTGGGCATAGTCCATGGAGAGGAGGTAGTACGAATCTTTTCGCTTTTTCGAGATTGCAGTGTAGCAATAAATGTCCGTATGTAGGCTTTTCAGAGCGTGTAGCCTATATTTCTGAAACAACAAGCAAAGGTGACATGAAAACTCACTGGAAAGGATACATGCCTATGACGTGAACACTCACTGTAAAGGCTACAGCCTACGCCCCTATTTTGTTGGTTTCAGTAGCGATAGGCCTGGCATGTGTTGTCATCTGACTGAGCAAAGCTGCTCCGATTTGTCATATCACTGCGTAAAGCTGGCATGTGTTGTCATCTCACCGAGTAAAGTTGAGCGCTTTTGTCATGTCTCGGGCAAAGCGACCATCTTTTGTCCCGCCATTCGATATAAATAGCACGGTAGAGGTCCCATGAAGTTGTAGCGAAAACCACATAAATCGAACAAAGAACATACCATGGCGGAAGATGAGGGCGATCGGATATAGGTCACGAAGGAAGACCTTCCCTTGGAAAGGAGGGAGATGTTCGGACCACGCATGCGCTTGGTACCAAGCGCGGCGCAACCGGCGTGGCGAAATGCGAACACAATGAGTGCGTGGTCGTGCAGTCTGGAAGGGCGAACGATGGCGGCGCCGTTTCTTCCGATGCCCACGCTCGGGTACAAATTACTAATAGTACATTTTTATTGCTTATGGACCCTCCATGTTTATCGTCATTTTTCGCAGATGGCGAAATGCGACTTCTCCCATTGGATCGACCCTCCTCATGAGCGGTATATTGACCGTTATGTGGGTACTTTATGGGACCGAATAATGGACTTGGAGTACCGAATGGAGACTCTCAATGAGGAGAACAATGAGCTCCGCCAATGATGCAACGCGAGAGGGGAAACGAGGAGGTTGTCAACATAGGAAGCTCTTATGATCCCACATGTTGCTGCGTGAACCCGAGCTGCATATGTGCGTGCCACTACCACGATGGCCAGCCCCATCCGAGGCGACCCCCTCAGCAGTTCTCCATGTGGGTGCCACGAGGATCGTTTGGCATGTAGGCCACGAGGGTACCGAATGTGTTGATCTTTGTGCAGAGGGGATGTTGTGTTGATGTTTTGGGTGTAGAACTTTCCATAAATTCATGCGTATGTGCAATGTATGTATTGTTTCGTGTTGTAAGTGCATGACGCCTTCATTTTCTCGTGACCTTCATATTCTGTGCCCTCTTTCCATAACGATGTAATGTGCAACGTTGTTAAGCATGTGATGAATTGGTTGTTATGTACGTGGAGTTGTTATCACAAGGCAAAAAAATTGCAATACTTAAATGGTACATACTTAAATGACATTGTAAATAAGTGCATTACGTAAAAGGGATGTAACATACAAGGTTTACAAATGGTACATGAAATTTAGCATGCATTACAACACCAACTCATCGATCCGGACATGCATTGCATCGTCTAGTGTGTGCCCTCTCGACCGCATCGCCCACAACGTGCACCGGATGTTCCAACTTATGATTCGTCCATGTCATTTCTATACGTCGGCTCTGTCGCGACCCTTCCCACCCTTTAGCATGTTAATATCCGGAACCCGTGTCCTCGCTGAAATGTCCAAAGTGGTGAAGTTTCCCACCGCCTCGAACCCGGAGCTCTCCACACCAAGCTTGCGATTGTCTCCTTAAAAAGTACTCGGACACGAAGTTGGAAGGATCCATGCCCACGGTTCCGCATGCAGCGAGGACATGAGAGCATGGCACGTGTAACAACTTAAGCTTGTTGCATGTGCGATTAGGTTCGTTTGCATGATCTCCAAGGCATACCTCGTGAGTAATAAGTGAGCGAGATGTCCCAAATCGGCTCACACGGAGTATCACCTCAAACGATGCTCCTGTTGCCCATGACATGCATTGTGTGCAATTGACCCTTTGTGCCTTCGTCTCCATGTACGTGGTAATTTTTGACGAATCACGGGGCTCGGGATTGGTCGCATGAAGTGCGGCACTCGCGCTCTCTCCACGAAGTAGCGGATTGTGCCGTGAAGAACACCTTCCACGATGGCGACGAGGGCCGAGAACGGAGACCCCGAGAACCCAATTGTACACCTCGGCAAGGTTACTTGTCATTATTCCGTACCTTGCGCCATCCGTGTCGTGCAACAACGACCACTTCTCCAATGGTTCCCCTCGATCCACTGCGAGAAGCACTTGATGTTTCGCGCTCCTCCTTCTTGGACCACTTGGGTTAGACTCATCGATTGCTACCAAGCATTGCGGTTGTGCCGCCCGTGAATGACCGGCCCTTGCTCCTCTCGCCGACGTTCTTCTGGTGTGCTCATCCAACAACCCCATAAAGCATCAAATTTTCTTTATTGGTTACGCTTAGACCTCTTGAATAGCTTCATCAAAGATTGTTTTGGGAATTGCTTGAAAAAGTTTGCCCCTAAGTGACGACTGCACCACCGGTTCCTCATGTCCGGCCAAGGAACACTCTCCTCAGGGTCTTCTTGAAGTTTTTGTATCGCCTTTATAATCCCGGCGTGGCGATCATGGATTACGCACACACCAGGACGGCTGCCTACAACTCCAGCCTTCACATGTCTGAGAAACCACAGCCAGCTCTCATAATTCTCGCTCTCCACAAATGCAATAGCCAACGGCAATATTTGATTGTTACCGTCAACGCCTATGGCCGTCGAGCGCCCTTTGTATTTGCTGTCAAGAAGGTCCCATCTACGAGATCACGGCGGCATGTGCTTGAATGCTTCAATGCTAGCACCAAATGCAAACAATGCTCTGCAACACCGCAAATCCGGTGGACTTATGGACGGCTTCGCACGGCGATGTACGTGCGGGTTCCTTTGTTGCAACACCTTAAGCATACGAGGAAGGTTGTCGACGCCTCGAAAGTGCCAAAACGTTTTTCCAACGCCTTTTGCTTGCACGCCACGCCGCGTAGCTAATCTTATACTTGAATTTATTCTCGATAGCTACCACAATATGCGTTGCCGCAATATCTCTCTTCTCCACTATCTCCCCATACATCACATTGGCTATAACCGACGTCAGTTACGATGCCTCGCCAAGACGGTGTTGAGAATGCAGGAGTGCGGCTCCACCTTGACACGATCCGGTGAGTGTCATACTTGATCCACGTCGTGCACCCTCCAAGGACAACCACCGCTCGCACTTCACGATGTCTTGCTCGGCTTGATTTGACGACGCGAAATGTCCGTTGCATTGAGAGGGCCCAAAGCTTGATGGCATCCTGCAGCGCTTCCTTGTCAGCAAACGTAGCATGCACTCGAACCTCTGTCTCATGATACTCCCATGGTGATTCATGTTCATCATAGGCGGAAACACCCTCCGCATTAAACCGGTTCCATTCCTGGGGGATAGGAACTTCTTCATCATCCGAACTATCCTCCTCGTCGCCCTCTACGACTTGCTCTTCATCACATGCCCTCTCGGTCATCGATTCCATCTCGCCGCACGATATACTCATTATGCTCTCCTTCATCCGCTGCCCGATTCGTCTCTATAGCTTGACAGCGGTGTAACTCTCCTCCATGTACCGCATTGCCTTCATCACGAGCAACTTCATCAGCTCCACCAACGCGTGCGGCCCGCCCGAGCCGCTAGCACCTCCCGGCATAGGCGGACGCACGAGCTTGCGCAACTGCTTATAGTGAGCACGGTTGCACAAGCAAGACACACTCGTATCCACGCGCGGCACCCTTGCACAAATCCCTTCCACGGCCGAGCGCACAATGTCTTCAACTCCCATCCGATGTCGGTGGGAGACCGCTCAAAGCCCTTGCACAACATTTGCACACCTCGGGGTCCAATGAAAAACTCTCGATCCACCAATGTCGCACATCCGTCATTCCAAAGATTCGTCATCGGAAGTACGAGAGTGACTTGCGGAAAATCGCTTAAATCCACACCATTCGGACCTTCACGAATCATTCCAAAGACCATAATACACTCTCAATGTAGTATCGCCATTAATGATGTAGACCTACATGTACGATTGAAATTTACGACATGTCAAATAATATCGTTCAACACTAAACTAAACTTTCCATACTAAAAGGGTAGTCAAATTTCTATACTACAAAATGTATACTACATCTACAATTTTTACTAACACCAATATTTCATCTAAACAATAGTGTAAATACAACCTAATTAACAAAAATACCGGATCCAAATCGATGGAATAACTTGGACTCCTTCCGCCTCACCTCCTCCTTCAACTCTGTCCTCCTCTCCTTCTCTTCTCCCTCTCCTCCTTTTCTTCCCTCCTCCTCTTTTCTCCCTTCCTCTTCCTCCTCTCTTCTTCTCTCGGCTCTCTGCAGAATGGGGAAATGAGGGAAAAGTGGTTGCTAGTGGGTGGCGGCGGTGGAATAAGTGGCATCACTCTGTCGCCTTCGGTTGAGCGATCGCAATTTCGATCGCTCAACCATACAATGACTGAAATTACGATCGCTCAACCGTAGAGCGATCAGATAAGTCGCCCAACGGTTCACACATTTCCTAAATGTCGCCTCTGGTTGGGCGAAGGCGAAGTCGCCTAACGGGCGGCGATCGGAGACTATTTTGTAAAAATTTCTCGCGGGTATATTTATGTATTTTCGAATAAAAAAGGATTATCCGTAAAAAAAATTCGGCCAAGATGCGAGATCGCTGAGGGTTGTGGGGCCCGTGTAATTGAGTTATATGTGCGTGTGCAGCTGACAGTGGGACCGGTTCAGGGGGAGGGTATATGCCCAGGCCTGCGTGATGTAAAGCGTTGACCAATAAAGATTTTGTGATCCAACCATCTAGCTGAGATCTATCCCCAATTCCCCTCCTGTTCTTTCCCAATTCTTCTCAGATTTCCCATCCCTTGCTTCCGATCCTGCCCAGGCCCGTGACATACACCAACCAAACTTCCACCACACAAACCAATTTCCCTCGTGGCCGGCACCATCCGGACCGCCGGAGGAGATGGAGACGGCCCTCGGCGCGGCGAACTGGCTCCTCGGCAAGGTGCTCGCGAAGCTATCCGATGACCTGGTGGAGGCGTATGTGGCCAGCTCTGAGCTCGGCCTCAACTTTCAACGGATCAGAACTGACCTCAAGTACACACACGGGCTGCTGCACGCGGCGCAGGAGAGGGACGTCAGCAACAACCCCGGCCTGCTGGGGTTGCTGGAGGACCTGAGCAAGAAGGCCGACGAGGCCGAGGACGCGCTGGATGAGCTCCACTACTTCATCATCCAGGACCTGCTCGACGGTACCCATGAGGCTGCCCCGGAGGTGGGCGGTGGCCTCCGCGGTCGTGCTCTCCATGGTCGCCATGCTACTGGTAACTGGTTTCCTGGCCTCTTCTTTTGGCGTACTAAACATGATGACACTGATGTTGCTGTTGACAACAACCCACGCAATGCAAAAAGGGCCAAACTTGATAATGACAATGGTGGTCATGTTGACAAGTTGCCATTCGACAGAGTCGCCATGTCCAACAAAATCAAGTCGGTGATAGAGGGAATACACTTCCTATGTGATCGTGTCTCTGACTTGCTCAAAATAAACCACACAGCAGGCAGGTCTGCCTCCCTGAAGCGGCCTCCCACCAGCTCACTAATCACACAAGATAAGTTGTATGGGAGGGACGCCATTTTTGACCAAACTGTAAAAGCCATCACCAGCGACACATATCATGGTGCAACCCTGTCCGTTCTTCCTATAGTTGGCCCGGGGGGCATTGGAAAGACAACTTTCGCCCAGCACCTCTACAATGACAAAAGAACAGAAGCATACTTCTCCATTAGGGTGTGGGTGTGCGTATCAACTGGTTTTGATGTGCTTAGGCTCACCCAGGAGATTCTCAAGTGCATAGTTGCAACTGAAAACGAGGAAAGAATCATGGCAACTGATACAACCAATTTAAACCAGCTTCAGATGTCCATTGCACAGAAATTGAAATCCAAGAGGTTTTTAATTGTCTTGGATGATATATGGAAATGCTGCAGTGAGGGTAGGTGGGAAAACCTACTGGCTCCATTCACAAAGGGGGAGGCCAAAGGCAACATGGTTCTAGTCACAACTCGATTTCCAAAAGTAGCAGAAATGGTAATGAAATCAACTAATCCAATAAACCTACAAGGTTTGGAGCCTAATGACTTCTTCACATTTTTTGAAGCCTGTGTATTTGGTGAGAACAAACCTGAGCACTACGAAGATGACTTAACAAACATTGGAAGACAAATTGCAAAGAAATTGAAGTGTTCCCCACTAGCAGCCAAAACTGTTGGTCGACTATTGAAGAGCAACCTTTCTCAGGAACATTGGGTGGAAGTTCTTGAAAAGAAAGAGTGGCAAAACCAATCAAATGATGATGACATTATTCCAGCGCTGAAAATTAGCTATGAATATCTTCCTTTCCATCTAAAAAAATGTTTTTCGTATTGTGCCCTTTTCCCTGAGGATCATAGGTTTGATAGTTTAGAGATTACTCGTTTTTGGATTGCACTAGGCATCATAGATTCCAGTGGTAAAAACAATAAAATTGAGGATATCGGATTGAAGTATTTGGACGAACTAGTAGACAGTGGTTTTCTAGACAGTGGTTTTCTAATGAAGGTAGATGGCAGTCGGCGGCATTGTTATGTAATGCATGATTTATTTCATGAGCTAGCACAAAATGTTTCAGCACGAGAATGTGCCAATATCAGTTGTTCTAGTTTCAGGGCTGATGATATCCCACCATCTGTTCACCACTTATCCATCACCATACAAGATAAATATGATGAAAATTTTGAGAGAGAAATGGGTAGATTGAAGAGAAGACTAGACATTAGAAATTTGCGGGCTTTGATGTTTTTTGGGAGCAAAATTGCAGACATTGACAATAATTTAAAAGATACGTTTAAAGAAATTAAAGGTCTCCGTGTTCTATTTATATTCATGAATTCCCCAGAGTCTTTGCCACACAACTTCTCAAAACTTATCCACCTCCAATACCTAAAAATTGTATCACAATTTGATACTTCCATTACTTTACCTAGCACATTATCCAGATTTTATCACTTGAAATTCTTGGACCTAGAATGTTGGCATGGTAGTGGTAATTTGCCAAAAGACATAAGCCGCCTTGTCAATTTACGCCATTTCCTTACTGACAAAAACCTCCATTCCAATGTTCCTGAGGTTGGAAAGATGAAGTGTTTACAGGAGCTAAAAGAATTCTGTGTTAAGAAAGAGAGAGTTGGATTTGAACTGAGAGAATTGGGGAAATTGACAGAGCTTGGAGGGGAACTCAGTATATGTAATCTTGAAAACGTGGCAACTAAGGGAGAAGCTAATGATGCCGAATTGATGTCGAAAAGGAATCTAAAAGGGTTGACATTAGTTTGGGGTACAAAGCAACGGACCACAGGATCTGATGTTGTTGATGGCCTTCAACCACACCCTAATCTTAGAAGGCTGCGCATTGTAAATCATGGTGGTGACATTGGTCCTTGTTGGTTGTGTCATCACATATGCATAAAAATGTTGGAGTTTCTCTATCTACAGGGTGTGTCTTGGGGCACACTTCCACCTTTTGGGCAACTACCGCATCTCACCGTACTGATTTTGAAGAATATTGCAGGAATGCATCAATTTGGACCTGACTTTGGTGGCGTTACAGATAAAAGTTTCGTGAACTTGAAGACAGTTGAGTTTGAAGATATGCCAGAACTTGTCAAGTGGATTGGGGGATCTAATTGCCATTTGTTTTCAAAGCTTGAAAGCATCCGTTGCCGAAATTGTCCCAATCTCTCCGCACTGCCGTTCTCAGAGTGCTCTGGCCCTTTTACACAAGACACAAATGCCATATGGTTTCCCAATCTGTGTAGTCTTAATATTGATAATTGCCCTAAGTTGTCATTACCCCCCATGCCTCACAGTTCTACACTGACATATATTAGGGTGGAAGAATGTGGTGAGTTGAAGTTGTCATATCGTGAAAAGGATTTGCATATCGACAGATACAATGGTGCTTTGGCCTTTCACAATCTGGATAAAGTAGAGGTTGTGGAAATCCAATATGCACCACACATTTCATTGACAGACCTCCAAAAGCTAAACTACCTAAGATGGTTAAGGGTCAAAGGATGCGATAGCCTGATTCTGCCTGTGGAGGATGGGGGAGGACTCCATCCACTCTCAGAGGTGGTAAGGACGAAAACAACACCTGCTTGTTTATCCCAATTGAAAGAACTTCACGTGGATAGCATCTCGGCGGTGCTTGTTTCTCCCATCTGCAGCCTCCTCTCCGCCACCCTCCACATCTTACGCTTCCGGTCTGATAAGCGGGCGGAAAGCTTCACGGAAGAGCAAGAGCATGCGCTTCAGCTCCTCACCTCCCTCCAACGCTTATCGTTTGAATTTTGCTGGAGTCTGCAGTCCCTCCCTGAAGGATTGCATTGCCTTTCTTCCCTCAATGAACTAACTATCTTTAAATGCCCAATCCGATCGCTACCCAAGGTGGGCCTCCCCACTTCACTGAAAAGGCTAGGTATATTTGGCTGCACCGCCGATCTGGAGGATCAAGCCAAGAAGTTAAAAGAAAGATACCCAGATTTAAAAGTTCTAACGTAGACTAATTCCCCAAACCCAAGGTAACACCTGTGCTCTCCCCCAATTCCTATTTTATCCTTTCTTCTGTAATCTAACGTACTGAGACTTTTCCCCCCTTTTTTGGCTAGCACCACTAAATCAATCTGGACGTGATTCTGCGAATCCGCATTTGCATCTGCATGTGAGATTCTGGAGGTTAATCACATGACAACGCTATGGTTATTTGGAGGTTAGTACACGGAAAACCAACTTATGGTTATTTGGCCTATATAGTTTATTTCCTTTTTCTAATCAAAATTATTAATTTGGTGTAGGATTACGGTAGATAGCGTCATTCATTCTATTGTCAAATTGAAGTTCCTGGTCTCACCTGTACAGATCCGACAAATCATTTAGGCCGTCGTGGTCAGTGGCATCTACTCTGCTCATCATATTTCTTTTTTTTCATATCTTTTATTCTTTTTTTTTTGCTGAAAGTAGTAGTTTGTAGTACGTGCTTCTCTTCATTGTCTTATTTCTTTCACTCTTCGTCGTTAGACTTGCGTTTAATAAGTGATCCCACCACCTTCGCAACACGTACTATGTGTGCATCCTTCAGAATTCAATTCTCACTGTCAAATAACAGAGAGGCACGGGACACTATCTTTAACATGACATCACTCGCATGATTTAGGCATAACCGCAAGATTATATTTAGCGAAGTTGATGGCATGCCTGTTGTTTAGGCATTTTGAATTTAAGAGTTTCACGAATTCATGTCAGCAAAATGGTCCTGTACTTGGGTGTCGCTTGGCTAACTTCAATATCTTCTTTACATGTACTACAGTTGACAACCTATCCAAACAAGTCTATTTAACAAGTTGGCAACAGGACATCTCACAACGGTGAGGTAGTTAAGCTGCTGGTTACATAGTTCTGCTTCACATTCACTATAAAATTAAGTACTAAGTAGCAGCTATCTTCTCAGCTTTCGCCCGCTGCCTACCATAAAAAGAAATGAAGAAAAGTCACCTATGAAAAATTGAAGTGAAGGCCATTGCAGTTGACAGGAGTGCGGCATTCACCATGAAGCGAAGGTGCTTTACTGTTATGCAACAATATTCCCTTTTCTTTCAATGAATCAGTGCCTTGATTGACAAGCTTCCGTTCCTATTTTCTTCAGTCCCTATGAAGGAAAAACTATCCCAACGTTCTGGAGCATAGAATGGTATCCTCGGATGTGTCCAGGCTGCTGGTGTTTATGGTTTTGACATAATAACTTCCTATGCTTTGATTGTATGTGAAAGAGATCAACGTACCGAATTCTGCAGTTAACTCATGAATTACTTGAATCTTTTGCAGAGAAGCTATCTCAGCTGACGATGCATTTCTTTTACATGGTGATGTAATCTGCCACTATCTTGAAATGAGTTTAGCATTTGAGTTTCATTATGTACAAGTAGTGCTTCCTAAGTTGTTTGTGATGTATAAGTCTCTGTGTCAAGGACAGCATCTCTGTGTCAAGGACAGCATCTTGAGCTTTAGGACAGCTTTAGGACAGCTTTAGACTAGCTTTACGACAGCTTTTGACTAGCATCTTAGACTAGCTTTAGGACAACTTTTAACTAGCATCTTAGACTAGCTTTAGGACAACATCTTAGTATATGCTTGGCTGGTTAGCAGCCTATAAATTTGTATCCCCAACCCCTCAGGTTGACATTGCATTGTGTGAGAAATAAACCAAAAAAATTGCCCCATCCCCAAGTGTCATCCTCTCGATGAGAGTAAGAATCTTGCTATCACCAACAGTAAGACTCCAGCGAGTAACAAGTGGTATCAGAGCCGTACTATCCTGTAGCCTGAGCATCTCCTGCTCAATCCCTTCTCTAGCCTCGCTTCAAAGAAGCAGCGGCTCGGTGCCTCGCTCACCTCTCCCCGTGTTCGGGACGGCGGCTCATCGAGGCGCTCTCTCCACGCAGTTAGCCCCGGTGGCGCGCCATGTCCGCAGACGCCTCTCGGCCTTTCGGCCGCCTCGAGCACGCGGCGGCGGCAGAAGCCGACCTCGCATGCGCAGGGAACGCGAGCGAGAAGCGGCGGCGACAAAGCGCCGCGGCGCGAAAGGGCGTCAAGGCCGGCGGCGAGCGGGCAGCAGCGAGAGCAGAGGCGGAAGCGGCGAAGGCGGCAGATGCGCGCGCGGCGGCAGCGAGGTCGAGGTTCGCGCGGCAGCAGCAAAACTCCATCTCTGCGATGGCAGCGCGCGAGCGCGACCTTGAGTCGCGGAGGAGGAAGCGCGGCGGCGCGATGGCGGCGCGCGCCGACGCCACGAGCGCGGCGGCGGCCAGCATAGCGCGGACGTGCGGTGACGCCTGGAGGAGGCGCGACGCGCGGCGGCGTCGGGTCGACGGCGAGCGCGCGCCTTCACAGCGACGCGGCTCTCTCTCCCGGTTCGGCACCATGGTCACCACGAGTACCAGTCGCCGTCGGGACGTCCGCCCGGCGCGGTGGCCTACCTCACCAAGACCAACTATGTCGAGCGGGCGCGGTGATGAGGTAAAGCTCCAGTGCGGCATATGTGGGATGCGATTCGATGCGGCGGCGTCGACACGACCGGGATCGACGGCGCTGGATGCTCTCATCGCTGCAGATCCGCCCGAGATGCGCTTCGCTACCAACAAGCGGATCGCCAAAGAGGCTTGGGACGCCATCGCCGCAAAGACGCACGGCAGCGGCCGCGCGCGCAAGTCTACATTGCGGGCACTACGCACGGAGTGGGAGAACTCGCCTTCAAGCCGGTGAGGACGTTGATGACTTTGCTCTCGCCTCAACACTCGCTGCGGTTGGTGCGATTCGGTGGCGACACCTACGGCGAAGAGAGAGGCGTGGAGAAGCTCTTCCGCTGCGCCCCGAGAAGTACAAGCAGATGGCTCACTCGATCGAGTCTCTGCTGGACCTCTCCACGATGACGATCGAGGAGGCGTTGGGTCGCCTCAAGGTCGTTGGCGGCGATGAGCCAGCGCCTCTCGGGACCCGTCACCATTGGCGGAAGCTCCTCCTCGCTCGGGAGCGGTGGGTGCGGCCAAGGTGACAGGAAGAAGGGAGCCTTCTTCCACGACAGGCGGCCACAAGCGTGGTAAGCGCGGCAAGCCGCGCAAAGACGCCCAAGCAGGGGCGCGAGGATGTGCCAAGGGTGATGACCGTGAGGCGCCAGTAGCGGCTGGCGGCAAGCAAAGCAAGACGAGACGACTCTTGCCACAATGCGGCAAGCTTGGTCATTGGGCGAGATTGTCGATACCACGACGCGCCGAGCCCACGCGCGCAGCGGAGGAGGAGGAGCAATGCCTGCTCATTGCTCATGCGAGTATCAAACTACCTCCCGGCGCCGCCGCAGCTGCTCTCTTCCACCTTGGCGAGCCTCTGCGCTATCCGTCTGATGGGACGACCTCCTCGGCGGCGGCCGGTCCTCGAATCGCGCGCAGCGACGACCCGGCGGAGCGCACCGCGACAGACGGCGGCGAGCCTCGTTCCGCCGCCGAGGCGGAGAGACGCGGCATGGCGTGCCGCGATGCGAGAGGAGATGGACGCCGCAGCGAAACAAGACGTGGTAGCCGGCCGATCTTCCACCGCCACCACGCCATCTCTCAAGTGGGTCTTCAAGCTCAAGAAAGACGAGGTGGAGAGGTGATCAAGCACAAGGCGCGTCTTGTGGCACGTGGCTTCGCCGGCAGAGGAGTCGACCGACGATGCCTTCGCGCTGTTGCGGATGGAGTCCGTGCGTCTCCTCCTGCCCTCGCAGCCCAGAGGCGGTGCGTCCATCACATGGACGTCAAGTCCGCCTTCCTCAGCGGTGACTTGAAGGAGGAGGTCTCACGCCCGCCACCACCGGATTCATCATCCCGGCAGGAGAGCAAGGTCCTCCGCTCGCGCAAGCCCTCTACGGCTTGCGGCAGCACCGCGAGCTTGGAACGCCAAGCCGACTCCACCTCAAGCAAATGGGATTCCGAGAGCGCTCACGAGGCCGCGGTCTCACCGGCGGGCAAGGAGGCAATGCCTGGCGATAGGCGTCACGCCGACGGCCTTGTGATCACCGGCACCAAGGAGGAGGAGATCGAGGCATTCAAGGCGGAGATGAAGGCCACCTTCCGGATGAGCGACCTCGGGCCCTCTCCTTCTACCTCGGGATCGAGGTCCACCAGACGACTCGGCATCTCGCCGCATCGCCACGCCAAGCGCATCGTGGAGTCGGCGGCTCATCGATCGCACCACCCCACACTCCTGGAGGAGAGGTCAAGGCCGAGTCGTGAGAGTACGGAGGAGGAGGCGGACGCGACGCAGCGGTGCATTGTGGGCGCCTTCGCTACCTTGTCCACACGCCGATCGACTTGGCGTTCGCCGTCGGCTCGTTAGCCGGTTCATGCAACGACCGACGACGAGCACCAAAGCGGCCGTGAAAAGGATCCTCCGCTACGTCGCGGGCACCTCCGACCACGGCTTGCACTACCCAAGGTGCCGCACGACGGCGCACTTCATCGCATGCAGCGACGGCGACCACGCGCGGCGACATCGACACGAGCAAGAGCACCGGCGGATATCAGACTTTCTCGGCAAGTGTCCGATCACCGCGATCGGTCAAGCAGCAGGTGGTGGCTTTGTCTAGCTGCGAGGCAGAGTACATTGCAGCCACTACCGCTTCTACTCAGGCTCTGTGGCTGGCTCGGCTGCTTGGCGATCTCCTTGGCAGAGACGCGGAGGCAGTGGAGCTCAGGGTGGACAGCAAGTCCGCCTTGGCCTTGGCGAAGAACCCTGTCTTCCATGAGCGCAGCAAGCACATCCGGGTGAGGTATCACTTCATCAGAAGCTGCCTGGATGAAGGGAGTGTCCGGGCGAACTACATCAACACCCAAGACCAGCTCGCCGACTTCCTGACCAAGTCTCTCGGGCAGATCAAGTTCCAAGAGCTTCGCGCCAGGATCGGGATGGCTCAGATTCCTCACAAGGAGACACACAAGACTTAGGGGGAGAATGATGGATAAGTCTCTGTGTCAAGGACAGCATCTCTGTGTCAAGGACAGCATCTTGAGCTTTAGGATAGCTTTAGGACAGCTTTAGATTAGCATCTTAGACTAGCTTTAGGACAACTTTTGACTAGCATCTTAGACTAGCTTTAGGACAGCTTTTGACTAGCATCTTAGACTAGCTTTAGGACAGCATCTTAGCATATGCTTGGCTGGTTAGCAGCCTATAAATTTGTATCCTCAACCCCTCAGGTTGGCATGACATTGTGTGAGAAATAAACCAAAAAAATTGCCCCATCCCCAAGTGTCATCCTCTCGATGAGAGTAAGGATCTTGCTATCACCAACAGCAAGACTCCAGCGAGTAACAGTTTGAACCATAGCGTTTAATATGTAGATACTCAATTACTCTTGTAGGACTGAAGTGCTTGCTTTCTGAACCTATCAGGCCCTGTGGCAGAAGAAATGTTCCACTGTAAGGCAGTAATAATCCATCAAGTAGCATATGCAGGCAGCCTTTTCTTGGTTACAACTCATTTTCCTCCAGCCTATCCATTTGTTTGTGATAAGGACATAAATCCATTGCCTATAACAATGACATTTCTAAGCATTGCTTCTGTGTTTGAGTTGTATATAATACATTTCAAAGTATTAAAGCATTGAAACGAATCAAATCTTGTGAAAAATATCTTGTAACAAATTTTCTGTTTAGGTAATTGTAATGTTTTCTTCTCATGTGAAATATGGTAATTATCCTAACCTTCTGTTATTGAAACGTTGCAGGTCTTAGATCATGGAGATCCTGTGCTTTGCTTCGTTGGAGCATTGGCCAAATCATTTGTGCACTCATTGGCCGGCTTCCTAGTGATTGGATAGCTTATGTTTCATGAGATTAACAATTTGGGTGGAGGAGCATTACCCAAATTCCAGTGAAGCATTATTGCTTCCATTTCATCCTCTGGTATGTTTTTATCTATGTAACTATGTAAGCAGTTTTAGATGATGAGAGTGCTTGTTACTTCATATGGTGTAGGTAACAGAAGTCGTAACTAATATGACCTTTTTCCCCCTTCCTGTTGGTTTAATACAACAGTGTTTGCTTAGCTTTCTCTGAACCACTTAATGCTAAAACAGATTTCATTCAATATCGAATTAGGATGATATTATTCATGGTCTTCATCAGTCTACGTTGGGGCAAATTACTGATCCCATGGTACCAGCTACCATCTTATACAGATTGTAGAGATTGCATACATGCTGATATTTCACTTGCATCCTACAGAGTTTATCACGTAGTAAAAGTATTAGGTCCTACATAGCAGGTTCACTAACAGAAAGTAATGACTGAGCATTTATATTCGTGAGTTCCTTTGCCTTGTTCATTTTCTGATCCCAAGTTCATTATTCGGATTCTGAAGAACAATTACTGCCAACCAAGAGAAAGGTGTTTCATCCAAACAATAACAGTAACGGAAGCATCTGTCTTGATAAGTTGATATCTTGAAGGAGCTGTGGTGTTCCATTCAAAGGTAACTAATATAATATGACCTTTTTCCCCTTCCTGTTGGTTTAATACAACAATGTTTGCTTAGCCTTTTCTGAACCGCTTAATGCTAAAATAGATTTCATTCAATATCGAATTAGGATGATTATTTGTTCATGGTCTTCATCGGTCTACGTTGGGGGCAAATTACTGATCCCATGGTACCAGCTACCATCTTATGCAGATTGCAGAGATTGCATACAAGCTGATATTTCACGAATTTTTTTTACGAATAATCTATTTTTTATTCGAAATTACAGAAATATATCTGCAATAAAATTTTTTACAAAAATAGGCTTCAGTCGCCCCCCATTGAGCGACTAGAGGTAATCGTCCAACCACAGCGTGACACCTAGGCAGTTTGGTAACGGTTGGGCGAGTTATTGCTGTCGCCCAACCATTGAGCGACTGACATGCAGTCGCTGTACTGTTGGGCGACTTTGATTCCTGTCGCCTAACTACCGGGCGACAACAATGGTTAAAAGCGCGGCAAGTCCGCGCATGATCGTCTTTGTTCAGTGCTCGCTCATCCGTTCGGCGACGCGAGAGAGGAGGAAAGAGGAGAAGAGGAGGAGAAAGGTGAGAAGAGAAAGGAGAGAAGAAGAGGGGAAAAAGAGGAGAGCGCGGGATCTTCAAATTAAGGTATTTTTCGAAAGTTTCTTTAGTATATTTAGTATAGAAAATTTTATTATAGAATTGTTTTGTGTAGAAAGTTTAGTACAATTGTAGGATAGAAAATTTAGTACAATTTTTAGTATAGAATTTTGTAGTATAGCAATTTTATTGTAGAAATTTTAGTACAATTTTAATATAGAAAATTTAGTATAGAAAATTTTAGCATAGAAATTTTAGTACAATTTTTAGTATAGAAAATTTAGTATAGAATTTTGTAGTATACAAAATTTTAGTGTAGAAATTTTAGTACAATTTTTAGTATAGAAATTTTAGTACAATTTGTAGTATAGAAAATTTAGTATAGAATTTTGTACTATAGCAATTTTAGTACAATTTTTAGTATAGAAAATTTAGTATACAATTTTGTACTATAACAATTTTAGTATAGACATTTTAGTACAATTTTTAGTATAGAAAATTTAGTATAGAATTTTGTACTATAGCAATTTTAGTATAGATATTTTAGTACAATTTTCAAGATAGAAAATTTAGTATAGAATTTTGTACTATACCAATTTTAGTATAGACATTTTAGTACAATTTTCAGTATAGAAAATTTAGAATACAATTTTGTACTATAGCAATTTTAGCATAGACATTTTAGTACAATTTTTAGTATAGAAAATTTAGTATAGAATTTTGGAGTATAGCAATTTTAGAATAGACATTTTAGTACAAGTTTTAGTATAGAAAATTTAGTATATAAAATTTTAGTACAATTTTTAGTATAAAAAATTCAGTATAGAAAATTTGTAATGTAGATCTAGCTAGACAAAGTTAAATATTTGTTATACTAATTAAACATGTAAACAAAGGTAACGTGTATGAAATCTGCATGCAGGTATGGCGCGTGACTGGCAATATCCCCTGTTGGACGAGCACGTGGACCGCATGTGTCGCGCTTCCCGTCGTGTGCCGCCACCGGGGAGCGCGGACGAGCCGGTTGAGGTGGGAGTGGCCCGGACGCGCACACCTCACGTGGCCTGGAGACTCAACGCCCGTTGGACAGCCAGGTTTGCACTACACTATCGTTTTAGTGTTGCCGTAAGAACGTTCCGTGCTGACCTTCACTTTGTTTGCAGGATAGGGGATGCTGGGCTACTCCTTGTTGCCCGGATGGTGCAGCCCATGGAGGAGGATGGACCCGCCTTGGCCGCGGGCGGGGACGAGGTTGGGGATCGATCACGACGCTTCCCGTTTGACCGCTCCCTGCTGACGGCTTTGGTGGACCGTTGGCGGCCCGAGACGCACACCTTCCACCTCCCATTCGGGGAGATGACGCCGACCCTGCAGGATGTGTCCCTGCTTCTTGGCCTTCCGATCGCGAGAGGCGCTGCCTTCCTACCGGAGGCCCCGATCTAGTGGCGCGATGACCTGCTCGCCAGATTCGAGGGGGTCCTTCCACCGGGTGCCGTGGGTGAGTACTACATCTTCCTGGCGAAACAGACCCACGGGCCGTCGCTGAGGTGGCTGGCACAGTTCCGGGTACGTGCTCTTTACAATCGATCGTGTCATCGAAACTCTTATTTGCGTTATTATGGACTAATAACATCTTGTTTGCATTTAGGTGGAGCAGATGGACCCAAAGGCGAACGATCACTAGGTCTCGCGCCACTTGGAGGCGTACTTGCTGTGGCTGTTTGGCTGAGTGCTCTTCACCAGCAGCCACGGCGACAACGTGGACGCGCGCCTCATCGCTTATGCTAGGGCGATCGCGGACGGCGAGCCCCCTCAGGTCAGCTGGGGATCGGCCGTACTTGCCGCGACCTACCGCGGACTGTGCAGTGCGTGCTTGAGGACGAAGGCGAACTCGATCCTAGCGGGTTGTCCACTACTACAGCAGCTGTGGTCATTCGAGCGCTTCAGCCTCAGACGACCATTGCTAGACGACATGAGTCCATATGGGCCCGACATGTATCAAGGGGAGACGTCGACCGGCCGACGATGGGTTCTATTTGGTGTCGTCGACGGGTAAGTCATATGTCAATTAGTTATTTCCTTTATACTAACGACGGTCGTACATAACATCTATTCGTCCTTGCAGTGCGATTCGCGACATGTCCAGTCACGCGCGTATCCGCCTTTGTTGGCGCCGGGAGCCGTACTCACAAAGCGCGATGGAGGACCGTGCTCCGATGGATTGTCAAGTCTGTGCTGGCGCGATCGGGCTTTCTGGCTGACGCGCCGGAAGCTCGTCTACGACATCTTCGTGGAGGACTACTCGCCGCAGCGAGTGATGCAGCAGTTTGGTCTCTTCCAGTCGTGCGTGCACTGTCGAACTGCATGCGCCTCCGTGCATGGGTGAGTGCCGGTGTCTTATAAATTTGTACATACTTACTACTTCATTGGAAATTACTAACGAAGTGGTCCTATAAGCAGACACAATAGAAAGGGAGTGAAATGCGGCACGGAGTGGACGGTGAAGATGCAGGCGTGGGTTGCTCAGTGGGACGATACCCTTGACGATGTGGTTGACGAGGACCGCCCCTACGACAGCACAGAGTACACAGAGTAACTACGGTGGTACCAGACGCGCACACTACGAGGCTCGTACATGTGGTGGACCCGCCCCCTGCACACCTCCCCGCTCCGACAGACACGTATCCCGCGCACCTGGCGCGGGATACGCACATCGCAGTACGTTACACGTATTTTCGAACATTCACTACTGGCAATGCTACTTTGGATAATTAACTATTTTATGTCTTTTTCCTTCAGTCTGACGTGGGTCTTTCCATCGTCACGGAGGCCGAGAGTATGCTACACAGGCTCGCCGTAGGTATCGAGGTGGGCCACGAGGAGCACATCAGCGCGTACCGTCGTTTCAAGGAGTGGGGTACACGTGTCGTGCACCTACTGTCCTGCACGAGGCTACTAGCGGCATCCACGCCCACGCCCAGCACACGGACGGCTCGGCCACCGGTTCCGCCCCGACCGGCGTGGTAGTACTCTGCAAGCTCTACGTGGGCATGTCCTCCGGCACCTCACCCGGACGAGGCCGGAGGATCTGTCTGGGCTCGTACACCACCAGGTCAGCTGTTCTCGCGTCCTCCGTACATCCCTGGTTTACCCACACAGGGGATGCACTCGACATATGCCCCTTCTCCAGGAGCGATGACCTTGGCGAGGGTACGATCGCACGATCTCCGCTTTATCGTAATGTTTGACATCCGAAACTAACGATATTACTTTTACTGAGTCATTTCGGTCCGAGTCCCAAGACGCCCCACCGCGAGGCCGGACGATGTGGACCAAGACTTCTCGAGTGGGTCGGCGGCGAGCCTAGGTCCGCACTGCGACACAACACCAGAGGTTCTCTCCAGCGATGCCTCCCGGCACCGGAGGGCGCACACAGAGGTGCGGTGACTCCACGGCTCGAGGCGGGTGCGACACGCTCCGATCGTTTCATGTTCTCGGATCGTCAGAAACTGTTACGGCGGAGGACGGCCAAGCGGGGCCGTGACGGAGGACACGGCGTGGAGACGGCAGGTGGTGGCGCCGATTGTATACCATTGTTGCATGTACTCGCAAACATGTGATTTTTAACGATGTAAACTTTTTAGTATTGTGCCGTGCTTATACTTCTCGTTACCTACTCATTAACATCACAATATCATTTACCATCGTATGTATGAATCGTTTTATGGTCAATCGTTCGTAAAAAAATTTTCCAAAATAATTTCGGCACCTACAACATACAATGAATATAAATTTTTATAACAACTTTACAAGATTTTTTACCAGTTTCAAATTACAAAATTGACAAAATTGAAAACATTCACGGGGGGAGCACATGCAGTCGCTTCCCTATTGGGCGACTGCATGAAAGTCGCCGACCGGATGGGCGACTGGATGAAAGTCGCCAATGGATGGGCGATTTGATGCAGCCACTCCACAGAAAAGCGATAGGAAATGTGTCGGTTTCTGGTTGGGCGATAAGACCCAGTCGCCTACCCATTGAGCGACTGAAGTCTATTTTTATAAAAAAATTTGTTGCGGGTATATTTCTGTAATTTCGAATAAAAAATGGATTATTCGTAAAAAAGTTTCGATATTTCACTGGCGTCCTACAGAGTTTGTCATGTAGTAAAAGTTTTAGGTCCTACTTAGCAGGTTCACTAACAGAAAGCAATGATTGCGCATTTATATTCGTGAGTTCCTTTGCCTTGTTCATTTTCTAATCTTAAGTTCATTATTCAGATTCTGCAGAACAATTATTGCCACCCAAGAGGGAGTTTCATCCAAACAATAACAGTAACGGAAGCATCTCTCTTGATATCTTGAAGGAGCTGTGGTGTTCCATTCAAAGGTCACTCTCCTATCTTTTTCCTGCTAAAGCATGTGATCGTCAAAAGTGGCAATCCCAAATGCCATATGCTGCTTTGCTTTTGGCACCGAAGTACACTGACTCAGAGCCGTGTTGGACTAGGGTATCCGTTGAATGACAAAACTAAACTCAGTCCCAAATCCCTATCTGTTCTTCCTGTTCTTCTTGCTTTCCCCTCCTCAATTCCTGAGATCCTGCTCGATCCACTCAGCGAGACATTTGATGACTCATGTTTGACACTGAATTGTTTAATGCGGCATGAATATGATCGTTCAGGTGTTCCTCTCGATTTTGCTGCTCACTGTTGGCGAATCCAAACCCCAGAGGAGGTCATGCTTCAGGCGCATCATGATGGCTCCGGAAGGGCCTGACGGTTGCGTCCTCATCGCGTTCGCTGTACAGTCGGCGTGGCGGACGCCCGGATCGGCTGGCTGCAGCTCGCGCCGGGAGCTTCTTGGACTGACCGGCTATCCGTGAAGGGCGACGTACGGCCTGGTGCTGGTGCAGTTGCTGCGTGGCGATTGAGGAGGAGGAGAGCCAGGCGATGGAGGAGGAGACCCTGGGGCTTCTTGGCTGCTGCTCCGAGTGTACTTGACGTGCAGGTGCGACTGCGAGCTTCTTCCAATTCAGGTTCTAGCAGAAGATCAATGGAGACTGCATGGTTTGGAGATGTAAACAGTCCAATACACACTTGATGTTTTGGTCCCTGCAGAACTTTGAGGATCTACCAAATTGAAATGGAGGACTTGCATAGCCATTTGGTTATGCAAGTGTTGAATTCATAGTTAAACATGACTTCTCAACTCCTTTGCACCCAAAATTTTTTTTACTAATCATCTGTAACATGTTAGAACAGAGGATTCCATCGCGGGGCAAAATGATTATAGTAATATCCACTGTTTTCCTCAGGGAAACGAATATCGTTGATCACATGAGATGAATATGGCACAATAGTTCCTCAAAATTTTGCGCATGATTTCATTTTCTTGAAGGAATCTATTACAAATTCATGAATTTCCACATGGAACAACATCATTAACATCCGGAACCACAAGCATCAACTCTGTCTTGGGGACACAAAAGATAAAATTAAGTTCTTATGTCTTCAACCTTAAGTAGAGTTTATTTATGGTAAATTCACTTATGATAATATTGTCATTAATAGATACAATCTTATCCTCCAAGCTTTAACATCTAAAACACCAAACACTTGGCATACATTCTTACTTAGAGTAAGTCAAGCTAACCGTACACATATTACTAAGAATCTTAGTAAACCTAGAAAATAACTCTTCATGTTTCTTTGTTCGAGAGAAGTTATACGTTATAAGAAGCAAAAATGTCACTCACCGGCCTAAATGACGAGCAAACACATAAGTCATGAGTAGAAAAGAACTGGCTTTTAGTTTATACATAAGTTGCTCTGCTCATCTTATTTATCTTTTTCCCTCTTTTTTCCCTGTATTTTTTGCTGAAATTATTAGCTTCAAGTACGAGCTTCTATTCTTCCATTTTATTTCTTTTACTCCTCTCTTCTGCTGTTAGACTGAGAGTTTGATTATTGATCCCACCACCATCGCGATGCGTACTATGTATACATTGTTCTTCGTCAGACTTCAGTTCTCAATGTCAAATAAGAAAAGGTGTGAGACTCTATCTTTAACTCAAGAAAATAGTATCACTCACATGGTAATGTTCAAGAAAATGACTACTCGTAACCACAAGAATATTTTCAACGTGGTGTTTGCCTCCCGGACACATTGGGGCATTTTGAAGGTAAGATTGTGAGACCATACAATGGTCACATTATATATGTGATGAATATTTGATTTTAATGTGCAAGTTCTATCAAAGTTGGAATTTGGTTTTGAAGATTTTCAGTTTTCAAAGTTAGTTAAGCGGTCTGATCGGGTAGGTAACGGCAGTCTAACCGGCGGCTATGAAGTGGTCAGATCGGCCACGTGACCTTTTGGAGAATGGACACCAAATACTCGTGTGGATGTGTTTGAGGATGTCTTTACACTTTATGTTACTCAATTTGGGGTTTTGAGCTAAAACTAGATAGGGTTTAACTAAAATTCTAGAGAAAGTGTTTTCTGGTGCTCTTAAGCAGTCTGGCCACAGTCAAACCTGGGCAATTTGACTGGCGTTGGGTCAGCGGTTAAACCGGTCCCGTATTACCGGGTTTGACAAGGGTTACTAAGGCGGTCTGACCGGCCATTGGTTGGCAGTCAGACCAACCTTTATTGAGATGAGTGAGCTGAGTTTTATCTCAATTATGTTGTTGCTTTAGAAGCTTTTTGGAAGTCCATACAAGGTGTTGGTCATGATGGGAGTCCATGCAACTGTTAGTTATAGCAGCAGTCCATGCATTGTGTTAATCATGACCAGGAGTGCCATGTGGTGTTTGCTAATGAGAGTCAAGTGCATATCACTTGTGCTTGAGTTGATTACTTATCTTTTGATGTGTAAGACGTTTGGTGATTGTTGATGGTCAATGGCAATACTGAGGCTAGAGGAGGCCCGAAGCCTTGGATGGTCACGTAAGTCTGGATGAGACTACATCTCAAGCAGAGAAGCATAAGAGAAAGACAAGCCTTTATATTTGGGAATTTCCTTACCCTTTGCCTCATTCATTTTCTGTATTAGTTAGTTCATTTCTGCGATTCTGCAGAACAATTACAATCAATATAACCTTTGCAGGTGGCATCTAGGACAAAGGTGTCCAATCCAAACATTAACAGTAACTACAGCATCTTGCTTGATATATATTGAAGGAGCAATGGAGTCCTGCATTGGCCATTTCAATGGTCAGTTTGTAAGACCATGTGGAGGTTATCCTATGGTTTGTGATGAGTAATTGACTTTGGGTTGCTTGTGTTATTGAAGATTGAGTTTGATTTTGGGAGTTTGGAGTTGTTGTCAAGCTGAAGCCGGTGTGACCGATTCGCAGGGTCGTTCTGACTGGCCTCTATTTCCTAGGCTGAAATTAAGGATGGTGGTCTGACCGGCATTAGGGCCACAATTAGACCGATGTGTGGCGATCTGACTGATTGTTACATAGCAGCCAAACCGATGGTTACATCAAACACTTGTATAGGCTTATTTGAGAATGTGTTTATATTAGGTGTCCCTGAAAATAGAAACTTGACCTAAACCTAGATAGATTTTAATTGAAAAGTCCAAAGAGGGTGTTTTCAAGTGCATTTCAGTGGCTAGACCGTCCACACCATGGCGGTCTGACCAGCATTGTAGCACCCTCAAAAACAATAAGAATCCTAAGCAACTATCTCTCTCCCGTTACCTCTCTCCTATCCTTCCTAATTTCTCTCCCTAATCTAAGTCTTTTTCCATATAACTAATTAACTCTCTCTCCTATCTCTAATCTAACAAACTACATCTCTCCCGTTTACCACTTCTTCTTCCATCCAACCTCCTTTTACCTCTCTCCCTCCTCTCTACTCATCTCTCTCTCTCCATCTATCTCTCTCTCTCTCTCGCGTTGGCTTGCATGGGGCCGCATGGGCGCCGGTGGAGGTGGCCACGGTGGCGGCGGCGGCGGCCGGCCGGCCGGCCGCGTGGCGGCCCATGCATGCACCTCTGTTTGCGTGTAGCTCGACCATGGCGGCTCGGTGGTCGCGTTAGCTTGGCGGCGGTGGCAACAGCTGCGGCACACGGCCGGTGGCGGCTGCGGGCGGCGACGCACGGCGGGCGGCTTCGGTGGCGGCGATGGCATGGCGGTGTCCGGTGAGCGGCGGTAACGCCGCGCAGCCGCCGCGCTCATGCACGCACCGCCGCAACGCGCACTCGCAGCGCGCGCACGCATGCAGCCGCGGCGCAAGAAGCCGGGCAGCCGGGCGCGCGATGGCGGCGGCGCCGGCGGCGGCATCGACGGTGGCAGCGGCGGTGGCGGCGGCGCGCGACGCAGCATCGCCGCGCGCTGCGTCTGTGCGCGTGCATGCGCGGCCGCATGGCGTGGGCGGCGGCGGCCGTGGCGGCGAGGCGGCGGCCGGTGAGCGGTGCAGCGCAGGCGGCGGTGGTATGCACGCCGCCGCATGCGCCCTCACGCCACGCGCGCGCGGATAAGCGGCGGTGGCGATGCGGTTTGCTCGCAGCGCGCGCAGCGGCGGCGGGCGGCGTGGCGGCGGCGGCGGTGGTGTAGCGGCGGCTCGGCGGTGGCGTGGCGGCGGTAGTCGGAGGCGGCCGGTGGCGGCCAACGACTACAGCGGAAGCGTTGCTGTTTGCGCGGCCGAACGCGTATTCACGCGGTCGTACTGCTGTTTTCCTTTTTGTCGTTATTCCTTGTCATTTCCTAATCAAAAATTGTCATATCTGATCAGTTATCCTCCGTATCACTCTGTAGGTTCTCACGCAGCTGTCGAGGGAGTAGCCGGGCAGTTGCGCATCTCAAACCCATCGTGTAGTGTGTCCGTCGAGCGTGCTTGAGGCAAGTACCTCGCAGCCGTAACCTTTACGTTTCGCATATCACGTGTTTCCATGATACCTGTTACCTTGCCATTGATTACCATTATCATATCACCAAAGTTACCTAATAACTGTCATATCGCTAAGTCACCTGGCTAATTGCTAAAGTTACCTGGCCATTATCATATCACCAAAGTTACCTAATAATTGTCATATCGCTAAGTCACCTGGCTAATTGCTAAAGTTACCTGGCCATTATCATATCACCAAAGTATCTGACTAGCTTCATATCACTAAAGTTACCTGGTCATTAACATATCACTAATGCTTGTCTAGTTATTATCATATCGTTCATACTTGCTTAGTTTTAGAATCTTAATATTGTATTCTTGCAACAATGCGATAGGCTAACTTGTTCATATGCTTTTAGGTTTATTAGAATGCTCGATTAATAATGTTCTAGAATTCATGCCTTAAATGAGTGTTTTAGAATCTATGCTTAAATCGTTAATGGGGGTCGCATACGAATATGTTTAACTTAGGTTTAAATTATTGATGCTCTTTCGATGTTAGGGCTGCTATGTTTTCGTTTCCAATATTATGTTCCAATAATCGTATGATGTTGTGTTTGACTTATGAAGGATGTATGTATTAAACCTGTTAATATGACTAATAATCACTTATCACATAATAAAACTTGATTGGTTGATAACCTTGTGTGAGCTATATTATAATACTTCTTTGGGTTAATCCCTATATGTCACTATCACCTTATCATTATCCTACATCGTCCTCATATCGGAAACTGTCTTTCCATTTTCGATTCTAGCACATCTTCTCGCTTCTCATAATTTTGTTATAGCTTTATCCTTGCCATCTCTTTGTTCCTTAAGTTCATACTATTTAATCTATCCATGACGTATCGGTTACCTTATCACCTAGTATCACTAATCCTGTCTCTTTAGTCTCATTGGATTAAATCTTTACTCTCATAACTTCACCTTAATTCAATCACAACTCCCTAATTATATCATGAATAATTCGCTAAATAACGAACTGAGGGTTATCACGCCAGGGCTACCCACATATAGGGGTCATTTCCACCCAACCTGGTAACGTACGGGGGGCCGTACATTCTCGTTACACAGGATATTACACCCCGTCTACGGTTATAAAGTCGAGGACAAGGTTGTGCCTGGCTATTCTCGTATAACCGGGTATGTGGGATGAGGTCACCGGCACCCTTGCTATAACTTGCTGTAACTTGCTATAACTTATCACATAACAAATATCTTTAATACACAGTTCTCATAATATCCGTCTCCTAATCATGACAGTATCTTCGATATCAATTGCTCGTTGGTTGCCTTTTGTCCATTGCTTACTTGTCATGCTTGCTTTTATTTCATATGGTTGCATCACTTGTCTTTACTCTTGTGTTGCGACCGTTGTTGGGTACTTGCTGAGATTTTCAAATCTCACGCTTGCTCTTTTCAGTCCCAGGTAAAAGGCCAGTAGAGTGATAGCATCATGCATCGGTGGGAGCACTCGAGTTTTCAGCACCGTGGTTTGCCACTGTTTTGTTGTTTCATTCGTTCTTTATTTGGTTAGAAGTGGACCGGTCCCATGTTTTAAATATTTATTTCAGCTTCCGTTGGTTTTCCATTAAAGTGTTAATAAAGTTTTAAACTCTTTGTGATTTCTTTTATTGTACTTATTTATTCTTCACTTTGGCGATGACGTTCCATAGTAATATCCCATATGGTTACGTGGGGTGCTACAGGCATGGTGCTGGTGATCAAACTAGCCAGAGCAGTCTGACTGACATTGTGGCTACGGTCAGACCAGTGCCCTGTTCCTATGATGTATTGCTTCGGGCTTAAATCAAGATTTGGATATTTGAGCTTAGAGTGGTGCATATATATTACATATTACATATTTGGACTAATGTGGGTTAAGTTGGAATGAGCTTGTGTCCAGACATGGTTTGCTTGTCTTTGTGTGTGCATGTGGCTCTAGGGGAGACATGTCTAGGGTTTTTAGAGAGGTTATGGAGAGAATAGACATGTCTGGGATAACCAAAACATATCTGGATTTGTCGATGAGAATGGATATGAGCATGTTTGAGGAGTACGATACCAAGGGGGTTGTGCCTACATGATGTAAGGTGCATGTGGAGACTATGTTTGACATGTTGGGCGAATCACGATGATCTTTAGTGAATGAGCATGGCAACTACTGAGATGAAATGGATAAGGTGCACATGGTGCATTGTGAATCATGGGATGGCTATGCAGCTTGGTGAGGTTTTTGGGAGCAAAGCTTTGAAGGTATGTGTTATGACTCATCAGTTGTGTCAATTGATATTTTTGTGTGGTGTGTGGTGATATGTGGCGGGTTGCTTGTTGGCATTGGTTGTAGTTTTCCGGAGTTACATCATAGTGAGGCAGACGGGATGACTAGCACTAAGGTAGGAGAGATTAGGTCTAAGAGCAACCAATAGATCGGGACTGAACTAGGGAGCTAAGGTCTAGAATGGTTAAGGTGCCACCGGAAGATGACTAAGACTAATAGAGTGGTTACAAGCTGAGAAGACAAGGAACTGAAGTGGAGCTACTGGTGGTGGACATGATAGGTAATGGCAAAGTGGATCGGGACTAAGCTCAGGAGGAGATAAGATCCAGAATGGTCAAGAAAGCTGGGTGCCATCATGGTGCATAGAGAGGCATGTGGTACACCAAGTGACTTAAGCCTATTTTCTAGCGAAGATGGTTTGGTAGGACCTGGATGCATGAGAAGCTTGGCGATGAGGCTTTAGGGCCACATAAAATATGGCAAAGTATGGGTGATGCTTCGAGGCAAAGGGATAAAAAAAAAGTCGGTAGAGAGGCATTTTTGTAAATTGCCTAATACCAAAAAAGTGACGATTCACAAAATTAGGGTGCTCGGCCTAAATCTTTTAGAGTTATATAGTAAATACAATATATTGCACTATCTAGCCCCGCAGTTGCACAAAAAATTCCATTAGTATAAATAAAACAATCAGTGATATTCATTGCACCTCCTTTATCGAATTAGACCCCTCTAATAAGATACCATGTGTTCCCACCAGTCTCAAAGAATTTGGAAGTCTTCCTCCCCCTAACCCTCCAGTCCCCTCTCTCATCAGGATCCAAAGAGGCGAGGGCCACACTATGGTCACCAGCCGGCCACAACCACCTCTATCATGGGTGACTCCAAAGCAGTCGGGCCTCCCACAGATCTTGCATGCCCGTGCTGGCGACGGGAACATTGCGTGCTTGTATTCGCTTCCCACCAAATCATCATGTCCTCGAACCTCCATCGCTGGATGCGTGCTAAGCTCCGAGATGTCGCAGCCCGCTACTATCTCTCTGTCATAATCGAGGTAGCCAGTGTTGGAACTAATCTTGACTCGTATTGTGTAGTTGTATATAGAGTATTCGTGTGTTCGAATACTGTGTAGTCCTACTTGTGTGTTCGAGTACTGTATAGTCGTACTCGTGTGTTCGAATACTGTATAGTCATGTATCAAGTACTCGTGTGGTCGAGTACTGTGTAGTCATGTGTCCGAGTACATGTAGAAGTCAAAGACCTCGGAGTCGGAGAGCAGTCAAAGACCCCAGAGTGGTAAGCTACAGTAAACCGATCAAAAGCTACAATATTTGGTCGGTAGTCAAAAGCTATAGTGAACTATCGATAGTCGAAAGCTACAATAATCGATCGGTAGTTGTAAGGTATAGTAGCAGATGTACTCGCAAGTCAAGTAGCAACCGTGGTCGAAGAGCTATGGTTGAGAACTGTGGTTGAAGAGACATGGTCAAGACACCGTGGTCGAGGCACTGTGGTGGAAGGATTCGAAGTTATAAAGAGTCGACTTGGTCAGGTATGTATGTGATTGTAGACTTGGTTAGATCTGTGTGGTCATAAGTCGAGTAGCAATGTGTCTACACCAGTCGTATCCACTGGCTATGTTAGTGGAGGAGTCTTTCAGATAGTGTGTAGTGTCCGAGTTGTGCGGATCGTGGAGAAGATCCCAGACAACGGCATGAGAATAAGTCATAGTTGTTAGCTAGTGGAGTTGGTGGGTGTGTGGAGAAAGTGAGTAAATAACAGAGAAAGAAGAAAAGACGTGCGTTGCCATAAAAGAAGTCTCTCCTGTATTTATTCATCCTCCCTACTTGTGTGTATCGTTCCAAAGGAGAAAGCATATATGCATTTTGTTCCGAAGAGTAGCAATCGAAGTTAATGAGTTCAGCTCCAACAGCCAGCCAGTCACGGGCTCACGGCCGCTTCGGGTGCGCTGTGCTGTGCAAGCTGTAGCCTTCTTAGATTGGCATTGTCATTAAGCAGCGATCCGTACCATGAACGCTAGCAAGTGATTCCTTGGATGGCATGCCAACTGACATGCGAGAGCCGCATTTAGGACTAGTGGTATCTTGTTTGTTAATTGTTTGGACGCCATGCCTCCGAGCTTCAATCCTGTACGAGTCCAAGAGCGCCGTTGTGCCATGAGGCTGGGTCTGGGAGCGTCTTCGCACCATGCACGGGTCGCCGCCGGAGAGCACCTTCCTATCCTATCATGCCCCCGACGTGCAGGACCAATTCATCCACGGTGTGCTTGCCATTTCCCTACACATATAGTAGCATATATAATTTTTAAGCAATATTATACTAAATAGTAATATGTCTGGTAGTTTTTAGCATCAATACTTCAACATAACTGATAACAGTATATGATGATAAAAAAGTAGTGATAGAAATACTTACCAACATGAAGAAACCTGATAATAATATTAGTTAGTTGTAGCAAGCTAAAGGAACTGAGGGCGAAATTACAGACAAAAAATTGATCGGTATTGGTAAACTACATCATCTGACCTCAATGGCCTGTTAAAAGAGAACAAAATTACTTGAAGTTTTCACTAAAAAAATAGTATAACGATCAAATGTAAGTTAATGTAATATCTTTTAGTATTTACGTTCTTTCAAGTTTATAAAGTGACGAAACACAACATTATTGGCAAGTTTCGTCAATTGTTGTTTCTTCATATAGCAAATAAGTATATCATTCATTAAATCATCATCAATTAATTGAAAAGGTCAATTAGAAATTTATATGTTCAACAATTCAAGAACAATATAATAGAAAAATATATCCAATGGCTTACTTAACATTATAGTCAAATACTACAGATTTACCTCCGAATTGCAATGAGTTAGGACACTATTCCACAAATCAAAATTGAAACTCTAAGTCTTAACTCTACAATTTAACCAAAAAAAACGCAATCATCAATCATCACATTGAAATATCAAATCACAAATTTAGCCCATATTCTTGAAATAAATTGAAAGAATTGAGAGAAGTTTAGAGTAGAGTACATACTGATCGGGTGGACATAAGGTTCCTTTGGCCGGTGTGGGTGCGAGGTAACAGGGACCAAGTAGCGCCTCAGTGAGATGGCAGATGAGGGCGGCCCGCAGTGCCAATTTCTCTCGTTCTTTGGTGACCGTTTGCTACTTGACTAGGTGCAGCTATGTGGCGAGCGTGGTGCACATCTCCTGCTTGACCATACAAGAAACAGGCATCGAGGCAGCTACAGGGTGACACGCTTCGAGATCAATCAAATGGACACAGTGGACTATTGCAGTCCTCTCTATTGGGCTAGCTCGGCCTGCTATAGTTGCCTCATGGGCTGAGAGAAGTGAAGACTCCTCATGGATTGCTACTAGCTACTAGGAATTTGGGCTATTAGTGCTCCCTTCGTTGGGTTTCGATGAAGGAACCAGGTATACTGAATTTGGGCTGGTGATTTAGACATAGGCTAGAGATACTGATCCCTGCTCAAAAAAATCTTGGACCCGGTGTTTTGTGACACCGGGCCTCATAACTTGGTTTCGCCCATGATTGTCATGGCGGTTGAAAATTATTTCAGATGCGAATGGGTTAGGGGATGCTTTGAGATTGGTGGGAACGCGTGGCATCTTCTAGGAGGGGGTCCAACTTGATGAAGAAATAGACCAGGTCTTGTTGGAAAGGCCTGCTTCAACTGGATGCGGGCTAATAGCTTATAGCTGAAATTACACTGTAGTTGCTGTCGACTTATTTTATTCTTTTGCTACCAGTTGTTGCTGTGTCAAGAAAAAAGTTTTATATCAGCACGGAATATGCAAAGGAATAAAGAGAAAAAAAAACAAAAAAGCCAACAAAAACCAGAAAAGACGAAAAAGCAAAAAAAAAAAAACGTCTGAAGACCGCTGTGTAGAAGCCGCTTGGAGCGCCTGGTCACTGCTAGTGCTCACTGACCGTGGTCCTTATTGTCCAGAGGCTCCTCTAGGCAAATTTCTATCGCTGAAATTTTACTGGTAAATAGTGGTTACTAGTCTTATTGGTGGGTTCTGGTAAAATTTTATACAGGTAAAAAAAATTCTAGATTCATCAAAATTCAGAAAAAAAATAAAAAAAATCAAATTTCAAATTTAATTCAAAATTTTCATCCGAATATTTCAGGTAACCGTCGGTTATCGGTTGTATTGCTGTCCTCTGATAAATTTTTCAAACCGATATATTTTTCCTGAAGCCTGAGCCATTTGTTCATCTTTCCTGGTTGGCTCGCTTTGAGGGTGGTACATCAATGATCAATCATCATCTCCCATGCCATCTTAGGGCGATTATAGTTTTATTCCCTGACTTTGCTGTTTGATTAGCGTTGTCGCCGTGGGGTTTTGGGTACTAGGCTAGCCTACGCCGAAGAATACTGCCTACGCATTACTGTCCTTACCACTTAATTACTCACCACTAACTCATTACTTACCCCTAACTAATTGCCACTACAGTAATTACGACTACTTAATTACATATTTCTATTCAATAACATATTATGGGTACCGTACGTACACAAAATAGTAAAAACTATGTCTAAATTACTACAGCCTACTTACTTTGTAATACAAACTACATTAATCATGACTAACTAAATAACACTAATTGACTATGATTACGGGAATGACGTCGAAAACATACGATAAAAAATTACTTGCCTTTCGGGGGAAACAATCAGCACGGCCAATTTTGAACTATGCACTGCCTTCTCAAAGTAATGAGCTACGTACTCCCAATTTTGAGCGACGACCGCGACAATGAGCTTCTGCGATGAGCGACTGAGATGAGCAACAACGAACTGCGAGAGGTTCATGTTTATGGCTGAGCGAAAAGTGAACCCGGTACACTCACCCCGTACATTAAGGACCCATTGTCATGAGCAGCACTTTAGGTGAGGGGGACGACATGGTAACACTGACAAATGTGCAAACGAGGGAGCGGGCGAGGGGGACGACACGGACATAATGACTTTAGTGCCAATGAGAGAGCGCGTGAGGGCAGCACGACACACATAGAGTGACAATTGTGCAAACTAGATAGTAGGAAAGAAAATATAGCACGATTGGCTAACATATGCGCGAAGCACAGAGGTCAGATATAGTCAAAAGATGCATGAGCATCATTAAATTCATAATTAAATTAACCCAAATAAACGTGGCAAATTCAAATTATATAAAATTCCTAAAAAATTACACAATAACTATGACTATGTCAGGAGGCTTCGCATAACATTTCATAATTTGTAGAGCTCGTTTCCTGTATATAAAAACTCGTAAATATATCAAAATTGTATGAATTTTTGAGCAACATTCACAATGGATAAAATTACCCAAAAATTACACTATGAGGTACGTTGTGTTAGAAGGTTGTACATAATTTTTTTGTAATTGTTGAGCTTATTTTGTATATTTAAAAATTCAAACAATCACTAAATGCAAAAAAAATAGGGCAGGTAATTAAGCTAGCTAATCAGCCGGCTTAATCACCTGCTGCCCCCTCACCAGATGGCAGGCTTGCCTACCGTGCCCCCATCAGGCAACAGGCGCCTACCGCCAGCGGCCCCGTGTCGTGTCGTCGGTGCTGCCGCCTGCCTACCGGATGGAAGAAGTGCCATTTTTGCAAATACGGTGCGCATACGTCTAGTTTTGTAAATATGGTACGAAACAGTGCCAAATCCAGCTTTGTCTCTAGGAAAACCTGCCTTGGCTACTTCCCTACCTGACAACTCTGATCAGCTTACAGAACTATAAACTCAAGGTACGTATGGCAACCTGATGATAAGCTTTGTAAGTGTGTTCCCTACTGATAAAATAGGACCAATGTCAGCAATAAGAGAGGGTGAATAATTTCTAAATTTTTTTCTGAAGTATTCAAAAAACTTCACTCAAGTGGTTGTGGTAGTTATCAAATTCAGATCTCACCAACTACACTAAGAAAAACAAAGTTACAGACAAGTGACACCATTGAAAGGCCAATCTGATCGATCACCTATTCTCTACCTAAAAACCTCTTAGGCCAAAATCTAAAATCTCAAGAACTTGTCTAATTCTCAGCCAAACACTTTTAAATTTGGCATGATATTTTTTCAAGGCAATATGAACCTAAATCAACCAAGAATCACAAGGTTATTGGGCTCAAGTTCACCAAATTGAAGAGAACCAAATCTAATTCATAAGAACATTAAAAAGCCTAAAACTCAAATTACTTCTTACACATGAGGATCTAAGACTTGAGGTCTTCTAAATCTATTCTCGTATGTCCTAGTAAGGTAATTTAAGCAAAAGATTGTGCAACTCCCTCAAACCCAAAATCACAAATCTAGCATAAGAACAAGCAAAACCAAGAAATAACACAAACAATAACATAATTAAAACAAAGCTTTGATCTATTTCAGTGGAAGGTAAGATTTAGATACTGATATATGATTACAAGATGCAGCCAAAGCACTACTCTTTTCTCTCTCAAGTTTTCTCTCACAACCATGGTAAGATACACGGTGGTAAACAAAAATCTAAAACCTAGAATCCTTGGATCTACTACCTCCTCTCCTAATAACCAGCAACAACCCTAATGGGCCCAGCACATTAAGCCTACTGGGGAAACCCATCAACCCCACTAACACGGATATTACACACTTACACAGACTTCTCAAAATATTTACATGACTCAACCTGCTAGCTCTTTAGCGATTGATCCACTTGTCAATTCCAGCTCTCCTTGACCTAAACAGCTTCTCATTTGTGTCTTTCTGTGTTGCGGTTTTGATCAAGGCACTAATCTAGTACTTGGCTAACTACCAAAATACCCTCGACAAAACTTCCGAGCACCTTCCCTTGACTCCATCTTCACTTTCACCTCAAGCATCTCCATATGTAAATTCGGATCCCTCTGTGTATTCTACACCAGTCCAAGATCACGCTAGTGTACAAAGTGAAAACATAGATAAAATATCGACCATGATCACGATTTAACTAGAAAGACTCAAATATGATTACTTATCAGAGTTATGACCTTAAGGTATAGCTACAACTAACAGCCAGAAGGGCCTTACAAAACTAGCAACGAAAAAATAGATTAAAGTGTAGCTGCCATTCGACATGCCACAAGCAATCAACTAGGAAGCGAAATCCTAACCTTTGAAGTCATCGAAGAATCCGCTTTCAAGTACCTCTGGCTGATACGATTCATCTTCAGCAACTGAGCAACAATGGATATAGCCCTAAGTACATAGAGTACTAAGCAAGTCATTTGTAATAATATGCAATATAAATATGCAAGGCTAAACAAATGATGGCTGAGTGGTTATTTTACATAAAACAACATATTAGACTAAATATAGTAAATAGATTGAAATGCATTAGTTGAAATATACTTAATTCAAAAGTAATCATTTAAGCCACAAGTGAACTAACCATTTGCTTCCGAAATCAACCAAATCCAGATTTTATGAAACTTATACCCCTCGTGTGAAATCACCGAGCATTGTCCATGATCGGGGACATGGCTATTCGAATAGTTTTACACTTTACAGAGGTTGCAACACTTTACCCACAAGACATAATCATCTCTTAATGCCACTGGATTAACACACAGCCTTTGGTGTGTGGCAGAGAGATCATGATAAGGCCTTTACAATGATCAGTCACAAGCTGATTCCACCTGCTAAGGTTTCATGTCCGAGTTAGCTAACAACCTATTCAAAAACCCCCTCTTGTGCCATGTGAAAATGTCTAACCAATACCCATATTCATCTTAATGGTGAAATTAAGGTTGAAACATTATAAATTACTTAGCTAGGTCCATCCGATACTAGACATGTGATTGTATGATAAACCTCAGATCAATGAAGCACAATGTTAAGTCCTTAGACAATACCCAAGCGAAACATCCACATTCTAATGTACTGAAAAGTACCCAGTTTACTGCACAATCATTTGCCCAAGTAAAAATCATTTTGTTTAACCAACACCAATGACATTACCTATGTCATGGTACACAAATTTTATAATTATGGCTGACCACCACGATTCAATATCTCATTAAGTCAAAATTAAGTAATTGATCATGTGTGATGATGAGCCCAACACAACTACAAGCATAGTTGAGCATACTAGACGTACAACCTATGTAGATACTAGTTTTGCATCATTAGATAGTTACCTATCCTATGGTGATAATGAAATTATGGTATTCAAATTATCAAGGTGGATTTAATCAAATAGGTCACTAACTATCAGATTAGCAATGCATGATAATTTAAAATAAAACAATAAATAATATATTTAAAAACAATAGGTTTAATATGATTAAAGGTCATGATTTGCATTAATTTTACTCAGTTACCAACTCTTGGTCTTTAGGTCCTACTTCTCCTTCAAAGACGTTGTCTAACGAGAGGGAAAGTGAACGAAGCATAAATAAATTAAAATAAAATCCAAAAACTACAAACCTAGAACAAAAAGATAGAGCTCAATTTTAGATGAATTTAGGAAGAAAAATGGGTTAATCGGAGTTCGGAAAGCAGAGAACAGGCTCTCAAAAGATTAATTGGTCAAAAAATTACTGGAAATTGGAAAGTCTACTATATTATGAACCGGGTGCATAGAATAGTATGGGTTCACCATGGACTCGGTACATGGAACAGTGCTCACTAGCAAGGCTTTGCTGATGTGGCGCTAGGTTGATGTGTCATGACACGCAACTTGATTGCTCTGAGGTGGTAGGATGACATGGCTGCTTATGTGGACTGCTGACGTGGCACAGCTTTGTGGTGACTTACGTCTATAGCATAGTACTCTAGCATGTGGGACCTATGTGTCAAAAGCTCGGCTTACGATGAATTGAGTCTACGGAACTTTTATGTGGTGACATGGTGTGAGATGACATCATCATTGACACATGAGCTACATTAGCGCGTTGAGATGACCAAGGTGACGCTTTGGTGACCGAATAGACATGCGGCACTATCGGTGGAGCGGCGGGTACGGCTGGTCAATGGTGATGGCGGACGTTGGAGAAAAGGCAGAGCTGGCGGAGAGGCTCATTAGCAAGAAAACAACAGTGGCATTACGGAAGATGAACCATCAGCTATGCTTGGAATTCCGGCGAGGATTCAACGACAGTGACGTAAGGCTTCAGCGGCTACGGCATGAGGTCGAGGATAACGGGCGGCTCGAGGTGCTGAAAAGCGAAGGCTCAGGACACTATTTGTGGCATAGACACTGAGGAATCCAACGCAGGCACGAACGTCGGGGTCGAGTCCGAGGCAAATACGCGTAAGGCGGCGGTGACGTGTCAGACATGGAGAAGGAGGAGTTTGAGAGAGAGATGGCTCGAACAAGGTGGGCCCAAGCGGTTAGTGGCAGCATGAGTAAATCACACGGATGACCTACACATGGCATGGCACAAATCGGATGGTTGGCGCTAGAGGAGAGTTAGATGGGCGACATGTGGCACAAGGAGATCGGACGTTGGATGATGCAAGGACCATGGACTGGGCCGAGGAAAAGGATGGGTTGGGCCAAGGAAAAGAATTGGGCCTAAGGGATTTTTTGAATTTTTCGGACTTTTAGATTTTTAGAAATAGAAATAATTCCAAATGAGCTCTAGAAAATTGCAAATAAATTTAAACAATTTTAAGAAAATATGGAAAAATTCCTCGTAGCACAAGGAACTCAAAAGAAACAAAAGTTGGAATTAATTGAAGTTTTAAATTAGTCACATTAAATCTTTTAAATTTTAAAAAATTTAAATTAAGTTTTAATTAATTAATAAAATCCAAATGACGAATTTTATTTTTATATCTTGAAAAAGACTCTAAAAACTTGGGTATTACATTCACACATTTGGACTCCCTCAAATCATCTCTACATGTATCGGCCTCGTCACTTTGCACACCACATGCACCAACTCGCATCTTCACGATCCTTGACTTCTCTGTGCTTCTCGTTTGAGCAACGTAGCCTCACTCAAACTTATACAACCACTTAGACCTTGGCTCCCCTGCCTAGTTTCAGTCCATTACCATTGACCGCTAATGTTCTCCAAATGATCTACACGTCCAAGACCAAGCAACCATCTCAAACACAAGTTCCATGCACTTAGCTCACGTTAGTCAAAACCATACATCATGCAACATAACACAACCCATGGCACCTATTCCATGCACACACACTCAATCATTACTGATCCTAACTTGACCAAAACAATTCACCAACAGTCAATCCGACCGATATTACCAGGCAAGTCTGATTGCAGACACCATGTCGATTGAATTGTCCTAGCTGGACCAACGACCATTGGCTGGTCTGACCGCTTAGCTGCATCAAATAACACTTTCTCTGGAGTTTCAATTAAATCATATCTAGTTTCAGCTCCAGTTTCCAACAACACGAAGTACAAACTCATCCCTAAACAAGCCTACACACAAGTATTTGGTATTTTAATTTCCCAAAGGCCTATAGCCGGTTTGACTGCTCCCCCCTCAGGCCGTCGGCCTTATTGTGATCAAACAAACTAAACTCTGACTGCACAAACTAAAAAGCAAATTTTCTGAAACTTTTGCAAAATCCAAATTCAACTAAACCAAAATGCCAATTATTCATCACAAAACATATACTGGACTGTTTGATGAGATTTTGTGCAAATATGTCAAGTCGAGGCAAATAGGGAGATATATGTTGGGTAAGAACTTTGGTATAATCAAGCCATGAAATAGCACGAGAAAGAAAACCATAAAGTAGTCAGTGTGCGCGCCTTACATCATCAGGGCCACTCGACCACAGCTTCTTTATTTCGTTTCCTATGAGCATGCCCTCTGACTGCTCGCAAAGCCGAGCGCCTCTAATCATTCCTGCGGATAGGTGTCTCCGATCGCTCACAAAGTCGAGCGCATCTGATCTCTTCATGAAGATAGATGTCTTCGACCGCTCATCGAAGCTAAACACCTCTGACTACTCCTCAAAGATGGACACTTTGACCTCTCCTCTAAGACGCGCACTCTGACCGCATGCCAAAGTCGAGTGCCTCCTATTGGTCCCCGAAGACAGACACTTCTGATCACTCGTCGAAGCTAAACGCCTCCGACCACTCCTCGAAGACGGACACATACGACCACTTACCAGAGTCAAGCCTCTTTCACCGCTCATGAAGGCGGGCCTCTCCGACTACTTTTTGAAGTCAAGCCTCTCCGACTGCTTCACGAAGACGGGCTCTCTGTACGCTTGCCAAAGTCGAGGGCCTTCGACCACTCATCGTACTCGAGCAGCGTCGACTGCCTTGGGTGCTCAAGCGCTACTGACCACCCATTGTACGCACACTTCTTCAGCTGTAGATCTTCGATCACAGTGCTTCAGTACTCCAATGAGTCTACCCTACGACCAGGCTTCATAGGTCCCCCGTTCAATGCAGTGTACTATAGTACTTTTACAAGTACACCCTGCGACCGTGGTGATATTGTGATGTTTGACCATGGTGCCACAACATTTTTATGACCTTGATGATACAATGACGATCGACCTCTGGGCTATAGTACTTTTACGAGTACATCCTACGACCACGTGCTACAATACTCCAGTGAGTACGTCCTATGACCAATATGCCATAGTACTTTTACGAGTACATTGTACGACTACTGTGACTGTCAACCATGGACATCTTCCAGTGGGTTTCGACCATGGTGGCTTTCGACCATGAACATCTTCCGGTGAGTTTCGACCATGGACATCTTCCGGAGGGTTTCGACCATGGTGGATTTAGACAACGGACATCTTCCGGTGGGTTTCGACCACGGACATCTTCTGGTGGGTTTCGACCACAATGTATTTCGACCACGGACATCTTTTGGTGGATTTTGACCACGGTGGATTTTGACCACAAACATCTTCTGGTGGGTTTTGAGCATGAACATCTCCTGATGGGTTTCGACCATGGTGGATTTTGACCACGGACATCTTCCGATGTGTTTCGACCATGGAAATCTTTCGATGGGTTTCAACTACTGTGACTGTCGACCACGGACATCCTCCGATGAGTTCGACCACAGTAACTTCCAACCCCGAACATCTTCTGATGAGTTTCGACTACTGTGACTGTCGACCACGGGCATCTTCCGATGAGTTCGACCACAGTGACTTTCAACCACAAAAGCACTCCCAGTAGGCTTCGATCACGATGGATTTTGACCGCGAGCATCTTTCAGTGGATTTCGACCACAGACATTTCTCAATGGGTTCCGACCATGATGACTTTCGACCATGTGTGATATCTGATGGATTTTGACCATGTGACTCTTGACTACTAATATGTCCTCGACATCGATTCTTGCTATTATTATTGTCAGATTGGTCATGCTAGACGTTAATCATGCATACTTTAAATCACTTCTGTTGTGTCCGTTCGATACTGACGAGGTCGAATGGCACGGGCGGGCGCGATCAGTGTAACGACCATGTTATCAACGGCCCCATAGACCGATGAGGCTATGGATAGTGCCAACGCCCACACCTTCATTACCATTCATCCTTTGCATGGAGAACATAAAGCGAAGACCGAAGACGGCAACCAATGCACAGCTTAATCGAAGGTATTCTGTGGGTTTACCCTGTGGATGTAATTAATTGGGAGCTTTCCGAGGCCCCGAAAACTAGAACACCACATTGTCTATGTCAGATCTGCTAAACAAAGTAGGCTATATAAAGGGAACTTGTAATTTTATTATTCTCAAATGAATGAATAAATACATGTTTTCCCTATTTTTGTTGTGTTTATCTATTTTTGTGTACTTTAGTACACTGGCATGCCCACACCTTATACCTCGGGGCAAGAAATCCGTGAGGGATTTCTCGCGTCATACATAGACCTATACATGTCTCTTCAGTAACAAATCATGCAAGATAGGTATCATCAATCCCTACTATCCAACACATATTCGCTGAGGTCTGCACATATTTCGGGCCAAGTTAGGAGCTTAGATTCCGCCAGTCATTTCTTGATTTTAGAAAAATAAAAGAAAATAAAGACAAAATTCCACTGCCCATGCCTGCTGCAGTAAGAGATGGTTTTTTGTCTGTTGAACCATGAAATAAGGACATCATCCTCAGACGTCATGGCCGCATGAATGAGACATCCACGAAGATGATGACAGGTGAGCCAATAATAATTAAATCATGATCACACGTCCCGATCTTGGAGATTAGTAGACCAGAGCAATATCGAGGTGAATAATGCACATGGGGGAGGAGGGGCCCAAGAAGCTGCACATAGGGGAGGAGAGGTCCAAGAAGCTGCACATGGGGGTAAAGTACATGGGGAGGAGGGGCCCAAGAAGCTGCACATGACTGGGAACCTTGGCGAAAATTTCTCTCATACCTTCACCTATCCCTAGAAAGGCTTTTTATTAAGCATAATGAGGGCCTGTTTGGCAAGCAACAAGTCGGCTGGCTTTTGGCTTTTGGTACAGTACCTAACTTTCAAACGGAGTATTTTTTTCAAAACGGGGTCTACAAATTAAACGTTGTACACATTAAAAGCTCAACATCTGTACCAGCCAAAATTGTAAGTGAGTATCGGTCTCTCCGTAATCTGTACCGTAAACAGCCAAAATTCAAAAATTTCAGCCAAAAACCATAAGCCACAGCCAAAACAAACAGGCCCTGATTTCCAGCATGCTAGCGAAGAACAGGATTTCAACAGGCTAGATGAACTTTCTCCCCTAGGATAAACTAGGCAACATGGAGGTGGTTCCCAGTACCAAAGCAGTATCACTCTTTCACTGCATGTGGGTGATACTCACTCTAAGAATAATTGTCAAACCCCGGATTTGCGATCTGGAATCCTTCGTGATTCTACCGTATTATTCTCTGGATCAGTAGATAGTATATACAGATATATTGCTGAATTATATATATATCGCATAAAACATACCAGACATTAATATTACATATCAAAGTTTAAATAAGATATATCATGTATAGTTTACATAGTGGGTTGATCAAATCAAATGATACTTAATCACAATGCTCCTACATGCTCTTCAAACCCATAACTTTTTTTTTACCAAATAGTCAACCCCACTGTCCCGATACTAAAATTATCATAACTTTCAATTCCCATATTGAACTATTGCAAACCATACCAGTTTTAAAATCTACACAAAATTTTCTACAACTTCCTAGTTGATCACATTTTTAGATTAAATCATCTAAACCCCTGTTTTTATCTCAAAAGACAGATCTATCATCTTTTGGACCACGGACTTAAAAATTTAATATCTTTTAAGCAACACATGCAAACCTATCGAACTATGATATTTTCAAAAACTATAAGAAATTACCTACCACTTTATAGTTATTTCTAAAATTTAATTCTTCCATTAACTTAGTCAAATTAATGTTTTCCATAACTACGTCCAACAGGAACCGGTTCTAGGCAGCAGTCTTCTAAAATTCATAACTTCTATTTTACTCATCTAAAAATTGTGTTCTTGGACTTTTTGGAAATTTTAAGAAATTACCTACAATTTTCATGTTGACTAAATTTCCAAATTAGTTAATTTACTATTTTCAATCTAAATGTTAACACGTGCTGCCAAAACAAGATAAATATACTAGACAGCAGAATTATAAAATTTATATCTCATAAACTACTAGTCCGATCGGCATGAATCAGAATTCTACAAAAAGCTATCAAAATTTTCTACAACTGTAGTAGATGAAACTACCAAATTATGACCATACAAAAACCCGTAATTATAGTACACGAAACGACCGAATAAACCCATCTACTATTCGATCTTCCTGATGAACGCTTGCCATCTCTCTCTAACCTCGAATTACAATAAATAAAATAGAGGGGAAAACTGGATGCTACCAAGAGATGAACAGCAAACCCCGATATAGTCCTTGCTTTTCCCATCTCTTTCCACTCCTGATCTCTTCCCCTGGTTTTCCCTCGACTTTGCACGGTTTTTCTCCCGAACTGGCACTGTGCCGCCTTGTCCCAAAACGCTGCACGCACTAGACTTGATCGATCCTCCCACTGTATTGGTGCTCTGCCTCCACGTAGCAGGAGCCGGCGTGAACTGAGGCCGTGGCCTTTGCACGCGCAGAGATCGAAAGACCGACTGGCGAAGCTGCGTTCACTCACGGCAGGATGCGCGCACGGCAGGCGGCAAACGGCAGGAGACGGCACAACACGCTGGCGCCCAGTGGCTAGGGCTGTGCAGCGACTGCAAACAAGATGCAGTGTGGGTTAATCTATTTATAATTTTTGTAGATTATGACCAGCAGATAATTTGTTGGATTCGTAATAAGAGTTTATGATCGTTGTATGTTGTTGTTGTGCAAAAAATTCATGAAACTTTTTTTTAAGAACGATTGGTAAGTATGACGGTAAGTGATATTGTGATGTTACCGGGAATTCGTACACGGAGGAGAACTGGTTTGTTAATGTTGTTGGATGACTTACTATGGGAATAATTGAATGCGAAAAGACGATGAAATAAGCTTGTCTGAATTAAAATAGACTTCATAATACAGTTAGAAGTAACATGCCGTGTAGGATTTGATTACACGCATAACATAGAACATCATGTGCGACTAACCAACCCAACTGTACGTACGACCTACTGCGTAGACTAGGGCCATTTTCCCTTCCTTGTGAGCACAGCGTTGAACTCCTCAACGGCCTCTTTTGCCTTAGTCGTCATTTCCCACTTTTTCTCGCACTCCCTCTCGCGAGCCTCGTGCTCCCTACGCGTGCACGCCTTGAGATGAGCTTTCATCTCCCGATGTATATGCTCGATTTATTCGTCCTTGCGGCGCTCCTTCTGGATCTTGCAGGATATTGTGACATTCCACACCTCGAAGTTAGGGCCCACTGGTCCTCTTGGTGGATCTTAAGATCGATCCATTTGCGGTAGCCATATAGAGGTTCCAAGGATTGTAGATACACGGGAGAGATTATTAGTGCATACTTTGAAGGAGAAAAGGTAGGGGAAACAATGCTCGGTGGTCGGGATAGTCACTGAAGTAGTTTGCGCAACCCCAGTAACTAATACCTAGGCTGAAGCGGTGCTTAGACTTGAAGAACTTGCACGGGTTCCGGCACCAACAAAGAGAGTGTCTCCCCCTCTGGTGGGTGTTGCGGCGAACGCTCGATAGGAACGTTCGGGATGGGGTTATTTCTACGAGTGGCATCATTGCGGGGAGCTGACCTCGTAGCACACTGGACTTGTTCTGCCCAGGCTGCAACAGCCCTTGTTTTCTCATCGCGGGCGGCAGCTGACCTTGCTAGGTCACTGCGCAAAGTTGCTCCATGTGCTCTTGTCACTGTGCAAAGTTGCCTTGTGTCATAAAGCACGCCGCAACACTGCAATTACACTATAAAAAGAATGCCTGAGGCATTGATGGCAGGAACAATTATCTTCTCCGTCTAGAGTAAGCCACCATGACAGACGCCGATGGGCCAATCGAACATGGGTCACCAAGGGGGACCTTCCGCTCGAAAGGAAGGAAGACTTCGGTGTTAACTATCGCTTGTTGCCAAACAGACATGCTCAACCAGTGTGGCCGAAATGGAAACACATGCAAGACGTGGTGGTGCTGGTGGCAAAAAGCCATTTAGATGGCGGGTGATGTTTCTTTTGATGCCCATACTTCGGGGGTACATGTAGGCAAACGTCTATTTTGTAGTACTGCTAATAGAATTTCGATGTTAATGTTCCTTTGTAGTAGATAGACAAATAGGACTTTGTGAGATGGATTGATCCACTCCATGAATGGTACATTGCAAGGTACGTGGATACGTTGTGGGAGCAAATCGCTAACTTGGACGCACGGATTGAAAATCTCAAAGAGCACAACGATGACCTCCATCAGCAGATGGAGCGTGAGAGGGGCAATGAGGAGGTCATTAACATAGGAAATTCATACGACCCAACATGTTGCTGCACGAACTTTAGTTGTATATGTGCTTGCCACTACAACGATGGCCAACCACGTCCAAGATGGCCCCTCAGCAACACTCCATGTGGGTACCAGGAGGCTCCTTCCACCTATAGGCAACGACGTGTAAGGTTGTACCATAGTACTATCGCCTGTTGTTCGAAATATTTTGCAATGTCATTAAGCATGTAATCGAATAGTTCATACGTTGATACGGTTGCCATCAATTTAGTGGTACGGGCGTCGACATGGTAAAGAGAAGTACAACTAAGATTGCCATAGTATTCTAAACATCTCTATGTAAACAAGAAACATAAGCAGTACATGAACAACAAGTGTACATGTAGCACTAACCACCCCCAACAGCATCCCCAGCCCCCTCCCCCCTGGCGCCACCCTGGCCCCCTCTGTCTCCTTGTCCATGTCCTCCCATATGGCCCTGCTTAGCCGTCTTCCTCAGTGCCGGTTGATGGCGCCCCAACAAGGTAAGACGATCAGGAGATTGTCGCATATGTCCCAGAGCTAGTGGAGTGGACTGCACCGCCGCCTGTGTGGCCATCGATGCACTGGAGAGGACACTCCTGGAGAGAACCTTCGGGGGTGTGGCCTAAGGTGCAGAGCTCATCGCCTGGTCGGGCCAGTCTGAAAAGTACTGGTCTGTGTCGTCCTGACCCGAGGAGACCCCACATCCCTCGTCGGGGAGAACAAGACCTGCAATGCAAATATCGTTAGTTCATCAGATAAAGCAATGGGATAAAACCGAAAAGAGGCAAAGCAAAGCAATGGGATAAAACCGAAAAGAGGCAAAGCATGCCCTCAGGTAGCGCCATGGTGTGCATGAAGCCGTCTAGAGGGATGTATGGCACGGAGTATGCACCCTACATAGGGCAATGTACGATATAATTAGTACGATAGTAACACGTCAAAAGTGCTAACTAACAAAGTACAGTTTACAACATACATTTATTTGTAGTCTCCAATAATTAGTTATAGAAACCATATCGCTCTACCTAGTGATCAGCACATGCCTTGCATCATCTAGCTATGTGCCCCTCCTGACCGCATCACCCGTAGCGTGCACCAAGTGCTTCGGCATGCGCTTTGCCCATATCATTTGTAATACACTGGCTTTATCGTCGACCCTTACTACCCTTTAGCATATCAACATCCGGAATCTAGGTCCTCCTTGTAATATTCAAGGTGGAGAAGTTTCCCACAACCCTGAACCCCCTGAGCTCGCCACACCACGCATGCATCACCCTCTCCTTGAAGAAGTACTCCAACATGAAGTTTGAAGGATCCATGCCCACAATCCCGCATGCAGCGAGGACATGAGAGCAAGGCTTATGTAACACCTGCAGCTTATTGCATGAGCAGCCAGGTTCATTTACATGATCTCCAAGGCATACCTCGTGGATAACAAGGGCATGAGCCATCCTAAATTTGGCTCTATCCCGGAGTACCATGTCAAAATGATACTCCCTATTGCCCATGATGTGCACCATGTGCAATTGGCCCTTCTATGCATTCGTCTCCATGTATACCGTCATTTTCAACAAGTATGATGTTCGTGGGTTGGCCACATGAAGTGCGGCATTCGCAAGCCTCTCCCTGAAGTAGCCGATTGTGCTGTGCAGAACACCTTCCACGATGGCGACGAGGAGCTGAGATTGAAGGCCCCTGAGAACCCAATTGTACACTTCCGCAAGGTTAGTTGTCACTATACCGTACCTTGTGCCGTCCGTGTCGTACAGTAGAGACCACTGCTCCAATAGTTCTCCCTCGACCCATTGCGAGAAACACTTGATATTCTATGAGCTCTACCTCCTCGGACTAATTGTGTTAGGCTCATCGAGTGCTATCAGGCATTCTAGTTGTGCCGCCCTAGGCATGACTGGCCCCTTGTTCCTCTCATCGACGTGCTTCCTATTGTGCTCGTCCAACAATGCCCACAAAGCATCAAGTTTTCTCTACTGGTTCTGCATAGCCAGTCTCTTGAATAGCTTCATCAACGGTTGTTTTAGGAACTATTTGAAGAAGTTCGCCCCTAGGTGACAAATGCACCATCTGTTTCTCATATCCAGCCAAGAGAAGGGCTCCTCAGGGTCTTCCTAAAGTTTTCTTATGGCCTTCACAAACCTGGCGTGGTGATCATGGATTACGAACACACACCAGAATGAGCGCCGACAACTCCAACCATTACATGTCTAAGGAACCACAACCAACTGTCGTAATTCTCACTTTCCACAAATACGATGGCCAGCAGCATAATTTGATTATTGCCATCAGCACCATGGACGTCAGGATCTAGCCTTTGTATTTGCCGGTCAAAAAGGTCCCATCAACTGAGATCACGGGCTGCATGTGCCTAAATGCCTCGATGCAGACACCGAATGCTAACAAAGCCCTCTACAACACCGAAAAACCTACAAGGCCTCTAGAAGGCTTGTCCTTCACAGTGATATACACACCCAGGTTCCTGTCCTATAACACCTGAAGCATACGAGAAAGATTTTCGTACGCTGCCTTGAAAAACCTGAACCATTTTTTCAATGCCTTCTGCTTCACACACCACGCCTTCGCGTAGCTAATCTTGTACTTGAATTTCTTCTCTATAGCTATCACGATGTGTGTGGCCTCCATATCTTTCTTCTCCACTATCTCGCAATACATTATATTGGCTATAAAAGGCGGACGTTAGGTTACGATGCCTTGCTGAAACACTACTGAGAATGCAAGAGTACAGCTCCACCTTCGACACAATCCAGTGAGTTTCATTCTTGGGTCTACGTGCGTGCACCATCTAAGGACAACTAGCCGCTCGCACTTCACGGTGTACTGCTCCTAGCTAGATTTCACGACCCAAAAAATCCACTGCATAGACAGGGCCCACAGCTTAATGACATCCTACAGCGATGCCTTGTTCGCAAATATTGAATGCAATCGAACCTCTGTTCCATGATACTCCCACGGTGATTCGTGCTCGTCATGTGTGGCAACACCCTCAGCATCAAACTGGTTCTATTCCTACGAGACAGGAGCTTCATCCTCATCCGAACTGTCCTCATTGTCCTCCTGTACAACTTTCTCTTCAGCCCAAGCCATCCGGTCATAGTATCCCATCTGATGCACTATGTACTCCATATGCTCCCCTTCATCAGCTTGTTTTGTATCCTCACCATGGCGTGACCATTCTCCCTCTCCTCCACATACCGTGTCAGTCTTCTCACAAGCAACTTCCTTCTCTTCACCTACATGCGAGCTACCCGAGCTACTCGCACCTCCCAGATGATGGCCGTCCACACAACCTTGCATAGCTTCTACTGGGCATTGTTGCATAAGCATCACGCACTCATATCCACTGTGTCGGCACCCTTGCACAAACCCCTTCCATGCAACAGTGCGCATCAATGTTTTCAACTCTCATCTGATGTCCATGGGAGACCGGCTCTAAAACCCTTGTATGACAACGCTGCACACCTCGGAGTCCAATAAAAAACTGCGAGTAAGCCAGTGCATCACATCTGCAATTCGAGCATTCTTGTCGTCCGGGTGTACCAGAGTGGCTTGCGCAAAACTGCTCAAATCCACACCATTCAGACCTTCACGAACGGTTCCAACACCGTAATGCACTTTCAATGTAGTGGGTATTGGCATTACTGATGTCTACTTGCATATATTTTCAATTTTACAACTAGTCAAATAGCATCGCACATTACGGAAGTATTGATGTACTGTAATTTACATTTCAACGACCGTTCGCCTGTCATAACCAACTACACAAACCTCGTAGCATTATCTTCCTATCGGTAGACCGCGCACCACACCACTCTTTTCTCGCTACTCGGGCTATTCCCTACTACAAATAATTCCTAATGGTTTCGACAATTTGCATGGTATATCGATTTAAATGCCTATATACCAGTTACAACGGTACACGTGTTTTTCCAACGTACTAACGACATTACAATCATTGGTAATTAATCATAAATATTACGTATTATGGTTTTACATAAAGCAAAATATTAAATTCTTACAAAAATATTGACTAAATTTTTAATAACTACAAATTTCCATGGACGATTAGTTTCTACGTAACGTTGACTGAATTTTTTACAACTATAATTTTGTACGGATGCCAATTTACTAATGATGTTAATTTTGTATAACTATGTTCATTAAATTTTACACAACTACAAGCTACTACGGCTGCTAATTTTCTAAAACTACATTGACTAAATTTTCTATACCAAAGTTGTACTATTTTTGTCTACATCTACAATTTCCTATTCATAATAACACTAAATAAACTATCTACTTCATATACAAAATTTAAAATACAAAAAAATTACCTCACAAGAGTCGCAAAATCTCTCCTTCCTCTCCCTCTCCTCTCCTCCACCCTCTCCTCTTCTCTCCTCTCTTTTCTTTCCTCTCCTTCTTCCTCCCCCTCTCCTCTCTTCTCCTCCTCCCTCTCCTTTTCTCCCCTCTCCTCTCCTTTTCTTTTCTGTCACATCTGTTCACTACACGGTCGAGCGGGTAAGCCCGCTCGGTTGCGCGGTCCTTTTATCTGCGCTTCCAGTCACCCAACCATTCGGTGACTGGAAGCACAGTCGACTAACCGATGGGCGACAGGAAGCAGTCGCCCGACCATTCGGTGACTGCAATCAATTCGCCCATCGCTCAGTGGATTGCTTGCTTGTCGCACGACTGTTGGGCGAGAGGCTCCAATCGCCCGACGGTTGGGCAACTAGAGCCTATTTTTGTAAAAAAAATTTGGCCAAATATATTTATATTGTTTTTAATAAAAAAAAATAGATTATTCATAAAAAAAATTCCACTCGAGAGACCCCCTCTTTACCCACACGGAGGTTTCCATCTAGCACACATCCCTATTCAACCAGATGGCGCAACCTGTGCTGGGTCAATACAAATTAATTAACCAAGTCGTACCAATTATAGACTTATGGTTATATTGTTTTACATTAGGAGATCATCATAGGATTCAAACCTTAAAGTTACCTGGGTGGTTCTACCACATACCACACTCTCATGCTTTATCCACATCAGCCCTATTTACCATCTACCCAAGTATAAAGCAAGTTTTAGAGAGTTAGGTTCCAAAATTTCCTTTCAGCTCAAATATCAACCATTTCCATTCAATAGCTACCCAAATCCAAGTTTTCATGTTTGAAATGATGTTAAGGCAAATTAATGCCCACGTGTATCTAAGCAAAGCTAAGTATGACATTTAAATACAGACTTATCCTCTAGTATGTATACCATTAGTTCTAGAATGACAAAAGTTTATGTCCAAAGCTAAGAAGTGGGGTGTAATAGCACAATTTTTTTATAGGAACTTAACAAAAAAATAATTTGCATAATAAATGAAAGTATGCAATTTAATAATTTAAATCAACATAATTTGCATTCAAAAAATAGTTGCAATATGACAAAAGTATTAACCACCTGACTCACAATCTTGTTGGTCTTGGTCTGGCTCGAAGTACTACCCTTTCGAGTCTCTCGGGGTTTTTAATTTCTTTTTGAATTATTTTCTTTAAAGAAAATAATCGAGAGATCGACAATTGGACCTAAGCATAGTGAAGGGCCTACAATAATGACTCATGATTTAAAATTGGCTTTAATTAGAATTGTAATGGCTTGGGCCAACACATCAGTGACTAATAAATGCTAATTAATGAGTATCATTAACTTGACTTAATTATGTCTTAACAATATCATTCCAGTTTAATTAACTAGATATAGAGTTTTTCTCAACTAAAACATAGTAGTGGCAGAGTTATCGTGCTCGGCACCGACGATAGGAGCAGTGGCGTGTGTCGGCAAACCCCAACATGGGTTGTCAGGACCATGCCGCACTCATAGATGGTGATAGTGTGGTTCGATTGGTCCAAGGAGAGCGCACGACAATGCACGGTAGCCAGAGCTGTGGAGAAAAAGGGACGGAGGCATCAGAGAGGAAGAGGGGGGAAAAGGGAGGTGCGTATGGGCATGAGGGGCGCAGAGGAGTGTATTGAGTGGATGATAAGGTTAGGAGGAACCATGGAGAGCCGTCAATGAGAGATAGGGACAGCATGGCGAGCTACACAGTGGCGATGACCTGGGGTAGGAGATACCAAATTGAGCATCAAGAAAGGAATATGGATGTTAGGAGATGATCCTAGAGAGCGCAATCGAGGTGAGATTCACTAGAGAGAGAAAAGTGGTGGCAGTGGTGGTTTTGGCCAGAATGGGAGGAGATCATTCACGTCTGTGTTTCTTTACTTCCGTCCTTTCCCGTGGATGCTGGAAAGCCTCTGGCACGAAAGCCCAGTGGGGCTCACCACTCACCGCACCCGGCCCAGATATGTCACGCTCAACCCGGCTCCTGCGGTGGCCAGAGCATGCTGTGCTTCCGGAGCGCGAAAATAGCCACGTGTCGTCCGTCTCTTCTTCGGCGTTCACTAGGGGCCAATTTCCCATAAACAAATAGCACGGAAGCCACATTTGCAAAGAAAAAAGGCCATCAGGACCAGTTTCTGGTTTATTTTTTTACTATTCAAAAATTACGTTTTTTAGCTTTTTAGTTTTTTGAGTTTTTTTGCCAATTTTTTTTTCTTGTATTCGTTTGCATTGTCTGTAAAGGGCTAACCTATTTTTTCCATTTTTAAAATTTTTTAAATTTAGTTATGCCAAATAAACCACTATCAGCTACAGTGTAATTTCAACCAGTAATTTTTGTAGCACAAAGAAAATTACTGTAGAGAGATATTCTGCTTCAATTGGCTTATGCTTTGGGCTTATTCTTTTTGCTTTTTTATATTTTCTAGCTTTTTGGGTTTTTTTTGTTTTTTCTTCTTATTTTTTTTTGCATCATCTGTACTGATATCAGGTTTTTTTCTGCCGTATCAACAACGGATAGCAAAGAAACAAAATGAGTTGTCAGTAGATACAGTTCAACTTTAGCCATAAACCATAAGTCAGTAGTTAGTTGGAGTGCTACCTAAAACTACTACTTATGTAGGTATGTTGTTTGGTTGTTGTGCTCCAAAGCAACTGCAGTGCCATTGTTGTACATGGCAAGCGAGCTATGGCTACCACTACCTGAGGGGACGGCCAAGCAGGGCTTGGACGAATTTTTTCTTTTGGCCCTCCGTAACCTTTTTCTTTTTTGCGAATTTGGTCTCTATGCTATTTTTTCTGAAATTGGCCTCTGATGAGCGCGGAAGGGGAGACGGATGAGGCTATTTCCGCACTCCAGAAGTGTGGCATGCTTTGGCCACCACGGAAGTGGGGTCGAGCATGACGTGTCCCGGTCGGTTGCAGAAGGCGATGGGCCCCACCAGGCTTCCGCACCAGGGGAGCGCGGAGCATAGTTCGGTCCCGCGCTAAGCGTCCACGAGAAAGGACAGAAGTGGAGTGAAAGAATCAGAAGCAAGAAGGTTAAGACTAGTTTGTTTGTAATAATCTCAAAGAAAGAGATCGGTTTGTTTAAGATGGGGACAGATGTATGAATCGTACACACGTGAACAACCAATTACAAGAGGTCAGCAAATCATAACCAACTAGCCACGTAGGCGTGGCGCCACGCCACGCCAGCCACCGTGTGGACCGAAGCAAAAGAGACGCCAATTCGCAGGGAGTTTTGAAAAAAAAAATCGAGGACACGTGCGTAATTTCGGGAAAATAAAAGGGTTTTTTTGTAAAAAACCGAGGACCTGCAAGGACCTGTACGTAAGTAAATAAGGACCTGTACGTAATTTTGGAAACCCGCAGGTCGCCATCCAAAATTGTTTTTGAAAAAACTTTTAGAAAAAATTGGGTGCAGGGACCTTTTCGCGAGGAAAAAGGACCTTTACGTAATTTCGAAAAAAGTGGAGGGATTTGCCTCCCACCGCACCAAAACCGGGGACACCGTCGGCCACGGCGCAGAGGCGGCGTGGAGGCCCTCGTTGCCCCGGAACCCCACCGGCTATACTTCGGTGACGAGTAGCCACGTAGGCGTGGCGCCACGCCACGCCAGCCACCGTGTGGATCGAAGTAAAAAAGGCGAAAATTCACAGAAAAAGAAAGCGTAGGAGGTTTTTGGGAAAAAAATCAAGGGCCTTTTCGCAATAAAAGAAGAGTGGAGGGGCTTCTTTACAAAAAAGATCGAGGGTCTTTTCGGAAGAAATAAGGGCCTGTTCGCAAAAATTCGTAGCTAAAGGAAAGCGTAGGGCTTTTCAAAAAGCGTATGCGTTTTGCAATAAAAGGATATCGGAGGGTCAGTTGTAAAAATTAGGGGTTGTTTTGAAAGAACCGAGGGCACAGACGTAATTGTCGAAGCTAGCGTTGTTATCAATGGAAAATAAATGCGCAGGGTTTTGGAAAAATCCGAGGACCTTTCGCGAGGAAAAAGGGCTTGTTTTGAAAGAACCGAGAAGTGCGTATGTAATTTTGAAACTACGGGTTGCTATCAACGAAAAATAAATGTGCAGGTCTTTTGAAAAATGCAGGACCTCTTCGCGAGAAAAAGGACCTTTACGTAATTTCAAAAATATGAGGAAATCACCTCTCCGGCCGTCGCCAAATTCCCCGCCACGCGCCGGCCAGGGAACGCGGGCGGGGTGACGTGGGAGCGCCTGGGCGCGGCGTTCCCCCGGAACTTAATATACGGGGTATTACAAGACATCGCAGAGCCATCCAATGGCTCGAATTGTTCACGTTCAATGTAGGCTGCCCTTGAGAAATTTCGATATTTGACACTGAATACGTGTGTCTCTCAATTTTTAACCATCAATTCGCACGCCTTTGGAAATTTAACCCTGTCATTGCGAATTCTTTTGATTCAAGAGATTCTCCTCAGTTTCTCTCCTTTTATATTTTGACACTTGTCACTTCGAAAATAAGGAGAATCCCTTGAATCAAAAGAATTCGCAGTGACAGGGTTAAATTTTCAAAGACGTGCGAATTGGGATTTAAAAGTTGAGAGACGCACGTATTCAGTGTCAAATATCGAAATTTCTCGCTGCCCTTTGGTTATGGTGCAGAGCCACCCAATCGTTCTTGTATGTGTTTCTTTACTTCTGTTCTTTCCTGCGACACTGGGCATGAGGCCGAGCCCGCTCCACACTCTCTTGGCGCGAAAGCTCGGTGGTGCTCACCGCGCCCGGTTAGTGTTGGATTAATTGGGATTGGCCCATTTTAATTTAGCAATTAATTAAATGAAATTCCTAGGCCCACAACTAATGCTAGGTAGAAAATTGTTTAGTCCCATATGGAGAATTGAATGGGAGTTACACCACTTTAAAAGTTGGAACGTGGTAACCCCCTTGTGGAATTGGAGAGAGCCAATACACGCGCGCTCGCTTCGCTCGCCACGCCACGCCACGCCGCGCGCATGCCGCGCCGCGCCAGCAAGCGCCGGCGTCGTCGCGTCGACGCACGCACGTGACGCACGCACGCACGTCTGCGCAGCGCAGCGTGTCGCGCGCGCGTTTTCTTTATCTATTCGAAAATCGAAACGCATTGACTCGCTGGCAGTAACGGTGGACTTCGTCCGTTTGTGTACCTGCTCGGGTAGGCGGGCGATCAAGTTTTTGGGGAGCGCATCGGCGCGACTACTCAATCTGCGACGTCTACTTCCTGGTGGTCAACCGTTCGCGCGACTGCACTGCGAACATCTTCCTGCATCACGCCTTGATCGACTACATCGTTGATAGATCACTTGTACATGTTTATGTCATGTTTTATATGCTGAATTTCTGGATTAAAATATGCCGAAAATTGACTAGATTTCCAACAATCCAAAAACTTGATAGGTCTTTTTCGGTAGTTGGCTTTGCTGCGTCGCTTAAACCGCACCCTCCGTTTGATGGTTCCAATTTTAAGAGATGGCGTGCACGTGCAATCCTGTGGTTTACTGCCATGGAATGTTTTCATGTTGCACAAGGAAAGCCCGCTGAGCCTCTGTCTGATGAGGACGAACGCAAGTTCAATGTAGCGGATAACTTTTTTCGAGGTGCACTTGTCAACATACTGGCGGATAACATTGTGGATGTGTACATGCATTTGCCTACGGGCAAAGATATGTGGAATGCACTTGAGGCCAAGTTCGGAGTTTCCGATCTTTGGCGATGAGTGTATGTCATGGAGCGATTCTATGACTACAAGATGGTCGATGACCGTTACGTAGTAGAGCAAGCTCATGAGATTCAGCGCCGCAAAGGAGCTTGAGAACAATAAGTGCGAGTTCTGGACAAGTTTGTGGTGGCGGTATTATCGCCAAGTTACCACTCTCTTGGTCGGATTTTGCTACTTCTCTAAAGCACAAGAGGCGGGAGTTCGGTGTTCACGATCTCATTGGCACTCTTGGTGTTGAAGAGAAGGCGAGGGCAAAAGATACTCGTGGCAAGAAAGTTCTTCTTGAGGAGGTTCTAGCGCCAATTTGGTGCGAAGAAGAATCCTCGAGCTTTCCACAACAAAAGAAAAATAAGCCTTTTGTCAAGCCCAAGGCTACCACCGAGTTTAAGAAGAAAGGCAAAGGAAAGGGCGGTGTTTTGTGTGCGGTGATTCGCCATTGGGCTAAGGATTGTCGGATCGCAAGGATAAGCGGAAGAAGTCCGCCAACATGGTTATTAGTGACGCTGGAGGAACATCGAGTGCAGTAATTATTTACCTACAGTTCTTTCTGTTTGTCAATCACACGAGTGGTGGGTTGACACCGGTGCTAATATTCATGTTTGTGCTGATATTTCCTTGTTTTCATCTTATCAGTCGGTCGAGGTTGCTCCTTGTTGATGGGAGCGGATCGCATGCAGCTGTTCATGGTGTTGGTGCGGTCGATCTGAAGTTTACTCGGAAAGATCGTGCACCAAGAACGTCAGCATGTTCCCTCCATAAAGAAAAATCTCGTCGCGGATCTCTCTGTGTAGAGATGGTTTTAGGCTTGCATTTGAGTCCAATAAATGTGTCGTGTCTAAGTATGGAACATTTGTTGGTAAAGGCTATGAGCGGAGGCTTGTTCCGTTTTTCTTTGATGGATTCCTATAATAAATTTGTGAACCATGTGTGTAACGATGATGATGAATCTAATGTTTGGCATTCACGACTTTGTCATGTTAATTTTGGGTGTATGACGCGCTTAGCTAATATGAGTTTAATCCGAAATTCACTTTGGTCAAAGGTTCTAAGTGTCATGCGTGTGTTCAATCGAAACAACCTCGCAAGCCTCACAAGGCAGAAAAGAGGCGAGGAATGTGGCACCGTTAGAACTCATTCATTCCGATTTGTGCGAGATGAATGGCGTGTTGACTAAAGGTGGGAAGAAATATTTCATGACGCTTATAGATGATTGCACTAGATTTTGCTATGTGTACTTATTGAAAACAAAAGATGAAGCGTTGAATTACTTTAAGATCTATAAAGTGAGGTAGAAAACCAACTTGAGAGGAAAATCAAGCGGGTAAGGTCCGATCGTGGGGAGAGTATTTTTCAAATGAGTTTACTTTATTCTGCGAGGAACATGGAATTATTCATGAGAGGACGCCTCCTATTCTCCGAATCAAGCGGGGTTGCCGAAAGAAAGAACCGCACTCTAACTGATTTGGTTAACGCCATGTTAGACACTGCGGGACTTTCTAAGGAATGGTGGGGTGAGGCTATATTGACCGCGTGTCATGTCCTGAATAGAGTTCCTACAAAGAACAAAGAAATAACACCATTCGAGGAATGGGAAAAGAAAAAGCTGACTCTCTCATATTTGCGCACCTGGGGATGTTTGGCCAAAGTTAATATGCCAATTATCAAGAAGTGTAAACTTGGACTAAAAACCGTAGATTGTGTATTTCTTGGTTATGCTATGCACTGCGTGGGTTATAGGTTCTTAATTATAAAAGCTGAGTACGACATGCGTGTTGGTACAATCATAGAATCCAGAGATGCTACATTTTTTGAGAATGAATTTCCTATGAAATGTGATGTACCTAGCTCATCTAGTCAAGAACCTATAATTTCCTTGATTCTTTTATGCCGATAGAACATGTTGAGGAAACGCTGTGGAAAATCACGAGGAGGATAACAATGAAGTTACTCGAAAGAGTAAGAGACAGAGGACTGCAAAGTCTTTTGGTGATGATTTCATTGTATACCTCGTGGATGACACTCAAGAACCATTGAAGAGGCATATTCTTCTCTTGACGCGACTATTGGAAGGAAGCGATACGGAGTGAGATGGACTCTATTATGTCTAATGGAACTTGGGAGGTCGTTGACCGTCCTTATGGGTGTAAACACAGTAGGATGTAAATGGATTTTCAAGAAAAGCTTAGGCCTGATGGTACAATTGAAAAGTACAAGGCAAGGCTTGTGGCCAAGGGTTATACCGAGAAAGAAGGCGAGGACTTCTTTGATACTTATTCACTGTTGCCTGATCGACCACAATTCGAGTACTACTTGCCTGGCTGCCTCTCATGGTCTTCTCGTTCATCAAATGGACGTTAAGACAGCTTTCCTAAATGGAGAGTTGGAGGAGGAGATTTATATGGATCACCGGATGGGTTTGTGGTACAAGGTCAAGAAGGAAAGGTGTGCAAGTTGTTAAAGTCTTTGTATGGCCTAAAGCAAGCACCTAAGCAATGGCATGAGAAGTTCGACAAAACTTTGATATCTGCTGGCTTTGTTGTGAATGAAGTGACAAATGTGTGTACTATCGCTATGGTGGGGAGAAGGAGTGATCTTGTGCTTGTATGTTGATGACATATCGATTTTTGGGACCAACCTCAATGTGATTGAGGAGGTCAAGGACTTTCTGTCCAAGAATTTTGAGATGAAAGATTTGGGAGTGGCTGATGTGATTCTTAACATTAAGCTACCGAGAGAAGGTGATGGTGGGGTTACACTTGTGCAATCCCACTATGTGGATAAGGTCTTGAGTCGCTTTGGTTATAGTATTTGCAAACACTGCTTCTACTCCTTATGATCCTAGTGTGTTATTGAGGAAAACCGAAGAATAACAAGGGATCAATTGAGATACTCCTGATCATTGGCTCATTGATGTATTTAGCTAGTGCTACGAGGCCCGACATCTCGTTTCTTTGTGAGCAAGCTAAGCCGGTTTGTTTCAAATCCGGAGATGATCATTGGCGTGCTCTTGAGAGAGTGATGCGCTATCTAAAGGCAATCGTGAGCTATGGCATTCACTATGCCGGGTACCCAAAGGTACCGGAGGATATAGTGATTCAAACGGATCTCGATTTGATGAGATAAAAGCCACGAGTAGATATGTGTTCACACTTGGAGGTGGTCTTTGTTTCTGGAAGTCTTGCAAGCGGACCATCTTAACGAGGTCAACAATGGAAGCAGAACTCACGGCGTTAGATACCGCCACCGTTGAGGTGAGTGGCTTCGTGAACTCCTTATGGATCTGCCGGTGGTTGAAAACCGATACCGCTATCGATGAACTATGATAATCGATTTGTAATTATCAAGGTGAACAGTTCTAAGGACAACATGAAGTCATCTAGGCATGTTAAGAGCGGTTGAAATCTGTCGAAAGCTGAAAAACTCGGAGTTATAGCACTGGACTATGTCCGACAGCTAAGAATCGCGCACCAATTTACAAAGGGTTTATCACGTAATGTGATAGATAGTGCATCGAGTGAGATGGGCTGAGACCCACATGAGTCATACCACGGTGGTAACTTTGTTCTATGTGATCGGAGATCCCGTGAAGTAGGATGGTGAAACAAGTCGTTGGTTGGATCGGGAGGAGAGACCTTTACAAGGCTCATTTCTTCAATGATGCGCTTCTCTTCTATTCTGTATGGCAGGTTGGTTTTTACCTTAATGTGATCCAAGTGGCTTTTTAAAGCAGAGATGTCGGCCTACAGGATATCTTAGAAAGAACACACCTATATGAGTTCATTGCTGGTCACGATCTATGAGATTTGGGTGATCTCTAGATACTCATGAATAGGCATGGAGTATGACTTATACGCTCCAACCGGAGGGGATGCTTTAGGCGACCTAGTACTAGTAAAGGAATTGGGTAAAGCTTATTCGCACAAAACTGTCAATTCAAGGCTTAGTGTTCAGTTGTGGATGAGTGTAACTCCTTTCCTAGGTGGATGTTCAACTTAACAGTCTCCATCGAAACTTTGGTATATCAAACAACAATAGAATCGAGAGCATTTCTCGTGTGCCTTGAAATTTGGTGGGGATTGTTGGATTAATTGGGATTGGCCCATTTTAATTTAGCAATTAATCAAATGAAATTCCTAGGCCCACAACTAATGCTAGGTAGAAAATTGTTTAGTCCTATATGGAGAATTGAATGGGAGTTACACCACTTTAAAAGTTGGGCGTGGTAACCCCCTTGTGGAATTGGAGAGAGCCAATACACGCGGCGCTCGCTTCTTCGCTCGCCTCGCCACGCCACGCCGCGCGCCGCGCGCGCGCGCGCCGTGCCGTGCGATGCGATGCGTGCGTGTGCGTGTGCAGCGCGTGTGCGTGTGCGTGCGCGCGCGCGCACGCACGCGCGCAGCGCGTGTCGAGTGCGGCGCGTTTTCTTTATCTATTCGAAAATCAAACGCATTGACTCGCCGCGCGATGCGGTGCGATTACGTGGATTATGGCTGCGGTTACTTTGAGTAATGAGTGCGATTCGGTGACTAATGGCGGCGATTCTGGTCTCTTCATTTTTTCGTTACAAGAGAACAGAGCATAAAAGGCTCTCTTCTCCATACGAAAGAACATTTTCTCTCCTCTATTTTTGTTGCTGCTCTCTGCAATCTCCGATCCAAAATCTTGCGCGCAAGTTTCGGGTGAGTAGGCCTCGGGACTTTGTCCGTTTGTGTACTGCTCGGGTGGCGGGCGATCAAGTTTTGGGGAGCGATCGGCGCGACTACTCAATCTGCGACGTCTACTTCTGGTGGTCAACCATTCGCGATCGCTGCGAACATCTTCCGCATCAAGCTTCGTCCCGCATCACGCCTTGATCGACTACATCGAATAGGCCATCATGTCGATCGATGGTAACGGCGCCTCGGTGTCTCCGACCGCCCGCCCGAGGGTATAAATCTAAAACTTTTCTGGTGTATTTGTTTATGTGCGCTATGAATATGTTAATAGATGTTTCTGTTAGCTTGTTCGTTAGCGAATATGAATACATCGTTGATAGATCACTTGTACATGTTTATGTCATGTTTTATATGCTGAATTTTTGGATTAAAATATGCTAAAAATTAACTAGATTTCCAACAGTTAGCATGCTCAACCCGGCTCCCGCGGTGGCCAGAGCATGTCGCGCTTTTGAAGCATGGAAATAGACACACGTCGTCCGTCTTTCCTTCGATATTCACTAGGGGCCAATTTCCCAAAAACAAATAGCACGAAAGCCACATTTGCAAAGAAAAAAATGCCATCGGGGCCAGAAGAAAAATAAATTCGGCTTGGACCAGGACCGGAAAATGAGGACAAGCAACAGACTATGGGCGCCAACGCAAACAGTTGCAACAGTACCGCTACAGAGACGCAGTCCCTACCAGGCAATAATTCAGAAGCTTGGCTTTCGTTACAATCTTAAGATGATCACGCACTGAAGATGAACTTTTCATGGCTGCGAGTACTGTTGTAGTTTATTGCAAGAGGTAGTAACATCGGTTGTTTGGAGCAGTGGCGGATCCAGGAAAAATTTTTGGAGGGGCTGAAGTACCTTCAGCTCGACCTCAGCCCCTTCTACATTATACATCTATGGCTAAAAATTTAGGGGGGCTCCAAGGGTCCGGTAGCGGTAGGGGGGGCTCGAGCCCCCCCGCCCCACCGCTGGATCCGCCCCTGGTTTGGAGGGGCCACAGGTCTCTTCTTTAACGGCTTTTAAAAAAAGGCTTTTAGCTTTTGCTATGGTATCTAACTTTTAAACAGAATATTTTTCTAAAATGGGATCTACATGTTAATTATAGTACACGTTAAAAGCCTAATATCTGTATCAACTAAAATCGCAAGCGAGTATCTCTCTGTAATCTCTATTATAAATATCTGAAATTTAAAAATTTTGTCAAAAATTTTAACTCATGGTCGTGTCAAACAGGCCTCATATCAACTAGGACTGTCCAAACAATTCGCTGGACTGAGCTAATGATGCAGGGGATTGCCCGATCTTTACAGCGTAAGATCGATGAAGATAATTTGGATCCGTACAGCCTGACGAATTGAAGGCGCCAACCACTGTTAGAACAGCAACCTGCGACAAAAGAATTCGCCCAACCACACGCTTGTGATCCCATCTACCTGACCACCAAGTAGATGCGTCGTCGCTCCAGCCAATCACAAGGAATCACAAAAACAACGGGGAAGAACACCCGATTTCCCTCTAGGTTGCAATCATATACCAAACCCTAGGAGAAACAAGCGTATGGCTCTTTTAAAAAATAGTAGATTGATTTCTAGAGTGGTATGTCCCTCAGACTCATGCACACAACAATATTTAAGGTCGGCTCGAAAGTGTTCGGCCGAAGACAAAACTAGGTCCCACGACCCAGACGGACTCACCAACAAAAAATAAGCAAAACGCGACCGACTCAGCAACAAAAATAAATAAATAAATAAACAACTTCCGGATAGCACTCTGCGTCTGCGTCCGAACATACGCTAGAAAATACCAAGCGACATGCACGTACGGACGTGATCCTCTTCTATTGCTTCCTTCTTCTTTTTGTTTTTCCGTAGCCCCATGCATGCATGCACTAAGTGATCAAGTGGTCTTTATCATGCATGCATATACTTCTTTTTTATTTTTTTTGGTTTGTCTCGATTCATAGAATTCTGGACACATCTGACCTTCAAAACACCCGAAATTCCAAATATAATCCCCAAAGCAAAAAAATTCCGAATCTGGCCCCGTCCGAGTGCGCGTTCACCTGGAGCCGCCACCGTACGACCGTACTGTAGCTGGGTCGTTGCACTGTTCACGCCCCTGACCGCACGTTTTGCCTGCTGACCGCATGACTGTCTACTAGTTATTTTGTGTATATTGTAGACTAGTACCGGCACAACATTTTTAATTTGAAAAGCTGTTCTGAAAGCATAAGAAAGCTTTGTCCGTACATTGACTAGAAGCAATTTGTTTATGAGATCGAAGAACCCATTGGCCAACTGGCGAGCCACCATTGCGCAACCGTAGATTAACTAGGTCATGCGGTCAGCAGGCAAAACGTGCGGTCGGAGGTGTGAACAGTGCGGTCGTGCGGTGTGGTACTACACGACTAGGACACATGGCGGCTCCAGATGAACGCGCGCTCAGGCAGGGGGCTAGATTCGGAATTTTTTTGCTTTGGAGGCTACATTTGGAATTTTGGTTGTTTTGGGAGCCAGATGTGTCCAAAATTCCGATTCATATGCATATACATGATTTTCTTGCTCGGCCAATTTCTTCTGGCTTTGGCATCCTAACATCTCTTCATGCAAAAACCTAAGACCAATTAAAATACTAGCATTAGGTAGCAACTAATTTTCGTGTAAATTAAAATCAAATTCAATTAGAAGCGAGTTTACCTATTGAGTAATCTTTTTTAGCTCGTGCTCGCGTAATCGGACCAATCGAGATGCCCTCATCATCTTGTATACTTGAAGTGATGGACGTTGCACTAGTATCGACGAGACATTCTAAATGCATATTTACTTTAGGCTTGTACAAATTGAGTATGAGTCTGCATATAATTAAATAAAATAGTAGTAGCTCCGTATCTTTAAGTATAATTATTAAAGATCTAATTAAACTAGAGTTCACATAATAATATTTAATACGATTTAATAATTCTTTTCAGTTAAATATAAGTGCTGGCCGTATCCGCGTCAGCTAAGTCGTGCAAAACTTTCGGTGTTTATTTTATATTTTTATAGAGTGCACCGACACGTGAGACTGTACGGTTTACGTAAAGAGAGTAAAAACCAGCATAAAAGAAAGGTTAAATAGCGATAAAAGTACCGAATTTTTTCTATTTAAGCCCCTTTTTTTGAAAAATATTCACATTTAGACCTCTGGTGGTTTTAATTCCGTTTTTGGACCCGGGGTGAGCCGTGGATCACGGCGCGAGGTAACACGTCTCGGCGCCGTGATCCATGGCTCCGAGGCCCGTGCCGCGCCGGCGTGGCGACCGCGTGGTGCCGACGGCGTGGCGGCTTCGGCGCCGTGATCCACGGCTCGAGTTGGCGCCGTGACTCGTGGCTCCGACCTCGGGCCGTGGATCTGGCGCCGAGCTAGCGGCATTACCCGATCGGCGGGCCGAGCATTCATTCGCGTCGCCTCGGCCCGCCTCTGCCGTGGCCGCCTCCCGGCCGCCACCGCCTCCGGCTCCGCGCGGCGCCTCCGGCCGGTCGCCTCCCGCCGCCTTCCGGCCCCGCCGCCTCCCGGGCGCGGCAGCGCCTCGCCCACGCCGCCCCGGCCGCCGCCTCCCTCGCCCCTGCGCCTCCCCGGCCGGCCGTCTCCCGCCGCCTTCCCCCGCCGCCGCCGCCCGCCGGGCGCCTCCCGGCCGGCCGTCTCTCGCCGCCTTCCGGCCCCGCCGCCTCCCGCCCGGCCGCCTCCCGCCCGCGCCCCCGCCCGCCAGCGCCTCCCGGCCCCGCAAGCCTTCAAGGTGAATCTCTAGTATATCGTGAATTTTTTTCCACATATGTTACACTCGCCGCTAATGTTCACTCCATATTTTGCTAGCCTCGAGGCCCGTTTTAGACTTTGCACGGGGCCTCGGTTTTGGCGGGACGGCCTTGAGACAATCTAATCAAAATCCATTGTTGGCTATTTTGTCGGGTCAGTCAAAGGAATTGTTGGTTTCTGTTGTCTCTGAATATATACGAGGGAGAGAGAGAGAGAGAGAGAGAGAGACGACAATATGTGGGATGAAGAAGCAACGACTTGTGGGTGCTTTGCTTGCGATCGAATGAGACAAGACGAGATCAGTTTGTTGGATTCTTGAGCATGGCCAATTCGTGGAGCAAATGACAATTAAGATGTCTTGTTGTTTCTCTTAGAAGTAGAATGGTTGGGGGGCTCGTGGCGTTGGTTTGGTTGGAGAGAAATGGGAGCAGGAGTGAGTGTGACTGCGTGTGTAGCTAATTAAGCTAGTGATGGATGGGAGGGAAACAAGCTCATAGGGACAGAGATACTATACGTACGTCATTGGAGTAGTATATATGAAGAACGCAACTCGTTGGGGTTGGGGGCAGCCAGGCAGGCACTATCCATGCCTTTTGGGTCTCTTGGTTTCGTTCGTCGTTGTGTCTTCTTACATGCATCGGGCTAGGATTAGTATCGAGAAATTTGGAAGAGTATGATGGAGTAGTATCCGAAGCCGAGGCTAGGATTGAATGCTGATTGAAATCATTCGTGAATCGAGCGTGCCTGAGACCTAATTTGTTGGCACAGGCATCATGCATAAATCTGCATGTGTTTGACTTCAAAAAAAGACAATGTAGGCTGCATATTATAACTGAAAATCTCATGTGACTATATCTGGATCCTATTAGATATATAGATGTTTGAACAAGAGTGCATTTATAGATGTTTGAATGGGAAAGGGTTCATTTAGACAAGTATGCTATTAAATAAAAATCTCATGTGACTATATAGATGTTTGAATGGGAAAGGGTTCATTTAGATATTTTATTGCTTAAACAAGTATGCATGTGATTTATCCAAAATTTTGCTTAAAGGTATTAATTTTGGTTTTGTGTATGAACTAGATGGACAACCTAGTGACCCTATATCATGGAGGCAGTGTGACAAGTGATGATTATGGAAATGTTCAATTTGTTGAAATGCAAAGGTGCCTCGATATTCGGTGATCGGCCGTCGTTTAGTGAGTTGGTTGCTAGGGCTCGGGAGAAGCTACATTGTCATGCAAGCGAGGAGAGCATCACGGTTGAGGGGTTACTTCACCGGTTCGAAAGACACAATTCTCGAGCGGTTGATCTTAATTGGTTCAGAGGATGAGTGGGACGAATATGTCAAATTGGTTATGAGGAATGAGTTAAAATGTTTGGGCGTTGTTGTGCGGAAGGTGTCCATTGATCCCACCACTCACGGTTATTCACGAACTAGGTGATCAGCACCCTTTGACCCTCCGTTACGGATCTTGCGGTGGATGTGGAAGAAGTGCACGAGGTGCCCGATGCTCTATCGCCGACGAGGTTCAGATTTCTCAACGATTCGAGTTGAATGTCGGATGATGATGTTGTGAAGGCCCTCGGGATTATCCCGGTGAAGTGTCGAGCCACACTTTAGCCTTTTCCCGTCATTGTTGTTTTTTTGTCTAAATCCCATCATTTTCGTGCTTATGATGCGGAGAAATTCCCGATAATGTTGGTGTTCCTCCGTTGCTCCATCCGCAGCGTTGAAGAAATCTGCGGGGACTCCAACGGTGTGGATGTTCAAATTGTGGATGATCTGCACCTTACGAGATCGCAAGGGCCGTTGATTTCGGCGATGACCGCCCTTTTGGAGAGCGACCGAAAGTGATATTGAGTGATCAGCGTTATTGCCTGGCGGGATCCATCGGTTCATGAATTCAGCGATCTTAGGCATTCTCATGGGGCTTATGCGAAGGAAGGGATGACGAGTGCTAGATGCTCCCGAGGCCGGTTCAAGCATGACAATTGAGAAGGGCATGATGTTTGAGGACTTTATGCATTGAGAAGGTGGCTGCAGGAGTATTCGGTGATTCGTAAAGGCCATTCAAGGTGAGGCATTCTTATGTGGAGCGGAGGTACAGTTGTGTAGAAGGAAACATGTGAATGGAGGGTTTGTGCTAGGAAACAAAAGGACACGGAAAGTTCAAGATCACAAGAATCGTTGGCCTACACACTTGTGCCAGGCGAGCTCAAGCGAAGCATCGGCGGTTGACCTCTACTATTATTGCCAAGTCACTATGTCACATAGTAAAGGAGAACCCAATATGAAGGTGAAGACACTTGCTGGGATTGTTAAGGAGAAATTTGGATACGAGATAAGGTATGGAAAAGCATGGAGGGCAAAGCAACGCATCGGAAGATGATATATGGGGACTGGGAAGATGGGTACTTGCGGTTGCGGCACTCTTCAATGCAATCAAAGCGGTTAATCCGGGCATGCATTATGAGTACGTCCGAAACCAAGCGAATGGACTCAAGATGGGATGCGATATTCTTCCGTGCTTTCGGTGCTTTGCTCGATCCATCGAGGCCTTTCGGCATTGTCGTCCCGTCTTCTCCATTGACGATACGTTTCTTCTTGGCAAGTACCGGGGCACACCGATAGCCATTTTACGTGACGCGGACAACGCGTTGGTTCCTTTGGCGCTTGCTTTGGTTGAGAGGAGAACAAAGACGGTGGGGATGGTTCTTGCGGCTCGTTCGGAGGCACGTGGTCGGCCTGGTAGGGAGGTGGGTGTCATATCGATAGACACCGGGGCATACTTGTGCCGCAGACAGAGCAGATCTGGGGTATCCACCTTTGCACCACCGTTGGTGCACTCGGCATCTTCTTGAGAATCTACTCCGTAAGGATGGTACGAAGGATAACTTTCCTCTGCTCGAGGAGGTCGCTCGAATGCTTGAGGTAAAGTTCTTCCGGGAGAAGTTGGAGCGACTTAATATCGCAACAAGCGCAGAAGGTAGGCGATGGTTGACGGGATTGATGAGAGATGTCGACAAATGGACAAGGGCTCATGGCGACGGTGGTGGAGTGCGAGTTTCGGACAAGCAACATGGCGAATCCTTCAATAGTTTGCTTAGGGGTATCGTGGTATGCCCGTCAATGCTATCGTATCCTTCACCTTTTACAAGCTTGTTGCTGGTTCAACGAAAGACACGCACATGCAATGGCGCTCTGAGTAAACAAGTGAGATGAGCGCCAAAACCGAGCGCCACCTTGAAAAGGCAAAGGCTAGGGCTGAGGCACATGAGGTACATTGTTTTGACAGCGCCACGGGCACTTACGAGGTTGTAGAAAGGGGTGGTACAACGACTGATGGAGAGCTCCGGCCGACGAGGAGGCATAAGGTTGTCCTTATTGCTTTCTCATGCACATGTGGTAAACCGAGGCAGTACCACTTTCCATGTTCTCATTATGTGGCAGCAGCGAGGCATCGCAACTTTGACTACGAGAGCAAGATACCTCGGGAGTTCGGTGTTGACAACCTTGTGCTTACGTGGTCTCTCCGTTTGAGCCTTATCGGGATGAGGAGAGTGGCCACCGCACACGGGCCCAAATACATTGCGGATCGGGTAGCCGTTGGAACAAGCGTGGAACCAGAAAAGGGCGAGACACAAGATGGTTATGGATCAGCTTCCGGGAACAACGAGGCGAGGAGAGCAACCCCTTTCTTACTAACCCGAGCGAGAACCAATGTAGCGGATGTGGTAGACTTGCCCACAATTCACGCACATGCCATTGGCCACTTAGTCAAAACGAGTGCTTATTATTCGTTATGTTTCATAGTTCGTCTAGTTATTTTTTCATATGTAATTTGCTATGTTTCTTATTTAATTTCTTATTATTTCCCTATTGTATGCATGTTCAATTTTTGTTTACTTCTATGTTGGGTGATAAATTTAATTTTTTTGTAGGATGGCGCAATTCCACCGCTAGACGCGCACTCTGAGGAGAACCACCGAGGACGGTGACCGCGGAGGGGATGGTACCGCTTCATCACTTCTTGTACAATTAATTATTTATGTTGATGCATTAACAAAAAAACTTGTTCTATTCTATACAGAGCTGCCCATCCTTCATCCTCGAACCCATGACGGGTTCTGGACATGCGATGACGACGAGAGGTACACCCTTCCCGGAGAGGGTGGCCTAGACGCCATCTCTTACCGAGTTCGCCGTGGGTTGCCCACCTTCAACCCCGGCCATCACCGCACCGATTGATGGTATTCTCCTAAACCATTGCTCCACTTGCATGTTCATTGTTGGTGGCTATATGCGCCTCAAATTCTCGACATGTACTCCTCTTTTTTGTATCGTGTAGGTGGAGGCCGGAGACTCACAGCTTCCACCTCCCTTTCGGTGAGATGACTATTACGCTCCAGGACACTCAGAAGATACTTGGTGTCGCCATTCACGGTCGTCCAATGATCGGACCGTGCGTGCTGCTGGTTGAGAGCACGAGTAGAGGCCTTCCTCGGGGCGAGCTTCTGCGAGGCGATCCATCGCACTCGGAATTCGATCACATGGCTCCGGCGGTTTCGCGAGTGTCACGCTGCGCGACGAGCGACGATTACCTACTCACGTAGGTAGGGGTGGATATCGAGCCAACTCGTCGTCTAATCGAGCTTTTGCTAAAATTGTGATTTTATTTAATATCATTTTACATGCAATTGCAGGGCATGGATATCGCACTTGTTTGCTGCGTTCTCTTCCCGGCGGCACGGGGACGGCGCGTCGTGGATGTACATCCACCGCCTCACCGCCCAGGACAAGGCGGGCGATGCAGTGGCTTCCGGGGTGTTGGCGTTCCTTTACCGCCACCTCTGCGAGGCGTGTCGTCGGAGTTCGCGAACGCGGCGATGAGGTGGTTGCCTTTACCTCCTCCGGTGTGGATGTGGTGTCGTCTACCGTTGGTCGTCCCACGATTTCGCCTCCTCGTCAGTGGTTCGCAGAGGTTCCTCCTCGTCGACGTCCGACACTTGCATATCTTTGGGACCGGTCTCGGTGCCCTACGCCGGACGAAGAGGGCCTACCTAGAGTACACGAACGAGCTAGATGCGCCACGGCCTCGGTGTAAGTTAATTCCATTTGGTATCGTGATTTTCATTTGTTAGGATATGACCGTTAACGTTAAATTGTTTCAATGCAGGTTAAGTGGGAGCCGTACGCCGAGCAGGAGGTGGAGCCCGTTCAGTTCAGCGCACTATGCAGCATAGACGAGGCCCTCTACAGGAAGAGGTGCCCTCTTATCTGTTTCTATACTGTTGAGTATCACCTGCCACATAGAGTTGCACGCCGATTTGGTATGAGGCATTTGTGGCGATGTGTGATTCTCCACGTCTGTGGCCTTGCACAAGTAAGTGGCATGCAATTTCAATTCTAACCTTGGATTCCAATTGCACAGAGCTTTTTCTATTTTTTAACGTTTGGTTTATGTGACATGCAGATTTGATTGTCGGCGACAGAAGAAGGTCACAGACTTCGAGCAGCACCACCACGTGTACGTTGAAGAGTGGGGACACTTTCAGGACCACGTGGAGGACAACGACGAGCCGCACAAAGACGAGAACTTCGGCGGTACCAAGTTTGGTACCGGCGTGGACGCGTCCAAGCTTAAGGGTCAATGGACTCAGGATGACTACGCCGACATTGCGTCCTCGGGCGACGAAGACACGTCGACGACGAGTCGACTCGCCTTGGGACGCAGGTGGAGACGGCACCAGTCCTGGACCGTGTGGTAATGTTCAATCTCATTGTTTATTTTCCAATAGATATAAATATCACTACATACAGCAAATTATCCATTCTTTTGCTTGTTTGCGTGGCAACACTGCAAGCGATCCGTCACGGGACATAGAGCATTTCTCCGGGGCGATCGGCGACGCCGGGCGCTTACCTTCCTAGAGGTAAGCTTCGACAAAGCCACTTACAAAATTAGTACGTAATATCTTCGTATCTTGTTGGTTAACAAAATGTTGGATGACAGAGGCTAACAGTCGGCTACGTCGTGCGGCTAGTCGTTGTGGTTGCGGCACGCCGCGGGAGGGGCGTAGGCGTGCCTCGACACGACTTGCGGACCGACTCGGCGAGGGTCTTACACGGCACGAGCTCATCCCCACGGCGACACTTTCCCGGCGAGGGGTGAGGGCGGCGGCGAGGTGGAGCGGCGGACTTACGATGAGATAGGCCCGTCTCGGCTCGTAGGCGCTCACGAGACTCAGCCTTCACGGCACAGTACCACTGAGACGCCGCGCGAGCCTAGCCGTTACACTCCAGGCACCGACGCCCTTGGTAAGGGTAAGGGTAAGGCTAGGAGGCAGTGATATTTATGTGTAGGCTTGTAGGTCGTGTTGTAATGAGCTACTTGTTTGTATGTATGTGTATATGTTATATTCATGTGATATTTGTGTACGAATCCGTAGTCTGTACTTTGTTGTTCTATAATTCCTGCAATGAATTTATGTTTACTGCAAACAACTGCAAATGATACGAACTATGAATTTTTTGCTTACGAATTTATGCTTCCAGAAAAAGCCTCTGAATCATTTAGTGCAATGGTGAAAAGGCTACGACCTAAAATAAAACAGACTTTGCCAGTCACAACACGAAACAACACATAGATTGCACGTACATAAAATATAGCAAGTACTACAACCATCAACACAAGAACGACGGTAAACATGGAGGGTACCAAAAATGACAACACAACCAAGTACTACGACCATCAACACACCAACGAACACAACAACTAAAACACAACACAACCATACACCTTCTTACCTACATGCCAAAGCGAGCCTCGTGGCACCCACATGGAGAAATGCTGAGGGGTCGCCTCGGGCGTGGTTGTCCATCGTGGTAGTGGCATGCACATATGCAGCTCGGGTTCGCGCAGCAACATGTGGGATCATAAGAGCTTCCTATATTCACGACCTCCTCGTTGCCCTCTCGCGTTGCATCATTCGCGGAGGTCGTTGTTTTCCTCGGTGAGACTCTCCATTCGGTACTCCAAGTCCCATATTCGAGCCCATAATGTATCCACATAACGATCAACATACCGTTCGTGTGGAGGGTCGATCGATGGGAGAAGTCGCATTTGGCCATCTGCACAAAAATGACGGTAAACTTCGAGGTCCATAAGCAATACAAAATGTAACATTACTAATTTGTACCCGGGCGTGAGCATCGAAGAAACGTCGCCGCCATCGTTCGGGAATCCAAGATCTGGACGACCGCGTACTCATTGTGTCTGCATTTCGGCCACGGTGGTTGAGCATGCCGGCTTGGTATCAATCGGTACTGCAGACCGAACATATCCCTCATTTCTAAGGGAATGTCGTCCTTCGGTGACCCAAATCCCACTGGCCCCTCGACTTCAGACATGGTATGTTTCACCACGAAAGAGAGGGTACTACTTTGTTCGATTCACAATATCATGGGACCCCAACCCTGCTACTTATAGCAAAACGGGGCAGCTTAATGCAGTGACCACCAAAAAAAGAGGCTTTTGCTCAGGGACATGACGCAAGAGGTCAGTTTTTGCTCAGTGAGATGACAAAAGAGGGCAGCTTTGCTCAGTGACATGAGAAAACGGGGCAGCATATGCCGACTTTGCGATGTGGAGTAGGCCTTTGCTTTGTACACATATAGGGCGTAGGTCTTTAGCCTTTACAGAGTAGGCTGTGAGGCTGCACACATATAGGGCGTAGGTCTTGACCTTCTAGGCTTTGAATGGTCCAATCTCTGAAAAGGCTACAAACTATGAATTTATTACGAGATTATAGTATCTGAAAAGCCTACATAGGGCCATTTATTGCTACACTGGAATCCGGGAAAGCGAAAAGATCCTCTCCATGGACTATGCCCATCGCACGGATAACTTTGCCTACATAAAGGCCTCCTCCTATGTCTTCCATACCACATCTCCTCCTCAAGGCATCACAATACTACTACACAACAATGTCTTCTGGAGGTCCACCCATTTGGAGTGCCGGAGTGGTATGAGCGCCGAAGTGCCATTGCGGCTTTAGGGCGATGTTGGGAGTGCGGGTGATCGAGTACAACGAGCCAAACACGGCCGTAGGTTCTTCAAGTGTCACGACACGGATGGCGACTTCGTGGTAACGACCATAACTAAATCATTTCTTTTCCGTTATCGTTTTCAACTTGATCCATTACATCTACCATGCCACACATAGGCTTGCGGGTTCATGGAATGGGTGGATCGAGTGCCGCCGCATGGCCAAATAACCGGCGGTGGAGGTGGAAAACAAAGGACAATACTTTGTCAAGATGACTCGGGCTCGCGAGGTGGAGCAGCGGATGCGGCTTGAGCAAGAGCGCCGCGTGAGGGTGGACCAAATCCGTCGAAGGCGGGAGGATGAGCTGCAAAGGAGGCGGGAGCGGCTAAGTCTGCGTGAAGCGACCATCAAGCGTCGGGAGGAAGAGCTTCAATCTCGTGAGGCAGCCCTCAAGTCCAAGAGTGACGGGAAGAATGATGCATGGAGCCATCTTGTGGCGTGACAAAAAGGGGAAACAACCACGCTACACCCAGTAGACAAAATGTAATAGACCCAGCAAGTTATTTTCCCTAAGGCATGCATGTTAGGACTAGTGGTGGAATTCTGAACATTAGAAGTACAGAGTTGCACACATGCCACATGCCTGCCATGTCAAAATATCACTAACCTTCGAAATATCACTTACCACTATATGCATCGATATTTCTACGCTCAATCCTTCGGCAAAAAATTTAGCATAATTTGGTTTGCATGTCCAACTTGCAATGAACATAAACTTTTATTACGACTTCATCGATTCGTTCCCATATTACAACTACAAAATTACCAAACCTTGCAAAACCACGGAATTGCAAACCCTTAAAACATACCAAACCTTAAAAGTCACTTACCATTTTATATATCGACCGTTCTCGCACAATCGTTCCTAAAAATTACCATATTTTTATGCATCTACAACTAGCCAATCAACATAAACTTGTTTTACAATTTTATCAGATTGTTTTGTAATTCACAACTACAAAATTAACAAAACTTATAATCATTACAGTTCTTGCACTCAATCCCACGTGTTCAATATCACTTTCGTTCATTTCGTCTAATTGTTCATATCACATTTGTGCTAAAAAAATTTTTCATTAAATTGTTTTCCACATCAAAATTTTATGTTTCAAAAACCATTACCAACGTACCATAATATTTTTAAAAAATCTACAACAAATTTCCTACATGTATCATCTGCAACATAACGAATTTTCAATACATATGTCGTATTTTTTTCTCTATAAATAAATAAATATATTACATAATATTACTATAATTAAATAATCAAAATAAAAAATACAACTAGTAATTCTTTTTGCGACAACGTAAAGCCTGATCGGTGCAAACCCTAGACACCGAGTGTCTCCAGACGTGGCGAGGAGCTCGGCGCCACGTGGCGGCGGCTCGGCGCCCGACCCACGGCTCGAGGTCGGCGCCACAACCCACGGCTCCGAGCTCGGAGCCACGATCTACGGCGCCGAGGTGCTGCCACGTCAGCGCCACGCATGCCACCAAGCTGGAGTGGGCCTGCGACCTCGGAGCCATGGACCACGGCGCCGAGACGTGTTACCTCGGCGCCGTGGGTCACGACTCCGACCCCCTGGGTCCAAAAACGGAATTAAAACCACCAGGGGTCTAAATGTGAATATTTTTCAAAAAAAAGGCTTAAATAGAAAAAATTCGGATAAAAGTATCAGAGACCACGCGGGTCAAGAAAAAAAATCACGAAAGTACATGCGGAACAAAACATGGTTGCGAGCCTGCCAGCACATGCGCAGCTTTAAATGACCCCACAGTGCACTCCACCAGCACATCATGTCCGCGTGGAACCTAAGCTATCAAACTTTGCCTGGAATATAGAAGGGGGCCATGACCAATCGTGTCCTCTTACCAAGCGCACGCACATAACAACTCCCAGTTACACCAGCAGCTGCAAGGCACGGGAGATGGAGGCGGCTGTCGGTGCGGCGAACTGGCTCGTCGGCAAGGTGCTCGCGAAGCTGTCCGATGACCTGGTGGAGGCGTATGTGGCCAGCTCTGAGCTCGGCCTCAACTTTCAACGGATCAGAACTGAACTCAAGTACACCCACGGGCTGCTGCACGCGGCGCAGGAGAGGGACGTCAGCAACAACCCCGGCCTGCAGGGGTTGCTGGAGGACCTGAGCAAGAAGGCCGACGAGGCCGAGGACGCGCTGGACGAGCTCCACTACTTCAGGATCCAGGACGAGCTCGACGGCACCCAGGAGGCCACCCCGGACGTGGCCGGCGGCCTCCGCAGCCATGCTCTGCATGGCCGCCATGCTACTGGTAACTGGTTTTCTGGCCTCTTCTTTTGGCGTACTAAACATGATCACACTGATGTTGCTGTTGACAACAACCCACGCAATGCAAAAAAGGCCAAATTTGATAATGATAATGGTGGTCATGTAGACAAGTTGCCATTCGACAGAGTGGCCATGTCCAACAAAATCAAGTCGGTGATAGAGGGAATGCACTCCCTATGTGCTCCTGTCTCTAAGTTGCTAGAAATAAACCATACAGCAAGCAGGTCTGCCTCCCCGAAGCGGACTCCCACCAGCTCAGTAATCACACAAGACAAGTTGTATGGGAGAGACGCCATTTTTGACCAAACTGTAAAAGCCATCACCAGCGACATATATCATGGTGCAACCCTATCCGTTCTTCCTATAGTTGGGCCGGGGGGCATTGGAAAGACAACTTTCGCCCAGCACCTCTACAATGACGAAAGAACGAAAGCATACTTCTCCGTTAGGGTGTGGGTGTGCGTATCAACTGGTTTAGATGTGCTTAGGCTCACCCAGGAGATTCTCAAGTGCATACTTGCAACTGAAAACGAGGAAAGAATCATGGCAAATGATACAACCAATTTAAACCAGCTTCAGATGTCCATTGCACAGAAATTGAAATCCAAGAGGTTTTTAATTGTCTTGGATGATATATGGAAATGCTGCAGTGAGAGTAAGTGGGAAAACCTACTGGCTCCATTCACAAAGGGGGAGGCCAAAGGCGACATGGTTCTTGTCACAACTCGATTTCCAAAAGTAGCAGAAATGGTACTGAAAGCAACTAACCCAATAAATCTACAAGGTTTGGAGCCTAATGACTTCTTCACATTTTTTGAAGCATGTGTATTTGGTGAGAACAAACCTGAGCACTACGAAGATGACTTAACAAACATTGGAAGACAAATTGCAAAGAAATTGAAGTGTTCCCCACTGGCAGCCAAAACTGTTGGTCGACTATTGAAGAACAACCTTTCTCAGGAACATTGGGTGGAAGTTCTTGAAAAGAAAGAGTGGCAAAATCAATCAAATGATGATGACATTATGCCAGCGCTGAAAATTAGCTACGAATATCTTCCTTTCCATCTAAACAAATGTTTTTCATATTGTGCCCTTTTCCCTGAGGATCATAGGTTTGATAGTTTAGAGATTACTCGTTTTTGGATTGCACTAGGCATCATAGATTCCAGTGGTAAAAACAATAAAATTGAGGATATGGGATTGAAGTACTTGGACGAACTAGTAGACAATGGTTTTCTAATGAAGGTAGATGACGATTGGTCGCATTATTATTTAATGCATGATTTATTTCATGAGCTAGCACAAAATGTTTCAGCACGAGAATGTGCCAATATCAGTTGTTCTAGTTTCAGGGCTGATGATATCCCACCATCTGTTCACCACTTATCCATCACCATACAAGATAAATATGATGAAAATTTCGAGAGAGAAATGGGTAGATTGAAGAGAAGACTGGACATTAGAAATTTGCGGGCCTTGATGTTTTTTGGGAGAAAAATTGCGGACATTGACAATAATTTAAAAGATACGTTTAAAGAAATTAACAGTCTCCGTGTTCTATTTATATTCATGAATTCCCCAGAGTCGTTGCCACACAACTTCTCAAAACTTATCCACCTCCAATTCCTAAAAATTGGATCACTAGCTGATAATTCCATTACTTTACCTAGCACATTATCCAGATTTTATCACTTGAAATTCTTGGACCTAGAAGATTGGTCTGGTAATTATAGTTTGCCAAAAGACATTAGCCGCCTTGTGAATTTACGCCATTTCCTTGCTTACAAAGGACTCCATTCCAATGTTCCTGAGGTTGGAAAGATGAAGTGTTTACAGGAGCTAAAAGAATTCTGTGTTAAGAAAGAGAGAGTTGGATTTGAACTGAGAGAATTGGGGCAATTGACAGAGCTTGGAGGGGAACTCAGCATATGTAATCTTGAAAACGTGGCAACCAAGGGAGAAGCTAGTGATGCCAAATTGATGTCGAAAAGGAATTTAAAAGGGTTGACATTAGTTTGGGGTACAAAGCAACGGACCACAGGATCTGATGTTATTGATGGCCTTGAACCACCCCATAATCTTAGAAGGCTGCGCATTGTAAATCATGGTGGTGACATTGGTCCTAGTTGGTTACGTTGTCACATATGCATAAAAATGTTGGAGGTTCTCCGTCTAGAGGGTGTGTCTTGGGGCACACTTCCACCTTTTGGGCAACTACCGCATCTCACCAAACTGATTTTGAAGAATATTGCTGGAATGCATCAATTTGGACCTGACTTTGGTGGCGTTACAGATACAAGTTTCGTGAACTTGAAGACAATCGAGTTTCAAGATATGCCAGAACTTGTCAAGTGGATTGGGGGATCTAATTGCCATTTGTTTTCAAAGCTTGAAAGCATCCTCTGCCAAAATTGTCCCAATCTCTCCGCGCTGCCCTTCTCAGAGTGCTCTGGCCCTTCTACACAAGACATAAATGCCATATGGTTTCCCAATCTGTGTAGTCTTTATATTGGAAGTTGCCCTAAGTTGTCATTACCCCCCATGCCTCACAGTTCTACACTGACATCTATTATGGTGGAAGATCGTCATTTTTTAAAGTTGTCATATTGTCAAAAGAATTTGTTTTTCGGCAGTTACAATGGTGCTTTGGCCTTCCACAATCTGGATAAAGTAGAGGATATGGAAATAATCCGATATGCATCACACATTTCATTGACAGACCTCCAAAAGCTAAACTACCTAAGAAGGTTAAGGGTTGAAGGATGCGATAGCCTGATTCTGGATGTGGGAGGACTCCGGGAACTCACGTCGCTCCAAGCATTAGAGATCCGTAAATGCGGCAACATATTCTCTCGGTGGTCCATGGGAGAAGCTCAGAACATCAAGCCTCTCCCTCCTTCCCTCTGGGAACTTTCCATTTACGGAGAGCGAAGCTTGCAGTCAATGGCTCTGCTCTCAAACCTCACGTCTCTCACCGGTCTAAGCCTAGTAAAATGCGATAATTTAACAATGGATGGGTTCGATCCTCTCATCACAGCCAACGTCAAGAAATTGACGGTTTATGACAAAAACATGGAAGGAAATTGCTCTATAGCAGCGGATCTACTCTCAGAGGTGGCAAGGACGAGAACAACACCTGCTTGTTTATCCCAATTGGAAGAACTTGAGGTGGATAGCATCTCGGCGGTGCTTGCTTCTCCCATCTGTAGCCTCCTCTCCGCCACCCTCCACACCTTAAGCTTCAAATGTGATAAGCGGGCGGAAAGCTTCACGGAAGAGCAAGAGCATGCGCTTCAGCTCCTCACCTCCCTCCGACATTTATCGTTTGGTTTTTGCCCGAGTCTGCAGTCCCTCCCTGAAGGATTGCATCGCCTTTTTTCCCTCAACAGACTATCTATCCTGAAATGCCCTGAAATCCGATCGCTGCCCAAGGGGGGCCTCCCCATTTCACTGAAAAGGCTACGTATATCTGACGGCACCGCCGATCTGGAGGATCAAGCCGAGAAGTTAAAACAAAGAAACCCAGATTTAGAAGTTCTAACGCGCTAAGACTTATTCCCCAAACCCAAGGTAACACCTGTGCTCTCTCCCAGTTCCTATTTTATCCTTTCTTGTGTAATCTAACGTGCTAAGACTTTGCCCCCTTTTTTTGGCCAGCACCACTAAATCAATTCTGGACTGCGATTCTGCGAATCCGTATCCGCATCTGCATGTGAAATTCTGGATGTTAGTCACATCACAACGCTACGGTTATTTGGAGGTTAGTACACGGAAAACCAACTTATGGTTATTTGGCCTATATACCCGCTTATTTAGATTTGGGCTACTGTTTTTCAGCTTATTTTTCACTATTTCTAACTTTTATTTTTTACTTTTCGGCTTATTTGTACAGTTTGTTTCCTTTTTCTAATCAAAATTATTAATTTGTTGTAGGATTACGGTAGATAGCGTCATTCATTCTATTGTCAAATTAAAGTTCCTCATCTCACCTGTACAGGTCTGACAAATCATTTAGGCCGTCGTGGTCGGTGGCATCTGCTCTGCTCATCATATTTCTTTTTTTCATATCTTTCTATTTTTTATTTTTCGCTGAAAGTAGTAGTTTGTAGTACGTGTTTCTCTTCATTGTCTTATTTCTTTTACTCTTCTCTTCCGTCATTAGACTTGCGTTTAATAAGTGATCCCGCCACCTTCGCAGCACATACTATGTGTGCATCCTCCTCCATCAGAACACATACTATGTGTGCATCCTCCTCCATCAGAATTCAATTCTCACTGTCAAATAACTCGACATCACTCGCATGATTTAGGCATAACCGCAAGAATATCTTAGTGAAGTTGATGGTATGCCTGTTGTTTCAGCATTTTGAATTTAAGAGTTTCACGAATTCATGTCAGCAAAATGGTCCTGTACTTGGGTGTCGCTTTGCTAACTTCAGTATCTTGTTTACATGTACTACAGTTTGTAGACAACCTATCCAGACAAGTCTATTTAACAAGTTGGCAACAGGACATCTCAGAACGGTGAGGTAGTTAAAGCCGCTGGTTACATAGTTCTGCTTTACATTCACTATAAAATTAAGTACTAAGTAGCAGCTATCTTATCAGCTTTCGCTTGCTGGCTACCATAAAAATAAATGAAGAAAAGTCACCTACGAAAAACTGAAGTGAAGGCCATTGCAGTTGACAGGAGTGTGTCATTCACCATGAAGCGAAGGTAAATGAGTGCCTTGATATACGAGCTTTTCTTTCAATGAATCAGTGCCTTGATATACGATCTTCAGTTCATATTTTCTTCAGTCCCTATGAAGGAAAAACTATCCCAACATTCTGAAGCATAGAATGGTATCCTCGGCTGTGTCCAGGCTGCTGGTGTTTGTGGTTTTGACATAATAACTTCCTATGCTTTGATTGTATGTGAAAGAGATCAACATACCGAATTCTGCAGTTAACTCATGAATTACTTGAATCTTTTGCAGAGAAGCTATCTCAGCAGACGGTGCAATTCTTTTACATGGTGATGTAATCTGCCACTATCTTGAAGTGAGTTTTGCATTTGAGTTTCATTATGTACAAGTAGTGCTTCCTAAGTTGTTTGAACCATAACGTTTAATATGTAGATACTCAATTACTCTTGTAGGACTGAAGTGCTTGCTTTCTGAACCTATCAGGCCATGTGGCGGATGAAATGTTCCACGGGAAGGCAATAATAATCCATCAGGTAGCATATGCAGGCGGCCTTTTCTTGGTTACAATTCATTTTCCTCCAGCCTATCCATTTGTTTGTGATAAGGACAAAAATCCATTGCCTATAACAATGATATATCTAAGCATTGCTTCTGTGTTTTGAGTTGTATGCTTCTGTGTTTTGAGTTGTATATAATACATTTCAAAGTATTAAAGCATTGAGACGAATCAAATCTTGTGAAAATATCTTGTAACAAATTTTCTGTAACATATTAGGCAACTGTAATGTTTTCTTCTGGTGTGAAATATGATAATTATCCTAACCTTTGTGTTATTGAAACGTTGCAGGTCTTAGATCATGGAGGTCCTGTGCTTTGCTTCCTTGGAGCATTGGCCAAATCATTTGTGCACTCATTAGCCGGCTTCCTAGTGATTGTATAGCTTATGTTTCATGAGATTTACAATTTGGGTGGAGGAGCATTACCCAAATTCCAGTGAAGCATCATTGCTTCCATTTCATCCTCTGGTATGTTTTTAAGTGCTTGTTACTTCATATGGTGTAGGTAACAGAAGTCGTAACTAATATGACCTTTTTCCCCCTTCCTGTTGGTTTAATACAACAATGTTTGCTTAGCCTTTTCTGAACCGCTTAATGTTAAAACAGATTTCATTCAATATCAAATTAGGATGATTATTTGTTCATGGTCTTCATCAGTCTACGTTGGGGCAAATTACTGATCCCATGGTACCAACTACCATCTTATGCAGATTGCAGAGATTGCATACATGCTGATATTTCACTGGCATCCTACAGAGTTTGTCACGTAGTAAAAGTATTAGGTCCTACATAGCAGGTTCACTAACAGAAAGTGATGATTGAGCATTTATATTCGTGAGTTCCTTTGCCTTGTTCATTTTCTGATCTCAGGTTCATTATTCGGATTCTGAAGAACAATTACTGCCACCCAAGAGAAAGGTGTTTCATCCAAACAATAACAGTAACGGAAGCATCTGTCTTGATAAGTTGATATCGTGCAGGAGCTGTGGTGTTCCATTCAAAGGTCAGTAGGTCATTCTTTCCTCTCTTTTTCCTACTAAAGCGTGCCATGCGTCTAAAGGGGCAGTCCCATGTGCCATATGCTGCTTTGCTTTGAAGTACACTGACTCAGAGCCGTGTTGGACTGCGGTATCCATTGAATGACAAAACTCAAGTCCCAAATCCCTATCTGTTCTTCCTGTTCTTCTTGCTTTCCCCTCTTCAATTCCTAAGATACTGCTCGATCCACTCAGCGAGACATTTGATGACTCATGTTTGACACTGACTTTTTTCATGTGGCATGAATATGATCGTTCAGGTGTTCCTCCCGATTTTGCTGCCCACTGTTGGCGAACCCAAACCCCATAGGAGGTCATGCTTCAGGCGCATCATGATGGCTCCGGACGGGCCAACATCGGTGGCACGATCCGCGACGGTTTCGTCCTCGTCGCGTTCGCCGTGCAGACGGAGCACTGGACAGTCGGCATGGCGGACGCCCGGATCGGCTGGCTGCAGCTCGCGCCGGGAGCTTCTTGGACCGACCGGCTGGCCGTGATGGGCGACGTACGGCCTCGTGCTGGTGCAGTTGCTGCGTGGCGATCGAGGAGAACCAGACACATATCCCGGCGGCGATGGAGGAGGAGACCCTCGGGCTTCTCGGCTGCTTCTCCGAGTGCGCGCGACGTGTGTACTGGACGTGCAGGTGCATGCGACTGCGAGCTTCTTCCAATTCAGGTTCTGGCGGAAGATCAGTGGAGACTGCTTGGTTCGGAGATGTAAACAGTCCAATACACACTTGATGTTTTGGTCCCTTGCAGAACTTTTGAGGATCTACCAAATTGAAATGGAGGACTAGCATAGCCATTTGGTTGTTCAAGTGTGGAATTCATAGTTAAGCATGGCTTCTCAACTCTCTTGCACCCAAAAAAATTTACTAATCATCTGTAGCTGTAGGATCGGAATGGCGACAGAGGGGGGGGGTGAATGTCGTTTTTTTTTAAAAAAAATTGTTCCCGAGTATTTGCACACAGGAGAGAAAGAGAGAGTGAAATTGAAATGGCAGAGGAAAATAAACAATAACTAAGTGCCTTCCCAAAAGTCCAAGATCCAAAGAGAGACAAGCTAGCCAAAATATATTAGTGAGGAACAAGGCAAAAAGTCTCTTAATTAGTATTGCCGGAAGAGATAAACTATGAAATATAGCTAAGCAAGGAGTCTCTACTTGCTGAAAATTGAAAGCAAAATCTCTCGAGAGTGTTCATAAGGTACTGACACTCCCGAAAGAGAGAGGTGCAAGAAGAGCAGGGGGAAGAAGAGATAGCAGAAGGTAAGGGAGCAGAGGAAGAACCAACAGCAGAGAGAAGAATGGCTTGTGCACGCACAGCCGACTCTGAAGGGACAGTCCTACTGCTAGCCAGTTGGTTCACGTTGCTAAGCGTCTCCACCTTACCCTAGGGCTTCTCCCCCTTCTCAGCACAGACAATACAAGCAGATGATGGCTTCTCTAGTAGGTCCTTAGTTAGCTTCACACATTTCTCATCCAATGCAACCAAGTCAGATTTTAGTTTGTTACAATTAATACATGGTGAGCTAACAGGGTCCTTAGAAGCATACTGAGCCAACTTCCTATCATGATCAATCATTTCTTGAAACTGTTTGGAGACAGCTTCAAGTTTAGCAGTTAACTTAGGACAGTTCAAGCATGAATCAATCGGCTCAAGCAAAGAAGCTTGTAGTTCAGCAATTTTATGATCTGCCCGTTTTAGGTTCATCTTCAAGTTATTGCAATTTTCACAAGACTCGGGCAGATCAAGGAGCATGGCATAAGGTCCTCTAGCAGCAATGTCCTTAACCTCACATGAGGTGGAAGAAGTAGTCTCATTAGTAGTAAGTAGGGTAGCAGCCATCCTACTCAACTCTAACTCAGCAAGCAGACTAACATTCTCCACCTTAACAATATCAAGCTCGGAGGACACACTATCATGCGAGGTCCTTAGTTTCTCCATGTCACCCAATAGAGCACATCAAGTATCACAATCATCACGGGAGGGAGCAGATGTAAGTGAAGTAAGCTCCCGTGATAGTCTATCTACTTCCTTCTCTAACTCAGTACACCTAGCCCTAGCTCTAGCATGAAAACCACCTAGCTTAAGAAAAGCATGGTTGAGCTGGTCGTAGGTGGGGCATACCTCGTCCGAGTCAGAGTACAGCTCGCTGTCGCTCAGTTCGCCCTCGAGGGCCATGAAGCACATGCCGGAGAAGTCGTCGCCGCCATCCTTGGGCTCTTGGTCACCTGTCCCGTCGTCGTCACTCCATCCCTCCACCTCGCTGAGGTCGAGGTCGTCGAAGGCGGTGAGGACGCGGTGGAAGAGCTTCTTGGCCTTTCCGAAGTTACGGAACTTCTTCTTGCCTTGAGCAGGTGATGAGGGCTTCGTGTTGCGGTTCTTGTCGGTGTAGTCGTTCTTGCCCGAACCGCCGTAGTCACATTTACCCTTCCCAAGCTTGGGGCAGTTTGCTCGGATGTGGTTGGGGCCACCACACTCGAAGCAAATCACGGGTCCTCCTCTCTTTCTGTCCCTCCTCACTTTGTAAGCATGGGAGAATCTTCGAGCAAGGAGGGCAAGCTGCTCATCCGCAAGCTGCTCTAACTGATCATCAGTTATGTCACAGAGAGCAGCAAGGGAGAATCCGCAAGAAGACTCATAAGAGAGACCGGACGCTGGCGGGATCGGTGACCAAAGCCATCGATCGTGACTTCGACCTCACGAGACAACGTCAATCTCGTGAGTCTTGAGGCGCGAGTACGCGCGTCAAGAGTCAAGGTCGAGAGGTCTGTCGTGTCTTTGATGGTGGTCACTTTCATCTCCCAAACACGCAGATCAAGTGCCGCGAGCATCGACGGCGTTGTCCGAGTCGGGTATGTGAGACCACCGCTCGGAGGTTGCTCAAGATCTTGTGGAAGCGCGAAGCACTCATCGAGGACTCACCAGCAAGCATCTCAAATTTGTTGTATTCTCGCTGAACCGGTCTGTCGCTGCATCGTCTTGATCCGGTGGTGCCCTCATGGTATGCGTCGAGGTCACCCATATATCGTAGGCGGACGGCGGTGGGAGATACGATCGAACTCGCTACGACTCAAAGCCCGGATAATGATGTTCCTTGCCTTAGCGTTTGCCTCAACATCATGCATATTCCAGCATTGATGTTCTCATCGGCAGAACAACAAATCGGACCTTGACCTTGCGCGGATAGCGTACCTTCGAGCCCGGATGTATGTCTCCATTCGGCTCTTCCGAAGGGTAATCGATGCCATCGAAAACGGGCGGCTTGGTCGAGTACTTGTCCGTCGCCATGACTCTTGAGACCGGTTAAGATCTATTGAAAAGAGCTAACCGGCTCTGATACCAATTGTAGGATCGGAATGGCGACAGAGGGGGGGGGGTGAATGTCGTTTTTTTTAAAAAAAATTTGTTCCCGAGTATTTGCACACAGGAGAGAAAGAGAGAGTGAAATTGAAATGGCAGAGGAAAATAAACAATAACTAAGTGCCTTCCCAAAAGTCCAAGATCCAAAGAGAGACAAGCTAGCCAAAATATATTAGTGAGGAACAAGGCAAAAAGTCTCTTAATTAGTATTGCCGGAAGAGATAAACTATGAAATATAGCTAAGCAAGGAGTCTCTACTTGCTGAAAACTGAAAGCAAAAGGAGGAGATAAAAGCCAATAAGTGAGGCTGGCAGTAGCTGCTAAAGAGGAGCAAAAAGACTCAATGCCAAACTGATTTGCTGCCACAAAGACTGCCAAGACTGCTAGCCGAAGGAATCACATGCAAATAATTGTCAAGCTGAAACTGCTACCAACCGAATGAAAGACCTTCTTTGGCCGAAAACAGCAGGGGGGCAGTTCTAAAGAACTTTTGGTTGGACTGAGAGCCAAAAACTAAGCAACAAGGTTGCTGTCCAGACAGCAAAAACAGCCCCCAAACTTGCTGAAATCGACTGCCAAATCACAAGGCAAGATAGGAATAAACTGCTGCTGGAACAAGAAAAAGATTAGCATACAGGTTTCAGCTTGGCCGAATGGACATGCAAATATTAATGATTTGCATGGAGAAATTTTTACTTGGGCCAAAAGGAGACTAAATACCGCAGCCAACAAAAAGATCAATAGCTAGGCACAATTACACATCATTAAATGCTGTCGGCAAGAAGAGTGCAGGGAAAGGGATGGCACAAAATAGCAAAGATATCAATTACTCTTGGCTGGCAATGAGTTCACCCGAGAGACCAAAAGAAGGAACAGCTAGAACAAAGAATAAGAGAGAGGCTTGCTGCCCTTCCTAGGTCACTTGACCTGAGATTCATTCATGACAGAGCAAGACAAGAGCTGGAGAAAAGACTTAAGCAGAAAACACAATCTTGCAAAAAAAAAATCACAAGAGAGGCAAGAACATCTCAAACAAAAGATTTCATTGATAGAGACAAGGAGAGATGAATGATTGCATAACCATGAATGATTACATAAAGTTGTTTCTCAGCTCATCTCTCTCTCACAATCTAACACTAAAACCCCATACATGATTGAACTAGAGAGGCATACACACAACAACTCACTCCATTCTCTCCCAACTACTAAAGCACAAAAACAAAAACCCTAGAAACCCCTCTCCAATCTTGCCAACAACCAGGAAACACACTCCTATTTATAGCATTCCTTGATGGGTTTACACTTTGCTTTGCCCATTTTACCCCTTCATGCTTTGCCCGCTAACCCGCTTCCTTTTGCAGCCTCGCGCTTTTACCGAAACGCCCTGCTGCACCTTCCGAAGCTTCGCGTTCCTTGTCTCGCACGCCCGCAACCACCTCAAGTCCACGTCGTCTTGACACATCCCGATCGTTTCGACCTCGCGCCACTGCGCCTAGTCCGATCCTCCGTGTCTCGCCACGACTCCACTCGACGTCCTGCAGCCATCACAGACAAAAACCACATTGCATAGCACGACACAAAGCATATAAACATGATTAGTGCCAACAAATCCTACTCAAGCGAGAAATGACCCAAATGACCAACCGGGAAGACGACCACGCGTCAAATCTGTCTAATCATAACCCGACCTCGCCAAATGCCAAAATGGCACGAATCACTCAAACCAAACTCACTGTAACCAAACCACGTGTCAATTACTCATCACCAACTTGGGATTTAGACCACATGGTCTCTCAGTAGCATGTTAGAACAGAGGATTCCATCGTGGGGGGAAATGATTATAGTAATATCCACTGTTTTCCTCAGGGAAACGAATATCGTTGATCACATGAGATGAATATCGCACGACAGTTCCTCAAAATATAGCGCATGATTTCATTTTCTTGAAGGAGTTTATTACAAATTCATGAATTTTCACACGGAACCACGAGCATTAACAAATTTTCACACATGAGTTTGACTTTTCTTTTCTTTTGCCTTTCAGTCGAACAAACGGGAACAAAAACGGAATGCAAACCCGATAACAAATTGTGGACCCAGAACTGCATAGAGAGCGTATCCCTTGTCACATGCGACAATGGAATAAATAGTTGAAATCAAGAAAAATTGTCGATAATATTTAAAAATTCTGTATAACATGAATATCACTGTTCGCCTAGAGTCACGAATATAATTGATAACACAGAACAAATGTTGTAGAAGTCTAGAAGATTTAATTTTTATTGAAGGAACTTATTACAAACTCATAAATTACAGCATACAACAGCGGAACCACCAATAGGTCCAATACTGCCCAACGTAAAGGCTAAAAGTTACCAATTTCACACAACATCAATAGCAACTATATATGCAGTGTTCATCATTGTACAAATTTTCTGCAGCAACAAAACAGCTCAAAGAGCTCATGTGCTACATGTGCGACTACAATCTTTATGAGCTAGCTCTTGATCAGTTCAGTTGTCTTTGGGCTATTCTTTGCGGCTGTATCTTATAGTTTTTGACAACGGCTTATGAATAGTAGATGAATAATGGTTAATTGCGAGAGAGAGAGAGAGTACAGAGAGAGACAATCGTGTGCGATTTTGATCTATATAAATAAAATCAGAACAATGTGTACTACAATAAACTATTACACCTCGTCTTAAAAAGATATTTCATTTAAAAACTACTTACTATAAAAAAAACCGAAGCCGAAAGCTCTAGCCGCAAAAGTTGCCTTGCTGAACAGGCCCTTCATGGTGTCTTCTGTATGCTATAGTTGTCGTCGTGTCAATTTCTTGATCCGAATAGTGTCCTCTGTTATCTTGAGCTGAGTCGGATTGGCCACTCTTTAGCTTCACGACAGGAATTAATGACTTGTTGCCAGCCAGGAACCGGAAGCTGATGGTCTTCTTGCCAAATCTTGGCACACACCTCCGTCTGTCTCGTCTCACGCAGCTCGAACTCACTCGTACACCATGCTGTGTCCACGGGCGGATATAAAGAGTGCTGTCGGGGTGCACATGACACCACATTTAATTTTATTTTTCTATTATATAGCATATATAAATTTATGTATGAATCTTCAACAAAAAATAGAAGGATATATGACCAGCCTACAGATTAAAGTTCTCAGCCTCTCGCCTCCCGCTGCTCCACTTGGCGCTTCTACAGTTGGGCCCAAGACGACACCAATCAAAACTCAGGTCGTACAGCCTAGCATAGCAAATGCAGTCCAGCTGACACAAGCATGTCCTAAGGCGTTTGGCTAGCCAAACCAATATACAAAAGGAAGATAGTAGGCAAAAGCCGCACAATACGCGCATCACATTGCCCCAGTCACCTGCGTCTCGTTCTATCCCACCCTCTGTCTCACCTTACGTGAAAGTAAAATTCACCCTCTTGCTTGATCACAGGCTCGTTGTTGCCGATTGTCAGAGCCTAGAGGTATAGGTTGCAACCCGCTGACTGTTGTGTCTCCTAGTTGTTATCACCCATCAATCATCTTATTGAGCACTTGGTGACATGAATTAAGTCTTAAATTGGTATAGGGTATTGCTAAATTTCTCTCGATTCTTTCAATTTCTTTAAGCAAATGGATTGAATTTATGAGTTATGATTTGAATATTACAGTTGTTGGTTGGTTTTTGTCAAATTGTAGCATTCGAAATTAGCGGTTCAATTTGGGTTTTTGGAAATTGAAATGTCCACCAACTTTATTGCAAATCAGAGGTAAAATTATACATGTAATTATGGGGGTGTTCTTTTGGGCTACAGCTGATGAGTTTTGTATGCGCTTTTCAATACGATAGCGGACAATGGAGATATCAACACAGATAGCACATATGGTTTTGTGCTTCTGAAGCTGTTTGGAGAATTCGCTTCAAGAGGCTGCATCGTTTCAACATTTGGCTTTTCGACTTTCGGAAAAGCAAGAGCCAAAAGTAGAAGCCAAAAAAACAAAAAGAACACGCTTTACATATACAGTAAAGTGATGAACTCTGTTCATTTTTATTCTGGTTCTGCCCCTAGCTGTGTCAGCCGTCCTCAACCTTCCTCCACACGGCGTACAACACTAGCCTATCCACTCACAGCATCGTGCACCCAAATTCATACACCACACGGCACAGCATGTGCGCCACCTACTTGCCCTTGCAATACACGTGCCACACCTCACCTCACAGTTGCAGAAGCAGTAGGGGAGCTTGACAATCTCATTGTACATGGCTTGCAGGGTCCTCATCCACCCCGATTCACTGCGGAGCAGCCACACGAGCATCAGGTCATTGCCCTCCATGAGCAGACAGTTGCATCCGCTCTCCAGTGCGAGGTCTAACCTGTGGATCATCGCATGGGCCTTGACAACACCCACCGCCGTGTGCTCCATCTTCTCAAGGAATGCGAGAAAGACCTATTGGCCCAGACAAGGAAAGAAATGCACACGAGTAGAGGGAGAATGTACAAAAACACAGAGGGGAACTTCTTTTCTAGCGACACGCGCCTTCTCTTCCTTCCTTTTCTATTCACTCTATTTTCTCACTATTTTCGAGCTCTACAGATCTACATGCTTTAAATAGGACTTACGCATATACAGTTACACCACCTATGCATGCACCCACTACTGCTACATATTCTAACGGCCACGCCCTCTGATCCGATTTTTCGGCCTCAACTACCACGCCATCTGCCCACGTCGCTCAGCCGCCTACCTAAACCACTCAGCCGCCTGACGACTGCTATAGTTACCATCCACCTTGCCCACGCCATTCAACCACCTACCCACACTACGCAGTATGTTGATAACTGCTACAATGACCAACAATACCTACAGTGACCAGCCGCACACAACTGCTACAGTACTCCTCATAGCTATGACCATGACCACGTACTTCGACTCCACGCACAGGCGCCACAACCATGACCACAGGCTTCCAGTCCTTTAATTGCAGCTTCGACAAACAGCTTTGACCACGCCTTCGACCACGGTGTCATCGACCATACTTCACGACCATGCCTGCTCAACCACGGCTTCTCGACCACATCTTGTCGATCACTTCACCGACTATGGCTTGTCGACCATAGTTCTTCGACCGTATCTCCTACCACATATGTCTTCGAGCACCGACTGTCTATATCTACAACCACTGTGGCTACGACCACTGGCTATGACCGCTAGCTACGACTACTGGTTACGACCACTAGCTTCGATCACTAGCTATGACTACTAGCTTCGACCACCATCTTTGAATGCGCCTTGTCAACCACTTCATCGACCAAGGCTTATTGACCACAGCACCTCGACTACATCTTTGACCACATAGGTCTTACAGCACCGACTGTAGATTGTAGCTACGATCATCAACCACTATAGCTACGACTACCAGCCATCGACCACTGTAGCTACGACTACCGACCATTGACCACTATAGCTACGACTACCGACCATCGACCACTGTTGCTACGACTATCAACCATCAAGCACTGTAGCTACGACTATCAACTATCAACCACTATAGTTACGACTATCGACCACTGTAACTATGATTACTGACCATCGACCACAATACAATTTGACGAATGACTGCAACAGTACTCCTCCGAGTACCAACAGAGTCACTGTGGCTTCAACCACTCCTTTGACAATGGCATCGACCACGGTTCGACCACGGCTTCAACTATGCCTTCAACCATGGCATCGACCACGGCTTGTTGACCATGCCTTCGACTATAGCATCGACCACGGCTTGTCGACCATGCCTTCGACTGATCCGGAGTCTCTGACCGCTCTCTGACTCCGGGTCCTCAACTCCTATACATACTCGGACACACCGACTATGCAGTACTCGAACACGCCGAGTACTCGACTACGATCAAGCAGTACTTGAACACACCGAGTACTCAACTACGACTATGCAGTATTCAAACACACTGAGTATATTTGGCTACGACTGTTGTGACTACGATCACGCAGTACTCGAACAAATCGAGTACATTTGACTACGACCACTGTGGCTATAACCATAAAACAGTACTCGACACATAAATACATAACAACACAATAAAATTAGTTCCTATAAGACCTACTTATAGTTGTCGCAAATGGCACCATTGATGTTAGCCCGCCCACCCAGAACCGCTGTGGTACACCGATCCGTCGAAATTGAGCTTGTGTTAGAACATCAGCTGGTGACTCTAGCCCACCCTAACAACGGCATCACAAGCAGGGAGAAAGCATGCGCGATGGTCAGTCAACTGTTGAGACATGAACGGTGAGGTGACCGGAGGCCAAAATGGAATGTCGTGGTGTTGCTGAAGAAAAGCTGACGCAGCAAGCAACACTATGCTTGCTAGCTTAGGACAGAGAGAGAGAGAGAGAGAGTAATATCTAGATCAGTACATGCGGGGTCAGAATTAAAGGATGGCATACAAGAGATGTTGTTAATGTTTATAGGCGATGGATATCCGGGTCGACTCCGAATTCCCCAATACAGTCGTACGACCCCAATTCTTATTAGGAGAGCTACAATAAATCATCCATATTAACTTTTCATCATTGGATTCAGATTAGGACAGCGAGATTGAGTGATTCATGCTATAGTAAATACATGCACCTATTTGGCTTTGGGTGATTCACGCGTTGCTACTCGAATCATTGAGGTGTTGTTATGCATCAAGCCTACAAGCACTTTCTAACACGTTCATAATACTATATTTAAAATTATTTAAAAATAATTTATTTATCACTATCATTATAAGTTATCACTATATATATAAGCATTATTGGCCATAACTTAAAACTAGATGAATCTTGTGTGTTGCAACGGAGCCTATGTATATGTGAGTTTATTGTGTAGGATACCTTTTATTTTTTAAAATATAAAGGAGTAAGTATAGTTTAAATACTTTTTTATTGAATAAGGTAAAGCTAAATTAAAAGATTTGTGATGTATGAATTTGAAAAATACGAAGAGAACTAAAGCTTGTTCATATCAGAAGGAAAAAAATTAAAGAGGCAATTCCATACTAAAAGCGGATGAGTAATATGGGTGCACTATGCCCATGTGAGTGAGAATTCATGGTTTTTGGAGTATGGTTTTTTCCTTCCCACTTTATAATCAATTTTTTTAGAATCGTATGGCTGCGTTTTCGACCACAGCCGGCTTCAACCACGTCCAGTTTCGACCATGGTAGACTTCATCCACAAGTCATTTACAGCCACGCATGACTTTACGACCACGGCTATACGACTACGTCAGCTTAACTACATTCGACTACGACCACGTTCGGTTTCAACCATGACAACTCGACTTCGACCATGGCAACTTGACTTTGATCACGTACGACTTCGATCACAACAACTTGACTTCGAGCACGTACTACTTCGACTTTGACCACGACAAATCTACCATTGAATGTAATCATAGCTACAGTACTTTTGATAGTCGATAGTCGTGGACTTTACTGATCATACTCGAAGTCATAGACTTTGTGATCGATAGTCTTAGGCTTTGCGGTCGATAGTCTTAGGCTTTGCGGTCGATAGTCGTAGGTTTTACTGGTCAATAGTCGGTGAATTTGCAGTCGATGGTCGTAGATTTTGCGGGCTACTCTTATAGTCATACATTTTGCAGTCTTGTCGATACTTGTAGACATTGTAGTCTGCTATCGTTGTCTTTGGTAGTCGAAGGCTTTACGATCGGTTGTCATACGTTGTACGGTCGCTACTCGTAGACTTCATTATCGATACGAGTGCTTTACTCCTTATGATCATGGAGTACTTTGAGTACTCGTGTTAGGCTAGTAGGATGATTGGCTGGTGCTCGGTGAAAAGGTGTCAATACTCAGTAGTCGGAGGGACTAGGTAATTGATGGTCAGTAAGCGGTAGTCATGAGTGTTGCAGTCGGTTATCGGAGACTACTGTGATCAGTACTCAATAGTTTGTGCTCGATGGAGTTTGCGGTCGGAAGCGATGGGATACCCGAGTGTTTTTGAGCGAGGCGATAGTTTTCCGAGTACTTGTGTTTTTTGAGTACTCATTGAGTTAGCAGTCGTAGTGTGTTATCTGAGGCTGGGTTTTGGAACGTGATGGTTTTTAGCGACCGTAATTGGTAGTCTGAGAATGTTATCTAGATAGCGATGAGATGATTGGTCCTGTTGATCTAATTGATGATGGTGAATGGTTAAAGGTGTGTTTTGAGTGTGTATACTAATGATGGTCAAGTTGGGAAGAGCTTGTGCCAGGAAAAATATTTCTTTGGTTTTTGCATGTGCAGGTGAGCGTGGAGACGATCACGATAGCTGACGAGGAGGATTGGGACTAGGATAGGGAGATCTGAGGTCTAGACAATTGAGGATGTCACGTGAGGTGGTCAGGCTAACGCTGGAGAACGTAGAGATTGATGATGGTGAAGCGATATGGAGCTACAGAAGGAGTGATTCTGGAGGCTTTGTCACTTGTTGAGTTTGGAGCATTACGGATACACTACTACAGAAAGCCTAATAGCAGATGGCTAATCACAGACGGTTTGACAAAACCGTCTGTGATCGACACTAACACAGACGGTTTTAATTTAGACACCGTCTGTGTTGGTGACGTCGTTATCACAGACGGTTCTTACAGATGAACCGTCTGTGATACTTTAGTATCACCGATGTTTTTTATTAAAAATCGTCTGTGATAATCTGGTATTATCACAGACAGTTTTTTTTATTAAAAACCGTCTGTGTTGTGGATACTATCACAGACGGTTCTTGTTAAGAACCGTCTGTGAATGTTCACAGATGGCTTTTAACAAGAACCGTCTGTGATGTCCCGTCTGTCATATTCTGTACATGATCAGAGGTTAATATATAAGTATACATTGCTTTTAATAACTTAACTACAGAACTACTGAGACAAGAGATCAAAACTTAAAGGCAATTTTATTAATTTAAATTAGAGGCAAATTTATTACAAAAGTCGCACAGGTAAAGAGTTTCCCAGATTGTAATCTTTTGGACTTCGTATGCTTCTTCTTCGACTTGGGGACTTGGAGGATCAGCCGCTGACTTCTCGAACGCTGTTAAGATTGTCCTTGTCCTCAGCACTTCCTCCTCCAGCCTGGGCAAATGATCAGCATAGCCCATAATCTCGTAGAGGAAAGCATGAAAAGATTCCTCAGAATTTGCTGTTTCTGCTTGATCGGCAATGCTATCCATCAGTCTCTCCAATGCCTACAGAGCTTCTTCCACTTTGCGCACATTGTAGAAAAGAACCAGGGTGAGGGTTGTTTCCCTTTCTTGAGCGGCAGCGAGATGTCTCTGTCGATGGCGGATGATCATGTTGAGCTGACGGATGCAAGAAAGTCGGGGAGGGACAGCAGGGCGTGTGCGGAGAAGCTGCTGCAGATGTAAATTGCTGGCCGCCTGTGTAAGGTTCCGGCCGAACAACTCTTGATGAACAGATGAGAGGAAGGAGATGATCACAAGAATAGTAGAAGCCATATTGTATGTACGTAGAAGAGACCTAGATTAGGCGCGCATATTTAACCTTTAGCACAGACGGTTCGTATACCAAACATTAATGATATAAACGCTTCGTATAACGACCGAGATACGTTTAGATGATCGAAAAATGACGGTCTGGCTTTGCATTATCACAGACGGTTTTTTATTAAAAACCGTCTGTGATTATGGCTACGCATTTATTGCACTGCTCAGAACCGCATCTATCTTCATTTCGATCCAGATCTAGCCGGTGCTGCACTCTTTTCTTTCGCTCAGGCGGCAAGCTAGGCAATTTCAGGCCAATTAATTTGGTGGGAGGCTCGATGCAGAGATTGAGTTTTGAAGATTCATACTTTCCTAGCTGATTGCTCTAGATATGGTTAGTAATGAAATTTATTTTTCTTTGCATTACAATTTAGATCTAAGTAATTGGTGAGTGTTATTGAAGATGGTTTGAAAAATTGTTGGTTATATAATAGATGTTGTGTTTATAATATGAATTAAGCTAGCAAAGCTTGAATGCATGTGGTATATATGTAGTAATAATTAATTAATTTAGTTTTTAATACTAAGTTGTTATATATATACATAACGTAGGACCGAAGGTGGATGTATGCCGCGAACCGTGTGAGTGAAGAGTACATTAATGGCGTGTCTGCTTTTACAAGAGCTGCCGAGGAGGATATGCTGAATAAGGGGGTGGAATATATGTACTGTCCATGCACTGACTGCGAGAATTTAAAGATGTTTAAGAACCGAGGGCAAATTGAAGCGCACTTGATTCGGAGGGGTTTCAAAAAGGGTTACATGTGTTGGACCAGTCATGGCGAAGTCAGTGATCATATGCTGGCGAATGACATCACCGGTGAAGTGAATGATATGCCGGCAGATGACATCGCCGATGAAGTGAATGACATGCTGCCGGATGATGTCAATTGTTGTTCGAATTCGGATAGGTTGCACGATGACAATCTGGATCAGATGCTTCGCGATGTAGAAGAGAACTATGATGAGAGAGAGTATGTTAAATTCCGGGGCTTGATGGAGGACTTGGAGAAACCTTTGTTCACGTGCTGCAGGTCAAAGTACACGAGGTTGTCGGCCGTGCTTGAACTGTTGAAATTGAAGGCAAGCAACGGTTGGTCCGACAAGAGTTTCACAGCGCTGCTAGGTCTTTTAGCGAACATGCTTCCGGAGGGAAATGAGTTGCCTAGAACCACGTATAAAGCCAAGAAGGTTTTTTGCCCATTGGGAATGGAAGTAGAAAGAATACATGCATGTCCAAACGACTGTATCCTCTACCGTAAAGAGTATGCAAACATGCATGTATGTCCGGTGTGCAATGCATCCCGGTGCAAACGTAACAATCAATCAGATGACGGTGAGGGAGCAGAGGCGAAGAAAGGACCTCATGCTAAGGTGGCATGGTATTTTCCTATGATTTCCCGTTTGAAAAGGTTTTTTTGCAAATCCAAAGGAGGCAAAACTGCTGCATTAGCACTCGGAGGAGCGCAAGAAGGATGGAATGCTAAGACACCTTAATGATTCCGCCCAGTGGAGAAACATCGATAGGAGTTTTGCAGACTTCGGTGCAGAACCAAGGAATATAAGGTTCAGATTGAGTACAGATGGAATGAATCCTTTCAGTAGCATGAGCAGACGACATAGCACATGGCCCGTGACTCTCTGCATCTATAACCTTCCTCCTTGGTTGTGTATAAAGCGAAAGTATATTTTGCTGTCGATACTTATCCAAGGGTCAAAGCAACCTGGGAATGATATCGATGTGTACCTAGCACCGTTGGTGGAAGATCTAAAAATACTGTGGAACGAAGGGGTACACGTATGGGATGCATACAAATGAGAGAACTTCACTTTGCGCTCTTTATTGCTCTGCACCATAAATGATTATCCTGCTCTTACTAAGGGCCTGTTTGGTACAGCTCCTGCTCCCAGCTTCTCTGTTGAATCTTATGGAGTTGTGCCAAACAACCCGCTTCTCAAAATTAATTGATTCTGCTTCTTGTGTGGAGCAGGTTCCAAAATGAACTAACCAGGAAAAGCTGGGTTGAGGTGGATTCTCGTGGGGAGCTATCCAACCTAAATCCAACCTACCCATTGAAGTTCATAGTATTTACCCGCAAAATGCCACCATATAAAAACCATCTCCCGTTTCGGCCCTCCGGCCCTGTCGCCCCGCCGCCTCCCTCCTTCCCCCTCTCGCGCCCGGCTCCCTCCTCTCGCCCCGCCGCCTCCCTGCCGCCTCCTCCCTTCCCCTCCCGCGCCCCGCCGCCTCCCTCCTCTCGCCCCGCCGCCTCCCTTCCCCTCTCGCGCCCCGCCGCCTCCCTCCTCTTGCCCCGCCGCCTCCCTCCTTCTCCCGCCCCGCCGTCTCCCTCCCGCCTCCTCCCTTCCCCTCCTGCGCCCCGCCGCCTCCCTTCTCTCGCCCCGCCGCCTCCCTCCTTCTCTCGCCCCGCCGCCGCCCTCCTTCCGCCCCTCCGGTCCAGATCTCGTCCGACGCCCTCCTGCCGCCCTCCAGATCTCCTCCGACGCCACCTCCTTCCGCCCCTCCGGTCCCCAACAGCGTGAAGTACAGGTGAGTTGATTTGCTCTGAATGTGTATGTGAACTATTTGCTCTGAACATTTGCTCTGAATGTGTAGACACTATTCTATGAATGTGTATGATTCGCTCTGAACATTTTCTCTGAATGTTGTATATACTGTGGTGCTGTAAATATGAATGTGTATATACTGTGGTGCTGTAAATCTGAATGTTGTATATACATTTGCTCTGAATGTGTATGATTTGCTCTGAACATTTGTTCTTCTCAGTTCCATTCCATATATTTAGCAAATCTGCATATGAATGTCTGCATATCTGGTGCTGTAAATTTCTTGGAGATTAAAGAAAAAAATGAACTCTGCAAATGATATATTACTGTCTTTTTTTACATTTTTAGATATACCTGATGGACATTCTGCACCTATCATTGATGTTTGAGCAATGGAATGGATATTACTCTGTAATGGATATTGTTCTGGAATGGATATTGCTCTGAAATGGATATTGGTCTGTAATAGATAGTGCTCTGTAATGGATATTGTTCTATGCATTTGGTTGTACATGGACTCTTCATTTGGTTGTATCAACGAAAAAATGTAGTGTGTGATAGATAATTTGGTTGGTTGAAATGAATCAATGCAATTCCCTAGTTTGTAATGAATGATTTTTCTATTCTTATGTAAGAGGTCACATGATTTGTCATCTTGTAATCTGATGAGTTACGACTCTGTGTGTAGGATCATCCGTGCATTCTTGGTTGAAGAGCAGAAGATTGTCAAGAAGGTCCTGAAAATACAGAAAAGCAAAGACAAGACAGCTGCCAAGTAGAGCTCCTCTGAAATGGATGCACAACGCTGTTTTGTACACGATGAAAAGTAGTTTTGATGGTGGTGATGAAAGGATCTAGTCACCTTGTGTTAATTGTTTAGCAGTTAATTGCTTAGCATGTGAGAGGCATACCTCTTGAGTTTAGAGTGTTCCAAATCCTTCTACATTCTTGTTGTCAGAGCATCGGGGCATCTGATCCCTTAGTTGCTTTGTTAAGAATTCTTATCATATCTTGGAACCATCTGGCTTATGTTATTTGGGTGCTCGCTCACTGATGGTTTTGTACGGAAATTTGGTTGGCCAAATTAACAGCTGCGAGGTTTGGGAGCTTCTTGATCGGTATTATGTTTAAGCTGTCTTATGTGTTTAGGCCCTATTTATACTCGGAGAAACTGTCAACACTCATCTTCATATGTATTTTCATGTATTTATCATATCATAAAAAGTATCATTATTTATCTATTTCAATCATATTCATTTTCTTTTAATCATGTATCCGAAATAAACAAAAAAACACAAGTAGTCCAAAAAGATGAAAATTATAGTTCATAACCATATTTCTTTAGGTCCATACAAACATTAAAAAACCATGCAATCTATAAAGACAAGCAAAAAGATAATTCTGTAAAAACTAGGGGTAATATGGTCTATTTTCATCAAATCCCCCCTTTTATGAATCTGGAGCTAACCTACTAGCCAAACGCTTTTCAGTGGCAGCTCCAGATTCTCACAGAAGTGGATTCTCAGAGAATCCAGACCAGAAGCTGAAAAATGAGAATCTGGAGCTCTACCAAACAGGGCCTAACCTATCAGGCCAGAGTACAAAAGGTGCCAAAACTTGTACTCATTGTTTAGATGGTACCGAGAGTGTGTGGCTGAAACACTCACGCAAAACCGTCTACATGCGTCACCGCCGATTCCTTCGGAGGGCTCACCCATACTGTAAGATGAAGAAACAATTTGACGGAGAGAAGGAAGACGGTTCAGCTCCTAGGCATTTTAGGGGAAAAGAGGTTTATAATATGGTGAAGGATTTAGATGTTGTCCTTGGAAAGGGACGTAAATTGAGGGCTCATGAGAAGAACACCTGGAAGAAGAGATCAATATTTTGGGACTTACCTTATTGGGAGTACCTAGATGTTTGACACTGCATCGACGTCATGCACGTGGAAAAGCATGTATGTGACAGCTTGATTAGTCTCTTACTGACCTTTCGTGAAAAAAGTAAGGATGACGTTAACGCACGGCTTGACTTGGCTGGTATGGACATCAGGTTTGAGTTAGCACTGATATGTAGTGATAATGCATGAACGTACCTTCCCCTGCGTGTTACACTCTGTCCAAGGCCGAGAAAACAGAACTGTGCCAATGCTTGCATGGTTTCAAAGCTCTGTCTGGTTACTCCGGCAACGTGAAGAAATTGTTTCGATGCAAGATTTGAAGTTAAATGGCATGAAGTCTCATGATTGTCATGTGCTGATAACACAGATGCTCCCTATTGCAATTAGAAATATTTTGCTGATCAAAGTCTGAGAGACAATCATGAGGCTATGTTATTTCTTTAACACAATTGCTCAGAAGGTCATCGATCCCGAAGGACTAGATGCTTTGCAGGACGAGGTGGTAATGACTCTATGTCATCTTGAAATGTATTTTCCTCCTTCGTTTTTCGATATCATGGTCCATCTCATTGTTCACGTTGTGTGTGAGATAAAAATGTGTGGGCCTGTATTCCTACGTAGCATGTACCCGTTTGAGAGGTTCATGGGAATCTCAAGTCTTACGTACAGAATCGATCTCGGTTGGAGGGCAGCATCGTCGAAGGTTATGCAAGCGAAGAGGTCATTGAGTTTTGTGTCGATTATATGGCTCAGATTCAACCGATAGGTGTGCCTCAATCTTGTCATGAATGTGTCTGGTTGGTGTTTGTATATGAATGCGTCTGGTTGGTGTTTGTATATGAATGCGTCTAGTTGGTGTTTGTATATGAATGCGTCTGGTTGGTGTTTGTACATGAATGCGTTTGGTTGATGTTTGTATATGAATGCAGCTGGTTGATGTTTGTCTTAATTACAGGCGGGGACAGAGCCTTATCACAGACGGTTCTAAACTTAGAACCGTCTATGATAATAAATATCACAGACGATTCTATGTTTACAACCGTCTGTGATAGTATAAATATCACAGATGGTTCTAAACTGAGATCCGTCTGTGATAAGCCCTATATATAACCCCCGCTAGGGTTTTGCGCATACACTGCGCAGTCATTAGAGCCCGAAGTCCCAAGTCCTGAGCCCATCGCTCTCCCGAAGTCCCGATCGAGCCCGTCGCCACCGCCGTCCCCGAGCCCCTCACTGGCCACCTCCGTCGAGCCTCTCGCCAGCCGCCTCCCCTCGATTATCGTCTGCATTGTGAGTATTGTTAACTTTTAACAAACTTTGTCGGCAGTATCTGTTCTTTAGTTCTGTTTTAGATCTAGAACTGGTATATGACATGTTTGCTTGTGGGCTCGGAGTACATGCTCTGTGATGAACAAACTGATCTCTAAAGTAGATCTAGTAATTGGACTAGGGTTTTCAGTTCTAGAGGGTTGATTTCCACTGTCAGGGCATTAGTGATCTTTTGGCTGGTTAGATTTGTTCATGTTCAGTTGACCTTGCTGTGTAGTAGTGGTTCCAGAGAAGTTTTCCTTTTGCCTGGCACCTGATACTGCATATTACAATTCTAGTTTACTCTATATGCTATAAGTTTGTCATCCAGTCTATTTACTGCTTTAACTCTATTGTTCATGAACATTTAGACCAAAAGTGATATATTGAATTGTCTCTGATTGTCTAAACCTACAAACCTACAAGGTTTAATGCTCATGCTAAACTTGTCTGTTAACAACCTTGAGGGATCCATACCATATGAACTCTTTGCTGGCCCTTCACTTTCCTTGGTTGTGCACTTTCTTATCTTATCCTAATAGACCCACAAATTGAGCAACATGTCATCCGCGCATTCTTCAACATCATCGCCAGATACGTTCGCTCCAAAGTCAAAACGCCGAGTAAGAGGGCTATCGAAAAAGCCTGAGGGCCGATTTACCATCACAAAGGTCGATGGATTTGGGACCCCTCTCCTTCCTCCCAAAGTAATAAGCACATTTTGAAGAATGGTCAGAATAGTTGCACGAGAACAAATTGAGATCACATTCAATTCATGGAAGAGCATGCCTGAGACTCAGAAACATGAGTTGCTGACAGAAATTTTGGCATCGTTCGAGATCCTAGAAGAACACCAAGATGTCGTGCAACGACAAGCCTTGCTAGCGACGTGCAAAGCATGGAAGCTCTTCAAGAGCACGCTTGTCAAGGACTACGTGGAGAAGGACGAAACACCCTTTCATAAATACCCATTCCTGGAACCACAATGGGAAGAGTTCAAGGCGATGAAGACGACCGAAGAGTTCAAAAGTACAAGTGCGTCGCACAAGGCCCTCCAAGAAAAAAACACACACCCTCACAGACTTGGCACAGCTGGGTATGCGGGTAAAATCCCGCAGTGGAGGAGGGAGGACGAATAGGCAGTCCTGAAGAACACTGCCCCGCCATTTGCCAATATCTCGTACGACCACGCTCGAAATTGGATTAGAGCAAGGTCATCTACAATGACATCGAGGGACGTCTCCTTTCGAAACCCTACAGACCAGCTAGTGTCCTAGCGCCTGGTACGATATCGATCGAACTACGTAGCTTGTAATTACTCTGCAACTTCGTACGAAGTGAAATGACATGTCATGCTCTTTGCAGGAAGCGCTGAGTGTTGAATCTTCCCAGGGATCATTCTAGGGAACAAGGGAGAAAGATATACTCTCCGCAGCCCTGGGAAACAAGGAGCACCTGGGTCGTACGAGAGGCCTTGGGCTTTACGTTCCTTGAAAACATGGTTTTCAAGATGACTCTGAAATGTATCGGCGTAGGAAGAGAACCAAAGCCGAGCGTGAGGCACAGCTACGAGAAGAGATCAAGGCATCTCTTAGAGAGGAGCTAAGAGATGAGCTGGCTAATTATGTCAGAGATGAGGTGCGAAAACATACAAAAAATCAACATGTCGCCGCCGCTCCTGTGCTAGCTAGCCCGCACAACCGTCTGAGTAGTTGCGCGTCCAATCCGACAGAAAGCGAGGCCAGATTTCCTGTGGATGACATCCTGGTAATAATTATTAGCTCTTGAATGCTTGCTCCATTGATAGGCCTATTAATTGGAGTAGCTAATTTTGTATCGTTATGTAAGAGCCTACGAAGTGCAAGCTCCAAGTGAGATATGCCTCCGTTGCCTTGTGCGCTGCTTGGGCATGGCATATCCGTCTGCTCAAGAGGTCATGCTGCACTGTCAAGCTTTAGTGACAGGCTTTGGAAAAGTGTCAGTAGATGGTGTACACGCCAATTTCGAGGTCGTCCCGCTACCGAAGCCCACCAACGACGAGCTCGTGACTCTAGGGCAAGCCATAGGATCCTTCATCCAGTGGCCCAAAAGTGATATCTGCCTGGAGGCTTCTTCACCGGTGGCAGATCAGCTACGTGCACTGGTGCCATCTCCACAAGGGCAACCTAAACCAGATCAGCTACGTGCACTGGTGCCATCTCCACAAGGGCAACCTGAACCAGATCAGCTACCTACACTGGTTTCATGTTCACGGGAGCTATTCTCGGTGCAGCAACTTCCACCAGTGCAACTTCCACCATCGGTGCTACCTTTAAAGTCGACCTATAGCCGAGGCAGCAAGGGCAGCAAGGGCAAAGCAAAGAAGACCAATGATGATATCCCGTACCCGCCATTGGCCCGCAAATTCGTGCTTGGTGAGCCGTTGCTCGAGAAAAAGGGCCTCCAACCCCTAGCAATTAGTTTCCAGCAATTGCACAAGTGGTACATGAAACAGTCCAATAAGCCAGAGGGAGAACGGAGCTCAGGTATCACTGTCAAATTCGCGCCGAATCATTTAGAGCACAATCTTCAAGAGTGTGTCTTCGTGGTCACCTTTGAGGATTTATTCGATCTTTTCACGCTCAACACTCTCAACGTCTCACTCATTCGATGCTGGACACTGTAAGTGTGTACAATCACAGTCTCCATTCATGTCATACCGATAAATGTAATATATAATTTGTTGCTTTCGTGTGTATATATATAGACACATGCTAACTAAAGCTAGATCATCCAAATCATCATCGGTTGGTTTCTTAGACCCACACTTGGTCGCCAAGTATATCATCGACGAGGATACACCCTTCGTCGAGAGGTACATTGCATCAGGACTGCTGGCTCACCGCAATAAGGAATATGTACTTACGCCCTACAATCAGAACTATCATTGGATTTTAATAGTAATTGTACCAAAACGGAACAAGGTATATTACCTTGAGTCCCTAAGTAAGAATAAAATGGACATCACAGTTGTCAGCTAAGTAATTGATAGGTAAGTACATTTTCTCCATACATACCTATATTGTACTCTTTCTTTCCTTCCGAATGACTAAGGTTAACTTTTTTGAATCACGTAGGGCATTTGCAATGTACGTTACAAAGGGAGGTGTCTCGGCGTAAGGGGCCAAAGGACTGACACATGCTCGAGATTTTAAGGTATTCGCTATTACACATTAATTAATCCTATGTAATAGTTGGTAGTAATGCCTCTTGAATTAACACATTCCATTTTTTGCAGAGGCACCATCAGTTGCCGAGCAACACATGTGGATTCTACGTTTGCCACCATATGGAACTACTCCTCGATTCTTCGAGGATCAACAATTCTAAGGTTTGTCAATCTTCCCATAATTTCTTCATACTTATCACGTTATATGTATACGCACATTGATATTCCTATTGACAGGTTGCATCCATCCCGTTAACTGCATTGAAACAGTGCGACCTTGGACGAATTCGAGCAGAGTTGGCGAACTTTTTGGTGGCTCGAGTCATAAACTCAAATGGAGAGTTCCACTACGCACAATTATTTTTTATTGCTCTTATCACTCCGGAATCGAGGTCTCGCGAAAGGAGCAGTCCATAATCAACGAACTTTGTCAGGCTGCACAAGCAATACTTGGATGGATTGCCATCCAAGTATTGCTTGTGCAGCCTGACAAAGTTCGTTTATTATGGCTTTGTTCCTTTCACGAGACCTCGATTCTGGAGTGATAGAGCAATAAAAAATGCAATGGTACATCTAAGTGCAAATGCAACGTATATCTTTTGTAATTGTATATTTGTTAATGGATATTTCATTTCATTTCAATTAATTGATTTGCGAAATGGAGGTTTTATGTTTGTGAAATGAAGTGCGATGTGAATTGGATGTTTTATGTTTGTGAAATGAATTGAGATGTGAATTGTATGTATACATGTACATGTTGATCTGCTTGTTTCAGAGGGCATGGCTAACATTTCCTGAAGCTAGCCAATAAACATGAATAGATTTTGGAGTAGAAAAGAATATCATAGACGGTTTGTAACTAAAAACCGTCTGTGATAGCTGATAATCACAGACGGTTTTTAGTTACAAACCGTCTGTGATTATCGCTATCACAAACGGTTTTTAGTTACAAACCGTCTATGATATTTACACCACAGACGGTTCAAAAACCGTCTATGATCACCTTCGATTATCACAGACGCATAAATTCAGACGGTTCAGAAAACCATCTGTGATGACGTTTTTGAACCATCTGTAATACGGTTTTCTATAGTAGTGATAGAGTCCGTTGGTTGAAAGATGAAGATTTGAACAAAACCCGTGTTAGGAAAAGGTTTTGGGTCCATTGATTTAAAAAAGAGATAAGTTTATGTGTTCGTGTTTGAGTTGAACACAGTTTTAGGATACTAGCATGTAAAAGCCAAGGTTAGACGAGTTTTCTGTGTGAGGTTTTTTCACGAGGGTTTTGTGTGCTAGGGTCTTTAGGGTACTTACGAGGGCACTTTGTAACTCCACGAAGATTCAATAGTAAAGAAGATCTTGAATCATTCTGGTTTGTGATTTCTTGAGAGTGCTAGTTGGGCAAGACATACGACTACAAGTGAAGCATTGCGAAGGATAATAGTTTGAGTGGTCGTTTTCGTTGTCGATGACTGCAAGTGAAGCAGTGCGATGAGTAATCGTTCGAGAGGTTGTTCTCATTGTCGACCACGTAGAGATTGGAAGAAGCAGAGGCGATCATTCACCCCCCTCTGATTACACCATACGGTCCTACAGATATCACACTATGCTATTGGATTTGTTCTAAGACCTACTAGCTAATTCTAACCGTTCGAGAGGCTGGACACCCCATAATAGCAATGCTTAAAATGGAAGCGTCGGTTCTTTTATTTGCAAAATACAACAATTAAAATAGAATAAGTAGAAATCTTGGTACTTAGTATTTTAACTAAGGGAGTGACTATTGCATAGGCGACTGAAATTTTTTTATCTTTCAGTCACCTGAAATTGCACTGTAAATCACCTAAAGTTGGAGGTGTTTTTTTAGAGGGGGGCTGCAATTTCAGTTGATTGAGAGTGCAATTTCAGGTCACCTGAAGTTGCACTCTGAATCACCTAAAGTTGCAGGTGTTTTTTTGGAGGGGGGCTGTAATTTCAGTTGATTGAGAGTGCAATTTCAGATGACTGAAAGATAAAAAAATTTCAGTCACCTGTGCAATAGCAAAACTGTTTAACTAAACCACATTCTAATAAATTTGAGAGAATGCAACAATAATCATAGCGAAGGATCTAACCACTTCATAGAGAACATGCTTCCATCCGACATATATTATTTTTAGTTTTAGAGTTCTACCTACCTATTATATTCACCGACCCTATATTCTTTTCCCCAGATAAAATATACCGTCGTGTACAATTTCCTTATAGACAAACCCAACTTGAATTCGGCTTACACACGAGTAGACTTTGTCGAACCATTAATATGGAAAATTATGTGTAGCAAAAGAGATCGATGGTCTCCTTCAAGTAGCACGTTGCTTTCCACCACGTCGCTTTAAACGTAGACTAACCAAAACACTTGTCTAATTCTGTAGCAAAGTGGTATAGGGATTCTTATTCCGCGTGGAACGTAAGCTATCTAACTTTGCCTGGAGTATAGAATGGGCCATGATCAATCGTGTCCTCCTATACAACCGCACGCACATAACAACTCCCCGTTAAACCAGCAGCTGGAAGGCACGGGAGATGGAGGCGGCCCTCGGCGCGGCGAACTGGCTCCTCGGCAAGGTGCTGCAGAAGTTGTCCGATGACTTGGTGGCCGCGTATGTGGCCAGCTCCGAGCTCGGCCTCAACTTCGAGCAGATCAAAACCCAGCTGAATTACACGCACGCGCTGCTGCACGCGGCCCAGGAGAGGGACGTCAGCAACAACCCCGGCCTGCAGGGGTTGCTGGAGGACCTGAGCAAGAAGGCCGACGAGGCCGAGGACGCGCTGGACGAGCTCCACTACTTCATCATCCAGGACCAGCTTGACGGTACCCATGAGGCTGCCCCGGAGGTGGGCGGTGGCCTCCGCGGTCGTGCTCTCCATGGTCGCCATGCTACTGGTAACTGGTTTTCTGGCCTCTTCTTTTGGCGCACTAAACATGATGACACTGATGTTGCTGTTGACAACAACCCACGCAATGCAAAAAGGGCCAAATTCGATAATGACAATGGTGGCCATGTCGACAAGTTGCCATTCGACAGAGTGGCCATGTCCAACAAAATCAAGTCGGTGATAGAGGGAATACACTCCCTATGTGCTCCTGTCTCTGACTTGCTCAAAATAAACCACATAGCAGGCAGGTCTGCCTCCCTGAAGCGGCCTCTCACCAGCTCAGTAATCACGCAAGATAAGTTGTATGGGAGGGACGCCATTTTTGACCAAACTGTAAAAGCCATCACCAGCGACACATATCATGGTGCAACCCTGTCCGTTCTTCCTATAGTTGGCCCGGGGGGCATTGGAAAGACAACTTTCGCCCAGCACCTCTACAATGACAAAAGAACAGAAGCATACTTCTCCGTTAGGGTTTGGGTGTGCGTATCAACTGGTTTTGATGTGCTTAAGCTCACCCAGGAGATTCTCAAGTGCATACTTAAAACTGAAAACGAGGAAAGAATCATGGCAAATGATACAACCAATTTAAACGAGCTTCAGAAGTCGATTGCTCAGAAGTTGAAATCCAAGAGGTTTTTAATTGTCTTGGATGATATATGGAAATGCTGCAGTGAGGGTAAGTGGGAAAACCTACTGGCTCCATTCACAAAGGGGGAGGCCAAAGGCGACATGGTTCTTGTCACAACTCGATTTCCAAAAGTAGCAGAAATGGTAATGAAAGCAACTAATCCAATAAACCTACAAGGTTTGGAGCCTAATGACTTCTTCTGAGAGACCATGTGTAGGTCAACCCTTGGTTGTGATGAGTAATTGACTCTTGTTCTAGGAAGATTGAGTTTAGTTTTTGTGGTCTGTGCTAGTTCTGCATCGTCGTAGCCCTGGCGAAGTTGACCATTTTGGGCGTGATCGAAGGTCACCCGAGGGGTCTACGACCACGTTGGCCGTGGTCGAAGGCCAGCTTGACCACGTTGGTCGTGGTCGAAATAGACGACCACGTTGGTCGTGGTCGAAGCAGGTTACGACCACGTTGGCCGTGGTCGAAGGCCAGCACGACCACGTTGGTCGTGGTCGAAATAGGTTACGACCACGTTTGGCCGTGATCGTAGGTCTCCAGGGAAGTTTAAGACTGGTTTTGCCTTAGTCGTATCTTGGTCATGGTCGAAATGACTCATACGACCATGTTGCCAGTAGTTGGAACCTAGCCGAGATGTCTACGACCACGTTGTGCGCTATCGGAAGCCAGCCGAACCATTTACGACCACGTTGTGGCGTATCGACCATTTTGGGCTTGGTGAAGGTCATTCGGTCGTTCACGATTACGTTGGCCATAATCGAATGCGGCCGACCACGTTGTAGTGGGCTGCGATGGTCGGCACTCAAATCTACGACCACGTGAGTAGTCGGCACTCTACGACTCACGAGCGATGCGGCGTGGTCGGACGTGCTTGCACGCAGATTGGAATCGGTCGTATGACCTGCGGACTTGACCATTTGAGCTGGAAATTGGTCGTAGGGCTTTGTGATGAAGTCGGGGACCTTGTGCATTTGTTGGTTTATCTTTTCGATTGGTCGTAACGACTTTGGTTGAAGTCGTAGACTTTGAGCGTTAAAGCGTAGCGAGTTGTGGGTGGTCATAGCAAGTTAGCGATGATCGTAGACTCATCGATCTGGTCGTATGGCTTGTTTTGTGGTCGTATGTCGTGTGCATTCATTGTTCTCTTTTTCCAGTCGGGTCGAGGTGGTATCGACTTGGTAAGAGTATGATTTGAGTTCGTTTTCGGCTCAAGTGATTGGATACTATTGTGAAGCGGTGCTATGTAATGGTTTGCTTGTGCGTGATGGTTTGCGGGACTTTGAGACTAGTCGTGGTGAGGCGTGGATGGTCGAGACTAGGCACGGGGTGCTTGAGGTCGTGATCGGTGGGAGATGCCAAAACGCAGCGAAGTCCGTGAGGTGGTTGCAAGTGTAATCGGCAAGGCGGGAGGAAGCTTCGGGAAGGCAGCGGAGTGGCATTTTGGAGAAATGCGAAAGCCGCAAAGGAAGTCGTGTCCTGCAAAAGCACGGAGTTGTTGGCGCTAACGGGTAAAGCGGTGGAGCCGTTGGGTGTAACGGGTAAAGCACCGAGCTCGTTCTCGCTGCTGGGTAAAGAGAGTGGTAAAACCCGGTGTTAGGTGGGAGTTAACGGGTTCTCCCCTGTAGCAAGAAGACTATAAATAGAGAGGGTAGAGCTCGGATGCTCGGTGAGGTTGTTCCGAGTCACTCTGATTTTTCGTCTCTATTTGCGTGAGTTGTCTCTGGGTAGAGCACGGTTGCTCTTGTACCTCCGATGGAGTGGTGTAGAAACCTCCATGATCAATCATTCATCTCTCTTCCTCGAGATGATTTGTTGTTATGAGATGTAGTGTTTGTTGTGTTTGCTATTTGTTTTGAGAGCTTGCTCTTCTTGTTATCTTTCTCTCTCTACTCTTCTTCGTGAGTCCTTTCTCGTTTTGGTGTGTTTGACTTGCTCGAGCTGGAAATCTGTCTCAAGGCCTCTTGGCGATTCATTTCGAGAGCAGAGTCGATTCAGAAGTTCTCGTTTCGAATGGTCGTGCGCCTTAAGTCCTCTGTTTGAGTTCGTTTTTGTTGACCGTAGCTAAGACTTTGGTTTTAGTGGTAATTTCTTTTCCAAAGGTTGGATTCATTGATGTCTCAAATTTGAGGATCAAATGACCAGAGAGTCTTAGTTACTGGAAATCGGCAAGCGAGTCCTTCTCCGTTCTTGTTTTATCCGCGCAGTATTCTCTGTTTGATTTCTTTTATCGGCTTGAGCAAGTGTTCGACCACGTGGTGTTCGACCATCAATTGGCTTACGACTACGTGTGTTCGATCGGAGAAACTAGTTCTTTCACTCGATTTGCTGTGTGAGTACTCGGGGAGTTTTGAAGGCACCATTCACCCCCCCTCTGTTGCCATTTCGGTCCTACAATTGGTATCAGAGCCGGTTAGCTCTTTTCAATAGATCTTAACCGGTCTCAAGAGCCATGGCGACGGACAAGTACTCGACCAAACCTCCCGTCTTTGATGGCTTGGATTACCCTTACGGAAGAGCCGAATGGAAACATACATCCAGGCTCAAGGGTATGCCATTTGGCGGAAGGTGAAGGTCGATTTGTTGTTCTGCCGATGAGAACATCAATGTGGCAAACATGCCCGATGTTGAGGCAAATGCGAAGGCAAGGAACATCATTATCCAGGGCACGAGTAGAAGCGAGTTCGATCGCATCTCTCACTGTCGTCGCTTCACGACATCCGGGTGACCCTCGATGCATACCATGAGGGCACCACCAGATTAAGACGGTCCGACAGGACGGTTCAAACGCGAATACAACAAATTCGAGATGCTTGCTGGAGAGTCCACGGATGAGTGCTTTTGTGATTTCACAAAATCTTGAGCAACCTCGGCGGTCGGTCTTACATACCCCGACTCGGATAACGCCGCCAAATGCTCGCGGCACTCGATCTTCGTGTGCAGGAGATGAAAGTGACCACCATCAAAGACACGACGGACCTCTCGACCTTGACTCTTGATGCGCTGTACTCGCGCCTCAAGACTCACGAGATTGGCGTTGTCTCGTGAGGTCGAAGTCACGATCGATGGCTTTGGTCACCGATCCCACGTTGGCTTACGGTTCCTCCTCTTACGATTCTCTTTGCGGATTCTCCTTGCTGCTCTATGTGACATAACGGATGATTAGTTAGGCGGCTTATGGATGAGCGGCTTGCCCTCCTTGCTCGAAGATTCTCCGTGCTTACAAAGGGAGGAGGGACGAAGAGAGGAGGACCCGTGATTTGCTTCGAGTGTGGTGGCCCCAACCACATCCGAGCAAACTGCCCCAAGCTTGGGAAAGGTAAAGGTGACTACGGCGGTTCGGGCAAGAACGACTACACCGACAAGAACCGCAACACGAAGCCCTCGGACTGCTCAAGGCAAGAAGAAGTTCCGCAACTTTGGGAAGGCCAAGAAGCTCTTCCACGCGTCCTCACCGCTTCGGCGACCTCGACCTCGGCGAGGTGGAGGGATGGAGCGGCGATGACGGGACGGGTGATCAAGAGCCCAAGGATGGCGGCAACGACTTCTCGGCATGTGCTTCATGGCCCTCGAGGGCGGCGAGCGACAATGAGTGTACTCCGACTTCGGATGAGGTATGCCCCACCTACGACCAGCTCAATCATGCTTTTCTTAAGCTAGGTGGTTTTCATGCTAGAGCTAGGGCTAGGTGTACCGAGTTAGAGAAGGAAGTAGATAGATTATCACAGAGCTTACTTCACTTACATCTGCTCCCTCCGTGATGATTGTGATACATGCTCTGCTTTGCTGGGTGATATGGAGAAATTAAGGACCTCGCATGATAGTTTGTCCTCCGAGCTTGATATTGTTAAGGTGGAGAATGTTAGTCTGCTTGCCGAATTAGAGTTGAGTAGGATGGCTGTTACCCTTCTTACTACTGATGAGACTACTCCTCCCACCTCATGTGAGGATAAGGACATTGCTGCTAGAGGACCTTATACCATGCTCCTTGATCTGCCCGAGTCTTGTGAAAAATGCAATAAATTGAAGATGAACCTAAAACGGGCAGATCACAAGATTGCTGAGTTGAGTGCTTCTTTACTTGAGCCTATTGATTCATGTTTGAACTGTCCAAAGTTAAGCTGCTGAACTTGAATACGTCTCAAAACAGATTTCAAGAAATGATTGACAACAACAAGAAAATGGCTCAAGATGTCGACTAAGGATCCTATTAGCTCACCATGCATTAGTTGTGATAAACTAAAACTTGAACTCGTTGCTTTGAATGACAAATGTGTGAAGCTAACTAAGGACTTACTAGAGAAGCCACAATCTGGTTGTGATGTGATTGATGGTGTGGGGGAGAAGCCCCAGGGTAAGGGTGAGACGCCTAGAGACGCGAACCAATCTGCTAGTAGTAGGACTGTCCCCTCAGAGTCGGCTGTGCGTGCACAAGCCATTCTTTCCTCTACTGTTGGTTCTCCATCTGCTCCCTTACCTCCTGCTGTTCCCTCTTCCCCCTGCTCTTCTTGCACCTCTCTCTTTCGGGAGTGTCGGTATCTTATGAACACTCTCGAGAGATTTGTAGCGGCAAGAAGAAGCTTAATCTTATTCTAGACCAATCCAAGATTTGCAAGTTCAATCAAGGTCTAGGATATGATTTCTATGAAGATATGAGGAAGCATCCACTGCTATTCTCAGACCCATCGTAGGAGGTGTGATCGAGTTGAGCCCGGATCGATGAAGTTAAATTCAAATCAGCGGGCTTTGTCAAGGGATCTCGGCGGCAAGGTGATTCCACTGTTGCTTGGCCTCTCGGAAAGCGAAGCCTCTTCGTGCTACTTCCACCTCTCGAAGGTGAAGTACCACCGCACCTTCTGCGGAAGGATGGGCACTCGATCGAGAGATGCTTCAGCGCGCGAGATTGCGCAAAGAGACCGTGCGAGGCACTTGCGTATTCAAGGTCAGCCCCAGATCCCGAGTACACCTAAGACTAGCACGAGGTCCGGTTTGCTTCGGCGGGTTTGGGCAGCATCGAGGACTTGGTTTTCTCGAGCCTTACGGTTTCGTCCTCGTGCTGCTCCGGTCGTGACTTCGCCGTTACGAGGTACTTCGTTTCCCGTCGAGACGACTACCGCGGCGTGTTCAGCTTGTTGCCGGTGCTCCGACTCGCTTGCCTGTAGCAGCCGGACCCAGCAACAGCTCTAGGTCTACTTGTAGACCATTTGCTTTTCTGAGTGAGAGAGAGCGTAGGGTAGATAGAGGTCAGTCGTGCTTGACTACTTCATCGCGCCGGCGTGTTGTTCGATATTAGGTGCCAAAATCACTCTTGATTTACCCCAGTACTGAGACTTTACTCTCTGTTTGACTCAGGCTCGCCGGGCTGGGAAGGGAGAGGTTTGGCTTGTAGACTCCGGGTGTTCACGACACATGACCGGAGACTCCCGTTGGTTCTATTCCCTAGCCCGTGCTCCAGGTGATGAGACGATCACCTTCGGAGATGCTTCATCTGGGCGCGTCATCGCCAAAGGTACTGTGCGCATTAATGCTTCTTTTATTCTTAAGGATGTTGCCTTGGTTAGTAAGCTGCAGTACAATTTGCTTTCCGTTTCTCAGCTTACCGATGACGGTTTCGAGGTGAGCTTCAAGAAAAACGCTTGCAAAATTCTTGACTCTTGGGTAGTCCGGTTTGCGGGATTTCGTTATGGGAGGATCTTTCGTGCTGATTTTTACGAGTCTTCGGTGATCCTCTCGGTGTTTAGTTTTACGAGTCCGCGACCTCTCATTACGGCATAGGAGACTTGGTCATATAGGCTTTGACCATTTGACTCGAGTTAGCGGTCACGATCTCATTCGTGGTGCGAAACTCAAGATGGTCAAAGATCTTGTTTGCGCTCCATGCCAAGACGGCAAGATGGTTGCCGCTTCTCACCCTCGGTCCACGATTACTATGGCCGATGCAGGACATTGCTCCACATGGACACAGTTGGACCGGCTCGAGTCTTGATCGGCGGGAGGGAAGTGGTATGTTCTTGTTGTGGTCGATGACTTCTCGAGGTATTCTTGGGTGTTTTTCTTAGCCTCGAAGGATGAGACATTTTCACATTTCGAGGTCTTTTGGTGAGGCTTTGTTGAGCTCCACGGTGCCTTACGAGCGATCCGCAGATGACAATGGCACGGAGTTCAGAATTCCTACTTTGAGAGTTTCTGTGGTGAGACAAGTGTAGAGCACGATTCTCTTCTCCGCACGTCCCACAACAAAATGGCGTTGTGGAGAGGAAGAACCGCACCTTGGTCGAGATGGCCGGGACGATGCTTGATGAGTACTCTACACCGCGGAAGTTTTGGGTGAGGCTATAGCTACCGCGTGCCATGTCTCAAATAGAGTTTTTACGAGGCACACTTGCACCGCACTTCTTATGAGTTGAGATACGGGCGAAAGCCAGCGTCTCTCATTTTCGTGTGTTTGGTTGCAAGTGCTTTATTCTCAAGTCAGGGAACCTAGATAAGTTCGAGTCACGTTCTTGTGATGGGATCTTTCTAGGTTACTCGCCTTCTTCGTGGGCTTATAGGGTGCAAAGCTGCGAGTCTAGCAAATTGGTAGAGACTGTGAGGTGACCTTCGACGAGGCGGTCAGGGGACTAGGCACGATATCTCGAGTTCTTTAGAGCGATCAGAGCCCATCTTCGTGGATGATGAGGATGATGGAGATGAGGTTGTCTACGATCCAGTCTCTCATCCACCCCTTGAGGTGCCTTCTTCCACCGCACCTCGGGAGATCGGCCCATGCCCTCTGCGCTCTTACGGAGCTAGTGGCTCTGTTCCTACCTCATCGACTCACGAGGTAGAGGCCACTTCTTCATCCCATCACGAACCTCCTCGACATATCCGGAAAAGACATCCTTCCGAGCGGATGATTGGAGACCTCTTTGAGCGAGTCACACGCTCAAAATCGGCATGTCTCAGTCTGTCTCCATTACGCCATTGTTGCCTCATTCGAGCCCAAAGATGTTTCTCATGCTCTTTCCGACGAGTCTTGGGTAAATGCCATGCATGAGGAGCTAGAAAACTTCGAGAGAAACAAGGTCTGGTCGCTTGTCGAGCCCCCGCGAGGTCACAATGTCATTGGAACTAAGTGGGTGTTCAAGAACAAGCAGAGTGTAACATCCTGGTTTTCAGAGTCTTTTTGAAGCTTTTAAAATAAAATTCACCATTTGAATTTTTCTGGAATTAATTAAAGCTTAAATAGAATTTTTATGAATTAAAAAGGATTTAATATGATTAATCTGAACATGAACATTTGCCAAATTTATTTTATTTGAGTTCTTTGTGTCTCAAGGGCTTTATTGGAATTTTTCTGGATTTTTCTGGATTTATTTGCTATTTTCTAGAGCTCAAGAGAATTTATTTGAATTTCTGGAAAAGAAAAAGAAAAGAAAATCCCAACCGGCGATGGGCGAAACCCACCACCGGCCCGGCCAAAGAAAGCCGCCTACCGCCCGCCCGCCGTGCCGCGCGCGCGCGCATCGGTGCGCGCGCCACGCCGCCTGCCCCTTCGGATGCGCGCCACGTGGCGCCATCTGCGCTCGCCGCGCGCGCGCCCCGCATCCGGCGCCGCTCGCCACGTCACCGGCAGTGAGGCCCACTGTCGAGCGTCTCGACCGGACTCTTCGTCCCGAGTCGGCTCGCGTTCGCCGCCGCGCCGTTTCCGCCGCGGACTCGCCGCGCACCCGACCGGCGCCTCGGCGTCGCGTATCGCGGTGCCGCCCCTCGGCTTCCCTCGTCCCTCGAGCGCGCCACCGCCGCCGCTCACCGCCGCCCTCGCGGCGTCGTTCGCCTCCGCCGCCGCCGCCGCGTCGCCGCCGTCGTTCGCCGTCGTCGGTTGCTGCCGGTGAGCCCGCCACCAGATCCCCTACCCGTTGCCGTCCTGACCCGCCGGCGGCCGCGCCGCCGCTCGCCATCGCCGCGCGACACGCCGCGCCTCGCGCGCGCCTCGGCGCGCCCGCGTCCCCTCGGTCCCCGCGCCGCCCCGTCGCCTGGCGTCGGCGCGACCCGCCGCCTTCCGTGGGCGCCGTCCACCGTGCATCGAGCCTCTGCCGGTGGGGCCGCTTGTCGGCCGTACCCCGTGGACCAAGCGAGTCAACGCCCGATCGACATGCCACGTCGGCCTCGGGGCGCTGCGTGTCGCCACGCGTGCGCCACGTCGACCCTAGCGCTTGCGCGCCCGCCCGCCCGCCGCCAGATTACGTGCACGCGTCCACCGTGACCAGTCTCCGTGCACCCGGTCCACAAACCGAGTACCTTTCCAATTTCCCGATTTTCTTTAGATCCAATTTTCCAAGAGCCCGTTCTCCCTCGTCCTAGCTCCGATTGACCCGATTCTTTTTCCTAAATTCATCAAAAATTGAGCTCTACCTTTTGGTTCAGGTTTGAAAGTTTTTGGAGTTCATTTGAATTTTATTTGAATTTATTTTGTCTTTTCGTTTCGCTTTCTCTCTCGTTAGATCGCGTGTTCGAGGGAGCGGAAGTTGGATTTGAAGATCAAGAGCCCTCAGCTGAGTAAGGCCAAGGCAAGTCGTGTCCTTTGATCATGTTGAACCTAATTTTCAAATCTATTATGTATTATTTTGTTTTAAACTATCATGCATTGCTACTTTATTATAAAACCCTTGTATTGGTAGTTAATGACCTAATTGATTATCTCCTCCTTGATAATTTGAATACCATGATTCTATTGTCACCATAGGATGGGTAATTATTTAGTGATACAATATTAGTGTCACATGGGTTGTACGCTTAATTTGCTTAGCCATGCTTATTATTAGTACGTTGGGTCTATCATCACATGTGTAAGTTAATCTTGACTTAATGATATACTTGAACGTGGTGGTCAACCACAATTATAAAATTTGTGTGCCATGACATGGGTAGTGTCATTGGTGTTGGTTATACAAACTTGGTTTTCACTTGGGCGAATGATCGTGCAGTAAAGGGGGTGCAAGTTGCACATTGGGATGTGGATGCTTCGCCTGGGTAGTCTTTAAGGACTTAACTTTGTGCGCCATTGATCTGAGCTTAATCGTGCAAACCACATGTCTAGTATGGGATAGACCTGGCATAATAATTTGTGAAGTCTCCACTTTGGTTTTACTACTGATGTTGTGTGGCGCAAGAGGGGGCAATTATCGACTAGGGGGTTACCCTACTCGACGGCGAAACCTTAGCGAGTGGGATCGGGTGGAGATGGATCATCGTAAAAGCCTTGTTGTGATTTCCTTAGCGCGAGGCTAATCACATCGTGTGGGTACAGTTGTGCAACCTCTGCAGAGTGTAAAACTATTCGAATAGCCGTGTCCTCGGTCATGGACAATGCTCGGTGATTTCACACGAGGGGTAGAGTTTTCATAAAAACCTGGTTGGGTTAAGTTGGGAAGTGAATGGTTAGTTCACGGGTGTTCATTTCATGGATCTTGGTTCATGGTGGATTCCTTGGGTGAATGGTCAGTTCACTTGTGGTTGGTCTCAATTCCTTTGGTTACTTATTTATTATCATTTACAAAGCTTGCTTTTCAATCTATTTATTGTATTTACTTTAAATTATTGCTTTATGCAAAATTAACCTTTCACCATCCATTGTTAAGCCTTGCATATTATATTGCATTCATTTGTTACAAGCGACTTGTCGAGTACCAATGTACTCACGGCTTTATGCCCCTGTTGCTCGATTGAGGAGGAGTATCACGGCGGGAGGTTCCGAAGGAGAGTACTTGGCGTCTTCGCGGATTAGGCCGTTCTCCACTCGATAGCACGTGGGCATGTCGTTTGGTCGCTGCGTTTTCTTTTGGATTTCATTTGCTAGTTTTGTTAAGCCCTTCGGGCTAGTCTATTGTAAGCTTGACCATAAGGTCGTACTCGATGATTATTATTAATATTTGAGTCTTTTCTTAGTAAATCGTGATATGTTCGATATTTCATCTTTGTTTATCTTTGTGTGCACTAGCGTGATCTGGACTAGTGCAGAATACACGGAGAGTCGGATTTGCATATTCGGTCTCTACGAGCGAGGATGGAGTGGTTATTGAAACAAGGCTAGGCCGGTAGCTCGGGGTTCTCCCGTGTTGAGGTCCGATTTCGAGGAGACCTTTGCCTGTAGCTCGACTTGAGGCCATTAAATGCAGCTTGCCTTTGCGACTTCTAAAGGTTTCAAGCTTTACAGATGGACGTCAAGAGTGCCTTCCTTAATGGCTTCATTGAGGAAGAAGTATATGTCAAACTGACCTCTGGTTTGAAAACCCCAATTACCTAACCATGTCTTCAAGCTTTCCAAAGCTTTGTATGGACTTAAGCAAGCCCCTAGAGCTTGGTATGAGAGGCTTAAGTCCTACTTGTTAAGTCATGGTTTTGAGATGGGTAAAGTTGACAAGACCTTGTTCATCGCCGTCATGGCAATGACCTTCGCTCGTCCAGATCTATGTCGATGACATCATCTTTGGCGGCTCTTCCCATACTCTGGTTTCACGGTTCTCGGATGTCATGAGCACCGAGTTTGAGATGAGTATGATGGGCGAGTTGACCTTCTTCCTTGGCTTCCAAGTCAAGCGGACTCGGGAGGTACATTTCTTCATCGGGAAAGTACACTCGTGATCTCTGAGCAACCGACATGATCGATGGTAAGCCGTGTCGACTCCCATGGATTCTCTGACCTATCTTGACCCGATGAGGAGCGGCGAGCGAGTTGATCGTAAAGAGTTGAAGTATGATCGGCTCCTTCTTTACCTCATCGCCTCGAGACCGGACATACACTTCTCGGTGTGTGCGTGTGCTCGTTCGAGCCTCTCTCGCGTATCTCACCGCCAGCGTGAAGCGCATCTTCGTACCTCGAGCTACCATTGACTATGGTATCGGTACTCTTCCTCATCTGTCTTTCCTTGAGAGCTTTCTCGGACGCAGACTTTCTTGGTTGTAGGATAGATAGGAAGAGCATACAGCACTTGCCAATTCATTGGCAATTCTCTAAATCTCTTGGTCTTCTAGGAAGCGATCCGGTGTTGCCTGATCCACCGCAGAGGTGAGTATGTTGCTGCAGCCCATTGCGGCGATCAGTACTACGGATGGCTTCGACCTGCGGGACTTTGGGTTAGTTATCGGCGGTGTTCCACTCTTTTGTGATAACACTTCTGCGATTAACATTGCTAAGAACCCAGTGCAACACTCTCGGACCAAGCACATCGATATCCGTTATCACTTCCTTGAGACCATGTAGAGAAAGGCGATATAGTGCTCGGTTGTGAAGTGACCACCGGTTGGTGACATCTTCACCAAGCCTTTGGATAGTTCGAGGTTTTCAGCTCTACGGGAGAGCTTGGGGTGGTGTGTCATACGGTTTGTAGTGAGGGGAGCTTTGGGCTTTATTGCTTTTCTATATTGATTATGCTTCTGTCTCATTTCTGTTGCTTTGCACTTGGGGTGCATCGGGCTTAGTCCTTCTAGCATAGGTTAGAGTGCTTCTCTTGTCTAGTTGTTTAGACTTCTTCTCTTATCTTGTGCTTCCAGGATGTTTCTTCTAGCTGTTACTTATCTCTCTAGATTGAGCTCACTCACTTCTTGTAGGTTCTAGCGAGGGTTGGGCCACCCTCAGGTAGACAGGGTACATGTTTGCTCTCTAGTGTGTGATTTACTGTCAGTTGGTTGTCCTGGAATCATATGGGAGTAGATGAGAGTCGATCTGAGCCATAGTTGTCTCTATATCTTATCTATGCTTTAAGGATTTGCTGTTTTGGTTTTATTTGCCGACTTCTCGATTTATTGCTTTGCTTGAGGAGAGTTCTTTTGGGAGCTTACGAGCTTAATTGTGACATAACTCAACTTGAACTAAAAGTTGCATCTAATGTTGAGGGGAGCTGGTTTTTCATGCATTTTCAGCATTTCGCATTATAATCAATCTGCATTGAGCCTTGATTATTATCTGTTATGACATGTTTTAATGCTTTACACCTTGCCATGATTTATGCTTCGGTTGCTAGATTTATCATGACTTCATATGTGTAGACTTGCTGTTGCCATGATAAGTTAATTAAAATTGCTCAACTTGAATTAAAACTTGTCATGCTCGCATTTGAGTCTAGTCTTGCTTTAGCTATCCTTTTATGATTCATGCCATGTCAAATAGGCTAAGTTGAGCGTTGAATCTCTATCGAGCCTTAGATTGAGCTATTGTAGTCTTTTGATGATGCATAAGTTAGTACTACATGTTAAAATGCAAAAAGATCTCTTTTGTGCGAAAAAACTGATCTCACCAATTCTCTCCTATGAGACGGCTTGCCATTGCACTTGGCATGAACTTAGGGGGAGTTTTGGATGACCTAGACTATCTTCTTAAGCTTTTCGCTTGGAGTAGTCGCATAAGGCTTGAGGTCTAGCACATGACAAAACAAAAATCTGGTTGTCAACAACCTTCAGTTTTAAAAGAAAATATGTCATTTGTGCTCAATTTGCTTAAGCCACAACAAGAATCAAGTACTTCAACAAATGCTTCATTCTCGGACTTGTAGCACTCTTTTTGGCCTCAATTTGAGCTTCTTAGTTACGCTTAGCTTATTGACATGGCCTGCATCATCCTTGGATATCTCTAGCTGGACTGTGCTTATTGATGACTTGACTTGATCACAAACAACACTATATTTCAGATTGTCATCCATGTGTTCTCGCTGGCTTATATATATGTTGTCATGATCTAGATAGCGTTTTATTGAGTTATGACTTGGTGTAGTACTTGTTGGTTATTATGGATAATTCTCATGGCTCTAACTGCTTAGAATAATCAAACTTCAGCCATTTCATCCATTGACATATCATTTTCTCTCGTTTGCATCTTGATGCGTTTATTGCCAAAAAGGGGGAGAATAGAGAAGAAAAAGTCTGTTGGGATCTTTTTAGAGCTTTGGAGATCAATTTGCTCTTTCAGTTGTTGCTCTAGTGGTTCCGTCTGTCGACATGGTCATAAGTTTCATTCCCTTCTTTGGACCATGTTGGTTTCTTCAAACTCAAACTCAATTTCTTGCTTTTTCTGGTTTTGTCAATATACTCATCAAGGGGGAGATTGAGAGACCATGTGTAGGTCAACCCTTGGTTGTGATGAGTAATTGACTCTTGTTCTAGGAAGATTGAGTTTAGTTTTTGTGGTCTGTGCTAGTTTTGCATCGTCGTAGCCCTGGCGAAGTTGACCATTTTGGGCGTGATCGAAGGTCACCCGAGGGGTCTACGACCACGTTGGCCGTGGTCGAAGGCCAGCTTGACCACGTTGGTCGTGGTGAAATGAGCGACCACGTTGGTGGTGGTCGGAGCGATTCGACCACGTTGGCGTGGTCGAAGGCCAGCTGCGACCACGTTGGTTGTGGTGAAATAGGTTCACGACCACGTTTGGCGTGATCGTAGGTCTCGAGGAAGTTTAAGACTGATTTTGCCTTAGTCGTATCTTGGTCATGGTGAAATGACTCATACGACCATGTTGCCGATGGTTGGAACCTAGCCAAGATGTCTCACGACCACGTTGTGCGCTATCGGAAGCCACAGAACCATTTACGACCACGTTGTAGCGTATACGACCATTTTGGGCTTGGTGAAGGTCATTCGGTCGTTCACGATTCGTTGGCCATGTCGAATGCGGCCGACCACGTTGTAGTGGGCTGCGATCGAAGTCGGCACTCAAATCTCGACCACGTGAGTAGTCGGCACTCGACTACGAGAGCGATCGGCGTGGTCGGACGTGCTCGCGACGCAGATTGGAATCGGTCGTATGACTGCAGACTTGACCATTTGAGCTGGAAATTGGTCGTAGGGCTTTGTGATGAAGTCAGGGACCTTGTGCATTTGTTGGTTTATCTTTTCGATTGGTCGTAACGACTTTGGTTGAAGTCGTAGACTTTGAGCGTTAAAGCCGTAGCGAGTTGTGGGTGGTCATAGCAAGTTAGCGATGATCGTAGACTCATCGTATCTGGTCGTATGGCTTGTTTTTGTGGTCGTATGTCGTGTGCATTCATTGTTCTCTTTTTCCGACTGGTCGTAGGTGGTATACGACTTGGTAAGAGTATGATTTGAGTTACATTTTCGGCTCAAGTGATTGGATACTATTGTGAACGGTGCTATGTAATGGTTTGCTTGTCTGTGATGGTTTGCAGGACTTTGAGACTAGTCGTGGTGAGGCGTGGATGGTCGAGACTAGGCACGGGGGTGCTGAGGTCGTGATCGGCTGGGAGATGCCAAAGACGACGAAGTCTGTGAGGTGGTTGCAAGTGTAATCGGCAAGGCAGGAGGAAGCTTCCGGGAAGGCAGCGGAGTGGCATTTTGGAGAAATGCGGAAAGCTGCAAAGGGAAGCTGTGTCCCTGCAAAAGCACGAGAGTTGTTGGCGCTAACGGGTAAAGCACTGGAGCTCGTTCTCGCTGCTGGGTAAAGAGAGTGGTAAAACCCGGTGTTAGGTGGGAGTTAACGGGTTCTCCCCCTGTAGCAAGAAGACTATAAATAGAGAGGGTAGAGCTCGGATGCTCGGTGAGGTTGTTCCCGAGTCACTCTGAATTTTTCGTCTCTATTTGCGTGAGTTGTCTCTGGGTAGAGCACGGTTGCTCTTGTACCTCCGATGGAGTGGCTGTAGAAACCTCCATGATCAATCATTCATCTCTCTTCCTCGAGATGATTTCTGTTGTTATGAGATGTAGTGTTTGTTGTGTTTGCTATTTGTTTTGAGAGCTTGCTCTTCTTGTTATCTTTCTCTCTCTACTCTTCTTCGTGAGTCCTTTCTCGTTTTGGTGTGTTTCGACTTGCTCAGAACTGGAAATCTGTCTCAAGGCCTCTTGGCCAGTTCATTTCCGAGAGCAGGAGTCGATTCAGAGAAGTTCTCGTTTCTGAATGGTCGTGCGCCTTAAGTCCTCTGTTTCGAGTTCGTTTTGTTGACCGTAGCTAAGACTTTGGTTTTAGTGGTAATTTCTTTTCCAAAGGTTGGATTCATTCAGATGTCTCAAATTTGAGGATCAAATGACGAGAGAGTCTTAGTTACTCGGAAATCGGCAAGCGAGTCCTTCTCGTTCTTGTTTTATCCGCGATATTCTCTGTTTGATTTCTTTTATCGGCTTGAGCAAGTGTTCGACCACGTGGTGTTCGACCATCAATTGGCTTACGACTACGTGTGTTCGATCGGAGAAACTAGTTCTTTCACTCGATTTGCTGTGTGAGTACTCGGGGAGTTTTGAAGGCACCATTCACCCCCCCTCTGTTGCCATTTCGGTCCTACAATTGGTATCAGAGCCGGTTAGCTCTTTTCAATAGATCTTAACCGGTCTCAAGAGCCATGGCGACGGACAAGTACTCGACCAAACCTCCGTCTTTGATGGCTTGGATTACCCTTACGGAAGAGCCGAATGGAAACATACATCCGGGCTCAAGGGTATGCCATTTGGCGGAAGGTGAAGGTCGATTTGTTGTTCTGCCGATGAGAACATCAATGTGGCAAACATGCCCGATGTTGAGGCAAATGCGAAGGCAAGGAACATCATTATCCGGGCCGAGTAGAAGCGAGTTCGATCGCATCTCTCACTGTCGTCGCTTACGACATCTGGGTGACCCTCGATGCATACCATGAGGGCACCACCCAGATTAAGACGGTCCGACAGGACCAGTTCAAACGCGAATACAACAAATTCGAGATGCTTGCTGGAGAGTCCCTGGATGAGTGCTTTTCGTGATTTCACAAAATCTTGAGCAACCTCCGAGCGGTCGGTCTTACATACCCGACTCGGATAGCGCCGCCAAATGCTCGCGCACTCGATCTTCGTGTCTGGGAGATGAAAGTGACCACCATCAAAGACACGACAGACCTCTCGACCTTGACTCTTGATGCGCTGTACTCGCGCCTCAAGACTCACGAGATTGACGTTGTCTCTCGTAGGTCGAAGTCACAGTCGATGGCTTTGGTCACTGATCCCACGTTGGCTTCTGGTTCCTCCTCTTCTGATTCTCTTTGCGGATTCTCCCTTGCTGCTCTATGTGACATAACAGATGATTAGTTAGAGCGACTTGCGGATGGCGACTTGCCCTCCTTGCTCGAAGATTCTCCGTGCTTACAAAGGGAGGAGGGACAGAAAGAGAGGAGGACCCGTGATTTGCTTCGAGTGTGGTGGCCCCAACCACATCCGAGCAAACTGCCCCAAGCTTGGGAAAGGTAAAGGTGACTACGGCGGTTCGGGCAAGAACGACTACACCGACAAGAACCGCAACACGAAGCCCTCAAAGACTGCTCAAGGCAAGAAGAAGTTCCGCAACTTTGGGAAGGCCAAGAAGCTCTTCCACGCGTCCTCACCGCCGGCGACCTCGACCTCAGCGAGGTGGAGGGATGGAGCGACGATGACGGACGGGTGATCAAGAGCCCAAGGATGGCGGCAACGACTTCTCGGCATGTGCTTCATGGCCTCGAGGGCGAACCGAGCGACGGCAGCTGTACTCCGACTCGGATGAGGTATGCCCCACCTACGACCAGCTCAATCATGCTTTTCTTAAGCTAGGTGGTTTTCATGCTAGAGCTAGGGCTAGGTGTACCGAGTTAGAGAAGGAAGTAGATAGATTATCACAGAGCTTACTTCACTTACATCCGCTCCCTCCGTGATGATTGTGATACATGCTCGCTTTCTTTGGGTGATATGGAGAAATTAAGGACCTCGCATGATAGTTTGTCCTCCGAGCTTGATATTGTTAAGGTGGAGAATGTTAGTGCGCTTGCCGAATTAGAGTTGAGTAGGATGGTGTTACCCTTCTTACTATCGATGAGACTACTCCTCCCACCTCATGTGAGGATAAGGACATTGCTGCTAGAGGACCTTATACCATGCTCCTTGATCTGCCCGAGTCTTGTGAAAAATGCAATAAATTGAAGATGAACCTAAAGCGGGCGAGATCACAAGATTCTTGAGTTGAGTGCTTCTTTACTTGAGCCTATTGATTCATGTTTGAACTGTCCAAAGTTAAGCTGCTGAACTTGAATCTGTCTCAAAACAGTTTCAAGAAATGATTGACAACAACAAGAAAATGGCTCAAGATATCGACTAAGGATCCTATTAGCTCACCATGCATTAGTTGTGATAAACTAAAACTTGAACTCGTTGCTTTGAATGACAAATGTGTGAAGCTAACTAAGGACTTACTAGAGAAGCCACAATCTGGTTGTGATGTGATTGATGGTGTGGGAGAAGCCCGGGGTAAGGGTGAGGCGCCTAGAGACGCGAACCAATCTGCTAGTAGTAGGACTGTCCTCGAGTCGGGTGTGCGTGCACAAGCCATTCTTTCCTCTCTTGTTGGTTCTCCATCCGCTCCCTTACCTCCTGCTGTTCCCTCTTCCTCTGCTCTTCTTGCACCTCTCTCTTTCGGAGTGTCGGTATCTTATGAACACTCTCGAGAGATTTGTAGGCGGCAAGAAGAAGCTTAATCTTATTCTAGACCAATCCAAGATTTGCAAGTTCAATCAAGGTCTAGGATATGATTTCTATGAAGATATGAGGAAGCATCCACCTGCTATTCTCCGACCCATCGTAGGAGGTGTGATCGAGTTGAGCCCAGATCGATGAAGTTAAATTCAAATCGCGGGCTTTGTCCAAGGGATCTCACGACGCAAGGTGATTCCACTGTTGCTTCGCCTCTCGGAGGCGAAGCCTCTTCGTGCTACTTCCACCTCTCAGAAGGTGAAGTACCACTGCACCTTCTGTCAGAAGGATGGGCACTCGATCGAGAGATGCTTCAGGCGCGCCAGGATTGCGCAAAGAGACCGTGCAGAGGCACTTAGGCGTATTCAAGGTCAGCCCCAGATCCTGAGTACACCTAAGACTAGCACGAGGTCCAGGTTTGCTTCTGACGGGTTTGGGCAGCATCGAGGACTTGGTTTTTCTGAGCCTTCTGGTTTTCGTCCTCGTGCTGCTCCGGTCGTGACTTCCGCCGTTCGAGGTACTTCTCGTTTCCCGTCGAGACGACTACCGCGGCGTGTTGACTTGTTGCGGTGCTCACCGACTCGCTTGCTCAGTGCTACCGGACCAAAGAACGACTCTAGGTCTACTTGTAGACCATTTGCTTTCCGAGTGAGAGAGAGCGTAGGGTAGATAGAGGTCGATCGTGCTTGACTACTTCATCCGCTCGGCGTGTTGTTCAAGATTGGGTGCCAAAATCACTCTTGATTTACCCCGATCGAGACTTTACTCTGTTTGACTCGAGCTCGCGGCCGGGAAGGAGAGGTTTGGCTTGTAGACTCGGGTGTTCACGACACATGACCGGAGACTCCGTTAGTTCTATTCCTAGCCCGTGCTCCGGTGATGAGACGATCACCTTCGGAGATGCTTCATCCAGGCGCGTCATCGCCAAAGGCTGTGCGCATTAATGCTTCTTTTATTCTTAAGGATGTTGCCTTGGTTAGTAAGCTGCAGTACAATTTGCTTTCCGTTTCTCAGCTTACCGATGACGGTTTCGAGGTGAGCTTCAAGAAAAACGCTTGCAAAATTCTTGACTCTTCGGGTAGTCTGGTTTGCGGGATTTCTCGTTATGGGAGGATCTTTCGTGCTGATTTTTCTGAGTCTTCTGGTGATCCTCTCAGGTGTTTAGTTGCTTCTGAGTCCCGCGACCTCTCATTCTGGCATAGGAGACTTGGTCATATAGGCTTTGACCATTTGACTCGAGTTAGCGGTCACGATCTCATTCGTGGTCTGCCGAAACTCAAGATGGTCAAAGATCTTGTTTGCGCTCCATGCCGGCACGGCAAGATGGTTGCCGCTTCTCACCCTCCGGTCACAGTTACTATGACCGATGCACCGGGACAGCTGCTCCACATGGACACAGTTGGACCAGCTCGAGTGCAGTCAGCAGGAGGGAAGTGGTATGTTCTTGTTGTGGTCGATGACTTCTCGAGGTATTCTTGGGTGTTTTTCTTAGCCTCGAAGGATGAGACATTTTCACATTTCCGAGGTCTTTTGATGAGGCTTTCTCGTTGAGCTCCCCGGTGCCTTACGAGCGATCCATGATGACAATGGCACGGAGTTCAAGAATTCCTACTTTGAGAGTTTCTGTGGTGAGACAGGTGTAGAGCACCAGTTCTCTTCTCCGCACGTCCCACAACAAAATGGCGTTGTGGAGAGGAAGAACCGTACCTTGGTCGAGATGGCCAGGACGATGCTTGATGAGTACTCTACACCGCGGAAGTTTTGGGCTGAGGCTATAGCTACCGCGTGCCATGTCTCAAATAGAGTTTTTACGAGGCACACTTGCACCGCACTTCTTATGAGTTGAGATACGGGCGAAAGCCCAGCGTCTCTCATTTTCGTGTGTTTGGTTGCAAGTGCTTTATTATGAAGTCCGGGAACCTAGATAAGTTCGAGTCACGTTCTTGTGATGGGATCTTTCTAGGTTACTCGCCTTCTTCGCGGGCTTATAGGGTCTGGAACTGCGAGTCTAGCAAATTGGTAGAGACTCGTGAGGTGACCTTCGACGAGGCGGTCAGGGACTAGGCACGATATCTCGAGTTCTTTAGAGCGATCCGAGCCCATCTTCGTGGATGATGAGGATGATGGAGATGAGGGTTGTCTACCTGATCCAGTCTCTCATCCACCCCTTGAGGTGCCTTCTTCCACCGCACCTCAGGGAGATCAGCCCATGCCCTCTGCTTCTTCTGGAGCTAGTGGCTCTGTTCCTACCTCATCAGCTCACGAGGTAGAGGCCACTTCTTCATCCCATCCTGAACCTCCTCGACATATCCAGAAAAGACATCCTTCCGAGCAGATGATTGGAGACCTCTTTGAGCGAGTCACACGCTCAAAATCTGGCATGTCTCAATTCTGTCTCCATTCGCCATTGTTGCCTCATTCGAGCCCAAAGATGTTTCTCATGCTCTTCCGACGAGTCTTGGGTAAATGCCATGCATGAGGAGCTAGAAAACTTCGAGAGAAACAAGGTGCAGTCGCTTGTCGAGCCCCGCGAGTCACAATGTCATTGGAACTAAGTGGGTGTTCAAGAACAAGCGAGAGCGAGGATGGAGTGGTTATTGAAACAAGGCTAGACTGGTAGCTCGGGGTTCTCCCGGGTTGAGGGTGCGGATTTCGAGGAGACCTTTGCCCTGTAGCTCGACTTGAGGCCATTAGAATTCGCTTGCCTTTGCAGCTTCTAAAGGTTTCAAGCTTTACGGATGGACGTCAAGAGTGCCTTCCTTAATGGCTTCATTGAGGAAGAAGTATATGTCAAACTGACCTCTGGTTTGAAAACCCCAATTACCTAACCATGTCTTCAAGCTTTCCAAAGCTTTGTATGGACTTAAGCAAGCCCCTAGAGCTTGGTATGAGAGGCTTAAGTCCTACTTGTTAAGTCATGGTTTTGAGATGGGTAAAGTTGACAAGACCTTGTTCATCCGCCGTCATGGCAATGACCTTCTGCTCGTCCAGATCTATGTCGATGACATCATCTTTGGCGGCTCTTCCCATACTCTGGTTTCACAGTTCTCGGATGTCATGAGCACCGAGTTTGAGATGAGTATGATGGGCGAGTTGACCTTCTTCCTTGGCTTCCAAGTCAAGCAGACTCGGGAGGGTACATTTCTTCATCAGGGAAAGTACACTCGTGATCTCTGAGCGCCGACATGATCGATGGTAAGCTGTGTCGACTCCCATGGATTCTACAGACCTATCTTGACCCAGATGAGGACGGCGAGCGATTGATCGAAAGAGTTGAAGTATGATCGGCTCCCTTCTTTACCTCATCGCCTCGAGACCGGACATACACTTCTCGGTGTGTGCGTGTGCTCGTTCGAGCCTCTCCTCGCGTATCTCACCGCCGAGCGGTGAAGCGCATCTTCGTACCTCCGAGCTACCATTGACTATGGTATCGGTACTCTTCCTCATCTGTCTTTCCTTGAGAGCTTTCTCGGACGCAGACTTTCTTGGTGTAGGATAGATAGGAAGAGCACTTTCGCACTTGCCAATTCATTGGCAATTCTCGTCTCTTGGTCTTCTAGGAAGCGATCCGGTGTTGCCTGATCCACCGCAGAGGTCGAGTATGTTTGACCATTTGCGGCGATCAGTACTACGGATGGCTTCGACCTGCGGGACTTTGGGTTAGTTATCGGCGATGTTCCACTCTTTTGTGATAACACTGCGATTAACATTGCTAAGAACCCAGTGCAACACTCTCGGACCAAGCACATCGATATCCGTTATCACTTCCTTCGAGACCATGTAGAGAAGGGCGATATAGTGCTCGGTTTGTGGAAGTGACCACCGGTTGGTGACATCTTCACCAAGCCTTTGGATAGTTCGAGGTTTTCAGCTCTACGGGGAGAGCTTGGGGTGGTGTGTCCTTACGGACTGTAGTGAGGGGGAGCTTTGGGCTTTATTGCTTTTCTATATTGATTATGCTTCTGTCTCATTTCTGTTGCTTTGCACTTGGGGTGCATCGGGCTTAGTCCTTCTAGCATAGGTTAGAGTGCTTCTCTTGTCTAGTTGTTTAGACTTCTTCTCTTATCTTGTGCTTCAGGATGTTTCTTCTAGTGTTACTTATCTCTCTAGATTGAGCTCACTCACTTCTTGTAGGTTCTAGCGAGGGTTGGGCCACCCTCAGGTAGACAGGGTACGTGTTTGCTCTCTAGTGTGTGATTTACTGTCAGCTGGTTGTCCTGGAATCATATGGGGTAGATGAGTCGTCATCTGAGCCATAGTTGTCTCTATATCTTATCTATGCTTTAAGGATTGCTGTTTTGGTTTTATTTGCCAGCTTCTCGATTTATTGCTTTGCTTCAGGGAGAGTTCTTTTGGGAGCTTCTGGAGCTTAATTGTGACATAACTCAACTTGAACTAAAAGTTGCATCTAATGTTGAGGGGGAGCTGGTTTTTTCATGCATTTTCAGCATTTCGCATTATAATCAATCTGCATTGAGCCTTGATTATTATCCTGTTATGACATGTTTTAATGCTTTACACCTTGCCATGATTTATGCTTCGGTTGCTAGATTTATCATGACTTCATATGTGTAGACTTGCTGTTGCCATGATAAGTTAATTAAAATTGCTCAACTTGAATTAAAACTTGTCATGCTCGCATTTGAGTCTAGTCTTGCTTTAGCTATCCTTTTATGATTCATGCCATGTCAAATAGGCTAAGTTGAGCGTTGAATCTCTATCGAGCCTTAGATTGAGCTATTGTAGTCTTTTGATGATGCATAAGTTAGTACTACATGTTAAAATGCAAAAAGATCTCTTTGTGCGAAAAACTGATCTCACCAATTCTCTCCTATGAGACGGCTTGCCATTGCACTTGGCATGAACTTAGGGGGAGTTTTGGATGACCTAGACTATCTTCTTAAGCTTTTCGCTTGGAGTAGTCGCATAAGGCTTGAGGTCTAGCACATGACAAAACAAAAATCTGGTTGTCAACAACCTTCAGTTTTAAAAGAAAATATGTCATTTGTGCTCAATTTGCTTAAGCCACAACAAGAATCAAGTACTTCAACAAATGCTTCATTCTCGGACTTGTAGCACTCTTTTTGGCCTCAATTTGAGCTTCTTAGTTACGCTTAGCTTATTGACATGGCCTGCATCATCCTTGGATATCTCTAGCTGGACTGTGCTTATTGATGACTTGACTTGATCACAAACAACACTATATTTCAGATTGTCATCCATGTGTTCTCGCTGGCTTATATATATGTTGTCATGATCTAGATAGCGTTTTATTGAGTTATGACTTGGTGTAGTACTTGTTGGTCATTATGGATAATTCTCATGGCTCTAACTGCTTAGAATAATCAAACTTCAGCCATTTCATCCATTGACATATCATTTTCTCTCGTTTGCATCTTGATGCGTTTATTGCCAAAAAGGGGGAGAATAGAGAAGAAAAAGTCTGTTGGGATCTTTTTAGAGCTTTGGAGATCAATTTGCTCTTTCAGTTGTTGCTCTAGTGGTTCCGTCTGTCGACATGGTCATAAGTTTCATTCCCTTCTTTGGACCATGTTGGTTTCTTCAAACTCAAACTCAATTTCTTGCTTTTTCTGGTTTTGTCAATATACTCATCAAGGGGGAGATTGAGAGACCATGTGTAGGTCAACCCTTGGTTGTGATGAGTAATTGACTCTTGTTCTAGGAAGATTGAGTTTAGTTTTTGTGGTCTGTGCTAGTTCTGCATCGTCGTAGCCCTGGCGAAGTTGACCATTTTGGGCGTGATCGAAGGTCACCCGAGGGGTCTACGACCACGTTGGCCGTGGTCGAAGGCCAGCTTGACCACGTTGGTCGTGGTCGAAGCAGGTTACGACCACGTTGGCCGTGGTCGAAGGCCAGCACGACCACGTTGGTCGTGGTCGAAATAGGTTACGACCACGTTTGGCCGTGATCGTAGGTCTCCAGGGAAGTTTAAGACTGGTTTTGCCTTAGTCGTATCTTGGTCATGGTCGAAATGACTCATACGACCATGTTGCCAGCAGTTGGAACCTAGCCGAGATGTCTACGACCACGTTGTGCGCTATCGGAAGCCAGCCGAACCATTTACGACCACGTTGTAGCGTATACGACTATTTTGGGCTTGGTCGAAGGTCATTCAGGTCGTTTACGATCACGTTGGCCGTAATCGAATGCAGCTTCGACCACGTTGTAGTGGGCTGCAGTCGAAGTTGGCACTCAAATCTACGACCACGTGAGTAGTCGGCACTCTACGACTACGAGAGCAGTCTGGCGTGGTCGGACGTGCTCGCACGCAGTTGGAATCGGTCGTATGACCTGCAGACTTGACCATTTGAGCTGGAAATTGGTCGTAGGGCCTTGTGATGAAGTCAGGGACCTTGTGCATTTGTTGGTTTATCTTTTCGATTGGTCGTAACGACTTTGGTTGAAGTCGTAGACTTTGAGCGTTAAAGCCGTAGCGAGTTGTGGGTGGTCATAGCAAGTTAGCGATGATCGTAGACTCATCGTATCTAGTCGTATGGCTTGTTTTTGTGGTCGTATGTCATGTGCATTCATTGTTCTCTTTTTCCGACTGGTCGTAGGTGGTATACGACTTGGTAAGAGTATGATTTGAGTTCTGTTTTCTAGCTCAAGTGATTGGATACTATTGTGAACGGTGCTATGTAATGGTTTGCTTGTCTGTGATGGTTTGCAGGACTTTGAGACTAGTCGTGGTGAGGCGTGGATGGTCGAGACTAGGCACGGGGGTGCTGAGGTCGTGATCGGCTGGGAGATGCCAAAGACGACGAAGTCTGTGAGGTGGTTGCAAGCGTAATCGGCAAGGCAGGAGGAAGCTTCCGGGAAGGCAGCGGAGTGGCATTTTGGAGAAATGCGGAAAGCTGCAAAGGGAAGCTGTGTCCCTGCAAAAGCACGGGAGTTGTTGGCGCTAACGGGTAAAGCAGTGGAGCCGTTGGGTGTAACGGGTAAAGCACTGGAGCTCGTTCTCGCTGCTGGGTAAAGAGAGTGGTAAAACCCGGTGTTAGGTGGGAGTTAACGGGTTCTCCCCCTATAGCAAGAAGACTATAAATAGAGAGGGTAGAGCTCGGATGCTCGGTGAGGTTGTTCCCGAGTCACTCTGAATTTTTCGTCTCTATTTGCGTGAGTTGTCTCTGGGTAGAGCACGGTTGCTCTTGTACCTCCGATGGAGTGGCTGTAGAAACCTCCATGATCAATCATTCATCTCTCTTCCTCGAGATGATTTCTGTTGTTATGAGATGTAGTGTTTGTTGTGTTTGCTATTTGTTTTGAGAGCTTGCTCTTCTTGTTATCTTTCTCTCTCTACTCTTCTTCGTGAGTCCTTTCTCGTTTTGGTGTGTTTCGACTTGCTCAGAACTGGAAATCTGTCTCAAGGCCTCTTGGCCGTTCATTTCGAGAGCGAGTCGATTCAGAGAAGTTCTCGTTTCTGAATGGTCGTGCGCCTTAAGTCCTCTGTTTCGAGTTCGTTTTTGTTGACCGTAGCTAAGACTTTGGTTTTTAGTGGTAATTTCTTTTCCAAAGGTTGGATTCATTCAGTGTCTCAAATTTGAGGATCAAATGACCAGAGAGTCTTAGTTACTTGGAAATCTGGCAAACGAGTCCTTCTCCGTTCTTGTTTTATCCGCGCAGTATTCTCTGTTTGATTTCTTTTATCGGCTTGAGCAAGTGTTCGACCACGTGGTGTTCGACCATCAATTGGCTTACGACTACGTGTGTTCGATCGGAGAAACTAGTTCTTTCACTCGATTTGCTGTGTGAGTACTCGGGGAGTTTTGAAGGCACCATTCACCCCCCCCCCCTCTGTTGCCATTTCGGTCCTACATCTTCACATTTTTTGAAGCATGTGTATTTGGTGAGAACAAACCTGAGCACTACGAAGATGACTTAATAAACATTGGAAGACAAATTGCAAAGAAATTGAAGTGTTCCCCACTAGCAGCGAAAACTGTTGGCCGACTATTGAAGAACAACCTTTCTCAGGAACATTGGGTGGAAGTTCTTGAAAAGAAAGAGTGGCAAAACCAATCAAATGATGATGACATTATGCCAGCGCTGAAAATTAGCTACGAATATCTTCCTTTCCATCTAAAAAAATGTTTTTCGTATTGTGCCCTTTTCCCTGAGGATCATAGGTTTGATAGTTTAGAGATTACTCGTTTTTGGATTGCACTAGGCATCATAGATTCCAGTGGTAAAAACAATAAAATTGAGGATATCGGATTGAAGTATTTGGACGAACTAGTAGACAATGGTTTTCTAATGAAAGTAGATGGCGATTGGTGGCATTATTATGTAATGCATGATTTATTTCATGAGCTAGCCCAAAATGTTTCAGCACGAGAATGTGCCAATATCAGTTGTTCTAGTTTCAGGGCTGATGATATCCCACCATCTGTTCACCACTTATCCATCACCATACAAGATAAATATGATGAAAATTTGGAGAGAGAAATGGGTAGATTGAAGAGAAGACTGGACATTAGAAATTTGCGGGCCTTGATGTTTTTTGGGAGCAAAATTGCAGACATTGACAATAATTTAAAAGATACGTTTAAAGAAATTAACGGTCTCCGTGTTCTATTTATATTCATGAATTCCCTAGAGTCTTTGCCACACAACTTCTCAAAACTTATCCACCTCCAATTCCTTAAAATTGGATCACTAGTTGATACTTCCATTACTTTACCTAGCACATTATCCAGATTTTATCACTTGAAATTCTTGGAACTAGAATGTTGGCGTGGTAGTTATAGTTTGCCAAAAGACATTAGCCACCTTAAATTTACGCCATTTCCTTACTGACAAGAAACTCCATTCCAATGTTCCTGAGGTTGGAAAGATGAAGTGTTTACAGGAGCTAAAAGAATTCTGCGTTAAGAAAGAGAGAGTTGGATTTGAACTGAGAGAATTGGGGAAATTGACAGAGCTTGGAGGGGAACTCAGCATATGTAATCTTGAAAACGTGGCAACCAAGGGAGAAGCCAATGATGCCAAATTGATGTCGAAAAGGAATCTAAAAGGATTGACATTAGTTTGGGGTACAAAGCAACGGACCACAGGATCTGATGTTGTTGATGGCCTTCAACCACACCCTAATCTTAGAAGGCTGCGCATTGTAAATCATGGTGGTGACATTGGTCCCAGTTGGTTATGTCGTCACATATGCATAAAAATGTTGGAGGTTCTCTGTCTAGAGGGTGTGTCTTGGGGCACACTTCCACCTTTTGGGCAACTACCGCATCTCACCAAACTGATTTTGAAGAATATTGCTGGAATGCATCAATTTGGACCTGACTTTGGTGGCGTTACAGATAAAAGTTTCGTGAACTTGAAGACAGTCGAGTTTGAAGATATGCAAGAACTTGTCAAGTGGATTGGGGGATCTAATTGCCGTTTGTTTTCAAGGCTTGAAAGCATCCGTTGCCGAAGATGTCCCAATCTCTCCGCGCTGCCCTTCTCAGAGTGCTCTGGCCTTTCTACGCAAGATATAAATGCCATATGGTTTCCCAATCTGTGTAGTCTTGTTATTGATAGTTGCCCTAAGTTGTCATTACCTCCCATACCTCACAGTTCTACACTGACATCTATTAGGGTGGAAGAATGTGGTGTGTTAAAGTTGTCATATTTTATAAAGGAATTGTGTATCAACGGATACAATGGTGCTTTGGCCTTCCAAAATCTGGATAAATTAGAGGTTATGGAAATGCAATATGCATCACACATTTCATTGACAGACCTCCAAAAGCTAAACTACCTAAGAAGGTTAAAGGTCGAAGGATGCGATAGCCTGATTCTGCCTGTGGAGGATGGGGGATGGATGTCGCTCCAATCATTAGTGATCCATGATAATTGCGGCAACATATTCTCTGGGTGGTCCATGGGAGAAGCTCAGAACATCAAGCCTCTCCCTCCTTCCCTCAGGGAACTTGACATTTCCGGAGAGTCAAGCATGGCGTCAATGGCTCTGCTCTCAAACCTCACGTCTCTCACCGGTCTAATCCTAGTAGATTGCGATAATTTAACAATGGATGGGTTCAATCCTCTCATCACAGTCAACCTCAAGGAATTGACGGTTTATAACCACAACCGGGAAGGAAATCGTCAGCGCTCTATAGCAGCTGATCTGTTGGAACCTGCCCAAGATCAAACACAGATACACACGGATATTTGCCGAGCGACGAAACGCACGCTTTTCATTTTTTTCTCAACGTGTTCACCTGAGCAATACAACGTGAATTATATAACCAAAGACTCCAACGGATGGATCCGGTTTTCACGTGATCCACTCACAACTCAAACCTGAACATGCAATCCGCTAGCTACGGAAATAACTGACGCTGACTTCATCCCGTGCGCCTCCTAACAAGCCTGCACGACGCGAGCACGAACTCGGCGCCGCCGCAGACTCACACACGCACGCACGCCACGGCCACGAACACATGGCGTGATTTATTCTAACAAACTCCCTAAACCACGACACCACCGCGCGTCCGCCCTACAGAGCGTCGGTTCATCGTCGGCGTCGGCGAGCAACGCCTCCTCCTTCCTTGGCTTGGTGCCCTCGAGAAATGGCCACGGACGCCACAGTTGTAGCACTTGCCCTTGCCGGAGCTGCGTCGGCGCCTGCTTGCGCCCGAACTGACGCTGCTCCCCCCATCATCGTCGTCGTCGTCTTCATGGCCGCCGCTACGGCCTCCCTTCCTGTCGCCGTCGCCGTGGCGTGCGTCGCCGCTGCGCGCGCTCCTTCCCGCGACGCTGACGTCGGCGCGCCTCCCACTGCTCTTCGGTGAGCAGCAGCTGCCCGGTGTGGTCCGCGGTCTCCTCCACGCCGGCTCGATCCTCCGCCGCACGGAGTCTCCCGACGAGTTCCTCGATCGTCATCGTGTCCAGATCGAGCAGCATCTCGATAGACACCGCGATCTGGTGGTACCGCGGCGGCACGACGCGTAGGAACTTCTTGACGACGCGTACGTCCTCCATCGATTCCCCCAACTCGCGCAGCTTGGCGACGAGGGTGTTCAGGCGGTTGGCGAAGTCGTCGATCGATTCGCCCTCCTTGAATGCGACGAGCTCGAACTCCTTCAGCAGCTTCTGCGCGTTCGCCTCCTTCACGCGCTTGACGCCGAGCCGCATCTTCTCCACCGCCTCCCATGCCTCCTTCGCACTCTTCTTGTTGGCGAGGCCGGAGTGCATGTCCGTCGGCACCGCGCGAAGGATGGCAGCCAATGCCAGTCGATCCTCGCGGCGCTCGACCTTGCTCGACTCCACCGCACCCCACAACCCCATCGCCTCCAAATTTACCTGCATCACAAGCGCCCACTCGTGATAATTGGTGCGCGACAGCATCGGGAACACGAGCGGCGAACTCATCTCCTTGACGCGCTCCACCACGACCGTGACGCGCGAGCACGCCATCACCCTTCTCACCATCACGGCCATCTCCCTAGTGCTCGAACACCTCGCTCGATACCAAATGTTGGAACCTGCCCAAGATCAAACACGGATACACGGATATTTGCCGAGCGGCGAAACGACGCTTTTCATTTTTTCTCAACGTGTTCACCTGAGCAATACAACGTGAATTATATAACCAAAGACTCCAACGGATGGATCCGGTTTTCACGTGATCCACTCACAACTCAAACCTGAACATGCAATCCGCTAGCTACGGAAATAACTGACGCTGACTTCATCCCGTGCGCCTCCCTAACAAGCCTGCACCTGGACGCGAGCACGAACTCGAGCGCCGCCGCAGACTCACACACGCACGCACGCCACGGCCACGAACACATGGCGTGATTTATTCTAACATGATCTACTCTCAGAGGTGGCAAGGACGAAAACAACACCTGCTTGTTTATCCCAATTGGAAGAACTTGTGGTGGATAGCATCTCGGCGGTGCTTGTTTCTCCCATCTGCAGCCTCCTCTGCGCCACCCTCCACACCTTATGCTTCTCGTATGATAAGCGGGCGGAAAGCTTCACGGAAGAGCAAGAGCATGCGCTTCAGCTCCTCACCTCCCTCCAACATTTATGGTTTGGTTTTTGCCCGAGTCTGCAGTCCCTCCCTGAAGGATTGCATTGCCTTTCTTCCCTCAACAGACTATCCATCTATAAATGCCCTGAAATCCGATCGCTGCCCAAGGGGGGCCTCCCCACTTCACTGAAAAGACTAAATGTCTTTCAGTGTTCCGCCGATCTGGTGGATCAAGCCAAGAAGTTAAAGGAAGAAAACCCAGATTTAGAAGGTCAAATGTAACTTATTCCCCAAACCCAAGGTAACACCTGTGCTCTCCCCCAGTTCCTATTTTATCCTTTCTTCTGTAATCTAACGTGCTAAGACTTTTCCCCCTGTTTTTGGCCAGCACCACTAAATCAATTCTGGACTGCGATTCTGCGAATCCGTATCCGCATCTGCATGTGAGATTCTGGAGGTTAGTCACATCACTGTTAGGAAACCAGGCCTTATCTAATTGGGCACCCCCACCGTAGACTATAAATAGGGACCTAGCCCCCCTCATGATGTACCCCGATGCAATCTAAAGCAATAAAAGGAATCGCTCGGACTGGTCTCCAGCGTCGGTTCCTCAACACGTTATCAGCACGACTTCGCTCTGGTGAACGAGGTAATCATCGAAACACAGATTGAATTTTCTAGATCGCTTTTGAATCTGTATTTTCTTTTCGCGTTCTAGATTGAATCTCTACGGTGCAAATCCGCCCTAATCTACCGCGAGCAGACTTGAAGTCGTCAGCACAATGCCGATCGGTAGATTGTGAAACGTGGTAGATGTTGATTGCACTGTAGATTAGATGCAAATCCGCCCTAATCTACCGCGAGCAGACTTGAAGTCGCCGGCACAATGCCGATCGGTAGATTGTGAAATGGGGTAGATGTTGATTGCACTGTAGATTAGATGCAAATCCGCCCTAATCTACCGCGAGCAGACTTGAAGTCGCCGGCACAATGTCGATCGGTAAATTGCGAAGAAAAAGGGTAGATGTTGATTGCATCGTAGATTGGAAACATATGCATTGTTTTCCTATTCAGTTTCTGCTCGATCATTGCATGAAAAACGAAAAATTATGCATTAGTTTCCTTGTTCGGTTATTGTACGAAATTGCATCGTTTTCTCGTTGCTGCCTATGCACAGAAAAGATCGGGCACGGTGGCCGCACCCACATATGCGCCACAAGTCGCCGCCAGCTGACCGAGGTTTGGAAGCACCGGCTGGCGTGCTGCGACCGCATGCGCGTGGCCAGCCACCCGCCGTGGAGCATGAGATGCCGCCGCGCCCGCATGCGCGCCGCCGGCAGCCGGCCAGTCGTAGGTCGTGGAACACAATCCGCCGCTCAGTTCTGCCGGGGCTTGAAGCCGCCACTGCTCGGATTCGCCGGGGCCTGAAGCCACTCACCGTGGAGCTGTACGCCACCTCTGGCCGCTGCCCGTAGCCGCGCGCCACCGGTCGCCACCCGCAGCTGCGCACCGTCTCCATGCCGCCACCCGCCCTCGGTCGTGTCTCCCGGCCAGGCCCGAAGCCGCCGAGCTTACCACCCGAACTCGAGCACCACGCTGGCGCCGATGCGCGCGCTTGCTACACACTGTACTCGCACACGGCGCCGGCCTAGGAAGCCGCGCCCGAACGCACGCCGCTTCACCTCCCCGCGAGTGCGCCCTCTCGGATCCCGGCCCGCAGCCGAACCACCTCGACGTGTGTGCCCAGCATGGACGCCGCCGCTTGGTCCCGTGCCGTCACCGCGTGCGCCGCTCCGGTTTTTGCCTCGGCCGCTACTACTCGGGCCCAGCCGCCGCCTGCCATGCGCGCCCCGCATGGCGCATTGATCCGGCCGCCGCCGCGCGGCCCGCCACTCGCGCGCCGGCGCCGCCATCGCGTCGCGCGCGCGCGCCGCCCGCGCTGGCCGCCGCCGCTCGCCCCGCCACGCCGCCTAGCCGCCGCTCGGTTGGAGCCAACGCCGCCGCCGCCCATGTGAACAGGGGTAGGGAAACCCTACCCCTGCCCCCCTTTGAACCGGACGCTCGGGCTGGATGGGCCGGCCGGCTGGATGGGCCAAAGCAGGCCGATCATGGGCTGAACGGGAAAAAGAAAATAGAAATAGAAAGAAAAGGGGCGTGGGCCGGTGCCGGGATTTTTGCGAAAAACACCCTGAAGTTCACGTAATTACCGATGAGCCCTAAAATTTGCGTATAAGTCCCGAATTGTTGCAGAAAGGTCTCGGTAATTCTGAAAATTACCTATAGGTCCTCAGATTTACGTATGGGTCCAGAATTTTGCAGAAAACCCCTCGGTAAATCCGAAAATTGCGCGAATTTTTTCTCTGAACTGAAATTTTGCGCATAAAACCCCAGAAAGTGCAGAATTTGCTGAAATTTCATATTTTAGCATAAAAGGGCCTCGGGAATCCAATTTTTGCATTATTTTTAGCATTTGAAGCTTATTTATTTATGTCATTACTGTTTTATGTATTTTCTGTATTTATTTACTGTTTTTGGTTAATTGTAATTGCTGAAAATTGCTTTTAATCACCGAAATTAGCAGTAAAATTATAGAAAATGCATAGAAAATTCTGGAACATTACGAGAACATTTCTGTACCATTTATTTACCCGCAGTGAGTTATTCCGTGCATGTCTACCAGCAGTAGACTTATACACATTTAGATGACTAGCATCACGAACTGAAAGTTCGAGGAGCTGGCCCAGTATGGCCAAAAATATCTGATGTAGGCATCCGATGTCGAGATTGTGCTTGGAGCCAGGAAGCTCTGCGCAACTATTGGGATTGGCGGACTGAATGACGCCTAACCCACGCCTAAAGAGAATGATCAGGCACTTCATTTTCTCAGGCACCACTTCTGCCTCACTCTCAAGAATGAGTACATGGTAGAGAATAGTGCGCTAGCACTCTGGACCGCACCCAAGAAGCAGGTTTGAGAGGCTAAAGTACACCATTCTTCCTCAAGCAGAGTAGGAGTGGATCAGACTAAGGTTTGCCGACTTTAAGACGGTCAGGGAATACAATTCTGCCTTGCACAGGATTTGTACCCCAATACAGAAAATTGAGAAAATCCTTCCACCCAAATGAAGTACAATCCGCACGCAATTATCGTCAAGATGGCTATGAGGAATACGCCGAATTGACCGATATGATGCAAGTTGCGGAGGCTCGGGACAAAGTTCTCTGTAAGAACTACGTCACTCAGCCATCTGGGAGCTTCGTTGGTCGTGAAGCCAACACCGGGAGTAACAAGGTGCGAAAGCCCTTGATAGAGAAAAGGGGAAAGAAGGGTAAGACCGCAGCCCAGAAAGGCAAATCAGATGCTCCACGTGAGAATAAGGCTAGCAAGCCAAAACGGGATGGCAAAGGGCACATGAAGTCCACTTTGCATCGGTTGAGGGGGAGCGTTCTGAACAGCTGCCTGTGCTGATGGTGTTTGAGACCATTACGACAGCAACACATCTCTCGACCTAGAAGCAGCCACCATCCTGATTTCTCTTGAAGAGAATGTCAACCCCGAGAAAATAGCAGAAGAAGTCTTGTGCACTGAATGCATTTAGACTTTAATTGTCATTTATTTTGTGTGGAAGAATATGTTAGAATTTGCATGGATGGTACTTAAGAATTGTTATCTTTCTTGTGATGGTTGGATGATTTTCGGAAGAATTCATTCATTTATTCAGTTTATGATGGCATGATATGTTCTGATATTGGAGTATTTTATTTATGTGTTGATTGCCTTCTCATACATGTTAATAAATACCCTATATTAGAACACGTGTAGCGCCCTATGAAGGAAGTGTGCTTAGCTAGCAGCGGCACAATGCATACCATCTTAAGAGAGACTAATATTTCCAGTTGATCCGTAAGAGCACTAGAAGCCTTACGATAATCGCCGGAAGTGATGTATGTATAATTGGTTCGGGAAGAGCCACAATGGGCACAACTTTGGTCATTGAAGAAGCCTTATTGTACCCAGAATCGACTAGAACTCTCCTAAGTTTTTAAATATCCGCGCAAATGGTTTCCACGTTGAGACTAAAGAAGAGTACGGTAAGGAATACCTACTCATTACGAAGCGCGAAGAGAATAGAAAAGTGCATTAGAAAAACTCCCTTCACTAGACACTGGGCTATATTATACCAACATTAAGGCACACGCAGCCTGCACTGTCCCCAAAGACAGTATTTAGAAGCTCTGAACTCTTCTGTCTCTAGCATGATAGATTAGGCCATCCAGGTCTTAGGATGATGAGAAACATAATCAATAATCCAAGGGCACAATATTAATGTGAAGAATTTCCCGAATCATGAAGATTTTGTGTGCCCTGCATGTGCCACCGGGAAACTAATAACTAGACCCTCCACTCTGAAAGTGAAGGATGAAGTCCCTGCTTTCCTGGAACGCATCCAGGGAGACATGTGCGGTCCCATTCAGCCTGTTTCAGGGCCGTTTAAGTATTTCATGGTGCTCATTGACGCTTCATCGAAGTGGTCATATGTGGGTTTATTATCTACAAGAAACCACGCCTTTGCAAAATTGATCTCGCAGATCATTCGCATCAGAAATGTGTTTCCAGATCATCATATTAAGTCTATCAGAATGGACAACGCCGGAGAATTTACTTCAAAGGCATTTGATGATTATTGCATGGCGATAGGAATTGCAGTAGAGCACTCGGTACCGCATGTCCATACCCAGAATGGTTTGGCAGAGACCTTAATCAAGAGAATTAAAATTATTGCCCGACCCCTCTTGCATAATTGTAATCTAGCAGCTACATATTGGGGATACACAGTCCTGCATGCAGCGAATCTCATCAACCTTAGACCTTCGGCCTACAACACCCATTCATCTATGCAACTAGCGCAAGGGTCACCACCGAAATTTTCCCAACATTAGGGGGAGGAAATCAACCCCTTGATAAAGAATGTCGGGAAATTACGTGGCAAGCCTGGGGAATCCATGTAGATGACCCGCGCACTAGAGAAGTCCAGAAGACATTACATGGCAAGCCACAAGAATTCATGCAGATGACCCGCACACTAGTGAAGCGAATAGAGAAGTCTAGAAGACAAGAGAAGTCCAGAAGACAAGAGAAGTCTAAAAGACAATAGATTTGCAAGCATTAGCAAATCAACTGCCTGATCACTTTAGTGATTTGAAGAGCGTGACTAAGTCGCATGTGCCTGAACGCACTGCACCGGAGAGGGTTGAAATACCAAAGAAAATTGAAGGTATCCCTAATCTCGTCTAGAGGCCTCAGAAAAATAAAAAAGAGGATGAGAACTCCGGTTCCTCGAATCCTTAGTAACCGGGGACGCCTGGCGAAAAAGGATAAAAGGGATTTATCACAGCCGATCATTGAAGTCCCCCAGAATGAGAAGGGAGCCGTTGAGACTGGCACAAGTATGACACCTTCAGAAAAGGGCATACCGGATCTGAATATCCCCATCAGCATGGATGTGTGCGCACACATCGGAGCCGAAAAACTAAAGGGACTTGCCACCGCAATTGAAAGAAGCGATGTGCAAGGTAAAGCTCTAGCAGAAGCAATCGCTCGTAAGAAGCAACTCATGAAGAAATAGCTATAAATTATGTGCACACGGAGAGTCCTGAATAGGACAACGGCTAATATCGATATCTACTTGCAAAGAAAATTGCCACCATCATCAATCTTGATCCCGAGCCCGCATCGCTCATTGAATGTAAGAAAAGATCAGATTGGGAAGATTGAAAGAAGGCAATAGCAACTGAATTGCTATCTCTGAATAAAAGAGAGGTGTTTGGGTTCGATGTCGCACACCTCCCCACATACACCGTTGGGCACAAGTGGGTATTTGTTCGAAAGAGAAATGAAAGAAATGAAGTAGTGAGATACAAAGCAAGGCTGGTAGCCCAAGGTTTCACTCAACGTCCTGGAGTTGATTATGAAGAAACCTACTCCCCAGTCATGAGTAGAATTACCTTTAGATACTTGATCTCAATGGCAGTGAACTTGAACTTGGAAATGAAATTGATGGATGTTGTGACTGCATACCTTACGGTAACTTGGATTCGAGATTTACATGAGAGTCCTCAAGGAATTCCTCTCCGAACCAAAACAGAGCAAATAGAAATCTATCTGATGTGAAACTTAGAAAGTCACCTGTATGGATGAAACAACTGGAAGAATGTGGTATAATCGCTGAGCGACTTTCTCTGCAAGAAAGGCTACACAAACAATGAAGACTGTCCTTGTGTATTTATACGGCGATCCCAAAATGGATTCAGATAATCTCGTGTATGTAGATGATCTGAATATCATCGGGACACCAAGACATAAAAGAAGCAAGCTCCTACTTGGAGTCGAATTTGAAATGAAAGATTTGGGCAAGACCAAGTTTTGCTTAGGCCTACAGCTTGAGCATGTCCTGAAGGAGTCTTGGTACATCATCGACCTACACCGTAAGGTGCTCGAAAGGTTTGGCTTTGAGAAGGCATTTCCTCGAAAGTACCGATGATCGGTAGGTCTTTACAGCAAGAAAAGATCCTTTCGACCAAGGGAAGAGGGGAGGAAGTCACGGGACCAGAATTCCCATACTTGAGTGCAGTGGGAGCACTCATGTATTTAGCAAACCGCACTAGACCGGACATTGCATTTCTTTGTGAACACATTAGCAAGGTGCAGATCTGAGCCCACCAAAAGGCATTGGCGGGGCATAAAGGACATTTTCCGATACCTCCAAGGTAGCAAGGACCTCGGATTATTTTACAGAAAGAATCAAGATCTGAACTTGATTGGCTATGCAGATGCTGGGTATCTGTCAGACCCACATACCGCTAAGTCACAAACAGGTTATGTATTCCTGTGTGGTGGAACTGCAATTTCATGGAAATCGTCTAAGCAAAGCCTGATAGCTACTTCGACGAACCACTCAGAAATTATAGCACTGTATGAAGCCGCACGAGAGTGCGCTTGGCTCCGCCGAATGATTCACCACATCCAGCAGTCATGTGGGATGAACATTGTGCAAACCCCCACAATTATCTTTGAAGATAATGCAGCTTGCGTTGCACAAGTGCAAACGGGCTATGTGAAGAGTCATCTCACAAAGCATATCAACCCCAAGTTCTTCTATGCACATGAATTGCAAAAGATGGACGAGATTAAAGTACTGCATACTAAGTCATGTGAAAATCTCGCATATTTATTCACTAAGTCACTCCCCGCATCTAGCTTTGAAAGGTGCGTGCGTGGAATTGGAATGATGAGACTTAGAGAAGTGCAGAATTCGGGGGGAGAATTCTCACAAGCCCGCTAATAAATCTTGATCATGAAGATTAAGTACCCAAAAATAAAGTCTTGCAGACCAAATGAATTTGGGTGAATTGTACTCTTTTTCCCTTGACGAGTTTTCCATGAAGTTTCTCGACCAAGGTTTTTAATGAGGCAATTCGTGCATCGCGACATCACATGTATCATGTACTCTTTCTCCAAATTTTTCCCACTGGGTTTTTATGGAGTTTTGACGAGGCATGAGCATGTTGGGTGAGTGCCCAAGGGGGAGTGTTAGGAAACCAGGACTCTATCTGGAGTCCTTATCTAATTGGGCACCCCCACCGTAGACTATAAATAGGGACCTAGACCCCCCTCATGATGTACCCCGATGCAATCTAAAGCAATAAAAGGAATCGCTCGGGCTGGTCTCCAGCGTCGGTTCCTCAACAATCGCAACGCTATGGTTATTTGGAGGTTAGCACACGGAAAACCAACTTATGGTTATTTGGCCCGTTTGCCTCGCCCATTTAGACTTAGGCTTCTGGTTTTCAGCTTATTTTTTACTATTCGTAACTTTCATTTTTTTTTATTTTTTGGTTTATTTTGAGCTTATTTAACTGTTCTTTTTTCTATATTCGTTTGTATTATACGTGATAGGTTAGCCCCTTTTAATTTTTAAATTTTTTTAAATTTAATTATGTTAAATAAGGCAGCACCAGCTGCGGTGTAACTTTACTCAGCTACAATGAAAATTCAGTCATGATATAATACCACTAAATTGCAAAAGAGAATTTTGCCGTCAGACCTATCGGTTTTTAGAATGCCGAATAAGTAACGCTCGCAGAGGTTCCCATACCACCCAGGGACGGTCGGCACCGTCTAGAGAGCTGAATAAAAGTAGCGCTCTCAGAGGTTCCCAGACCGTCCAAGGATGGTCAGCACCGTCTCGCGTTATGGGTTTTCGTCATTCAGCGGGAAATTCTATTCTTACCTTTTACCGACTTACCTGCCGCAGTAGAAAAACACCAAACAGTGTAGGGCTGCCATTGGACCAAAAAGTCTGTAATGCCCATAACCAGCCAAGGCTAAAGGGGAAGGGCAAAAGCGGCATTTTCACAGGGAGAGTGATGGCCATACCTCTTAAGTAGACAAGACAACACAAAGCCATTTCACCTACTCCACTATTCTGCCACAGCCAGAAAAGCCGAGCAAGCACTATTTCATTTCCCCAGCCGAGAGCACAGCTAGAAGCATAAGCCTCAGTCCAAAGCCATCAATCACCTCCTCCTTCCCCATTCTAGCCGGAGCCATCAAGGTACCAGCTGAAGCCAAGACAGAGAGCAAGGAGGAGAAGGGCAAGAGGAGAGGAGAACCCAAGGAGCTCAGAAGGCCGAGGCATGAGGGCTTCGTCGCCGACAACGGAGGACGTCGACGACCGTCGAATCAACGCCAAGCCAACCCGTGAGTTTGTCCACCATCCCCTCCACAACTCCATAGCGCAGCACAATAGCATGCAAAAGGTAGAAGCAGAGCACATAAAGTTAGGGGGCAAACCGTCCTAGTAGTGGGGGCGGCCGGCTGCAAGCCGTGGCCGGCGAGCTCAAGCCTTACGGTGTGGCCGAGGCCTGGGGGCGAAGGCTGGAGCCAGAGACTGGGGGAAGAGCCAGCCGTGGCCGGTCGGATCTGAGGAAGGTGTCGCCGGATCCATGAGAGGGGAGGGGTGAGAAGAGGGCGGGGCTGACGGAGGAGTCGGAGTGGAGCTGCCGGCCGTCGTGCCATGGCCGATAAGCCCGGTGGAGGTGGCGTCGCCCGAACGAGAGGGAGAAGGGGGACGACAGGGGGCGCGCAGAGGTCGACCGGTGGTGGCCCGGGGCCGACGAGCCAAGCTCAACCATGCGCCGACGCAGCACCGCCCGAAGCCGCCCGGCCGAGCAACCGAGAGGAATGGGGGCGTTGCCCGAACGAGAGGGAGTGAGGAGTGGAGCCGGTTCGGCCGAAGAAAATGAGGAGAGAGCGAGGGCTCGGGTGAAGGAAAGAGAAAAGAAAAAAGAGAGAGAAAAAAGAAGGGAAAGAAAAGGAAAAAAAGAAAGAAAGAAAGAAAAGAAGAGGGAAAAAAGGGTTTGGTACCTACGCGATAGGTCCTTAACCCCAGGCATTTTATGCCCGAGTCGGGTCAGGCGCGTAGAGTCGTTGTTGTTCGCTTAAGTCCTAGTTTCAATTTGTTGTATTAATCCAGATTAATTGCTTGTTTAGGTGGAGGTCCTAGGTCGACGCCGTCTGCACGTCACTTCACTTCACTTGGTTAACAGGCAAGTGCATGGTAGAGCGGTAGACCGAAAAGTTTATAAAAATATGTGCTACTTACATGATATGATGATGTTTATGTGGAAATGTGATGTTTACATGACATGAGGTTGCACGGTAAATGATGGCAATGATGATGGAGTAAGGTGGGCAACGATGCTTACATACTAATGATGTTAATGATGAGCATGATTATGATAATGGACATCTGCATTTGCATCATGTGCACTCAAGAGTGAGGGCGGTGAGAAAGTCTCTAGCTACGAGTAAAGCTAGTCGACTAATCCAGAGTGTTCTTGAGTAAGTCCTACCTCGGTAGGCCTCCACGGGAGTGGAGAGACCCCCATGCCAGTATGGACGGGCCCAAGATTTTGGGTGAACATCAACGGGTATTCACTTGGTAATACCGGTATATGCAATGTGATGAGCAAATGTGCATGTAGAGCAGTGTTGCATTGCATTGATGATATGGTAATGTTGGAACATGAAAATGCATGTGGAGTATGTTATAGTTAATGTGGAAACAGGAGAATGAAGATACAAACATGACAATGCCTGCGGAGTATGCTATGATTGGTTAAATTGCTTTCATGTTTCGGTAGTGTTATTGTCTTATTTATGTACTTGCTGAGTCTTTGGACTCACCCTTACTTTGTTGCTTTATTTTTAGGTGACCGTTGAGGACGTTATACACGGGCGAATGTAGCACATGCATAACTCCACATCCTTGCTGCACTTCGCATATCCAACTTTTGTAGTAGGTTTAACTCCACTAGTAAGTTAGGATAGTTGCTTAGAAATGGTATGGTGTAAGTGGTCGCTGTTTCATGCGTAAAGTAGAGTTTGCTCGAAAAGATTAGCAGATGTTTAAAAGTGGTAATGTAATGCAATGATGGTAGCATTCTAGGCCCAGAGGATAGATGGGTGTTACATATAAGTCACCAAAATTCAGCCTAACTGAGCACCTGTTCAGTTTGTTTCCTTTTTCTAATCAAAATTATTAATTTGTTGTAGAATTACGGTAGATAGCGTCATTCATTCTATTGTCAAATTGAAGTTCCTGGTCTCACCTGTACAGGTCTGACAAATCATTTTGGCCGTCGTGGTCGGTGGCATCTCTCTGCCCATCATATTTCTTTTTTCATATCTTTCTATTCTTTTTAATTCTCCTCCATTAGAATTCAATTCTCACTGTCAAATAACTCGACATCACTCGTATGATTTAGGCATAACCACAAGAATATCTTTAGTGTAGTTGATGGTATGCCTGTTGTTTAGGCATTTTGAATTTGAGAGTTTACGAATTCATGTCAGCAAAATGGTCCTGTACTTGGGTGTCGCTTGGCTAACTTCAGTATCTTCTTTACATGTACTACAGTTGACAGACAACCTATCCACACAAGTCTATTTAACAAGTTAGCAACAGGACATCTCACAACGGTGAGGTAGTTAAGCTGCTGGTTACATAGTTCTGCTTCACATTCACTATAAAATTAAGTACTAAGTAGCAGCTATCTTCTCAGCTTTCGCTCGCTGGCTAGCATAAAAAGAAATGAAGAAAAGTCACCTATGAAAAACTGAAGTGAATGCCATTGCATTTGACAAGAGTATGTCATTCACCATGAAGCGAAGGTGCTTTACTGTTATGCAACAATATTCCCTTTTATTTCAATGAATCAGTGCCTCGATTCACGAGCTTCAGTTCCTATTTTCTTCAGTCCCGATGAAGGAAAAACTATCCCATGCTTATGTTATGGTATCCTCAGCTGTGTCCAGGCTGCTGGTGTTTATGGTTTTGACATAATAACTTCCCATGCTTTCATTGTATGTGAAAGAGATCAACATACCGAATTCTGCAGTTAACTCATGAATTACTTGAATCTTTTTGCAGAGAAGCTATCTCAGCTGACGGTGCAATTCTTTTACATGGTGATGTAATTTGTCACTATCTTGAAATGAGTTTTGTATTTGAGTTTCATTATGTACACGTAGTGCTTCCTAAGTTGTTTGAACCATAACGTTTAATATGTAGACACTCAATTACTCTTGTAGGGCTGAAGTGCTTGCTTTCTGAACCTAACAGGCCCTGTGGCGGAAGAAATGTTCCACTGGAAGGCAATAATAATCCATCAGGTAGCATATGCAGGTGGCCTTTTCTTGGTTACAATTCATTTTCCTCCAGCCTATCCATTTGTTTGTGATAAGGACAAAAATCCATTGCCTATAAAAATGACATATCTAAGCATTGCTTCTGTGTTTGAGTTGTATATAATAGAGTAAAGTCCATTACCGGTCCTTAAACTTTTTATGTTGTGTCATCCCGGTCCATAAAATTTTAAAGTGTGTCATCCCGGTCCTTAAACTTTCAAAGTGTGGCAATATCATATGTAGTTGTAGCAGTGAACTTTTTATGCTGTGTCATCTCGGTCCATAAGACTTTCAAAAGAAATTGCCACACTTTGAAAGTTTAAGGACCGGGATGACACACTTTAAAAGTTTATGGACCGGGATGACACAACATAAAAAGTTTAAGGACCGGTAATGGACTTTACTCTATATAATACATTTCAAAGTTTTAAAGCCTTGAGACAAATCAAATCTTGTGAAAAATATCTTGTAACAAATTTTCTGTAACATATTAGGCAATTGTATTGTTTTCTTCTGGTGTGAAATATGATAATTATCCTAACCTTTGTGTTATTGAAACGTTGCAGGTCTTAGATCATGGAAGTCCTGTGCTTTGCTTCTTGGAGCATTGGCCAAATCATTTGTGCATTCATTGGCCGGCTTCCTAGTGATTGGATAGCTTATGTTTCATGAGATTAACAGTTTGGGTGGAGCATTACCCAAATTCCAGTGAAGCATCATTGCATCCATTTCATCCTCTGGTATGTTTTTATCTATGTAACTATGTAAGCAGTTTTAGATGATGAGAGTGCTTGTTACTTCATATGGTGTAGGCAACAGATGTTGTAACTTGTAACTAACATAATATGACCTCGTTTTTTCCCCTTCCTGTTGGTTTAATGCAACGATGTTTGCTTAGCCTTTCCTGAACCACTTAATGGTAAAACAGATTTCATTCAATATCGAATTAGGAATATAATTTGTTCATGGTCTTCATCAGTCTACGTTGGGGGTAAATTACTGATCCCATGGTACCAACTACCATCTTATGCAGATTGCAGAGATTGCATACATGCTGATATTTCAGTGGCGTCCTACAGCATGTAGTAAAAGTTTTAGGTCCTACTTAGCAGGTTCACTAACAGAAAGTAATGATTGAGCATTTATATTCGTTAGTTCCTTTGCCTTGTTCATTTTGTGACCTTAAGTTGATTATTCGGATTTTGCAGAACAATTATTGCCACCCAAGAGGGAGTTTCATCCAAACAATAACAGTAACGGAAGCATCTATCTTGATATGTTGATATCTTGCAGGAGTGTGGTGTTCCATTCAAAGGTCAGTAGGTCATTCTTTCCTCTCTTTTTCCTACTAAAGCGTGCCATGCGTCAAAAGTGGCAATCCCATGTGCCATATCCGTTGAATGACAAAACTAAACTCAGTACCAAATCCCTATCTGTTCTTCCTGTTCTTGCTTTCCCCTCCTGATCCACTCAGCGAGACATTTGATGACTCATGTTTGACACTTGACTTTTTTCATGTGGCATGAATATGATCGTTCAGGTGTTCCTCTTGATTTTGCTGCTCACTGTTGGCGAACCCAAACCCCAGAGCAGGTCATGCTTCAGGCGCATCATGATCGGACGGGCCAACGTCGGTGGCACGATCCGCGACGGTTGCGTCCTCGTCGCGTTCGCCGTGCAGACGGAACACAGGACAGTCGACATGGCGGACGCCCGGATCGGCTGGCTGCAGCTCGCGCCGGGAAGGGCGACGTACGGCCTGGTGCTGGTGCAGTTGCTGCGTGGCGATCGAGGAGAGCCAGGCGATGGAGGAGGAGACCCTCGGGCTTTTTTTTTGCCTTTCAGTCGAACAAACGGGAATAAAAACGGAATTCAAACCCGATAGCAGACTGCGGACCTAGAAATCCAAAAGCATAGAGAGAGAGAGAGAGAGAGAGAGAGTATCCCAAGGCACATCCGAGGATGGAATAAACAATTGTAATCAAGAAAAACTGTCGACTAATATTTAGCAATGTTGCACAACACGAGCAGTGGCGGAACCAGGATTTGGTTACACTCTGGGCTGAACTCTAATCACCTAAAACTAATACCAATTTGTACCCATACCACGATATAACAAAAGTATATCATAATTGGCTAATTGTATTACTGATATGAAACTTGAGTTCAATACTAAACAAGCAAACATAAAGCATAATACGAAGAACATGGCATGATCTCAAAGTACAAAAAATGTGACATAATAGATATACAATTTGAGTACCTAAATTACGATGAATTGCTCTCTATCCTATCCTGTCATTTCTTCATTGATAGTTGGACATGAACCAGAACCTGTAAAGACAACATATGAGAGTAAATCAAACATGTGTAAGACATGAAACACTAATATTTTTCAAGAGCTATAATACAAGAACAGCTAGGATCAATATTCAATCAATCACATTTTAGTATATCAGCTGAATGAACCCCTCCGTATATGCTGGATTTTCACATAACATAAGAACAAGAATTACAGAATTACAGAAACACAATCCTGCTATATTAACTAATATCATCATGCTAGTTGGGAAAGCAATACAATTTGGACATATACTAGTTGGAAAAATTAATCTGGAGTCTGGACTGACTGGACATCAGGACACCATCAATTCACATTTCACTGATTTCATGCTAGTTGGGAAAGCCAGTTGGGAAAATTACAGAAACACAATCCTGCTATATTAACTGATATCATCAATTCATCATCACATCATGCATTCATGCTAGTTGGGAAAGCCAGTTCACATTTCACTGATGTCCTTAACCTGATGGGACGACGCGACATACCGCACAATAAGCCAGCCGCAGAGCAAGAACAGAACAGAAATCGCACGTCTCACCTAGCGTGCGTGTGGCGATGAGGCCGGCCGGACGTGCTACCGCCTCCACAGCCGCGCCGAGATGGGTTGGGAGGCGGGGCGGCGCCGAGACAGGTCGAGAGGCGAGGTAGGCGGCGCCGGGAGGCGGGGCGGCGTTGGATCGGCGCCGCCGCCGGAGGCGGGCGGCGGCGCCGGAGGCGAGGAGGCGGGCGGGCGGCGCCGAAGGGTCGGGAAGTGGGGCAGCGTCGAGACGGGTCGGGAGGCGGGCGGCGGCGCCGGAGGCGGGCGGCGCCGAGATGGGTTGGGAGGCGGCGGGCGCGCGGGAGGCGGGCGGCGCTGGATCGGTGCCGCCGCGGAGGCGGAAGGCGGGAGGCGGGGCAGTGGCGCCGAGACAGGTCGAGGCGACTTCAGCGAGGTGGTGGCGCCGGAGGCGGGCGGGCGGGGTAGCGCCGGAGGCGCGGCGGCGCTGGATCGGCGCCGGGAGGCAGAGGTGACGAGGTGGTGCGGTCTCAAATTTGCGGCTTGCGGTGCGGTGCTAGGTTTAAGCTAGGGTTTCCGCTCGAAATCGTGAAATCGTGAAGGGCTGAATGCTCGGGTGCGCCCGCGCGGAGACAGTGGTGGGCTACTGGGCGGCGTGAAGAGTGAAGACCGTGGGCCGCGCGGAGACCATGGGTTGGCTTAGCTGGACTGTGAAATATATATGGGCTACCTGGGCTGAATACTAATACTAATACCTCGGGCTGACCTGGACTATACACTACAAATTTTCTCACGCCCTGGGCTAAAGCCCACCTTGCCAGGGGCCCAATTCCGCCCCTGAACACGAATATCACTATTTACCGAGAGTAACAAATATAGTTGATAACATAGAATAAATGCTGTAGAAGTCTACCAGATTTAATTTTTATTGAAGGAACTTATTACGAACTCATAAATTACAGTATACAACAACGGAAGTACCGAACTACCAACAGTTCCAACCCACAGTGTTATCAGACCTGACCTGGCAATTAACTCGGTCGAGATCTCAGCTCACTAGGTCACCGATCAAACCGTCCCGGCCATCCGGTTCCTTACCAAAACAGCCTGTTTAACCCAGGTTTTTCTGATTCAAAGTGGGCTAATTACATGTCCAATCTGGACCGGCCCAGCCGAGGCACTGGGTCCGGTTTTTTTTGGTCGGACCGTCGGGTCGGGTCTCATAACTATGATACTGCCCAACCTAAAGGCTAAAACCTACCAAATAATTTCATACAACGTCAATAGCAACTATATGTGCACTGCTCATCATTGTACAAATTTTTTGCAACAACAAAATAACTCAAGAGCTCATGTGCTACGCGTGGGTACAAGCTCGATGAGCTAGCTTTGATCAGTTAAGTCATCTGTATTCTATAGTTATTGCGTCAATTTCTTGGTCTAACCCAAGCCGAACAGTGTCCTCTATTATCTTGAGCTAAGTCGGATTGGCCACTCTTCAGCTTCACAATATTCACGACTTTCCGCCAGCAGGGAATCGGAAGCTAAAGGTCTTCTTGCCAAATCTGGGCACACACCTCTGTATGTTTCATCTCACGCAACTCGAACTGACTCGTACACCACGCTGTGTCGAGGTCAATTTGTTGGTCTAACCTGAAACACCCCAAAATTTCAAAAATTTTGGAATTTTCTTGAATTTTGCTTGAACTCCTAATCTTTCCCAATTTGGTAATTCTCCTTGGAATTCTGCTTTCCCTTTGGTTTTCCTGTTTTCCTCTTCCGCTGGCGCCTCCCTGCGTCGCTGCCTCTCCACCGCCTCGCTATGCTGGCTGTCCACGTGCCGCGTCGATGCCGGCCAAGATTGCGGCCGCCGCTCTCGCATGTTCACACCTGCCTGACTCCGTGGCCCCACCGCCCCAGTCTCTCAGTTCCTGCGCTTCCCTCGCTTCGCGCGCTTCCCTGGTTCGCTCTCTCTCTCTCTGCCGCAGCTCGCTGCAACTCCCCGGTCGACGCGCGACGTGTGCCGTACTCGCAACGTCAACTCCTACCAGCTACCGCAGGGACTGTAGAGCCACCTAACTGTGTTGTCGCTTCCGTCGCAGAGCCCTGCTTATCTCCTCGCTCACGCGCAAGAGACGAACTCAAACCGCCTCACTGTGGCCACCGTCATTCACCGCTTTTTAAGCCTTGCAGCCACTGCAAAACACTTCGCGCCACTCCCTAGTATCCTCCAGAGCCACCAATTTGAGCTCTACCTCACCGCATTGTCACCAAGACCTCCCCAAAGCCCGGTGAGCCCTAGCGGCAATCTTGCTCCCTTGTCGATTATTTTCCGATTACTTTTGCTAACATGGTCAACTCTGTTCCCTATTTACGTTAACATGTTCGCTTGCTCATGAGCGTCCGCCGGAAGCCCTAGCGGCGGAAGCTACCGCCGACCGAAAGACTTCTCCTATAGACAGCTTCGCTGAGCTTTCCCAGACCCAAACCACCACCATCACCGTGAAATCTATACCTCACAGATGGTCAAACTGCCTTTCTTTTCATCTGAGACTCACCAGAGCACCTCGGAGCCACCGTGGAGTCCGCTGCCTTCTCTCCTACCGCCAACCACCACCATCCATTTCCCCGCCTCCCAAAGTCCCAAAATGGGTTCCTTACCTTTCAGTAAACCCCACCGCACTGCCCATTTTCGCCGAGGGACTTCATCGGCGTTGAATCGCAATGGAGGCGTGTAGGATCGGAAATGGCAACAGAGGGGGGTGAATGGTGCCTCTTTAAAAATACGCCCCCAAAAGTAGCTACTCAAGCTATGAAGAAGTGTCATGCTTTCTGGAAATTCATACTAAGCAAGCACGAGAAAGAAGCAAGGAAGAACAAGGCTAAACAAGAAAATCAGCAGCAGTCAAAAGACAGTAGGTAGGTCAGACCGTCATATAGGGGCCAGTTAGACCGCCGCTGTATGGCCGGTCAGACCGCCAACTAGGGCCCGGTCAGACCGCCATGGTGCCTCCGGTCAGACCGCCAACTAGGGCCCGGTCGGACCGCCATGGTCTGAGCGGTCTGACCGCTAGGGTTTCCGGTTTGACCAGACCCCCGAAAACAGAGCAATCTGCGAGCGATAAAATTTCAGAAACAGTAAACAGAAATATGCAGATCACAAGGAATTGAGGGAATTTTGTTGCTCTTCTCCAGGTTTTCTCACAAAGACTTCAAACTAAATACCACAAAGATTTCAGAGGGAAGAGAATCCAGACAAGCACTCAATCACAAATGAAGAACCTCATTTTTGCTGAAACCAAACAGCAACATGAGAGAAATCAGATTTCTTGAGATTCCTTCATCCATTGCTCATGAAACTTTGAGTATGGCAGGGAGAAGAACTCAGAGGAAAGAACCACATCTCAAACTCAGATTTGCAACTAGAAAATCAAAGGCTCAAGTGTTCCTGCCATCAAACCCTAAAACAGAGAAGGTGCAAAAGACTAAGAATAAATGCAAACCAATAACTCTCCTTCTCATTGATTCCATCCCATGAATGATTACAAGAGGAATGATTACACAGGAGTCCCCATACGCAGTTGAAAGAAAGGGATTTCTCTCAACTCACTCCAGAGAGAGACACACGCAATGCACACACACTCCACAGCATAGAGCACTGCACTACACTTACTCTTTTCTACATCATACTGGATGAGCTTACTCCAATGCCTGGATGACCTCCCTTGCTTCTCATCTTCTCCTTTTAACACCAAGACTCACACACCAAAGGAGAAAATCAAGAAGTGTCATACCAAACACACTCCATGCCTCTCACACAATTGAGGCAAAAAGTCAACACACCCTTTTGGAGGGAAAAACCAGCCTCCAACTCATGGCTTGAGTCAAATCTCTAATTTGCCCCTCAAGGGCCTTCCCGGAAGCTTCCCGCGTCTGGTACCTTGACCGTCTGGACCTCCGACTCTACCTGAGTTTAGTCCTGGTCTGTTTCGTTGCACACGACCGCAACCGACCTCCAACCGTCTGGACCTCCGACTCCTCCCTCAGCCTAGTCCTGGTTCGCCCGTCGTTGCCCGTTGTGTCCATCACCGGTAGCTCCAGCTCCGGTTCCTCGTCTCCCGACTCGCAACCACCTCACCAGCCTCGATCATCTTCGGCATCACCGACCGTCTAGACCTTAACACCTCCTGTGCCTAGTCCCGGTCCTCCTCACCTCACCATGACCTAACTCCGAAGTCCTGCAGTCACACAGACAAGCAAACCGTCACATAGCACCGCACGAAACAGCATATCAACAATAGCATAAGTAAAAGGTACTCAACCCTAGAATACCCAAAACAAACTCAAACTCCCTAAACCAATCGTCAATTACTCATCACAAACATGGGGATACCTCCACATGGTCTCTCAATCTCCCCCTTGATGAGTATATTGAAAAACACAGAAAAAGCACAAGATTGAGTTTGTTTGAAAGTCATACATGGTCCAAAAGAAAGAGAATGATGCTAATGACCATGTTGACAAAAGGAGCAAAAGAAAGAGCAAGTTTTCCTCAAACGCTCCCAAAGCTTCCAAAACATGGCTTTTTCTCCAATATTCTCCCCCTTTTGGCAATAGAATCATCAAGATGCAAAAGAGAGAATATAGCATGGTGTGGTTGAATTTTATTCAATGCTTAAGAAAATAGAGCCATGAAGATTATCCAAAATGACCATTAAGTATTACACCAAGGCATAACTCATATGAATGATATCAATATCATAACAAGGTATGCATAATCAAGCCAAGCCACATAAGTAACAATCTGAAAATTAGATGAATTTCTTAGCATGTCAAGCCATTCAAGATCAAAGTCTAGCTAGAGATATCCAAGGATGATGCAAGCCATGTCAATAACCTAAGTGGAACCAAGAAGCTAGAATTGAGTCAATTTAGAGTGCTATAAGTTCAAGAATGAATCAGTTGTTCAAGCACTTTAGTCTTTTTGTAATGAAGCAAATTTAGCATAATAGACATATTTTTCTTTGAAACTCATGGTCGTTTCCAACCAAAATTTTAGTCATATGCTAGATCTTAAGCCTTATGCGACCACTCCAAGCAAGAAGCTTAAGGAGATGATCTTGGTCATCCAAAACTCCCCCTGAGTTCATACCTAGTGCAATGGCATGCAGTCTCATGAGAAAGAATTGGTGAGATCAGTTCTTTCGCACACAAAAGAGATCTTTTTGCTTTCTTAAACAGTTGTACTAACTCATGCTTCATCAAGAACTAGCATAGCGCAATCTAAAGCTCAATAAAAATTCAAGACTCAACTCAGCCTATTTGACATAGCATGAATCATAAAAGGATAACTAAAGACAGACTAGTCTCAAGAACTAGCATGACATGTCTTAATTCAAGTTGTGCAATTTTAATTAACTTATCAATGGCAAAGGCTTGACGACACATATAAAGTCATGATAAATCTAGTAAGTACAGATCATGGCAAGATGTAAAGCATTGTAAATATGTCATATAAGGATAATAGTCAAGGCTCCATGTAATTATATTACAATGCAGAATGCTGAAATACAAGAAAATCCAGCTCTCCCTCAACATGTGATGCACTTTTTAGTTTAAGTTGAATTATGTCAATATTAAGCTCCAGAAGCTCCCAAATGAACTCCCCCTAAACCAAAACTAAAAACTGAGAAGCTGATAAAGAAAGCAGAAAAGGCAGTTCTTAAAGCATAGACAAGATATAGAGAAAACTATAGCTCAGACAGACTCTCATCTACCCCATATGACACTAGGACTATCAACTGCTCGTCTAACACACTAAGAAGCAAACATGTCCCCTGTCTACCCAAGGGTGGCCCAACCCTTGCTAGAACATATAAGAAGTGAGTGAGCTCAACCTAGTGGGAAGAGAGGCAGCTAATAAGCAGAATCCTAGATCACAAGATGAGAGGAAGAAATCTAAGCAACTAGACAAGAGATACACTCTAATCTATGCTAGGAGGACTAACCCTGAATACACCCCGATGCAATGCAACAAAATGAGAATAGGAGCATAATAAGCAGGATAAAGCAGTAAAGCACAAAGCTCCCCCTCACTACAGTCCATAAGAACAAACCACCCAAGCTCTCCCCGCAAGGCTGAAAACCTAGAGCTATCCAAAAACTTGGTAAAGATATCAGCCAACTGGTGGTCACTCTCCACTGGCTGGAGCACTATATCACCCTTCTCCACATGGTCTCTAAGGAAGTGATATCGAATATCAATGTGCTTGGTCCGAGAGTGCTGCATGGGTTCTTAGCAATGTTAATAGCGAAGTGTTATCACAAAAGAGTGGAACACTGTCTATAACTAACCCAAAGTCCTCGTGGTCGAAGCCATCCAAAGTACTGCTACAACAATCGGCAAGAACAACGTACTCGGCCTCTGCGGTGGACTGTGCAACACTGGGCTGCTTCCTAGAGGACCAAGAGACAAGAGAAGTGTCAATGAATTGGCAGGTGCCAGAAGTGCTCTTCCTATCTATCCTACAGCCAGCAAAGTCTGCGTCCGAGTAGGCTCTAAGGGAAAGACAGGAAGAGGAAGAGTACCAGATACCATAGTCAATGGTAGCTTGAAGGTACCGAAGAATGCGCTTCACCGCCTGGTGGTGAGATACATGAGGAGAAGCCTGAAACCGAGCACAAAGACACACAGAAAAGTGTATGTCCAGTCTCGAGGCAGTTAGGTACAAGAGGGAGCCAATCATGTTTCTGTACTCTTTTTGATCAACTGGCTCGTCATCCTCATCTGGGTCAAGTGAAGCTGTGGATGCCATTGGAGTTGACACCGGCTTGCCATCACTCATATCAAAGCATCTCAGGAGGTCATGGGTGTACTTGCCCTGATGCAAGAAAGTACCCTCCCGAGTCTACTTGATCTGGAAGCCAAGGAAGAAGGTCAACTCGCCCATCATGCTCATCTCAAACTCGGTGCTCATGACATCCAAGAATTGTGAAACAAGAGCATGAGAAGAGCCGCCAAAGATAATATCATCCACATAAATCTAGACGAGCAAAAGGTCATTGCCATGCCTATGAATGAACAAAGTCTTGTCTACCTTACCCATCTCAAACCCATGACTCAACAGGTTGGACTTAAGCCTCTCATACCAAGCTCTAGGGCCTGCTTAAGTCCATACAATGCTTTGAAAAGCTTGTAGACATGGTTTGGGTATTTGGGGTTCTCGAAACCTGGAGGCTGTCTAACATAGACCTCTTCCTCAATAAACCCATTGAGGAAGGCACTCTTGACATCCATCTGATAAAGCTTGAAACCCTTAGAAGCTGCGAAAGCAAGCAGGATTCTAATGGCCTCAAGTCTAGCTACAGGGGCAAAGGTCTCCTCAAAATCTAGACCTTCAACCTGGGAGAAGCCCTGAGCTACCAGTCTAGCCTTGTTTCGAATGACTACCCCATCCTCACTCTGCTTGTTTTTGAACACCCACTTGGTACTGATGACATTATGACCTCTAGGGGGCTCAACAAGCGACCAGACCTTGTTTCTCTCGAAGTTTTCCAACTCCTTATGCATGGCATTGACCCAAGACTCATCAGAAAGTGCATGACTAACATCCTTGGGCTCAAATGTGGCAACAAAGGCAGAGTGGAGACAGATATGAGACAATCTAGACTTTGAGCGTGTGACGCGTTCAAAGAGGTCTCCATTCATCTGCTCGGAAGGATGGTCTTTTTGGATATTTCGAGGAGGTTCTAGATGAGATGAAGAAGTGGCCTCTACCTCATGAGCTGATGAGGTAGGAACAGAGCCACTAGCTCCAGAAGAAGCAGAAGGCATGGGCTGATCTCCTCTAGGTGCAGTGGAGGAAGCAGGCACCTCAAGGGAAGGAGGAGGAACTGGATCGGGTAGACAACCCTCATCTCCATTCTTCTTATCATCCACAAAGATGGTTTTGGACTTCTCTAAAGAACTTGAGATATCGGGCCTAGTCCCCAGACTGGCCTCATCGAAGGTCACCTCACAGGTCTCTACCATTTTGCTAGACTCGCAGTTCCAGACCCTATAAGCCCGCGAAGAAGTCGAGTAGCCTAGAAAAATCCCATAACAAGAACGTGACTCGAACTTGTCTAGGTTCCCAGACTTCAAAATAAAGCACTTGCAACCAAACACATGAAAATGCGAGACGCTAGGCTTTCGCTCATATCTCAACTCATAAGAGGTGCGGTGCAAGTGTGCCCTCAGAAAAACTCTGTTTGAAACATGGCACGCGGTGGCTATAGCCTCAGCCCAAAACTTCCGCGGTGTAGAGTACACATCAAGCATCGTCCTAGCCATCTCAACCAAGGTACGGTTCTTCCGCTCCACAACACCATTCTGCTGAGGGACGTATGGAGAAGAGAACTGGTGCTCTACACCTGTCTCATCGCAAAACCTCTCAAAGTAGGAATTCTTGAAATCCGTGCCATTGTCACTGCGAATCGCTCGTAAGGCACCCGGAAGTTCAACAAAAAGCCTACTAAAAAGACCCTGAAAACGGGTAAATGTCTCATCCTTCAAGGCTAAGAAAAACACCCAAGAATACCTCGAGAAGTCATCGACCACGACAAGAATATACCACTTTCCTCCTGCTGACTGCGCTCAAGCTGGGCCAATTGTGTCCATATGGAGCAGCTGTCCTGGTGCATCAGTCATAGTCACTGTGATCGGGGGATGAGAAGCTGCAATCATCTTGCCGTGTCGGCATGGAGCACAAACAAGATCTTTGACCATCATGAGTTTAGGCAGACCACGAATGAGATCGTGGCCGCTAACTCGAGTCAAATGGTCAAATCCAATATGACCAAGCCTCCTATGCCAGAAGATGAGGTCACGGGACTCAGAAGCAACTAAACACCTGAGAGGATCACCAGAAGACTCAACAAAATCAGCACGAAAGATCCTCCCATATCTAGAAATCCTGCAAACCAGACTACCCGAAGAATCAAGAATTTTGCAAGCATTTTTCTTGAAGCTCACCTCGAAACCATCATCGGTAAGCTGAGAAACTGAAAGCAAATTATACTGCAGCTTACTCACTAAGGCAACATCTTTTAAAATAAATGAATCATTAACGCGCACAGTACCTTTGGCGATGACGCGCCCAGACGAAGCGTCTCCAAAGGTGATAGTCTCATCACCTGGAGCTCGGGCTAGCGAAGAGAACCAACGAGAATCTCCGGTCATATGACGAGAACAACCGGAGTCCACGAGCCAAACCTCTCCCTTCCCTGCCCGGCGAACCTGAGTCAACAAGAGAGTAAAGGCTTAGTACTAGGATAAATCAAAAGAGATTTTGGAACCCAATACTGAGTCACACGTCGAGCAAAAGAAGTAATCACACACGACTGACCTCTAACTACCCTACGCTCTCTATCGCTCAAAAAGCTAGAAGGTCCACGAGCAGACCTGAAGCTGTTGCTAGGTCCGACTGCTATGGGAGAGCGAGTCGGAGCACCAACAACACGCTGATCACGCCGCAGGTAGCCATCTCGACGGGGGAAACGAGATCTACCCTCAGAACGGTGGAAGTGACGATCAGAGGCATATCGAGGATGAAAACCAGAAAACTCAGAAAATCCAAGTCCTCGATGCTGCCCAAACCCATCAACAGGAGCAACTCTAGACCTCGTGTTGGTCTTAGGTGCACTTAAGGTCTGGGGCTGACCCTGAATACACCTAAGAGCCTGAACACGGTCTCTTCGCGCGATCTTGGCGTGCCTAAAGCATCTCTCGATCGAATGTCCATCCTTCTGACAGAAGGTACAATGACACTTCACCTTCTAAGAGGTAAAAGTAGCATGATGAGGCTTCGTCTTCTGAGAGGTCGAAGCAACAGATGGAATCACCTTACTGTCAGAGATCCCTTGGACAAAGCCCGCTGATTTGAATTGAACTTTCTTAGTTCTGGGCTCGACCTCGATCACACCTGCTGCTATGGGTCTAAGAACAGCAGGTGGATGCTTCCTAACATCCTTAGAAAAATTGTATCCTAGACCTCGATTGAATTTGCAAATCTTGGACTGGTCTAGAATAAGATTCAACTTCTTCTTGCCTCCTACAAACCTCTCAAGAGTGTTCATAAGATACTGACACTCCTGAAAGAGAGAGGTGTAAGAAGAACAGGGGGAAGAAGAGACAGCAGAAGGTAAGGGAGTAGAGGAAGAACCAGCAACAGAAGAACGGAAGGCATGTGTACGCACAGCCGCCTCAGAAGGGACAGTCCTACTGCTAGCCATTTGGTTCTCGTCGCTAAGCATCTCTACCATACCCTCAGTCTTCTTCCCCACAACAGCACAAGCATCACAAGCATAATGTGGCTTCACTAGAAGGTCCTTAGTTAGCTTCACACATTTTTCATCCAATGCAATCAACTCAGATTTTAGTTTTTCACAATTATTACATACTGAGCTAACAGGTTCCTTATAAGCATACTGAGCCATTTTCTTATTGTAATCAACCATTTCTTGAAACTTTTTGAGACAAATTCAAGTTCAGCAGTTAATTTAGGACAATTCATACATGAAGCAATAGGCTCAAGCAAAGAAGCATGCAATTCAGCAATTTTATGATCTGCCTTCTTTAGGTTCATTTTCAAGTTATTGCAATTTTCACATGTCTCAGGCAGATCAAGAAGCATGGTATAAACATCTCTAAAAGCATTGTCCTTATCCTCACATGAGGTGCAAGAAATAGTCTCAACAGTAGTAGATGAAAGAGCAGCTACCCTACTCATCTCTAGTTCAGCAAGCAGACTAACATTCTCCACCTTAATCATGTCAAGCTGAGAGGTCACACTATCATGTAAAGTCCTTATGTCGGACCTGGATTTTACAATCCGGATTCCTCTGTGATTCCACCGCACTATTTCCTGGATCAATAGATAGTGCTCACAGTTTACAGTTCTGAATATCAAAGTACATACCATGCGGAAGCGTAAATATAATAGTAGACTTATTCATGGGCCGATTGGGCCGAAATTATTAAATTGCAGCAGCCATGTAAAGTCCTTATGTCGGACCCGAATTTTACAATCCGGATTCCTCTGTGATTTCACCGCACTATTCCCTGGATCAATAGATAGTGCTCACAGTTTACAGTTCTGAATATCAAAGTACATACCATGCGGAAGCGTAACTATAATAGTAGACTTACTCATGGGCCGATTGGGCCGAAACCATTAAATTGCAGCAGCGGAAGAACGAAGCATGCAAGTGGGACCTTCAGGACATGCCCACAGGCAGCCAACTGGAGGTTCGCGACCTAGCCCTTGACATCGTCATCTTCTTTGCCACCATGTCCAATAGTATTGCTGAAGCATAGTAATCTGATTCCTGATTCTGGATTTGTTGTGAAAGCGACTGTGAGCACAAACCACCGTGCTCCGCGAGCCAATACACAGGATGCAATTAAATAATATGCATGGCTTATCAAGGGAAGGCTCGGGTTATTTTATTTGCCACAAATTGCTTTCGAAATACAATACATAGAAATTTCCTAAGACCTAGCAGTTTGAACCAAAACATAAGTTAGGAAAGAATACAATAGTAATAGTGATTCAGATTCCATCCACCGTTACATGGTCTCTGCACCATATGCTTAATCCTTCAGCGTCATAACCGCTTAACTTATCACTGGGACGACACCCAGGGCAACACAAATAAGGGCATTTTTCTGCCCTCCACTTTACCAATTCCACCCACAAAAATTTTGAAATAGAACTATATCTGGTTAAGTTCCCATGTCCGCCCTTGACCGTGGGCACGGCTATTCGAATAGTTTTAGACTCTGTAGAGTTTGCACACTTTACCCACAAGAGATAAATCCACTCGTTGTCCCACATGATTCCTTAGCCATGCGGTTGAGTAGACTATCACATGACCTTTACAATGCATTTTTCCTAGCAGAGTTATATCCGCTAAGGTTTCCACTTCCTTCGGGGTATGACCACCCTTCCAGAAGCCCCCTCTTGCGCCGTCACGTCGGAGGATGTGGCCATCCTCTACCCGCCCGTGGTCACACCGGCGCAACTCTTACTAAGTTGATGCAAATTAGTTAGTCCTACCTACATTTTGCCAGCTTGTGGTTGTACTGTTGTACACTGGGAGGTCATCACGAGATTCAGTCCTTAGGGTTATCTGGGTGGTTCTACCACTATCCCATTTGTGCCTCCACTGCACCACTCACACACACCCTCGAACCATCCGCCCAGATAATTAAGCAACTTGAGGTTTTTGGGAGCATAAAATATCCATAACCAAATATACCAGTCATTTCCACCATGACTGCCCAAACCAATGTCTCATGATTCAAAGTGATGCTTTGGGGCATTTTTGGTGCCCTCGATTATCTAAGCAGTACTAAGCATGGTGTATAATTATGGACTTATTTTCGAAAGGTTACCATTATAATTTTTGCTATGGTGACAAGGCTCAGATATTCAACTGTTTCCAAAGGAGGTATAATACTAGCAAGTTGATTAATGGGTATGTAACTAAAATCTTCAAACAAACATATATTTGCATATGAAATAACAGCATGCAATTTGATAATTTAAACAAAAATAAATTTGCGAAAAATGTAGGTTCAACATGATCAAAGTATTGACTCACCTTGGTCACAGTGGTCTGGTTCTTGTTGATCTTGAGCTTCTAAGGTTGCTGCCTCAATCTCCTCCTCTTGAACCTCGTACGCTATTTTAATCGTGCGCGAAAATTTGGATAAAAAGAAAATAAGCAATCAACAAAATATCACCAGAAATTCAAAAGAACTTTAAAAATCATGGTTCCAGTCCCATTGGATAGATCTTGAATTTATATGAATTTAGAAATTTGTTTCACTCAATTTGGAGTTAAAATGCATAAGTTATGCTCATTTAAAGTTCTCAGTCCAGTTAAATCCAACAATTATGAAATTTCTGACAGGTGGGTCCCATATGTCATATTTTCCATTTTATCTTTTTCTTTAATTACTTATTCTCTATGTCTATGGCCAGTAGGGCCCACATGTCAGCGGGCGGCACCGACAAAGGGACCAGAGGTCACCGGCCATCTGGCGACAATGCACGACAGGCGGGGCCCACTTGTCAGCTCAGAAAATAAAAGAGAAAGGCTCGACCTCAGCGTGCGGAGCCGGGGGCTCGAACGCGCGCCGAGGGAGCCGGGGGTAGAGGGGAGTAACGGTGCTAGCCAGGGGAGCGCTCGGGTTTATCTTACCCATATAGGGTTGTTTTACCTCTTGAGGTGGGTCTGGGGAGAGGCTGAGCAGAGGTGGAAGAAGGCGGTGGCGCCGGCGGCGAGGGTTGGCCGGAGGGTTCGGATGAGTTCCAAAATGCGTCCCACGCACGGCGGTGAAGTTGATGGTGAGGTCAGCGGGGGTCGAGGGTCGCCGGAGGCTGGCGGCGAGCGGTGGTATTTTTAGTTTAGGCATTGGTATTTATATACATGTATATAATTCCAATTTATTTGCTCTCTTTCTTACTCCTCTAAATTTCTGTACTTTCTATTTAACATAAATTTTATAGGTGTCATATTTTATTATGTACACATATACTTATATATATATATATATGTATATCCATATTTGTTGACATTTTTAATGTATTTGCTTCCTAATTATTTATGTCATCATTTACAGAATTAGGGTTTCATATTTTAGGCCAATTCTCTCCCCTTCCTTTTCTGGATCATCTTTTCAGATTCTTATTTTATATTTAACTTTCTAATATTTAATCATGTTTGTTTCTTCTTTAACTTTTTGGAACCTTCATCAAATTTTTCAGGAAAAACCCATAAACTCCAAATTCAAATAAAATTCATTGCAAAATAATTCAAAAGCTTTAAAAAATTTTAAATTCAAATTTTCAGGATGCTACACCTTAGCTTCTCCATGTCACCAAGCAAAGAAGAACATACATCACAGTCGTCACGGGAGGGAGCAGATATAAGTGAAGTAAGCTCCCGTGACAATTTCTCTACTTCCTTCTCCAACTCACTACACCTAGCTCTAGATCTAGCATGAAATCTTTCTAGCTTAAGAAAAGCGTCATTGAGCTGGTCATAGGAGGGATATACCTCATCGGAGTCCGAGTAGAGCTCGCTGTCACTGATGTCGCCCTCAAGGGCCATGAAGCACATGCCGGTGAAGTCGTCACCATCCTTGGGTTCTTGATCGTCCTTGCCTTCGTCGTCACTCCACTCCTCCACCTCGCTGAGGTCGAGGTCGTCGAAGATGGTGAGGACGCGATGGAAAAGCTTCTTGGCTTTGCCAAGGTTGCGGAACTTCTTCTCTTTGCTTGGAGGCTTCTTGTTGCGGTTCTTGTCGGTGTAGACGTTCTTGCTCGAACCGCCGTAGTCGTTCTTGCCCTCCAGCTTGGGGCAGTTTGCTCGAATGTGGTTGAGGCCACCACACTCAAAGCAAATCATACGTCCTCCTCCTCTCTTTCTCTCCCTAAACCTCTTGTATGCATGGGAGAATTTTCTGGCTAAGAGGGCTAGTTGGTTTTCTGAAAGCTGCTCTAGATGATCATCATCAATTTTACACAGAGTAGCAAGAGAGAAACCCAAAACCACATCAGAAGAGGATCCAGAAGCAGGACTGGGATCGGTGACCAAAGCCATCGACTATGACTTCGACTTGCGAGAGACAATGTCAATCTCGTGAGTCTTGAGGCGTGAGTACAACACATCAAGAGTCAAAGTCGAAAGATCCGTCGTGTTCTTGATGGTGGTCACTTTCATCTCCCAAACTCGCAAATCCAAGGCCGAAAGCATTTGACGAGCATTGTCCAAGTCGGGGTATGTGAGACTGACCGCTCGGAGGTTGCTCAAAATCTTATGAGGTTGCTCAAAATCTTATAAAATCTCGCAAAACACTCATCAAGGGACTCTCCAGCGAGCATTTCAAACTTATTATAATCTCGCTTCAACTGGTCCTGTCGTACCGTCTTAATTTGGGTGGTGCCCTTATGGTAAGCATCGAGGGTCTCCCAAATGTCGAAGGCCGACAAAAGATGAGAAATGTGATCAAACTCATTTCGGCTCACACCTTAGATGGTGATGTTCCTTGCCTTAGTGTTCGTCTCAACATCAGCCATGTTTCCGGCATTGATGTTCTCATCGGCAGGAACAACAAAGCGAATTTTGACCTTGCGCCAAATCGCATAGCCCTGAGCCTGAATGTAGGTCTCCATCCGATTCTTCCAAAAGAGATAGTCGATCTCATCGAAGATCGAGGGCTTGGTGGAATAATTGTGTGTCGCCATGGCTCACAGACCGATTAAGATCTATCAAGAAGAGCTAACCGGCTCTGATACTAATTGTAGGATCGGAAGTGGCAACGAGGGGGGGTGAATGGTGCCTCTTTAAAAATATGCCCCCAAAAGTATCCACGAACATGTCTTCTCCAATTGCTACTCAAGCTATGAAGAAGAAGTGTCATGCTTTCTGGAAATTCATACCGAGCAAGCACGAGAAAGAAGTAAGGAAGAACAAGGCTAAACAAGAAAATCAGTAGCAGAGAAAATCGGCAGCGTCAAAAGACAGTAGGCCGATCAGACCGCCGCTGTATGGCCGGTCAGACCGCCTGCTCCTGGCCGGTCAGACCACCAACTAGGGCCCGGTCAGACCGCCATGGTGCCTCCAGTCAGACCGCCAACTAGGGCCCGGTCGAACCGCCATGGTCTGAGCGGTCTGACCACTAGGGTTTTCGGTTTGACCGAACCCCCAAAAACAGAGCAATCTGCGAGCGATAAAATTTTAGAAACAGTAAAAACAGAAATCTGCAGATCAGAGGGAATTCCCTGCTCTTCTCTAGGTTTTCTCACAGAGACTTCAAACTAAATACCAAAAAGATTTCAGAGGGAAGAGAATCCAGACAAACACTCAATCACAATGAAGAACCTCATTTTTGCTGAAACTAAACAGCAACATGAGAGAAATCAGATTTCTTGAGATTCCTTCATCCATTGCTCATGAAACTTTGAGTATGGCAGGGAGAAGAACTCAGAGGAAAGAACCACATCTCAAACTCAGATTTGCAACTAGAAAATCAAAGGCTCAAGTGTTCCTGCCATCAGACCCTAAAACAGAGAAGGTGCAGAAGACTAAGAATAAATGCAAACCAACAACTCTCCTTCTCATTGATTCCATTCCATGAATGATTACAAGAGGAATGATTACACAGGAGTCCCCATATGCAGTTGATAGAAAGGGATTTCTCTCAACTCACTCCAGAGAGAGACACACGCAGTACACACACTCCACAGCACAGAGCACTGAACTCACTCTTTTCTACCTCATACTGGATGAGCTTACTCTAATGCCTGGATGACCTCCCGTGCTTCTCATCTTCTCCTTTTAACACCAAGGCTCACACACCAAAGTAGAAAATCAAGAAGTGTCATACCAAACACACTCCATGCCTCTCACACAATTGAGGCAAAAAGTCAACACACCCTTTATAGGGAAAAACCAGCCTCCAACTCATGGCTTGAGTCAAATCTCCAATTTGCCCCTCAAGCGCCTTCCCGGAAGATTCCCGCGTCCGGTACCTTGACCGTCTAGATCTCAACTCCTCCCTAAGTCTAGTCCCGGTCCACTCCGCTGCACATGACCGCACCCTGCATCCTGACCGTCTGGACCTCCGACTCCTCCCTGAGCCTAGTCCCAATCCACTCGCCACTGCCCGTTCTATCCACTCGACACCGACCGAGACCTCCGACTCTACCCGAGTCTAGTCCTGGTCTGTTCCGTCGCACACGACCGCAACTGACCTCCAACCGTCTGGACCTCCGACTCCTCCCTCAGCCTAGTCCTGGTTCGCCCGTCGTTGCCCATTGTGTTCATCACCGGTAGCTCCAGCTCCGGTTCCTCATCTCCCGACTCGTAACCACCTCACCAGCCTCGATCATCTTCGGCATCACCGACCGTCTGGACCTCAACACCTCTTGTGCCTAGTCCCGGTCCTCCTCGCCTCACCATGACCTAGCTCTGAAGTCCTGCAGTCACACAAACAAGCAAACCGTCACATAGCACTGCACAAAGCAGTATGTAAACAATAGCAAAAGTAAAAGGTACTCAACCCTAGAATACCCAAAACAAACTCATACTCCCTAAACCAACCGTCAATTACTCATCACAAACATGGGGATACCTCCACATGGTCTCTCAAGGCGAAGCCTCTGTTTTCTCTCCGCTGAGGTGGCTGGAGGTAGATGACGAGCAGTGTGGCTGCATCACAGCCGTCCACGCCCGTCGTTGCCATCTCATCCCGAGCGTTTGCGCTCACCACATCAGGGCCGTCTGTGCCATCCGCGCGTCGCCCATCGGGTGCATGTGCACGCATGTTGGGCCTCGCGGCCGCGTGCGCCGTGGGCCAAGGCCAGTTAGCCCAAGTGGCCAGGCGGGAGAAAATCAAGGCAAATCCAAGAAAAACCCAGAAAATTCCAAAAATCCCAAAAAAATTCCAAAAAATACACCGTTTCGATCATTTCAACACCGCGAATCCAATTTTGACCTCCAATCCACAAAATTCAATTCCAAATAAATTCAAACCCCTCCATTTGAATTTTATTGCATTTTACTCCTTAATTTAGTTTATTTTTCCTAGCTTGATTAGATTCAAGTGTGGATTTATGTTGTTTTCTGTGTTTGCGCTAGCTTCCGATCTTTCCAAAGCAACAGTTCAAGCACCAGAACCAGGCAGTGAAGTTTACGAGCTCGTCGAAGTTTCAGAGCAGCAAGGCAAGTTACAAGTTTTTTATCATTTTGAATCCCATGAAATTTAAATTATTTAATTATTATATTTCCATTATTGTTATTTGTGAAATGTTAATTGATTAAAATAAATATTTAGAATGACATGTTAATTAGTTAAGTCCTACCACTGATAAATGCCATGTTTAATTTGAGGCTGTATTCTTCTTGACAACTTTTGTAATATTTAAATTATCGTATAAATAATTGTAGGTCAACTCATTCCAAATTTTGCATTGCTAAGTGATTTGGCTTTTGGCTGGTAGAATTTATAAAACTGGTTCTAGGGTAAAGGTGTGCAGTGGAAAGTCACAAGATGATCTTTGTCCACAATCTTACCCTAGGGTAGAGGCTTGAGTGGAATGGTGGTAGTGTCGTCGAGCACAGTTGGAAATGTGGTTGGGCCTCGTGTGAAAAATAAGGATGGGAACCTTATGCTGAGTAAAAGACACAGATATCGCTCAACCACAGGAGTTGACTTATCAACCCTGGTTTAGTAGCTATTCAACTTGATTGAATCTCTACAGGATGTGGGAGTGTGGATGATGGGGAGTTAGATATGCGGAATGGTAAAACAATACCTAACAACATAGAGGTCACTCAGAGCGAGCAGAAGAGATTGGGGTTAATGTGTGAACCGTGTCTGACTGATTCTATCGGGTAGAGGCTATATAAAGAATTGAGCAGTGAAATGATCTTGTTTTCTTAACTCTGTCGCGGGAGTTAAGAAATCTTGTGGGTGAAACTGGATAACTCTATATAGTGAAATCAATGATATTCGAGAAAGGTGTTTCATCCAAACAGTAACAGTAACGGAAGCATATGTCTTGATAAGTTGTATCTTGCAGGAGTGTGGTGTTCCATTCAAATCTCAGTAGGTCATTCTTTCCTCTCTTCTTCCTACTAAAGCGTGCCATGCGTCAAAAGTGGCAATCCCATGTGCCATATGCTGCTTTGCTTTTGGCACTTGAAGTACACTGACTCAGCTGTGTAGGACTGCGGTATCCATTGAATGACAAAACTAAGTCCTAAATCCCTATCTGTTCTTCCTGTTCTTCTTGCTTTCCCCTCCTCAATTCCTAAGATCCTGCTCGATCCACTCAGCAAGAGATTTGATGACTCATGTTTGACCCTGACTTTTTTCATGTGGCATGAATATGATCGTTCAGGTGTTCCTCCCGATTTTGGTGCTCACTGTTGGCGAACCCAAATCCCAGAGGAGGTCATGCTTCAGGCGCATCATGATGGCTCCGAACAGGCCAACATCGGTGGCATGATCCGCGACGGTTGTGTCCTCGTCGTGTTCACCGTGCAGACAGAGCACAAGACAGTCGGCGTGGCGAACAACCGGATCGGCGTGGCTGCAGCTCACGCTAGGAGCTTCTTGGACCGACCAGCTGGCCGTGAAGGGCGACGTATGGCCTCGTGCTGGTGCAGTTGCTGCGTGGCGATCGAGGAGAGCCAGGCGATGGAGGAGGAGGAGACCCTCGGACTTCTCGGCTGCTTCTCCGAGTGCGCGCGACGTGCAGCACCGCACCTGTGTACTGGACGTGTAGGTGCGACTGCGAGCTTCTTCCAATTCAGGTTCTGGCAGAAGATCAACGGAGTGCGTGGTTCGGAGGTGTAAACAGTCCAATACACACTTGATGTTTTGGTCCCTTGTAGAACTTTTGAGTATCTACCAAATTGAAATGGAGGACTTGCATAGCCATTTGGTTATTCAAGTGTTGGTTCATAGTTAAGCATGGCTTCTCAACTCCCTTGCACCCAAAAAAAATTTACTAATCATCTGTAGCATGTTAGAACAGAGGATTCCATCGTGGGGGAAAATGATTATAGTAATATCCGCTGTTTTCCTCAGGGAAACGAATATCGTTGATCACATGAGATGAATATCGCGCAATAGTTCCTCAAAATATTGCACATGATTCCATTTTCTTGAAGGAATGTATTACAAATTCATGAATTTTTATATGGAACCACAGCATTAACATCCGGAACCACAAGCATCAACTCTATCTCGAGGAGATGAAAGATAAAATCAAGTTCTTACGTCTTCAACCTCAAATAGAGTTTATCTATGGTACACTCACTCATAATAGTATTGTCATTAATAGATGTAATCTTATCCTCCAAGCTTTCATATCTCAGACACCAAGCCCTTGGCATACATTCTTACTAAGAGTAAGTCAAGCTAATCACACACAAGTTGCTGAGAATCTTAGCGAATCTAGAAAATAGCTTATCATATTTTTTTGTTCGAGAGAAGTCATAAGTTATAAGAAGCAAAAATGTCACTCATCGGCCCAAACGACGAGCAAACACATAAGCCATGAGCTGAAAAGAACCAGCTTTTAGTTTATACATACGTTGCTCTGCTCATCTTATATCTCTTTTTTCCCCTAATTTTTTGCTGAAATTATTAGCTTGAAGTACGAGCTTCTATTCATCCATTTTATTTCTTTTACTCCTCTCTTCTACAGTTAGACTTGAGATTCATTATTGATCCCACCACCATCGCGATGCGTACTATGTATACATTGTTCTTCGTCAGACTTCAGTTCTCAATGTAAAAAAACAAAAGGTGTGAGACTCTATCTTTAACTCAAGAAAATATTATCATTCACATGGTAATGTTCAAGAAAATGACTACTCGTAACCACGAGAATATCTTCAACGTGGTGTTTGGCTCCTAGACACATTGGGGCATTTGGAAGGTAAGTATTCCAAGGATTTATGTTGTGAGACTATGTGAAAATCACATTATATATGTGATGAGTATTTGTTGTTAATGTGTAAGTTCTATTGAAGTTTGAATTTGGTGTTAAAGATTTTCAGTTTTCAAAGCTAGTTAAGCAGTCTGATCAGGTAGGTAATGACGATCTAATCGGCGGCTATGAAGCGGTTAGATCGGCCACATGACCTTTTGGAGAATGGAAACCAAACACTTATGTAGGTATGTTTGAGGATGTCTTTACACTTTATGTCACTCAATTTGGGTTTCTGAGCTGAAATTAGATAGATTTTAACTGAAATTCCAGAGAGAGTATTTTCTGGTGCTCTTAAGCGGTCTGACCGGCCTGTGGTTGATGGTCAAACCTGAGCAATTTGACCGGCATTGGGTCGGTGGTCAAATCGGTCCCCTATGTAATACCACTGTTTTGCAAAAGAGAGAAATTAGGGAAGGAAAGGGTGGTTTTGCCGTCAGACCCATCGGCTATTAGAACGCCGAATATTTAACGCTCGCAGAGGTTCCCATATCGCCCTGGAACGGTCGGCACCGTCTAGAGAGCCGCGTAAAAGTAGCACTCTCAGAGGTTCCCAGACCGTCGAGGGGCGGCCGGCGCCATCTCGCGTATTGGGTTTTCATCATCCGGCAGGAACTACTATTCTTACCTCTTACCGGTTTACCTGCCGCAGTAGAAGAACGCCAAATAGTATAGGGGTACTATTGGACCAAAAAGCCCTTAGGGCCTTAGCCAGCCAAAGGCCAAGGGGGGAGGGGCAGAAATGGCCTTTGCACAAAAGGAGCATTTGACCAGAAGCATGCCCGTAAGGCACCCCAGCCTTTTCATGCATCTGCCAACTACTCAAGATAGGTGGCAAGCTGCATGACTTGCATGTCTGCCACCTCCCTCCCCTTCTCTGCAAAAGCAAAAGCCCACTCGCATTTCTCTTCCCCTTCCTCTCCACTGAACCGCATAGCCACACCATTTCGGCCAGCACAAGGTAAGCACAAGAACACCGCACATGCACTCCTCACCAAGCATCGCAATCACGCTCATAGGGCGGGAGGGAGGAAGAGTGGCGTAGGGAGAGGCGGCCGTTGGCCGTGCCGGCCGGTGGGGTGCCGAGCGCTCCACCTCGCCGCGCGCGCAAGGGGGAGGGCCGGGTCTGGGCTTAGCCGGCCGGACCCGAGGTGCTGTAGAGGGGGAAGGCGAGGTAGGCGGAGGCGGGAGGCGGGGGCCGGCAGAGCCGCTGGCGGCGGGCCAAGGGCCGACACCGCCAAGTGCCGCCGCGCCGCCCGGGGCCTCCCGGCCGAGTAGACAAGAGGAGAAGGGGGGGCGGCGGAGCCGCCGGCATCGTCGTACCCGGCCGTGTGCCGCCGCGCCACTTGAGCAAGGCCGGTGAGGAGGAGGAGAGGAGGCCTCCGGCCGAGTAGAATGGGGGCAGAGGGAGGAGTGGCCGGCAGGGAGGTAGGGGCCGCCGACGCCGCGCCGGCCATGCGCGCCGCCCCTGGGTGAGGCCGGCGAGGAGAGAAGGCCATTTGGCCAGATGGAGTGGGAGAGAGAGAGAAGTGAGGAAATGAGGGCATAAGGCCCCTGTTGGCCGAATGGAATGGGGATGAGGAGAGAGATTAGGGAGAAGGAAAGAAAAAGAAAGGAAAGAAAGAAAAGGAAGAAAGAGAGAAAGGAAAAAAAGAGGGAAGAAAAGAAAAGAGGAGAAAAAGAAAGAGAGAGAAAAAAATTGGGGGTTTTGGTGCCGCGCAGCAGATCCCTGAAAACCCGCACGTTTTTACACCCGAACTAGTTTATGCACATAGTATCGTCATCGCCCATCTAATTTCCGGTTTCGTTGAGATGCGTTAAATCGGACTATTTGCTTGGCCAGGTGGAAGGACCGGGTCGACGCCGTCCACACGTCGCTACGCTCCGCTTGGTTAACAGGCAAGTGCAGGGTGGAACAGTAAATTGTGGTGGATGTTTGTTATCCGTGTTTTCATGCTATGTGTTACAGTGTTTATGAGATGTTATTCATGGACCTTGATGCTTGACGAGACATGCATTTGCATTACACCATGAGCATTATGAAAGTCCTACCGAAAGGGTGAACTATAGCTTCTACGAGGAGCTCCCTTCAGCAAGGCAGCTACAGAAAGTCCTACCGAAAGGGTGAACTATAGTTTCTACAAGGAGCTCCCTTCGGCAAGGCATCTACAGAAAGTCCTATCAAAAGGGTGAACTATAGCTTCTACGAGGAGCTCCCTTCGACAAGGCAGAGGGTTTCATCGACGGGTGAAACACTCCACTATACTGGTATAAGCTGCATACGGAGGTGCATTGCATGGCACTGAAGATATGAGCATAACAATGCATGTGGAGCTTATTGTGATTAATGTGGAAACATGAGAATGATGATATGAGTATGACAATGCATGTGAAGTATGTTATGGTTGGTTGATTTGCTTACATGTTTTGGTAGTGTTCATCGTTCTATTATGTACTTGCTGAGTCGGTGGACTCACCCTTGCTTTGTTGTTTTTTTAGGTGGCCATTGTGGACGACATGCATGGGCGGGTGTAGCACATGAATAGCTACACGTACTTGTAACACTTCACATATCAGCTTTTGTTAGTATGTGTAATTCCACCAGTAAGCTAACATAGTTGCTTAAGAAAAAAATGGTGTCAGTGCTTTGCTTTATGGGTAAGGTAGAGTTTGCTTAAAATGTTTAGCAGATGTTTTTTAAAAAAAAGGGTTATTGTAATGCAATGATGGTAGCACTCTAGGCCCAGAGGATGGGCGGGGTGTTACACCCTATTACTAGGGTTTGACTAGGGTTACTGAGGCGGTCTGACCGTCCATTGGTTAGCAGTCAGACCGATCTTTATTGAGATGAGTGAGCTGAGTTTTATCTCAATTATGTTGTTATTCTAGAAGCTTTTTAAGAGTTCATACAAGGTGTTAGTTATGACGGGAGTCCATACAACTGTTAGTTATAGCAGTAGTCCATGCATTGTGTGATGCGTCAAAAGTGGCAATCCCAAATGCCATATGCTGCTTTGCTTTTGGCACTTGAAGTACACTGACTCAGAGCCGTGTTGGACTGGGGTATCCATTGAATGACAAAACTAAACTCAGTACCAAATCCCTATCTGTTCTTCCTGTTCTTCTTGCTTTCCCCTCCTCAATTCCTGAGATCCTGCTCGATCCACTTAGCGAGACATTTGATGACTCATGTTTGACATTGACTTGTTTCATGTGGCATGAATATGATCGTTCAGGTGTTCCTCCCGATTTTGCTGCTCACTGTTGGCGAACCCAAACCCCAGAGGAGGTCATGCCTTGCGTCCTCATCGCGTTTGCCGTGCAGCCAGAGCACAGGACAGTCGGCGTGGCAGACGCCCTGCAGAACTTTGAGGATCTACCAAATTGAAATGGAGGACTTGCATAGCCATTTGGTTATTCAAGTCTTGATTTCATAGTTAAGCATGGCTTCTCAACTCCCTTGCACCCAAAAATATTTACTAATCATCTGTAGCATGTTAGAACAGAGGATTCCATAGTGGGGGAAAATGATTATAGTAATATCCACTGTGTTCCTCAGGAAACGAATATCGTTGATCACATGAGATGAATATCGCATGATAGTTCCTCAAAAATAGCGCATGATTTCATTTTCTTGAAGGAGTACTACAAATTCATGAATTTTCATATGGAACCACGAGCACTAACAAATTTTCACACATGAGTTTGACTTTTCTTTTCTTTTGCCTTTCAGTCGAACAAACGGGAACAAAAAACGGAATGCAAACCCGATAACAAATTGCGAACCCAGAAATCCAAAAGCATAGAGAGCGTATCCTAAGGCACATCCGACGATGGAATAAACAATTGAAATCAAGAAAAATTGTCGATAATATTCAACAATTCTGTATAACATGAATATCACTGTTTGCCTAGAGTAACGAATATAATTGATAACATAGAACAAATGTTGTGGAAGTCTAGAAGATTTAATTTTTATTGAAGGAACTTATTACAAACTCATAAATTACAGCATACAACAACGGAACCACCAATAGGTCCAATACTGCCCAACCTAAAGGCTGAAAATTACCAATTTCACACAACAACAATAGCAACTATATGTGCAATGTTCACCATTGTACAAATTTTCTGCAGCAACAAAATAGCTCAAAGAGCTCATGTGCTACATGTGCGGCTACAAGCTTGATGAGCTAGCTCTTGATCAGTTCAGTTGTCTTTGGGCCTATTCTTTGCGGCTGGATCTTATGGCTTTTGGCTACGATTTATGAATAGTAGATGAATAATGGTTGATTGCGAGAGAGAGTACAGAGAGACAGTTGTGTACGATTTTGACCAATATAAATAAAATAAAATCAGAACAATGTGTACTACAATAAACTATTAGAAATCGTTTTAAAAAGATATTTCATTTAAAAGCTAATTACTATAAAAAAAATCAAATCTAGAAGCTCTAACCGCAAAAGTTGCCTTGCTGAACAAGCCCTTTGAGTCTTCATGGTGTCTTCTGTATTTCATAGTTGTCGCCGTGTCAACTTCTTGGTCCGAACAGTGTCCTCTGTTATCTTGAGCTGAGTCAGATTGGCCACTCTTTAGTTTCACGACAGGAATTCACGACTTGTTGCCAGCTAGGAGCCGGAAGTTGATGGTCTTCTTGCCAAATCTTGGCACACACCTCCGTCTGTCTTGTCTCACGTAGCTCAAACTCACTCGTACACCACGCTGTGTCCACGAGCGGATATAAGAAGTGCTATCGGGGTGCACACGTCATCAGATCTAATTTTATTTTTCTATTATATAGCATATGTAAATTTATGTGTAAATTTTCAACAAAAAAAATGGAAGGATACATGGCCAGCCCAAAGATTAAAGCTCTCAGCCTCTCACCTCCCACTGCTCCACTTGGCGCTCCTACAATTGGGCCCAAGACGACATCAATCAAGACCCAGGTCATACAGTCTAGCATAGAAAATACAGTCCAGCTGACACAAGTATGGCCCAAGGCGTTTGGCTAGCCAAACCAATCTACAAAGGGAAGATAGTAGGCAAAGGCCGCACAATACACGCATCACATTGCTCCAATCACCTACGTCTCGTTCTATCCCACCCTATGTCCCACCTCACACGAAAGCAAAATTCACCCTCTTGCTTGATTGCAAGCTCGTTGTCGCCGATTGTTGGAGCCTGGAAGTCTAGGCTACAACCCAGTGATTGTCGTGTCTCTTAGTTGTTATCACCCATCAATCATCTCAACGAGCACTTGGCAACGTGGATTAAGTCTTAAATCGACATAGGGTATTGCTAAATTCTCTCAATTCTTTCAATTTCTTTAAGCAAATGGATTGAATTTATGAGTTATGATTTGAATATTACGGTTGTTGGTTGGTTTTTGTCAAATTGTAGGGTTCAAAATTAGCGGTTCAATTTGGGTTTTTGGAAATTGAAATGCCCACCAACTTTATTGCAAATCGGAGGTAAAATTATACATGTAATATATGGGGTGTTCTTTTGGGCTGCAACTGATAAGTTTTGTTTGCGTTTTTCAATACGACAGTAGACAATAGAGACGTCAACGTAGATAGCGCATATAGTTTTGTGCTTGTGAAGCTGTTTGGAGAATCTGCTTCAAGAGGTTGCATTGTTTCGACATTTGGCTTTTCGACTTTTGAAAAAGCAAGAGTCAAAAGTAGAAGCCAAAAAACAAAAGAACACGCCTTACATATACAGTAAAGTGATGAACCCTGTTCATTTTCATTTTGGTTCCACCCCTAGCTGTGTCGGTCATCCTTGACCTTCTTCCACATGGCGTACAGCACTAGCCTATCCGCCCACAGCATCGTGCACCGAACTCGTACACCATGGCACAGCATGTGCACCACCTACTTGCCATTGCAATACACATGCTGCACCTCACCTCACAGTTGTAGAAGTAGTAGGGGACCTTGACAATCTCATCATACATGGCTCGCAGGGTCCTCGTCCTCCCTGACTCACCGCGGAGCAGCCACACAAGCATCAGGTCATTGCCCTCCACGAGTAGACAGTTGCATCCGCTCTCCAGCGCGAGGTCCAACCTGCGGATCAGTGCCCAGGCCTCGACAACACCCACCGCCATGTGCTCTGTCTTCTCAGGGAACATGAGAAAGACCTATTGGCCCAGACAAGGAAATAAACACACACGAGTGGAGAGAGAACGAGCAAAAACACAGAGGGGAACTTCTTTTCCAGCGACACACGCCTTCTCTTCCTTCCTCTTCTATTCACTCTTTTTTCTCACTCACTTTTGAGCTCTACAGATTTACATGCCTTAAATAGGCCTCACACACATACAGTTACACCACCTATGCACGCATCCACTACTGCTACATATTCTGATGGCCACTCCCTTTGATTCGATTTTTTCGGCCTCAACTACCGTGCCGTCTGCCCACATCGCTCAGCCGCCTGACGACTGCTACAGTTACCAGCCACCTGCCTACACCGCGTAGCATGCTAACGACTGCTACAGTGACTAGCCGCACACGGCTGCTACAGTACTCCTCACATCTACGACCATGATCACGTACTTCGACTCCACGCACAAGCACCACGACCATGACCATAGGCTTCGAGTCCTTCAACATAGCTTTGACCATATTTTTGACTAAGCCTTCGACCACGGTGTCATCGACCATACCGCACGACCACGGCTACTCAACCATAGCTTCTCGACCACGTCTTGTCGATCACTTCACCGACTACGGCTTGTCTACCATAGTACTTCGACCGCACCTCCGACCACACAGGTTTTCGAGACCGATCATCTTACTATAGCTGTGACCATGGCTTCGATCTCAGCATCGACCATGCCTTCAATCGTGGCTTGTTGACCACACCTTCGACCATGGCTTCGACCACTGTAGTTACGTCCACTATGGCTACGACCACTGTCTTCGACAACTGGCTACAACCACTGGCTATGACCAATAGCTACGACCACTAGCTATGACCACCATCTACGATTGCGCCTTGTCAACCACTTCATCGACCAAGACTTGTCGACCACAGCACCTTGACTACATCTCCGACCACACATGTCTTCTAGCACCGATTGTTGACTGTAGCTACGACCACCGACTACTGTAGCTACGCCTACTGACCATAGACCACTGTAGCCACGACTACCGACTATCGACTACTGTAGCTATGACTATCGATCATTGACCAAAGCACAGTTTGACTAACGACTATGATAGTACTCCTCCGAGTACCGACTGAGTCACTATGGCTTCGACCACTCCTTCAAACATGGCATCTACCACGACTTCAACCACGCCTTCAACCATGGCATCGACCACAGCTTAACAACCACGCCTTCAACCATGGCGTTGACCACGGCTTGTCGACCACTCCTTCGACTGGTCTGGAGTCTCTGACCGCTCTCCAACTCCGATTTTCAACTCCTACACATACTCGGACACACCGACTACGCAGTACTCGACTATGACCAAGCAGTACTCGAACATACCGAGTACTCGACTACGACCACACAGTACTCGAACACACTGGGTACATTTGGCTACGACCATTGTGGCTATGATCATGTAGTACTCGAACACACCATGTATTGGCTACAACCATACAACAATACTCGACACACGACTATAGAACAACACAACAAGATTAGTTCCAACATTCACCTCCCTAATCTTGTTGTTAAACTTTCATGCATTCAACCGCACCGTCTTGCCGCACACAGCAGCCTTCTTGCGTGACTCACGCGCCTTCTTGCTCTTGCTGCACATAATAGCATCTTGCTGCACGTAGCAGCGTTCTTACGTGACTCATGCGCCTTCTTGTGACGATGGCTATGACCATCATCCTTGTCCACTTGCTAACTTTTCTCACGGCTCATCCGCATCGGTGCTGTTCATTGCCCTTCGCTGCTGGCATCACTACTATGCATGTCGCGTGTGACGCTGGTACACAACCGGTCTCATCATGGCCACGTAGAGCTCTGTCGTCATGTTCCTGGGCGCTTGGTGCTGCAGTTGGCTCATCGCTATCGCCCTATGCACCTCCGCCCGACACACATCGCTACATGCACTTTCATGCCGACGCGAACGTACGTCGCCATCCAACCGACACACGGTCAGCAGCGGTAGCTTCTCGCCTCAACCCCTCACATCCAACCAATGCACAGTCAACTGTGAAAGCCTTTTGCCTCGGTTACTTATCTGACTAACAAAAACACCAAGGATTCTTCTTCAACACATGGAGGTGTTGCTTCAGCTTCTTCTCCGACACACGGAGAGCACTTGCGCTTCTTCTTCTCCGACACACGGAGAGCAACAAGGATCTGATTCTCCGCCTAACGGGAATCGCCAAGCTCTATTTATCCTACTCATGGGAATCACCAAGCTCTAATACCAATTGTTGGCCCAGACAAGGAAAGAAATGCACATGAGTGGAGAGGGAACGAGCAAAAACACAGAGAGAAACTTCTTTTCTGACGACACACGCCTTCTCTTCCTTCCTCTTCTATTCACTCTATTTTCTCACTCACTTTTGAGCTCTACAGATTTACATGCCTTAAATAGGCCTCACGCACATACGGTTACACCACCTATGCACGCACCCACTACTGCTACATACTTTGACGGCCACTCCCTCTGATCCGGTTTTTTGGGCCTCAACTACCACGTCGTCTGCCCACATCGCTCAGCCGCCTGCCCACGCTGCTCAGCCGTCTGACGACTGCTACAGTTATCACATTGCTCAGCCGCCTACCCACGCTGCTCAGTCGCCTACCCACACCATACAGTAGCTAATGACTGCTACAGTGACCAACAACTGCTACAGTGACCAATCGCACATGGCTGCTACAATACTCCTCGCAGCTACGACCGTAACCACATACTTCGACTCCACGTACAGGCACCACGACCATGACCACAGGCTTCGAGTCCTCCAACAGCAGCTTCGACCACAGCTTTGACCACGCCTTCAACAACAGTGTCTTCAACCGCACCTCACGACCATGGCTTCTCAACCACGTCTTGTCGATCACTTCACTGACTATGGCTTATCAACCATAGTACTTCGATCACATCTCCGACTACACAGGTCTTCGAGCACCGACCATGGCTTCGACCTCGGCATTGACCATGCCTTCGACCACGGTTTTGACCATAACTTGTCGACCACGCCTTCAACCATGGCTTCGACCACTGTAGCTATGATCATTGTAACTATGTCCACTGTAGCTATGACCACTATGGCTACGTCCATTGTAGCTACAACCAATGTGGCTACGACCACAATCTTCGACCACTGTCTACAACCACTGCCTTCAACTGCGCCTTGTTAACCACTTCACCGACCAAGGCTTATCAACCACAGCACCTCGACTACATCTCAACCACATAGGTCTTCCAGCACCGACTGTCGACTGTAGCTACGACCATCGACCACTGTAGCTACGACTACCGACCATCGACCACTTTAGCTACAACTATCGACCATCAACCACTGTAGTTACAACTACCGACCATCGACTACTGTAGCTACGACTATCAATCGTTGACCATTGTAGCTACGACTATCGACCATCAACCACTGTAGCTACAACTACCGACAATCAACCACAGCACAGTTTGACTAACGACTACGATAGTACTCCTCTGAGTACCGATTGAATCACTATGGCTTCGACCACTCCTTCGACCATGGCATCAACCACGGTTCGACCACGGCATCGACCACGGCTTCAACTACGCCTGCAACCATGGCATCGGCCATGGCTTGTCGACTACCCTTTCAACCATGGTATCGACTACGGCTTGTCGATCACGCCTTCGACCATGACATCGACCACGCCTTTGACTGGTCCAGAGTCTCCGACCGCTCTCCGACTCCGGGTGTTCAACTCCTACACATACTCGAACACGCCGAGTACTCGACTATGATTAGGTAGTACTTGAACACACCGAGTACTCGACTACGACCATGCAGTACAAGAACACACCAAGTACATTTGGCTACAACCACTGTGGCTACGATCACGCAGTACTCGAACACATCGATTACATTTGGCTACGACCACTGTGGTTAATTATGATCATGTAACAGTACTCGACATACGAATACATAACAATACAATAAGATTAGTTCCAGTAAAACCTATCTATATTTGTCGCAAATGGCACCATTGATGCTAGCCCACCCACCCAGAACCGCCGTGGTACACCGATCCGTCGAAACTGAGCTTGTGTTAGAACATCAACTGGTGACTCTAGCCCACAATAACAATGGCATCACAAGGAGGGAGGAAGCATGCGTGATGGCCAGTCAACTGTTGAGACATCAACAGTGGGGCGACCGGAGGCCAAAATGGAATGTTGTGGTGTTGCTGAAGAAAAGCCGACGCAGCAGCTTAGAGAGAGAGAGAGAGAGAGAGAGAGAGAGAGAGAGAGAGAGAGAGAAAGAGAGTAATATCTAGATCAGTACATGCGGGGTCAGAATTAAAGGATGGCATACAAGAGATTTAGTTAATGTTTATAGGCAATGGATATCCGGGTCGACTCCGAATTCCCGAACACAGTCGTACGACCCCAATTCTTATTAGGAGAGCTAGAATGAATCTGTTAGGAAACCTAAGCCCATGCCAGAGTCCTGACAAATTTGAGCACCCCATCATAGACTATAAATAGAGAGCCATACTAGCAAATTATGTACACCTGATGCAATTGAAAGCAATAAAGAAAGACCAGGAGTTCTCTCTACCTCTCTGTATTCATTCTTATTCTAAGCAGAGGAATCGATCGGACTGGTCGCCATCGACGGTTCCTCAACACGTTATCAGCACGACTTCGCTACGGTGAACGAACGTAATCATCGAAGCACAGATTGAATTTTCTAGATCGCTTTGAATTTGCAATTTCTTTCGCGTTCTAGATTGAATCTCTACGGTGCAAATCCACCCTAATCTACCGCGAGCAGACCTGAAGTCGCCGGCACAATGTCGATCGGTAGATTGCGAAACGGGGTAGATGTTGATTGCACTGTAGATTAGAAATGAAAATTTTTTTGCATGGTTTTGTTTGATTTTGCATGATCACTGCACGAGAATAGAATCTAGCATCGTCTTCTCTGTTCGGTCATTGCACAAAAAGAAAAACAATAGGCACCGGCCTGAAGCCGCCGGGGAGCCGCCGGCCCCACCGCCGGTCGACGCCCACCGCCCGCATGCGGCCGGCCTCTTGCCGCCGTGCGCACCACCGAAGGAGCTCGGCCTGAAGCCGCCGCTAGCCCCGCCATCGGCCGTCGGCCAGCAGTCGGCCTCTACCGCGCACAGCAGCCGCCTGGGGGAGCGTGCCCGAAACCTCTGCCGCTTGGGGCCCGAAGTCGCCGATTGCGAAGCCGCGCGCCGTCTTGACTGCAGCAAGACACCACCGCCCAAGGGGGGGCCTCGGGATGCGCCGCCACACGCCGATTCATGCAGCCGTGGCCGTGCCGTCCCAACCCGCGCCTCTAGGCACGCTGCCCCTCATCACGCGTGATTGAACCCCCCTGCGTCGCCGTCGGTTCACCTCCTTTTGCGCGCCGCTTGAAGCACCGCATCGGCTTCGCCGCCTTCCCGCTGCAGTGTGCCGCCGGCCTACAGCCGCGCGCAACCAACCACCGCTCATTTCGGCCGGCGCCCATAGCCATCGACGTTGGCATCGGCATCTTCGCCCGAGGTGGCCCCTCCCGCATGTGTACGCTGCCAACAACCGGCCCGAAGCCGACCCGGTCCGGCCTTCACGCACCGCACGGGCGCAATGCCCAAGCCGCCTTCCCCTCGCCGTCGCACCCGAAGCCAGCCCTCCCACGCGCGCCGCCGCCCTCGGGCTTGCTGCCAGTACGCAGCCGCCGCCGTGCCGGCCTTCCCGTGCGCGCCACCGCCCTTAGGCTTGTCGCCATGCGCGTTGCGCCCGCCTTCCGCTGCCTCCTGGCCCACGCGTATGAACGGCTCGGCCCGCGCGTGTGAACGCCTTTACCAGCCGCCGCCGCCAAATGCAAATGGGAGTAGGGGAAAACCTACCCCATCTTCTTTTACCAGTTGGTTGGGCTATGGGGCTGATGGGCCAGGGAAAGGCCAGGAGGCAATGGGCCGGGACGAAATGCCCGTGCGGGGGGAGGGGGTGAAATTGCAGAGAGGCCCCCGAAGTCATGAATATTACCAAAAGGCCCATAAAATTACATATAAGTCCTGAATTTTTGTAGAGAGACCTCGGTAATTCCAAAAATTATCGATAGGTCCTCAGATTTACGTATGGGTCCAGAATTTTGCAGAAAACCCCTCGGTAAATCAGAAAATTGCGCAAATTTTTCTTTGAACTGAAAATTTGCGTAGAAACCCTAGAAATTGCAGAATTTGCTGAAAATTTATATTCTAGCATAAAAGGGCCTCGGGAATCCAAATTCTGAATTATTTTTAGCATTTGAAGCTTATTTATTTATGCCATTATTATTCTATGTATTTATTTACTATTTTTGGTTAATTTTAATTGTTTGAATTGCTTTTAATCACTGAAATTAGCAGTAAAATTATAGAAAATGCATATAAAATTATGAAATATTATGAGAACCTATTGTACCACTTTATTTACCTGTAGTAAATTTTCCATGCATGTTTACCTGAAGTAAACTAATTTATTTCGTTCATACACATGTAGATGACTGGCATCACGAACCGGGAATTCGAGGAGCTGGCCCAGCATGGCCAAAACTATCTGACATGGGCATCCGATGTCGAAATTGTACTTGGAGCCAGGAAGCTCCGCGCGGCTATTGGGATTGGTGGACTGAATGCCGCCCAACCCACACTTGAGGAGAATGATCAGGCACTTCATTTTCTCAGGCACCACCTCTGCCTTACTCTCAAGAATGAGTATATGGCGGAGAAAAGTGCGCTAGCACTCTGGACCGAACTCAAGAAAAGGTTTGAGAGGCTGAAGTACACCATTCTTCCTCAAGCAGAGCAGGAGTGGATCCGACTGAGATTTGCCGACTTTAAGATGGTCGGGGAGTACAATTCTGCCTTGCACAGGATTTGTACTAATCTGCAACTCTGTGGCAAGCAGATCACAGATGAGCAGAAGATCGAGAAGACCCTGTCCACCTTTCACCCCAATGCTGTACAATCTGCCCGCAACTATCGTCAAGATGGCTACAAGGAGTACACTGAATTGATTGATATGATGCAGGTTACGGAGGCTCAGGATGAACTTCTCCGCAAGAATTACGTCACTCAGCCACCAGGCAGCTCCGCTGGCCGTGAAGCCAATGCAGGGAGCTACAAGGTGCGAAAGTCCTTGATGAAGAGAAGGGGGAAGAAGGGTAAGTCCATTGCCCAGAAAGGCAAGTCAGATGCTCCAAGTGACAAGAAGGCTAAGAGAGTGGCAAGACCTATGGCCAGCAGAACCAGGGTTGCTACAAGTGTGGCAAGTGGGGACATTGGTCGTGGATATGCAAAGAACCGCAACATGTCATTGATGCCCACCAAGCTCAGAAAAAGAAGGATGGCAAAGGGCAGCCTGAAGCCCACTTTGCAGCAATTGAGGGGGAGCAGCCTGAGCAGCTGCCGGAGCTGATGGAGGTTGAGTCCATCCCGGCAGCAGCACCCCCTTACGACTAAGAGGCAGCCACCACCACGATCTCTCTTGAAGAGAATGTCACTGCTGAAAAGATAGCCCAAGAAGTCGATAATTTTCTAGTTGATTCCGTCTGATGCACAGAATGCATTAGACGTTAATTGTCATTTATTTTGTGTTAAATGGACAAGTTTAGAAATTGCATGGATGGTGCTTTAGGATTTGTTTTCTCATGATGGTTGAAATTTTGGAATAATACATTCATTTATTCAGTTTATGATGGCGTGATATGTTCTGATATTGGCGTATTTTATTTATGTGTTGAATGCCTTCTAATACATGTTAATTAAATACGTTATATTAGAACACGTGTGGCGCCCTATGGAGGAAGTATGCCTTGCCGACAACGGCACAATAAATCCCATCTTAAGAGAGACTAAGTATTTTCAGTCGATTCATAAGAGCACTGGTAGCCTTACGATAATCGCCGGAAGCGATGCATGTATAATAGGTTCCGGAAGAGCCACAATTATACTCCCCATGGGCACAACTTTGGTCATTGAAGAAGCCTTATTGTACCCAAAGTCGACTAGAACTCTCCTAAGTTTTAAGGGTATTCGCGCAATGGTTTCCACGTTGAGACTGAAGAAAAGTATGGCAAGGAATACCTGCTCATCACGAAGCGCGAAGAGAATGGAAAAATGGTACTAAAAAACTTTCTTCACTAGAAACTGGGCTATATTATACCAACATTAAGGCGCCTGCAGTGTACACTGTCCTGAAGACGGTATTTAGAAGCTCTGAACTATTCTATCTCTGGCATGACAGATTAGGCCACCCAGGTCTTAGGATGATGAGAAACATAATTAATAACTCCCAAGGGTATAATATTAATGTGAAGAATTTTCCGAATCATGAAGATTTTGTGTGCCCTGCATGTGCCACTGGGAAACTAATTACTAGACCCTCCACTCTGAAAGTGAAGGATGAAGTCCCTTCATTCCTGGAACGCATCCAGGGAGACATTTGAGGTCTCATTCAGCCCATCTTAGGGCCATTTAAGTATTTCATGGTGCTTATTGGCGCTTCCTCGAAGTGGTCATATGTGGGTCTGTTGTCCACACGAAACCACGCATTTGCAAAATTGATCTCGCAGATCATTCGCATCAGAAATGTGTTCCTTGATCGTCACATCGAGTCCATCAGAATGGACGATGCTGGAGAATTTACTTCAAAGGCATTTGATGATTATTGCATGGTGATGGGAATCGCAGTTGAGCACTCGGTATCGCATGTCCATACCCAGAATGGTCCGGCAGAGGCTTTAATTAAAAGAATTAAATTTATTGTCCGACCTCTTCTGCATAATTGTAATTTGCCAGCTACATGTTGGGGACACGCAGTCCTCCATGCAGCGAATCTCATCAACCTTAGACCTTCGGCCTACAACATCCATTCACCTATGCAAATAGCGCAAGGGTCACCACCGAAAATTTCTCATCTCAGGAGGTTTGGATGCAAGATTTATGTACCTATACTACCTCTGCAGCGTACTGCGATGGGCCCGCTCCGCAAGACTGGGATATACGTTGGTTATGAGACTGCATGCATTATCAGGTATTTGGAACCCATGTCGGGAGATTTGCATACAACCCGTTTCACTGACTACATTTTTGATGAGGATAATTTCCCGTCATTAGGGGGAGGAAATCAACCCCTTGATGAAAAATGTCGAGAAATTACGTGGGAAGCCACGGGAATTCATTCACATGACCCGCGCACTAGTGAAACTGATAAAGAGGTCCAAAAGATTATCGATTTGCAAGCATTAGCAAACCAACTGCCCGATCACTTTAGTGATTTGAAGAGCATGACTAAGTCGCATGTGTCTACACGCAATGCACCGGAGAGGGTTGAAATACTAAAGAAAATTGAAGGTATCCTTAATCCTGTCTAGAGGCCTCAGAATAAAAGGACAAGAACTCCAGTTCCTCAAGTCCAAAGTAACCGGGGACGTCCAACGAATAAAGATAAGAAGGACTTATCACAGCCGATCACTGAAGTTCCCAAGAATAAGAAGGGGTGCCAGTTGAGACCTGGCACAAGTATGACACCTCCAGAAGAGGGCACACCGGATCTGAATATCCCCGTCGGCATGGATGTGTGCGCACATATCGGAGCCAAAAAACTAAAGGGACTTGCCACCGCAATTGAAAGAAGCGATGCGCAAGGTGAAGCTCCAGAAGAAGCAATCGCTCCAGAAGTAGCAACTCATGAAGAAATAGCTATAAATTATGTGCACACGGGAGAGTCCCTAAATAAGACAACAGCTAATATCTACTTCGCAAAGAAAATTACCACCATCATCGATCTTGATCCCGAGCTTGCATCGCTCGCTGAATGTAAGAAAAGATTAGATTGGGAAGATTGGAAGAAGGCAATAGCAACTGAATTGCTGTCTCTAAACAAAAGAGAGGTGTTTGGGCCCGTATGCTGCACGCCTCCCCATGTGCACCCCGTAGGACACAAGTCGGTATTTGTTCGAAAGAGGAATGAAAGAAACAAAGTAGTGAGATACAAAGCAAGGCTGGTAGCACAAGGTTTCACTCAACGTCCTGGAGTTGATTATCAAGAAACCTACTCCCCAGTTATGAGTGGAATTACCTTTGGATATTTGATCTCAATGGCAGTGAACTTGAACTTAGAAATGAAATTGATGGATGTTGTGACTACATACATTTACGGTAACTTGGATTCGGAGATTTATATGAAAGTCCCTGAAGGAATCACTCTCCCGAACCAAGACAGAGCAAATAGAAATCTGCACAGTGTGAAACTCAGAAAGTCACTGTATGGACTGAAACAATCTGGAAGAATGTTGTATAATTGCTTGAGCGACTTTCTCTGCAAGAAAGGCTACACGAACAATGAAGACTGTCCTTGTGTATTTATATGGCAATCCCAGAATGGATTCTGTATAATCTCTGTGTATGTAGATGATCTGAATATCATCGGGACAACAGAAGATATAAGAGAAGTAAGCTCCTACTTGGAGTCAGAATTTGAAATGAAAGATTTGGGCAAGACCAAGTTTTGCTTAGGCCTGCAGCTTGAGCATGTCCCTGAAGGAATCTTGGTACATCAGTCAATCTACACCCAGAAGGTGCTTGAAAGGTTTGGCTTTGAGAAGGCATTCCCATCGAAAGTGCTAATGATCGGGAGGTCTTTATAACAAGAAAAAGATCCTTTCCGACCTAGGGAAGAGGGGGAGGAAGTCCTGGGACCGGAATTCCCATACTTGAGTGCAGTGGGAGCACTCATGTACTTAGCAAACTGCACTAGACCGGACATTGCATTTGCCGTGAATCTGTTAGCAAGGTACAGTGCAGAGCCCACCAAAAGGCATTGGCAGGGCATAAAGGACATATTCCGATACCTCCAAGGAAGCAAGGACCTTGGATTGTTTTACAGAAAGAATCAAGATTTGAACTTGATTGGCTATGCAGATGCTGGGTACCTGTCAGACCAGCATACCGCTAAGTCACAAATAGGAAATCGTCTAAGCAAAGCCTTGTAGCTACTTCGACGAACCACTCAGAAATCATAGCACTGTATGAAGCTGCACGAGAGTGCACTTGGCTCCGCCGAATGGTTCACCACATCTAGCAGTCATGTAGGATGAACATTGTGCAAACCCCCACAATTATCTATGAAGATAATGCTGCTTGCGTTACACAAGTGCAAACGGGCCGGGCTATGTGAAGAGTCATCTCACAAAGCATATCAACCCCAAGTTTTTCTATGCTCATGAATTGGAAAAGATGGACGAGATTAAAGTCCTGAATACTAAGTCTTGTGAAAATCTAGCAGATTTGTTCAAAAGTCCCTCCCCACATCAAGCTTTGAAAGGTGCGTGCGAGGGATTGGAATGATGAGACTTAGAGAAGTGCAGAATTCAGGGGGAGAATTCTCTCAAGCCCGATAGTAAATCTTGATCCTGAAGATTAAGTACCCAAATGAGTGAAGTCCTGAAGACTGAATGAATTTGGGTGGATTGTACTCTTTTTCCCTTAATGAGTTTTCCTGAAGTTTCTCGACCAAGGTTTTTAATGAAGCAATTCGTGCATCACATGCATCATGTATTCTTTCTCCAAATTTTTCCCACTGGGTTTTTATGGAGTTTTGACAAGGCATGAGTGTGTTGGGTGAGTGCCCAAGGGAGAGTGTTAGGAAACCTGGGCCCAGGCCAGAGTCCTGACAAATTTGGGCACCCCACCGTAGACTATAAATAGGGAGCCATACCGGCAAATTATGTACACCTGATGCAATTGAAAGCAATAAAGAAAGACCAGGAGTTCTCTCTACCTCTCTGTGTTCAATCTATTATTCTGTCTTCTGTGATTGATTCGTTCTTATGCTAAGCAGAGGAATTGATCGGACTGGTCTCCAGCGGCGGTTCCTCAGCAGAATTATCCATATTAACTTTTCATCATTGGATTCAGATTAGGACAGCAAGATTGAGTGATTCATGCTATAGTAAATACATGCACCTATTCGGCTTTGGGTGATTCACGCGTTGCTACTCGAACCATTGAGGTGTTGTTATGCACCAAGCCTACAAAGCACTTTCTAACACGTTCATAATACTATATTTAAAATTATTTAAAAATAATTTATTTATCACTATTATTATAAGTTATCACCATATATAAGCATTATTGGCCATAACTTAAAACTAGATGAATCTTGTGTGTTGCAACGGAGTCTATGTATATGTGTGAGTTTAATGTGTAGGATACCTTTTATTTTTTAAAATGTAAAGGAGTAAGTATAGTTTAAATACTTTTTATTGAATAAGGTAAAGCTAAATTAAAAGATTTGTGATGTATGAATTTGAAAAATACGAAGAGAACTAAAGCTTGTTCATATAAAAAGGAAAAAATTAAGAGGCAATTCCATACTAAAAGCGGATGAGCAATATGGGTGCACTACGCCCATGTGAGTGAGAATTCATGGTTTTTGGAGTATGGTTTTTCCTTCCCACTTTATAATCAAATTTTTTACTAAAAGTGTGGTAGAGTGTAAACTCTAAACTCTCTAGAAACTTGTTGCAAAGCTTAAATTCTAAATTGTACTGGAGCATTTTCTAGAAGTTAATTTATGGTAGAGCCTAAACTCTAAACTCTCTAGAAACTTGTAGCAAAACCTAAATTATAAATTATATACTTATTTACAAATCTTTTGTCACACCAGTACTGGTGGTAACACATGGCAAAACAACACTGGCTGACGCATTATGACCAACGGCATGGCAAAAAAGGGTTATTTTCTAGCTCGGCGCTAGACTTACCCATCGCGTGGTGTTGTTGTTTGCCATGCCGTGGTTATTGGCATGGCAAAAAAGTGTCAGATTTGAAAGTAAGTTAAGTGATATGTCATTAATAAAAAAAATTAAAAAGGATTAAATAATAAAAAAATTGTTCCAAAGGGATCCATAGATAAAGGTGAAGTGTGAGAAGGAAAGAGCAATGGTAGATCTGATGATGTAAAATGGCCATGGAGAAGATTAATGCTTGTGTTTTGTGTGCTCTTCCTCTTTATTTGATCTTGTGGATTTGAATTATGCATACTTCTTTCGATCTATGTCTATTTTCTTGAAATTTCAGGTTGTGATTTTGGCCAGAGATGATGTCGATCTTTTAAGGTGGTTTTTTAAGGTTTTTTTTTTTCATTTTTTATCTCTCTCTTATATAAATCCGTAGTCCCCTCTCTATAGCTGATATTGACTGTGCTATTGAAGAGATCGATTCAAGACGAGCAATTTTACATAGAGTACTTGTAACTGATTGATTTTTTCCCCTTTATCTAAAATTTTGGCGCACTTGTAAGTGATTGATCCTATGCTTCATCTAAATTCTTAGTGCCCTTTCTAAATGTGAGATTTGATTTTGCAGTTCAAGAGGTCATTTTAACAAGATCGTTTTCTCATTTTCTTTGGCAAGGTGGCAATATATCACAGTTATTTTTTTTCAGCTGCTTGGCTTCGCTCACTTTATCAAAAAAGCATTTAGCTGGTGTTGTAGGCTTTGTCTCAAGCTTTGTTCTATCAAGGACTATATTTTTCAACTATTGTTCATTTAAGGAGTTGTGCCCATGTTGGGTTGATAGTATTTTCTTCTGTCCTCTAGTCTGAAGCTCCATACCAGTATACTCATCAAGTTTTGAATAGAATATCAGTTACAAAAAATTTTGTGAGCTCCGAGTTGATACTTCCTATGTAACTAAAATGTGCGAATCTACTCATTATGCAAGTTAAATGTATATCAAGTATGCAAATTAAATAGTTCCAAGATATGTATTAATTTTTTACAATTAAAACTTTATTGTAATCTCCTATCATTTTTACTGTAATTGAAAATTCATGCTGCAAATGGGCATCAAACTTAATATTTTAGGCTCCTTGGCTCTTTATATAGAGAATTTGTATTGTATTGTTAGACCATGTGGATTGTTAAAACTTTGATCCAGGAGAAAACACACACATCGCAAATAAACTGAGAGAACACAAGAGAATTTCTGAATTTCTCTATTCTCTTATTTGCTCCCCTTTTTCTTACTTTTCTCTTACAAAATTGGCTACAAGCCTTCTCGATATATAGGCTAATAATCTCCTACTAGTATATGTATTCAGACTTCAAGTTGGACACAACTTCAACTTGAGTTACACACAGAGACGGACTCTGCTATGTCTTAAACTCTAAGTCAAGATTATTTCTAACAATCTCCCCCTAATCTTGACTTGACATACTCTAGTTTTAGTCTCAATGCATTATGAACTACCGGCCACGCCTCCACATGAAGCGTTCTACATGCAGGCTATATATAGGAACTCAACCTAACTGGCATAGGTTCATCCGGATGCAAAGATTCTAAAACATTGAAGCAGTCGGTCTCAACTACAACTTACTAAATTCATACTTGATACAGAACGGTGACACATCTCCTCAACATTCCGTTTTCTTTTCACCTTACTTGAGTTTGGACGGTGACACATCTTCTCGACGTCCCTGACTCAACTCATCATCAGAGCACTGTTGATTCATCATCACTGAGCGCTTTAGCAAGAAACGCTTTCTTCATCTTGATTGCCCATGCTACATAATTGCTCGTCCTGAGCATTGGATAATGCAGCGAGACAACGGAACTCTCCTTCGCCGTCATACTGGATGATGCCTCGTCACCAGTGACACCACTTTCCGGAGAACGCGACATGATCTTGAGCATGGATCAAGATCTCGAGCTACTTTGAAGTGGCTCTTGGACCAAGGGAATGGAAGGACGTGCCACGCGCATCTTTTTCCCAAGAGAGCTGCGCAAAGACGAGCGACGTGCCCCTCAAGAGCACCGCGTGAGATGTGCTAAAACCGAAATCGCCAAGACAATTTTTCAGCAACTTGGTTCTCGTCTAGGCTCTGATACTACTTGTTAAAACTTTGATCCAGGAGAAAACGCACACATCGCAAATAAACTGAGAGAACACAGGAGAATTTTTGAATTTCTCTATTCTCTTATTTGCTCCCTTTTTCTTGCTTTTCTCTTACAAAATTGGCTACAAGCCTCCTCAATATATAGGCTAATAATCTACTACTAGTATATGTATTCGCACTTCAAGTTGGACACAACTTCAACTTGAGTTACACACAAAGACGGACTCTACTACGTTTTGAACTCTAAGTCAAGATTATTTCTAACATGGATGGTTGTAAGTAAAATGATGATGAATAATTGACATTTGGATTGCTTTGGATTTTGCATTTGTGAAAGTTTTGGTCGATCGCGGTCGAAGGTTTCAAGTTCAAGTGGTTTCAGTCTGCTCCGAGTGGTTTTTGTCTTCTCCGAGTGTTTTTGGTTGCTACGAGTGGTTTCGGTCGTGTACGAGTGATTTTGCTTGAGTCTGAATGGTTTAGATCTACTCTGAGTAGTTTTGGTTGCTCCGAGTAGTTTCAGACTAGTTCGATTGGGTCCGAGTGGCTTGGTTGCTCCTGTAGTTTCGGACTAGTCCGATCAAGTCCGAGTGGCATCGGACAGCTTTCGAGTAGCAACAGAGTATTAGACAGCATTCGAGTAACACTGGGGCATCGGACGGCTTTTGAGTTGCATCAGAACATCAAACGGCACTCGAGTGGCATCAGAGGATCGTACGGCTGAATGACTATGGCAGACTTCGACCACGGCGACTTTCTACCATGTCTGACTTTGACCACATTGGTTACTACTCAGAGTTGTTTATGACCACGTTTGACTACGACCACATTCTAATTCGTCTATATCCAACTTCGACCACGGAACATCAACTATAGCAGAATAACCATACCTGGTCAAAGATGGTAAGTTACAATAATTGGTCGATAGTCATAGACTTTACTGGTCGGTACTCGATAGCCATAAACTTTACTGGTTGATACTCGATACTCGATGGTCATAAACTTTACTAGTCAGTATTTGATACTCGATAGTCATAGATTTTACTAGTCATACTCGGTAGTTGGAGATTTTTTTAGGTCGATAGTCGAAAGCTTTCCGGTCGATGGTCATAGACTTTGCAGTCTTGCTGTCATAGTCGTAGACTTCTCAATCTTGTTGTCATAGTCGTAGACTTTGCGGACTGCTGTTATTGTCTTTGAGTTTAGTCGAAGGCTTTGCGATTGATGGTCATAGACTTTGTGGTCTCCTGTCGTTGTCTTCGGGTTTAGTCAAAGGCTTTGCAATCGGTTACCGTAGGCTTCGCGATCGGTACTTGTAGACTTTATTGTTGGTTCAAGTGCTTCATTCTTGCTATCTTCGAGTAATTCGAGTACTCGTGTTAGGCCAGTGGTAGGACTGGCTGGCAGTGATCGATGAACAATGTTCAGAGGAACGATACTTGTAGTCGAAAGGACTCGATACTAGGTATCAATTATCGGTGATATTCAGAATTTGGTGATCGATGATGCAGTGATTGGTTGGTAGTCATAATCGTAGTGTTCGGTACTCGATAGTCGGTGATTTTGGTCGGTAGAGATGCTTGTTATTCCTAAGTGTTTTTTGCGGAGTGATAGTATTTCTCGAGTATTTGTAGTTTTCAAGTACTCGTTGAGCTAGCGGTCATAATGAGTTGTCTGTGGCTGTTTTCTGGATAGTGATGGGTTTTGTGATCGTAAATGACCTGGTTGATGATCGTGGTTAGTTTGGTTCTTGTTTATGGATGGACAAGGGTGGTGTCTATGTGCTGGTGACAGTCAAGTTCTGAAGCACTTGTACCAGGAAACGTTTCTTTGGTCTTTGCATGTACAGGATGGCATAGAGACAATCATGGTCGATGACGAGGAGGACTGGGACTAGGATGGGGAGATCTGAGATCCAAATAGTTGAGGATGTCATGCGAGATAGTCAGGCTAATGCTGGTGTACATGGAGATCAAAGGTGTTAATGCATAGAGAAGCTATAGGCGGTGCAGTCATAGATGCTTCTACATGGAGGTTGATGATGTGAGATGGAGCTACATGAGGTGCGTTCTTGGAGGCTTCATCACGTGGTGAGATTGTAAACATTATGGAAAGTGTCCGTAACGTGAAGGTTTAGAGATATGATAAAACCCATGTTTAGAAGGGTTTCGAGTCCCTTGATGTGAGGAAGAGATAGGATTGCGTGTCCAAGGGTAAGGACACGGTGAGGTGTCCTTGTTTGAAGTGAACATGGTTTAGAGCAGGGAGAGGTCAAGTTTTTGGCTGTGGCTTTTGCGAGGCTTTTTGTGCTAGGGTTTTAGGGGTGCCGTGAGGGCACTTTGTAGCCACATTTATGATACAGAAATAATAGATTAGATCTATTTCAAGAATAGTTAGATGACATCGGTGATGTGTTTTCTGATCATCGTTTCCTTGTGTCTCCGGCAGCGTGCTAACACATCATGGTCTTGTGTGCCACGAACTCGGTGTTTTCGAGCGTCAAGTCAATCCAATTGATTAGAACTCGACGTTGTCTTTGGCTTGTTCTCGTTCGAGTGGTAGAAGTGATCGAGCGGACGAAGGGTTCGATTGGCTGAAGCTTCTGAACGGAGGGAGACTTCGACCACGTGCAAAGGCGGTCGTAGCTAGCGGTTGAAGCGAGCGGTCCGATAATCGAAGCGTTCATCGAGCACATGCAAACGAACTAGCGTCTTGCAGTCGTAATCTATATCCAATAATTTAAATTGTTTTTCGTCTGGTTTGAGATTTGTTTCAAGTGTCAAAAAGTAGAGACAATCATTCACCCACTCTTATTGTGCCATACGATCCTACATGTATATTGTCTCTATGGGTTCACCGATCCTAGGAAATTTTGTCTACCTTCGTAAAATTTTTCTTTTTCATTTGTTTGTAGGGGTTCAATAAAACCAAGAAATTTGTCAATCTTAGAAAATTTTGTTTTTGTCTTTCTTAAAATGTATTTATTTTTATAGGGGTTCACTAATCCCCACGGTTTTTTGGTCTTCATTAAGGGGTGTTTGGAACAAAGGATTTTTTGAGGAATTTTGTAGAAATTGAATCCTATGGAAACTTTTCCCGTGCGTTTCTTTGAAACTAAAGGAATAAGCCCATATGATTCCTATGGAATATTTCATTCTAGAGGAGTTTTGGAGGAAAACAACCATGAGGTCCAACCTCAAGGAAATTTTCCTGTCTCTTAAGCAAGGCAATCTCTCTCCGAATTCCTGTGTCTTTTCCAGTGAAGCATTCAAACATTCATTTAGAGCAATTCGTGTGTTTTCTTTTCTTGTGGGATTTCAATTACTACGGGTTTTCCTGTTCGTGTGTTTTTCAATTTTCTTTGTTCCAAATGGAGCCTAAAAGAATTTTTGTCTGTACGGTTGACCTTCACCAACCCCTCGTTTTTTTTTTTGTCTTTATTAGAATTTTTTCTCTTTCAGCATTTTAGTCTTCTTTAAGAATTTTTCACTTGTTTTCTATTTCAATTGGTTCTTGATAATTCAAGGTTTGTTTGTCTCGCTTATTAAACATATTTTGTTTCTTATGAGTGTTAATGAGTTTTATTACACTTAGTTACAGTGTATAGCTTATGTTCTCACAGTGCAAGTCAAGTTTTAAATAGCTTCAGATGGTACGAATGGGTGAATTTCTGCCTATGCTACTTAAGACATCGCAGCTACAACCCCATATCCTTTTCTCTTTTTTTCTTCTCCGTGTCGGGCGCCTTTGTTCTGAATATATGGTTTTTTTATTTCTTTTAGTACAAGCAAGGATACATACGCGGGTACATGCTCACAATTCACAAACACACCACATGCACACATACGCGGGTACGTACCTAGCACATCACTAATCTCAGAAAGCACTACTGATTATGTCTAGTGCATATATTCTTACGGCTCGAGAGTCCAAAGAAAAAATGAGCATCAACATCAAACCTAGAATTTTAAACGCTGGTGGACAGCTCGCACATAAGGCAGAGCATGGCAAGCGTCGCTCCTCGGTTTTCTTTTCAGTTCGTTGGTCTTTCTCTGTTATGGTCTTTTGAGTTGCAAGCTAAACAGGCGTGCAAAAAAAACAGCCCACAGAGGGACAGACATGTCCTGTTAGTGCAGCGCAAAGACAAGCAGAAAACGCCGAAACCCGTTATTAGATTGAGGCTTGTTAGCCCGTGCATCTGCGTGTTGGCCAGAAACGTGCAACAGAAACGACGTGGCCAGGCCACATCTGCGTGTTGGCGTGGTTTGATCATACGGCAGAAAATATGACTGAACAGCCCAAAATGTTTAGACCGCTGTTATGTAGACAGTCCTAGACTTCTACAACATTCGTCCTATGTCTATGTTTATGAATGACATTCGATATTCTCGGTAAACAGTTATATTCGTATAAACTTTTATTATATCGTGCTGTATATGATTAGGTTTTGTCAGTGCTGTAAAGTTTTGAGGCCATGCAATTAGTTGGTAATTAGTCCTCCCTCTTGGATTTGCCCAAGATCTTTGGAATTCATTTATTTTTACAGGGGTTTTTTTGCTTTGGCTTTGGCGCATTTCATCTCAATTGGTAAATCCTCAAAGAAAAGTGCAAGATATAAAATAGCACGTCTGACTGCTTTGGCAATCCATAGTAATTTTTGCTCGCTGACTACAAGCATGGGAACCCTTTTTTTTTTTATAGGCAGTCCTACTACCGCGATGATCGCTTGTATGATAGGATGAGTGATCATGATGGGACCACAAAAACTACAAAATAAAACCAGCAGAATTCTCCATTTCCATTGCGTGAGCACTTGTTGAAGCGTGACCGCGTGTAAAGGGCGCAGCTTTATCTGAATCTGCAAGCTCTGAACTCTGAACCAATCTGCTTTGAGTTTGGGCTAGATTTTGAGAAAAAAAAATAGCAGAACGATAGATTCTTACGAGTTTCATAAGATCAATATGAAAATTTTCAGGCAGTTCATATTAAAGTTAAGAGGCAAATAAGCTTAGCAAAGAGGGTGTGACCCTTTCATTGCCGACTCAGATTGCTCGTTATAATATCAGCAGCAGACAGCAGCCACTTTTTCTTTGTGCTGAAAAGATGTTTACCTTGTTTGGTGAGAGACAAAATCTGTATTCCCTTATTACGATCTCCTTTTCCTTTATCGGTTCCAAAGCTTACAGAACAGAGCATGATATCATGTGTTGAGGAACCATTGCTGGCGACCAATCCGATCGATTCCTCTGTTTATGCAAAACAAAATCTATTACAGAAGATAGGGAATAGTAGATTAAAACACAGACAGGTAGAGAGAACTTCTGATATTTCTTTATTACTTTCTTTCTGATTCCGTATATAAAATTGCCAATAGTGCTCCCTATTTATAGTCTAATTGTAAGATACCCATCATGGGCCAAGACTTCAAGTCCAGGCCTAGGTTTCCTAACACTCTCCCTTAGGCACTCATCTGACGCGTTCATCCCTCGTCAAAACTCCATAAAACCCAGTGGAAAAAATTTGGAGAAAAAGTACATCATACATGTTATACTGTATTGCACGAATTGTCTCATTAAAAACCTTGGCCTAGAAACTTCAGAAAAACTCATCAATGGAAAAAGAGTACAATCCACCCAATTTCGTTCAATCTTCAGGACTTATTCTTTGGGTACTCGATCTTTATGATCAAGGTTTAATAACGGGTTTGAGAAAATCCCCCCTGAATTCTGCACTTCTCTAAGTCTCATCATCCCAATTCCTCATACGCATCTTTCAAAGCTAGATGCAGGGAGTGACTTAGTGAATGACTTAGTGGTTGTAACGACCACGCACACCCTGGTCGTAACTAACCACGCACACCGTGGTCATCTACAACTTCATACAGACTGGTCGTCCATGACCACATTTGTCGTAACCGACCACTCACACAAGTGCCATGCACTGGTTGTTACAACCACATACAACGTGGTCATAACCAACCACTCACACCCGCACCACGAGCTGGTCATTACGACCACACACAACGTAGTCGTGATTGACCACTCACAACGTGGTCGTGACTGACCACACACACAAACGCTACAATGTTTATTGTTACGACCACACACAACGTGGACGTAACCGACTACACACAAGCACTACGACAACGGCGCTACTCTGACCACGGTCACTATGACCATGCCTTCTCGCATGTGGCTTCAGTCATGGCACCGACAACCATGTACAAATCATCAAGATTAATTCCAACATTCTCCCCCTTAATCTTGATGGTTTGATTCTCCGATACGGATCACTCGCATCTTCTTGCGACATGCAGAAGCTTCTTGTCTATGTTGCAGCCTCTCACCAATGTCTTCTCGTCATCGTTGTTGTCCGTCTCACATCAACTTTTCCTCGTGGCAGCATCACATTGTCGTTGGCGCTAGCATCACACTGACTTCTCCCCGCAGCGGTCTCACACCGCCATCGACCATATAGCGGCTTCGCACCGCCATCGAGCACATGTCAAAACGACCACATGTCGATATGACCACACAACAGCTTTGCACTACTGTCGGTATTGTCAGTCTCACACCAACTTCACCCTTGTAGCGGCATCACACCACAAAAGCTCAGCATCACACTGAGGCATGGTCGTTGGCTTCACACCTAATTCATCTTGCAGCGGCATCTCACCGCTACTGCTCGCCATCACACCGAGGCATGGTCGCCGGCTTGACACCGACTTCCATTATCGGTCTCACACCGATTTCTGTTGTAGTGGCATCGCACTGCTACTGCTCGGCATCACACTGAGGCATGGTCGTCGGCTTCACACCAACTTCCATTGTCGGCTTCACACCAACTTCCATTGTCGGTCTCACACCGACTTCTGTTGTAGCGGCATCGCACCGCTACTGCTCGGCATCACACAGGCATGGTCATTGGCTTCACACCGACTTCATCCTGCAATGGCAGCTTTAACCATGGCACTGACCAGGCCTTCGCCGCCCTGCACCTGAGCGCACAGTGCTACAGCCAACTCGTGGCCAGCACCTATGCACCTCTTCCCAATGCGCACTGAGCCTTTTTCAAGTTTTTAAAATAAAATTCACCATTTGAATTTTTCTGGAATTAAGTAAAGCTTAATTGGAATTTTCATTAATTAAAAAAATTTAATGTGATTAAATTAAACATTAATATTTGTCAAAAATATTTTATTTGTGTTTCTTGTGTCACAAGGAATTTTTCTGCATTTTCTTGGATTTTTTGGAGTTTGTTTGAGCTCAATTTTAAATTTCCAAAATAAAAAGAAAAAAAGGAAAAGAGGAGAGAGAATGAACAGCCCACGCGCTCGCAGAGATCGATCTGTGCTGTGCACATTTCCTTTCCTTTTTCTCTCTTCATAACTTTCAATCCGAACCTTATTTCAATGTCTTCTCAAAAGGAAAGTTGTACCAAATCATGCAAGGAATCCATCCCAATTGGCCTCTTTGCGTTTTGTTCATCCGTTTGCCTTTTATCCCCTATTTTCTGAAACGGACTCTAAAGCGAAATCCGCGAATTGGAGTCAGTTTCCATCTCTTCTAAGCCTATAAATACGACCCCTTGACCCCCTAAACCCACCCCAAGCCGTGCCAAGTCCCCTCAAAGCCTAGGACGCCGTTGGCATCGAGGCCCTTCGGTCCCGAATTTACTCGTCGTGTCTCGAGCTATCCGGTGAGTTTTTCCACGATCCTATCACGTCACTTTGTGCTATCATGTGTCATTTACCTTCTGGCCAAATTAATTTGGTTTTGGTGTAGCCAATCTCCCGGAATCGAGTTTTCCCCAATCTTGGCCAAGATCGCTTCCCGACGTCGATTCGTCGCCTTCGGTAAACTTTAGTCTGTGCCATAATTTTTCTTAGGTTTGTCTCGCCGCGTTCTACGCCGTGCTTCCTTCATGTTTTCCAAAAAGGCTCCACAAATTTTCGCCTCCGACACCTCGCCATGGCCGCCAATGGCATCTCGTGTCCCCATATATCCGGTGGTGTTTTCCCCAATCCGTTCACATCATATTGTGCCAAACCATCCCAGGTAGCTACCCTCCAAGTGGTTTTATATTTCGTTCACCGAGCACGAAGATATTAAGTTTTTCCTTTTTCCTTCCCGACGTCGTCCAAACGTCGATTGCGCCGTCTCCGATGGGTTTCTGGCTGAGCCGACAATTTTCCTAGTTTCACCAAGCCGCGTTCTAGCCCGTGCTCACCCTACTTCTCCATGTCCTATGCCCGAGTTTTATTCCTCTCTCCTACCTATGTCGTTGTAGCCGCCCGTGCCCACCCTACTTCTCCATGTCCTATGCCCGAGTTTTCTTAGTAAGAAGGACCAGGTCAGCATGAGCCACTAGAAGGAGGATACTTCGACGACTTCTCGGATTAGGACTTCGTTTCCCAGTCGATTGCCTGCGAGCATGTCGAATAGCTACTACGCTTATTTCTGGTTTTTCCGCTGCTAGTTTCTTTAAGCCTTTCAGGCTATTAATTGTAAGCTTGGCCATAAGGTTGTACTCTGATAATTATTAATAATATTTGAGTTTTTTCCTAATAAATCATGATATGGTTGATATTTCATCTTTGTTTATACTGTGTGCACTAGTGTTATCCTGGACTAGTGCAGAATACACAGGAGAGTCCGGATTTGCTTATTCGGGTCTCGACAGCGAAGCCATCATTTCCGGGCCTAACACAACCACCAGCCCCGCACTGCGCCACTCGAGTCGTTCGCCAATTTGTCCTTTGCCTCTACGACCACTCCGGTCACCGGTTCGATGGTCTCCAAGATCGCCTGGGCATCCATCAACAGCTGGAAGGGTACGCCGCTGCTCTCCTTCACCGCCTGCTATGCGCTGGTCACCATCGACTCCAATCGTATGTGTTTTGGGCATATACCGTGCTCTGATACCAAATGTGGGGGGAAGAACCACAGGATCTGCACGCCCAAATGCAATACAACTACACAGCAATTTCTACGACTACGTGGTGAAAACAGAGCAGTCTCAGCTTGCTCTTGACCACTCCGATCAGCACTCTGTTGTCGGACAGTAAACAGTGCAGCTCCAAGTTACTCGTGGATGCACACTACACGGGGAAGTCGAGTGAACAGGCACGAAGGAAATTTTTTGATGAGAACTCAACTTGCGTCACTTTTCTTCTTTCTCTGCTCATTCTACTTACTTAGCTCTTACTGATTACATGGTACATATATACAATCGGGCCTCAGAGCACTCAACTGCTATGTTGCCTGCCCATGCCACTTTGCTCAGCCACCCACGACTGCTATAGTGACAAGTTGCTTGCCCATGCCGCTTCGGTCAGCTGCCCACATCTGCTACAGTGACAAGCCGCCTGCCCACGCCTGGGTAGTTCACCGACCAAGGTATGTGTTAGAAATAATCTTAACTTCGAGTTCAAGTCGTAGTAGAGTCCGTTTCCATGTGTAACTCAAGTTGAAGTTGTGTCCAACTTGAAGTCTGAATACGTATGCTAGTAGGGGATTATTAGCCTATGAATTGAGGAGGCTTGCAGCATATTTTGTGAGAAGAAAAGCAAGGAAAAGGGGAGCAAATAAGAGAATAGAGAAATTCAGAAATTCTCCGGTATTCTCTCTGTTTATTTGCGATGTGTGTGTTTTCTCCTGGATCAAAGTTTTAACAAGTGGTATCAGAGCATAGGTGAGAACCGAGTCACTGGAAATAAATCGTCTCGGCGATTCCGTTTCAGCGCATCTCGCGTGGCGCTCCTGAGGCGCACGTCGCTTGCCTTCACGTAGCTCTCCTGAAAAAAAGGAAAATTAGCAACAGAGAGCATGTCCAAGAGCCACTTCAAAGTAGCCCGAGTTCTTGATCCGCACTCAAGATCATGTTGCGTTCTCCAGGAAGTGGTGTCACCGGTGACGAGGCATCATCCAGTATGATGGCGAAGGAGAGTTCCGACGTCTCGCTGCATTATCTGATGCTCACGATGAAGGTGTACATGAAGGCTCAAGGAGTGTGGGACACGATCGAGAATGATAATGTCGATGTACGCAAGGATCAGATGGCATTGGCGGCCATCTATCAGGGCATCCCAGAGGAGACGCTCTTCCTATTGGCCGAAAAAGAGACGGCCAAAGCCATGTGGGAGGCGTTGAAGACGATGCACCTTGGCGCCGATCATGTAAAGGAAGCAAAGGTACATACTCTCAAGACTGAGTTCGAGGTGCTGCGTATGGAGGAAACGGAGTCGATCAATGACTTCGCCGTCTGGTTGACGGTCATCGTCAGCAAGATTCGGGCCTTTGGCAAGAAGATGGAAGAGTTGTACGTAGTGAAGAAATTGCTTTGTGCTGTTCCCTCACAGTTTCTCCCGATTGCTTCGATCATAGAGCAATTTGGAGACCTAAAGACAACGACCATGGAGTAGGTCATCGGTCATCTTATGGCGTATGAGGAACACATCCACGACAATAGCAACAAAGACGACGGACAACTCTTGTTGACCTGTGCTCAGTGGGAGATCCGATCATCGAAGCGTGAAGGCAAGAACACTTCCAGGAGTGGTGGCCAAGGCCATCATAATCAGAAGTTTGATAAGGCAAAAGTGAGGTGTTATAATTGTAACGATTATAGACACTTTGCTTCAGAATGCCCCAAGCCAAAGATGAAGAAAGCATTTGTTGCTGAAGCGCTCAGCAATGATGAATCAATGGTGCTCTGATGATGAGTTGAGTCAGGGACGTTGAGAAGATGTGTCGCCGTCCAAACTCAAGTAAGGTGGAAAGAAATCGGAATGTTGAGGAGATGTGTTACCATTTTGTGTCAAGTATGAGTTTAGTAAGTCGTAGTTGAGACCGACTGCCTCAATGTTTTAGAATCTTTGCATCTGGATGGACCTGTACCAGTTGAGTTGAGTTCCTACATGTGGCTTGCATGTAGAACGCTTCATGTGGAGGCGTGACTAGTAGTTCATAATGCATTGAGACTAAAACTAGAGTATGTTAAGTCAAGATTAAGGGGGAGATTGTTAGAAATAATCTTGACTTTGAGTTCAAAATGTAGTAGAGTCCGTCTCTATGTGTAACTCAAGTTGAAGTTCTGTCCAACTTGAAGTCCAAATACGTATGCTAGTAGGGGATTATTAGCCTATAAATTGAGGAGGCTTGCAGCATATTTTGTGAGAAGAATAGCAAGGAAAAAGGGGAGCAAATAAGAGAATAGAGAAATTCAGCAATTCTGATGTATTCTCTCCGTTTATTTGCGATGTGTGTGTTTTCTCTTAGATCAAAGTTTTAACAATATGTTCTGCGTCATCCACGGCCACCTGTGCTGATGCCAGCTACAGTGATCGCCGCACGACCATGAACACTGCTTCATCCTCGCTTGGCTTCGACCACGCACTCACTGCACTACGACCGTGGTTATGCAGGAGCTTCGACCACGGCGCCTACGGCCATGTCGCTTACGACCATGGTGCTTGTGGCCATGGCAACGGGCTCGACTATGGCCTGTCTTCGAATGCTTCTCTGATCAACGCTTATCCTTGACTGTGGCACTGCAGCTATGACTACTGCAGACACAGGCATCATGACCTTGGCACTTACGACTATCTCACTGGTCGTTACGACCACACACAGCATGGTTGTAACCGACCACGCACACCATGGTCATCTACGACTTCATACAGACTAGTCGTCCACGATCACACTAGTCATAACCAACCACTCATACAAGTGCCACGCGCTGGTTGTTACGACCACACACAACGTGGTCGTAACCGACCACTCACACCCACGCCAAAACGCTGGTCGTTATGACCATACACAACGTGATCATAACCGACCACTCACAACATCGTCATGATCGACCACACACGCAAACGCTACGACGTTGGTTATTACGACTACACACAACGTGGTCGTAACCGACAACACACAAGTACCATGACCACTGCGCTGCTCCAACCACGGTCACTACGACCATGCCTTCTCGTGTGTGGCTTCGACCATGGCACAGACGACCATGTACAAATCATTAAGATTAATTCCAACATCTTTTGCAGAGAAGCTATCTCAGCTGACGGTGCAGTTCTTTTACACGGGGGGTGTAATTTGTCACTCTCTGGAAATGAGTTTTTCATTTGAGTTTCATTATGTACAAATAGTGCTTCCTAAGTTGTTTCAACCACAAGGTTTAATATGTAGATACTCAATTACTCTTGTAGGACTGAAGTGCATGCTTTCTGAACCTATAAAGCCCCGTGGCGGAAGAAATATTCCACTGGAAGGCAATAACAACCCATCAGGTAGCCTATGCAGGTGGCCTTTTCTTGGTTACAATTCAGTTTCAAAATATGATCAAATTAATTTCCCATGATTTGGTTCGTGCTTTTGAATTTTACTTTTATTACTTGAATTACTTGGCAAAATTGAAATCAAGATTCTCGAAGAATGCCAAAAATTTTGAATAGCACTCAGGTCCGGTCCGCCGTATCGTCGGGCATCGCCGAGTGTGTTCGCCTAATGATGCTAACTACCCGTTTCCCCAGAGAAGATGACAGGAGGTCGTTGCCGAATGCCGAGCATTTGTGCCCAAGCTCCGAGCAGTGCGCTAGTCGCCGCAGTTTCGACTGGTGAGTATGGAGAAATTCGATGGGTCTCAAAATCCCATCGAGTTTCTTCATATTTACACGACCGCGGTCCAGGCAGCAGGAGGAGGCGAGCACATCATGGCTAACTATCTTCCGACGGTGCTTGAAGGATCTACTCGATTCTGGTTGCTCAAACAGCCCTTTGAGTCAATCTACTTGTGGTAGCACCTCTGCGACCTTCCGATAGCCAACTTTCAGGGTATATACAATCGTCCTAGGAAGGAGTCAAGGAGGACAACCTGCATCAAATGCACCAAGGCAGCAACGAGACCTTATGATAATTCATCCGACGTTTCAGTCAGGTTCAAAAATTTGAGAAGCAACAAAAGTTTTAATATCTACTCATTTTCAATAATCCCCATATTTGAGAATACATTCTCTCCTCTCTATTTCCCACTAAAGCGTATGATGCGTCAAAAGTGGCAAATCCCAAATGCCATATGCTGCTTTGCTTTTGGCACTAAAGTACACTGACTCAGAGCCGTGTTGGATTGGGGTATCCACTGAATGACAAAACTCAGTCCCAAATCCCTATCTGTTTTTCTTGTTCTTCTTGCCTTCCCTCCTCAATTCACTCAGCGAGATCCTGCTCGATCCACTCAGCGAGACGCTGAGAAGTGTCACGATTCGTGACATTTGATGACTCATGTTTGACACTGGCTTGTTTCATGCGGCATGAATATGATCGTTCAAGTGTTCCTCCCGATTTTGCTGCTCACTGTTGGCGAACCCAAACCCCAGAGGAGGCCATGCTTCAGGCTCATCATGATGGCTCCCGACGGGCCAACATCGGTGGCATGATCCTCGACGGTTTCGTCCTCGTCGTGTTCGCCGTGCAGACGGAGCACTGGACAGTCGGCGTGGAGGAGGATATCCTCGGGCTTCTCGTCTGCTTCTCCGAGTACGCGCGACGTGCAGCACCACACGTGCGTACTGGACGTGCAGGTGCGACTAGAGCTGCTTCCAATTCAGGTTCTGGCAGAAGAACAATGGAGACTGCATGGTTCGGAGATGTACACAGTCCAATATACACTTGATGTTTTGGTCCCTTGCAGAACTTTGAGGACCTACCAAATTGAAATGGAGGCCTTGCATAGCCATTTGGTAATTCATGTGTTGAATTCATAGTTAAGCATGGCTTCTCAACTCTCTTGCACCAAAAAAAAATACTAATCGTCTGTAGCATGTTAGAACAGAGGATTCCATCGGGACCGGGGCCGAGAGATTATAGTAATATTGTTAGACTATATGGAAGTCGTGAATACAGTGATAATGAATGATTGATTTTTGGGTTGTATTGAATTTACATTTGTGAAAGTTTGTCGACCATAGTTGACGATCGGTAGGCTTCGGCCACGGTCGGTGGTCCGAACGGCCTTGTGTTGAAAGTTTGCGACCACGACAAATCAACCATGACAGATCGACCACGGCAGAATGATCACAGAAGAACGAGCATGGCAGAATGACCGTGGCTGAACGACCATGCCTGGTCGATGATAGTAAGATACAGTGGATCGGTCATAAGCAATAGTTAGCCGGCCATGAGAAACAGTGAACCCGTCTTAGCTATAGTGAATCGGTTCGTCGCGTAAGCTCGTCTGCTACAGTAACTGGTTAGTAGTCATAGCTATAGTGCCTAGTCAGTACTCGGTTTTCGGAGCTACAGTACTATATCAGTACTCATAGACTACGTGATTGGTAGTTGTAAACTTTGCTGATAGGTAGTCGTAGATTTTACTGGTCGGTAGTTGAAGACTTTATGATCGGCAATCGTAGACTTTGCTAATCGATAGTTGTAGATTTTGCTGGTCGGTGGTCGAAGACTTTGTGATCGGTAGTCGTAGACTTTGCTGGTCGGTAGTCGTAGACTTTGTGATTGGTAGTCATGGGCTTTGCAATTGGTTGTCATAGACCTCATGATCAATAGTCATAGGCTTTGCGATCGGTTGTCGTAGGCTTCACGGTCAGTACTCGTAGGATTTGAGTGCTTTAATTCTTGTAATCTTCGAGTACCTCGAGTGCTTGCTGATGAGTTTTTGCCAAGTGCTTTCTGCTATGGTCTGCAACTTTGGAATTTTCTTTTTGCAAATTTTGCTTTTCTTTCAAAAACACAACTCATTCAAAAGAATTTGAGATGGTGTCAATGTATTCATCAAGGAGGAGATTATTAGGCCAGGTAGAGATCGTGAATATAGTGATGATGAATAATTGACTTTTGAGTTGTATTCAATTTGCATTTGTAAAAGTTTCGATCAACCATGGTTGACGATCGACATGCTTCAAACACGGTTGGTGGTCATTGATCCGAACAACCTTGTGTTGAAAGTCTATGACTATGATAGATCGACCACGACAGGACGAGCACGAAAGAATGAGCAAAGTAGAACGATCATAGCTGAACGACCATGCCTGGTCGATGATGGTAAGATATAGTAAACCGGTTGTAAGCAACAATTAACTGGTCGTGAGAAATAGTGAACCTATCATAGCTACAATGAATCGGTCAGTGGTCGTAAGCTCATCTGCTACAGTTACCGAGAGTAATATTTAGCAATGTTGTGCAACACGAATATCACTATTTACCGAGAGTAACAAATATAGTTGATAACATAGAATGAATGCCGTAGAAGTCTAGAAGATTTAATTTTTATTGAAGGAACTTATTACGAACTCATAAATTACAGCATACAACAACGAAACCACTCATACACCACGCAGTGTCGGTCCTCCTCGACCTTCTTCCACATGGCGTACAGCGCTAGCCTATCTTCCCACACCATCATGCACCCGAACTTGTACACATCGCAGCATAGCATACGCACCACTACTTGCCTTTACAGTACACATGCCGCACCTCACAGTTGCAGAAATAGTAGAGGAGCTTGACAATATCATTGCAAATGGCCTGCGGGGTCCTCGTTCGCCCCAACTCACCACAGAGCAGCCACACAAGCATCAGGTCATTGCCCTCCACGAGTAGACGGCCGCATCCACTCTTCAGCGCGAGGTTCAACCAGCAGATCAACGCCTCTTTACTCTTATTATTAAAAGAGTATTTTTCAAATTGAAATTGAATCAAAAATTTAGGTTATGAATTCACTTAAAATTCAGGAGATAGCTGACGAGGATTGAATAATCCCTTAAAAATGGCATTAATACTTGATAGAAGCCCAAAGACCCTGTGGCCATAAGCTTTCCAAAGCTATTCTCCGAGTACCCTGGTCAGAGGACTACTGTGCACTTTACCCAACCAGTAGACTACTTAGAGAGTTCATGAATTGGTGTAAGGGCCTGCTTCTAGGGAACTCCTCCTGTGCGATAGATAAAATACATGCTTTATCCATGTGACGACCCGCATTTTTTACCGTGGAGTAAAAACGCTAGTCAACGGATCATTATTCATTTTAGCCGATAGAACATCGCTCTAATGAATAATAAGCCATCAGAGTGTTGCAGCAGAACAATAATTAGAGACAAAACACGATATTACAATAATATTGCCACACAGGGCTAATGTTTATTACAAAGCTTCAAGGGCTCGAATACCACAATCTTCACCCAACCCTTACACGGGGTGTCCGTCTTATACCCATTGTAATCCGAGTCCACGATATTCCATCCAAGTAGATTCCGCCTGACCCTAGCTATTCTCTGAACCAACATACTCCTAAACAAGAGAAGATAATAGCAACGGTGAGTACAGAAGTACTCAACAAGCATTATTAGCAAAATACATGGAATGCTTATCTTCTACACTACAAGGGATATCCATTCCTATCCTCAATCTCTTGCTCAATATTATCCTCTTTTTCATCCTCAATTTCTTTCTCACAACTTATAGAAAATAAGGTTTGTTTGTTACGTTTTGAAAGAATTCCAGATTATTAATTTAGAACACTACTGAACATTCGTATGAACAGCAAAAACCCCCATAAGTTTCCGTAATTCTTCTTTCCCAGAGACGGACATGAATTCATGATTTGTATAGTATTGCGCAAGCTTGTACCACTTTACCCATCATCACTCTGATCCTGGTGGCTCATGGATCTTCCCATTCCCTTAGGTGTGGTGCCCAGATCAGATCAGAGTACAAAACTTTTACATCTATCTCAGTATATTATATCTCCACCCAACTACTCTCAACCGGCGGCTTGGGGTGGTTTCTCACCCTCGCTCAGCACCCACCGACCTCGATATAGTTGTTGGTTGGGGCGGCCTCGCCCTTCCCCAACACGCCACCTACCCTAATATATGCACTCCGCGTCCCCCACTTCTAGGATCTCTCTCCTAGTTTTGGGTTCCTGCGGTCCGCATCCCCCACTTCTGGGCTCTCTCCTAGTTCTGGGTTTCTGCGGCTACGTCCCCCACTCTGTCTCCTGACCGGCTCTGGGTTCCTGCAGTTGGTTATATTACTTACCCACTAATTCTTTCCATCCTCAGATGAAATGTTGGTTGATATGTTTAGTATGGTCCGTTCACACGGATGAAGTCTGGTTAACCTTATGTCGTATTCTTATGCAGAGGTTCCAAACCTTCCCCTTTGTCACCTGCCAAGGCAACCTCTGCCCACCTTCTTAATTAACTTAGGTGGCCAACTGCTCCATCAATTTCCATCTCTCTTTTCTCTTATCTCTTATAGCCATTGATCGATTTAAATATTCTTTATTTCTTTCATGCAGGGTGAAACTAGATTAATACAAAAATACTTGTTTTACGATATATACTCTAAAGATTTGTTCAAAGGAATGCTTGCCTAAACTTTAACCATATGTTCGGATTCAAGTAGGATCAAGTGAAGTCATTCCCATAGATTGGATTGTCGCTTGCAATTAAATACGTCAGCTACGACTTAATTTATGAAAATATATTAAAATACGAGGTGTCAATGTGCTTGCGCTCCTAAGGTAAGACTTTGCTCAATTTAACCTGATCGTGGTAGTCGAGATTAATTTCGATACACTACTTATCGTTTGACCTCATTGTACTTGTGTTATAAGATATGGTTTATCTAGTAAGTATGCCCGGCATTTTGTTGGTTCCTAGCAATTCTTCAATTACACAGAATAACTAGACGTGTGTACAAATAGAACAGTGCACATTAATCTAGCCAATCTCGCGTATGCAATTATGTCTATTTAATTTCTCATAGGTGCATATGGATTTATCCACTTCTAACTCATTTTAGGTCTTAGGGTTATTTATATACATTCTTTCTTTTTGGTACCAGTCCTTTCTCGTAACTAGGACGCGTGTGACTATTTAAGTTATCGACACAAATGGAATTAGCACCTAAGTAATTAATTAATTAAATTATACTAAAGTGTCTCCATACAATCTCCGAGTTTTATTTTAGCTAGCTGTAGATTGTTATGACTTATGCTAATGAAATCACTATGTACCAGTTATTTGATGCACACGATTTTAAATCATCGTGTACTATTTTAGATTGGCGCGTGTTATTCTAGTAATCGCAAATAACTTTTCTATCTTCTAATGGATGTTAATTTATAATATGACTATTAATTTATTCTAATAATTAAGAATACAAATTAGTTATTTTTCTACAATTTATAAGTGACTAACAAAAATTTACTAGGCATTTAAATGCGCAATAGCATGATCTAAATAATACTATGCTAATTTACTTCGCATACGTATAATTTCTAGCCTATGGGCATCACTTAAGTTATTTTTAAGATCCAAGAATATAAGGAAGTTCTGTAATTTAACACGATCTAGGTTAATTGGGTATTTAATTATAACCCTGAATAATTTAACCGACAATGCATCAGTTAAATCGGTACCTACTACGTTTTAATATACATGGCAATTCATTTATTCTAATCATCGTAAATACTAATTAATGCTTTTCTACTGTTTAGATGGACTTAACCAAACTATCTAGGTATTGAAACGCACAACAAAATGGTCTAACACTACATTCCCTTAATTTAATCCGTATGCTACAAGTTTAATCGACGTGTATCTTTTAAATTGTCGGACCACAATTAATTTGTTCTAAGTATCCAAAGTAATCAGGGGTGGATTTTTATAATTTAGATGCTACTAACCAAATTGTCTGAGTAATTACATATGCCACGGAGCGGTTTAAACAATACACGGATTTTAATATACACGTGGATCAATTTTAATCGCTTGGTTTATTTATAACGATCACGAATCTTTTTAGTGAAGTTTCACAAGTTTATATTACTAACAGGGTTAAGTAGGAATTTAATTCAGAAGTCAAATGATTTGAACGACAATGTATCAATTCAATCGATACGCGCCAACTTTTAATCTACTGGTAGCCCTTAATTAAGTTTCAATAGTCTTAAATATTGATTAGTTATATTTTGTAATTTAACATGATTAGCATAATGATATCGAGTAGTTTAATCTGCAATGGGTTATTTGGAGTTAATTATTTATGAAGACAAATTTTTATTATGCGCGCGCTTCTCCTCTCTTTCTCTTTTCTCCTTTTTCCTTCCCTTTTTCCTTTTCTTTTTCTTCCATTCTTATCCACCGGTGCTCTCATTTCTCATGTCTCTCTCTCCTAGCTGCTTCCTCTGCTCTCGATCTAGATCTCGCTCGGCGCCGCACCGCCGGCCCCTCGTGCCACGCCGCCTCGTCCCCTCTGGCCCTAGCACCTCCACCGCCGACTCCTCCCTACGCCTCCTCCTCCTCCAGCTCGGCTTCGAGCGACTGCTCCGCCGTCCTCGAGTCACCGCATAGCTTCGCCACTACCGGTGCCTCCCCGTGGTCATCTGAGCTGCTAACGCCGTCGTTTCCCCTCTACGCCTCCTACTTCGGCCTCTCACCAACTTCGGCTTCTCGCCGCCTGCTCCTCGCGCCATTACCGGTAACCCTAGGTCGATCCTAGGTTTGGGGCTATTGCCTGTTGGCTCTGATCCACTCTTCTTCTTTCCCCTCTGCCTACCTCTTCTACTCCCTCCCCCTCTATTTCTTTGATTTGATACTAGATTTTGATTTGCCCCTTTTTGATTTTTGGATCTACCGGAGGGTGGTTGTTCGGTGGCTCCGGCCGGGATTGAGGTCATGCCATGCGCCGGGGGAGCATGCCATGGCCGTCGGGTGCGAGGTGGCCTTACACCACGATGGCTCACCTCCTTAGTAACTTTTGCTCCCTCGCCTCTATTCCTCTACCGTCGGCTAGTAACCTTTGTGATGGCTCCATGGTGCTCTGGTGATGTTATGTGGCATTCGGCTAGTTGCTTATTGGCTATGGACTATGCATGGTTTACTTCTATGAATTTGATGCTATTATTGAATTTGAATGGTGGGCTACCTTTGCCAGTTGGGTTGCTTTGAGGAGGAACAAAGGCTTGTTCTTGGCAGTCACTTTCGTGGTTGGCCAAGTGCCTTCTCCTCCTACAACTTGCTGGCCTGCTATCCAACTTCTTGCCAATGTCTTGCTCCTGGCCGAACTTGTCCTGATGCCGGCCTAGTGGTGGCTGGCTCTGTGGCTGTGTGGTGAGGGTTTGGACTCGGCGGAGGAAAGAAAAGAGAGAAGCTGAGCAAGCTGGTGCCGTGGGCTTCTTCTCCCTTCCCTTTGCTTTCAGTTGGTTTGGGGGATGGTGTGGGGCAAGAGGTGGCCTTCAGCCATGGTGATGGCTTTGGTTTGCTGTTGTGTTGTGCTGGTGGTATTGGTGTCCAATTGAAGTTTTGCTTCTCTTCAGCTGGCTACGTGTGCCCCCTTTTGCTTGCGGTCGTGCGCTCTAGATGATGCGTGTTGTCCTTTTACTGTGGTTGTGGCGTCTAGACGAGCCTTGCTGTCTTTCTGGAAGATGTTGTGCTGGTTTGGTTCGCTATCACCATGTGGTTGCATGAGAGTTATTTTGGTGATTGGGCAGCTGGTTGGTGGCTCTGGTATTTAAAATATACTTCAGGTTTGTTTGTGCCAAGTGATGATCCTATGGTTGTGAGAGGTGCCAACTGGCCCCCAGATAGTTAGGTATCTCCGTGAACGGACTACCCTACCCGAAACTAACCTCTAGGGCTCTAATGTCAATTCTTCTTTCAATTATTTTCTTTTGTTCAGTCTTTTTCGGTATCTTTTTATTTGCTCATTTCCTAATTGAAATGGCGTTTCTTTTGGGTGCCCAGCAATTCATAATTGTTAGATGAAATAGGATACATGTAATTGATTTCTGTAGTTTCTAATTAAATGCATACATGTATAAGATGTTACTGATATAACTAAAGGTATGTAGTTTCTAATTAGTTGCAGTTGTATTGCCATTATCAAAGTTTGTGAGACAATCATTTGGTTGGGACCGATAATTGTAAATGCACAGAAATTTGCATTGTCGTTATTAATGTAAAAAGAGTTGTAATATCTTTGTTTAATTTAAACTAATTTTAGTTGTAGCTCGATGAATGTAAATTGATTGTTGTACAAGGATTGTAATGATTAAACTATTTGTACTACGAACTGTTATACATACTTTAATTGAGTTGAAAGCTTTTACTTGTCATGCAATCAAATTTTATTTCTCTGTCTAGTCTATACAATTTGGTATTCGCCCTCATCAATGGAATAGCGGTAGTGACGTATTTGTTCATCGTTCTTTGGTTTCAATCTACACGGACACAAAAAGTTTAAATTCCCCGCATTTTAGATCATTAGTTACATAATTAATCCTGCTTAACATTGTAACTCGCCGCTTATGGTTAATCAAAGACGTGGGTCATTACATCCTTTCCTCGTTAAAAATGATTTTGTCCTCGAAATTGGAACTGACTTAGGAAGGTTGTGGTAGATCTCTTATTGATTCCTTACAAAACGTACTTTTAGATAGTCCTATTTATTTCGCCCCTTTGGTAGATACACCACTTATGTTTGTAGCACTCGTTGATTCCTCACACATCAATGTTGTAATTTCATATCAAGCTAAAGGTTGTCGATTATCGTCACTAGGGGTTTGGTAGCATTAGGGTCAAGAGTATAACTCGTATTGAGGTAGGGAAAATTGTTCAATTTATTCTAGGGTGCACTGGTTAGGATTTTTCTTTTTCTAACCATATAAAATTTTTTTGTCCATAACCGCATTTGTCACTTCCCTCCTTAATCCTTTAGCTACCCCTTGATTCCATCGGGCCGGTTCTTCCATCGGTTCCGCACATCTTGCTCTTTGGGCAGTCATGCGCATGATTCCTTGTCATCCGAAGTCCAAACACATTATCGTCACGTGTCTTGAAGTCAACTAGGTGCCCCTTTTTGCTCGTAGTTGGTATACTGGAAAGGTAGGGGTGGCGGTTTAGCAGAGCGGGTTGAAGATGTGGAGTTTATTACAGCAATTTGGGTTGGAAGGTCATCTCATGTTAGGAAGACTAAAGACTGGAATTATCCTAGTGTCCTGGCATTGTACTTGGATTGTTTAAGGGTTGGGTATTTCCAGTTTGGTTAATATAGTTACTTCCTATTTGGATGGTATGATTGAGCTTGTTTGGATTTTGGTTGCTCATTTTACGGCGGTTCAAGTGGCTCTATTGGTCTGATACTTATGGGGTGTTAGAGCATCTCCAGCAGAGCCCCTACTTGAGCCCCCAAAACCAAATTTAGGGGATTGAGACAAAAATAGAGCTCCAGCAGGGCCCCTACTAGAGCCCTCAAATTTGAGGGGCCCCTTAAATCCCCCCCCCCCCTCAGCCCTCATTCCTGGGGGCTCTAGGCCAAGCCCCCAAATCACAGTTGGAGCAGTTTTCACGCGCGCGCCTCTTTTCCTCCCTCGCGCACCGCTGTTTCCTCTCGCGCGCGTCTTTCCCGCCCGCGTCTTCCCCTCCTCGCGCGCGCTGTTCCCCTCTCGTGCGCCTCTTTCCCCCGTGCGCGCGCCGCCGTTCCCTCCCGCCCCGCGCGCGCCACGATTCCCTTCCCGCGCTGGCCCGCAGCCCGTCCGCACCGCGCCGCCAGCGGCGCGCCGCCGCCGCCCGCAGCGCCTCGCGCGCGACTTCCTTCTCTGCCCCGCGCGCGACTTCTTTCTCTCCCCCGCGCACGACGAGGCGGCGGGAAGGTGGCGTGCGCGGCGTGGATCCGGCGCCGGGAGGAGAAGGCCACCCGCGTCCTCCCGGCGTACGGACGGGCCTCGTCCCAGCCCGCTGTCGAGGTCCTCGGCTTAGATCCGGCGCAGCTCCTCCCGTCCGGCGACGTCCCGGCGGCTCCTCTCTGCTCGCCGATGTTCCCCCGCCCGACACGACTCTTCTTGTCCCCGCGAGGAGGGGATGACGGGTGGGTCCTATGTGTCATTGTCTGTTGGGATAGATTTGAGAGCCCTGATTTGAGGGCTGCTGTTGAAGTGGATGCAAAAAATTTGAGCCCTCAAAAATAGGGGGAGTCCTCAAATCAAAAGTAGGGGCCCTGATTTGAGGGCTCCTGCTGGAGATGCTCTTAGAGTGGATTGAATCCATGGAAAGAGCAGATGCTAAGCTAATGTTCTTGGGGAGTCGATGGAATAGGTCTGATTTTGGAAAGGGTGGATTTATTCTACTACCAATTTGTGCATGGGTTCTATCCTAAGCAGGCTAGTGTTATGTGCCTTGCCTTGGGATCTAAGGTAGTAGGGATGATGGGGCTGAGGACCTTCGGCTGCCTTCCTGCGGGGATCTCCTAGACCCGCCGTGATTGCAGCTTGGGACCAAAACTAGGGTTTGGGAGAAAAGTACCATCAAACAGAGGAAAGTCTATCTTATAGAACCGACCTGGGTGTGTAGCCGCAGAGTGTTCGCCGGAGGACTGCCGTGCCGCGGAATTAGCCGAGTTGATGTCTTTCGTGGGTGATGACGGGCGTCCTTCAATAGCAAGAACCGCCGCCTCCAGACTCACGTGAGCCGCCGCCTGTTCTTCTTGCCGCTTCAAGATTGTCCCCAGGATCTCTTTTAATTCCCGAAGTTCTGTGTTGATAGAATCTGAAGCCATGGATGCTGATACCAAACTGTTATGTGCCTTGCCTTGGGATCTAAGGTAGTAGGGATGATGGGGCTGAGGACCTTCGGCTGCCTTCCTACGGGGATCTCCTAGACCCGCCGTGATTGCAGCTTGGGACCAAAACTAGGGTTTGGGAGAAGAGAGAACTTTATTGCTTAACTCCTCTTCCGCTCAAACGCAGGAAGATATATATCCTCTTACAATCCCAATTCTCATTAGAATCTATCTCCTAAACGACTCCTTATCTGACTCCTAAACGAGTCCTTCTGAAATACGAATAGTAAAAGACTTCCCTACGCAAAACTGCCCGACTCTAAACCAAAAAGGACTGCTCTTACGGATTGGATTTGGCTGGCGGCTTGGAACGCCTGCCATAATGCCTTCCCCAATAAGAGTCCGTAACAGCTAGGGGAATTGGTAAGGTACTCCATAATAGAATTTTTTTCAGGTAATTCTGTAATGAGGGACTGGTCTAGGATTCAAAGTTAAGGGAAATTGACTTATCTCCAGAGGTATGTTTGGTAGATTTGGTGTAGGTCCAGTGGTTAGGTATTCAGGGAATGGCATTAAACTAATACAAGACCCAGAGCCTAGGTTTAGAACTGATTTGGATTTATTTTGTAGATTATATTGTGCTCAGGTAGAGTTTTGAAGTGGGACTAGAATCATTGGAAAGAGGACATTAGAATCTTTCCAACAAGTCTAAGATCACCTCATTTGGACTTCGTATACATCTTCTATGCTCGTTTGAAGTCAGCGCTGTCTCCGAGGGTTGAACTGGATTCTAGAACATGCCCAGTTTTCATTCTTAGTCGTCTTGGCCTCAAAGCGACGTAGTGACCTTCAATGTTCATCCCAAGTATGTCCGTGATTCCATGTGCCTCTCCTTGGTCCTTACTATGTTCCTAAGCACAATCGCATCGCATGCATCAGGTAGCAACCCATTTATTAGAAGCTGAATTATACAATCCTAGGAATGAGCTCACCTAATAATTCAACTAGCATGTGTGTGCCCTCGTGATAGTTCCTTACCTATCATCTTGTGAATAAGTGTTGTGTGTATCCAAATAAGTGATGTCCTTATCACGTTTCCCTACCTTTAAAAATAGCGCCCACGAAGGGCGAGCTGCTTGACCCAAGGGGGGTGCTAACATGCGCGGAGATAGGAAGACTGAGTCGCCATTTTCCTACCTTCAAAAATAGCGCCCATGGAGGGCGAGCGGTATGGCTCGTGGGGGTGCTAACACACACGAAGTCAGGGAGATAGAACTGTTGTTCCCCTATCTTCAAAAGTAGTGTCCACGGAGAGCGAGCGACGTGGCCTGAGGGGGCGCTAACGCATGCGAAGGCAGAGAGGCTGAACTGTTGTTCTCATACCTTCAAAAACAGTGTCCACGGAATGTGAGTGGCGTGACCCGAGGGGGTGCTAACGTGCGTGGAGGTAGGTAGGCTGAGCTACCATTTCCTTAACATTCAAAAACAACGTCTACTGAGGGCGAACGGCAGAGGTAGAAAGACCACACCATCATTTCCCTACCTTTAAAAATAACTCCCACGTTGGACAAGCTACATGCTCACTAGAGTGGGGGACCTCTTGGTGAAACCTGTGTAAAGACGCGATATACAATAGGGATACTGTTAAAAACGGATGACTCCCTAATAGGACGCGTGTAAAGGCGTGATATGCACAAGGGATCTCTACTCCTAAAAGAATGAGTTTAAGATGATGGTCAATTCTACACATATAGCCCATCCCACCCCTCACCCCCCATTCCCGTGCGGCTGCCTCCCCCGCACACCTCGTTTCTTCCGCCCTGAGGTCCTCCCCTCCCTCCTCCGCCGTCGCGCCGACCTCCTCTCCCTCCTCATGAAAACTGTGCGCCCTCGCCTCCTCCCACGAATCACGTCGCCTCTCTCCTCCCTGGCCTCCTCCCCACAGATTCTCCGCCGCTCCTCCCCACCGACACTTCCGCCGCACCGCCCTCGCGCTCACCTCTCTCCTCCTCCTCTCGGCCATATGATATTCAAAGAATTGCTCACCATCTGACGCTACTCCTCATGCTCACATCTCTCCTACTCCTCCCGGCCGCAGGCGGCGACATCCGGCGGGTGCTGCACGAGCCGCTCTTCCCCATTGAGTGGACGCCGCCGCCGTCCCCGCCGGCTCCCCCCGCGCCGGACTTCACCTCCGACCCCTCCACGCCGGCCCCGCCCGACAACGGTGGGCTCGCGCTGCTGCCTCCATCAGCCACCCCGACGGCGCCGCCGCCCCCCAACACCGTCGCCGTCGACGCCTCCTCCTCTCGCTCCGGCCCCAACCCACGCCATCGCGGCGGCGGCACACCCAAGGCCGCCATCGTCGTCGCATCCGCCACCGCCGCCGCCATCCTCGCCCTCCTCGCCTTCGCCGCCGCGTTCCTCCTCACCGGCCGCCTCGCCCGCCACCCTGCCCAGCCGCGCAAGCCACCTGCCCCTGCGCACCATGGACCCACCGATGCGGGGGGGCGCGGTGGTCGGCTCCTCGATGGTTTCCCCGTACCGCAAGGTCCGCGCCGAGCGCGCGCGACGGGGCATGTGCCGCGACGTCGACACCGTTCCGAGCCGGGAGCTCCGCCCGCTCCCGCCGCTGCGGCGAGGGGCTTCCGCGGCGCTGGGGTCATCCGACGAGGACGCGGCGTACTACACGCCGGAGCAGCGCTCCGCGGGGTCCAGCGGCGGCGAGGGCAGCGGAACATGGAGCGAGGCGAGCGCGTCCAGCCCGCGCACCACCACGGCCTCCCGCCGCAGCCTCCCCAGCCTCACCAGCGACTTCTTCCCCATGACGCCGGCCGCCGCCGCTCCCGTCGCCGTGGCGCCCCCTCCTGCCCCTCCAGCACCACGCTCCCGGATGCTGCCCTTGGCAATGGTGGTCTAGGCCGTCTAGCTTCTTGTTTTCTGGATTCTTTGGCAACCCTAAATTATCCAGCATGGGGATATGGACTCCGGTACAGATATGGCCTCTTTAAGCAAATCATAACAAAGGATGGTCAGGAGGAGGTAGCTGAGAATTGGCTAGAGGTACTGATAGTCTGATGGACCTTCTCGTTTTCTTTACTACTTGATCTCCGGAATGTTGATTATGTTGGTATATTGGTTATAATGGCTAACTATTTTATAGACCTGCCTGCTAGCTTCTTATGCCATTTATGACTCTATAATATATCTTCCAAATGGGAAATCCATGGGAGATTGTAAGAAACGATGTCCCTATCCTGTGAAATTCTACGGGAAAGTGGTTGAAGACACTGATTGGAGGAAACACTGGATTGGAGGAGAGAATATCAAGGCCGTGGCGTATGATATTCCTATTACTGGCTACAAGACTAAAACTACTAATAATCTTCGTCTTTGGTCAACAACAGTACCATCACAAGATTTTGACTTGGGTGCTTTTAATGCTGGAGATCATGCCAAGGCCTATGAAGCTAATCTAGATGCAGAAAAGGTCTTAACTTGCCTAAACTTCCCTTTTCAGTAAAAAAGCATTAACTCTTAACAGACTATTGTTTCGAAGGATAAAAATGTCTACTAACATCCATAACCTCTTGATTTGGTGAACAATTGTTTATGATGCCATTTGTGTTATTTCTTGTTATCATCTTCTGCGTTAATTATATGATAGATTATGCATCTGCCTATCACTCAGTAAATCGAAAGGACTGATGAGATATGATAGCACAGCTCTTGAAATCCATTTCCTATGACCTGTATTGTTGCATGTAGAGTGTTTGTGTCTTTCGTGCCCAAATGTCTGACACATTTTGTGCATTGCATCTACAAACCAGTAAGAGTGCCTGGGTTAAATTGTAGACCTATCCTCACCTGTTCAGTAGTGTCTAATTATATTTTATATTACAATTTTCTGTGTTATGTTATAACATTATAGTAATACTAACAGTTGTAAGCTGTTGACAAAAGTTATAATGTCTATCTTAAGTTTGATTTACTGGTCTTCTCGTCATGCTAGATATGCCACATATTGTACCCAGGGGATGAATCACCAGAGGGGAAAGCTCTCCGTTTGAAGCAACAGTATACGTTATGCTCAGCCTCACTGCAGGATATTATTGCTCGCTTTGAGAGGAGAGCTGGCGATTCTCTCAATTGGGAGGACTTTCCCTCTAAAGTTGCAGTGCAGATGAATGACACTCATCCAACACTATGCATTCCTGAGTTAATGAGAATACTGATTGATGTCAAGGGATTGAACTGGAACGAGGCTTGGAGTATCACAGAAAGGTATTCACATTAGCAATTTGGCTAATCTTGAATGTAACAGGGACTGCAGTTTTATGTTTATCCAGTCCAAAACTGCTTATTTCATTTCCTCATTTGTCTTCCATTCAATCTTGTACTAATTTCCTAATTATTTCCAGAACCATGGCATATACTAACCACACGGTGCTTCCTGAAGCTCTGGAGAAGTGGAGCTTGGACATAATGCAGAAACTTCTACCTCGACATGTTGAGATCATAGAAACAATTGATGAGGAGGTATCAGATGCTCAGAAAAGCTTACACAATTAATTTCATGCTGGGTAGGTCCACTTACGTTTTCTTATCTTTATCCTTGATTTCAAACAGCTGATGAACAGCATCATCTCAAAATATGGAACATATGCTATGCTTGATGGCAATGCTACAATTTGCAATATTTTGCAATTACCTCTTGTACCCAAGTAAGTTTAGCTACCACCAACCTTCTATCCCACATGTAAGTAACACACTGTTTTTCTTTGTTTTTAGTTACACACTGTGTTAGTTCGTACACTCTATGATCTTAGCTTACTGTCTAACTATGGCGATGTTGAGAATTAAGCATTATTCTCGACGTAATGCTCGTCCTTTTATGTGGAAACTGCGATTGGGATCTTAATTGGGGGGAAAATGACTTATTTGTTTGAAAGGATTTTCTAAAGATGTGTGGCATACCAAGATTTTCTAAAGGCAAATAAATAGCCGTAACACTTGATGTACACAGCTGAGATTATATTTGCTTGTATGATGGCATATAAAGGCAAATAATAAAGGGATTTTCTTGCTTGTTATTTATTGTGCTGTTTAGGATCCCATATATTTATGTATCACTCTTTTTTAGGATTCCGTAGCAATGCTCACTTTTTTGACAAGTAAAGTTTATAAAGTTCATTCTCGACTAATCATTTCTTGCATTTAGATCATGCCTCATTGACTAAAGCCATCATTCAGAGTTGAGTTAGTTGATAATGGATAAAATTCAAAGCCATATTTAGTGTAGACAGGAAACATGTGAACAAGCAAGCGGTATCCTAAACTGAAAATAGAGGAGGTAAGGACCAAATAGTGCAGTCCAAATGAGTAGGCAAGTTCCAAACATTTGTGGGATAAAATTCAAAGCCATATTTAGTGTAGACAGTAGACATGTGAACAAGCAATAATGATATCCTAAACTGAAAATAGAGGAGGTAAGGACCAAATAGTACAGTCCAAATGAGTAGGCAAGTTCCAAACATTTGTTTCTAGACTCAATAAAATATGCTACGTGTAACTTGCCTGTCGAGCTGCTATAGGCAGGTTCCAAACATTTGTTTCCAGAATAATATATGCTATGTGTAATTTGCCTGTTGCGCTTATTTTGAAGGGAAAATAAATCGTTTGTTATTTAGCATGCGTGAATATACATGGGCCTATCCATGCTCTAATGGTATTTTGATTATTACTATTTCCTGACGTGATTAATCAACTGTTTTCCCATATCTTTTGTACAGATTATCAGTGCCAAGTTCTTGAGATGGTGTTGCTCTCCAGTTAGGGCTCTCGCTTGGCAGTTAACACGTAGTCCCAGCTCTTCTACTTAGGTTCATTGTAGTTTGTAGTTGGGTAGTATATGAAGATCGAAGACTAGAAATTCTTAGTGTAAAGCAATGTTGACATTGATGTCTGTTCCTTGAATTTACCTTGTTTTATTGACAAACTCTGACATTCTGATTTTTACCCCTTTCATGCTCATAGTTATCTTGTATGTGATATACGACTTATTTAAGACCTAGAACATGTTTGTATGTACCTGTGAGTTTTAAAACATGTAGTACGATAAATTTTAAAAATCTGTAGTAACATACGGGCATTCAGCTAGTACCGGTAAAGTGGACTCCCTGTGGTGCGCTCTCGAAGGCATGATATCCACAGAGCACCGCTGGTAGGGGACATTCGAAGTCGTGATATGCCCCGAGGAAAATGTTACTAGTTACAAATTACCAAGTTTGATCGATCAAAGATGATAGTAAAAAAGTACCGGATATTTGAAATGGAGAGAGTCAATTTCGCACGGCCGCATGGCACGTGGTAGCACAAAGAAAATTACTGTAGAGAGAAATTAAGCTATGTTCATTTCAACTTCAGTTTCTGATTTCTGACTTATTTTTTACTATTTCTAAATTTTGTCTTTTTGGCCTTTTGCTTTTTTGAGCTTTTTTGCCGGTTCTTTTTCCCATATTTGTTTGCATTGTCCGTGAAGACATAACTTGTTTTTTCTATTTGTAATTTTTTTAAATTTAATCACGCCAAATAAATCGTCATCAGCTATAATGCAATTTTAACCGGTTACAGTATAACTTTTATCTACAAGACACCTTTTTTAGCCTAAATGAGCGTCACCTAACACTATTACTTGTGCAGGTACACTGTTTAGTTGTTGTGCTCCAAAGCAACTACAGTATCATTGTTGTACATGGTGGGCGAGCTATGGCTACCACTACCCAGAGAGGAATGCCAAGCAGGGCTTAGACCAGGCCGGAAAATGAGGACAAGCAACAGACTGGGCGCCAATGCAAACAGTTGCAACTTGCAACAGTACCGCCACAGAGACGCAGCCCCTACGAAGCAACAATTCAAAAACTTTGCTTCGGTTACAATCTTAAGATGATCACATACTGAAGATGAACTTTTTGTTGGCTACGACTACTGTAGTAGTTTATTGCAAGAGGTAGGGTCTATTCTTTTTAGCTAAGGTTTGTAGATTTTAGCTACAGTTTATAGCTTTTAGGCTGTTTGTGCGAAAGATTACAGAGTAACAGAAACTCACGTACGGTTTTTGCCGATATAAATGAAGTCGGTACAGTATGTACTATAATTAACTAGTAGACCCCATTTTGAAAAGACACTTCATTTAAAAGTTAGTTACTGTAAAAGTCAAAAGTAGAACCAAAAGCTGAAAAAGAACCGGACTATAGTAACAGCAGTTGTTTGGAGGGCCATATCAACTCAGGCCGTCCCGTCCGTCATATGATTTGTCTAGAGTTCCATTGGACTAAGGCTTCACTTATTTCGGTTTGAGTTTTTGACTTCTGATTTATTTTTTACTATTTCTAAATTTCGTCTTTTTCTTGGTTTTTAGCTTTTTAAGCTTTTTTGCTGGTTCTTTTTTCCCATATTCATTTACGTTGTCCGTAATAGGCTAATCTATTTTTCAATTTTAAATTTAGTTACGTCAAATAAGCCACCATCAGATAAAGTGTAATTTTAACTAGCTACAATGTAATTTCAGCCATAAGCCATTTAAGCTTAATTGTGCGACACTTGAGTCGAAACATACTAAAGTTTTGATGTTTATTTTATACTCTATAGAGTATACCGTATACCAGGCACGATACTGTTGTGTGGTTTACATAGAGAGCAGACAAAAAAATCGGCATAAAAGAATGGCTAAACAGCGATAAAAACGTCAAAGACCACGCCGGCCAAAAAATCAATTTTATACTCTAATGAATATACCGAGGCACGATACTGTTGTGCGGTTTACATAGAGAGCAAACAAAAAAATTGGCATAAAAGAATGGCTAAACAGCGATAAAAACGTGAAAGACCACGCCGGCTAAAAAATCACGAAAGCACATGCAGAACAAAAACATGGTTGAGCCGGCCAGCGCACGCGCAGCATTAAATGATCCTGTTAAGAAATCTTGGTCTGGCCAGAAGCCTAGGCTTAGCATCTCCAATGGGTCTATAGCAGCTATCTACAAGAGAGTCCATGTCATTAACTGTCCTACGTGGAAGATATTAAATGAAGAAAGAGAACGCAGCTCTCTGCAGCTCTAGAGATGGTCTATAACGCCAAACGAGGCAGCCTCTATAAATTCTGTGTGTGCATGTAACCATCAAATAGCTATCCTTATAGATAGTTCTTTAGAATGCTAACTTTAGTGTGTACTATATAGATGATGTGGAAGTCTTATAGTTAGTTGCTAGCTATAACTATTGGAGATGCCCTTATAGTGGGGAAATTTAGATGCTTTTGGCACTGTTGGTGCCGGTAATTTCTGAAATAGCCCTCTGCGAAACAAAATTTCCGATCTGGCCCCCTCCGACCGCACGACTCACGGAAGACCAACGCGTGGCAATCGTGCGACCGGGGAGCGCATGACACCGAAATCATGGTGTGGTCGCCGAACGCACCACTCGGCGAGTCGTGCGGTGGCCGACCGCACCACTCGGTATGCCATGAGTGACAGCGGCAAGACTGTCGTCTCCGGTTTCTCGGGTGATTTTGCAAACGTCGGCAAGCTGTTCAATGAATGCATTGGACACCTGATAGATTGAAATTGACAGCACAAGTTAGAAATACAGACAAATATATATATGAGTTGGCATATATGAAATTGACAACACAAGTTAGCTAATCCACTTGAAATACATGAGCAAAAGAGATTAGGCTTTTTCTTGGGATGAGAACACAAATGTTTGACATCTTCTAGGAAAACAAATGAGCTAAAACATCGTGAGACAGCCCCATTCTCGGGTTTATGATGTAAATTTTCCCCCAAAAGAATCTACAAATGAGCTGAAAAAAACTACTCTCCTTTTTCTAGCTGCTACCCTAAAATTGGCTGCTTTTTATTGACCGGACAAGTTGAAAAGTTTCCTTGTTTTTCAGTGTCACATAAATTCGCCATCTTTCTTGAACAAATCAGCTCAAAAGTCTGTATTTTCAGTTCTTGACATTACTCTTCTTCCTTTCCAAAAAAAATCTTTATAGGATTAGTTGCATGATTTAAGCACAGACTATGGAAACAAAAAAAATCTTTGTTCAACAAAATTTCAACCCCCCAAAAATCCATCGCCGAATTCTAAACATCCAAAAATGTTTGCCGACGTTCATGGCACTGAACAGCTTGCCGACGTTTGCAAAATCACCCGAGAAACCAGAGACGGCAGTCTTGCCGCCGTCACTCATGGCATACCGAGTGGTGCGGTCGGCCACCGCACGACTCGCCGAGTGGTGCGCTCAACGACCGCACCACTCGAGTGATGCGCTGGGCCACCGCACGATTTAGATGGTGCGGTCGGGGGCCGCACGATCTCGCTGTCGTGCGCTCCCCGGCCGCACGATTGCCACGCGTCGGCTTCCCGTGAGTCGTGCGGTCGGCAGGGGGCCAGATCAGGAATTTTATTTCGCGGGGGGCTATTTCGAGAATTACCAGCACCAACAGTGCCAAAAGCGTCTTTCCATGGTGGGCACCTCATCATAGACTATAAATAGGGAGCTGTACCGGCATATTTTGTACTCATGCAATCAAAAGCAATAAAGAAAGACCAGGAGTTCTCTCTACCACTCTGTGTGTTTTCAATCTATTATTCTGTCTTCTGTGATTGATTCGTTTCTATTAAGCAGAGGAATCGATCGGACTAGTCGCCAGCGACGGTTCCTCAACACGTTATCAGCACGAGTTCGCTCCGGTGAATCGAAGGTAATCATCGAAGCCTAATATATTGAATTATCTAGATCGTTGTAAATTCACGGTTTTTGCGTTCTAGATTGATTTTCTACGATGCAAATTCGCTCTAATCTACCGCGAGCAGACTTGAAGTCGCCGGCACAATGTCGATCGGTAGATTGCATACAGAGTAGATGTTGATTGTACTGTAGATCAAAAAAAAGAAAAAAGGAAAATTTGCACGGTGCCCGACGGCCGCCGCCCGCATGGCCATCGCCGCCGTTGCCGGTCATTGCCGAGAACGCGCGCGCCACCCGCCTCGGCCGTAGCTCGCCGCCGCCCGCATGGCGCCGCTGCGGTCGCTTGGCCTTCACGCCCGCGTCGGCGCCCGCATGGCGCTGCGGTGCGCGCCACCGCCTCGGCCTTCCGCCCGTGTGGCGCCCGCATGGCGTCGCCGCACCGCCGCCTTGGCTTCCTCGCTCGCCTCGCGCGCGCGCTCAAGCGCATCGCCGCCCAAGCCCCTCGGTTCTGCGAAGCGCCACCGGCCGCCGCCCGTAGCCGTGCCTCCACGCGCGACGCAGCGCCGCCGCGCCGCTCGCATCCGAACCCGGCTTGCGATCGCGTCGTCGCCCCGACCTCCGCCCGCTCTGCGCCACCTCGCCCGGCAGTGCTGCGGCTCCACGCGCGAGCCACATGCTGCCGCCGCCACTAAGTGAGAGGGTAGGGGAAACCCTACCCCTCCCGTGGGTTAAGCGGCCGAGCAGGCCGGTTGGGCCAAACGGGCCGAGTGAGTCGAAGCATAATAGGCCAAGGGGAGGAAAAGCCCAGCCAAGGGGTATGACGCTGGTGTTTTGCAGAAAAGCCCCAGAGGTTGTAAAAATTACCGAGTGGCCCTCAAACTTTGCATGCGGTCTTGAATTTTGTAGAAAAACCCCTCGAAAAATCAGGAAATTGTGCAAAATTTTCTCTGAACTGAAAATTTGCGCATAGACCCTCGAAAATTGCAGAATTCACTAAAAATTCGTATTCTAGCATAAAAGGGCCTTGGGAATCCAAATTTTGAAGTAGTTTTAGCATTTAAAGCATATTTATTTCTGCCATTATTATTTTATGTATTTTCTGTATTTATTTACTATTTTTAGTTAATTGTAATTGTTTAAAATTGCTTTTAATCACTGAAATTAGTAGTAAAATTTATAGAAAATTCATAAGAAATTATGGAACATTACAAGAATCTTTTGAACCATCTATTTACCCGCAGTAAATTATTCCGTGCATGTTTACCAACAGTAAACTTATTTATTCCTTTCATACACATATAGATGACTGGCATCACGAACCGGGAGTTCGAGGAGCTAGCCCAGCATGGCCAAAACTATCTGACGTGGGCTTCCGATGTTGAGATAGTGCTTGGAGCTAAGAAGCTCCACGCGGCTATTGGGATTGGCGGACCGCATGACGCCCAACCCACACATGAGGAAAATGATCAGGCACTTCATTTTCTCAGGCACCACCTCTGCCTCACTCTCAAGAATGACTACATGGCGGAGAAGAGTGTGCTAGCACTCTGGACCGCACTCAAGAAGCGATTTGAGAGGCTAAAGTATACCATTCTTCCTCAAGCAGAGCAAGAGTGGATCAGACTGAGGTTTGCCAACTTCAAGACGGTCGGGTAGTACAATTTTGCCTTACACAGAATTTGTACCAATCTTCAACTCTGTGGCAAGCAGATCACAGATGAGCAGAAGATTAAGAAGACCATATCCACCTTCCATCCCAATGCAGTACAATCCGTACGCAACTATCGTCAAGACGGCTACAAGGAATACGCCGAATTGATTGATATGATGCAGGTTGCGGAGGCTCAAGACGAACTTCTTCAAAAGAATTACGTCACTTAGCCACCGGGGAACTCCGTTGGCCGTGAGGCCAACGCCAGGAGCTACAAGGTGCAAAAGCCCTTGATGAAGAGAAGGGGGAGGAAGGGTAAGGCCACTGCCCAGAAAGGTAAGTCAGATGCTCTGAGTGACAAAAAGGCAAAGCAGAGTGGCAAGACCTATGGCCAGCAGGACCAAGGTTGCTACAAGTGTGGCAAGTGGGGGCATTGATCACGGATTTGTAAGGAGCCGCGACATGTCATTGATGCCCACAAAGGCCAGAAGAAGAAGGATGGCAAAGGCCAGCCTGAAGCCCACTTTGCATCGGTTGAGGGGGAGAATTATGAGCAGCTGCCTAAGTTGATGGAGGTTGAGACCATCTCGGCAGCTAGGGGTGCAATCGGAGCGGATACGGACGGACATCGCTTATCCTGTATCCTATTCCACATTTTTTTCTCGGAGTCAGAGTCAGACATGGATAATGTCGGATATCTATTTCTCCATCCTGTATCCGTTTCATAATCTTTCGAACGGTCGGTCGGACGGAAATTATCCGCTTCTTTGCACAATATATTGGACAGTATGTACGATTAAAGTGAACATGGAGAGGCTAATTACTGAGATGTTGAAGAAAAAAACTCAGGACTCCTGCTTGTTTAGATATGATAATCTGCCTATTTGTTATTTTGTTCCTAGATGAAGTCACAATAGACTTTCTCATATCATTTGACATACGGATATATACGGATGGATATCACTTATCCCGTATCCTATTCCATATTTTTTCCTCAGAGTCGGAGTCAGACATGGATAGTACCAGATACCCATCTACCCCTTCCGTATCCGTTCCGTATGCTTTCGGTCGGACGGACAGAAATTATCCGCTCCGTTTGCACCCCTACCGGTCGCAGCACCCCCTTACGACCTAGAGACAGCCACCTCCATGATTTCTCTCGAAGAGCAGATCACTCCCGAGAAAGTAGCCGAAGAAGTCTCTGATTTTCTAGTAGATCCAGTCTAATGCACAGAATGCATTAGACTTTAATTGTCATTTATTTTGTGTGAAAAGGACAAGTTAGAACTTGCATGGATGGTACTTTAGCATTTGTTTTTCTCGTGATGGTTGGATAATTTTGAATAATTCATTCATTTATTCAGTTTATAATGGCATGATATGTTTTGATATTGAAGGATTTTATTTATGTGTTGATTGCCTTCTTATACATGTTAATAAAATACCTATATTAGAACGTGTGTGGCACCCTATGGAGGAAGTGTGCTTAACTGACAGCGGCACAATGAATACCATCTTAAGAGGGACTAAGTATTTTTTTTTGTCAATTTGTAAGAATACTGGCAGCCTTACGACAATCTCCGGAAGCGATGCATGTATAATTGGTTCAGGAAGAGCCATAATTATACTACCAATGGGTACAACTTTGGTTATTGAAGAAAGCTTATTGTACCCAGAATCGACTAGGACTCTCCTAAGTTTTAAGGATATTCGCGCCAATGGTTTTCACATTGAGACTGAAGAAAAGTACGGTAAGAAATACTTGCTCATTACGAAGCGCGAAGAGAATGGAAAAAGGGTATTAGAAAAACTTCCTTCACTAGAAACTGGGCTATATTACACCAACATCAAGACACCTGCAGTCTACACTGTCCTGAAGATAATATTTAAAAGCTCTGAACTCTTCTGTCTCTGGCATGACAGATTAGGCCACTCAAGTCTTAGAATGATAAGAAATATAATCAATAATTCCCAAGGGCATAATATTAATGTAAAGAATTTCCCGAATCACGAAGATTTTGTGTGCCCTACATGTGCTACTGGAACATTAATTATTAGACCCTCTACTCTAAAAGTGAAGGATGAAGTCTCTGCATTCCTGGAATGCATCCAGGGAGATATTTGCAGTCTCATTCAGCCTCTTTCAGGGCCATTTAAGTATTTCATGGAGCTCATTGATGCTTCCTCGAAATGGTCATATGTGGGCTTATTGTACACAAGAAATCATGCTTTCGCAAAGCTGATCTCGCAGATCATTCGCATTAGAAATATCTTCCCTGATCATCACATCAAGTCCATCAAAATGGACAACACCGGAGAATTTACTTCAAAGGCATTTGATGATTATTGCATGGCGATGACGATTGCAGTTAAGCATTCGGTACCGCATGTCCATACTTAGAATGGTTTGGCAGAGGCATTAATCAAGAGAATTAAATTTATTGCCCGACCTCTTTTGCAAAATTGTAATTTGCCTGCTACATATTGGGAACACACAGTCCTACATGCAGCGAATCTCATCAACTTTAGACCATCGGCCTACAACTTTTATTCACCTATGCAACTAGCGCAAGGGTCACCACCGAAAATTTCTCATCTCAAGAGGTTTGGATGCAAGGTTTATGTACCTATATCCCCTCTGCAGTGTACTGCAATGGGCCCTCTTTGCAAGACTGGGATATACGTTGGTTATGAGACTGCATCCATAATCAGGTATTTGGAACCCATGTCGGGAGATTTGCATATCGCCTGCTTCGCTGATTGCATCTTTGATGAGGATAATTTCCCAACATTAGGGGGAGAAAATTAACCTCTTGATGAAAAATGTCGGAAAATTACGTGGCAAGCCACGGGAATCCATGCACATGACCCGCGCACTAGTGAAGTAGAAAAAGAGGTCCAGAAGATCATTGACTTGCAAGCATTAGCAAACCAGCTGCCTGATCACTTTAGTGATTTGAAGATCGTGACTAAGTCACATGTGCCTGCACGCAATGCACCGAAGAGGGTTGAAATACCAAAGAAAGCAGAAGGTATCCCTAATCTCGTCTAGAGGCCTCAGAGTAAAAGGAAGAGAACTCCGGCTCCTCGAATCCCAAGTAACCGGGGACGCTCGGCAAAGAAGGATAAGAAGGACTTATCACATCCGATAACTTTAGTCCCCCAGAATGAGAAAGGGAGCCAGTTGAGACCTAGCATGAGTATGACACCTTCAAAAAAGAGCATACCAGATCTGAATATCCCCATGGAATAAGAAATCGACATGGATGTGTGTGCACACATCGGAGACGAAAAACTAAAGGGACTTGCCACCGCAATTGGAAGAAGGGATGAGCAAGGACAAGCTCCAGAAGAAGCAACTCATGAAGAAATAGCTATAAATTATGTACACACGGGAGAGTCCATGAATAGAACAACAGCCAATATCGATATCTACTTCGATATCCACAATCATCGATCTTGATCCCGAGCCTACATCGCTCGTTGAATGTAAGAAAAGATCATATTGGAAAGATTGGAAGAAGGCAATAGAAACTGAATTACTATCTCTGAACAAAAGAGAGGTGTCTGGGCCCATATGCCGCACACCTCCCCATGTGCACCCTGTAGGGCATAAGTGGGTATTTGTTTGAAAAAGAAATGAAAGAAACGAAGTAGTGAGATACAAAGCAAGGCTGGTAGCACAAGGTTTCACTCAACGTCCTGGAGTTGATTATGAAGAAACCTACTCCCAGTCATGAGTGGTATTACCTTTAGATATTTGATCTCAATGGCAGTGAACTTGAATTTAGAAATGAAATTGATGGATGTGGTAACTGCATACCTTTATGGAAACTTGGATTCGGAGATTTACATGAAGGTCCCTGAAGGAATCCCTCTCCCGAACCAAGACAGAGCAAATAGAAATCATGCGGTGTGAAGCTCGAAAGTCCTGTATGGGTGGAGCAATCCGCGAATCGTTTTATAATCGCTTAAGCGACTTTCTCTGCAAGAAATGCTACACGAACAATGAAGATTGTCCCTGCGTGTTTATATGACGATCCCAGAATGGATTCTGTATAATCACGGTGTATGTAGATGATCTAAATATCATCGAGATAATGGAAGACATAAAAGAAGCAAGCTCCTATCTAGAGTCGGAATTTGAAATGAAAGATTTGGGCAAAACCAAATTCTGCTTAGGCCTACAGCTTGAGCATGTCCCTGAAGAAATACTAGTACATCAATCGGCCGACATCCAGAAGGTTCTAGAAAGGATTGGCTTTGAGAAGACATACCCATCAAAAGTACCGATGATCGAGATGTCTTTACGGCAAGAAAAAGATCATTTCCGACCTAGGGAAGAGGGGAAGGAAGTCCTGGGACTGGAATTCCTATACTTAAGTGCATTGGGAGCACTTATGTATTTAGCAAACTGCACTAGACCAGACATTGCATTTGCCGTGAACCTGTTAGCAAGGTACAGCGTAGAACCTACCAAAAGGCATTGGTAGGGCATAAAGAATATCTTTTGATACCTCCAAGGAAGCAAGGACCTTGGATTGTTCTACAGAAAGAATCAAGATTTGAACTTGATTGGCTATGCAGATGCCAGGTACCTGTCCGACCCGCATACCGCAAGGTTACAAACAGGCTATGTATCCCTGTGTAGTGGAACTGCAATTTTCTGGAAATCGTTCAAACAAAGTCTCGTAACGACTTCGACGAACCACTCAGAAATTATAGCGCTGTATGAAGCCGCACGAGAATGTGCTTGGCTCCGACGAATGATTCACCACATCCAGCAGTCATGTGGAATGAACATTGTGCAAACCCCCACAATTATCTATGAAGATAATGCAGCTTGCGTTGCACAAGTGCAGACACGCTATGTGAAGAGTCATCTCACAAAGCATATCAACCCCAAGTTCTTCTATGCTCATGAATTGCAAAAGATGGACAAGATTAAAGTATTGCATACTAAGTCATGTGAAAATCTGGCAGATTTGTTCACTAAATCACTCCCTGCATCTAGCTTTGAAAGGTGCGTGCGAGGAATTGGAATGATGAGACTTAGAGAAGTGCAGAATTCAAGGGGAGAATTCTCTCAAGCTCATTAGTAAAACTTGATCATGAATATTAAATACACAAAAGAATAAAGTTCTGAAGACTGAATGAAATTGGGTGAATTGTACTCTTTTTCTCTTGACGAGTTTTCCTGAAATTTCTCAACCAAGGTTTATAATGAGGCAATTCGTGCATCACGGCATAACATGCATCATGTACTCTTTCTCCAAATTTTTTCCACTGGGTTTTATGGAGTTTTAGTGAGGCATGAGCATGTCAAATGAGTGCCCAATGGGGAGTGTTAAGAAACCTAGACCTAGGCTAGGAGCCTAGGCCCATGGTGGGCACTTCATCGTAGACTATAAATAGGGAGCCGTACCGGCATATTTTGTACTTATGCAATCAAAAGCAATAAAGAAAGACCAGGAGTTCTCTCTAACTCTGTGTGTGTTTTCAATCTATTATTCTATCTTCTATGATTGATTCATTTCTATTAAGCAGAGGAATCGATCGAACTAGTCGCTAGTGATAGTTCCTCAACAGAACCCACAGTACGCTACACCAGCACAGCATGTGCCATGTGTGGACTAATTGGCTTGGGAACCAGTCAAACTTGCATGCGGGGTAGAGTTGGCTCCTACCCACGAAAACCGAGCAGACCGAGCACGCGAAGCATGTGCGTAGGGAAGCATGGCTCAAAGACGATGGCCCGTGTGGAGGCGCTTGTGCGGAGGCGTGGTCCAGCGCGGAGGCCGGCAGAGTGGCGCAGGCAGAGGCCGATTACTACACATTGGAGGCAGAGCAAATGCGTCAACTATTATAACCAATGCCATAACAGTGTATAGAATGTATTATTTCCGTTTTAGCCATATAGAATTAAGAGAGTTAGAGAGACAATCGTGAGAGAACCTAGTAAGTAAAATGGGTCAGTCTCCCTTACCTCATACCCTTTAGAGGTTTATATACATAAATGAGGCAAGATAGGAATTTTTTATCCCATCCTTAATCTCTACTACTTAAAAATGTGAGTTGGTGATCGTCAGTCCATTCTCCCTCCTCTCTTCTCAGCCGTCCAATCAAAGATCAACCATCCAGATCCGCATGTAGGTAGTTCTTCTGCTCCTCGTAGAAAAGGTCGAGCTGACATGTGGGCCACGCTCCTCCTCTTCTCTTCCCCCGCGTCCTCCGCCTCCCGCAATCACTCCACCTCCTACAACCACTGCCTCCTTCTCTCCCCTGAACCCTCGTGCCACACATCCTCCTCCTCCTTAGTGTTCCCACCAATTCCTTCCCCACGTGGCAACATCTGGTCGCAGTCCCCCAACTTCCCCCAGCAACACCGCACCCCCTGTTGCCGCCTCCCCAACGCATTCGCCTGCCGCCTCCTCTCCCCATCTGCCGGTTGCTACCTCCCCATCTCCACCTCCCACAACCGTCACCTCCTTCTCTCCCCCGAACCCTCATGCCACGCCTCCTCATCCTCCTCAGCGCCGCCACCAATTCCTCCCCCCATGTGGCAACGTCTAGTCGTAGTCCTCCAACTTCCCCCAGCAGCACTGTATCTCCCCGTCACCACCTCCCCGACACATTCACCCACCGCCTCCTCTCCCCATCTGCCTGTCGCTGCCTCCCCACCTCCACCTCCCACAATCGTCACCTCCTTCTCTCCTCGAACCCTCGTGCTGCGCCTCCTCCTCCTCGGCTCTGCCACCAATTCCATCTCCCATCGCCCCCCAACTAGAAGCACGACGCTCGCCGACAGCGGCTGGTGGATCGGAGAGAAGGGCACTCGACGACGTTTGCTTGTTGTGTTGTCTGGCGATTTTGGTCTCCCAAGCTAGTTGTTGAAGTTGGTGCCATGGTCGAAGGGGGCCATGGCCGAAGTCAAGGGGGGGCATGGTCAAAGTCGAAGCTGTGGTCGAATGGGGCCATGGCCGAAGTCAAAGATCAGTGATTGAAGTCGAAGCCATGGTCGAAGGGGCGATGGTCGAAGTCGAAGGGCCATGGTCGAACTCACGCCGTGGTTGAAGTCGAACGGTCATGGTTGAAGTCCATGCCATGGTCGAAGGGGACGTGGTCGAAGGGGGCAGTGGTCGAAGTCGAAGGGTCATTGATGAAGTTAGTCCACGGTCGAAGATCAAAGTTGAAGCCGTGATCGAAGGGGCGGTGGTTGAAGTCGAAGGGTTGTGGTCAAAGTCAGGCCATGGTCGAAGTCGAAGGGTCGTGTTCGAAGTCCAAACCATGGTCAAAGGGGACAATGGTCGAAGGGGGTAGTGGTCAAAGTCGAAGAGCCGTGGACAAAGTTGGTCCACGGTCGAAGTCAAAGGGCCGTGGTCGAAGCCAGGCCATGGTCGAAGTTGAAGTGTCATGGTCGAAGTCCAAACCGTGGTCGAAGGGGACAATGGTCGAAGGGGGCAGTGGTTGAAGTCGAAGGGTCATGATCGAAGTCCAAGCCATGGTCAAAGGGGACAGTGGTCGAAGGGGGCAGTTGTCAAAGTCAAAGGACCGTGGATGAAGTTGGTTAGTAGTCAAAGTCGAAGGGCCGTGGTCGACGTCGGGGCCATGGTCGACGTTGGGGCTGGGTCAAAGGGGGCCGTGGTTGAGGGGCTATGGCTGAAGTCGAAGATCCGTGGTCTAAGTTGAAACTATAGTCTAAGGGGGCGATGGTTGAAGGGGGAAGTGATCAACGTCAAAGGGCCGTGATTGAAGGAAACAGTTGTCGAAGTCAAAGCCATAGTTGATGTTAAAGGGCCATGGTTGAAGTCGAAGGGCCATGGTTGAAGGGGACAGTGGTCGAAGGGGATGGAGGTTGAAGGGGGAAGTGGTCGACGTCAAAAGGCCATAGTCGAAGGGGATAGTGATCGAATGGGGCAGTGGTCAAAGTTGAAGATCCGTGGTCAAAGTAAAAACCGTGGTCAAAGGAGGCCATAGTTGGGGCCGTGGTCGAAGTTAGGGTCGTGGTCGAAGTCGACGCCATGGTTGAAATCGGGGCTGTGGTCGAAGGGCTATGGTCGAAGGGGCTGTGGTCGACGTCGAAGGGCCGTGGTCGAAGTTGGGGCAGAGCAGGCTGGCGCCGGTAGTTGGGCAACAAGGCACAAGCACACCGGAGGCCTGCCAACGTACGACCACCAGCGATGGTCGACCGCTCCCAACCTACGATCACACGTGATGGTCGACGGCTTCTAATTTACGACCACGAGGTGTGATCGATGGATTTCGATTTACAACCACGAGCACTGGTTGATGTGTTCTAACTTACGACCACGAGTTGTGGTCACGACAGGGCATAAGCGCACTAGAGACCTGCCAACGTACGGCCACTAGCGATGGTCGACCGCTCCCAACCTACGATCATGCGCGATGATTGACGGCTTCTAACTTACAACCACGAAGTGTGATCGATGGCTTCTGATTTACAACCACGAGCACTGGTCGATGTGTTCCGACTTATGACCACGAGGTGTGGTCGATATCTTCCGTCTTATGACCATGAGCGCTGGTCGATGTGTTCCGACTTATGACCATGAGGTGTCCTCGATGGTTTCCAACTTACGACCACGAACGATGGTTGTTGGCTTCTGACGTACGACCACGGGTCATTGTCGAAGGCTCCTGATTTAGGACCACGATCGATTGTTGACCGCTGCTAACTTACGACCATCAACGATGGTCGACCGCTCTCAACCTATTGTCACGCGCGATGCTCAACGGCTTCCAACTTACGACGACGAGGTGTGCTCGAGGGCTCCCAACTTACGACCACAAGGTGTGGTCAATGTCTTCCGACTTATGACCATGAGGTGTGATCGACGGCTTCCGACTTACTTGATGGATTTAAAAACTTTTAGAACTTGTTTGTATGCATATTTTAAAAATTTTTACCACCCGTGAGTTTTAAAATATGTAGTATGATAAATTTTAAAAAATTTTACCACCCGTGAGTTTTAAAATATGTAGTATGATAAATTTTAAAAATTCGTAGCAACGCACGAGCATTCAACTAGTAATTGCAAAAGATAAACGTACATCGGTATATTTCTTTAAACATATCACACTATACTATTGGAGTTACTCTAAGATCCCTCAGTTAATCCTAACGGTCTAATGGACTGGACTCTCATAACAGCAAGGCTTAAAAAGGAAGCGTTAGGATCTTTTATTTGCGAAATACAACAATTGAAATAGAACAAGTAGAAACCCTGGCATTTAGTATTTTAATTAAAATAGGTTCTAATAAATTTGAGAAAATGCAATAATAATCATAGTGAAGGTTCTATTCATCTATTATATTCACCGACCCTATATTCTTTTTCCTTGATAAAATATACCGTCGTGTACAATTTACTTAACAAACCCAACTTGAATTCGGTTTAGCCACGAGTAGAATAGACTTTGTCGAGCCATTAATATGGAAAATTATGTGTAGCAGAAGAGTTCGATGGTATCCTTCAAGTAGCACGTTGCATTCCACCGCGTCGGTTTAAACGAAGACTAACCACAACACTTGTCTAATTCCGTAGCAAAGTGGTATAGGGTTTCTTAGAGCATATCCAATACAGACGCTTAGAGATATGCTTAGTAATAAAAAAATTGATTTTTCTTGCCACATAGGATAGATAAGGTGTTTATTTTGAAGCATCGATGCTTAAATAAGCACCGGTGCTTAGTAGGTGCTTATGTGTATAACTATATCTATTAATAGATAATATAGCATCTAAGCACATATGGAAGAGATGCTTGTATTGGAGGAAATAACTTTTGCATGAATGCTTGATGATGTGGCTATATTCTCTCTCTTTAAGCACTCATATATAAGCATCTTGCATTGTACATGCTCTTATTGCGCGTGGAACCTAAGCTATCTAACTTTGCCTGGAATATAGAAGGGGCCATGATCAATCGTGAAAGTACATGAGGAACAAACTGTTGGAAATGTGGGCAATATTTTAATTCCAAGTTTTATTAGGAGACAGAAATAATAAACTAATGATGCAAAACTCACAACCAACAGCAAGCTACTCATCATACTTCACAAATTACACAAGAAAAATAATATAGTAACAAAGTCGAACGTGCGCACGAACGACTTACTTGTTAGCCTGATGAAGAACAGGAAGCCGCGCAGGCTTGACGCGCGCAGATGCGCTGCCCAGAAACCTTATTGCCGCCCCCGTGCAGGTCTTCACGGCAGCAATGGTTCGGAGATACCGCTCCTCTTCTTCGCGGTGCACGCCGGAAGAAGAGTCGACGAAGTTCGAGCAGCGCAGCACAACAAAGACACAAAAAGTTTGGAGAAAGAGAATGGAGGCGATCGGTTTGTCACATTTACTCGACGTCTCGAGCATACAAATAGACGGACTAGTGGCGACATGATTAAAACAGTCATTTACCCACCGTAATCGACACATTCAACCGATCGATTAATCGCATGCGTCATCAAACCCAATAAAGCCCCATTCAAATGTTTGAATCTCATTCAAACAGAGAGATAGTGGTGCAGGATTTAGCAAAAATATAGATAGACTTGGTCTGTCACAAGTCACGCGAAAATACGCGGATACGCGCGCGTGTGTGTGACTAGCCAGAGCCCTCCTAATACCATTTCTATCCATATTCAAGGAGTGGTGAGAACTCCACCTTATAAATTGGTCTTTCTCACCTTGCCTTAGCAATATGGTACTAACCATGCATGCTTTGGGATTCGCGAAATGGGCCTTGCTCATTGGGCCAATTTCTAACACAAACCACGGCTGTGAGCCTGCCAGCACACCTGCGCCACGCGAGCCGGCGGCATTGACAGGAGAGACGACGTCGCTCTTCCGCTCTTCCCTACGTAAGACCCGTATCAAATAAGATCGATGGAGAAGAAAATCGAGGGGGGAGAGACGCCGTCGACGCTCTCCGCGAGAGGAGGGGAGGACGAAAGCCGAGAGGGTGAGCGCCACAGCGCGAGTGCACGAGGGCGTCACGTACCACGTCGTTCGGCGGTTTTTGCCGAATGGATGGTACCAATGTGTCGAGAACGGCCTTGTTTCTTTCGTCCAACCGAATGTGTGAATAAAGGTATATTCCAAATCATCAAATCTGAGTACCACCTCATACACTAGGACGGCTTTGTTTCTTTCGTCCAACCAAACGCGTAAATAAGAGTATATCCCAAATCATCAAATCCAAGTACCACCTCATATACCAGGATGGCTTTGTTTCTTTCGTCCAACCGAATACGTAAATAAGGGTATATCCCAAATCATCAAATCCAAATACCACCTCATACATCAGGACGGCTTTGTTTCTTTCGTCCAACCAAATGTGTAAATAAGAGTATATCTCAAACCATCCGATCCAGATCCCACCTCATACAGCCATCCAAACGGCCCCTTACCGACGGCACGCACATAACAACTCCCATATACACCAGCAGCTGGCCGGCACGGGAGATGGAGGCGGCTGTCGGCGCGGCGAACTGGCTCCTCGGCAAGGTGCTGCAGAAGTTGTCCGATGACTTGGTGGCCGCATATGTGGCCAGCTCCGAGCTCGGCCTCAACTTCGAGCAGATCAAAACCCAGCTGAATTACACGCACGCGCTGCTGCACGCGGCCCAGGAGAGGGACGTACGTCAGCAAAAACCCCGGCCTGCAGGGGTTGCTGGAGGACCTGAGCAAGAAGGCCGACGAGGCTGAGGACGCGCTGGACGAGCTCCACTACTTCATCATCCAGAACCAGCTCGACGGTACCCATGAGGTTGCCCCGGAGGTAGGCGGTGGCCTCCGCGGTCGTGCTCTCCATGGTCTCCATGCTACTGGTAACTGGTTTTCTGGCCTCTTCTTTTGGCGTACTAAACATGATGACACTGATGTTGCTGTTGACAACAACCCACGCAATGCAAAAAGGGCCAAATTTGATAATGACAATGGTGGTCATGTTGACAAGTTGGACGAACTAGTAGACAATGTTTGGACGAACTAGTAGACAATTGTTTTCTAATGAAGGTATATGGCGGTTGGTCGCATTATTATGTAATGCACGATTTATTACATGAGCTAGCACAAAATGTTTCATCACGAGTATGCACCAATATCAGTTGTTCTAGTTTCAGTGCTGACGATATCCCACCATCTGTTCACCACTTATCCATCACCATACAAGATAAATATGATGAAAATTTTGAGATAGAAATGGGTACATTGAAGAGAAGACTGTACATTAGAAAGTTATAGGTGTTGTAGGGGTGGCCCCCACCTAAGCCTAGCCGGCCTGTTAGGAGGTTGTAAAGCCCAAAATAAGACATGTATAATGACATAAATGCCCTTGAGAGAAATACTTAGCTGTAAGGATATAACTGTAAAATTCTCCCTATGTAAATATATATAAGCGATCCAGGGCATGGGGAAGCCCCCAAGCATTGTTCACCTAACATCTCCACTACCATATTGTCATCTCTCTGTTTGGTCTGTAGCCACTACAGTTGGCGCCGTCCGTGGAGAAGACAAGAGCAAGCTCCAAGATCTAAAGAAGGATGGCACCAAAGAAGACTTCATCATCGGCGGCAAGGAAGAAGAAGGGTACAACGGAAGCCCTCGTCGACGCCAGGGCTTCGGCATCGACTGCGAGCGCGGATGGCAACGCCGGCTCTGCGGCTGCCGACGCTGATGCTCATGGCGCGGCGGTTGGCCTCACTACTGGCGCAATGGTCGAGACTGGTGGTACCGATCGAGTCTTCGGAAGCGGTGACGCCGATACCCGCGTCGCGGGCACGGCCACCATCCCCGCACCCGGCGCAGGAGTGGCAAGTGGCTCCGGCGCAACGTCGGCAGCATTGGCCTCATCACCGATTCCGGAGCCCACCGCACCGATGCATTGGAGGGTTTCGGGGCGCAAGCCGTGGTCGCCGCCAGCCCGACGGTGCAACCCGCTGCTCCAACCGCCGCAACCACTTCGACGGTGGAGAACGCTCTACTAATGGCCATCAGCATGCTGCAGCGGGAGTTGGTGGACTTCCGCGGAGCCGTGCGGGATATGCAAGAGGCTCAGAGCCCACAAGTCCTGCTAGTGGCTGTGCCGGAGCCAACGCCGGAGCGGGCGGATAGCCGCGACGCCCCTACCTCCAATCGCATCCAGCTGCGGCGCGTAGATCCGGAGTCCCCCCTCTCCGCGGACCTGCAGTAGTTGACATGGCCGAAGAGCTTCAAGTTCCCCAACGCCATCGAATCGTATCAGGGCGACATGGACCCTCGAGAGTTCGTGCGCGTATACGAGGCTGCCATTGAAACTGCAGGCGGAGACGACGCCACCAAAGTGAAGTGTCTCCCCCTCGCACTGTAGGGAGTTGCGCTTTCATGGCTTTTCACCATAGAGCCAAACTCCATCTAAGCATGGGAGCAGATCCGCGACCGCCTCTACAACAACTTCCAGGGGAACTACATCGAGCGCGTCGACGCGGATAAGCTCTACGGAGTATAAATAACATGCGCGGAGGCACGCCTCCGCGCGCACTCTACGGAGTCTAAATAAGACACACAGAGGCACGCCTCCGCGCGCACTCTACGGAGTATAAATAAAACGCGTGCACTCGACGGAGTATAAATAACACACGCGGAGGTACGCCTCCGCGCGCACTCTACGGAATCTAAATTAGACACGTGGAGGCACACCTCCGCTCGCATTCTGCGGAGTCTAAATAAGATGTGCGGAGGCACGCCTCCGCGTGCACTCTACGGAGTATAAATAAAAAATGCACACTCTACGAAGTATAAATAAGACACGCAGGGGGACACCTCCGCGCGCACTCTACGGAGTATAAACAAGACGCATTGAGGCTTGCCTCCGCGCATACTCTACGGAGTATAAATAGGACGTACAGAGGCTCGCCTCCGTGCGCACTCTACGGAGTATAAATAGGACGCGCGAAGGCTCGCCTCTGGGCACACTCTATGGAGTATAAATAGGACGCGTGGAGGCTCGCCTCCGCGCGCACTCTACGGAGTATAAATAAGACGTGCGGCTTCCGCGCACTCTGGAGTATAGGCAAAAGGCACCAGGGGACGGAGCGCTCGAGCGTCTACTTCGGCTAGGCGCCAGCTCCGCTGCCACCACTTCAAAGGGTAGGGGACGGAGCGCTCGAGCGACTACTTCGGCTATGCGCCAGCTCCGCTACCACCACTTCGAAGGGTGGGGGACGAAGCGCTCGAGCGCCTACTTCGGCTAGGCGCCAGCTCCACTTCCACCACTTCGAAGGGTAGGGGACGGAGCGCTTGAGCGTCTACTTCAACTAGGCGCCAACTCCGCTGCCACCACTTCGAAGGGTAGAAGACGGAGCGCTCGAGCGTCTACTTCGGTTAGGCGCCATCTCCACTAGCACCACTTCGAAGGGTAGGGGATGGAGTGCTCGAGCGTCTACTTGGCACTTGGGCGTTTACGGAGCACAAAGTCCTACACGTTGATCGAAGGCAGGCGCGATCATGAAGAGCAACAAGGACATGTACTCCAACCAAAGCCGTCATTACATTCATAAAAAGGATGGTTACAGAAACTCAAAATTACATTTGCGAGGGGCTAATGTGTACAAGTGCCTTCGAGTGCCTAGGGTTGCTACTCGTCCGGCTCCACCTTAATGTACCTCCGCGCCGATGTATCCGCCCAGAAGTTTCGGGCGTCTTCCGCCCACGCCCAACGCCGATGATGCCATCGAATCATGCGGTCCAAAAGTAGTAATCGACCCCTATCAAGCATCTGCCCGGAACAAAAATAGCACGCGTTATCAGAACACTTCATTCAAGTCCACTTTATTCATACAAAGGGGCGCGGGCCGTAGGGCGCCAGCTTACAAAAAGAGCAGATACACTGCAACGCACGCCTGCACACTAAACCCCGGCATCACACGTGTGAGCCCGTGCCATGCTCCGGGACGCCGACACCGTCTTTGTCACACCGCGGAACATCGTTGAGCCATTGGTCGAAGTTCCCCTCTCTATGCAGAGTCCGCTGCAGTGCTACCTTTGCCGCGGCCTCCCCGATGTAGTCCCAGATGCGATCGTGGAAGGCCCGGACGGCGCGCACAGGACCCGACATCACCCCGGCTCCGGCTGGCATCTCCAGCCAGGGGTCGTCCAACTCGTCGACGTGCTGGCATCCTCGGTGGTGGAGCAGGGCGAAGGCGATGCGGGAGGTAACGAAGGAGCAGTGGTCGCCAAAGGCCTTGGCGGCGGGGAGGGCAAGGACGGAACCTTCTCCGGCCCGCCGAAGCGTCCGTGTCAGGTCCTCGGGACTGAACGTCAGCGGCAGCACGTCCACGGAAAGGTCCTTGAGGGCGTCTTCCAGAGACTGCATGGCGTCCCATGCCGCAATAGAGGTGTCACCCAGAGTCCGGTCCCTCTCTCCAAGGGACGTAGCGAGCTGGGCTTCTCCTCCTCCAGTGTCACAATCTGCTGGAGCAAGCCATCGTGCTCTTCAGCTACGGCACGCTGGGCCTCCACCGCTGCACGTTGCGCCTCTGCCGCCGAGTACTGTGCCTCCGTAGTGCATCAGAGATCGCCTTCGCAACCTCCATCTCCAGCAAAGAGATGCGCTCATCCTTGGTGGCGTGGGCCTCTTCGGAAGCTCGAAGCCGGCCGTCTAGCAGGTGTTGTAGGGGTGGCCCCCACCTAAGCTCAGCCAGCCTGTTAGAAGGTTGTAAAGCCCAAAATGGGACATGTATAAATGCCCTTGAGAGGGATACTTGGGTGTAAGAACATAACTGTAAAATACTCACCATGTGAATATATATAAGCAATCCAGGGCTTGGGGAAGCCCCCAAGCATTGCTCACATAACATCTCCACTACCTTACTGTCATCTCTCTGTTTGGTCTGTAGCCACTACAGCGGGCTTTGATGTTTTTTGGGAGAAACATTGCAGGCATTGACAATCATTTAAAAGATACGTTCAAAGAAATTAATGGTCTCCGTGTTCTATTTATATTCATGAATTCCCCAGAGTCTTTGCCACACAACTTTTCAAAACTTATCCACCTCCAATTCCTAAAAATTGGATCACTAGCTGATACTTCAATGACTTTACCTAGCACATTATCCAGATTTTATCACCTGAAATTCTTGGACCTAGAAGGTTGGTATGGTCGTGATAGTTTGCGAAAAGACATTAGTCGCCTTGTGAATTTACACCATTTCCTTGTTGTAAGGTCTTACGACCTCCCAGGACCTTTTATGACTTGTTAGAGTCGTTTACAACCAGATAGAATTGAGTACGACCGGTCCTGGATGCTTACGACCAGTTCCGATCACCTCTATCTCCTCCAATCGTTTTTTTTTCAACGTGGTCGTAAATTTACTGTAGCAATTTTTGACCGCTCTGCGATATCGCTGTCGCTGCCTTCCTTCAGCCGCTCGAGATACCGTGATCGAAGCCTTCACGATCACGCAGTTGATCTTGGCGATCATCGCTCACCGTAGTCGAACACCCTTTCGACCACGCTCACTTCCTTCAAGCGTGATCGAGTCGCCGATCACGTACTAACCTTCTCGGCGTAGTCGCTGCTCCTTACGACCACCTTCACCGTGGTCGTAGCCTTCTCAACGTGGTCGAACACTTTACGACCACGTTCTGCCCTTCTTCAATGTAGTCGTAAAATCACTGTACCTTTGCCGTAGTCGTAGCACCTCTTGATCACGCCTGTTAGAACTTTGCCGTGGTCGTAACTCCTCCCGATCACGCTTGCGGTGATCGTGAGTCCTTCCGACCACGTCTTGCACAATCACACAACAAAACAAAGCTTTGTGTTTTTCCCTCTTTTTGGTATTTTCTCAATGGCTTGGTACTTCTTGGTTACATGACTACTCCTCCTTATATACCCGGTTCTACGACTTTAACACGGGTTCGACTACGATTACAATTCCGACTCCGATACGACTACTACTTCGACTCTGATACGACTTCGTCTAGAACTCGGTCTTTTTCTTCGACTTCTGATTTCTCCTCCGTCTTGACTTCGATTACTTCCAAACTTTGTACGTGACTCCTAAACAAGATTATTTACAACATTCTCTCCCTAATCTTGTTTTTCAACTTCAATCATGCCGATCTTTCTCCTCATCTCTGAGAACTTTATCCGCCCCAGCGGCTTCGTTAGAATATCAGCTTTCTGTTCTTCTGTTCTGATGTAGTCGATTGCAATCTTCCCTTCTTCGACACAATCTCTGATATAATGATATCTTGTGTCTATGTGTTTGCTTCTATCATGTAGAACCGGATTCTTGCTCAGCGAAATAGCCGATTTGTTATCAACCCTGAGTGTTACCTTCGGAATTGCCTCATCTGACAACTCACTTAGTAGTCGAGCGAGCCAGACCCCCTGGCACGATGCTGTACTCGCTGCGATGTACTCGGCTTCACAGGAGGACAGAGCGACCACCTTTTGTTTCTGTGATTGCCAGCTGACCGGACTCTCCCCAAGCACAAACATTACGCCTGTCGTGCTTTTCCGATCGTCGACATCTCCCGCCATGTCGCTGTCACTGTAGCCCGTCAGTGACAAACCGTTTGCTCCTCCTTTCTTGAACTGCAATCCGAGGTTCAAGAACCTTTGATATACCTCGTAATGTGCCGCATAAAGCATTCATATGTTCTTGGGTTGGGTTCTCCATGAACCGACTCACATATCCGACCGCGAACGTGATGTCAAGTCGGGTATGTGTCAGGTAACGTAGACTTCCGACAATACTTCTGTAATGTGTAGCATCAACTGTCGATCCTAGGCCTGTTTTGCTTAACTTCAAGTTATTCTCCATTGGGACTTGGCAGGGATTGCACTCTCCCATGCCGCACTTCTCCAGAATCTTTCGGGCACGATCGACAAAGTGATATGCCGTTGTCGGTTTGTTTCACCTCGATACCGAGGTAATAGCTCAGAAGTCCCAAATCGGTCATCTTGAATAGTTTCTTCATCTCCTCCTTAAACTTCATAATTTCCTTTGAATTTGATCCAGTGATGATCAAATCATCCACATATACGCCCACGATCAGCCTTGTCTTCTTGTCTCCCCTCGTGTATACGGCATGTTCAGAGTTACTTCGTTTGAACCCGAGCGTTGCCAGACTCTTGTCGAGTTTGAGATTCCAAGCTCTGGGAGCTTGTTTGAGTCCGTAGAGTGCTTTGTTCAGCTTCAAAACTTTCTCGGCTTCCCTCTTAGACTGAAAACCCGGCGGTTGAGAGACATACACTTCCTCTTCGATGTCTCCATTCAAAAACGCCGTTTTCACGTCCATGTGGTGGATTTCCCATCCACCGTTTGCTGCTAGCGCAAGAAGTACTCGAATTGTCTCCATTCGAGCTACTGGAGAAAAAACTTCTTCGTAGTCTACTCCCTGTTTCTGAACATACCCTTTTGCAACAAGTCGTGCTTTGTGCTTTACGACTTCTCCCTGTGAATTCTTCTTCACTTTGAACACCCACTTGGATCGACAGTTATGCGATGACCCTTCGGTAGATCAATGAGTTCCCATGTGTCATTCTCTTCAATTGACTTCAGCTCTTCCCGCATAGCTGCTCTCCAAGATGCATCTCCTTTGCTTCTTCATAGCTTCCAGTTCTTCTGCGATCGTGTAAAGCAAGAGCTCTTCGATCGCATCGGTTCGATTTGTGCATAAATCTCACTTATGCTTCTCATCTTCGGTATTCTATCGCTCGAATCTTCTTCATCAGACTCTTCTTCATTAGGTGAGACTTCGATCATCAAGACCGGTCGAATTTTGGCTTTGAGATGTGGTCGTAGCTTCTTCCGTATTGTCGGATCGATCGCTTCGACTTGAAGGTTACCCACTTCGACATGTCTTTCTCAATGTCCTCGTGTTCTTCCCACTCCCAATGTTTGTTCTCTTCAAGACCACGTCTCGCTCACATGAATCTTCTTTTCGACCGGATCATAGCACTCGTACGCCTTGGTGCCCGGTTCCGAGCCAAGATAAATCATCCGTCGCTCCGGTCGTCTAGCTTCTTGAGATAAGTGGATGGCTTCACATGGGCTAAGCATCCAAGACCCTTAGATGCTCGACATTGGGTTTTCTTCCGACCACTTTGTTCATATGGAGTGACTCCATCCGGTGATCGCGTGGTCGCACGATTTAGCGCGATAGACAAGATGTCGCATCGCTTCGCCCAAAGTCTCCCGGCAGAATCGGCTTTCAACGGACTTCGTGCCATTTCGACCACGGTCCGGTTTCTTCTTTCTACGACTCCGCTTTGTTGAGGTGAATACGAGCCGTGAAGAGTCTTGCAAAACCCTTCTCTTCACAAATCGAGTCGAACTCTTTCGCGAGGAATTCTCCTCCTCGATCGACTGACCGACTTCACCTTTTGTCGACTTCATTTTCGACAAGAGTTATGAACTTCTAAAAGTTCGTCTTTGCCTCATCTTTGCTTTTCTCGCATGTACACCCACATGGCTCTTGAATAGTCATCCACGATCAACATGAAGTATTGATTCCGGCATGCATGCGAGGTGTGATTGGTCCGCATGCATCTACGTGAACCAACTCGAGTGGTTGCGAAGCTCAAACTAAATCGCTATGGAAAGCCGCTACGAGTTTGTTTTGCCACCGCACGACCTTCGCAGACTTGCTCGGTGGTCGATTGTCGGTAATCCGACCACCATCTCTTTTCCGCCATCGTGTTGAGACTCGGAAATTGGATGTCCGAATCTTGCGTGCCATAGCCAGGCCGCATCATCGGTTGTAGTCTTCATACACTTTGGCTTGCATGCTTCAATTTGAATTTTATGCAGACGGTTTACCGTTCTCAGTACTTTCATCGATGAGTCGCTCGTTGTGGTCATACATCTTCGATAGGTGTCTTTGAGTTCAATCCGACAACCTTCTTGACCAATTGTCCAAGGCTTATAATGTTGCTTCGTAGACTTGGAATGTAGTATACATTCGACAATCTCCTCTCGCTTCCATCCTTGCATCGCATCGATCGTGCCTCTCCCTTTATCCGAATGGTCGAGCCGTCTCCGAACTGTACTTCCAAGCACATTCTTATTTAATTCGTAAAACATCGAGTACGCACTGGTCATGTGGTTGCTGGCTCCGTTGTCGAGATACCGATCGCCGTCCGCTCTTGAGTCCGCTCTCCTTTCTCCAAATGCACTCAAAACACTTTCTCCTCGTTTAATAGAACCATTGTCGGTTAAATGCAGCGCAGAGCGACAACAGCAATGTCGGCTCTTTGTGCTCATCCGTTTGAGCCAGGTTTTCTTCCTCTACTTTCTTCTTACTTCGGCAATTCGTAGCATAGTGACCATACTTCTTGCGCTTATGGCATGGATGTGGCTCCGACATTCGGCGGCAGAATGTCCGAATTTCTCGCATGTGTAGCATCGATGTCAGATTTGTCCATCTGGTGATTGCCATCTCCACGACCACCACGACCTCCTCGACCACCTCTTCCACGGCTACTCTGGCCATAGCCTCGTCCTTGTCCTCGCCCATGAGACGCGCCGCGGCCACGACCACGTCCACGACCGCCCCTTGATGACGATTCTCCTCGGTTCCTCGTGTCATCCTTTACAAACAATGCTTGTTGGTTGTAAGGCCCTTTTCCTTCATTGTCGGCTTGGTAACTTTTCGAAGCGCTCGTGTGCTCGAGCGCCCGATTACCTCCTCCACCTTCATCTTCGAGAGGTCTTGTGAGTACGTGATCGTAGTTACGACGGGAGAAACTTCTCCGACAAGCTGTGAGATACTTCTTCACCGCCACCTCATCTTTCAAGTCGCCACCGAGAGATTTGATCTCGTTTACGACTTCATTAAACTTCCTAGAGAATTCTTCCACCGTCGGTCTCTTCCCATCTTCAATGATTCAAACTCACTCCTCAATGTTTGAAGTCGAACTTCCTTCACTCGATCTACTCCTTGGTGCATTATCTCGCAGAGTAGTCCGGACGTCTTCGCCGTCTCCTTGCCGACCAACCGCCGCGATCAACGAAGTCGGGCACGCCTTGATAGATCGCCGCCATCGCCATCTTGTCGAGACGATCATCGAGGACCTTGTCCTTCTCCTTCGGTTCAACCGCACCCTGCACTCCCGTGCGATCATGTTGACCTTCATCTTCATCGCCCGGATCGGGTAATTATCCGAACCGAGGATCGCATCGCAGCGACACGCTTTCCTTCATCTTTGAAGCCTCCGCCATGGTTCACCGAGGCTCGATACCAATCGTTGTAAGGTCTTACGACCTCCGGGACCTTTACGACTTGTTAGAGTCGTTTACAACCAGATAGAATTGAGTACGACCGGTCCCGGATGCTTACGACCGCCCGATCGCCTCTATCTCCTCCGATCGTTTTTTCAACGTGGTCGTAAATTTCTGTAGCAATTTTCGACCGCTCTGCGATATCGCTGCCGCCGCCTTCCTTCACCGCCGAGATATCGTGATCGGCCTTCACGATCACGCAGTTGATGTTTGGCGATCATCGCTCACCGTAGTCGAACACCCTTCGACCACGCTCACTTCCTTCAACGTGATCGAGTCGCCGATCACGCACTAACCTTCTCGGCGAGTCGCTGCTCCCACGACCACCTTCACCGTGGTCGAGCCTTCTCAACGTGGTCGAACACTTTACGACCACGTTCTGCCCTTCTTCAATGTAGTCGTAAAATCACTGTACCTTTGCCGTAGTCGTAGCACCTCTTGATCACGCCTGTTAGAACTTTGCCGTGGTCGTAACTCCTTCCGATCACGCTTGCGGTGATCGTGAGTCCTTCCGACCACGTCTTGCACAATCACACAACAAAACAAAGCTTTGTGTTTTTCCCTCTTTTTGGTATTTTCTCAATGGCTTGGTACTTCTTGGTTACATGACTACTCCTCCTTATATACCCGGTTCTACGACTTTAACACGGGTTCGACTACGATTACAATTCCGACTCCGATACGACTACTACTTCGACTCTGATACGACTTCGTCTAGAACTCGGTCTTTTTCTTCGACTTCTGATTTCTCCTCCATCTTGACTTCGATTACTTCCAAACTTTGTACGTGACTCCTAAACAAGATTATTTACAACATTCCTTGCTTACAAAGGACTCCATTCCATTGTCCCTGAGTTTGGAAAGATGAAGTGTTTACAGGAGCTAAAAGAATTCTGTGTTAAGAAAGAGAGAGTTGGATTTGAACTGAGAGAATTGGGGAAATTGACAGAGCTTGGAGGGGAACTCAGCATATGTAATCTTGAAAACGTGGTAACCAAGGGAGAAGTTAATGATGCCAAATTGATGTCGAAAAGGAATCTAAAAGGGTTGACATTAGTTTGGGGTACCAAGCAACAGACCATAGGATCTGATGTTCTTGATGGCCTTCAACCACACCCTAATCTTAGGTGGCTTCGCATTGTAAATCATGGGGATGACATGGGTGCTAGTTGGTTATGTCGTCACATATGCATAAAAATGTTGGAGGTTCTCTATCTAGAGGGGGTGTCTTGGGGCACTCTTCCACCTTTTGGGCATACCGCATCTGACCAAACTGATTTTGAAGAATATTGCTGGAATGCATCAATTTGGACCTGACTTTGGCAGCGTTACAGATAAATGTTTCGTGAACTTGAAGACAGTTGAGTTTGAAGATATGCCAGAACTTGTCAAGTGGATTGGGGGATCTAATTGCCATTTGTTTTCAAAGCTTGAAAGCATCCATTGCCGAAATTGTCCCAATCTCTCCGCGCTGCCCTTCTCAGAGTGCTGTAGCCCTTCTACACAAGACATAGATGCCATATGGTTTCCCAATCTGGGTAGTCTTGATATTGATAGTTGCGTTGTCACTACCCCCATGTGTAACACCTCCATTTCTGGGAGCATTAGGTTATCCTCGCAACTACCCAGGATTTTTCAGCTGCAAGTACTGTAGATGAGTGTACACCATTGCCAAGACAAGCTTAAGTATAAAATCAAACTTTATTACAAAAGTAAGACTTAGCAGCCAAGTTTTACACAGTGGGCGTACAACCCCAAAGATACATTACAAAAATAACTTCACAGGCAGGCATGAATGTAGAATTAAACCTTAACACCAGGTGTCGTCTACATCGTACAGCTGGGCATCGTCTTGATAAACTTCTTCATTTTCTTGACAGACATTTTCTATTTATGATTTTAGTAAGTATGAGTACAATCAACCGTACTCAACAAGTCACACGGGAAAAGTATTTAACTATATGCAAGAGATTGCCATGGAATAGGGTAAAACGGTTTATTATTTTATGTGGATGCAATTTTGTTTGTAAACACAGCTTCATATACCGAAAGCACGATGTATTCGAATACTTTTTGTAATTGACTCTACAGAGCTGCCCAACTTTACCCACAAGATTCCTTAACCCTCATGACGGAGTTGAGAAAACAAGATTGTTTCACTGCTCATTTCTTTATGTAGCCTCTACGCGATAGACTATGGACCCTCTATCACGGAATGCTCTGCTCATCATATTTCTTTTTTCATATCTTTTTATTCTTTTTAATTTTTTGCTAAAAGTAGTAGTTTGTAGTACGTGCTTCTCTTCATTGTCTTTTTACTCTTCTCTTCTGTCGTTAGACTTGCGTTTAATAAGTGATCCCACCACCTTCGCAGCACGTACTATGTGCGCATCCTCCTCCATCAGAATTCAATTCTCACTGTCAAATAACTCGACATCACTCGCATGATTTAGGCATAACCGCAAGAATATCTTTAGTGAAGTTGATGGTATGCCTGTTGTTTAGGCATTTTGAATTTAAGAGTTTCACAAATTCATGTCAGCAAAATGGTCCTTTACTTAGGTGTCGCTTTGCTAACTTCAGTATCTTCTTTACATGTACTACAGTTGACAACCTATCCAGACAAGTCTATTTAACAAGTTGGCAACAGGACATCTCACAACGGTGAGGTCGTTAAGCTGCTGGTTACATAGTTCTGCTTTACATTCACTATATAAAATTAAGTACTAAGTAGCAGCTATGTTCTCAGCTTTCACTCGCTGGCTACCATAAAAAGAAATGAAGAAAAGTCACCTACGAGCTCGAGAAACTGAAGCGAAGGCCATTGCAGTTGACAAGAGTGCGTCATTCACCATGAAGCGAAGGTGCTTTACTGTTATGCAACAATATTCCCTTTTCTTTCAATGAATCAGTGCCTTGATTCACGAGCTTCAGTTCCTATTTTCTCCTATGAAGGAAAAACTATCCCAACATTCGGAAGCATAGAATGGTATCCTCGGGTGCATCCAAGCTGCTGGTGTTTATGGTTTTGACATAATAACTTCCTATGCTTTGATTGTATGTGAAAGAGATCAACATACCGAATTGTGCAGTTAACTCATGAATTACTTGAATCTTTTGCAGAGAAGCTATCTCAGCTGATGGTGCAATTCTTTTACATGATGATGTAATCTGTCACTATCATGAAATGAGTTTTGCATTTGAGTTTTGTTATGTACAAGTAGTGCTTCCTAAGTTGTTTGAACCATAAGGTTTAATATGTAGATAACTACTCTTGTAGGACTAAAGTGCTTGCTTTCGGAGCCTATCAGGCCCTGTGGCTGTCAGATCTCGGGATAGCAAACCCATATCCTCTATGATTCCATCGCACTATTCCCTGGATCGGTAAATGATGCTTACAGATATATTACTGTATATCAAAAACATATCATAAGGAAACGTAGATAATACAGTAATAACTTACCCATGGACCGATTAGGCCGAAATCAACAAAATACAGCAGCGGAAACTCCACACAGGTGGGACCCTCAGGACTTGCCCACAAGCAGCCTTGGGTTCGCGATCTAGTCCATGGCCTCATCGTCTTCCAGCTCTGTCGATCCCTTTAAAGTACCGTAGGGCTTGACTTTCTTTTCTTATTGACTGAGTAATGGTAATTGAGCAAGAGTGAGCACAACGGTACTCAGCAAACCACCACACAGGATGCAATAATAATATATGCAAAGCTGTCAAGGGAGGCTTGAGATTCTTTTAAGTGCATAAAGCGACGATTACAAATATTATAAGTACAAATCCTATGATCTAGCATTTTAACAAAATATGCTTTAAAGAGTTTAAATTGTGCAATATATATATATATATATATATATATATATATATATATATATATATATATATATATATATATATATATATATATATATATATATATATATATATATATATATATATATATATATATATATATATATATATATATATATAGTGGTGTTGGTTCTATCCACCAATTACATGGTTCCATCTACCGATACTAGATTTTCCAATACCCATAATAACGCTGGAGTACTTCCCTCAAGGAAAAGTCAAAATCAGAGTACTTCCCTCTGATAAGTTTTTATCCCACCCACAAAAATTTTGAAATAGAACTAACTCGAGAAAGTTCCCATGTCCGCCATTGACCTTGGGCACGACTGTTCAAACAGTTTTATACTCTGCAGAGTTTGTACATCTTTACCCACAAGAGGCAATCAACCCGATAGGCCTACGCGATTCCTTAGTCATGTAGATCGAGAGATTATCACGAGGCCTTTACAATACCTTGCCCTTTAGTACCTTACCCATATGGGGTTGACCCTACACATAGTGGGTCCATACGTTGTGCGGGATATCCACCACAGAGTAGCGCAGTCAGACTCCACTTTCCACGAATGCTAGTCTTGGCAACGTCACCTTTATTTGGTGTCCCATTCCAACCGGATTTTTATTATCCGCCTACATCAGTCTTCCGTGAGATGACTAGAGGGTCTAGTAAATTATTCAGTCCAGCCTACACTTTGCCAACTTGTGGTAGTATTGTTTTACACGGAGATGTCATCACAGGATTAAGTCCTTAATGCATCCGGGCGGTTCATTCCACAAACCACAGATTCTTGTGTTACATCCACACCCACCACTCTTACCACCCATCCAGATAGGTATAGCAGTTTTTAAGGTTTTGAGAAACATAAATTAAGTTGTTGCAAATATTCATCCACTTACATCATATGACTATCCCAAAACAAGTTTTTATGTTTAAAGATTGATGATCAGGGCAACTAGTGCCCTAGACTTGACAAGACTAGCATGGCATTTTAATATGACCTATAACTAGTAAAGTTATCATTAACTTCTAGCACTACAAGAGATGGGGCCTTCTATGACAGTTTTCGAATGACAGAGCACTTATCTGTCACAAACAGGTTCTGTTTATGACAATTGTTCATGGGATGGCAAGCGTTTATGACCAAGTTATGCCTTTGTCATAAACAGTCAGTTGACAACATCATAGTATGCTCTGCATGGGCTTTGTGACGGTAAATCGTGACAATAGTGAATCATCATAAAATATAAAACCATTATATTTTTTAAAAAAATGCCTTGTTATCCTATGTGGCTGTGGGTCCCACAGCAACATGGATGCAAATCTGCAATATCCACACGTCACGCGTCCACCTAGGTGGGGTGATCGGAGCCGTATGTAAAAAATTTGGCCATATAGGCTATACTGGAGTCGAACCTGGGACCTCACGAGCCAAAGCTAGTAGACTAACCACTAGGACGTGTGTTTGTTGTTTGTCTTTGGGAGTGTTCTATTTTCTGTATATTAGTTTTACACTGCTGAGAGCATTATCCCGCGGAGACTCCTCAATCCCTGGCGCACTCACCCTCACTCACAGTCTGCGCCATAGCCTGGCAGGGACCGCCGCCGGCACACCCGCATCTAGCCACCGCGCTCGTATATGGGAGGACGTAGTATGGGAATCATCGTGAGCTTGCCGCGGTGCTCTCTGTCGTACCTCGCCATCATGTGCATTCAAAATTACGTTAGTGATAAGAATAACAAAATATCTAAAAATTATGCTCTCTAGACCTAACGCCGCTAACCTGAGTGGAACGACGTTGACACGTCCGTGAATTATGACCCATTAGACCACACATACCGCAGTGTGTCTCTTGCGGGTTGTTGAACGGAGGGAGTACTTCCTCCATCCCAAAAAGAATGCAAGTATATGGGATTCGCAAGTATATGTGAAAAATAATTGCATCCTTTATGGAGAGAGAGGGAGTACATATTGTTTCCTCGTATACACATGTCACAAAAAGATATACAATGGGAAACATAAATTAATTAAACCATTGAATCATGCACGCTTATATAACAAATTATTTTTCATCTCAATTTTTAACCGATTTTGCTATCAATTTCAGACCACTTTCTTTCTAATTGACATATTATTTCAGTACCAAATAGATGCCTTTTATGTGTTCCAAATAATTTGACATAGAAAATTTTGGCCATCCCGCCCACCAGTTACCGTAAAACCACCCCTGCCCGCCACTGTTTTGGAAGCGAAAAGTCACGCCTGCCCATACCAGCTGTGCAAGTGCCTCATCCCATGTGAGGTCAATTTCGTACTTGTAGTCAACCGAGTGCCACACATATACGTAGCTAACCCTAGGAATCCATCCCCACTCCCAAATCTCCACAGCCGTCGGGAAGGAAACACCTTCCCTCCCTCCTTCGTCCTTCCACATCCCGCGGCCACCATCCCTCCCTGTGTCGCTGACCCTTGCCTCCCTCCCGCGAGCAAGACGATGCCGCCGGGGAAGAAGACGCGAGCAAGTCCAAAGGAGATCCCAGGTACTTCTCAGCTCATTCGCCTTAGGGTTTAGAGAAATGGAGAGCATGCCGCCGAGGGATTTGGAGGCGCGGATTCGGGCTGTTTGGTGAGGGAGGGAGTGAGGAAGGTGTGGATTCAGCGTGGATCTTTGGGGTGGGGTCGGGTTGGGGTGGGGGTGCGGGCCTCAAGCTTGCGATGCCAGTGCTGAGCTGCGCAAGAGGCAGCAAAGAAGGCAGGAGGCTCGACGGCGGGGCCGAATTATTGATGCCTCCTGTATCTAGAGAGATTGTTGAGCTCACGTAAGAATGCTAGTGTTCTGAACTGCATAGTAGCTCATGTACGCATCTAGTGCCATGGCATCTGCTAGTGTTCTGAACTCTGAATGATTAGTTATTGTCTCTGCACTGTTCTTAATCTGGCCCTTTTGCAGCATGTGCTTGGATGTTAGGAAAGAATTATGTTCTATGTATACTATAGGTTCGTAACTAATTTCATACCCCCTGAATAGAATTGCAATGTATGTGCAGAAGCACCAGTAACTGAGTATGAAAACCAGAGGGCTCTGAATATAATGAGGGTCAATCAAAGGATGGCACAGCTGGGTGTCCGTAAACTAGCAGCAATCTTGCATTATGCACGTGCAAAGAAGAAATCTACTAAACAGAGTATGGATGATCGCCAGCAAAGTCACGGCAATAAACTTGAGGTACCGACTCTTGTACTAAACAATATGATTGCCATATATGAATGATATTTGTAAGTACCATTGAATCTGAAATCTTTCTGTACCTGATTTTGGCTTGTCTTTGTTTGCTTTGTGAGGCTTCGGCAATTGAGGGAGATGTGGGCAACAGTACATTACCACCTGTTGATCATGTCACTGCTGGAAGAGGAAGATCATCCAAGAGAGTGCTGGCACCTGAGACTTGCTAAAGGGTGGAACACGCCAGATGAGGTATAGGCTCAAAAGGGACTACTTCGATGGGGTGCCGACAAATCAAGTGAGGACTACATCTCCCTTGAAGTCTATGACTGATGAACAATGGAGAGAATTGGTAGCCATGTGGTCAAGCCCAAAGCACAAGGTAATGTTTATAACAGATTTCATTTTGTGACCTTTGTAGTTGGATTCGAGCACAATTTCATGTTTGGCTAAGTATATACATTTCTGATACGAGGTAGATTTGAGATCTGTTGATTCTGTTAGTAGGGCTTGGTACATTGCAGCTAGATATGATAATTCCAGATTTATTATAGCAGTTTTGAGATTGTGTGATATGATAATTCATGTAATGTTCCTGAGATGTTCAACCCCATACCTTCCTAAGATACAACAGCATAAAATTTGATAGCCTCAGATTGCATATTGCAGTTGTATTTGTATCAGCTCTATTTGAATTTTTGATGTAGTAGTGGCCTGTGATGTTAATTTACTACCTTTATAGGAAAATACTCTTTCCATCTGTGAAAAAAAAATGAAAATGAGGTTGCAAAGACCTGCTAATTACATGGAAATAATAGATGCATAGTGGTTCTGTTACTTATGCTATACAATTGTGTCATGTTCAGGAGAAATGTGGCAAAAAACCAACTGAATCGTCAAAAAGTTCAGTTTCAGCAGCGCACTGGATCTCGGTCTTACATTGCACAAGCCTACATCACGGTAAGAGAGAAAAAAACTATCATGGCATCTAGTTGAATGAGACCATGCATGTGCTGGGGAACATGTTTTTTGTGTTATGTGTGTATTTCAACATATCCATTACTCATGTCATCCTGTTTCTCTCAACATTTCAGAAGCAAGAAAAATACAAAGACACTGAGCCCACTGCAATTGATCTATTCAAGGAGATGCACTGCAGCAAAACTAAAGGTTTCAGTGAATCTGTGAAGAAAGCTATAGTAAGTACTAAACTATTACCTCTTCTTTTATTAAGTACATTGTGTAATGAACCTTTACATAATAATGCAAAACTGAAACATTGCTTTGATTGCTAGGATGATATGGAAGCCATTAGGCAGCAACAAAAGACCTCTACAGAAGCTGTTTCCCAAGTCCTGCCGAAGTCAAATACATTCCTTCGTAATGTCGGAATTCAGCAGCCTACTGCCAAGACAAACAATGTTTCACAAGAGATGCAAGAGCTACAGGCTGAACTGGAGGCAGAGAAGCAAGAGGCGGTAGGACTTTGGCAGGAGGTCGAAAGATTGAAGGCACAGGCACAAGAATCTGATGCAAAAATCGACAAACAAGCTGAGGAGATTGAGAGCCTGAAGAAGACGACAACAGATACTCAGAGCCTCATTCGGCAAATGATAACATTTGGACAGGGTCAGATCACTCCTCCCTGAGCTTGCTGTGCTCAGGTACACAGCTTCCACTTGTTCTGTGCCTCTTTTGCATCCATTTGTGGTGGCTGATATTTTGGTGGCAAGTACTCTATGGTTGTGTATGGTTGAACTGGAAATTGGTGTGCCTGCTGTTATTGTAGTTGAAGACTTTGACACCTATGATTTGGTGGCTGGTACTTGTATTTTGGTGGCTGATACATGTATTTTGGTGGGCTAGTACTGGAAATTGATGTGAGGAATTTTGTATGCATGTTTTTGTATGGTCAGTATGATACATGTTAAATGCTATATGTTGTATGAAGTATTATGGATGGAGATTATGTATGGTAATTATTATTATGTAATTGGTCATGTGGTTTATGATTTATCATGATTTTTGAAATGGGCAAGCCCACAATATGAGATTGGGGTACAACAACACGTCAGCCAAAAAGCACAGGCAAAAAAATGATAATAAATTGGGCCAAAAAAAAAGGCCAGCCACAACATGTGGCCCAACTGGGCTTAGCCCAATTAACTAGTGAAAACAACAGCCCATGTTATATGGGCTAAATTTGTTTTTATGATGCTTTTTTCGTCATACTGTTTGTGCCACGTCATCCGCCACGTCACGTGCCACGTCAGATGTGCCACGTCAACATACACGTGTCGCTATCCTGTTTAATATGTTGTGACATATTTAGTGACAGATATTGCCGTCACAAGTTAGTGACAGAAGAACAGTTGTCACGGGATCTATGATAGCGTTCTCTGTTGGTCACAGAAGGTGGTTAGTGACTCACCTTCTGTGACGACAGTCACTTTGTCACTGCAGTGTCATAAAATGTAGTCTGTGACATGAAAAAGCCTATTGACGTCATAATTTGACTGTCATAGAAGGCCAGATCTCTTGTAGTGTAGGTGTCAATGATCAGGTGATTCAAGTGTCAAGGAATGACATATTAAAATTAATACAACATCAAGTGGACATGTAACTACCTTAAGTTTGGACATACATTTGCATAATAAATTAAGCATGCAAGTTGATAAGTTAAAGGAACATAATTTTTTGCATAAAATGTAGGATCAATATGATCAAAGTGATGACTTGCCTTGCTTGGTTTACCATAGTTTTGATCTTACTCAAAGTCTTCTTAGTTAGTGATCTTAAATTCCTGGTCTTCACTTTTATCCAAATCTTGATCTTGTTTGAATTCGTCGCTTCGTCAAATCTTCAGATTCTAATACGCAGCAAATGAATGGAAGAAACCAAATAAATCCAAACACTTTAAATGCCCAATTAAATTTAAATTATATACTTATTACGATTTGAGAATAAAAAGATGATTCGAGTTAGTGTGCAGTAAACACAGTGGTAGAGGAATTGAGCAAAAGAAGGAGGTGATTGAGTAGCTTTACCATGGGGGAAAATTAGGATAAGGAGAGATCAAGGGTGAAGAAGTATCTACCGGAATTATCCACTTTGAAAAAGAAGGTGGCCATACATAGCCGATTAGAGAAAGGCAATGCTCGATCTTTTATTTGATGACTTTCTTTTTATTGATTTATATTTTTCAAGGAAATTCCATGAGTCACGGAAGGCATATGGATATATAGGAGAGATTATTCAAGCTATTGGATATTATTGCTGACAGGTAGGACTTAGTGATTTTAGGATGCGGTTTTTACATGAGATGAGTATAATTTCAATTAGTTGAAGTGACTTTATATTTCAAGATGCAACATTATAAGATTGCAACCGCCAGCTTAATGAACCATTATTTTTAATAACTTAATTAAAGTATGGAGTTGGTCATTTTAATCCAATTATTATTATGAGCAAAGTTGGTTATTCTGCTTGATAAACAAAATTATTAGAAATGGCCAACGGTTGTGATTTACTGAAAAGGGGAGTTATGAACTAACAGGGATCTTCTTGATAAAGCTGCTCCTTGCATTAGTCTCAACCATTAAATTTAAATCCTGAGATAATGATTGGAGATTTGGGGGTGAGACAAAGATTAATGGTAACTCTTTCTTGTTTAAGAATTCTTAATCATAAACACCCATTATTTTAATTCTTAGCATTTTGAGATAAATGTTGAAGTCTTTGCTATGATTATTTTAGGAACTTTTGAAAAGATGGTTTTCATGATTTTAGAGACGAGCAAACCACACTTGATTTTCTTGGTTGTCATGAGCTTAGGCAAGATTAAATGGGTATCAATCTTTAATCTTACAAGAGAATTAGTTTATTAATCTTGATTTGCATGCAATTTAGCAAAGTTAAGTTTTTAATTTAATTTCATAACCCTTTTAGTTTAACCTCACAATTAAATTATTATTCCCATTTTTATTTACAACTCATATCCTAAGATTGCTCTTTTGAAGAAAACATAAATGAATTGAAAGGGTGCAACCGATACACATTAGCTAGATGCTATCTTTTAGTGGGGCCCACATGTCATAGGAGAGAGACAGAGAGAAGGGAGCTGTTTGGCAAAGAACAAAGCAGAGCAGAGGAAAAGTGCGAAAATAGGGGAGGGCGCACGGCGTAGGGGCCGGGCGGCGTCGCCGGCGGGGAACGGCTGGGGAGGCAGCGGTGACCGGCAAAACGGGTTGCTCAGGTGACGAGGAGGCTTAGGGAGGCAGCGACTTTGGTCGGGGTGGCGCCAAGACGAGCTGGCGCCAGCTCTAGGCGGCCAGCGTTGAGGGGAAAATGGGGCGCCAGCGGCCAGATGAGAGAGGGAAGAAGGTGGGGCGCACATGAGCAAGAAGAAGCCATGGGGAGCTTACCCAGGGGGTCGGTAGAGTCGGAGGAAGACCGAGGCAGGCTGGCGATGTGCATGGGCGGCGGCGTGGTCGGGTCGCCATGGAGGGGGAGCTTGGGCAGCGGAGGGCGTCCGTTGGCAGTTGGGTGAGCTTGGGGCATCGAGGAGCTGCTCTCACCGCGAGGAATCAGGCTAGGGCTGATTGAGGAGGAGACGACGACGGTGGAGTTGGCTTTCGCCAGAGTCAAGGAAGAACGGTTTTGCGGCGAGCCGGGGACACCGGAGTCCAATTACTCAAGGGAGAAGGAAGGAGACCTCTGGGGGCACGCCGTGACGCGATCGATTTGTGGAGGGTTCACCGGAGAGACGGAACGGCACAGAGTGGTGACGGTGACACGAGCCTAGGGCGGTTTGGCCGAAACGAGGGAGAAAGGCGATGGGGATGGGAAGCAATGGGGTTCGATCGGCTTCTTATAGGCAGATGAAAGTGGTAGGCAGATGAAAGTGGTAGGCAGCTGGGCGAATTGATGGCCCTCGCGCAGTGGAGTAATGCAAGGCGAGGCACCGCAGAGGAGTAACCCGAGCGGCAGCAGGGCTAGTGGAGGGGCGCAGGCGTAGGGGAGGGAGTCAGCTGCTGGCGTGCTGAAGACGCGGGCGGGGTTGCTAAGGAGTAATGCCAGTTGGCGGGGTATTGAACGCATGGCAGGCGTAGGCTGGTTGTAGGGTGGAGCTGGCGCTAGGGCACAGAGGGAGCAGAGGCACGCGCAGGGCTAGCGGAGGGAGGGGCGGAGATAGGCGATGTTGATGCAACTTGGCTTCAATGCAGCATCAATGCTGATGGGTCATGATGCGACGGAGGGGAAATCAGGGGCGGAGCGGTGTGGCTTGACGCAGCATGTGGACAGTGGGCACAATGGGTGCGGAGCATGACTACACGTGTGCGGCAAGATTCGGTCGGCCTGGGCGCGCGCGTGCATGGTGCAAACATGGGCAGGGTCAACCATGCCAAGGGCAGGCCTGGCTCGATGGAAGCGACGCAGCCGGGTGCTCGCGCCAGGCGCGGGCAAAGTGCCAGAAGAACAGGGGAGAGAGGAGAAAGAAGGAAGGAGGCTAGGCAGGCCAGATGGGCCAGGCAGGCCGAAGGCCAGGGAAAGGAAAGGCCGACTGGGCCAGGAGGGAAAACAAGCCAGGCCCAAAAATTTGTGAAGAAATTCAGAATTTTGAACTCCAGATTTAGATTTGTAATTAGATTTTAATTTTGAAAACTTGGTTCAAATTTTTGGATTCAACATTTGAATTTCAAGATTGTCGAGTTTTGAGGGATAATTTTTGAATTTCGGAATTTGAATTTTTGGATATGAAAATTGGATGGGAAAGATTTTATATTGGTTTCAATTTCTATTCTTGGTTTTGAATATCCGGATTCTAATTTTTAGATTTGAATTTAAGACTTCCAAGGGAATTTGGATTTTCTTTATTTGATTTTCAATCTTGGTTCTTGATTCCAAGGTTTTGATTTTTATTAATCCTGTTTTGGCAAGAATCCAAATTAAGAAATTCGAATAACGCAAAAAAAAATATTTGAGATACACTGAGAAAGCAATGAAAAGATTTTATAATTTTTGCAATTACAATAATCTCTGTTTTGGAATGTTACAGTGGCGGAAGAAATGTTCCACTAGAAGGCAATAATAATCCATTAGGTAGCATATGCAGGCGGCCTTTTCTTGGTTACAATTCATTTTCCTCCAGACTATCCATTTGTTTATGATAAGGGCATAAATTCATTGCCTATAGCAATGACATATCTAAGCATTGCTTTTGTGTTTTGAGTTGTATATAATACATTTCAAAGTTTTAAAGCATTGAAACGAATCAAATCTTGTGAAAATATCTTGTAACAAATTTTCAGTAACATATTAGGCAATTGTAATGTTTTCTTCTCGTGTGAAATATGATAATTATCCTAACCTTTGATCGGCTGGCTGCAGCTCGCACCGGGAGCTTCTTGGACCGACCGGCTGGCCGTGAAGGGCGACGTATGGCCTGGTGCTGGTGCAGTTGTTGCGTGACGATTGAGGAGAGCTAGTCGATGGAGGACGAGGAGACCCTCGGTCTTCTCAGCTAATTCTCCGAGTGCGCGCGACATGCAGCACCGCACGTGTGTACTGGACGTGCAGGTGCGACTGCGAGCTTCTTCCAATTCAGGTTCTGGCAGAAGATCAATTGAGACTGCATGGTTCAGAGATGTAAACAGTCCAATACACACTTGATGTTTTGGTCCCTGCAGAACTTTGAGGATCTACCAAATTGAAATGTAGGACTTGCATAGCCATTTGGTTATTCAAGTGTTGAATTCATAGTTAAGGATGGCTTCTCAACTCCCTTGCACCCAAAAAAAATTACTAACCATCTGTAGCATGTTAGAACAGAGGATTCCATCGGAGGGAATATGATTATAGTAATATCCACTGTTTTCCTCAGGGAAACGAATATCGTTGATCACATAGTTCCTCAAAATATTGCGCATGATTTCATTTTCTTGAAGAAATCTATTACAAATTCATGAATTTTCGCATGGAACCACAGCACTAACATCTGGAACCACAAGCATCAACTCTGTCTTGGGGAGACCAAAGATAAAATCAAGTTCTTACGTCTTCAATCTCAAGTAGAGCTAATATATGGTAAACTCACTCATGATAGTATTGTCATTAATAGATGTAATCTTAGCCTCCAAACTTTTATATCTAAGACACCAAGCACTTGGCATACATTCTTACTTAGAGTAAGTCAAGCTAACCGCACATAAGTTACTGAGAATCTTAGTGAACTTAGAAAAAACTTATTCTGTTTCTTTGTTCGAAAAAAGTAATAAGTTATAAGAAGCAAAAATGTCACTCACTAGCCTAAACGATGAGCGAACACATAAGCTATAAGCTGAAAAGAATTAGCTTTTAGTTTATACATACATTGCTCTGCTCATCTTATTTCTCTTTTCCCCTCTTTTTTCCCCTAATTTTTTGCTGAAATTATTAGCTTGAAGCACGAGCTTCTATTCATCAATTTTATTTCTTTTACTCCTCTCTTCTACTGTTAAACTTGAGATTCATTATTGATCCCACCACCATCGCGATGCGTACTATGTATACATTGTCCTTCGTCAGACTTCAGTTCTCAATGTCAAATAAGAAATGGTGTGAGACTCTATCTTTAACTCAAGAAAATATTATCACTCACATGGTAATGTTCAAGAAAATGACTACTCGTAACCACAAGAATATCTTCAACGTGGTGTTTGGCTCCCAGACACATTGGGGCATTTTGAAGGTAAGAGTTTCAAAGATTTATGTTGTGAGACTATGTGAAGGTCACATATATATGTGACGAGTATTTGATTTTAATATGCAAGTTCTATCAAAGTTTGAATTTGGTTTTGAATGTGCAAGTTCTACAAAGCGATTCTCGAGCTACCTCTGGGTTGTACTCCCAAGTACATACAGAGCCGTCGGGGTTATATTGCAGCGGCGTTTGGCACATTTGTATTCATTGCCTTCTTTTATAGCTTGCAGTATGCCGTTGCAGGTGACCCGTCCCACCTGAAGATTTTGCAGACAATTCATTACCACAAGTTTTACCAATAACATATCTCATCGAAGTTAGTTAAGCGGTCTGATCGGGCAGGTAACGATGGTCTACCCGACGGCTATGAAGTGGTTAGATCAGCCACGTGACCTTTTGGAGAATGGATACCAAATACTTATGTGTATGTGTTTGAGGATGTCTTTACACTTTATGTCACTCAATTTGGGATTTTGAGCTAAAACTAGATAGGGTTTAACTAAAATTACAGGAAAAGTGTTTTCTGGTGCTCTTAAGCGGTCCGATCGGCCTGTGGCCGGCAGTCAAACCTAGGCAATGACCGGCGTTGGGTCAGCGGTCAAACCGATCCCGTATTACCGAGGTTCAACTAGGATTACTAAGGCGATCTGACTGGCAACTGGTTGGCAGTCAGACCGACCTTTATTGAGATGAGTGAGTTGAGTTTTATCTCAATTATGTTGTTGCTCTAGAAGCTTTTTGGGAGTCCATACAAGGTGTTAGTCATTATGGGAGTCCATGCAACTGTTAGTTATAGTAGTAATCCATGCATTGTGTTAATCATGGCCGGGAGTGCTATGTGGTGTTTGCTAATGAGAGTCAAGTGCACATCACTTGTGCTTGAGTTGATTGCTTGTTTTTTGATGTACAGGACGTTTGGTGATTGTTGATGGTCAATGGCAATACTGAGGCTAGAAGAGGCCCGAGCCCATGGAGGGTCACTTAAGTCCGGATGAGACTGCATCTCTAGTAGAGAAGCACGAGAGAAAGACAAGGATCATGATAAGGCAAATGCATGCATGTGATGTGCTATTGGACTTTGGTAGTTTCAAGTGGAGAGGATCCAGGAGGAGGCCAAAGGCATATAGGTTTGGCGGCAAGTTATTGGACATTACAGACTTCGTATTGGAGTTTGCTTCGAGGAGAAGCATTGTGAAGGCCGGTGGGTGGTAATTGTATAAATTGTCCAATACCAGGTTGGGAGGCTTTTTGTAAAACCATGACGGTGGCCTAAGGTGGATTTGGTCACGTCTTAGAGGATGGAGTGTCTTATGAGTCATAAGGAAGTCATGCTTTGAAAAGTGTACAAGTGTGTAAGTATTAAACCCGTTTGTATGTGGGTTCTTTCCCATTTGTAATTTGTTGTATCCACTAAGTGTGGGCTAGTTGTTAGGATTAGGTGTGAGGTGAGGAGTCTCCATTATATAAGCCCTTGTGTCTATTGAGAGAAAATATCTCTTGTGCTTAGAGATGCACTTTAGGGTTAGGGTTTTTGTGAGAGTACTCTAAGGTTAGAGTTCTGTTCTCTATGATGGAGTGGCTGTAATTATTCATCTCCAAGTATCAATAAATCCATTGTAATAGTCATAGTGCAATTTATTTTGCCAAGAATCAAGTATATCATGCCAGGACGAAGCACATGGTATCACAAGTCAGGGAGTTGATTAACTATGTAGAGATTGATATGAATGTGCATATTGATGATAATGTTGTTATATGTTGACCAAAACTGTCATTACCAACAAATTTGAGTATTGCCTCGACTTGTTGGGGGTCACAAGTTGCAAAGCAAAAAGGTAACCCCTAGTCCATGGATGCGCGAGGAGTGTTAAAGTGTTCTCTTGTTTTCTTCAAGGTGGTGTATTCACTAAGTGGAGATTTGTTGTGTATGACTCATATATGGCAAGGTTAAAGGAAAGAGGTGTGTCCAAAAAGTGGGAGCATAGCAATTTGGCTCCCGAGGATGTAGGCATTGCTGAACCTCAGTAACAAATCCTCATTTCTTTTATGTGCTTTGTGTGATCATATTCTTCATACGTGCTGTTGCTTGTTCCAACAAATTCATTCTCCAAGTTCCCGTTGAGGCATGGTACTAGTAATCCTATTGTGCCAACTATCATCTTATTCAGAGTTCTTTTGTTGTCATGCAGCAAAAGGCTTATGTCCTCCTTAGCAAGTTCACTTACAACTAACTCAGAGAAGTGATTGAGCACTTATATTTGGGAATTTCCTTACCCTTTGCCTCATTCATTTTCTGTATTAGTAAGTTTATTTCTATGATTCTGCAGAACAATTACAATCATTATAACCTTTGCAGGTGGCATTCAGGACAAAGGTGTCCAATCCAAACATTAATAGTAACTAAAACATCTTGCTTGATATATATTGAAGGAGCAATGGAGTCCTGCATTGGCCGTTTCAAAGGTCAGTTTGTAAGACCATGTAGAGGTTATTCTATGGTTTGTGATGAGTAATCAACTTTGGGTTGCTTGTGTTATTGAAGATTGAGTTTGATTTTGGGAGTTTGGAGTTGTTGTCAGCCTGAAGCCAGTTTGACCGATATGCAGGGCCAATCTGACTGGCCTCTATTTCCTAGGCCAAAACTAAGAATGGTGGTCTGACCGGCATTACGGCCACGATCAGACCGATGTGTGGTGGTCTGACCGACTGTTACACGGTAGCCAAACCGGTGGTGTGGCTTTTTGAAAATTGGACATCAAACACTTGTATATACTTATTTGAGAATGTGTTTGTATTAGGTGTCATTGAAAATAGAAACTGAACCTAAACCTAGATAGATTTTAATTGAATCTTGTGAAAATATCTTGTAACAAATTTTTTGTAACATATTAGGCAATTGTAATGTTTTCTTCTGGTGTGAAATATGATAATTATCCTAACCTTTGTGTTATTGAAACATTGCAGGTCTTAGATCATGGAGGTCTTGTGCTTTGCTTCCTTGGAGCATTGGCCAAATCATTTGTGCACTCATTGGCTGGCTTCCAAGTGATTGGATAGTTTATGTTTCATGAGATTAACAATTTGGGTGGAGGAGCATTACCCAAATTCCAGTGAAGCATCATTGCTTCCATTTCATCCTCTGGTATGTTTTTATCTATGTAACTATGTAAGCAGTTTTAGATGATGAGAGTGCTTGTTACTTCATATGGTGTAGGTAACAGATGTTGTAACTAATATAATATGACCTTCCTTTTTCCCCCTTCCTGTTGGTTTAGTACAACGATGTTTGCTTATCCTTTTCTAAACCACTTAATGGCAAAACAGATTTCATTCAATATCGAATTAGGATGATTATTTGTTCATGGTCTTCATCAGTCTACGTTGGGGGCAAATTACTGATCCCATGGTACCAACTACCATCTTATGCAGATTGCAGAGATTGCATGCATGCTGATATTTCACTGGCATCCTACAGAGTTTGTCATGTAGTAAAAGTTTTAGGTCCTACTTAGCAGGTTCACTAACAGAAAGTAATGATTGAGCATTTATATTCGTGAGTTCCTTTGCCTTGTTCATTTTCTGATCTTAAGTTCATTATTCGGATTCTGCAGAACAATTATTGGCACCCAAGAGAAAGGTGTTTCATCCAAATAATAACAGTAATGGAAGCATCTGTCATTCTGTCTTGATATCTTGAAGGAGCTGTGGTGTTCCATTGTGACGCTGAGCTTTGCTTTTGGCACCGAAGTACACTAACTCAGAGCCGTTTGGGGATTGCATATGTACCTATAGTTAGCAGTGACTTGTAGATTTATCCCACACTTAAATGACTTTGCTATTTTGCCCTATACTTGGAGTGCCCCCTTATTATTTTGCCCCACTATCCACTTGGCTGGTATTTTAATTTCATTTTTCAGCATGGGAAAGGACAGATCTACCCCTCCGCGTCCGTCGCCCCGCCCCGCCGCGTCGTCATCTGCAGCGTCGGCGCGTGCACGGCTTACTTCCTCTCCACCCACGTCACCGGCGTCGGGGTCAAGGGCCGCGGCGTGGTGGATGCCGATGCCGTGGTGCTCGCGCTCGGCCCGTGGTCCGGGCGGTTCGAGATGGTTAAGGAGGTGTTCCACGTCTCAGGGCTCAGGGCACACAGCATCGTGCTCCGGCCGCGCGAGCCGGACAAGATCACGCCGCACGCCCTGTTCCTGAGCTACCAGCCGGAGCCGCCCGTAAAGGGTAGATCTGTCATTTCCCATGCTGAAAAATGAAAAATGAAATTAAAATACCAGCCAAGTGGATAGTGGGGTAAAATAATAAGGGGGCACTCCAAGTATGGGATAAAATAGCAAAGCCATCTAAGTGTGGGGCAAATCTACAAGTCACTGCTAACTATGGGTACATATGCAATTTTCCCGTTTTGGGGTATCCATTGAATGACAAAACTAAACTCAGTTCCAAATCCCTATCTGTTCTTCCTGTTCTTCTTGCTTTCCCCTCCTCAATTCCTAAGATACTGCTCGATCCACCCAGCGAGACATTTGATGACTCATGTTTGACAGTGACTTTTTTCATGTGGCATGAATATGATCGTTCAGGTGTTCCTCCCGATTTTGCTGCTCACTGTTGGCGAACCCAAACCCCAGAGGAGGTCATGCTTCAAGCGCATCATGATGGCTCCGCGACGGTTGCGTCCTCGTCGCGTTCGCCGTGCAGACGGAGCACTGGACAGTCGGCGTGGCGGACGCCCGGATCGGCTGGCCTGGTGCTGGTGCAGTTGGTGCATGGCGATCGAGGAGAACCAGACACGTATCCCTTCGGCGATGGAGGAGGAGGAGAACCTCGGGCTTCTCGGCTGCTTCTCCGAGTGCGCGCGACGTGTAGAACCGCACGTGTATACTGGACATGCAGGTGCATGCGACTGCGAGTTTCTTCCAATTCAAGTTCTGGCAGAAGATCAATGCAGACTGCATGGTTCGGAGATGCAAACAGTCCAATACACACTTGATGTTTTGGTCCCTGAAGAACTTTGAGGATCTACCAAATTGAAATGGAGGACTTGCATAGCCATTTGGTTATTCAAGTGTTGCATTCATAGTTAAGCATGGCTTTTCAACTCCCTTGCACCCAAAAAAATTTTTACTAATCATCTATAGCATGTTAGAACAGATGATTCCATCGGGGGGAAAATGATTGTAGTAATATCCACTGTTTTCCTCAGGGAAACGAATATCGTTGATCACATGAGATGAATATCGCACGATAGTTCCTCAAAACATTGTGCATGATTTCATTTTCTTGAAGGAGTCTACTACAAATTCATGAATTTTCACATGGAACCACAAGCATTAACAAATTTTCACACACGAGTTTGACTTTTCTTTTCTTTTGCCTTTCAGTCGAACAAACGGAAACAAAAACGGAATGCAAACCCGATAACAAATTGTGGACCTGGAAATCCAAATGCATAGAGAGCGTATCCCAAGGCACATGCGATGATGAAATAAACAACTGAAATCAAGAAAATTGTCGATAATATCTAACAATTCTATATAACATGAATATCACTGTTTGCCTAGAGTAACGAATATAATTGATAACATAGAACAAATGTTGTAGAAGTCTAGAAGATTTAATTTTTATTGAAGGAAGTTATTACAAACTCATAAATTACAGCATACAACAACGCAACCACCTTTAGGTCTAATACTGCCCAACCTAAAGGCTAAAAGTTACCAATTTCACACAACATCAATAGCATCTATATGGGCAGTGTTCATCATTGTACAAATTTTTTTGCAACACCAAAATTGCTCAAACAGCTCATGTGCTACATGCGCGGCTACAGGCTTGATGAGCTAGCTCTTGATCAGTTCAGTTGTCTTTGGGCCTATTCTTTGCGGGCTTTTGTCTATGACTTAGTAGATGAATAGTAGTTGTTTGTAAAAAAGAGTACAGAGAAAAACAGTCATGTGCGATCTTGACTTATATAAATAAAATCAGCACAATATGTACTATAATAAACTATTAGACTTTATTTTAAAAAGATATTTTATTTATAAACTAGTTACTATAGAGAATCAAAGCCGGAAGCTCTAGCCGTAAAAGTTGCCTTGCTGAACAGGCCTTGAGTCTTCAAGGTGTCTACTGTATTCTACAGTTGTAGTCATGTCAATTTCTTGGTCTAAACCAGGCCGAATAGTGTCCTTTGTTATCTTGGGCTGAGTCGGATTGGCCACACTTTAGCTTCACGACTTGTTGCCAGCCAGGAACTGGAAGCTGATGGTCTTCTTTCCAAATCTTGGCACACACTTTCGTCTATGTCGTCTCACGCAGCTCGAACTCACTGGTACAGCATGCTATGTCCACGAGCGGATCTAAAGAGTGCTACCGGGATGCACACGACACCAAATTTAATTTTATTTTTCTACTGTATAACACATATAAATTTATATGTGAACTCTGAACAAAAAATAGAAGAACACCTAGTAAGCCCAAAGATTAAAGCTTTCAACTTCTCGCCTCTCACTACTCCACTCAGCGCTCCTACAGTTAGGCCCAAGACGACACCAATTGAGACCTAGGTCATACAGCCTTGCATAGAAAATATAGTCCAGCTGACACAAGCGTGGCCTAATGTGTTCGACCAACTAAACCAATCTACAAAGGGAAGATAGTAGACAAAGGTCGCACAACAGCACCCACAGAGGGTGAGCAGCATGGCCCGAGGGGGCGCTAATGCATGTAGAGGCAGAAAGGATGAACCGTCATTCCCCTTCCTTCAAAAACAGCGTCCACAGAGGGCGAGTAGTATGGCCTGAGAGGGGCGCTAATGCATGCGGAGGCAAGAAGGATGAATCGTCATTCTCCTACCTTCAAAAATAGCGCCCATGGAGGGCGAGCAGCGTGACCTGAGGGGCAAGCTAACACACACAAAAGCAGGGAGGCCAAGCCATCATTCTCCTACCTTCAAAAACAGTATCCGCAGAAAATAAGCTGCGTGACCCGAGGAGGTCACTAACGTGTGGGAGGTCAACATCATTTTCCTACCTTCAAAAACAGCGTCCTCTGTAACCTTTTTTTCTTTTGGCCCTCCGTAACCTTTTTTTTTTTTTTTGCGAATGTGGTCTCTATGCTATTTTTTTCCGAAATTAGCCTCGTGATAAGCGTGGAACGGGAGATGGACGAGACGCATGGGCTATTTCTTTACTTGGAAGTGCGGCATGCTTTGGCCACCACAGGAGCGTGACGTGCCCTACCTGACTGCAGGAGGAGGTGGGCCCCACCGGGCTTCCACGCTGAGCATAGCTCGGTCCCGTGCCGGTGCCCATGGGAAAGGACGGAAGTGAAGTGAAAGAAATAGAAGCGGGAAGGTTAAGATTAGATTGTTTATAATAATCTGAAAGAAAGAGATAGGTTTGTTTGAGAATTTTTGGTACGAATAATTTATTTTTTATTTAAAATTACAAAAATATACCTGCGGAATTTTTTTTTACAAAAATAGGCTCAAGTCGCCCAATAGGAGGGCGACTGGAGCCTATCGCCCAACCAGGGGCCGACAGAGTTCCTGTCGCTCTCCCATTGGGCGACTGCATCCAGTCGCCCTCCCATTAGGCGACTTTCATGCAGTCGCCCAATGGTTGGGCGACTGCACTCAGGGACCGACAAAACCATATGTACGGATCGTTTTATATACCGATGCAATATAAATAACTAGTCTGAAAAGATAAAATAGCAAAGTTCTATATGGCTTATATATACTCATTTGAAAGATTTCGACGAGATCTACAACTTTTCAGTTGAAGCAAAATCCAAATTCCGAAATAAAGACCAAGAAAAAGGGCAAAAACAGAAACCAAAAACTTGCGACGCAGGTTTAGATCCAGATGGCCGATTTTCGAGGTCTTGGAGGGCGACTGGCGCAAGTTGGTCATTTTTATTGGATCGGGCTCGTCGTTAGCTTTCCAACGAGTACAAGAACGTCGAAAACGGACACCGTATGCAAAAGTTATGCCCGTTTTACTAAAGGTGTGTCGGAAACAGACTAAAACTGCTATAACTTTTGATCTCATGGCCGAAATTGCTCAAATTTTTTTCTAGAGGCTGTTGGATGTATGAAGAACAGCTCCACCAATTTTCACTATTTTTGGCAAAGGTTTGATGCACTTTCCAAATTTCGGTAAAGATGAACTCTTTCCTCTCTTTTTTCTCTCGGGGGTTTGAGTGCAATCGCCCAACCATTGGGCGACTTTTATATAGTCGCCCAATGGGAGGGTGACTGGATGAAAGTCGCCCAACGGTAGGGCGACTGCAATTAATCGCCCAACGGTTGGGCGATTTTCCAGTTGTCGTTGCTGGGTTGGGCGAAAGGCTCCAATCGCCCAACTATTGGGCGACTGGAGCCTATTTTTATTAAAAAAAAACTTTTCCGCGGGTATATTTCTGTAATTTCGAATAAAAAATAAATTATCCGTACAAAAAAATTCGTTTGTTTGATATGGGGACAAATGTATGAATCGTACATATGTGAACAACCAATTTCAAGAGGTCGCCGAGTTGTAACTAATTACAAGACGTCGCAGAGCCATCCAATGGCTCCAATCGTTCATGTTCAACGCAGGCTGGCCTTTGGTTATGGTGCAGAGCCACCTAGTACCGGAAAATGAGGACAAGCAACGGACTGTGGGCACCAATGCAAACAGTTGCAACAGTACCGCTACGGAGACGCAGTCCCTACCAGGCAATAATTCAAAAGCTTTGCTTCCGTTACAATCTTAAGATGATCACATACTGAAGATGAACTTTTCTTGGCTGCGAGTACCAGAATTTTTTCTATAAGTATTCTATTTTTAATTCAAATAACAGAAATATATTCACACAATTTTTTTTACAGAAATAAGCTTCAGTCAGCTAATCGTGGGGCGACTGGAACCTATCGCTCAACGGCCACGCGACATGCAACCAATCCGCTGGCCATTGGGTGACAAGCTATAGTCACCCAACGCTTCGGCGACTATAGCCTATCACCTAGTAGCTGGGCGACAACAATTGCAGTCGTCCAAGCGTTGGGCGACAGCAATTGCAGTCGTCCTGGGTTAATCCATTTGTATTTTTCATAGATCATGAATGGCAAATAATCTGTTAGATTCGCGATAAGAGTTTACGATCATTGTATATCGTTATAGTGTAAAAAAAATCATGAGACTTTTTTTAAGAATGATTGAAATAAGAACAATCCGTAAGTATGAGGGTAAGTGATATTGTGATGTTACCGGGAATTCGTACACGGAGAATAACTTGTTTTTTAATGTTGTTAGATGAGTTGCTACGGGATAATTGAATGCAAAAGGATAAGAAAATAAGCTTATTTGAATTAAAATAGACTTTATAGTATAGTTGGAATAACATGGCGCGTAGGGTTTGATTACATGCATAACATAGAGCATCATGTGCGATCAACCAACCCAACTGCTTGTACGACCTACTGCGTAGACCGAGGCCATTTTTCCTTCCTTGCGAGCTCGGTGTTGAACTCCTCGGCTGCCTCTTTTGTCTTGACCGTCATTTCCCTCTTTTTCTCGCGCTCCCTGCGCGTGCATGCCTCGAGATGAGCTTTCGTCTCCCAATGTATATGCTTAGTTTGCTCGTGCTTGCGGCGCTCCTCCTCCCAGATCTCATAGGACCTTTTGACGTTCCACTCCTCGAAGTCGAGGGTCCACTAGTCCTCTTGGTGGATCTCAAGATCGATCCATTTCTGGTAGCCACATAGGAATTCTGGGGACTGTGGATACATGGGAGAGATTGTTAGTGCGTGCTTTAAAGGAGAAAAAGTAGGGGGAACATAGTGCACCTAGTTCTTACTAGATGGTGGTCGGGATAGTCACTAGAATAGTTTGCTCAACCTCAGTAACGATATCTAAGCTAAGGCAGTGTTTAAACTTGAAGAACTTGCACAGGTCCCGACACCAACAAAGGAGGGCATCTCCCCCTCGGGTGAGTGTTGCGGTGAACGCTCAGTAGGAATGTTCGGGATGGGATTGTTGCTATGGGTGGCGTCATTACGGGGAGCTGACCTCGTAGCACGCTCGGCTTGTTCTACTCGGTCCGCAGCAGCCCTTGCTTTTTCGTCGTGGGCAGCACCGGACCTTACTAGCTCGTGGGTTTCCTTCCATTGCTTTATCATCTTATTCTATTGCTTCTTTTACCTCTTGTCCATTCGTAATTCTCACTTTCCATGAATGTGATGGCCATCGGCATAATTTGATTGTTGCCATCAACGCTAGTGGCCGTAAGGATCTGGTCCTTGTATTTGCCGATCAAAAATATCCCATCAACTGAGATCACGAGCAGTATATGCCTGAATGCCTCGATGCACGCACCAAAAGCTAAGAAGGCCCTCTGCCACACCGCAAAACCTGGTGGCCTGGTAGATGGCTTGTCCTTCACAGCATATACGTGCTTGGGTTCCTGTCTTATAACACCTGAAGCATACGAGGAAGATTGTCGTACGCCGCCTCAAAAGACCCAAACCGTTTTTCCAACGCCTTCTGCTTCACACGCCACGCCTTCGCGTAGCTAATCTTGTACTTGGATTTCTTCTCGATAGGTAGCATGATGTGTATGGCCTCCATGTCCTTCTTCTCCACTATTTCTCTGTATATTAGATTGGCTATAAAGGCAGACGTTAGATTAGGTTATGATGTCTCGCCAAAACACTATTGAAAATGCAAGAGTGCATCTCCATTTTCGACACAATCCAGTGAGTCTCATACTTCGGTCTACGTACGTGAACCCTCCAATGACAACCGACCAGCTCGCACTTTACGGTGTACTGCTCCTGGCTAGATTTCACGACCCAAAAAGTTCACTGCATAGATAGGACCCACAGCTTGATGGAATCCTACAACGATGTCTTGTCAGTGAATATTGAATGCAACCAAACCTCTGTGCCATGATACTCCCACGGTGATTCGTGCTCGTCATGTGCGACAATACCGTCAGCATCAAACCGGTTCTATTCCTACAGGATTGGAGCTTCGTCCTCATCCGAACTACCATCGTCATCCTCCTGTATAGCTTTCTCTTCAGCTCAAGCCATTTGGTCATCCCTCTCCATTTGATACACTATATACTCCATATGCTCTCCTTTATCGACTTGTCTTGTACCCTCACCATAGTATGACCGTTCTCCCTTTCCTCCATGTACCGCATCGGTCTCGTCACGAGCAACTTTCTTCTCTACAGCAACATGCGAGGCGCCCGAGCTATTCGCACCTCCCGGATGATGGCCATCCGCAGGACCTTGCACAACTTCTATTGGACATGATTGCACGAACATCATGTACTCGTATCCACAGCGCCAGCATCTTTGCACAAACCCCTTCCATACAACAGTGCACATCAATATTCTCAACTCCCATCTGATATCCATGGGAGACCTACTCCAAAGCCCTTGTATGACGATGCTGCACACATCAGGGTCCAACGAAAACCTACGAGTAAGCCAGTGCATTACATCTGTGATTCGAGCATTCTCGCCGTTGGGGTGTACTAGAGTGGCTTGCACAAAACCGCTCAAGTCCACACCATTCAGACCTTCACGAATGGTTCCAACACCGTAATGCACTTTCAATGTAGTGGGTATCGGCATTACTTATGTCAACCTGCATATATTTTCAATTTTGATACTAGTCAAATCGCATCGCACATTACGGAAGTACTGATGTACTGTAATTTACATTTCAATGATCGTTCGCCTGTCGTAACCATCTATACTACCCTCATAGCATTAACTCCCTATCGGCAGATTGCGCACCGACGTCGCTCTTGTCTCGCTACTCGAGTTATCCCTACTGCAAATAATTCCTAATGAGTTTGGATAATTTACATGGCATATCGATTTAAATGCCTATATACCAGTTGTAACGGTCAATGTGTTTTTTCAATGTACTAACGACATTACATTCATTCCTAATTCATCTTACAGAAAAATTGATAGAATTTTGAATAACTACAAATTTCTACGGAGGATTAATTTGTACATAACGTTGAGTAAATTTTCTACAACTATAATTTAGTACGCACGCTAAATTGGTAAGGACGCTAATTTTGTACAACTATGTTCACTAAATTTTCTATAACTACAGGTTACTATGGCTACTAATTTTCTAAAATTACATTGACTAAATTTTCTATACCAAACTTATACTATTCTTTAATACATCTATAATTTTCTACAGATACTAATACTAAATAAACTATCTATTTTATGTACAAAATTTGAACTACAATATAAAAAAACTACCTGACAAAAGTCGCAAAACCTCTCATTCTTCCTCTCCCTCTCCTAAAACCTCTCATTCTTCCTCTCTCTCTCTCTCTCCTTTTCTCTCCTCTCCTTTTCTTTCTTCACCTCTTCTCTCATTTTCTTTCCTCTCCTCCACTGGCGGAGCTACAGGGTGGTCCCTGTGGGCCGTGGACCACCCTGCGCTCGGATAATGAGGCCTTCATGTATTTGATCATAATGCAAAAACTTGTTGAATCACAGCTACATTTTACCTCCCGCTAAATCATTTAATTTTCTCTATATGTGTCAAGCTAATGACACGCAACTTGGGAATCTAGATGTGCAGTAAAATCGTTGGCTAGCTTGACATCTAGATGTACAATAAAATCGATGACTAGCTTGGCATGTTCATATTGAACGACAGTTGATGGTTTTTAGCTAAAATAAATAGTAATGACTAAAAAAAGCTTTTAGTGGGAGGATACGAGTGGTGGGAAAATAAAAAGAGATGCGTGTGCGAGAGACAGGCGAGAAGAGTGAGGTAGTGATATGTCTGTGTCCCATAACTTATTTTCGGGATGAGAGAAATAGAGAAATTATTTTAGAAAGTTAAATATTTATATTACCTTCTTTCTTACGTGAGCAGTAAGTCGGTGTAAACGGTCTCGTAAATTTGCCGAGGTAGGTATTTGTTGTCTTAGCTTGCGTTTGCTCCAAATGCGGCTTTCAGGAAGTTACCCATGCAAGCAAACTCTTCTGATCTACTCCTTTATAAAATGTATTTTTTAAATAGCTTTGTCCATAAATATAGAATGTATTTAATGTTCTAATATAAATTAATGTGATGTTCTCTTTATATCCTGACAAGAAGAAGAAGTAGTGACGTACTATTCTTCAACTACTATGGGTATGTAATATTTCAATTCTATGTTAAGAAAGCTATATTCGTCTATTTTATTAAGTTCGTATGTCCTTTTTCCCTTAATTGCATTTCGTAATTCATATACTTGTGTACCGACATGTTAAATTTATAGCGGTTAAATAAATTTTAGATAATGGACCACCATAGCTACAAATCCTGGCTACGCCACTGCTCTCCTCCTCCCTCTCCTTTTCTCTTCTCTCCTCTCTTTTTTTCCTCTCCTCTCTGTCGATTCTGTTCACCGCACGGCCGAGCACCCGCTCGGCCACGTGGGCCTTTTTATATGCGCCTCCAGTCACCCACCTCTTCGGCAACTGGAGCTGCAGTCACGCAGCCGCTGGGCGATATGTTGTAGTCATCGAAGTGTTGGGCAACTACAATCAATTTGCCCAACGATCAGCTGATTGCTTGTGTGTCGCGTGGCCGTTGGACGATAAGTTTCGGTCGTCTGACAGTTAGATGACTGGAGTATATTTCTGTAAAAAAAATTTCGCACATGTATACTTCTGTTATTTTGAATAAAAAATAGATTATTTTTTAAAAAATTCACGAGTATTATAGTAGAGGTAGTAACATCGGTTGTTTGGAGGGGCCATACAAACTGCCTCTCTAAGCCGTTAAACGTTTTGTTTAGAGTTCGCTGGACTGAGCTAAGACGTGCGAAGCTTTTCGACGTTTATTTTATATTTTATACTATTTATAGAGTACACCGACCGACACGCGAGACTGTCGGAACAAAACATGGTTGTGAGCCTGCCAGCACACGCGCAGCATTAAATGATCCCACAGTGTACTACACCAGCACAGCATGTGCGCACTAATTGGGCTGGGAACCACTCAAACTTGCATGAGTGTACTACACCAGCACAGCATGTGCGCACTAATTGGGCTGGGAACCACTCAAACTTGCATGTGAATTTCGGTTTTTTTTGGGTATTTGTTTTCTAACATCTAGTTTTAATTTTGTTTTTTCTGTTTTTTTTTTGAGTTTTTTCTTTTCTTTTTATATTCCTTTGTATTATCAGTGATAGACTAACTTTTTTATTTTTAAATTCTTAAATTTATTATGTCAAAAAATTACCAAGTTTGACCGATCAAAGTTGATTGTCAAAAAGTATCGAATATTTGAAATGGAGAGAGTGCATTTCGCATGGCCGCGTGGCACATGCTAGCACAAAGAAAATTACTGTAGAGAGCAATTCCGCTTCAATTGGCTTATGCTTCGGGCTTTTTTATTTGTTTTTTTATCTTTTCTAGTTTTCTGGTTTTTTATTTTTTTTTTCTTCTTATTTTTTTGTATTGTCTGTACTGATATCAGGTTTTTTTCCTACCACATCGACAATAGATAGCAAAGAAACAAAATGAGTTGTTAGCAGTAACAGTTTGATTTTAGTCATAAATCATAAGTCTGTAGCCAGTTGGAGCGCTACCTAAAACTATTACTTGCCTCTCTCTTCTCTTGTCTCTCTCTTCCATATAGGATTGTGTTAACGTGAATTTCGCTAAAGACGACCTAGTCAGCATCATTGTACTTGCTCTTATGCAGGTACGCTGCTCCAAAGCAACTGTGGTGCCATTGCTGTACATGGTAGACGAGTTATGGCTACCACTAGCTGAGGGGACTGCCAAGCAGGGTTTGGACGATTTTTTTTTCTTTTGGCCCTCCGTAACCTTTTTTTCGAATGTGGTCTTAATGCTATTTTTATTTTATGAAATTGGCCTCCTGACGAGCATAGAAAGGGAGACAAACGACGCATGGCTATTTTTAGGGGTGGAAACGGATCGGATAAGGTCGAATAGTCTCAAATACGAATACAAATTTATATTTTTAAAATGAATACGAATACAAATATTCTCGAATACGAATACGGATATTTTTCGAATACGGATTTTCTCGGATACGAATATCGGATAAAACGGATTCCTAGCAGTTTTGCCGATTTTTCACTGGTTTTTGACCAGTTACCGGTTTTAAACCGCCTAAATTCAAATTTTGAATCACAAAATTCGTATGGATTTTTCATAGGTTCTAGAAACAGATCGAATACGAATCAAATAGTCTCAAATACGAATACGGATACGAATATTCTCGAATACGAATGCGAATACGAATATTCTCAAATACGGATACGAATATTCTTGAATACGAATACGAACATTTTCGAATATGGATTTTGCTTACTACATTCGCGTTTTCTTGGATATGAATATCGGATAAAACGAATTATCCGTTACTATTTTCACCCCTAGCTATTTTCGCACTCTGGAAGCACGGTATGCTTTGGCCACCATGGGAGCTGGGTCAAACGTGACGTGTCCCAGCTAGCCGCAGGAGGCGGTGGGCCCTACCGGGCTTCTGCGTTAGAGCAACTCCAGCAGGGCCCCTACTTGAGCCCTCAAATCTCATATTTGAGGGTTTGAAGCAAAAATAGAGGTCCAGCAGGCCCCTACTAGAGCCCTCAAATTTGAGGAGCCCTCAAATCCCTCGCCGATCCTCATTCCTAGGGGCCCCTACTCGCTCTCATTTTTCAGCTCTGCTCGTTTTTCCGCACGACCGAAAGCGTCCCTGCGCCTCCAATCCCCGCGCGCCCTCTGCTCGGCCTCCATTCCCCGTCGCCCCAATCCCCGCGCGCCTCTCCCGCTCGGCCTCATTCCTCCGTCGCGCCAGATCCCTGCGCCTCCGCGCGCCAGATCCCCATTCTCCGGCGATTCCTCGCGCCGCCACCGCCTCTCGGCGGCTCCTCTTCCGGCTCCCAACGCATCTCGCCGTCGGTGGAGAAGATGGAGTGGTGCCAGCGGAAGATGGCGGTGATAAGCGCGAGGCGATGTAGAAGAGTCGGCGTCGATGTTGATGAAGCCGAGGCGGCCGGCCGTGAAAAAGTAGAGGCGGCGATGAGCGGATGACGCGCGGCAGTCTCGTGCTTGGTGGCGCGCGGAGAATGCGGCGCTTGGGAGAGAGCGCCGGAGTAGAGTGGTGAGCGCGGGTGAGGCGCGAACCGAGAGAGGAGAGCGCCGGCGGCGGATGTGAGAGGAGGAGGAGGGGAAGCGGAGGCGGCGGGAGGTGCGAGCGGAGCGGAGAGGTGAGGCGGGGAGAAGAGGAGGTGGGGATGCACGAGAGTGGAGACGGCGGGGTGAGGAGAGAATGAGAGTGGGTCCCATGTGTCGGTTGTAGTGGAATGGATTTGAGGGCTTAAATTTGAGGGGTGCTGTTGGAGTAGATGTAAAAAAACTGGGTCCTCAAAAGTAGGGGGAACCCTCAAATGAAAAGTAGATGTCCTGTTTTGAGGGCTATTGCTGAAGTTGCTCTTAGAGGAGCGCGGAGCGCAGCTCAGTCCCACACCCGGTGTCCACAGGAAAGGACAGAAGTCAAGTGAAAGAAACAGGAGCGAGAAGGTTAAGATTAGTTTGTTTGTAATAATCTCAAAGAAAGAGATCAATTTGTTTGAGATGGGGACAGATGTATGAATCGTAGACACGTGAACAACCAATTTCAAGAGGTCGCCGAATCGTAACCAAGTAAAAGACGTTGCAGAGCCATCCAATGGCTCGAATCGCTCACGTTCAATATAGGCTGCCCTTTGGTTATGGTATAGAGCCACCCAATCGTTCGCGCTTGTGTTTCTTTACTTCCGTCCTTTCCCGCAAGGCATGGGGACGAGCCCACTCAGTGCTCCCCTGGCGCGGAAGCCCGGTGGGGCTCACCTCTCGCCGCGCTTGGCTGGGACACATCACGCTCAACGCGGCTCCCGCGGTGGCCAGAGCATGCCACGCTTCCGGAGCGCGGAAATAGCCACGCGCCGTCTGTCTTTCCTTCGGCGTCCACTAGGGGCCAATTTCGCGAAAACAAATAGCACGGAAGCTACATTTGCAAAGAAAAAAGGCCACCGGGGCCAGAGGAAAAATAAATTCGGCTTGGACCAGACCGAACATTGAGGACAAGCAACAGACTGTGAGCGCAACGCAAACAGTTGTAACAGTACCGTTACAAGGATGCAGTCCCTACCAGGCCATAATTTAAAAGCTTTGCTTCCGTTACAATCTTAAGATCACGTACTGAAGATAAACTTTTCTTAGCTGTGAGTACTGTAGTAGTTTATTACAAGAGATAGAAACATCGGTTATTTGGAGAGGCCATACAAACTAGGCCTGTCCAAGCCGTTAAACGGATTGTATTTAGAGCTCGTGGACTGAGCTTTCGACGTTTATTTTATATTTTATAGAGTACACCGATGACCGATATACGAGACTCGGAGACTGTACGGTTTACGTAAAAGGAGCAAAGAAACCAGCATAAAAGAAAGGTGAAACAGCGATAAAAGCGCCAGAGACCACGCCGGTAAAAAAATTACGAAAGTGCATGCGGAACAAAACATGGTTGTGAGGGCAGTCCCAATGGGACATTGATGGTAGTTTCTATCCCTCTTAATTATGCTGACACCTTAGCAATTTGATGATATGGTAAAGGAGTTATTGAGGAAAGAGAGTGCAGAATCAAGAAATCGTTTCCTCCTCAAGAAATCGCGTCCTCACGCGGAACGATGCGCGAAGAAACGAGAAAATACGCGTTGGGGAGAAATTACCAGTTTCCATCACCTCCACGGCATCCCGTGCGCAAGTCGCCGCCGCTGTGTCGGCAGCGCCGCGCGTGCAGCGAGAAGAAAGCGCTCTGCCGCCGCAGTCCACGCGATCGCAAGTCGCTTGCCCGGATCGCTCGCTCAGCCGTCGCAGTCGCTCGCCAGCCGCCGCCCGCCTGTGCCGCGCCGCCGCCGCATGCCGCTCGCCGTCCCAGCTGCGCTGCCGCGCCGCCACGAGCCACGCTACCGTCCCTTGCCTCGCCGCGTCCGGAGCACGCACGCCTGCCGCGCGCTTCGCCGGCGGCGGCATGGAGCTCGCTGCGCGCGCCGCTGGCTGAGCTCTGCTCGCTTCGCCGCCATGTGCGTGAGCTCGCAGACACTCTCTTGCTCTCGCCGCCGCGCTGCTTCGCCGCGCGCAGCGCTCAAGGCTGCTCTCTGGACTTCGCCGCGAGAGAGATGAGAGGCGGTGGCGGCGGCGCAGGAGTGCCATGGGAGGCGGCGGCGGTGGGTGGATCTGGGGCGGGGGCCGGAGCTTCTTCAGCTTTGCTATTGGTGGCTTTGCTTCCGGTGGATCGTGTGTGGAGTTGGGAGAGAGAGAAAAAAGGCAATATTTATTACGCGAAGACACCTGCATTGTGTGAGGTGGTTTCTATAGATGATTTCTTGCTGATGTGGCTGCTATGGAAACCGTGTGTAGTTTTCAGCATTGGGACTGCCCTGAGCCTGCCAGCACACGAGCAGCATTAAATGATCCCACAGTGTACTACACCAGCACAGCAGCCATGTGCGCACTAATTGGGCTGGGAACCACTCAAACTTGCATGTGATTAGGCCTGCTCATTTCGGTTTTTTTGTTGGGTATTTGTTTTTCTAACATCTAGTTTTAATTTCGTTTTTCTGTTTTTATTCTTTTTGAGTTTTTGTCTTTTCTTTTTTATTTCGTTTTTGAGTTTTTATTCTTTTTGAGTTTTTATCTTTTCTTTTTTATATTCCTTTGCATACCAGTGATAGGTTAATTTTTTTATTTTTAAATTTAATTATATCAAAAAAACTATCAGTAACTACAGTACAAAATAAATCAGTTACAGTACTGAATAATAAAAAATAAATTATAAGTCATAAAAAAGTCTAAATAAATAGGACCTGGAGCTAGCACCTACTCATGAAGACCGAGCATACCGAGCGCACGAAGCATGTGTGGAGGCGAAGCATGGCTCGAAGACGAGAGCCGACGGTCACAAACAGCTACTATTTTAGAGGTGTCCAACCCTTAAGCTGTATGATGACTGATGGGTGTTAAGGCAAGTAGCATAGTAATATATGTGAAAAAAAATATATGGGTTTATTCTTACTTTTTTTTTGTAATTATTGAAGGACAGGAATTTCCATTCATATATTAATTTCACTCCCGTGCTTCCTCCCAGCTGCCTGTTACACCAACCAAACTTCCACCACACAAACCAATTTCCCTCGCGGCCGGCACCATCCCGACCGCCGGAGCCAGGAGATGGAGACGGCCCTCGGCGCGGCGAACTGGCTCCTCGGCAAGGTGCTGCAGAAGTTGTCCGATGACTTGGTGGCCGCGTATGTGGCCAGCTCCGAGCTCGGCCTCAACTTCGAGCAAATCAAAACTCAGCTGAATTACACGCAAGGGCTGCTGCACGCGGCCCAGGAGAGGGACGTCAGAAACAACCCCGGCCTGCAGGGGTTGCTGGAGGACCTGAGCAAGAAGGCCGACGAGGCTGAGGACGCGCTGGACGAGCTCCACTACTTCAGGATCCAGGACCAGCTCGACGGCACCCAGGAGGCCGCCCCGGAGGTGGCTGGCGGCCTCCGCAGCCATGCTCTGCATGGCCGCCATGCTGTTCGCCACACTATCGGTAACTGGCTTCCATGCTTTAATTGCTCGCGTATGCAAGATGATGATGCTGCTGACACCAATAACCCACTCAATACAACAAAGACCAAGCCTGATAATGATAATGGTGGCCATGTCGACAAGTTGCCATTCGACAGAGTGGCCATGTCCAACAAAATCAAGTCGGTGATAGAGGGAATACACTCCCTATGTGCTCCTGTCTCTGATCTGCTCAAAGTAAACCACATAGCAGGCAGGTCTGCCTCCCTGAAGCGGCCTCCCACCAGCTCACTAATCACACAAGATAAGTTGTATGGGAGGGACGCCATTTTTGACCAAACTGTAAAAGCCATCACCAGCGACACATATCATGGTGCAACCCTGTCCGTTCTTCCTATAGTTGGCCCGGGGGGCATTGGAAAGACAACTTTCGCCCAGCACCTCTACAATGACAAAAGAACAGAAGCATACTTCTCCGTTAGGGTGTGGGTGTGCGTATCTACTGGTTTTGATGTGCTTAGGCTCACCCAGGAGATTCTCAAGTGCATACCTGCAACTGAAGACGAGGAAAGAATCATGGCAAATGATACAACCAATTTAAACCAGCTTCAGATGTCCATTATACAGAAATTGAAATCCAAGAGGTTTTTAATTGTCTTGGATGATATATGGAAATGCTGCAGTGAGGGTAAGTGGGAAAACCTACTGGCTCCATTCACAAAGGGGGAGGCCAAAGGCGACATGGTTCTTGTCACAACTCGATTTCCAAAAGTAGCAGACATGGTAATAAAAGCAACTAATCGTCGATTTCCAAAAGTAGCAGACATGGTAATGAAAGCAAGTAATCCAGTAAACCTACAAGGTTTGGAGCCTAATGACTTCTTCACATTTTTTGAAGCCTGTGTATTTGGTGAGAACAAACGTGAGCACTACGGAGATGACTTAACAAAAATTGGAAGACAAATTGCAAAGAAATTGAAGTGTTCCCCACTAGCAGCCAAAACTGTTGGTCGACTATTGAAGAACAACCTTTCTCGGGAACATTGGGTGGAAGTTCTTGAAAAGAAAGAGTGGCAAAACCAATCAAATGATGATGACATTATGCCAGCGCTGAAAATTAGCTATGAATATCTTCCTTTCCATCTAAAAAAATGCTTTTCGTATTGTGCCCTTTTCCCTAAGGATCATAGGTTTAATAGTTTAGAGATTACTGGTTTTTGGATTGCACTAGGCATCATAGATTCCAGTGGTAAAAACATCGGATTGGAGTATTTGGACGAACTAGTAGACGATGGTTTTTTAATGAAGGTAGATGGCGGTAGGTCGCATTATTATGTAATGCACGATTTATTACATGAGCTAGCACAAAATGTTTCAGCACGAGAATGCGCCAATATCAGTTGTTCTAGTTTCAGGGCTGATGATATCCCACCATCTGTTCACCACTTATCCATCACCATACAAGACAAATATGATGAAAATTTTGAGAGAGAAATGGGTAGATTGAAGAGAAGACTGGACATTAGAAATTTGCGGGCTTTGATGTTTTTTGGGAGAAACATTGCAGGCATTGACAATCATTTAAAAGATACGTTCAAAGAAATTAACGGTCTCCGTGTTCTATTTATATTCATAAATTCCCCAGAGTCTTTGCCACACAACTTCTCGAAACTTATCCACCTCCAATTCCTAAAAATTGGATCACTAGCTGATGATTCCATTACTTTACCTAGCACATTATCCAGATTTTATCACTTGAAATTCTTGGACCTAGAATGTTGGCGTGGTAGTGGTAATTTGCCAAAAGACATAAACCGCCTTGTGAATTTACGCCATTTCCTTACTGACCAAAAACTCCATTCCAATGTTCCTGAGGTTGGAAAGATGAAGTGTTTACAGGAGCTAAAAGAATTCTGTGTGAAGAAAGAGAGAGTTGGATATGAACTGAGAGAATTGGGGGAATTGACAGAGCTTGGAGGGGAACTCAGCATATGTAATCTTGAAAACATGGCAACCAAGGGAGAAGCTGAAGATGCCAAATTGAGCTCGAAAGAGAATCTAAAAGGGTTGACATTAGTTTGGGGTACAAAGCAACGGACCACAGGATCTGATGTTCTTGATGGCCTTCAACCACACCCTAATCTTAGAAGGCTGCGCATTGTAAATCATGGTGGTGACATTGGTCCTAGTTGGTTATGTCGTGACATATGCATAGAAAATTTGGAGGTTCTCTGTCTAGAGGGTGTGTCTTGGGGCACACTTCCACCTTTTGGGCAACTACCGAATCTCACCGAACTGATTTTGAAGAATATTGCCGGAATGCATCAATTTGGACCTTACTTTGGTGGCGTTACAGGTAAATGTTTCGTGAACTTGAAGACAGTTGAGTTTGAAGATATGCCAGAACTTGTCAAGTGGATTGGGGGATCTAATTGCCATTTGTTTTCAAAGCTTGAAAGCATCCATTGCCAAAATTGTCCCAATCTTTCCGCACTGCCGTTCTCAGAGTGCTCTGGCCCTTCTACACAAGACACAAATGCCATATGGTTTCCCAATCTGTGTAGACTTGATATTGATAGTTGCCCTAAGTTGTCATTACCCCCCATGCCTCACAGTTCTACACTGACATATATTAGGGTGGAAGCATGTGGTGTGTTAAAGTTGTCATATTTTAAAAAGGAATTGCGTATCGACAGATACAATGGTGCTTTGGCCTTCCACAATCTGGATAAAGTAGAGCGTATGGAAATCCGACATGCATCACACATTTCATTGACAGACCTCCAAAAGCTAAACTGCCTAAGACGGTTAAAGGTCGAAGGATGCTATAGCATGTTCTCCGGAGACGGTGTCGTGCTCAAGCTTCGTTCAGTTGAGAGGCTCCATCTACAGGGATTTAATCTGACCAGAAGTCTGCTGTCAATGGTGTTCAACTGTCTCCCAAATCTTTCCGAATTAGCTGTCTCGCATGGCATGTGGCTTCCAAATGAGCGGTTCCCATCATCCAGCTCACTGCGCAAGCTTGAGTTAAGCGGCGGTGAGAGCCTGATTCTGCCTGTGGAGGATGGGAGAGGACTCCGGGAACTCACGTCGCTCCAATCATTAGTGATCCGTAATTGCGGCAAACTATTCTCTGGGTGGTCCATGGGAGAAGCTCAGAACATCAAGCGTCTCCCTCCTTCCCTCGGGGAACTTTCCATTTCCGGAGAGTCAAGCATGGCGTCTATGGCTCTGCTCTCGAACCTCACGTCTCTCACCGGTCTAAGCCTAGTAAATTGCTATAATTTAACAATGGATGGGTTCGATCCTCTCATCACAGTCAACCTCAAGAAATTGATGGTTTACAACTGCAACGAGGAAGGAAATCGGTCTATAGCAGCGGATCTACTCTCAAAGGTGGCAAGGACGAAAACAACACCTGCTTGTTTATCCCAATTGGAAGAACTTGACGTGGATAGCATCTCGGCGGTGCTTGTTTCTCCCATCTGCAGCCTCCTCTGCGCCACCCTCCACACCTTACGCTTCCGGTCTGATAAGCGGGCGGAAAGCTTCACGGAAGAGCAAGAGCATGCGCTTCAGCGCCTCACCTCCCTCCAACATTTATCGTTTTATTCTTGCCGGAGTCTGCAGTCCCTCCCTGAAGGGTTGCATAGCCTTTCTTCCCTCGACGAACTAATTATCTTTACATGCCCTGAAATCCGATCGCTGCCCAAGCGGGGCCTCCCCACTTCACTGAAAAGGCTAGATATATTTAAATGCACCGCCGATCTGAGGGATCAAGCCGAGAAGTTAAAACAAAGAAACCCAGATTTAGAAGTTCTAACGCATAGGTAACACCTGTGCTCTCCCCCAGTTCCTATTTTATCCTTTCTTCTGTAATCTAACATGCTAAGACTTTTCCCCCTTTTTTGGCCAGCACCACTAAATCATTTTTGGACTGCGATTCTGCGTATCTGCATCGGCATGTGAGATTCTGGAGGTTAGTAACATCACAACGCTATGGTTATTTGGCCTATATACCCGCTCATTTAGACTTAGACTTCTGGTTTTTAACTTATTTTTTATTATTCTTAACTTTCGTCTTTTTCTAACTTTTTGCTCATTTTGAGCTTTTTTGCTGGTTCTTTTTTGTATTCGTTTGCATTATACGTGATGGACTAATCCTTTCTCATTTTTAATTTTTTTAAATTTAATTATGTCAAATAAGACAGCAGCAGCTATCAGTAAAATGGTCCTGTACTGTGTATCGCTTGACTAACTTCACTATCTTCTTTATATGTACTACAGTTGACAGACAACCTATCCAGACAAGTCTATTTAACAAGTTGGCAACAGGACATCTCACAACGGTGAGGTAGTTAAGCTGCTGGTTACATAGTTCTGCTTCACATTCACTATAAAATTAAGTACTAAGTAGCAGCTATCTTCTCAGCTTTCGCTCGCTGGCTACCATAAAAAAGAAATGAAGAAAAGTCACCTATGAAAAACTGAAGTGAAGGCCATTGCAGTTGACAGGAGTGCGTCATTCACCATGAAGCGAAGGTGCTTTACTGTTATGCAACAATATTCCCTTTTCTTTCAATGAATCAGTGCCTTGATATACGAGCTTCAGTTCCTATTTTCTTCAGTCCCTATGAAGGAAAAACTATCCCAACATTCTGAAGCATAGAATGGTATCCTCGGCTGTGTCCAGGCTGCTGGTGTTTATGGTTTTGACAAAATAACTTCCTATGCTTTGATTGTATGTGAAAGAGATCAACATACCGAATTCTGCAGTTAACTCATGAATTACTTGAATCTTTTGCAGAGAAGCTATCTCAGCTGATGGTGCAATTCTTTTACATGGTGATGTAATCTGTCACTATCTTGAAATGAGTTTTGCATTTGAGTTTCCTTATGTACAAGTAGTGCTTCCTAAGTTGTTTGAACCATAACGTTTAATATGTAGATACTCAATTACTCTTGTAGGACTGAAGTGCTTGCTTTCTGGACCTATCAGGCCCTGTGGCGGAAGAAATGTTCCACTGGAAGGCAATAATAATCCATCAGGTAGCATATGCAGGCGGCCTTTTCTTGGTTACAATTCATTTTCCTCCAGCCTATCCATTTGTTTGTGATAAGGACATAAATCCATTGCCTATAACAATGACATATCTAAGCATTGCTTTTGTGTTTGAGTTGTATATAATACATTTCAAAGTTTTAAAGCATTGAGACGAACCAAATCTTGTGAAAATATCTTGTAACAAATTTTCTGTAACATATTAGGCAATTGTAATGTTTTCTTCTAGTGTGGAATATGATAATTATCCTAACTTTTGTGTTATTGAAACGTTGCAGGTCTTAGATCATGGAGGTCCTGTGGTTTGCTTCCTTGGAGCATTGGCCAAATCATTTGTGCACTCATTGGCCGGCTTCCTAGTGATTGGATAGCTTATGTTTCATGAGATTAATAATTTGGGTGGAGGAGCATTACCCAAATTCCAGTGAAGCATCATTGCTTCCATTTCATCCTCTGGTATGTTTTTATCTATGTAACTATGGAAGCAGTTTTAGATGATGAGAGTGCTTGTTACTTCATATGATGTTGTAACTAATATAATATGACCTTCTTTTTTCCCCTTCCTTTTGGTTTAATGCAACGATGTTTGCTTAGCCTTTTCTGAACCACTTAATGGTAAAACAGATTTCATTCAATACCGAATTAGGATGATTATTTGTTCATGGTCTTCATCAGTCTACGTTGGGAGCAAATTACTGATCCCATGGTGATGGTACCAACTACCATCTTATGCAGATTGTAGAGATTGCATACATGCTGAATTGCTGATATTTCACTGGCGTCCTACAGCATGTAGTAAAAGTTTTAGGTCCTACTTAGCAGGTTCACTAATAGAAAGTAATGATTGAGCATTTATATTCGTGAGTTCCTTTGCCTTGTTCATTTTCTGATCTTAAGTTCATTATTCGGATTCTGCAGAACTACTATTGCCACCCAAGAGGGAGTTCATCCAAACAATAACAGCAACGAAAGCATCTGTCTTGATATCTTGAAGGAGCTGTGGTGTTCCATTCAAAGGTCACTCTCCTATCTTTTTCCCACTAAAGCGTGTGATGCGTCAAAAGTGGCAATCCCAAATGCCATATTCTGCTTTGCTTTTGGCACCCAAGTACACTGACTCAGAGCCGTGTTGGACTGGGGTATCCGTTGAATGACAAAACTAAACTCAATCCCAAATCCCTATCTGTTCTTCCTGTTCTTCTTGCTTTCCCCTCCTCAATTCCTAAGATACCGCTCGATCCACTCAGCGAGACATTTGATGACTCATGTTTGACGCTGACTTTTTCATGTGGCATGAAGATGATCATTCAGGTGTTCCTCCCGATTTTGCTGCTCACTGTTGGCGAACCCAAACCAGGTCATGCTTCAGGCGCATCATGATGGCTCCGGACGGGCCAACATCGGTGGCACGATCCGCGACGGTTGCGTCCTCGTCGCGTTCGCCGTGCAGACGGAGTACTGGATAGTCGGCGTGGCCGACGCCCGGATCGGCTGGCTGCAGCTCGCGCCGGGAGCTTCTTGGACCGACCGGCTGGCCGTGAAGGGCGACGTATGGCCTAGTGCTGGTGCAATTGCTGCGTGGCGATCGAGGAGAGCCAAGCGATGGAGGAGGAAACTCTCGGTCTTCTCGGCTGCTTCTCGGAGTGCGCGCGACTGCGAGCTTCTTCCAATTCAGGTTCTGGCAGAAGATCAATGGAGACTGCATGGTTCGGAGATGTAAACAGTCCAATACACACTTGATGTTTTGGTCCCTTGCAGAACTTTGAGGTGACTGGAGTGCCGTCACTTTACCCCCTACTCTTCCTTCATATGGCTATTGCCTAAAGGATATTTTGGTTCAAAGTATCCTTCACTTTTTGGGCTGTTCTTTTTCTACTTCGGCAGATAAGTCGGTAAAAGTGGGCATTGGCTAAATTTTCTACTGGATGACGAAGTCTACAATAATGAGAGGCACCGACCGGCCCCAGACGGTGACGGTCTAGGAATCTCTATGAGTGCTACTTTTATTTGGCATTGTAAAGCCGATGGGTCTAACGGCAAAACTCTGCTTTATTTCCTTTATTCTCCCTTGAATTGTTTCATTTATCATTTTTTCCCCTTTGCATTTTAATGGTATTACAGATGCGAGATGGAGCTATAGGAGGTGCGTTCTTAGAGGCTTCATCACGTGGTGAGATTGAAAACGTTATGGAAGAAGCCTAATGTGAAGGCTTAGAGATACGATAAAACTCATGTTTGGAAGGTTTCGAGTCCCTGGATTTAAAGAAGAGATAGGATTGCGTGTCCAGGGGATAAGGACACGGCTTGAGATATTCGTGTTTGACGTGAACACGGTTTAGAACTCTCGCATATAAAAGTAGGGAGAGGCCAAGTTTTTGGCTGTGGCTTTTGCGAGGCTTTTTGTGCTAGGGTTTTAGGGGTGTCGTGAGGGCACTTTATAGCTACATCCATGATGCAGAAATAATAGATCAAATCTATTTTAAGAATAGCTAGACAGCATCAGTGACGTGTTTTCTGATCGTCGTTTCTTTGTGTCTCCAGCGGAATGCTAACATATCATGATTTTGCTTGCCACGAGCTCAGTGTCTTCGAGCGTCAACTCAATCCAACCAATCAGAACTCGGCATTGTCTTTGGTTTGTTCTCATTCAAGTGGTCAAAGTGATCGAGCAGACGAAGCGTTCGAGTGGCTAAAACTTCTGAACGAAGGGAGACTTCGACCACGTGCAAAGGAGGTCTTAGCGAGCGGTCGAAGCGAACGGTCAGACGATCGAAGCGTTCATCAAGCACGTGCAAATTGTCTGGTTTGAGATTTGTTTTAGGTATTAAAAAGCGGAAACAATCATTCGCCCCCTCTTTGATTGCGCCAAACGATCCTATATGTATATTGTCTCTACAAGTTCACTGATCCTAGGAAATTTTGTCTACCTTTGTAAAATTTTTCTTTTTCATTTTTTTGTAGGGGTTCAATAAAACCAAGAAAATTATCAATCTTACAAAATTTTGTTTTTGTCTTTCTTAAAATGTATTTATTTTTATACGGGTTCACTAATCCCACGGTTTTTTCGTCTTCATTAAGGGGTGTTTGGAACAAAGGATTTTTTTTAAGGAATTTTGTAGAAATTGAATCAATGGATACTTTTCCCGTGTGTTTCTTTGAAACAAAAGGAATAAGCCCATAGGATTCCTATGGAATATTTCATTCTAGAGGAATTTTGGAGGAAAACAACCACGAGGTCCCCTCCTTTTTTTTTTTTGTCTTCATTAGAATTTTCTCTTTATTAAAAGACGTTTAGCAATCCAGCATTTTAGTTTCTTTAGGAATTTTTCATTTGTTTTCTATTTCAATTGGTTCTTGATCAGCATTTTAGTCTTCTTTAGGAATTTTTCATTTGTTTTCTATTTCAATTGGTTCTTGATAATTCAAGGTTTGTTTGTCTGGCTTATTAAACATATTTTGTCTTCTTATTAGTGTTAATGATTTTTATTACACTTAGTTACAGTGTATAGCTTACGTTCTCACAGTGCAAGTCAAGTTTTAAATAGCTTCAGATGGTACGAATGGGTGAATTTCTGCCTATGCTACTTAAGACATCGCAGCTACAACCCCATTGAGAAAGAATCAGAGGTGCTGGAAGCGGTACCTTCATCTGGCCCGCGATTGCATTGATATAGGTGCCAATAGCCGGCAACCGTGGCAAGTACAACAACCTAGAAGAAATCCCGGGTAATCAGGACTCTCAAACAGAAAGAGATACAATTGCAGTTAGCTATCCCTAATCAACCGGGTTTCTCTAGATATACGAAACATATACAAGGAGATTAACTTTTTCTAACACTCCCCCTCAATCTAAACTTCCCAAGTTGAGATTGAATTTGAAATTCTCTAGTTGTCGAACAGGTAGAGCCTTGGTGAAGCCGTCGGCTACTTGATCTCCTGTAGGAACAAAGTCGACTTCTAGTAATTTTCTTTGCACCCTTTCACGTACAAAATGATAATCAACTTCAATGTGCTTTGTCCTAGCATGGAAAACAGGGTTAGATGATAAGTATTTAGCACCAAGGTTATCACACCATAACTTTGCGGCAGGGGGACTTGGAATTTGAAGTTCTGCTAACAATGTTTGTATCCACATGATTTCGGCTGTGGCATTTGCTAATGCCTTGTACTCTGATTCTGTGCTAGATCTTGACACTGTAGCTTGTTTCTTGGCATTCCAAGATACCAAGTTATCTCCTAGAAATATTGCAAACCCTCCTGTAGACCTCCTGTCATCCAAGCTGCCTGCCCAATCAGCATCTGAGTAACCACTGACTTGCATTGATTTTGACTTGCTGATTTTGAGTCCAAGCCGAGTGCATTGCTTGATATATCTGAGTATTCTTTTTACTGCTCCCCAATGTACAGTAGTTGGCGCATGTAAGAGCTGACAAACTTTATTCACTGAGAAAGCTATGTCAGGTCTAGTTAAAGTAAGATATTGCAATGCTCCAACAACACTTCTGTAATTCGATGCATCACTGGGTCCTAGTGGATCACCTTCATGTATAGTCAATTTCTCACTGGTAGACAATGGTGTATTGATTGCTTTACAATCTATCATTCCAACTCTCTTCAACAAATCATTAGCATATTTTTCTTGAGTCAATATAATACCATTAGATGTCTTATTTACCTCAATTCCAAGGAAATAGTGTAGATCTCTCAAATCCTTGAGTGCGAACTCTTTTTGTAAATCTCTTAATAAAGTTGGTACTGCTTCCTGTTCTGAACTTACAACAATTATGTCATCCACATAAATAAGAAGAAATATAATCACACTATTTTTGTTGTAGAAGAACAAGGAAGTGTCTGCTTTTGATCCTTTAAAACCAAGTTGACAAAGCTTTTGACTTAGCCTGGAATACCATGCCCTAGGAGCTTGTTTCAACCCATATAAAGCTTTGTCAAGTTTACACACATACTCTGGATGATCTGTGTCTTCAAAACCAGGTGGCTGTTGCATATATACTTCTTCTTCTAAGAAGCCATGGAGAAAAGCATTTTGTACATCCAATTGATGTAATGTCCATCCTCTAGATATAGCAATAGAAAGCACAACTCTAATTGTAGCTGATTTAACAACAGGGCTAAAAGTATCTTCATAATCTATGCCATATCTTTGTTTGAATCCCTTTGCAACTAGCCTGGCCTTGTATCTATCAAGACTACCATCTTGTTTTCTCTTAATTTTATAGACCCATTTACAATCTATAATATTTTTACCATGTTGAGGAGGAACTAAATGCCATGTCTTATTTTTCATCAAGGCTAGATATTCTGCATCCATGGCATTTTTCCAATTTTTATCATGCAAAGCCTCAGCTAAACTTCTAGGTTCACTAGTTGAAGCAAGAAAGCCATACTTAACAGTGCCATCAGTATAGATTTTCTCTTTTCTAATACCTCTTTGTAGCTGAGTGACCGGACGTTGTGGCTGTATGGCTGTAGTTGAATCAAGCGCAGAAGGTGATGCCGACGCAGAAGATGACGCCGATATTTCAGCTGAAGACGCAGCAGACGACGCACTGGATTGGCTCCCCTCTGAAACCGATGGCTGATCCGGTACTGCTGAGGACGAATTGTCTCCCAGACTTCCCCCATTGTCGGCTTCAGTAGGCATGTTATCAGCATTGGTTGAGCTTGCATCTTCGCTAGCACTGGTAACTACTGCATCCAAATTATTAGTAATCTCTGTGGCATGATTAATCACAAGATCATTAGATTGAACACCCCCATAATTAAGAAGATGAGTCGGTAGCAAATTTATTTCAGAACGAATTCTTGCACCGGCATTAGGATGTAATTGAGAAAAAAGGAAAAATGCTTTCATCAAAAACTACATCCCTTGAAATATAGATTCGACCGGTTGAGGCATCCAAACACTTGAAACCTTTATGCAAAGGACTATACCCCACAAAGGTGCATCGTTTTGAACGGAATTGCATTTTGTGAGAATTGTAAGGACGAAGATTAGGCCAGCATGCACACCCAAAGACTCTAAGATTGTTATAATTAGGAACTTGATCAAACAAACATTCCAGAGGAGATTTATATTGAAGCAATTTGCTAGGTGTGCGATTAATCAAATATACTGCAGAAACAAAGGCTTCATCCCAAAATTTGATAGGCAGGGATGCATGAGCAAGGAGTGAGAGACCAACTTCAACTATATGACGATGTTTTCGCTCGGCCGACCCATTTTGTTGATGAGTATGGGGACACGACACATGATGAGTAATGCCAATCTTGTTAAAGAAGGTGTGAAGTTTTTGATATTCTCCTCCCCAATCGGTTTGCACCGTTATGATCTTGCGATTGAACATTCTTTCAACAAGGTTTTGAAACTCTTGGAATCTTTGAAATACCTCAGATTTAAACTTGAGAAGGTAAATCCATGTAAATTTGCTATAGGCATCAATAAAGCTAACATAGTATTTTTTTTCTTCCAACAGAAACGGGTGCAGGGCCCCAAACATCTGAGTAAATAAGTTCCAGAGGATAATTAAACTCACTAAGAGATCTAGCAAAAGGCAATTGATGACTTTTTGCTTGTTGACAAGCATCACAAACCGTCATCTTATTGGACTCGGCTAAACAAGGTAAACCATGCTTATTGACAACTTTTTCAACTATGACAAATGAAGGATGACCTAGCCGGTTATGCCATTGCTCAAGAGATGGCTTCACGGCAACATTGACTTCTTTGGACTGCTTGACTTGAGCGGCTGCAGGAGGAAGGGGATAGAGACCACCACGGCATTGGCCTCTAAGGAGTGTCACCTTCGTGGCCTGATCTTTAACAAAGAAGTGTTTAGGATATAGCTCAAGATAGGCCGAGTTATCAGTTATAAAGCGATGCGCAGAGACAAGATTTTTGCTAGCTTGAGGAACATATAGCACATTGTTCAAATGAAGATTTCGATATGGGGTGTTAACAACCGAATGACCAATGTGACTAATTGCCATACCTGCACCGTTTGCCGTGTGAACTTGATCATCTCCTTTGTATTTGTCACGTACGGTCAGCTTCTCCAACTCTCCTGTCACATGATCAGTCGCCCCCGTGTCCATGTACCAGTTCGAGTCAACTCCGTACGAAATTACAGCAGCTCCTGCATACTTATCATCGGGCACAAAATTTTCATCAAATCTATGCCAGTAGTCCATTACCATGTGTCCCTTCTTGTGACAAAGTTGGCACTTCGGCCGATTGTCAGTGTTGGCGCCGCCTTGATTGTTTCCCGATCGCTGCACAGAGTTGCTGCCTCGACCCTTGCCACGATTGCCACGGCCGCGCTGAAAGCCGCCGCGACCATGGCTTGACGAGAACCCACGTCCGCGGCCTCGATTCACCAGATTTGCCGAAACTTGCGTCCCGGCTTGTCGAAGAGACCAACGATTTTCAAAGTGAAGCAGCTGGGAGTAAACTTCCCCCACGGTGACTGGTTCCACTCTCGACACGAGAGAGGAAACAATTGGTTCATAGTCTTCATCCAATCCAGCGAAGATGTATGAGATCAATCTTCTTCATCGAGTGGTTTGCCCGACGACACCATCTCATCAGCAAGTGCACGCATCTTGCTGATATACTCAGTGATACTAAGATCACCCTTTTTTGTTGTAGCCAGGGTGATTCTTGTATTAATTGATCTAGCTTTTGACACCGAGAAGAACATACCTTCAACGATGCTCCAGATAGCAGCCGACGTTCTGCACGTCGCTACTTGGGCAAGAACATCTCTGCCCATGGTGGAGAGGAGGTAACCAAGCACTTGTTGATCGGTAGCTACCCATTCTTCAAACTCTGGGTTTTTGACCTCTACTTCCTTGTTGTCTTTCTTGATGGTGATGGTTGCATCTGGCGCCTTTGCAGCACCGGTGAGGTAGTCTTCTAATCTTGCTCCTCTGATCACCGCAAGGACCTGGGCCTTCCAGATCGCATGGTTCCCTTTGCCTAGCTTCTCCGAGACGGTCACGCCAACAAAAGGATTGCCGGTCGAAATCTTGGAAGAGCTAGGCATGGCGCAAACCCTAGATGAGTTTTGATGGCTCTGATACCATGAGAAAGAATCAGAGGTGCTGGAAGCGGTACCTTCGTCTGGCCCGCTATTGCATTGATATAGGTGCCAATAGCCAGCAACCGTGGCAAGTACAACAACCTAGAAGAAATCCTGGGTAATCAGGACTCTCAAACGGAAAGAGATACAATTGCAGCTAGCTATCCCTAATCAACCGGGTTTCTCTAGATATATGAAACATATACAAGGAGATTAACTTTTTCTAACACCCATATCCTTCTCTTCTAACACCCATATCCTTCTCTCTCTTTTTTTCTTCTGTGTCAAGCGCCTTTGTTCTGAATATGTGGCTCTTTTATTTCTCTAAGTACAAAGAAGGATACACACGTACTCACACGCACTCACTAACACACAGCATGCACGCATACGCGGGTGAGTACCTAGTACACCACTAATCTAGAGCGAAAGTCTGAACCTTATAAAGTATGGACACATAATTTGACTACTGAATGTATTCACACAGGAATGCATATATTCTTACGGCTCGAGAGTCCAAAGAAAAAAAGATTCAAACAGGAATGCATATATGCATATATTCTTACGGCTCGATTATTATATCGTGCTGCATATGATTAGGTTTTTTCAGTGCTGGAAAGTTTTGAGGCCATGCAATTAGTTGGTAATTAGTCCTCCCTCTTTGGATTTGCCCAAGATCTTTGGAATTCATTTATGTCTTGCAGGGGTGGCTTGCTTTGGCTTAGGCGCATTTCATCTCAATTGGTGAATCCTCAAAGAAAAGTGCAAGATATAATACACGTCTGCCTGCTTTGGCAATTCATAGTAGTTTTTGCTCGCTGACTACAAGTATGGGAACCATTTTTTTATGGGCAGTCCTACTACCGCGATGATCGCTTGTATGATAGGATGAGTGATCATGATGGGTGAAAGACCCCAAAAATTTCAAATGAATTTTTGTGAATTTTTCCCTGATTTTTGGTGAATTTTTTAGCCTCTTTCCCAATTTGGAAATTCTCCCCGTTTCCCGCTTTCCTTTCTCGGCCAAGCGCCTCCCCGGTCCGGTGACACCTTTCCTCTTTCCACCTTCCTTTCTCCCGGGCGCCACCCCTCCCTTTCGCCTCTTCCCTCCGCCTGCGCCCGCGCGCGAGCGAGCCCCTGCCCACCGTTTTGCCGCCTGCGCCCAACCGCCAACACCCGGTCGGAAACCGACAGCGCCCCGAGTGGCACGCGTCGCCTCACCCCTCTCCTTGGCCCCACCTGGCAGCCGCCGTACTCGTCTCCCTCCTCCGCGTTACGCACCACCGCTCACCCGGCAGCCACCTGCTCCCTCTCTCTCCCATGCGCGCGCTTTTGACTCCGGCGTACGGTCTCCTCCGAGCCGCTCGAGCACCTGCTCCCGTCACCTCGGCTGCCCAACCACCGCGCCCCATGCCGCTTCCCTCTTTTTCTCCCCTCCACCGAAGTTCATTTCTTCCCCTCCTCGGTGCCCTCACTCTCCCGTGCTCCAGAGCGTCTCCCACCCCCTCTCTTCGTTTGCTGCAACATCCACTCGTCCGGTGAGCCGCCGCGCCGCCGGGAGGCCAAGTCACCCCTTTCTGCCTTTGACCTCCTCCGTTGACCTCCTCGCCTTCCAAGACCTTAAAACGGGTTCCTCTCGTCGAGATCTATCCCCTAGTGGCCTCCATTGCCGTCGGAGAGCGGAGACCCCGCGTCTCTGCCCCTCTGCCAAATGCGCCCGGCAAGATGTAGAAGACGACCTACGTGACCCTATCCCCACCATCTGTGCCAACCGTTGCCGTTTAAAGTCAGCCCTCGGATGGCGACTCATCCCCCGCCGTCCGATCCCCTTAAACATCACTCTCCGCACCCGCCCGATTCGAACCACTCCTCTGCCGTCCGATTTCACTCACGCAACACATCCCGTCCACCCGCCTACCCTGCATCCCCTCCGTCCGCTCTCGCCGCGTGTCGGCCATCCGCCAAGGCGAGGCACGCGCGCGCGGGCCTTCGGCCGCGCACGAGTTGGGCCGGGGACCGCGCGGCCCACTCGACCGTGCAGGCCGCACTGTAGCAACTAGGCTGGCCCGGCACTGTTCCAAGCTATTTTCCAGAATTTTTCTTTTCCAAAATTTCAGAAAATCCAAATAAATCCTAGAAAATCATAGAAAATCCCAAAAATCCCAAATTACACCACTTTGCTCATTTTGATGCCCTGAACCCATTTTTGAACTCCATTCCACCAAATTCATCTCTAGAAAATTCAAAAATCCCTATTTGAATATTTATGCAATTTATTCCTTTTTTATAAATTCATTTTCTCCTCACTTGATTAGGCTCAAGCTGGACTTTAATTATTTTTGTGTGTTTGTGCTAGTGTCGGAGTTCCCGGAGACTTCAAAGCAGGGCCAGGACCAAGGCAGCGCGGGTTACGAGGTAGCTGAGATCGTCGAGTGCCAAGGCAAGTTGCAAGACCTTGATCATATTGAATCCTATGCCATCTAAATTATGTGTTTATGTTATTTGCATTATGAATATTTGTGAAATGTTAGTTGCTTAAAAACAAACTGTTTAGAATGACCTGGTAATTAGATATTTCCCACCACCAATAAAAGCCATGTTGAATTTGCTGCCATGCCCTTGATAACCCTAGTTATATTTACTTAATGATATAATTAATTGTAGGATATTTACACTTCATGCAAACTTTGAACTACTAAGGCTGTGGCTACGGGCCGGTAGATTTAAAATGTTGGGGTTTAGGGTAAAGGTGTTGTGGGACACCGCGAGTCGGTCTTCGGCCACCGCTTTAGCTTAGGGTGTAGGCTGCGGCCTGGTGAAAATATAAGGACTAGAACCTTGCACCGAGCAAGTGACATATTATCCACTCAACCACCGGTGTTGACTCGTCAACCCTAATTTAGCAGCTGCTCATCTTAAAGTGAAACCCTATGTTGGGAGTCGGTGTGGATCGGTGGATCCTGACTAAGACAACGATAGGTCTCCACGACTCGGGCTTGGTGTTCCGTGTAGGCCAACGGATACCCGAGGGTGTGCGAGCCCCTAACCTATCGGGTAGAGCGTATACCAAGATTTGAGCAGTGAAAAGACCCGGTTCCTTAACTCAGTCGCGAGGGTTAAGAATGCTCATGGATAAAGTTGGGCAACTCTGCAGAGTCAAACTAATGGTATTCGAATACGCCGTGTTCCCGGTTAATGGAACTGTGTCTATGGGTGATTCCAACAGTAAGGCATGAGTAGATTTCATTGGTTTAACTTGAGTGGTCGAATAATCAAATTTGATGGTAAAACCCCTTATTCTTAAGGAGTAGTCCTTGGTTTTGGAATTTCAAAATCGTTTACAAATAAAATTGCATACACATACTTTAATAAAATAAGTATACCCCACCCTTTTGAGATCCGTGCAATTAGCTAAAATAGGCTCCCCTTGTAACTTGTTGAGTTGTTGTGCTCACGGCTTGCCGAACCAATTCAGAGTTTCAGAGTGCTGGTGAAGACCAGCCAGGCGAGGAGCCTCCGGAGGAGCAGTTCTTCGATGAAGATCATTGGCTATAGGTCGCGATTTGCGCTCAGGCTTCCTGGCGGTTGTTTTGTAATGTAATATATTTCGGGCTTGCACGCCCGCTGCTGTAAAACTCGGTTGTTAAACCTTATATTGTAATATACATTGACTCTTATGTTGTAAGCTTGTGCTGTGATGATATTCTCTTACTCGACGCTCTGTAACTATTCAAATTTAGATAGTTGCGAAATGTCAGGTCCATGGCGCCCCTGGAAACGGGGCGTTACAATGGGATCACAAAAACTACAAAATAAAACCAGCAGAATTCTCCATTTCCATCGCGTGAGCACTTGTTGAAGCGTGACCGCGTTGTAAAGGGCGCAGCTTTATCTGAATCTGCAAGCTCTGAACTCTGAACCAAACTGCTTTGAGTTTGGACTAGATTTTGAGGAAAAAAAAATAGCAGAACGATAGATTCTTACGAGTTTCATAAGAACAATACGAAATTTTTCAGGCAGTTCATATTAAAGTAAAGCGGCAAACAAGCTTAGCAACGAGGGTGTGACCCTTTCATTGCCGACTCAGATTGCTCGTTATAATATCAGCAGCAGACAGCAGCCGCTTTTTCTTTGTGCTGAAAAGATGTTTACCTTGTTTGGTGAGAGACAAAATCTTTATTCCCTTAATACGATCTCCTTTTCCTTTATCGGTTCCAAAGCTTACAGAACAAAACATGATATCATGAACCTCGGATCTTTGTTCCAGCTTGAAAGCGATATATCGTGAAAAGGGGCATGATTTATACTATGATTAGTTCAAAGTGATCATCCCCCTACAAATAGGCCCAAGTTGCTAATTGGGCCCATGAACAACCATTGGTGGTGGATGTCACGAAATGTCATGAAAAGACTGTTACAGTTAGTAGCCCTAAACAACTGTCTTGATTAATATCGAAGGGAGATGCACTTCTGTATATAATTACAGTACTTTAACAACTTAATCATCCTACGGACTTCTGTATATAATTACAGTACTTTAACAACTTAATCATCCTACGGACTTCTATATATAATTACAGCACTTTAACAACTTAATCATCCTACAAACTTCCCCATGTACTTGATCTCAAAAGTAAAAGATAAAGAAAATAAAGATAACCATGGCATTGGAAATGGAGCTTACATTTTTCCCCCTTTCAAAAGTGTAACAAGATCATCCATGAGAATTAACAAGAATTCTTTTGCAGTTCATTGTACCATCAAGTACCCACTTATGCATAAGGTGCATAATATCTGGCATAGAATATTGCTTATTTCGACCTTTTGACGGATTGCAATACAAACCAAACAAAAAAAACACGCACCGAATGCATAAGTTGTTACACAACCGACCAGCTCGATGGGAGGATCAGGTAAAGGCAGATCCACAAAGTAGCAAAGTAGCATACATCTGGAAAAGAGGCCAAGTATGAACATTACCAAAGAAGCTTCGGCAACCGACCAGCTCGAGCGGCGTGATCAGATCAGCAAAAAAAAAGCCGGGGGCATCACCAAGCACAAGACAGAACAAAGCAAATACCCTCAAGTTTACTCCATTAAAAGAACAAACACAAGCATCACATGTACTTGTACTGTAGCCACAACAAACGTAGTCAGAAAAACTGAACCTATCAGGTAAGCAAAGAACCTTGAACGCTCCTCATGAGGGCGCAACAAGCAGCAGTTGTCTTCATGGGATACCAAAACTGGCAACATAAGTAGCTAGTGGAGGAAGACCTGTGGGACTATCGCCTTCAATCATGGCCATTCCAGTTTAGCCCAGACAAGGACAGGATTTACAAGCATTCTGCCAATCAATCCATCTCTACGCACAAAACCATTTACAAATTGGGAGGTGCAACACCCAGTATCATGAAGGTAGACCAATCCATCCAGAAGAATGTGACAATTAGTGCCCTAGTAGCCTGGAACATAGCCCAGCACATCGTAAAGAATGATTAGTGCCCTAACAAAACCAACGAAAACTGATGTAGTGTCAAAACTTTCTGTACAGGCAACGGCGTGTAATCTGATGATTCCTCAACCTCTGGCTAGGTACACCTCAAGATGCTTTCCTCTGCCATTCTGTTGTGAGCTCCCAGATTGGAATCTGTAATCAATTCTCTTCCTGTATTCCATAGCTGGAGTTTTACTTCCGGATGCAACTTGCCGCAGCTGCAAGAAAGCAAGCATACTTACTGCAAGCACTGCAACATTACCCAGAGCACCACCAATCTTATCCACTCGAAATGAATTCTTGGCTAAAGATAGACTACATGATAACACATTTGCCATGATACTTGAACCATTGCCCCCATTGTCCACTGCATTCTCCCCTGACAGGCTATGTGTCACACGAACATCTTCTGGTGAGATAAATTGACTTTTGTCACTCACCTCACCTACAAATGCCAAGGCCTCATCAATGACTCTATACTTCTTCCCCCGATGCTCAGCTAACCTTGTAGCAAGGACTAGACGGCTTTGCTCCAGTCTAGCAATGGCAGCATCCCGCTCAGCCTGCTGTTGTGAGTGAACAGTCTGTGGAGCAATATTAAATTATTAACACAAGAAAGAAACAGATCTTACATAATTATTAAATAGGAGAGAAATAACTGAATTAACTAAAAGCCCACAAATTATCGATATGTAATTATGTATGCGCAGGTTTCTAAATTCAGCTATCCACCCAAAATGGTAGCTTGCAGGTTGTGAATGTGAAAATTCATTTGCAGCCAGAGACAGAAGAAGGATGATAATAATTCATCACACTGGAACACACCTGGCAAAACGAGAGCTACTTCATTTCTGTGTCTTGGAAGGAGTTCACAGAGAAATTAACAAGCTCCTAAAAACTTCTGTCAATGTCTTATGCCAGAAGACAACAGGCTGCGTCTATGAGTACCATACTAATCATGACTTTGTGCTAATGCCTTTTACAAAATGACAAATGACTATAGAACAGACAAATGTTTCTTGCTAGTTTGACCTCTAACGAACATTGACTGCAAGACGCAAGGAAAGTAACGTTAACCGGCATTCTTGACATCCACATGGCTTTTATTCCCAATCTAGACCAACCACTTGCAGTCAATTTGAAGGAGAAGAACCACTTGAGTCAAAATCATCTAGGCACGAAATAACAAATTAAACAACCAAAGGCCCAGAATCCATCACAGAACATTTGCAACCCTGCTAATATATAGTGTAGCACATGTACAATGAGCAGCACCTCAGCCTACCATGTGAACAACATGATGCAATAAACATCCAATCTAAGTATCAAACGAGGTGCTTCGTGGATCACAACAGAAGCCAATCTTCTTCGAGGAAAAGAAAAGATTTAGCCGCATGTCGGATACAAGCAGGGAACTATGGAAACCAGGATTCGCCAATCACGCGAACAACGCACCCCGACCTCGCAAGGATCAACTCTCCATTCATTGCAACAACTCAGGCGAGGTCCTGACCAGAATTAACTCGTACTACCACCAAGTTCCAATCAAAGCGAAACCCTAGAGCAGAAGAGGAGAGGGACGGGAGGGGAGGGGGTGCAATCTCACATGCAAGAACTCGAGGTGGTCCTCGAGGTCCTCGAGGGCCGTCCGGATGGCGTGCAGGCTCCTCGCCTCGGCCATGGCCTCCGCCGCGGCGGCCAGCGCCAAGCCACCCCCGTCCTCCGCTCCTCCCCCTCCTCCCTGCAGCCCCTTCACGAATACAAACCCGTTCCGGCAAGGCGGCGGCGGCGGCGCGGGGAGGAAGTGGGTGCGGGAGACGGCGAGGATGGCGTCGCTGAGGCGGTCGTGGAGGTCCCAGATCCGCTCCAGGACCGCCTCCGCTTCCGCCGCGTCCCATCTCATCACCTCGCGAGGCCCTCGACTTGTAGGGTTTGGGTGGGGATTGGGTGGGAGGGCGAGGTAGGAGAGGAGAGCTGCTGCTGTTTGCTTGGAGAAGTGATGGCGGCACGACCGATGTCGAGAGCTCTTGTTGTTTGCTGGAGAGAGTAGGGGCTGTACTAGGGCTTGTTTGGTTTTTTTCCCTGCAAATTTACCCAATCAAAATATTGGTTATGGTAATATATTTGATTTATGCTTGATTTATTATCAAATTTCGGCTGCCTAGGAGTATTTTGGTTATCCCCCTCACAATTCCTGTCCAAGTTTTGACCAAACCGAGGGTGCAGCATTCTCTCACCAAGAAATTGGCTAGCCGTGATCAATTCGGCTTCGGCTTCTGATTTCTAGCTTATTTTTCATTATTCATAAATTTTGTCTTTTTTTGAACTTTTAGCTTTTTGTTGAGTTTTTTGCCGGTTCTTTTTTCCCCGTATTTGTTTGTATTATACGTAATGGGCTAACATATTTTTTTATATTTTTAAATTTTTTAAATTTAATTATGCTAAATAAGCCTCTGTCAGCTACAGTGTTTTTTCATTCAGCTATAGTGTTTTCAGCCATAAGCTTTTAAGCCGAACCGATCACCACCTAGTAGGGCTAGAGAGGGCATGTACCAAATATATCCTTAATCTCTCGAGCTTATCACTTTTGGTCAGAGTGTTTTTTTTTGTTTAGGATGAAATAGAATAGTAATAATGAGAAGAAATAGCTATTAAAATAAAATTAGGAGAATGGTTTTTGCAAGACGCAAACACAGAGGAGACGATGGAGGCCGCCTAGCGGCTTGCAGAAGCTGTTTTTGGAAGTGGATCGGGTAATCCGTTGTTACAAATCGAGGTGTTTAAATTGATTTTCGGCTTCTCTAACCAGTAGTTAGAAACCGAAGCCAGTTTGAATACTCCCTAAAAATATGTATCGCATTAGTTTGGCTGTTGGATTATTTTTCTGTTGTTTCCCCCTTTCCAAGGTGTTTGTTATTTTGTTCACATAATGCAAATGGTGTACATGCAAAAAATGTTTGGCTTAGACTGCGTTCTGTCGTTGCGTTCTATTTGATAATTTTGCTTTTTTGAGGGTAATACACAAGAGCTTTATTACTCAATAAAAAAAAGTGGTACGATCATCTGAGCTTTATCCATGTGGGAGGAAGTACAGAGGGAGGATACCAGTTGTTGTTAAACTATAATCTAATTTGCCAAACAGATACCTCACAGCTGCGTCTTGGCAATAGCTTTCAAAAATAAGCGCAACATAGTACAACACACAAACCACAAACTGACCCTTAGACTAAGTTTTAGGATAAAGAGACGGATCTAAGGGTTTAATCCGTGCAAACACCGTAGGTTAGGCAAGGTTCATTTAACCCTGTCAGACCCTTTTAATCACTTCAATCTAGGAGTAAACTAACCCATCAAAAAGCTTGGAATAAGCTAACCTACCACAGTGAACCCTCCTAACTTTTAGCTACTCCAGTTAATGTGTTAATCTAGCCAACAATATTTTAGAGTAACTAGCTTCGTTGACAGAACCAAAAACTATGCTAAGATAACATACCATAGTTAGTTCCTGGAACAAAACATATTATGGTTAGTATTAGCTAAGTTAGTTGATTTAATCTCGAACCAAAACAAAGCCATATTGTTTTAGGTCAGTTTGGCATGGGTGGTATGGAGTGACAGGTGTGGCAGAATCGTACAGAAATTCGTAACAGGGAACATGGAAAAGAGGTGTTTAGAATTTGGATTGTCCATAGAAAAAGGAAACATCTTTAGGAGAGAGTGCAGATAGAGAAAAGGATGCTGCCTTGGACTTCTTAACGGAGAATATGTAGGAAGTCAGATTTCCTGTAGGATTTTTATCGGACTTATTTGGAACACAAGAATTTCGTAGAAATTTTATATGAATTTCACATGATATGTCTACATGAATTTCACATGAGACAATTCAATTCTTATAGGAATCGAAAAAAAAATCTTGCATTTCAAATGGGCCTTAGATCATTTCTACTATATCCGATTACCTATATAGGCAAAAATCGTATAAAATTTTCATCCCAAAAAGTTTCTCTACAATTCCATTGTTCCAATAAGTCCTATGAAGCAGGAATTGTTTGAATATCTGATGTGTCAGTTTTCTTTTACATTCTTTCTTTGAGATGGTGGATGATGCGTTGATATTGCAGTTGTAGGATCTGACCTTTATTTTCTGTTTGGTGGGTAGGTGGTTGGAATAATAACCTATACAAAGCCGGGGTTCCGGCCCCCTCGCGCTATCCACGTCGCCCCCGCCCGCGCGGCCGGCCGGCGCGTGGCGGGGGAATTTCGGTACGGCCGGTCCAGACACTTTCTTTATATTTTCCGAAAATTACGTAAAGATCTTTTTTCTCGCGAAAAGGTCCCTTGCAGTTTTTTTCACCCAAATTTTTGCAGGATAGCGCCCTGCGGTTTTCTAAATTACGTGCGGATCCTCGTTTATTACGTACAGACCCTCGGTTTGTTACCAAAAAAACCTTTGACTTTCCCATTTATTACGTACAGACCCTCAGTTTTTTACGAAAAAGACCTTTGACTTTTTCGAAAATGCACATGTGCCCTCGATTTTTTTAATTTTTTTTTTACAAACTCCTCACGGATTATCGCCTCTTTTACTTTGGTACACACGATGGCTGGCGCGGCGCCACGCCGCGCCTATGAGGCTAGTATTATCTGAGGTGACGAAACTTACACGCGCAGTCCTCATTATCACCCAACAACCAGTCAAGCACTACAGCATCCACATTATAACACAAAGCTATTGGATAATCATTGTTCAGAAGAAATTTCAAAAAGTAAATATATGCACAACTTTTTAAGAAAATAAAGGCTTTGTTGCAAGGAGACAATTTCATCGATTAAGGCCCCACTCATTTTGGATTGAGTTTCTGACTTCTAGCTTATTTTTACTATTCTTAAATTTTATCTTTTTTGGTTTTTTTAGCTTTTTTGAGCTTTTTTCAGGGTTTTTTCTTGTATTCATTTGCGTTGTCTGTGATGGACTAACATATTTTTTATTTTAAATTTTTTAAAATTTAATTACGTCAAATAAGCCACCTTCAGTTACAGTGTAATTTTAGCCAGCTACAATACACTTTTAGCCATAAGTCAACTTATTTCAGTCCAACGAATGGCACCTAATCATGGAGATTAGAGATAATATGCAATATGGGGACGTTCTCGCGTCATGGTGAACTCTCCCAGAGCTCTAGCGAATTGAGCCAGCTCATGTGCAACTTTATTATGCTTTCTCCTAATATTGACAGCCTTGCATGTGTCGGCACCAGCTTTGCGTCTTCGACAGTACATAGGACCTCCAAAGCGGTCAATAGACTCACTGATCAACTTCTGATTACACTTGCAGCCAATGCAAATCTAATGTGAAACCTCGCTGCTAGGCACTGTGCATGTTACACTTACAGCCGCTGTTGTCAGTTCAAGAAACACATGGACAAGTATCTGACACAGGCCATGTTAGCCCCTAGACAACAAAGATTGGCACCTGAGGATTTGTCATCCAATGTAATCCAGAGGCCGATCCTCGAGTTCACCTCTTTGCAGTGGCGAACCTTGAATTTCTTTTTCAAAAAACAAATCATACTCTACTGTGTTGTGCCGTAGGGTAAGAAAAGATCAAAAGATATTTGTCACATATACTAAAAACTGGAACAGGGACGTAGTCAACACGAGGCCCAGCCCACTGAAACAAAAAAATATCAAGGCCTTACTATTGGTAGCTACAGTAAAATGATAAAGATTTTTCCAGTTGGACCTCTTGCCCCGGCGGCTCGAGGCCTAACTCCGAAAGGTATAATTATTACTTGACAATTAACAAATCTCTATACACCAAAACTAGTTGATCTTATGAAACAGAGTGTAATGCAAACAAAAAAAACACAGCAGTCAGTGCCAAAGAGCCCACGTATAGGTAGGTAATTATCTTCATTTTTCTTCTTCTCCTCCTCTTCACAGTTCAGACTGCAACTGCCATGCAAGCCTATCAGCAACCAGGGCAGCATGTTGATGTGACCACGCCACAAACACATACGACAATACCGCCCAATATCAAGATTGAACTAAAGGTGAATTCGTTTCTTCAGCCTTCATATGTTACTAAGAATAGACCGCTACCTAATGCAAGTGATTTAATTGTGCTTAGGAACTTGGGAAAGGATAAAGGAAAGGGACATGGAGTCCTGGACATGCATGGAAGGAATAATGGAGGTCACCACGTCACTTTGGGACCAAGTCAAGCACGAATTCGAGTTGGACACGTTTTGGAATCAGGCTCGGACTGCTGTGATGGTACCAAGTTCAAACGGGCATAACTTCCTCATACGGACTCTGTTTGGGACGTTCTTGTACTTCATGGAAAGCTTATGAAGTCTACTTTCCAACGGATCCAACCTCATCTTCAAATTCTGTCCGAGCCGGTCGCAATCGTCAAAAGAGTCCACGTTGGTCACGTACTGGAATCGGATTCGGACTGCTGCAATGGTGCAAGTTTAAACGGACATAACTTCCTCATACGGACTCCGTTTGGGACGTTCTTGTACTTCATGGAAAGCTTATCAAGTCTACTTTCCAATGGATCTAACCTCATCTTCAAATTCCATCCGAGCCGGCCGGAATCATCAAAATAATTCACGTAGCTTTCTGAGTCCGAGTCAAAAGGGTGCTGCGCCACCTCCACTTGGGCCCATGGGCCTTGTAACCTAGGGTGTACCCTTTGGGACGCCTCCCCTGGTTGTTTTCACTATATAGGAGCCGCCGCCTCCGTTTCTAGGACTTAGGTTTTGTTTAGATCAGTTTAGCCCCTTGTGCAAACTCCACGTTCTCTTGTGTCGGCTAGACCAACAGATTCGTGTTACGGAACCTCAACTATCCTTGTGCGACTTTTATATCTAGCAAGTTTCAGGTTGCTCACTATCCTTGTTCTTGCGTGTTCTTCGGTTGCATGCAGGAATAGACCTTCGTGGTCAGGTCAACCGTGTTCTTTGCACGGTTGATAACATCTTGGGGTTGGTTCAGCGATTGCTAAGGCGCAAGTGACGTCTCGTCGGTTGTAGTCGGATCGCAAGAGTCATCTCCACGAAATCGATAGTTATCATCCTATCGGAAGATCGGGACCCCATCGCCTCATCGGTTGGTATCGAGCTTCAGTTGACCGGTAGGAATTTCTTGTATCCCTAGTTAGTAGATTGGTTTTATTTCCTATAGTCCAGAAAAATTGCCCCACAAAAAGAGTTAATTCCGTTGTCCAAACTCATTGCGCCTTTCAATCTATTAGTTTTGGTTTGCTAAATTGAGTTTGTGTCCGTCTTAGCATTGTCTTGTTGCTGGTCATATATTTGGTTCCATAAAACTCCCAAAAATCCCCACGTCCAAAACCATAAAAACACATCAAACCCTAATTTTCAATTTCGGCCAGAAGACTCTCTCTTGTGCAGCCGCCACCAAAAACGCCATATCTTTTGTTTCCGATATTTTTTTGAGTGAGATCACCGCCACTAGATCCATAACTTCCTTATATAACTGCCCTAAAATTTCGCTTCATTCCATTAGGGCAGTTAAAAGATATCTGCGGTGCAAGTTGACCCAAATTTCCGGACTGAATCTGTAACAGTCTGCGCTTGTGATTTTTGTGCGATTTTATCTGTCGGTTTCTAGAACTTGGCCCCAAAACAAAAGTTGTAGAAAAAGCCGTCAGAAAACAGAGAAAAAAAGAATCATTGAAAAAAAGGCAACTGACAAAAAGTTACGGTCAAAATACCGACGTGCTGTCCAGTGGACAGAAATCTCCAGATTTCAAGTTTTGGGTCAATCCTTGTGCTCTTCAATTCCAGATTGCATTCGATTGAATTATCTTGCATTTACCACTCCTATACATTACCATACACATATTTTAGCCTTCTTCCATCCTTGGTTGATCAGCAACATAGGCTAAGTGCTAGATACGAACTATAATTCAATTCTGTGCAATTTCTGAAATTAATTGATTGTTTTCCTTTGCTACAAAATACATAGACTATCCAAGCTCCACTTTTCTACTAACCGAAAAGGTCTCGCTGTACCTTGCAATCGCTTTACTCATCACTTGAGTTAGATTTATCACGAACCAGCCACCGGTTGCACCACCTGTTTGCTTTGGTAAGAACTCGTAAGAATTTGGTAAGAGCTTGAGAGATGTGTGACTTGATATGAGCCTCCATATCCTAGTAGTTGATAGGAACATTTACTTATGATTTGTTTCCTTGTTTTCTACTAACAATGACAGGTTTGAGAAAATTGGTAGATTATGATGTCATCGCGGGCAGATTTGAACTCGAAGGAAACAATTACAGTATATATCTTGCCACTCACCGCGAGAGTACGTCGTCGGACTACTTCTTGTGGGTTACTATGATGGATAGCTACTTTGAAAGACAAGATCTTGATCCTTATGAGAAGATGAGCATGGCAAGGACGGCGCTGATTGGTGATGTTCAACATTGGTGGTCAAATCTCGAGTTCCATTATATATACACATGGGAGGAGATGAAAAGAAATTGCGACATCGTTTTGTACCTCCAGCACCCAAGGTCACAAGCGAGGTGCAACCTGAGGTAACTGAAAATGTTGATATTGTTTTGGTTCCTACTCCATCTCTGATACCACCGAGATACTTGAAGAGGTGAAGGATGATCCGTGCATCTTATGCCATTAGAGGAGAAGTTTGAGGTACCTACACTATCCGATGAGGACGATAATGACAAAGGTACTGATTTGGTGCTACAACAAGACATAGATCAACCTTGTGAGTATATACTGCTGTAGTGCAATCTTTTGATATTCCTTGTGTTGACTTGGACGAACCATGTGCTGATCTAAATTCTCATAATTTTGCACATGTCGAATTAATTACACATAAGGAAGTATTTGATAGAATATCCCCATTGATGCATTGTGTTGTATCATGCTTAATGAGGCCGTTAGTTTGGATTATGCTATGGAAAAGTTTCTGAACTTGCATGTTCGAAATTCTTGTTTAGCGCCTACACCCCTGGGTATAAGTTTAATTTGATTGGAGATTATGGTGTAGACAATCAATTTTTTGTATATCGAATATGCATAACTTGTGATCACATGGATGAATTGAAGCTTGCTGTTTTAGACAACAATTCTTGTGTGTTGAATCTTGTTCAATATGAGAGGAAGTAAAATTTAGTATGCATCCAATGCCTATATGTTCATCTCTTTTGCATCATCTAGTATGGACAATCTGAATAAAGATGATGAATTATGGAAGAACACACAAATCTCTTCACCCTTGCTGGATAAATTTGCTATTGCTCCATTGGGATATGATTATATGGATGAACTATGCTTAATTCCAAAAGTTGTTGCTTTGCCCATATGTGCCACCACTTCAAGTTTACAACTTCAGATATTTCAATTGCATAAATGCTTCACTTACATTTGCAAATCTAGTTGCAATAATTGTTGTGTGAGAAATTTTAATTTGGTCATTGACATATATGATTACTTTTGGGTTAATAATACAATGAGCTTTTATGATTCCTGCTGTGTTATAGCATTAATTGTGCAACAACGAAGAACCGTTAAAATGGATGACATATACATATACCATGCATACACCTTGGCTTCTTTGTTACCATACTTTCAGTTTATCAAAAGCCGAGGACGGCTTTGTTTTCAAGAAGGGAGGATGATGAGGACATGACCCTATGGATACAACCATATTTGCTATGCTTATTGTCCTAATTACAAGAGTTCCTACGCATCGCTTAAATTATAAGGTGAGCTCGTTTCAAAGAGGTTTCACTTTGTTTGACAAAGAACTTATGATATTGCATAATGAGAGTTTGTTGCGTTTGTTATTATGTACCGACATTTATGATGAAGATCATGCAATACGTGAGGCTACACATATGCTAAAACCGAGGACGGTTTTCTATCAAGAAGGGAGGATGATGTGACCACGCCACAAACACATACGACAATACCGCCCAATATCAAGATTGAACTAAAGGTGAATTCGTTTCTTCAGCCTTCATATGTTACTAAGAATAGACCGCTACCTAATGCAAGTGATTTAATTGTGCTTAGGAACTTGGGAAAGGATAAAGGAAAGGGACATGGAGTCCTGGACATGCATGGAAGGAATAATGGAGGTCACCACGTCACTTTGGGACCAAGTCAAGCACGAATTCGAGTTGGACACGTTTTGGAATCAGGCTCGGACTGCTGTGATGGTACCAAGTTCAAACGGGCATAACTTCCTCATACGGACTCTGTTTGGGACGTTCTTGTACTTCATGGAAAGCTTATGAAGTCTACTTTCCAACGGATCCAACCTCATCTTCAAATTCTGTCCGAGCCGGTCGCAATCGTCAAAAGAGTCCACGTTGGTCACGTACTGGAATCGGATTCGGACTGCTGCAATGGTGCAAGTTTAAACGGACATAACTTCCTCATACGGACTCCGTTTGGGACGTTCTTGTACTTCATGGAAAGCTTATCAAGTCTACTTTCCAATGGATCTAACCTCATCTTCAAATTCCATCCGAGCCGGCCGGAATCATCAAAATAATTCACGTAGCTTTCTGAGTCCGAGTCAAAAGGGTGCTGCGCCACCTCCACTTGGGCCCATGGGCCTTGTAACCCTAGGGTGTACCCTTTGGGACGCCTCCCCTGGTTGTTTTCACTATATAGGAGCCGCCGCCTCCGTTTCTAGGACTTAGGTTTTGTTTAGATCAGTTTAGCCCCTTGTGCAAACTCCACGTTCTCTTGTGTCGGCTAGACCAACAGATTCGTGTTACGGAACCTCAACTATCCTTGTGCGACTTTTATATCTAGCAAGTTTCAGGTTGCTCACTATCCTTGTTCTTGCGTGTTCTTCGGTTGCATGCAGGAATAGACCTTCGTGGTCAGGTCAACCGTGTTCTTGGCACGGTTGATAACATCTTGGGGTTGGTTCAGCGATTGCTAAGGCGCAAGTGACGTCTCGTACGGTTGTAGTCGGATCGCAAGAGTCATCTCCACCGAAATCGATAGTTATCATCCTATCGGAAGATCGGGACCCCATCGCCTCATCAGTTGGTATCAGAGATTCAGTTGACCGGTAGGAATTTCTTGTATCCCTAGTTAGTAGATTGGTTTTTATTTCCTATAGTCCAGAAAAATTGCCCCACAAAAAGAGTTAATTCCCGTTGTCCAAACTCTGTTGCGCCTTTCAATCTATTAGTTTTGGTTTGCTAAATTGAGTTTGTGTCCGTCTTAGCATTGTCTTGTTGCTGGTCATATATTTGGTTCCATAAAACTCCCAAAAAAATCCCCACGTCCAAAACCATAAAAAAACACATCAAACCCTAATTTTCAATTTCGGCCAGAAGACTCTCTCTTGTGCAGCCGCCACCAAAAACGCCATATCTTTTGTTTCCGATATTTTTTTTGAGTGAGATCACCGCCACTAGATCCATAACTTCCTTATATAACTGCCCCTAAAATTTCGCTTCATTCCATTAGGGCAGTTAAAAGATATCTGCGGTGCAAGTTGACCCAAATTTCCGGACTGAATCTGTAACAGTCTGCGCTTGTGATTTTTGTGCGATTTTATCTGTCGGTTTCTAGAACTTGGCCCCAAAACAAAAGTTGTAGAAAAAGCCGTCAGAAAACAGAGAAAAAAAGAATCATTGAAAAAAAGGCAACTGACAAAAAGTTACGGTCAAAATACCGACGTGCTGTCCAGTGGACAGAAATCTCCAGATTTCAAGTTTTGGGTCAATCCTTGTGCTCTTCAATTCCAGATTGCATTCGATTGAATTATCTTGCATTTACCACTCCTATACATTACCATACACATATTTTAGCCTTCTTCCATCCTTGGTTGATCAGCAACATAGGCTAAGTGCTAGATACGAACTATAATTCAATTCATGCAATTTCTGAAATTAATTGATTGTTTTCCTTTGCTACAAAATACATAGACTATCCAAGCTCCACTTTTCTACTAACCGAAAAGGTCTCGCTGTACCTTGCAATCGCTTTACTCATCACTTGAGTTAGATTTATCACGAACCACCACCGGTTGCACCACCTGTTTGCTTTGGTAAGAACTCGTAAGAATTTGGTAAGAGCTTGAGAGATGTGTGACTTGATATGAGCCTCCATATCCTAGTAGTTGATAGGAACATTTACTTATGATTTGTTTCCTTGTTTTCTACTAACAATGACAGGTTTGAGAAAATTGGTAGATTATGATGTCATCGCGGGCGATTTGAACTCAAGGGAAACAATTACAGTATATATCTTGCCACTCACCACTGAGAGTACGTCGTCGGACTACTTCTTGTGGGTTACTATGATGGATAGCTACTTTGAAAGACAAGATCTTGATCCTTATGAGAAGATGAGCATGGCAAGGACGGCGCGATTGGTGATGTTCAACATTGGTGGTCAAATCTCGAGTTCCATTATATATACACATGGGAGGAGATGAAAAGAAATTGCGACATCGTTTTGTACCTCCAGCACCCAAGGTCACAAGCGAGGTGCAACCTGAGGTAACTGAAAATGTTGATATTGTTTTGGTTCCTACTCCATCTCTGAGATACCACCGAGATACTTGAAGAGGTGAAGGATGATCTGGTGCATCTTATGCCATTAGAGGAGAAGTTTGAGGTACCTACACTATCGATGAGGACGATAATGACAAAGGTACTGATTTGGTGCTACAACAAGACATAGATCAACCTTGTGAGTATATACCTGCTGTAGTGCAATCTTTTGATATTCCTTGTGTTGACTTGGACGAACCATGTGCTGATCTAAATTCTCATAATTTTGCACATGTCGAATTAATTACACATAAGGAAGTATTTGATAGAATATCCTATTGATGCATTGTCTTTGTATCATGCTTAATGAGGCCGTTAGTTTGGATTATGCTATGGAAAAGTTTCTGAACTTGCATGTTCGAAATTCTTGTTTAGCGCCTACACCCCTGGTATAAGTTTAATTTGATTGGAGATTATGGTGTAGACAATCAATTTTTGTATATCGAATATGCATAACTTGTGATCACATGGATGAATTGAAGCTTGCTGTTTTAGACAACAATTCTTGTGTGTTGAATCTTGTTCAATATGAGAGGAAGTAAAATTTAGTATGCATCCAATGCCTATATGTTCATCTCTTTTGCATCATCTAGTATGGACAATCTGAATAAAGATGATGAATTATGGAAGAACACACAAATCTCTTCACCCTTCTTTGGATAAATTTGCTATTGCTCCATTGGGATATGATTATATGGATGAACTATGCTTAATTCCAAAAGTTGTTGCTTTGCCCATATGTGCCACCACTTCAAGTTTACAACTTCAGATATTTCAATTGCATAAATGCTTCACTTACATTTGCAAATCTAGTTGCAATAATTGTTGTGTGAGAAATTTTAATTTGGTCATTGACATATATGATTACTTTTGGGTTAATAATACAATGAGCTTTTATGATTCCTGCTGTGTTATAGCATTAATTGTGCAACAACGAAGAACCGTTAAAATGGATGACATATACATATACCATGCATACACCTTGGCTTCTTTGTTACCATACTTTCAGTTTATCAAAAGCCGAGGACGGCTTTGTTTTCAAGAAGGGAGGATGATGAGGACATGACCCCTATGGATACAACCATATTTGCTATGCTTATTGTCCTAATTACAAGAGTTCCTACGCATCGCTTAAATTATAAGGTGAGCTCGTTTCAAAGAGGTTTCACTTTGTTTGACAAAGAACTTATGATATTGCATAATGAGAGTTTGTTGCGTTTGTTATTATGTACCGACATTTATGATGAAGATCATGCAATACGTGAGGCTACACATATGCTAAAACCGAGGACGGTTTTCTATCAAGAAGGGAGGATGATGTGACCACGCCACAAACACATACGACAATACCGCCCAATATCAAGATTGAACTAAAGGTGAATTCGTTTCTTCAGCCTTCATATGTTACTAAGAATAGACCGCTACCTAATGCAAGTGATTTAATTGTGCTTAGGAACTTGGGAAAGGATAAAGGAAAGGGACATGGAGTCCTGGACATGCATGGAAGGAATAATGGAGGTCACCACGTCACTTTGGGACCAAGTCAAGCACGAATTCGAGTTGGACACGTTTTGGAATCAGGCTCGGACTGCTGTGATGGTACCAAGTTCAAACGGGCATAACTTCCTCATACGGACTCTGTTTGGGACGTTCTTGTACTTCATGGAAAGCTTATGAAGTCTACTTTCCAACGGATCCAACCTCATCTTCAAATTCTGTCCGAGCCGGTCGCAATCGTCAAAAGAGTCCACGTTGGTCACGTACTGGAATCGGATTCGGACTGCTGCAATGGTGCAAGTTTAAACGGACATAACTTCCTCATACGGACTCCGTTTGGGACGTTCTTGTACTTCATGGAAAGCTTATCAAGTCTACTTTCCAATGGATCTAACCTCATCTTCAAATTCCATCCGAGCCGGCCGGAATCATCAAAATAATTCACGTAGCTTTCTGAGTCCGAGTCAAAAGGGTGCTGCGCCACCTCCACTTGGGCCCATGGGCCTTGTAACCCTAGGGTGTACCCTTTGGGACGCCTCCCCTGGTTGTTTTCACTATATAGGAGCCGCCGCCTCCGTTTCTAGGACTTAGGTTTTGTTTAGATCAGTTTAGCCCTTGTGCAAACTCCACGTTCTCTTGTGTCGGCTAGACCAGCAGTCGTGTTACGGAACCTCAACTATCCTTGTGCGACTTTTATATCTAGCAAGTTTCAGGTTGCTCACTATCCTTGTTCTTGCGTGTTCTTGGTTGCATGCGAGAATAGACCTTCGTGGTCGAGTCAACCGTGTTCTTGCACGGTTGATAACATCTTGGGGTTGGTTCGGCGATTGCTAAGGCGCAAGTGACGTCTCGTACGGTTGTAGTCGGATCGCAAGAGTCATCTCCACCGAAATCGATAGTTATCATCCTATCGGAAGATCGGGACCCCATCGCCTCATCACATGTGCATGTCCAATTGTTCGTTGTTCTCTTCTCTGCTACGGTGTGTCAGCTGAGCTGTGGCTGTGGTGGAAGAGGAGTGAATACCACGATCATTGCGACCAAGCAAGTAATATGATTGCATGCTCCGATACTTTAGTTTTGATAAAAGCGACGATGTGACCAAAGCAGTCGTAAGAAATCGGCACTGATCACGGCACTCAAAGTTGGGCCTGTTCGGTTGGTGAGAAGCCGGCCGGTTTCTCGCAGCCGCTACAGTACCTAACTTTTAAACGGAGTATTTTTTCAAGACGGGTCTATAAGTTAAACGTAGTACACGTTAAAAACTCAATATCTGTACCAGTCAAAATCGTAAGTGAGTATCGATCTCTCTGTAATCTGTACTGTAAACAGCAAAAATTCAAAATTTTCAGCCAAAAGTCATAAGCCGTAGCAAAAAAAGAACAGGCCTTGTACTATTCTATTAGTGTATAATGTTATTTCGCTAAATACCACTGAAGCCGTCCTAGCTCAGTGGTAGAGCGCGTGGCTTTTAACCACGTGGTCGTGGGTTCGATCCCCACGGACGGCGAGCTTTTTCGGAGCTTACCTTTTTTTGTGTATGAAAAAATGGGTACTAAATTATTTCTATGTCTTAGATGTCACACACTGAATTGGGCATCTATTTCATTCACTTTGTTTTGCTGGACAGCTAGATTTGTACCAAGGAATATGCTACGTGGTCATGTGCTAGCTTGGCTGGAAAAAAATGTACCAAAGCAAGATGGAAGCGTCCCAAGCAACTCTTGCACGTCTAACAGAAGGAAAGAGAGGAATCACTAAGCCAAACCTCAGGCAAAAAAAGGCTGGCACGGACGATGCACGCTAAATACTCCATCGTCCTGGTTCAATCCCTAGTTCATGTCTTAATAGTCAGCTCATGCATGCCTCCCACAAGACCAGTTGTAGGTCTATACCGAAATAATTTAGCTCAGCCTCTACTTTCTAGCTCTTCTTTCATCAACGGAATCGCACTAGTCTCCTTTGATCAACGGAATTGCACTAGTCTCGCAAAATTAATTCCATTTGAAATTTTCTAATAAACATGAAGAAAAATGATATGAACGAATGATTCTTCCCACAAGGAACCCATCATCACGTCAGGACTCAGGAGCGAGGCACAGGCAGGTACCCACGTCTGGTGTTGCAAAGACAAAATATTCCATGGCAGAGCACATGACAATCAGTCAGGACGGCACCAGCGAAAACAAATCCAGCAAGCACAGCTGGGCACCAAATCATGGGATACAATACAGCCAATCAAACCACCAAACACTTTTTGAGTCTTCGATACAGATCATCAACAGACAACCAATCCATCCAAACCTCCCACCCTCACCTAAATGTTAGCCTCCCTGGCATAACTAATAGCCCAATCAAGGCCCTGAAGAAACAAGGATTAGAAGAGCTTGTAGGGAGAGGAAGCGTCCAGCGGATGGATCAAGTAGGTGAGCAATAGAGCCACCAGCATCAGGACGTATGCGATCCCCTGGTCAATCGATGTGCCTGCGGTGATCAATTAGAGAAAAGATTTGCTGATGTTAGTCTTGACAAATCAGAACAGAAGATGAAGAAAACCATGTACGAGAGGGGATAAAAAAGAACGGCATGTATCTTTCATTGTGCACTTAGCTATTCAATTAGAGCATGTACATCCCTAGGTGCTAAAGCAACGCTAGAGGCGAGAGAAATTTCTTAGCACCGATACCAACAGACAGGGGAGTGGGTGCTAAGTCCGAATTGCATGACACCAAAACAAATCTTGAAAACTGGTGCTAGGCCAGAAAAGTTGAACATTTCTTTATGTGAATATTCATTTAGATGATAGAATTAAAATATTTGGTGCCACTTTAGAACATATAAGTGGTGCTAAGGGTTGGATTAAAAGTAGCTAACAATGGTATTATGAAGAGAGAGAGATGATATATCCAACTTAGCACTACTTTAGATGCTAAGGGACACGCATGCTCTTGGTGACAAATGGCAGACTACAGTCACTACGTTCCTGGGTATCAATTCAAGATATGAAATTGATCATTATGAACAGCCTGATTAAATGCAAATCCAGCAAAGTTGTTATAGAATTCGAGAATGGAACTGAAAGCCTCTTGACCACCCTACTGATTTCTAACATGTAACATCTTTTTGGAGTTCAAAGTTTCGTTGCAAAAACTTAAAATTAAATCTGAATCCAAATTCAAATTCAAACCAAATTGCATTTCAAATTGAAATCCCACATCAAATCTCAGTTTGGGCCAACCCCAACCTATTTCCCTCTATCTCTCGGCCCACTGGGCCTCTGGCTTGGGGGGAATTCAACTTTTTGCCACTCTGAAGATTGGCCAATTAACTCTGTCACTTACATGCGGGGCCGCCTGAGTCACTGACAACGGGCCAGGGTGGCAAATCTGTTGCCACCCTACTCATAAGAGTGGCAAATGATTAAATTATCCCTGGCTTGGCACAAGCCAGCCCAAGCCGCCGCCCCCCTGTGTTCTTTGCGCACGCTCACGTTGCGCCACACGCTTGGCCACCTTGCCTTGTGTGCACCTTAACCTCATGCCGCCCTCACGTCGGACCCCCTACTCTCCCTCTCCTCCTTCCTTCCCTTGCTACGTGCCCCGACCTGCGCCTGCCGCACCACTCTGCCTCCACGACTCGACTATTGCATCTCCGTCGCGCTTGCACCTTCAATGTCTTCCCTATGCCGTGCCGCGCAACCTTCTCCTGTGCACCAATAGTGCTGCGCCGCACACCCAACGGCCATCGCCCCCTCCTCGGCTATTTAAGTCCAAGGCGCGGTTGCTTGAGCTCCATCACCCCACGCCATTGCTCCCTTCTCCCTCGCCTTAGTCGCACTGAGCTCCAATCAAACCAGCCTCCATCGCCACCGAGCTTCCCTCGACCATCGTCGTCACTAGACCTCTTCGATGAGCCCCGCCCTTCGAGTGTGTCTTCAAGTTCGCCTTGCCTCCCTCATCTTCTCACCGCGGCCAATTGCTCTCTCTCCCCTCACAACTTGCCAAAGCCACCATCTTCCCCAACTCCGACAGCTCAATCAATCCGCCGCCTCTTCGGTCGATTCCTACTGGCCTGAGCGTCCTCGCCACCTCCTCCATTGATCCCCACCACCGATTGGGACCGTCGTCGCCTCCACCTCTCCGGTGTCGTGCTTCTTCCCTGCATCGCCTCAGCCTCTCGCCACCGTGCTGCCTTGACCCTCCTCAGACCCGCCAACCCCTCTGGTAGGTTCCCCTCACCTTGTTGATGCTTCCTGTACCTTCAATTTACTCGCCGCGTCACCGGCGCCATGGTCGCCGTGGTGGTCACGCCTCTATCGTGCCTCTCGCTGTTGCGTCGTCTCTCCGATGCGTCTCCGGCAATGCCATCCCCACCTCTAGGTGCAGTTCGGCCTGGGCATCCTGTTTTTTGCCCTCACCGACGTCGAGCTGCGCTCTGCTCCGCAGGACAAACACCACTGTAGCAACTGGTTATTATTAAGTTTAAAACTTGATTAATCTAAGCAACATTATTAAGTAACCTCTGTCATGCAGGCCCCTATCATTAGTTTAAGTAATTGAGCCACCGACATGTGGGCCCACTTTACTGTGTCTTGCACAATACTCGGCCCCACTTGTCAGCCTCTGTGGCTTTTCCAGTAAAGAAATTAATAGAAAATAAAATTAAAATCAATGGACCCCACCTGTCAATAAGACAGAATCTCTCCTCTATTTATTTTGGCATTTAATCCTGATTTAAAATTTGGAGGGCTCGTTCTCACTTATTTTAAATCCTAATTGAATGAAACTTATTTCTAAATTCAAGATCTATCTAATAGCAGCAAAATCTTCAAGTTTGGAGTTTATTTGAATTTATTTGAATGCTTGCGTATTTATTTGCTTTCCGTCGCTATCGTCTGAATAGAGTACAAGGATACAGAAGAGACGCAGTTCGAGCCAAGTTAAGACTTTCAAGGCCAACCAACTTATGAGTCAGGCAACCAATACTTTGATCAAACCTACATTTTTATGCAAGTTATATTTATTTAAATTATCAAATTGCATGCTTTTATTTAGTATGCAAATTTATGTTTGTCTTAATATTATAGATACATGCCTATCAATCATTGTATTAATTATACCCTATCCCTTGGATAATTGAACACAATTCTTTTTACCCTAGAAACATAATGGTAACTATACTAGCATAAGTTGTATCTAAACACCATACTTAGTCTTGCTTAGATACCAGGGACATTAAATTGGCCTACATCTTTTCAATCATGAAATTGATTTTGGGAAGCCATTAGAGGGAAATGGCTGGTATGTTGAGATAACTCAATTTTATATTTCTCAAAATCCTAAAACTTGCTTTACATATCTAGACGCATGGTAAGAAGCGTTGATGCAGATGTGGCACGAGAATGTCTGGTTTGTGGTAGCACCACCTAGATAACTCTAAGGACTGAATCATATTATGACCTCCCGATGTAAAACAGTGCAATCATAAGTCTATAATGAGTACAACGTGGCTAACTAATTTGTATCCACCAGCACGAGTTGCACCATTGGAATGACCCACAGGTCGTTACGTTGGATTTAGGCCACTGTAGACACAGGTCATGTCACTGGATTTAAGCCATCTTGTAGCGCAAATGGGGGTCTTGGTGAGGGTAGATATAACCCCACTAAGATGAAGCCTTAGCAGGTATAACCTTCGCTGGGTGATGCATTGTAAAGATCTTGTAGTGATCTTCTTGATTCATATGTCCAAAAAAATATATGAAACATAACAAGTTGATTATTCCTTGTAGGTAAAGTGTACACCTTTGCAGAGTGAAAACTGTTCGAATAGTCATGCCTATAGTCATGGGCAGGCATAGGAACCTACTCGAGTTAGTGTCTATTTCTAAAACTTTATGGGCAGGATGAAAACTCGTCGACTGGATGCAACCCTGAATTTGGATTGTCCTGAGTGGATGTAACTCTAGTAATAAAAATAATCATTTAGTGGATGAAACTATGTGATAGGCGGATGAGACCTGCACTGCTATTAATATTACACGCTTTAAATCTCTTTAATAAAAACATGATTTAATTAAAAAATACTAAGTCATAGGAAATTTCCTATTTATTATAGCTTTTAACTAATGCCTTTAGCAAATAAAAGAACACAAGCTTACCTTTGTTAAACCTTACATTTATAATATTGCATTTTGTGTGTTAACTCATATAGCATGATTGTTTGTATTCACCCTCGCTACTAAATACCTCAAAACCTGCGGATCAAGGTCACTAAGCGTAATATGATGCATCAGGAGCTAATGGAGAAGATGATGGAGATTAGGACGTTCTATAGTAGAATAGTTCTTGCCCAAGTTAAACAGACTTTGTTGGTAACTGTATGAACATCTATTATACAAATCCTTGGAGAGTAGTAAGGCATCCATTTGCCCACAATCGCTTGCATGTGGCATGGTCTCACCTTTTACTATCATTTCCGCTTCCGCTTTTGTAATATATCTATTTGGCCCAATCGGCCTTTTATATAAACTTGGCCCGATATAGTCTATTTAAACTTAGGTTTGTAATATTAATGAATGGTAATTGTTCACATTATGTATGAAATGATTTAGTGATGTATTCGTGAGCACTATCTACTGATCTAGAGAATAGCACGGTGGAAATCACAGAAGATTCTGAATTGGTAAAATCCAGATCCGACATAACACTAGTGTCTGCTAATCTTTTTTTAGTTTCATTATCAAGATCAATAACACATAAGTTTTACAGTCTAAACCAAATAATGTGTCCAGAGTCCAAACAACACAAAGAGAAGCCATTTTCGATACACATAGCTCATCCTTCTAACACTCCTTACATATGGCACATCCTTCCAAATTAGCAGTCATTTTCAAGCAAAGCAAAGTTGTAACATCTGTCAGACATATGGCAAAAGGGGCAGCTACCAATATCCACTGAAAGCTACTCCAGGAGACACTAACAGTAAACAATGAGTAAACAATGACAGGGAAATGCAAAGCTGGTTCAACTTGCACAAGAAAAGGTATATCTGTGGATCCAACTAACATCGGTATTGAATATGATCGAGTGTTCAGAAACAGTACATTCTTTTCGATCTACCATATACCTCACACCAGAAATCCTTAATCCACTCTTTCCGTGCTAAAGCATGTAATTGGCATAGCATCCTCAACACAAAAGTGATATGTCATGAAAAGAACGCTAACCCCCTATTAGACAGCTAAGTAACACAAGAAGAGCACGGTTGCGCTAATATACATTTCTGCAAATTGCACATCAATTTGCACTGTTAATCCGACAACAAGAACAACTCAGGCAATTTGCAATTGTGGCACCGAGTGCGAGAGACAGAATCATCTTTGGAGATCCGGAGACTTGAGGGGTGGGTCCTCCAAAGGATACAGAAAACTCTACAGAAATTGCCCAATGCAATCGAAATTCTAAGGAATTTCCTAAAACGAATCATAACTCAAGGACGGCACCAGTGTTCACAATTTCACCAAAATTTCGGCGAAACTTTGGATATTTCGGGTATTTCATTAGCCCCCAAAAGGATATTAGTTCGGTCAAATGTTAGCTGAATTTATCCCCATTTGAATTTTGTCTAAATTTCATCCAAATTTTGATTAAATCTCATCAAAAATTTGAATTTTCCGTCTGAATTTGTGAACGAAATTTCGTTTTTTCGTTCGTCTCGGTGACCTCTGAAATTTTTTTTGAAACGAAACATTTAACCCTGGATGGCACAAGGGAGATCCGAATCTCCGCTAGATTTCTAGAATGTACGATGGTGTTCTTCACGCTTTAAATTTTGTATTAAATATGTTCTGCAAAATAACACTTCCTGACTACTACCGCACAACAAACACTAAAATTAACGTCTAAAAATAGAAATGAGGATCTAAAGCCACTACCGCAGAACAAGTACTAAAATTAACGTCTAAAAATTTTTAAAAAAACGTGGATCTAACGCAAGGTAGTTCGTATTATAAACAGCGCTAAAGAAAGAATCCGAAAGAGAAATGCTCCAAGGCAGAATTTCCGCCTCAAGGTAAAAGAAATCTAATGATACGAGCACGCATTACAGCTTTCCCTCTTTGCCTTTCGTTTTATGAGAAGCTGAAAAGGGGGGAACAAATAGAGGACGCGCCGGCAGCCTGACAAGCGGGGGCCCACGAGGCAGCCGCACAGATCAAGAACAATAAAGGGGGGTAAATGAGATGCAGGTGCAATGTGATGGCTCAGGAAGGGGGGGTGGTGTCTCTTACCGTCGCTGACGGGCGCGGGCGCCGGGGCCTGCGCGGCCGCCGCGGCCGGCATCACGATGCCGACGACGAGCACGGCCACCGCCACCACCCCGAGAGGAGCCCTGGCCGCCGCCATTCCTCCCCCTTCTCTCCTCCCCCTCGGCGTCGGCTTCTGAAGAGAAGGAACGGCACGGCCACCACCCACCGACCACGCACGCGGCTCTGGGCGCTCTCCCTGAAGCCTAGGGCTCCGCGACAAGGGTGCAGCCTATATATAATTACAGCCAAGCCCGAGCCCGCACAGTATGACATGTGGGGCCAACAAGGACCACCTGCAGCGGCGGTACGGGAGATATCTTTCTGTTTTAATCATGATATTTTTTGGGGCGCGCCGCTCGTGATCGGCCGGAGGCTCTGTCACGCTGCCGCGTGGGTCCAAGCTGGCCGGAGCCCACGGGCATTGAGACGGCGGGCAAGGCACGTGGCGGTCTCGTGGTGTGCATGGGCTTGGACGGAGTAGGGGGTAGTGCGGGGCATGTGAAGAGGCCAGGCGGGGAGGACACGCGCCAGGCTGGGTGGGCGTGTCCGGGTGCGGAGTTCGTGGTGACTCTTTTTTCAATCCCAAACTTCGAATCATTGGAACCGAGCATCCGAACCAGTGTCTACTTTACCTTTTTTTTTTAACTATTACGTTGGTAAAATTCTTAACCTTCAATTATGAAACTATGTTATCGGCACATCTTATCTATCAAGTACGAATCATTTTACCTCCTTAGACCAAAATTATCTCGGTTTCATGTCAACATGGCATCCACATAGACATGTATACTTACATCTAAGTGTTGAAACACATCCTAGTCCGCAATACACATCTTATTGAATCAAAAAAATTAAAAAGAAAAAGTTGTTGGACCCGCATGTCACACCTTCTTCCTCCACTCCCTTCCTCTCCTTTATCTCACTTTCTCGTCACTCCATCGACCACCATCCCAGATGGCCAGATCCCACTGCCACTCACCTTTTATACGACCACCCCCACCACATCCCACCTCCAATTTTCACCAGCGCCACATGAGGTGGGATGTTAGATCGCATCCTAACCGTATGCCTAGGTTTAAGAGGGTTTATTTCCTGGACCATAGGTTCAAATGAGCTAAACACAACTAAACCCACGGAGTAACAGATTTTATAAGTGGTATTGAGCCTTTTTCTCCTAAAAGACTAGTCCAATAGGTGAGGTTTCACTCACACTCATAAGTTAGGCATTTTTTCTTTCCCATAACTAATGTGGGACTATTCCCAACAATCCCCCCTCACACATTGGTTGTGTACTCCTGCAACCAGGGATATGTTAAGCGCCTAAGCTCTGATACTAATTGTTAGATTGGACCCTAACCACATGTCTAGGTCTAACCGGGTTACTCCCCAAGTCACAGGTCCAAACATGCTAAACACAACTAAGCTCACGGAGCAATAGACTTATAAGTGGTATTGGGTCTTCTCCCCTAAAAGACTAGTCCAATGGGTGAAATCTCTCACACACTTATAAGTTGCGCTTTTTCCTTTCCCACGACTAATGTGGGACTATTCCCAACATGGGAGATGGCAGCGAGATGGAAGAAATTAGGAGAGGACCAGAGAGAAATCAAGATGGTGGAGGTTGGAGGCGGTGCTATGAAGGATGGTAGCGGCGTTGGTGACGTTTAATAGCGGTGGTGGGGTGGACCTGGTGGTACACCAGCAGAGGAAGGTGAGGTGGTGGACTAGTGGTGCTGTGGAGTAGTAGTTGTGATGGGAGGCGATAGATATGCGAGAGCAACGTGAAGCTGGGGGCGGAGGAGACGAGGAAGGGGAGTGGTGGTGGTCATGAGGCTCGAGGACGATGGTTGGTTACGGCTATGGTGTGTAGATGGTAGTGTTGGCTGTAGTTGTTAGAGAAGAGGCTACGGAACCGCTCCTTAGATCGGCAAGCACGTGCTGCATCAACATCCTTGACTTCAACGTGCAGTGGTCGCCACTCTTCCAGGCCATCACTGACCGCTTACCTGGCTTTTGGGCCTAGCCGAGGTCTGTATCACAGCGCCAAGCCTACCGTGACATGCTCCTCCGGCAATCATGTCCATGCTATAGCTCGACTTATCGACCACCCTTCCACCTCACGTCGCTCCACCTTCCTTTGGCCATGAGCCAGTCGATCCAAGAAAGCGGCGACAATGGAGGGGAGGACCGCACGTGGCCACCCCCAATGCCGCTGAAAGCATTTAGGCCCCTAAAAATATTGGTTTTGATAATTAATGACATTATGTGAACATGGGACTAACATGTGCATTAAGTGTTTAGAAGGATTAGTCTCGAAGGCGAAATTAGAGATATACAAAAGGATTTCACAAGATTCAAAGAGCTCTAAGACAACAAGGTAAATAGTTTAGGGTTCTTGTAAATTTTACCGGTCTTAGGAGAAAGGTTGGAAGACCGGATTATATGTTAGATGCCGTACTATTAAGAGGGATCATGGTTAAGTGCTTGATCATATGCTTCTGTGCCTTATGGATCAATTTAGGATCATGTATGCACTTAGAAATAAAATTGAATTAAAACTGTGCATTGTCAGAAATATCGGAAGTACCGACGTTCAAAAGGCAGAACTTCCGATCAGCTAGAAGTACCGGAGTTAAACTCGCGGAACTTCCGATCGATCGGAAGTATCGGGTTCCGGAGCGGAACGTTTTTTCAGAGAGCGGCCGCAAACAAACTTAGTCTCTCAGAAATCGGAAGTACCGCTAATTGAACGGTGGAACTTCCGCTAGGTCGGAAGTTCCAAAAATCGAAAGTTCCGGCAAATGTGAGCGGAACGTTTTTTCCAGAGAGCAACTTCTTCAAAACTTCATCTCGTGGAGATCGGAAGTTCTGAGGATATATCGGAACTTTCGGAAATCCAAATGTACAACATTTTTTAACGACGGAAGTACCGCATTAAATGTCAACAATTACTGCTGACTCTCTGACATAGCCGTTCACTCTGCAGAAAAATGGAAGTTCCGGGTTTATATCTGCGGAACTTCCGATTTCCCTGAATTTTCAGGATTAATTATTGCAACGGCTATTTTAGTTTGGTGGGGGTATAAATTCGACCCCACCAGCACAAGGACATGTTGTTGAACCATTATAGAGCATCCTTGAGTATAGAGCAACCACTCACACCTCATTTCATCTCTTGTGCATTCAATTGAGGTAGTTGAGTGAATTCAAGCGCATTTCATCCATAGATTGATCCTAGGCACTTGAGAGTAGTCAAGCAACGTTGTGATTCATTACTCTTGGTGTTTGCCAACACCTAGACGGTTTGGTGGGAGTGTCCGGTGATTTTCTCAAGAAGATTGTAAGAAGGCCCGGCAAGATTGTGAAGGTTGGAGCTCGCCTACCCAGAGAGAGGAAGAGCTAACAATAGTGATCGAGGTGTTTTGGCTTAATTCGTGGAGCCAGTCCGATTTGTTCGGGCTTACCTCAATGTGGACTAGGGGAGCCGGCAAGTCTCCGAACACCACGGTAAAAAGTGATCGTATCATTTGTGGTTTGCTCTCTCTTGATTCATTTACTTTCAATCAAGTTATTTTATTAGAATCATTTGATTGCTTGTATTCATAGAGTAGCAAACTTCGACTTAGACTAGAATTATTCTTGCTCTTGGGATAGTTCATTTATTCTAGTTGCTATTTGAGCCATATTAACTTGAATTTAGTCATTACATTGTTTACTTGCTTTAGGCAATAGTGTTAGTCTAAATTGTTAGCTTAAATTAGAAAAAAAAAATTAAAACCGCTTATTCACTCCCCTCTAGTCGGCCTCCTCGATCTTACAGCTGTCACGATAGAGCTGGCCACGGCGGAGCATGCAAATAATCTGCGGTGAGTCGTCGACTATAAGCCCTTGATCTCACTCAGTAGCGACAACAGAAATGACATTACCGACAAGAACAAGTGGAAGCAGTAGGCTCTGGAGCCTCGTCTCTCTCGGTTCCCCTCCTCCTCTGATTCTACTGGCGTTGCTCGCCTAGCTGTCTCATGGTAGGGGGGAGTGGATGAGAAGTGACCCGGTGAGAGGTGGAGCGGGTTGCCTCGTGGAAGGTGGTGACTATGTGTTTGGAGTAGAGTTTGTTCTCCATGCATCGGCCGTTTTATTTTGAGTGGGGACACGGACTGCGGGCCGACGTGGCATCCAGCATAGCTCAAAACTGAGGTGGATTGCACGTGGAGGGAATCATTTACTTGGTTTGGGACTTCAGGGTTGTATGTTGTCCAATTTCATACTTGGAGGATGAAAATTAGACCAACTAAAGAGTCGAAGATGGGTAAAAGGATAAAGTATAATTATTCTTCCAATCTACAATTCGATTGTTTGGATCACTGTCTTCTTTTGATGAGATCTTTAAAACTAGACTCCATTTTGTATATATTTATATTTAGCAAAATGATATTATTAAATATATATTTTAGTATATAAAACAAAATGTACCACATGTTACTTCCAATATTTCATTAGTTCCTGAGCGATGTTTCAGCGCACATATGTTGAATTAGGTCGGGGAATGAATAGGCATTGGATGTTTCGATAGATAAAATAAATTGTTTCACGCATTTAGTTTCGACAATTCAACTGTTCTTTGATGATGTTCCACGTTCGTGCTCAAAACGGCTTATTTTGAGTGGCTTTTAGCTGAAAAATCACTGTAGCTGGCTGAAAAAATATTGTAGTTGATGGTGACTTATTTGACGTAATTAAATATAAAAAATTTAAAAATAGAAAAAACATGTTAGCCCGTCACGGACAGTACAAATGAATACGGGAAAAATAGAACCAACAAAAAATCTCAAAAAAAGCCAAAAAACAAGAAAAAAACGAAAGTATTGTATAGTGAAAAAAAGTTAGAAGCCAGAAGCCTAAGACGAAATGAGCGGGGCCTTAAGCTACAAAGAGGATGGCTTTTTTCTATGTATTTGGTTCCAATATTTCAACAATTCATCGACGATGTTCCAATAGTTCGTTGGTAATGCTCGCTAACAAGAGTGGACCACTCTTACATTTGTTTGGTTTCATTGTTCCAATAATTTATCGACGATGTTCATTACTAGTAGTTAAAAAACCGAAATCTAAATGAAACAAAAAAAGGAAAGAAAGAAAAAAAGGAAATTAAAACTAGAAAATGTATCTCATGTACAAAAATATTAAAATTGGCAGTCAATATTGCAAGTTGATACTAACATTCGGCTCCTGAAATGGAGAAAAAAATCGCGAAAGAGAATCGTCGACCACAAACAGATAAGCCTGACCCAGGAGCCCACGACCCCACCTTTTTGACAGCCCAAGCACCCCGTAGCCTTCCTTCCATCCGTTTCCAAAGAAGAAAGCGCTGCCTCCTGTTAGCTGTGTGGGCCGTGGGCCTCGCGCGCGGCGCATAGGATTTCCCCGCCACCCGTCAACACACACTGAAAGCACAGTGTCAGTGACCAACTCCGGACTTGTGCCCACAATCTTACGTTACATGAGAACAACATTCTCACTGCTGACGAGCACGTGCGAGTTAGTGAGTAGACAAGGTTCTATTTGTGCGTTTCGAAGTATATGTATATACGCCTATACACAACAAGTGTTTCACATACTACGGTGTTTAGGTACCTAAATCAATACTTGCTGATGTGTTTTGAGATTTTATGATATTCGAGAGGGCATCTTCACATTAAGGATGAAATCAGAACGAAAATGATCGAGATACACGCTTCACTATACATATAAAATTACATGTGTAATTTTATCTCTGATTTGCAAAGAAGTAATCGGTATTCCAATTTTCAAAAACACAAATTGAAATCTTAATTATAAACACTACAATTTAACAAAAAAACCAACCAACAATCGTAACATTTAAACCATAACTTATAAATTCAGCCCATTTACTTGAAGAAATTGAAAGAATTAGAAGAAATTTAGCAATACCACAAATCGATTCAAGACTTAATCGATGCTGCCAAGTGCTTAGCGAGACGATCGACGGGTGATGACGACCAGGAGATGTGGTGGTCGGTGGGCTGCAGTCTAGGCCTCCAGGCTCTGACAACAGGTGGCTACGAGCCTGCGACCAAGCGAGAGGGTGGATTTTGCTTTCACACGAGGCAGGACAAAGGGAGAGAAGGAACGAGGTGCAAGTGACTGGGGCAATGCGATGTGCGTGTGGTATGGTTTCTACTTGCTATCTTCCCTTCATAGAGTGGCTTGGCTGGCCAAGCGCCTTGGGCTATACTTGTGTCAGCTGGGTTATACTTGCGTATGCTAGGCTACATGTCCTAGGTCTCGATTGGTGTCGTCTTGCGCCTAGCTGTGGGAGAACCGAGTGGAATAGCGGGAGCCGGGAGGTTGAAGCTTCAATCTTTGGGCAACCCAGGTGTCCTTCGATTTGGTTGAAGAGTTCACACCTAAATTTACACAGGTTATACAATAGAGAAATGAAATTAGACAAGGTGTCTTGTGCACCCCCGTGCTCCTCTTTGGATTTGCCCTGCTTCACATACCCATAAAAATGTTTATTTGAGATATCAAACTCTGAAAAAATAAATTCAACTTTAATTTTACTAGTTTGAGCTAGTTTTATGGTATACACTTACTATAACCATGTTAAATTCAAAAATAGTTCAAACTAGTTTGAAATAAGTTCAAAACTCACTTATCATAAATATATCAAGGGTATAAAATAGTTTTATACCTAATCTCTCAAATTTTTATCGATAATACACATGTATCGTACGATTCTTGATGTGGATGTCTACGCACCCAAGTGACTCATGTAATTTATCTATACACACATATATACACACACACATGTATGTATGTATGTATGTATGTATGTATGTATGTATGTATGTATGCACTGTTTCCAAACATAGGAATTTTTTCAAGAAACAACTATTTACAAAAAAAAAATATGGAAAAAATTAGATTCAAAACAGGGCCTCAAAGTCTAGTTTTTGTGTGACACTCACCTATTAAGCACAATCAGTCTATGCGCTTCACTTGTTGAACTCAAAATCTTCTCTTTTCCCCTAAATTAACCTTCTTTTAGTTTTGCTATGTGAATCCAGAATAGAAAGGCCTATAATTTACCATAGGCGGACGGAGAGGACAGCGGGTGGCGCAGGGGGCGGGAGTAGTGGCGAGGAATAAGCGTCGAAGATGCCCTAAGATGATAGTGCTGCAGTGCTGCTCATGTGTTGGTCTCGTCCACACTATTCATAGTTAGTGCATACGGGCCGAGCAATATTGCTTGCGTTTTCAAGATAGGAACGCTCGGCAATTATTTCAAGAAAGAGGAACATGAAGCCGCATCACAGATAGAATCTAGCTAGGCGATAGCAGGGGCCACTTGATTTGTGGCTCAATCAAGACGGCACATCATCAAAGTATCTCTTAAGCATTTGGCAACAGCATCCGCAAAGTTCGACGGGACATGAAAAATCCAAAAATCTTCAGTGCAGCATCGGATTACAAAACCGTTTTGTGGCAAAAAGAAAAGAAATGGAAAGAAAAAACCGCTCCATGGCCAGTTGTGGTTTTCGTATGATACCGACAATGGATGCTTCGAAAACACACAAGAATCTGAGTTTAACAACCGGACAAAAAAACTAATAAATTAGACAAAACTTGTCTAAACTGGGAAAGTCCAAATTTAAATATAGTATTTCAAATTCAAGCAGTTTGGAAGATCTAGAGACGTGGGGCATCAAGATTTCTTAAAACCGGTGGAAACCAACGGGTTTCTTGAACCCTCATCCGGGCAAAGAGAGTGCATATTTTGTTGTTATCGTCGATATGAGACCGGACAGTAAACTTAGAAACACTCTTCGGTCGGATGCGAAAACCGCCGAGGATACAGAGACTGAAAGAGAAGCACACAAACGCCAAGTGTATTCAATATGAGTTTCTAATGTTACAAAATGGCCTTTTGATACGGGGTTGTCTGATTTTCTCAATGTAAGACTAAGATACTCACGCGCATTCTCTTGAATCGTACCGACCATCCATTGCTAATGCAAGAATGAACACTCTTTAATTCACGAGAACACACGCGTCAGACTTCACGACCACTAAGAGAAGCTCTATCGTGCTTCCAATTTCCAACAGAAAGATTGAACGATCTTGATTTCGACGAACTCTTAATTACCCTTCATGATGAATTTGCGGTCACAGAAGAACTCTCAAGCAAAGCAATCTATTATTTCAAAGTAAGTGGTCTATCTTCTCCTGTTCGGCTAGAAGGAACTGAGTCTAAACCTATTCGGCCCAAGAGACCAAACAAGTTATTCATTCTAGGACGACTGGTTCAAACTCAAACTGCTAAATATGTTTACATGGCCGACCCCTTGGGCTTTGACCGAAAGCTTGGCACGCAGGCCTATTCCCTTAGTTTAATTCCCCACGCCTAGGTCTTTCCTCTCATGCGCATGGTCCCTCTCTTCTTGTTGTGTGGGTTTTTCTTCCTTAGCGTTGCAGGACACATGAATATGCCTGCTAGCTGTGGCATGTACATAAAAAAATAGTAAATCCATGTACACAGAATTCCCAGTTATCAATGGAGTCGCTGAACCTATATACCTCTTAATAAAGTTATTTCTCTGCATCATGTTCAGAAAGGTCACTCTAAAGTACTTGCTCCTTTAGTCCACTGGTGTCGTGATGGATTTTACACCATTCATTCATGTCATCTAACCATTCCTTGCTCTATCTTATAATCAAGTCAGGACCCTTTATTCGCTTGGTAAGTTTACCATTTGTTATAATACAAGCAATCTCCAGTATGCGATCTTTGTGATATCCAAACTAGAGACCCATGCAGCAGCAGAAATAACAGGGCAGAGGAGGTGGTTCCCAAGCAGAGTAGGGTCAATTGCCTCTCTTTTGCCTCGTGCATGCATGCACACAAGCCCTTTGTCCTTTACAATCCATCCACCAAATGCATGCATCAATTGTACCTTGTCTTTTACCCGGCCGCATGTAGTCTTCTTTTGGCGCCCTTCCTCCCAAATCTTTCACTGGACATTATCTTCGTCTATAAATCTGAGCAAAGAACTAACATTAGGTAGTAACCGATTCTTGTGTAAATCAAATTTTATTTTACTTAGGAATGAATTCACCTGATAATATTTAGTGCGGCTCAATGATTCTTTCTAGTCACATAATATTTCCAATTGAAAAGCATAAGATATGTGAATATCCGCACCATCCTCCCTTTCTTCAAGAAAAATGTCCTCGGTTTTTGATAGCCTGAAATTGTACTAAACAAATAATACAACATGTATACATGGTATATATATTTGTCATTTACACTCCTTTCATTTAGCACATTATGATTACCTAAAGGTGTAGTAAACAAAAAGAACAACACATATGCATGGTGTATGTATGAATCAATTATTGTGTTATTCTCGCTATTTTGCACAAACTAATTAGTACAATAACAGTCATAAGATGTATACATTGCAATATTATTTTTCATATTATTCTCCCTCCCATGAGATAAAAGTCGTCCTCAACTATTCTAAGTATATGGACAAGTTAGTAATGAGCAAAGGTAGATTAAGTTGTTCAAATGTAGGGGGATTTAGTGCCTTTCATGCTTCAACTGCGCTACTTTGATTACTTGTACATGATTGTACATCAAAGGATAAACAAGTAGCTTTATAAAATCTTTCTAAATAGCAAGTATTATTATTGAAACTCATTCCATTGTGATCATGATATGGCACAAAAGATTATTTATCTAAAACATGCCATCTCAATTCAGCAAGTTTATCACATATAATGTATATTAAATAAACATAGAACTTGTTATCTACACTATAATCTTCAATCGAATTGAACTTATATATGTAGGTATAAGTACTAACTAGTGATTTTAAATATAAACTTTCAGCAAGATTCTCAATCACACAAAATAGCTCTCTACGATCATCAAACATGATATAGTATAAAAAATCACTAGGAGATATTCAAGTAATAACTTACTTATGAGTAAGCAATTTCACATTATGTAAATTAAGCATATCAAATTCAGAACATGAAATTTCTAATTGCACACATGAGTTCTCACAATTGCTCACCTTTTCACAAATACATTCAGTACCAATATTATTACCTTTATCATCCTCCTCAGTTGATGTAGGTGTTGTAGGTGTTAAATCTTCATCATGTAACAATGGGGCAACAAGTACTCCATTTTCAACCATGGTTATCGCCTCATCTTTTGTCTTCAATGGTGCCGGTTGTTAAACATTCGATTCCTTATCTTCAATGTGAACTTGTGCAAGGTGAGAAATATCGCTAGAAGTAGACATTAATGTACACTTTGTCTATCTTCTACTTCTCCATTTTCTTTTGGTATATCTCTCACACTCTTAATTTGAATGTTCTCAATCTCACATATAGTGGAATCATACAACCCACTCTTTTTAATATTCTCACTCAATTTGGCTATGTGGCTCTTATTATCACATGGATTTTGATGCATCTCAAGTGTTGCATGTAGCATCGTGATAGCACTACATGTCTTCTTGATAGCAGGGAAAGTTCTATGCTCGGTCATCTTCTCATATGTTACACTAGTAGAGGCATGCGAACTGAAGTATGGACTCAAAGTAAACTGTGGTGTACGCCTTTCCATAATTCTCCTCTCCTCCTTTGCATACTACATTCATATTTCAAATGAATAGTAGTAGTGATTTTAGAATTCAAACTTCTTTTGAAGTAAGCCCTCATTGCACATGCCTCTATGATGTTGGTATGATACATTGCATAATCTAACTTACATAATAAGATTGAACAGATCGATGTCCTTGGTGAATGCTTTTCATATAGTGAAGTAACTCTAGCTCATATTCATATGACACAAACTCCTTTTTCATGACTTCTTTTAATTCTTCCCAAGTAGTGACATAATTCTTCTCAGGATATCATTTCCACCAAGTGTATGCATATTTTTCAAACCCTTTGGTAGCTTGTGTCACTTTCAAGGTTGTCAGAATCGTGATCTTGAATCGAATCGAAGACACTCTGGTAAGATTGCATTGTAGGATTGAATCGTAGAATCTAAGATCCTATCTGATTCTACCAAAGATATATATTTTTTAATTTACCGTGTATTCCAAGAGTGATATGAGTGTCTATTTCATCATTTGACATCTAATTTGATTAATAAATGTATCTTATTCATGACAAGAATCATGGTTTAAATTATATGTCATTAAGAGCTACAACTAGAAGAGTGATGTTAATTGTATAATATGATCATTTTACATAAAATGTAAAATAAATAGATAATCAAATTAACTTTTTATTTCAAACCTCCAAAACTTAATGTCTAAAACTATTAACTACTTGGTACTTAACATACAACTTGATTGAGGGATATGACACAACCAAACACTTAAGTATTTCATAATCTTGGATGATGCATGATTCTACTGTGATTCTATATGATTCTATGACTAAGATCGCAATCCTACCATGATTCTAACAGGAATAACTCAAGACGCGATTTGAGTCAGATTTCTACGATTAGATTCGCGATTTTAACAATCTTGGTCACTTTCTTGACTTTGGACAACTTCTAAAACTTGAGGTCATATTTGAGTTATTTCACCCATTTGAGATACTTCTCTGGATCTGTACTTTCATAGAATGGGAAATACAAGTATCTAGAGTCACACAATGAGGAACAAAATGTTGAATATCCTGCCATTGTTAGTATTGCAAAAATAGCAAAGAATATATGGAATCACCCATTCTCATCCTCTCTTTACCAACCAAAGTTCTTATGCATTCTCGGACCGCGAAGACGCATGTACCTTCGTGATGGTAAACAATCAAAGGTGATAGATCAAGCGAATTCAAAGTCCAACTGCTATATGAAACAATGGCTTATATGTGAAGCTTAGAGGGAAAAGTGTTTACTTATGCAATCTGAAATTGTAGATATTGTATAACTAGGTAATAATCTAAACTAGAATTTCAATGCCTAGTTGCTAATCTTATTATACAAGCAAAGAACATGCAACTCACATGCAAAGATGATAGACTTAGTGTAACAAAGAATGGGCTAATATATAAAAAAATATAAGTGATGAGCAACTAGCTCGTATTGCATAAATTATGGAGAGACGCTAGCTAATTCCTCAATGAGATAAAATAGGGCACAAGATTGCTCAAAACACAGAAATAGCACAATCTGATTTTTTTACAATGACAGGGTGCACTCAGAGTAGTGACTGGTCAAGCAATTATTTTGGTTCTTTTTCTGTTTTTTTTCCTGTTTTTTCCTCTCTTTTTCTTGACCAATCAAATTATCACAATAGCAGCACTTAAAACCCTACTTTTGGCTATGAAAGAAATAATTTAGAGATGTGCAAAAGTGTAAATGAGCAACCCTAGAGCAATATCAATAGCTAGTATTGAATAGGAGCAAAGTATCTGCAAATAATTGAATTGGATCGCGAAAGATGCACTTGATTTTTTTGTGCATTGTAGCAGCACTGCAACAATGTGATGTACATGTACTATTGCATGCATTGCACGACACTATAGTAGTTACTGTAGCACACCGCACATGTACTGCATCGTGGTACTGTAACGCACAGAATGCGACTCTCTTGGTACTGTACGGTGCGTATTGTAGGTTCTACTGTAGCAATCGCCGATACTATAGCACATGACTGTTCCAGATCAAAAATTTTTTGGGGTGCTGGTTTTGAGGAATTTAAAACCAATGAATTTTAGGGTTTAGATAAACACAAATAATCACGATACGCATAGGAAAAATTATGATCAATGACTAAACATAGTTTCAAATGGATCGAGGCATAACTAAAATCACTAAAAGAATTAGATTAAATTACAAGCTAAAGAAATTTTTTTGGTTGATTGTGTATAGGATAGAAAAATAAATATAACTAAAGGTAAATTGATCCTATCGTTGCAACCGTGCTCTGGTACCAAGATGATACAGGTCGCCTGAACTTTTCGATATAGGACTAAAATACTCACATGAAATCTCTCAAATCGTAGTGATCCTTTATTGCCAATGCAAGAATGAACACTCTTTAATTCATGAGAACACACGCTCCGGACTTCACGACCACCAAGTGAAGCCCTATCATACTCCCAATTCCCAATGAAAAGGTTGAACTTAGGCGTTCCTCTCATGCACATTGTCCCTCTCTTCTTGCTGCGTGGGTTTTTCTTCCTTGGTGTTGCAGGACACATGAATATGCCTGCGAGCTGTGGCATGCACATAAAAAATTGAGTCGCTGAACCTGTATACCTCTTAATAAAGCATCATGTTCAGAAAGGTCACTTTGAAGTACTTGCTTTGTCAGTCAACTGGTGCCATGATGGATTTTACACCATTCATTCATGTCATCTAAGCATTCCTTGCTCTGTCTTGTAACCAAGTCAGGACCCTCTATTCTCTTCGTAAGTTTACCATCTGTTATAATACAAGCAATCTCCAGTATGCGATCTTTCGTGATATGCAAACCAGAGACCCATGCAACAGTAGAAATAAGAGGGCAGAGGATGTGGTTCCCAAGCAAAGCAGGGTCAATTGCCTCCCTTTTGCCTCTTGCATCCATGCACAAAAGCTATTGGTCCTTCACAATCCATCCACCAAATGCATGCATCAATTGCACCTTGTCTTTTACCTGTTTGCATGCAATCTTCTTTTGACGCCCTTCCTCCCACACCTCCCACTGGGCACTATCTTGTTCATAAATCTGAGCAAAGAACTAACATTCGGTACTAACCGATTCTCATGTAAATCAAAATTTATTTTACTTAGGAACGAGTTCACTTGATAATATTTAATGCGGTTCAATAATTTTTTCTAGTTAAATAATATTTTTAACTAAAAAGCGTAAAACATGTGTGTATCAGTGTCACCTTCCCCTCTTCGATTACAAGGGGTCCAATTTATAGAGGAAGGTGAGTAAAGTTACAAGTTTGCCCTAGGGCCTAGTTTACTCCTATGAGTATCAACGCCATTTTCTTCGTGCGGCCCCGCCACATCCGGGTCAGGATCGGCCCCGGACCTCGCCCGGGTTTGGTCTTGTGTCCCTCGCCCAGGGTTGTCCCCGGACCCTTCTGAGGTTGGTCTTGTGCACCTCATCCGGGGTTGGCCCTAGACCCCCTCAAGGGTCGCTCTTGCATATCTCACCGGGTGTTGGCCCTGGACCCCTTTGGTATTAACCTCGTGAATCTCACCAAAGTTTACCCATGGACTTGGCTCGGGGTAGACCATCCAGCAAGTGCCATCACTCTGAGGTTGTCATGGGTCCGAGGTGGCGTGAGGTCTGAGAGACCATGTGGAGGTCGTCCCATGTATGTGATGAGTAATTGACATCGATTTAGGTAAGTCGAGTTTGATTTGGTTGGTTCAGACCTTGACGTTGCGTGGTGCAATCGGGCTCGGTCGGACTTAGTCAAACCTGGTCAAGGGGCTTAGGATGCATATTCTGCTGTTTCGACAAGTTGGACTCTATTATGCGTAAGTATGACTTACTAGTGCTATTTATGCTTAAATGTATCGAGCGGTGCTATTTGATGTGTTTCTTGTTTGTGATGGCTGCAGGACGTCGAGACGGAGTCGTGGCGAGGCACGGAGGACCGGACTAGGCGCAGGTGGTGCCGAGGTCAAAACGGTCGAGATGTGCCGAAGACGGCGTGAACTCGAGGTGGTTGCGAGTCGTGGACGACAAGGAACGCGGAAGCTTCCCGGAAGGTGCAGGAGGGGCGTTTCGGTAAAAATGCAAAGCTGCACGAGTGGAGGCTAGTTCCGTTCGGGTCTAGCGGGCGTAACGGGTTGGAGACCCGTTAGCCGAAGGCTATATAAGGAGGAGGTGCCTCCTTGTGGCTGCATGTATCCCCATGGCTTTGGGAGAGAGTTAGGGTTTGCTAGAGTCAAAAGAAGCTTTGAGAATTTATTTTGGCTTTAGGCTTTAGTGGTTGGAGAGTTGGTGTGTGCAGCAGGGAGTGTCTCCCACGTTTATCTCCTCTCTGTGTTGTGTCTCCTCTAAGCATGTAGAGAGTGGGTGAGTTCTTGGCTTGGGGAGTGGGAGAGATTGGAGTGATGAGCATGTAATCATCCCTTGTTCTAATGTCTATGCGTATCAGGACTCCTCTGTAATCCTCTTTTGATTTGGAATGGAAATCTGAAATTTTCTCCTGTGCTGACCCTCTGTTCTTCGTTCCTCCCTTTTGAGTGATTTCTTGCTTTTCTGAGATTTGAGTTGTTTCTTGTTGGGAATGCCCAAAATGGGTTGCTCTATATTGGGATGATGCCTCAAGATCATTTGATCAGTTAAAATCCCAAGAACCCATCATTGATTTCAGTTTTTGTTTTTGGGGCTCCTCTGTTCATCCTCTTCATTTCTAGGGTTTTGATGAAATTTGGGATTCCCTTCTTGAGATGGCATAAGACTTGGCATGTAGAGTCCAGAGGCTATTAATTAGCTATCTGCAAAGTTTCATGGCCAAAGAGTCAAAGATTGGGGAGAAATTTGGATTTTGGTGGAGCTCTCTGTAGTTTTTCAGCTTTTGAGCAAAATCTCAAATTCTTGCTCAATAGATGAAATCCTTTGTACCAAAAGTCCTTGATGTTATTTAGAATAGGTGTATGCTTCTGTGGCTACGGGAAATCAGCTGCATATCTCCTATTTGGCCAAAAATCGAAGTTTTCAGTTTTTGCTGCGCAGAAGTCTCAGTCTGCTGGTCAGCCTGATTTTTCAGCTCTAAGCGGTCAGACCGGCATGTCAAGACCGGCCGATCGACATTAGGCGGCGGTCGATCGCCTTGAGCCGCGGTCCGACCGACACTGGCTATTGATCGGCCGCCGGCTGCTGTTGGGTTTAGACCGCCCTCTTTGCTGGTTTCTCTCCCAGTCTTTTCTTGTTTGGTTTTTGTTGGTTTTGGCTAGTTCTCTGATAGATTAAGTCTCCTCTGTGCTGAACTTGTTTTTCTTCATAGCTTTATAGCTATTGGAGAGAAAACATTTTGTGAGTATTTTGGGGGAATAATTTTTTAAAGTCGACATTCACCCCCCTCTGTCGCCATTTTGGTCCAACAAGGTCCCTCCCCAAAAGTAGCCCCTCGCCGATCTAGACAATCGTCAATCGCCTGCCCGGGTGAGTGCACTGACCTATTGAAGGGGTTGGCGTGGCCTCAAGAGAATGATTCCTTTGATAGCCTACATTGAGTTGATAAGTCATTAAGGTACCTTAAGTCATTGGAGCGGGCTCGGGGTGATAGTTTGCTGTTCATTGGCCATTGGGGATAGTTCCACATACGCTGATGTCAGGTCATCGAGGTGGGTCTGGGCTTGCCTCGAGGACATGCCTCCTCCTACGGAAGCACCGCAGACCCTTCCCTTGCCATGGTCTAATCCAAGTTCAGCAGTTGCATGGATATCGAGTCGTTATCATGAGGTCTCCTTGGGTCACCACTCTGTAGACCCGGTGCATACTGCAGCATAGACCGAACATACCTAGTGCCTCAGGTGGCTGTGTGGAGCTGATCCATGGTGGTCCATCCCCGTCCTGGTTGGCTTTGGGGCACCGCATCCTCCATTGAGCTCTGTCCTCATTGTTACCTAACCCCGGCGGTATCATTTTGGCTAGCCACGCTCTCGGTGTTGCCCCATTTTGGTTGGTTGGACCCCTCCTGAGGATTGTGGCCCTCGAGGATGTGGATTACCTCAGGTGGGGCAGCTGTGTGCGTGCGGGCTCCTTCCAAGGTGAGCTCTTGGAACCTTGAACCGTCCTTCTGAGTGTCTAAGTGCAAAGGTCCGTTACTCACAACCACTTCGGCGTGGAGTGCTTGGGCGCCTTCAATGTCCCAGGCTCCATAGGTTTATTCTACTCCAAGTGCTTGGGCACTCCCAGGTGAGTTTGTCCTGAGGCCCCCCACCAGACCTTGGGGGTGGGGCGGGTGGGCTTGCCTTGCAAACCCAGACACTCCCCAGGTGTTCTGCCCTCGGACACCTAGGCCACTCCAGGCTCCTTCCCCCGTCGTTGCTCGGTTGGTCACCCGCCTTGTTTGTCGACTCCATCTTGCAGCCACCTGACCCCCCATGGACTTGAGCCGCCTAGACTCCCCCTCGGGGGCATCACCTTGAGGCTCCTGGCCCCACGGGGGGCTCTACCTTGGGGCTTGCCTCCACTCAAGAAGGCTTCCACTCGCCGTGGGGACATCCAGACACTACAAGAAATTTGAGCATCGGTGATGATACGTATTTGTCACAAAATCATGGATTTTTGTCATAAAATCATAATAGTGACGATTTTTGTGCGTCACGCGTATCGTCACAGATTCTGCGTCATAGAATGTTAGTAGTGACGATAATTGGGAAATCGTCATAAAATAGTACACATTTATGACGAATAAGATATCGTCATACAATAATATTTATGACGATTTACTAAGCGTCATAAAATATTTTCTATGACAATCGCTTTCGTCATGACATGTGGTCCAGGACGTGTAATTTATGTGGTCCAGGACGTGTAATTTATGACGAAATTATTCATCATGAATATATTTGCAACGTCACAAAATTTAATCCAGAATCCAGACATACATGAATGACAAAAAAACATCATGAACAGTAGCATAATTCTCCAGATAATCCCCATAGAATTGTTCCATCAAAGCATATAGTCACAGTTCCATTACAATACTATATTAGCATAGTCCCAGTTCCATTACAATACCATATTAGCATATAGTCCCCATACCATATTAGCATATAGTCCCCATAGAATTATCCAATACATGCCATTACAACCATTGGTTCAACACAAAAGTGATCACCATACTTCAAAATAAGTCTAGCAACTACACACTGTGACTACAAAGATGATCAAACTATTGATGATTGGCCCAGAAGACGCAAAACAAGGGAATCGCTTTTTCTTGCATTTCCTTGAAAATGGCCATTTGGTCTTCAATACTCTTGTTTGACTCTTTGCTTCTTCAACTTGCCTCTTCAAAGCCATGATTTCTCCTCACGAGAGCTAACAGTAGCACGCAACTCTTGCTCATTTCGACTAGCATTCTCGATCTGCAATGTTTGTCCTTGAACCATTTCTTCAAGTTCTCTTATGCGTGCAGTAGAAGTGTGAGTGGTAGATTGGCTTGAAGAGGCTGAAACACCCATATTCACCAAAAACTTGCTTGATTGACTGAACTCGGATAGAACTCCACCCACAACATCATCTATAGATTTGGGTTCTTCACCTTCCTGTGGAGTTTCTTCCATTGCGGTTTCCATGACATCCTAGCATTGAATAGAGACAATATAAACATGCAAGATAATGCTATGCTCCATTTGTAACATAAACAGATTGGATAATGCTTATCTTTGAATGTTGAAGACACAGCAAAGAAATTTTTTTGTATACACCTATAATATGTATTCAGCTCATTCTTTAATAAGTAATAACAGAACATTGTGTTGCATGGTTGTAGAAAATGAAAAAAATGAATATGACATACGTAAACAACAATTCAGTTTAGTTTTCCTTTACAAAAACACCTTAGTGTACAGATCAACATAGCATTCAAATATATGTGTCACACACGCACATTTCAATATTTGGCAATTAATATACTTACAATTGCTTCCTGTGCAATATCACTATAACCCTTTTTCCTGCTAAAATGGCTTGCCTTGAAAAGATCCATTGAATTAGGTTCTTCCCCATTATCTTGGACTTTCTACATTAGTGATACAAATATTTCAGAATAGCTAGCTATGCAGTGTAATGAATTAGTCAACAATTTAGCTTACCATAGAGTATCTCTTAGCAACATAAGATTGAGAACCTGTGGTTTGGTGCAGCCTAACCTTTTCTCTATTTTGTTTATTCTTTTCACATGTTTCCTACAAATAGTAAGCCCATGTAATAAACTGTCAATCCTATGTATATTACTAACTTTTCCAAAAAAAAGCTACATATATATCTATGATACCTTGTGCTTAGGATCACTCCATTCGCACAAGACTTGCCCAATCTTCTTGAGAAACATCCGGTGGTTTTCTTGAGAGTACTTCATTCTCGGAACACCATCAAAATATTTTCGTTTCAGCTTATAGCGTGTTATGTACCCCATCCTTGAGGAGAGCAGAACAAACTTTTTGGTTGAATTATCGATACATCCATATCAAAGCGAATCTGTTTAAGTTAGATAATAGTGTAAGATCAATGCACTTAAAATGGCACAAATTATCGATTATTCGCTCATAACAAGTTACTATGTAATCGGTCTTGTGCACTCAATACTCATAAGAAGTATTTTTCTATAAATAAAATAGTGCAGCAAGAATAAAAGACGAAGCATGAGCAATTGTTCCTAACAAAGGTGGTGAGGGTTGCACAAGCAATTCAAGATTAATCAAGTGACATATTTAGTACTACAAAAAATTTACTTGAGGAAAAGTTTAAACTTACAGCTAGATAACTCATGTGATCTTTTAGGATATCTCTATCATTGTTCTTCTTGTAATCCTTCCAATGCGGGTAGATAGGCATATGGTCCTCACCGTATGCTGGACTCAGCTAGCTTTCTTGCTTGCAATGGTCGCTCAGTCGTTTCTTCCTTCGACAAATGTGAGAGGCATTTTAGAACCCATAGCTTTAGTAAGCTTGTTAAGCCCTCTTCCCAAGTTGGCTTCCGATGTCCCTTGGCGGTTGGTGCTGCAACTCACAACATGTTTGCAAGGTACAAAGTAGATAAGAAATATAATGGATTAGAACTATGTTTGCAAGATACAAAGTGGAATGAAAATATGTTGCAATTTCTTACCTTCATCAAACTGTCAAAGCATTATCAATTGAATTCATGCTAGAAGTTCCTCATTTCCATCGAGAATTAGTGAGTTGTCCTCAAAAGCATTGCCTTGTTGACTTCTCTTGGCTCAGATTCAGAATGTGACATAAGCCCTTCTTCCATTCTATTTTGGTTCCTTTCTTGAGCATAAGTGTTAGCTGATGGTTCTGATCCTGACCTTGTTGACTTAGAACATGGTCCACCACCTAGGGAAATCCTTGATGCCTTTGGATTTCTTGATCCAGGAGCCATTTGAGAATACTTTGAAACCTACATAACACACAAAAATAAAGAGAATAAATTTTCTACCATCAACAATATCAAAAGCAAAAGCAAAAGAATCCCGTAGAAATAAAATCAGTGAGCTGAAATAAAATCAGTGAGCTGTACTAGATGTAGAAAATATATTTTAAGTGAAGATGTAACACCCCAGCCAAACAATGACCTGGAATGCTACTAAACTAACAACATGCATAAACAAATGATCTGAATAATAGTAAACATTAAATATCCAATTCTAAACAAACTGAATTAAGTTTGCCATCACAATCTCAACCACTTAAATAAGAACGTAAGCAATGTAAAAGTTCTAAACCTTTATTACATTGTGAACATGGTGATCTTTAATCAGTTACCACTTAAGCTATTCAACAAATAATGTTTAAGGTTCTTTATTTCTTCCAAGGTGAATGGACCGTGCAAGTGCAACAAAGCTAATCCATCTTTATCCCCATGCATGCCGGTCTCATGTAGGTACCTAAAAACAGACAACAACCACAACAACAAACAAGTGTGAGTCCAACGACTCAGCAAATATAAATAGTGGCAACAAGAATAAAAAGGAACATCACTACTCATGTTCATCCATCAATCAAATAAATAAATCACGCTATGCACTATGTTCAAAAGAATCTCTTTAATCTCTTCTCTTTCGCATTTTACCGGTAATGCGGAGTGTGCATCCGTCAATGCACACCCATGCTCGTACCATCCGTGCAGGACAATTGCCCATACTCCTCAAGTATGGGGATTTTAGCCCATGCTCTTCAAGCATGGGGACCTTTAGCCCGTCATAAACATGACGGGGATCTCAAGAATTGCTTGGCCGTCACAGGACCAAGACTTCAATAAGCCAACATGATGCATATGTATGAAATCTCAAATTAATACAACATGCATCCGTATCAACATTGCATATGAATAACATATTCATACTACAAAAGCTCATATTCATAGACTTCATAACTTCCAAACATCCGTGATTAACACATAACTCATAGCATTAGCAACCATGAATATTACCAATCCTATCACCATAACAATCATGAACAACTCAAATTCTCATAGAATTTATCAAACTATACCATTCGATAATATCTATTATATCCATAAATATACTTGCCTTAACCACGAGAAAACGGGGAATGAGCAGAAGGTGCGGCTCCTGGAATCCGTCCTCCTCCTGAACAATAATTATAATAATTTCTAAGGCAACAGTAACGAGTCTTTATATTAAACAAAAACACCCCCAACTAACCCAACATGTTTAACTTGACTCAAAACCCCAAATCTTTTCGGGCACCCTGTCCCCCTCTACAAACAGTAAACTTCAAAAATTCTTATCTAATGGTACAGAAGTCCGAACAGGGCGTTCTCAGATTTTCTGGAAAGATAATTAAATTATATAACTAAATCTAGTTGGTGAGTCTCCCTGATTCGGCCAACTTCTACCCGCACCATCTAACTTTCTAGAACATCAATTCCGTAACGAGTTCTCTGGACAGCACACTAAAATTGTCATAACTTTCACCCCGAGAGTCGGAATCAGGATTTCTTGACCTTTATGGAAAGCTAAGGAAAATATCTGAAACTTTCGTAATATGGAGACCCTCTGATTCGCCTGATTTCTAATCTCCCAAACCCATCTACCGAAACCTGACAGGAAATTCCCCGATCTACAGGACAGTCCGATTAGAAAAATCATAACTTTCTCTACAGAGGTCCGAATGACGCGTTCTAGCACTTCATGGAAATCTAAGGATGTCCTTTACAAATTTCTAGGAGAAGACCAGACCTGAATCCCCACGGATATATATCTAAAAGACCGTCTAACCGAGGCTGTCCTGAGCAGATCCGAAAACCGACATTGCTAATCAACTAATTATGCAGCTAGCGGGGAGAATTAGGAGTAATTACCCTTAAACAATCGCTGAAGAACACGAAGAACTCCACACGATCTCTGCCTCCCTTCCTTTTCCCGTCCTAATCTCCACCTTCCGGATCCACAAATCTTCCCGGCGGACGTTTGCTCTCCTCCTCTCGAACCGCAGCGATCGGGATCCCTTCACCAATCGCAGGGGGCGTCCATGGAGGCGAGGGAGACGCTGCTGGCCAGAGGGGGCGCAAGGAGGGAGAGGGAGGCACGCAGCAGGGAGGTGGAGGGGCGGTTGGGAGAGGGGGCGGCTAGGGTTTGGGGGTGGGGCGCCTCCCCCTTTCCCTTGGCCGGCCTCCTTTTGGGCCTCGGCCCAAGCCCAGGTTGTCGTTATTTTGTGTAATTCCCCCCCCTTTTTCCCTGATTTAAATACTATTTGACAAATATCGCTCGGGATATTACAAAAGATCCTACACATAAGCTAAAGTTTACAAGAATAAGTGACAACCTTGAACCTAGATGATATGTTCGCTGTCACCGGCATTTCATCTTCCTCTCCTAAACTGTCATCACTTTCATCTAATTGATTGGTGTCATCCTCAAGAGGGTCGTAGTCTGATGTGGATTCTTCAGAGTTATTTTTCTTGCTTGGCACTGTTCTGTAATCATCTTTTTTCCCTCTGCCCATCTCATCCAAAATGTTTTTTACATGATCTATGCCAAGTGATCCCATTCGTGCTATGTTTCTTTTGATATTGTTACGTCTCTCCTCCTCATATTTATTGATCGGCATTGCTTTACATGGTCCAATAAGGATAGTGTTAAATAAAAGCATACAAACTAACCATAGCTACAAATGATGTTATATTTGGTTCTTTATAAGTGAAAAATAGTAATTGAAGCCAACAACTCACATATGAATTATTCGATAATGAAGCATTGAAAAAGCATAGGCAGGAGACAATTCGAATAGACTTACCTAGGACACCTGAGTTCACTGGAAAGAGATTTCGTCCAGCAAAATAAACTCTACTCCTTATGTCAACAGGTTCTGACAAATAGATCAACAACAAGGGATCAATTAAACCAAAAAGATACAACAAAATTGTCTAACATTACCTTAACATGCGAGTCATCGCTCGCAACCTCCATAACCATGCTCATGACGCTGCATTTTCTACGGATGGAGGATACGAGCTAGGGTTTAGAGATTGGGAGGGGGTCGGCACGAGCTAGGGTTTAGAGATTGGGAGGGGGTGGCCACGAGCTAGGGTTTAGAGATTGGGAGGGTGGCCACGAGCTAGGGTTTAGAGAGGGGCGATCCGGGAGGGAGGAGAGGAGGCGAGGGGCGATGGAGGAGGAGAGAGAGAGGCGACGGAGGGGACGACTGGATCGGGCGGGAGGGAGGGATCCGGGGGAGGAGGAGAGGAGGCGATGGAGGAGGAGAGAGTGAGGGGCGACGGAGGCGACGGAGGGGGCGATGGAGGAGGAGAGAGTGAGGCGACGAGGGGGCGACGGAGGGGGGCGACCTGGACTGGGAGGGAGGGGGGCGATTTGGGGAGGGAGGAGAGGAGGGCGATCTCGGGAGGGAGAGGGGGTCGATGGGAGGGAGGAGAGAGTGAGGGGCATCTTCTAAAATCTTTCCAAACATTGACTGACTCTTATCCTTATTTGCGCTTGTGTACAAGTCACCTAGTAGTTCTGGAATTCCATCATCGTCATCATCATCTTGGTAGTCATGTGGAGCAATCTCATCAAGATAATCAGTGACCATTTGATCAGGAACCTGAACTTCATGCCCAACATCTTCATTGCTTTCAGCAATAAGTGGTTCCCCATGATATATCCACCTAGTGTATGTACTGCACATGCCATAAATATATATGTGGTCTTCCACTTGAGCTAGATGTCCATACTTTCTATTATTGCATTCTGAACATGGGCAATGTATTTGAGAATTCACATCGCACCGTTCCCGAACAAAGCGCATGAAGGTCTTCACACCCTTAATATATGCAGCGGAAAATTTCCTATCATTTATCCAAGACTTATCCATCTGAAAAATATAAGAGATACATTAAGTTTTTCAAACACATAGGAGAATTAACATGTAGGGTTGAACTCAGCTTTTTCTTAATTATAGTATTCACCACAAATATTTTACGAATATTTTTGAACTACCATCCTACAACAACCATTTTGCAACGGTTATTTTAAAAAGGTTGTATATGATCTGACCAACAAAAACAAATTTAGCCAATCAACTAATCTGATATTTTGAGATATAATTTCAATATCTAGCACAAGCATGCAATTTTATCAAGCTGTTCTACATAATTTGCACTTTCAATCCAGGCGATTTTCAGTTCCAACAAGATGTCAATATTTCAGTAACAAAATTGACAGAACTACATCTACAAAACTAGCAATTTTGCATAGGATCAAATATGTATACAACAATCAAACAATAAAATTGCATTCCTCAACCGCATAGCATCAATAATCTACATATACACACATTAATATTCTCCATCTAGCCTCTGCCACCTTTTCATTGTGCAGAATCATACATATTTGAGGCGGGCGGCTTGGGAGACGGTGAGGCGGCGGCGACCTTGCTGGGACGCAATGAGCGGCGGTTCACCTTGCCGCTGGGAAGTAGGCGCGGCCGTCCGGGAAGATGGGAGCAGAGCGCGCGGAGAGGCGATGAGGAGGAGGAGCCGCCGGCTCGTGGGAGGTGATGAGGCGGCGCGACCCAGCCGGGGCAAGGGCGCGCGACCTAGCCGGGAGCAAGGAGGGCATCCGCGGCGCCGGCTTGGGGAGACGGTGAGGCGGCGGCGACCTTGCTGGGACGCAAGGAGCGGCGGTTCGCCTTGCCGGCGGCGGAAGTAGGCGCGGGCCGTCCGGGAAGATGGGAGCAGAGCCGCGGCGAGAGCGCGAGGAGGAGGAGCCGCCGGCTCGTGGGAGGTGATGAGGCGGCGGCGACCTACCCGGGGGGCAAGGGGGCGAATGCGCGATGTCCTTGACTGCGCGGGAGGCGGCTGCCGTTGGGTCATGGCTAGTACTTCACAATGGCCCCATTCGTCCGAACTTTTTTTTTGACAAAACTGTTTTCGTCATCCAATAAATCGTCACAGATAATAATGTATTTTATGACGAATATAAACAATCATCATGGTTTTCTATATATTCTGTGACAAATATTTTTTTTCGTCACAAAACTAGGCGTCGAAGGTACCGTCCCGCATATTAATGACGAAATCACTTGAATCGTCACGGAATGGTAGCTAATCTATGACATGTTCGTTTCTCATCATAACTATATTCGTCACTGATACTCAAATTTCTTGTAGTGGATCACCCCCTTGAAGGCCTTCAACCCTCTCATAGACCGCCCATTTGTAAGTTCAAACTATATTTAAGTTAGTTTTTGGTGATAATGACAAATACAATTGTGAGACTAATATGTTTATTGATTATGATATTGCTTAGTTTCATTTGGATAAAAAGGTGAAAAATATATGAGGTATGCATTCAATATCACATTCTTATCTTATTGCATTCCTTAGATCCGAAATATAGAATAAACTTCACCAAATAAGTCAAACTTGAATATATACATATGCTTTCACAATACATTCTTGTATGCACATATTTAGGGGGAGTTACTCTATGTTTTGTGATTTCATTATTATTGATCCATACTCCATTTTCACACATTAAAGATCTTTATTTTGAAACATATTTTTTTAGTATATATAACTTGTGTAGTTCATATATACTCATAATCGGGTAGTCATCTAGTTTTTTATTATGTTTTAATAGTTAGATGATTAATGACAACCAAATAAGTAATATTTGTTTTAAAAGCTTATCTTAGAGTATACAAGTGTTGTGTACAAGATATATACTCACAAACGAATTTTTATCTCATTATTTATTGAGATTGTCATAAATTACCAAAAAGAGAAGATTGTAGAATTTAGTCCCTCTATTATGTGTTAATGGTGAAGTTTTATAATTGATGATAATTATTTTGTGGAGTAACATCTTCCATGAGTTGGATGAATATGCTAGGATTCACAAATGAGGAAGACTTGGGATAACTTTATGTGTTGAAGATCATCAAGTCAAGAAGAAGATGTATCATGAGTTGATGCATGTCCAAGAGGAAATGATCATGTATTGATCATCAAGTCAAGTAAAGATCAATCATGTATTGATAGAGTTAAAATAAAGGATGCATCATGAGTTGATGCATATCAAGACTATGACTTAAGGCAAAGGTATGGCTAGCTAGGGCTAAAGATTTGTTCGTATTCATTTACCGGTCTTGGTTTTTTGTTGGAAGGCCCGATTGCTAGTATAGATTACCGTACTATTAAGATGGGTCATGTCTAGTAGTTTGAGTCTCATCATGCGATAATAGCTCAATCTCACTTACTCCAGCTCTCCTTGGCATGAGGCTTATATTTATGAATGTATTTTGCAAATAGTTGAAGCTCGTGTGTTGAATTCTTGTAACATGCGACTATACATTGCGAATATATTTTGCAAGTGTTTGAAGTCCATATTTTCATTCTTTATAGTGTGAGGCTTATATTTGCAAATGTGTTTTGCAAATGGTTGAAGCTCATATGTATAATCCTTGTGTCATGATTCTAAAAGTGTGCAAATATTTTTTGCAACTTGTTGGGAATCATGGATAATCCTTGCGTGCATGATACTGTAGTTTGCAAATATATTTTCCAAAATCTGATAAATTATATGCACTTCTTAGGGAAATCAGACCTATCGTAGTGTATTCTGTGGTACTACTGCTAGTCGAAACTAATGTGTCTGTTGGTGGTTGGAAGACTTGTATGGTCACCAACCATTGTGGTCAAAGATCTGTATAGTCGAATATCAATATGGTCAAGAACCAGTATGGTTGAAACGACATGGTTGAAGACTAGCGTAGTCGAAACCAGCATGGTCAAACCTGCGTGGTCAGAATCGACGTGGTCGAGATCTGTGTGACCAAAACCAGCGGATCGAAATAAGCGTGGTCAAACCGACATGGTCAAAATCGACGTGGTCGAAACCTGTGTGGTCATAATCGACGTGGTCGAACTGACGTGATTAATACAACGTGGTCAAAGATCGACAGAGTTGTCAGAGATCTGTGTGATCGAAGACTGACATAGTCAAAAATTAACATGGTCGACGTGGCCAAGACCTGAACCAATGTGGTCGGAGGCCAGCATAGTCGGAGACCTGTGTAGTTGAACTGGACAACGTGGTCGAAGCTTAGCGTGGTCCGAGACTAGCATAGTCGGAGACCTGTGTTGTTGAACTGGACAACGTGGTCAGAGATCAACATAGTCGGAGACCTGAGTGGTCGAACCATCCGACATGGTCAGGGACTAGTGTAGTCGATGATCGGTACTTTCGACTAGCTCTATGTGAGCAGCCCAATCAGCTCTGTGTGTGCAGTCTGATCAGCGAGCGGTACTGCTAGCTCTGTGTGAGCGGTACTTTTGATTTGCGGAGCATCTGGCTTGTGTAGCGATAAATTTTTTCCAAAGAGATACCTGTGTGGAGTCTTCTCATCCTTGAGGAAATTGGTAGTTCCGCACGAGTGTTGCGGCACTTCCGATGATCGATAGTATTGGACTTTGCACAACGGAACTACCAAATTTGCCTGCAACGGCTAGTTTTCTGTTCTGACTGTTGCTGAGGGAAGCAGAAGTACTGGTAATTTGCCTACGATACTTCCAAAAATCCTATTTTTCTGTCCTAACGGCTAGTTAAGGGGAGCCCCTAGTTGAGGAAATGCCATCGAGGTGAAGCAAAGCCTCACCGAGGTGAGAGCCATCGAGGTTGAAGTGAACCACATCGAGGCCAAGCCCTCAAGACGTGTTAGAGCTAGCTAAGGTGAATCCATTGAGCTAGTAGGAGCCCCTAGTCGAGGAGACACCATCGAGGCAAAGCGACGTTCAGCCGAGGTTAATCCATCGAGGCCTAGTTGAACCACATCGAGGTGAAGCCATTGAAGTGTGCTGAGGCTCGCCAAGGTGAATCCATCGAGCTATGGGAAGCCCATAGTTGAGGAGACAATGTCGAGGTGAAGCGACATTCAGCCGAGGCTAACCCATCGAGGCCGAGTTGAACCACACTGAAACCATGCCAATGAGGCGCACTGGAGCTTGCCGAGGCAAATTCATCAAGCTAGGGGGTGCTCCTAGTCGAGGAGACACCATTGAGGTGAAGTGATGCTCAGTTGAGACAAAGCCATCGAGGCCAAGTTGAACCACACCGAGGACAAGCCATTGAGATGCGTTGGAGCTAACCAAGGCGAATCCGTCAAGCTAGGGGGAGCCCCTATTCGAGGAAACGTCGTCAAACCAAAGTGAAGTTCAGCCGAGGCAAAATCCGTCAAGGTCGAGTTGAACCACCCAGGTGAAGGAGAGTTGACGGCAAGAGTTGGCCGGGGTTGAAGTGGTCCGACTCCGGGGCGCAACCCGAGAGGGGCCAGGGGCATAGCGCGGCATCATCCAAGCGACCTACAAAAGGCGGAGCTACGGGAGGCCGAACAGGTGCGTCGGGGCGATGAGCTGGTGGTGGGAGTCAGTCGGGGGGCCAAAGTGGGCTGCCCAGTCCGGCGGTGCTAGGGCCAAGTAGTGCGGTGCACTTTACGGAGGGCGAAGGGAGTCACGAGAAGAAAGCTAGAAGGGAGTCATGAGAGGAGTGCTAGAACTAGGGAAAGTAGTGGAGTAAAGGTTGAGAGAGTGAAGTGTGAGAATGAAAGGGAATATGAAAGAGAAGAGAAGGGAGCCTCTGCGGTGGGTGTACGCGAAGCTTGTTCAAAGGGCCTTTGCTTTTGTGGTGGGGCTAGAAGAGATGGGGGAAAGGGGAACAGTGGCTGGCACTTTACGATAATCATGAGAGGAGAGCCAACAAAATGCGAGAAATTTGAAGAGAACCTGCGCGGATTGCTCCTACCACACAATCACACCAATGGATGGGTTGATGGGTGGGCATTGAGTCCCACCTCGTTATTGGCTTTACTCGCCCGGCGGCCTCGATGAGCTAGGCACAGACGAAGGCAGGAGTGGCACGTAGTTCGAAGGGGTCCCAGACGCTGTCTGGGGGACAGAGTCCACAGCGCGGCGCACGCAAATGGGGCTGGGGCAAGCGGACGAAGGCCAGCTCGGAGCATAGAGGTGACGGGGGGTCAGGGCACAACGTTCCCCTTTGTAGGCGATGTGACTTCTCGCCTGAGTCCACATAGATGGCACTAACTGTTGTCGATACAAAACTGGACAGTAAACTTAGAAACATTCCCGGTCGGATGTGGAGACCACCAAGGACACAGAAGGATTCAAAGAGAAGCATATAAATGCCAAGTATATTCAATATGAGTGTCTAGGATTACAAAATGGTTTTCCACACTTCTATTATAAGGGATCCTATTTATAGAGGAAGATGAGTGAAGTTACAAGTTTACACTGGGGCCTAGTTTACTCCTAGGGGTATCCACGTCATTTGCTTCGCGCGGGCCTCACCACATTTGAGACTTCGGGCCCAGTCTCGAGCCTCGTCTAGGGTTGGCTCTGGACCCTTGCGGGTTGGTCTTGTGTCTCTCGTCCGATGTCGGCCTTGTGTTCCTCGACCAAGGTTGGCCATGGACCCCTCCGGAGTCGGTCTTGCATATCTCGCCTGGGGTTGGCTTCAGACCCCTCTGGTGTTGGTCTTACGTACCTCGTCTGGTGTTGGCCTCAGATCCCTCCAGGGTTGATTTTGTGTATCTCGCCCGGGGTTAGCTTCGGACCCCTTCGAGGTCAATCTTATGTATTTCATCCGGGATTGGTCCTAGGCTCCTTCGGAGTTGACCTTACTTACCTACCTCACCAAAGTTAACCCGTGGACCTGGCTCAAGTAGACCTTCCAACTAGATCATCGCTCTGAGGTAGTCATAGACCTGAGATGACGTGAAGACCCTCCTTCAACAATCCCAATTCAGAATTGTGAGAAATGGAGCCACGTACTTCCTCCGTGTCACAATATAGGTACGGTGCACTTTAATCAATGTTTTAGTCTAAACTTCAAGGATCAATGTACTTGAATCACCTTGTTAGTTTAAACTAACTTGTACAGATTGGACGAACATTTTCTTATATAAGGAGCATCAATTATCTCCATTACCGATCCGATCGCAAATATTCTAATTTCATAGTCCATATTCTATTGCTAATCTAAGTGTGTGGCTATTGTAAGTATTAAAGGCCTAGTTATGTTAGCTTCTGCTTCTAGTTTCTGCTTAGAGAAGTCAGATGTTAATATAAACATCTAGTTTTCCAAAACGGTTTTCTCGCTCCCATCTCACTCCAGAAATAAAGCAGAGTCACATGTGTATTATGCATCATACTCCTCTTACTTTTATCTTGCTTATGTATCGTTCTCACTTTCTTCACCGTAAGTCCTATCATTATAAAAGTTATTTATTTTAGCCACTATTATTTATTTTTATAAAATAAATCAACCGTGGCTAAAAAGGATACAACCTAGTCAGTATGCCTACGATCGATTAAACTAGTATTTATGTTACAGTTGGAAACGATTCACGTTCGCCTAACTGTTGGTCTCGCCGGCCGAGCAGCATCATGCACGCCGTAACCAGACGACAAAATCCACGTGACCGGAGATCCGTAGGTGCAAGCGTGACCGATCCGAGAGCCGTACGGTACGTCGATCGTGTCAGGCTCAGGCGCAGACGTGCGGTGCCGTCGCTGACGCGTTTCCTGCCTGCTGCCCCGAGCACTGTGACGGCCTTGGATCTTGTGGCAGAATTCAATGTGGGGGCGTCACGTCAGATCTTCGATCGGATTGTCGGCGCGAGAGGGAGAAGCACGGCATAGATGGCGAACGAGTCCGTAGCACGCTCCAGCATGTAAGTCGCAATCTAATAAAGCTCTCCGTATCTCCTCGTGTCTTTGGTCCTGTTTGAAATGGAGTTTGATTAGAATTTTTAGGCTCTATTTGGAAGTATTAGAATTGTCGTTGCCAAATTTCGTATTTTAAACAGTCTTGAGATGTATTTAGAAAATAAGGGGTGTATATAGAATTCACAACAAATTTAATAGGAAATGGTTCTTTTCTCGCGGAAACTCAGGAAAAAAAAACTCCCGCATTACACGTCAGAGCTTCGTTCGCAAGTATTTTATGTCAGACATCTCATTTCCCGTGTGAACGTAGGTAGGTTCTTTAAAATTGCCGTGTTACGAATCAGAGCTGACTGGTTTGTTCTTTCACATTTCACTATAACACAAATAGACAATGTCAATTACAAGGACCTGGAAGAAAGGAGCACAGGAGGCCGCACTACGATCACACAGGAAGCGATACGACAATCGAGCTCAAGAGGCACTTAATTCTGCCTCCATCGAGAGCCAATAAGGTATAGATCAACTAGTAGGCTAGCTGATATGTAAAAGTGATTCGATCTTTATGGTACAAAAAAACTGCAAAGTCCCTTCTTCTTGCGGCGAGCAACGAAGCTAGGGTTTAGCTCGATTGCACAACCCTAAATTGGCAGCCCGTTTCCTCTCTGGCCCTTCTCTAGCTTTGGGCAAAAAAGAGAGAACAACTACAATAATGGAAGGATATGGCCGATTGCACTATCTGGATTTGTGCCAAAGTAGAAGCAATCGGTAGCAAGTTCTTTCAAACTGTGACCAGCAGATGGGGCACGAATTAGAAGATTGAATTGAGTAGTTTCCAAAGGCAATTCCAAGAACGATACTCTTGGCCCGCGCCTTCTCTTTCAAACTCTAGATGAGAAAACTCTTATGTATAAACACGCACACAATGATGCCACAAGCCAACTATGGCTTTTCTGTATTTTTTTTCTCAAAACTAAAAAAAATAGATGATGCGATCTGCATACAAAGGGCCCGGCCCTACTATTTGTGCACGCAGGCACAACCCACATGTACTCGAACTCAACTCTAGCTTACAGAAAGAAACACACAAACATACAAATAAAACTCCTACTTGGACTCTTATCAGTATAGTATTACAACTCTGACTCCTAAACAACTATGACTTTTCTATATTTTTTTCTCAAAACGAAAAAGACAGAGATGATGCGATCTGCATACAAAGGGCCTGGCCCTATTATTTGTGCACGCAGGCACAACCCACATGTACTCGGACTCAACTCTAGTTTACAGAAAGAAACACACACACAAATAAAACTCCTACTCGGACTCTATTAGTATATTATTACTGTTGAAAATATAAGCACATGTAGGTTTATTTTATTCCATAAATAAATCATGACATCATGCACGCAAAATAACAGAACCATCACAGGCATAAAAGATCTAGACATGTAAACCAGGAAACTGTACATGAACAGATCTAATACGGAGAACATGACTGTTACGTACCAATGGTTCTATTCTGATCGGTTTGCAGATGTAGACGCCGCAGGCACGGTGAGGATGACACGAAGTCGACGACGATTCGCCGAAGCCGAACTACGAGGAAGACGAGCGAGCTACAGCGGCGATCGCGCGAGCGCTTCCCAAAACCTTATTCGCCTCTCCGGTGCAGACTTGGCGGCGGTTCCGAGACTGCTCTCCCGAACGACGGTGCACGCCGCGCGGACGGGGCGGAGTAGACTACGTGGGACGGCGCAGCACAATGGATGGAGGAGGCAAAACCCTAGATTGATTTTCGCATCGTCTTTGTATGGAGGCGGCGACTCGTATTTATAGAAAACCGGACGCGTAATCAAGACGCCGCACGTTCTCCATAACTCGTGAATCGAACCGGATTAGTCGCGAATCGATCCGGATTCACCGCCACACAAAACAGCAAAAGATAAAGCGCAAAGGAAGCGCGTCGTGCGCAAGCACTGGAGCGGATTTTGGCGGACCATTCACGCAGTGCCGTGCGCTGCGCCCCGCCAGCCCGGCCGGCCGAGGCGAGGCGAGGCGAAGCGAGCGCGCGTGTTATCCTCTAGTTCTCTCCACACATGCCTCAAGTGGCTAGGAGTGCACCATCCCTTTAAGGTGGTCTTCCTCTCCTAGAACTAGCAATATGGTACTAAAGGTCTCATGCATGCCTCCTTTGCATGAGTGGGCCTTTGAGATTTAATAGGAATTATTCTTATTATATGGGCTTGGCCCACATAATCCAACAATCCCCACCAGATCTCAAAGTCCCACAGATTTGCAATTCCAATGTCTTTGTTTATATATCAGTATTTCGATGGAGACCGATTAAGGTTGAACATCCACCTAGAACTCCAAGCTACACTTACTCACAACTTGAACAATGGACTATGCCTTGAATTGCAAGTTTGGTGCAAGCAAGCTTCACTTAAAGACTTAACTGATACTAGCTACCCCTCGGTTGGAGCGTATAAGTCATACTCCTTGGTCTCTTCATGAGCTTAGTAGGAGATTACCCAAGATCTCCATAGACTGCGACTAACAGTCGGACTCATATAGGTGTGTTCTTTCAAGAACGCTCTGCAGGATAGCGTCTTCGCTTCTAAAAGCCAATGGAACACATTAAGACCTTAGTCAACCTGCCTTGCAGTTTCTGAGAGTATTGCATCTTTACATAGAGAGGGTTGAAATTACTCTCCTCCAGTTAACTAATGGCTTGTTTTTCCCATATCCTAATTCACGGGATCTCCGATCACATAGGTTGGGTTACTACCATAGATAACTCACATGGGTCTCATACCCATCTCCTTCGATGCACTATCTATCACATTCCGTGATAGTCCCTTTGTAAAGGATCTGCGAGTTTTTATCTGTTTGGATGTAATCCAAGGTTATAACTCGGAGTTTCTCAATTTCTGACAGACTTCAATCGTCTCTTAACATGCCTAGACGATTTCATATTATCCTTAGAACTGTTCCCTTTAGCGATAACGGTTTGATTATCACATTCATAAGGATAGGCGCGGCTTTTCCACCGTAGGTAGATCCATCAATAGATCCCGTAGCCATTCGCCTCAACAATAGCGAGTGTCTAGTGCCGCAAGCTCGCTTCCATGGTTGACCTCGTCAAAATGGTCTGCATTTGCAAGACCTCCATGAAACAAGCACCACCACCAATAGTGAAAACATATCCACTAGTGGCTTTGATCTCATCGCATCGAGATCCGGTTGGAATCACTATAACCCTCCAAAGACCGACGGTACCCGGTATAGTGAAGTCCAAAGTTCGAGGTGCCTTTCAAATAGCGCAACACTCGCTCAAGCGCCTTCCAGTGATCATCTCACGGGTTAGATGTAAACCGGCTCAACTTGCTCACTGACAAAGGAGATGTCCGGCCTTGTTGCACTAGTTAGGTACATAAGTGAGCCAATTATCGAGAATATTCCGGTGATTCCTAGCAATTTTCTTATTCTTACGAAGTAACACGCTAGGATCATAAGGTGTTGGAGAAGGCTTGCAAATGGAAAAGCCAAACGGCTCAAGACCTTTTCCACATAATGAGATTGCAAAAGTGTAATCCCATCCTCACCTCTAACCAATTTAATGTTTAGAATAACATCAGCCACTCCCAGATCTTTCATATCAAAGTTTTGAGACAAGAATGATTTGACCTCATTTATCATATTGATGTTTGTCCCAAAAATCAGAATGTCATCAACATACAAGCATAGAATAACTCCCTCACCCCCACCATAGCGATAGTATACACATTTATCTGCCTCATTGACAGCAAAGCCTGCAGATGTCAGTGTTCTATCGAACTTCTCATGCCACTGCTTAGGGGCTTGTTTTAGACCATACAAAGATTTCAACAGTTTTAACACCTTGCTTTCTTGACCTTCTACTACAAATCCATTAGGCTGTTCCATGTAAATTTCCTCATCCAGCTCTCCGTTAAGAAAAGCTGTCTTAACGTCCATTTGATGAACGAGAAGACCATGTGAGGCAGCCAAAGCAAGTAGTACTCGTATTGTGGTCAGCCTAGCAACAGGTGAGTAAGTGTCAAAGAAATCTTCGCCTTCTTTCTGAGTATAGCCCTTGGCAACAAGCCGAGCCTTGTACTTTTCAATGGTACCATCAGGCCTAAGCTTCTTTTGAACACCCACTTGCATCCTAAGGGTTTGCACCCATAAGGTCTATCTGTCATCTCCCGGTGCCATTAGCGATAATAGAATCCATTTCACTACTGGATGACCTCCTTCCAATAGTGCATCGGTAGATGCATACGCTCGAAATAGACTTGGGAGTGTCGTCCACAAGGTACACAGTGAAATCATCACCAAAGGATTTGGATATCCTTTGTCTCTTGCTCCTTTTAGGAGCTCCACTGTCATCCTCCTCATGGACAAGTTCATGTGTATGTTCAAAAGGTTCAGTGGTGTGATTGAACTAGGAATTATTTGGAAGGTTGACTAGTAGTGTTATGTGTATCCTTCATTGGAAAAATATTCTCAAAGAATGTTGCATCTCGAGACTCCATAATTGTACCAACATGCATGTCAGGTACCTCAGTTTTAACTATCAAAAATCTATAGGCAATGCTATGATTAGCATATCCCAGAAAGACACAATCCACAGTTTTAGGTCCAAGTTTGCGTTTCTTAGTTATTGGCACATTAACTTTCGCCAAGCACCCCCATGTACGCAAGTAAGAAAGTGATGGTTTTCTCCCAATCCATACCTTGTATGGTGTTTTGTCCTTATTTCTGTTAGGAACTCTATTTAATACATGATTAGATGTTAGCAAAGCCTCCCCCCACCATGCCTTAGGTAAGCCCGCAGTGTCTAACATGGCATTCACCAAGTCAGTCAACGTGCGGTTTTTCCTTTCGGCAATCACATTTGACTCGGGGGGAATAAGGAGGCGTCCTCTCATGTATAATGCCATGTTCCTCACAAAATAAGTCAAATTCGTTTGAGAAATACTCTCCACCACGATCGACCTAAGTCTTTTATCTTTCTATTTAAGCGGTTTTCAACTTCGCCTTATAGATTTTAAAATAGTCTAAAGCCTCATCTTTCGTTTTCAATAAATACACATAACAGAACCTAGTTGCATCATCAATCAATGTCATGAAATATCGTTTTCCACCCTTCGTCAACACGCCATTCATCTCAGAAAGATCTGAATGCAGGAGTTCTAGTGATGCCAAGTTTCTCTCCTCGGCAGCCTTGTGAGGCTTACGAGGTTGCTTTGATTGTACACAGCTATGGTATTTAGAACCTTTGGTGATGGAAACATTTGGAATTAAATTCATACTGGAAAGTCGAGACATCAAACCAAAATTAATATGACATAGACGTGAGTGCCAAACATTAGCCTCATCATCCACACTGCCACAAATATGGTTCACAGTCTTATTGCAGAAATCTGAAAGGGAAAAACGGAACAAGCCTCCGCACTCATAGCCTTTACCAATAAAATGTCCATGTTTAGACACGACTACTTTATTAGACTCAAATACCAACTTAAGCCCGTCTCTACATAAACGGGAGCCACTAACGAGATTCTTGTCTATAGAAGGGACATGTTGCACGTTCTTGATTGCACGATCTTTCCGAAGTAAACTTCAGATCTACCGTGCCAACACCATGAACAGTAGCATGTGACCCATTCCCATTAGGACGGAGGAATCCCGGGCGACTGATAAGAAGAAAACAACGAAATATCAGCACACACATGTACATTAGCTCTGTATCAATCCACCAATTGGTAGATTGACTAAGCGAAAAAACGATGAGGTAAATTACCATACCCAGTCCCATCTCCGGTCTTGCCAATGGTCACGTTGATGGACTTAGAAGTCATCTGCAGTGCCTTCTTTCCTTTGCGTTGTGGGCACTTCTTGGCCATGTGACCGAGCTCACCGCACACAAAGCAAGTTCTATCATCACGATTGTTGTTGTTCTTCTTCTTCTTGAAGTTGGTTGTCTGTTGGGTTTTAACAAATTTCCCTTTGTTCTTGCTTGAGGGTTTCGTACCACATTGGCACTAGGCGCCTCCATCACCCTTAGACACAACGTCCTTTTCCGAGCTTTCTCCTCAATTTCAAGAGACCCAATCAGATTCTCAACAGAGTATTCTTGTCTCTTGTGTTTGAGTCTTGTTCGAAATTCCTCCATGAAGAAGGTAATTTCGCAATAATACATCCACCACAAACTTGTCGGGTAAGGCACACTTCAGAGTTCGAGTTCCTTGGCAATGGCACGTATCTCATGAGCACGGTCTACTACTGAGCGGTTATCAACCATCTTGTAGTCATGAAATTGCTCCATGACATACATGTCATTCTTTGGTATCGATAGCACCGTATTTGGAATCTGATGCATCCCATAACTCCTTCGCGTCTGTCATGTGCATATACACCTCGCACAGACGGTCGGCAAGAACACTAAGAATGCATCCAACAAAGAGAGTAGTGGCGTCTCGAATTCTTTTGCTTTTCAGCATCAAGAACACCTTGGACTTGCCATTACTAACCTGAATACATTCATAGCAAGAAGCCACGAGTGACCCTGATCTGCCATCTCTTAAAGTGCACACCGGAGAATTTATCCGGCCTCAGTGCATCGGCAAATCCAGCCATAGTAAAACCACAGTGCATACAATGAGGTTTTTGGATTGTTGAAAATATAAGCACATGTAGGTTTAATTTATTCCATAAATAAATCATGACATCATGCACGCAAAATAACGAGAACCATCACGGGCATAAAAGATCTAGACATGTAAACCAGAAGCGTATATGAACAGATCTAATACGGAGAACATGACCATTACGTACCAATGGTTCTGTTCTGATCGGTTTGCAGATGTAGACGCCGTAGGCACGGTGAGGATGACACGAAGTCGATGACGATTCGACGGCCGAACGACGAGGAAGACGAGCGAGCTACGGCGGCGATCGCGCGAGCGCTTCCCAAAACCTTATTCGCCTCTCCGGTGCAGGACTTGGCGGCGGTTCCGGAGACCTGCTCTCGAACGACGGTGCACGCCGGCGACGGGACGGAGTAGACTACGTGGGACGGCGCAGCACAATGGATGGAGGAGGCAAAACCTAGATTGATTTTCGCATCGTGCTTTGTATGGAGGCGGCGACTCGTATTTATAGAAAACCGGACGCGTAATCAAGACGCGCTGACGTTCTCCATAACTCGTGAATCGAACCAGATTAGTCGCGTAACCGATCCGGATTCACCGCCACACAAAAAGCGAAAAGATAAAGCGCAAAGGAAGCGGCGTCTGCGCAAGCACTGGAGCGGATTTTGGCGGACCATTCACGCGCAGTGCCGTGCGCTGCGCCCCACCCGCCCGGCCCGCCGCGAGGCGAGGCGAGCGAGCGCGCGTGTTATCCTCTAGTTCTCTCCCACACATGCCTCAAGTGGCTAGGAGTGCACCATCCCTTTTAAGGTGGTCTTCCTCTCCTAGAACTAGCAATATGGTACTAAAGGTCTCATGCATGCCTCCTTTGCATGAGTGGGCCTTTGAGATTTAATAGGAATTATTCTTATTATATGGGCTTGGCCCACATAATCCAACAATTACAACTCTTGACTCCTAAAGAAAGAAAACAATCTGGACTTATGTAATCTGGGCCGAAATTTGCCCAATCCAAATAGAAGTCGCATCCGGTTCTTCTCCTGGCTATCACTCGGATTCTGGCTGAGGGTTTGTTTGATATAATTGTGGTTTATGATTTTTGATTAAAATTTTTGAATTTTAGCTATTTGCGACATAGATTACAGAGAGAGATACTTGCTTGTGATTTTGGTTGATACATGTGTTAGGGTTTTAACGTGTACTACAATTAACTTGCAGACCCTATTTTGAGAAAATACTCCGTTTGAAAGTCAATTACTGTAGCAAAAACCAAAATTGCTTTTAAAAGCCGTTAAAAACAGGCCGTTAGTTTCTAGCCCACACGGCTTGTCCTCCTGGCTTTCCTTTTCCTAGCTCAAAATATCTGGCTTGGTCGTCCTTTTCTGGCTTTTCGTCCTCTTCGATTCCTCTCCTGGCTCGGTCTCACATGTTGAGGAACCGACGCTGGAGACCAGTCTGAACGATTCCTCTGCTTTGAACAAGAATGAATCAATCACAGAATCACAGAATAATAGATTGAACACAAAGAGAGATAGAGAGAATTCCTGATCTTTCTTTATTGCTTTCATTCATCTGTACATAATGAGGAGGTATGACTCTCTATTTATAGACTACAATGAGGTGCCCACCATGGGCCCTGGGCTGCCGGCCCAGGCCCAGGTTTCTTAACACTCCCCCTTGGGCACTCATCCGACATGTTCATGCCTCACTAAAACTCCATAAAAACCTAGTGGGAAAAATTTGGAGAAAGAGCACATGATACATGTGGTGCTGCGATGCACGAATTGCCTCATTAAAAACCTTGGTCGAGAAACTTCGTGGAAAACTCGTCAAGGGAAAAAGAGTACAATTCACCCAAATTCATTTGGTCTGCAGGACTTTATTTTTGGGTACTTAATCTTCATGATCAAGATTTATTAGCGGGCTTGTGAGAATTCTCCCCTGAATTCTGCACTTCTCTAAGTCTCGTCATTCCAATTCCACGCACGCACCTTTCAAAGCTAGATGCGGGAGTGACTTAGTGAACAAGTCTACATGACTTAGTGTACAGTACTTTAATCTTATTCATCTCTGCAATTCATGAGCATAGAGGAATTTAGGGTTGATATGCTTACATAGCCCGTCTGCACTTGTGCAACGCAAGCTGCATTATCTTCATGGATAATTGTGGGGGTTTGCACAATGTTCATTTCACATGACTGCTGGATGTGGTGAATCATTCAGCGGAACCAATCGCACTCTCGTGCGGCTTCATATAGCGCTATAATTTCTGAGTGGTTCGTCGAAGTAGCTACAAGGCTTTGCTTAGACGATTTCTAGGAAATTGCAGTTCCACCACATGAAAAATACATAGCCTGTTTGCGACTTAGCGGTATGCGGGTTAGACAGGTACCCAGCATCTGCATAGTCAATCAAGTTCAGATCTTGATTATTTCTATAAGACAATCCAATGTCTTTGCTTCCTTGGAAGGTGTCCTTTATGCCCTGCCAATGCCTTTTGGTGGGCTCTGCATTGTACCTTGCTAACAGGTTCACGACAAATGCAATGTCCAGTCTAGTGCAGTTTGCTAAGTACATGAGTGCTTCCACTGCACTCAAGTATGGGAATTCCGGTCCCAGGACTTCCTCCCCCTCTTCCCTAGGTCGGAAAGGATCTTTTTCTTGCTGTAAAGTCCTTCCGATCATTGGTACATTTGAGGGAAATGCCTTCTCAAAGCCAAACCTTTCAAACACCTTCTGGATGTAGGCCGACTGATGTACCAAGACTCCTTCAAGGACATGCTCAAGCTGCAGGCCTAAGCAAAACTTGGTCTTGCCCAAATCTTTCATTTCAAATTCTGACTCCAAGTAGGAGCTTGCTTCTTTTATGTCTTGGCTGTCCGATGATATTCAGATCATCTACATACGGATATTATCTGAGAATCCATTCAGGATCGCCGTATAAATACACAAGGACAGTCTTCATTATTCGTGTAGCCTTTCTTGCAGAGAAAGTCGCTCAGCGATTATACCACATTCTTCAGTTGTTTCAGTCCATACAATGACTTTTCGAGTTTCACCTGCATGCAGATTTCTATTTGCTCTGTCTTGGTTGGAGAGGAATTCCTTGGGGACTCTTATGTAAATCTCGAATCCAAATTACCGTAAAGGTATGCAGTCACAACATCCATCAATTTCATTTCTAAGTTCAAGTTCACTGCCATTGAGATTAAATATCTAAAGGTAATTCCACTCATGACTTGGGAGTAGGTTTCTTCATAATCAACTTCGGGACATTGAGTGAAACCTTGGGCTACTAGCCTTGCTTTGTATCTCACTACTTCATTTCTTTCATTTCTCTTTCGAACAAATACCCACTTGTGCCCAACGGGGTGTATGTGGGGGGTGTGCGGCATACGGGCCCAAACACCTCTCTTTTGTTCAGAGATAGCAATTCAGTTGCTATTGACTTCTTCCAATCTTCCCAATCTGATCTTTTCTTACATTCAGCGAGCGATGCAGGCTCGGGATCAAGATCGGTGATTGTGGCAATTTTTCTTTGCGAAGTACATATCGATATTAGCTGTTGTCCTATTCAAGGACTCTCCCGTGTGCACATAATTTATAGCTATTTCTTCATGAGTTGCTTCTTCTGAAGCGATTGCTTCTGCTGGAGCTCTACCTTGCACATCACTTCTTTCAATTGCGATGGCAAGTCCCTTTAGTTTTTCGGCTCCGATGTGTGCGCACACATCGATGCCAATGGGGATATTCAGATCCGGTATGTCCTTTTTGGAAGGTGTCATACTTGTGCCAGGTCTCAACTGGCTCCCCTTCTCATTCTAGGGGACTTCAATGATCGGCTGTGGTAAATCCCTCTTATCCTTCTTCACCAGGCGTCCCCGGTTACTAAGGATTTGAGGAACCGGAGTTCTCGTCCTCTTTTTTATTTTTCTGAGGCCTCTGGACGAGATTAGGGATACCTTCAATTTTCTTTGGTATTTCAACCCTCTCCGGTGCAGTGCGTTCAGGCACATGTGACTTAGTCACGCTCTTCAAATCACTAAAGTGATCAGACAGTTGATTTGCTAATGCTTGCAAATCTATTGTCTTCTGGACTTCTCTTGTCTTTTGGACTTCTCTATTTGCTTCACTAATACGCAGATCATCTGCATGAATTCCCGTGGCTTGCCATGTAATGTCTTCTGGACTTCTCTAGTGCGTGGGTCATCTACATGGATTCCCGAGGCTTGCCACATAATTTCCCGACATTCTTCATCAAGGGGTTGGTTTGCTCCCCCTAATGTTGGGAAATCTTCGGTGCTGACCATTGCGCTAGTTGCATAGGTGAATGGATGTTGTAGGTCGAAGGTCTAATGTTGATGAGATTCGCTGCATGCAGGACTGCGTGTCCCCAACATGTAGCTGCTAGATTTCAATTATACAAAAGGGGTCGAGCAATAAATTTAATTCTTTTAATTAAAGTCTCGCGGACCATTTCAGGTATGGACATGCGATGCAGAATGCTCAATCGCAATTCCCATTGCCATGCAATGATCATCAAATGCCTTTGAAGTAAATTCTCCGGCGTTGTCCATTCTGATGGACTTGATGTGATAATCAGGGGACACATTTCTGATGCGAATGATCTGCGAGATCAATTTGTGCAAAGACGTGGTTTCTTGTGGACAACAAACCCACATACGACTACTTCGAAGAAGCATCAATGAGCACCATGAAATACTTAAATGACCCTAAGATGGGCTGAATGGGACCGCAAATGTCTCCTTGGATGCGTTCCAGGAATGCAGGGACTTCATCCTTCACTTTCAGAGTGGAGGGTCTAGTTATTAGTTTCCCGGTGGCACATGCAGGGCACACAAAATCTTCATGATTCGGGAAATTCTTCACATTAATATTATGCCCATGCGAGTTATTTATTATGTTTCTCATCATCCTAAGACCTAGGTGGCCTAATCTGTCATGCCAGAGACAGAAGAGTTAAGAGCTTCTAAACACTGTTTTGAGCGATTATGCAGCTGCAGCGTTTTAATGTTGGTATAATATAGCCCGATGAAGGAAGTTTTCTAATATTCTTTTGCTATTCTCTTCGCGCCGTGATGAGTAGGTGTTTCTTGCCATGCTCTTCTTGGTCTCAACATGGAAACCATTTGCGCGGATATTTTTAAAACTTAGGAGAGTTCTAGTCGATCCACAGGTACAATAAGGATTCTTCAATGACCAAAGTTGTGCCCATTGTGGCTCTTCTGAACCAATTATACATGCATTGCTTCGATGATTGTCGTAAAGGTGCGGTAGCTCTTACAAATCATTGAAAATACATAATCTCTCTTAAGATGATATCGTTGTGCATTGCTAGCTAAGCACACTTCCTTCATAGGCGCTACAGCGTTCTAATATATGGTATTTTATTAATATGCATGAAAAGGTAATCAACACATAGATAAAATACACCAATATCAGAACATATCATGCCATCATAAACTGAATAAATGAATGAATTCATCAAATATCATCCAACCATCACGAGAAAATAACAATTCTTAAGTACCATCCATGCAAATTCTAACATATTCTTCCACACAAAATAAATGACAATTAAAGTCGAAATGCATTGATGCACTAGACTTCTTCTCGCTATTTTCTGGGTTGACATTCTCTTCAAGAGAAATCATGGCGTTAACTACTTCTAGGTCGAGAGGGATTCTGCTGTCGTGATGGTTTCAACTTCCATCGGTGCAGCGACTACTCGAAATTCTCCCCTCACCGATGCGAGTGGGCTTCATCGCCCTTGACCATCCCGCTTTGGCTTGCGGCCTTATTCTCTCGTGGAGCATCGATTCGCCTTTACGGGCTGCGCCTTACACTTCCTTCTCCTTCTCTCATTAAGAGCTTTTGCACCTTGTAGCTCCGGCGTTGGCTTCACGACCAGCGGAGCTCCAGTGGCGAGTGGCGTAGTTCTTACGGAGAACTTTGTCACGAGCCTCGCAACTTGCATCATATCGATCAATTCGACATATTCCTCATAGCCATCTTGGCGATAGTTGCGTGCGGATTGTGCTATATTGGGGTGGAAGGTTTTCTCAATTTTACGTATTGGGGTACAAATCTGTGCAAGCGAATTGTATTCCACGACTGTCTTAAAGTCGGCAAAACCTCGATCGATCCACTCGCTCGCTTGAGGAAGAATTGTGTACTTTAGCCTCTCAAACCGCTTCGAGTGCGGTCCGAGTGCTAGCGCGCTCTTCTCCGTCATATACTCATTCTTGAGAGTGAGGCGAAGTGGTGCTCGAGAAAATGAAGTGCTGATCATTCTCCTCGGAGTTTGGGTTGGCGTCATTCGATCGCCAATCCCAATAGCGCGTGAGCTTCACGGCTCCAAGCACGTCTCGACATCGGATGCCAACATCATGTAGTTTTGGCCATCTTTGGGCGCTCCTCTAACTCCCAGTTCGTGATGCTAGTCATCTAAATGTGTATAAGTCTCTTTGGTAGACATGCACGGAATAATTCACTGCGGGTAAATAAATGGTACAAAGATTCTCGTAATGTTCCAGCATTTTCTATAATTTTACTGCTAATTTCAGTGATTAAAAGTAATTTAAACAATTACAATTAACCAAAACAGTAAATAAATACAGAAAAAACATAAAACAGTAATGACATAAATATATAAGCTTCAAATGCTAAAAAATAATTCAAAATTCGGATTCCCGAGGCCCTTTTATGCTAAAATATGAAATTTCAGCAAATTCTGCACTTTCTGGGGGTTTATGCGCAACAATTTCAGTTCAGAGAAAATTCGCGCAATTTCTGATTTACCAAGGGGTTTTCTGCAAAATTCTGGACCCGCTCGTAAATTTAAGGGCTTATTCGCAATTTTCGGAACTGCGAGGCCTTTCTGCAAAAAACAGAACTTAAATGCAAATTTAAGGGGCCTTTCGGTAATATATAAGACAACATGGGTTTTTCTGCAATTTTGGCATGATTCCCACCGGCCGGGCCCTATTTCTCCTCCCCCTTTTTTCTTTCCGCATGGCCCGTTGCTCCCCTCTGGCCCATCAGGCCCATGCAGCCACATGGCACACCCAGGCGGTATTACCGCAGGGCGCTAGGGTTTCCCCTTGCCCTTTTGCGGCAGCGGCGGTCAACCCGGGTGCCAGCTCGGGCGGATGGTGCGGCGCAGCGGTCCGAAGGGTGGCCGGTGGCGGCGAGTAGCGTCGCGTGGCGGCGTCATGCGGCGCGCGCGCGAGGAGGCGAAGGCAGAGGCGGGTGCGAGCGGCGGCGGCGAAGGCCGATGTGAGGGCGGCTACAGCCGGAGAGGAGGAGTCGGCCGAGCTCGTCGCGGAGACCAAGTGGGGCGCGCGCGTTCGGGCGGGAGGAGGCGGCGCCGGCAACGCGCCGTTCGAAGCGAGCGGCTGGCGTGGCGGCGTCGGTGCGAGGCGGTGGCGCGAGCTCAAGCGGCGCACGCGCCGAGCGTGGTCGGCGGTGGAGATGCAAGGCGGCGCGCAAGAATCGGCCATGCGCGGCGGCAGCGCGGTGGCGCCATGAGAATAATGGCGCCTGATTCGGGCGATCGCGGCAGCGCATAGGAGACCGAGGCGACATGCGCATCTTGGCGCTGTCCGGCGGCTGCAGCGCTTCCCAGTGGCGTTCAGCGGCCGCGAGGACCCAGCGCCGCGGTGATTTCGATGGGTGGCGGCGTTGGGCAGCGGCTGCGCGCGCGCGAGAGGGCAGGACCGGTGGCATCGGGGCGGTTCGGCGCGCACGGATGATGGCGCCCCATGCGGGGGATCTCCGACGACGATGGTGCCCATGAGGCGGCAATCGATCGGCGGATCGGCCGCTGGCCGGCGGTGCGCGGGCGGCGCGCGGTGGCGGCGGTGGTGGTGCGCATGCGGGCACGGCGACACCTCGATTTCCCCTTTTTGTGTATGTGTTTTTCATGCAGTGATCAAACATAGAGAACGATGCCAATATTTCTCGTACAGTGATAATGCAAAAACAAACACAACCATGCAAATTTTTTTTCAATCTATAATGCGATCAACATCTACCCCGTTTCGCAATCTACCGATCGACATTGTGCCGGCGATTTCAGATCTGCTCGCGGTAGATTTAGGGCGGATTTGCATCGTTCTACAGTGCAATCAACATCTACCCGTTTCACAATCTACCGATCGGCATTGTCGGCGACTTCAAATCTGCTCGCGATAGATTAGGCGATTTGCACCGTAGAATTTCAATCTAGAACGCGAAAAGAAAATACAGATTCTAAAGCGATCTAGAAAATTCAATCTGTGCTTCGATGATTACCTCGTTCACCGGAGCGAAGTCGTGCTGATAACGTGTTGAGGAACCGACGCTGGAGACCAGTCCGAACGATTCCTCTGCTTTGAACAAGAACGAATCAATCACAGAATCACAGAATAATAGATTGAACACAGAGAGAGATAGAGAGAACTCTTGATCTTTCTTTATTGCTTTCATTCATCTGTACATAATGAGGAGGTATGACTCTCTATTTATAGACTACAATAAGGTGTCCACCATGGGCCCTGGGCTGCCGGCCCAAGCCCAGGTTTCTTAACATCACACACCCTCCTCTATCATTGCTTCACACAGCCAAGAGACAGAATCCCACTCGGATTCTTCACATGGAAATCACACGGATCCGAGTTGGATAACTGGACGCCTTCCCTTCTTTCTTTACTTGCAAGGCAAACACTCACTCAGTCCCCTCGTCAATTGCTTGCCTCATGCAGTCCACACGCCTCACAACCCATGCACTGCTTGCCAGTGGCGTAGCTAGGATTAAACCTGTGAAGTCAATCCTAGTAGAATCACTAAAATTATGTAAATTTCTATAAAGTTATCAATAGAAATAGATGTATTTTATAAAAACCTGTCCGCCACTGCTGCTTGCCTCCACGCGCCCGAGATGCCACACACCGCTCGCCTCCATGCGCCCAAGCCGCCCGCTCACGGAGGCGGTCCACATGCCCCATCGCTTGGTCCCTCTTTATACACCGCATGCACTAGGGTTTCCTTTCGGCCTTCCTCTCCTCCCTCCCGCTCGGCCTCATTCTTCTTTCTTTCTTTCTTCTCTCTTGTGACAAGTCAGCCATAAAATCAAGTTAACTCCGTTTTGCATGGAAAAATCACTAACCAAAGTGGATGTAGTAATTTGGCCTGCATCAGCATATCACATAATCACTAGATAATAAGTAATTAATCTTCAAACTTTAGTTTCGGTAACAGCAGCAGCTGGCGCGGCAAGTGGGGCTGCTAATCATTTCTTAATCTTCCTAGTTGGCTCTAATCTTCTTGCATCATCTCTAGTACTACTGTACGGACGTATGCCTGATTTCTTGTACGGATTCGTAAGCGCTTACGTATATGCACGACAACTTGAACCACTTGCACTACCTTAATGTAGAATTATAGCTTCTGCATGTTCGATAACTTGAGTTGCATGGTTGGGGCCATGTAACCCAAATTCTCCTTCATCGAAGATGTTATAATATCAATAGAAAAGGACAATTTTTCCTTATGGTTAGGGTGGTGTTTTGTGAAACCTTACAAGTATAAAACCTGGTGTTAATTGACGCAAAAATCCTCTCATATAATACCGTTTATAAGCCCTACAAAAGTCTGGGGAAAAATCCTCTTCAAATAAAAAAAAGGACTTGCATTAACAGACGCAAAACATACACACACAAACACATTTCCTCTAGCCAAGAAACATAGGATTTTCCACAACTATGATCACAGAACATGTGGTTTTCTCAAATTTTATTTTTTTTAAAAAAAGGACTTAGCATAGTAGTAAATTGTGCTACAACCTTTGCGTATAACTACTGCAAGATTTCATATAAAGGGATGCAACAAATTTTGATTGGACACCTGACCCTAATTTGCCCCTTACATCAGTTTCACCGAGAATATTAGATCCATTTGGAATGCAGGAATTCCTACAAGAGTCGAGAAAAATCCTCTTCAAAGTTAAAAAACAAATCGCTTGCATTAATAGACGCAAAAACACACGCACGCACACATTTCCTCTCATACATATTCTGAAGAATGGCAATGAATAGACACAGCACATTCCACATTTCCACTGAAAGTTACAGGATGTAAGGACACGATGCCGTTCCGTGTAAAATTCCCCCCATATATTCTTGATGTAACGGTACATTGTGCCATTTGGTGGGCACTGGGCAGGGCATCACCATTCACCACGGAACACATTCATGCAACTGGTTATCTGAAACTAGTTCTTTGTTATCTCTTTCCTGCCATTTTCCATCATTCGTTTAATTAGAAAGAATTATAAATGACCCCTCAAATGAGAAAGAATTGCACATGACCTCTCGAATGAGACGAGCAGACCAGTGGATCCAGAAATAAATGACAGGGGGGGCGGGCATTAAGGTAACATGAGTCGTACTAAAAGCATCTCTTTTTTTGAGAGGAAAGATAGAGAACTTTATTTCATTAAGGCAAAATATCAGCTTTTTTTAATTTATAGTTTATGTCCTATAACTTATGACTTTTTCTAAATAAACTAAAAGATAGCTTCTTTGCCGTCTTTTCGAAACAGCTTATAGGAATAGTCTTTCCAAAGCGATTTATCGGCATTCGGTTCGTTCAAACAAACACTCATGTTAGAGTTAAAAGCCATCAACCGTAACTATCAGCTGCAGAAAAAAAGAAACCACCCATCATCACAACCGAGCTGAATGTGATAAAAATCCTCTTCAAAGTAAAAAAAAAAGAGAACAAATGGCTTGCATTAATAGACGCACAAAAACACACACACACATTTCCTCTCATACATATTCTGAAGAATGGCAATGAATAGACACAGCACATTCCACATCTCCACTGAAAGTTACAGGATGTCAGGACACAATGCCGTTCCGTGTAAAATTCCCCCCATATATTCTTGATGTAACGGTACATTGTGCCATTTGGTGGTTATCTAAAACTAATTCTATGTTTTCTCTTTCTTGCCATTTTCCATCGTTCGTTTAATTAGAAAGAATTATAAATGACCCCTACCCTTCGAATGAGACGAGCAAACGATCCAGAAATAAATAACAGGGGGCAGGCATTAAGGTACCATGAGTCGTACTAAAATCATATTTTTGTTAGAGGAAAGAGAGAGCTTTATTTCATTAAGGCAAAATATCAGCTTTTTTTAACTTATAGCTTATAAAATATGACTGATGGCTTTCCCTAAATAAATAAAAGGGACAGCTTCTTCGTAACTTTTTTCGAAACTGCTTATCAGGATAATTTTTTTAAACGGGTTATCGACATTCAGTTCGTTCGCATAACATTCGTGCTAGGGCTAAAAGCTATTAGCTACAGCCGAAAAGTATTTACCTATCATCACAATCGAGCTGAATGTGATGAAAACAAAAACATGAGATAGATACCATCAAACTAGAATCTTACAACATAAGGATATACATTTGTCGATACAACTAGCCACGTAAGCGTGGCGCCACGCCACGCCAGCCACTGTGTTGACTGAAACAGAAAAGACGATAATTCGTGAGAAGCTTTTTAAAAAAATCGAGGATACATGCGTATTTTCGGAAAAGCCAAAGGATTTTTTCATAAAAATTTGAGGACCTGTACGTAACTAAACGAGGACCTGTACGTAATTTAGAAAACCGCGGGGCGCTATCCTGCGAAGGATACATAATTTCGGTGAAGTGAAGGGGTGTTTTTTTAAAAAACAAAACTGGCAGGGACCTTTTCGCGAGAACCAAGGACCTCTACGTAATTTCCGGAAAACGCAGGGGCTTTTTCGCAAAAAAAAGTCTCCTGACCGTACCGGAATCCGCGCGCCACGCGCCGGCCGACCGAGCGCAGGGGGTGACGTGGAGCGGCTCAGCGGGCGGGGAGTCCCCGGCTTTGTTTAGGGTATGATATACATCTATTGCCGAGTGTTACTATTATATGTTATTAATTCACACCCATATATACTCCGTTGGATTCTACTAACTGAAGATCCACACCCAATTTTGATTTTGATCCAATGCATGCATGCTACCGAAATTAAACCAGCCATCAGCGTGTAGTGCTAGTGGCCGGTTGCGCAGCTTGCCCGTATTAGGCTGGGCCTCGCGTCAACTGTGTCCAGTGGCGGAGCCAGGATTTATCGGAGCCTCGGGCCCAAAACTAAGCAGGACATAAGTCTATAACTAGTATAAAATACTATCAGTACTAAGATATAACAAAAATACAATACAAATACATAATCAAAATGAAATTTGAATTCCATGTTGAACGATACGCCAAAATAGATAAAACATAACAAAAAGAAGAATGTAACATACCTCCAGTTCCTATTGCTTCTGGAGTTTGATTGGAATTGGATTGCGATGGAAAATAAGATGCCAATGTCATGGTCCTTTTCATCATGTATTTCTAATTCTAGTATCGCAAAAATTTAAATAACAAGTTAATAGACTGCTAGTCTAATAAACATACTACACTATTACACTAATAACACTATCACAGTATCACTCAATGAGTAAAGTCTCAAACAGACAGTCAGTGATGCAGAAGCTCAGCTATCACAGATACTCTATCATAATTCATAATTTCATATGTATCAGTATCAGAGACTTCAAATGATCAAATCACACTATCACAGACTCACAGTATCACTCAATGACTAAAGTCTCAAACAGACAGTGATGCAGAAGCTCAGCTATCAGTCTATCACAGATACTCTATCATATGTATCAGTATCACAGACTTCAAATGATCAAATCACACTATCACAGTATCACTCAATGACTCAAAGTCACACTATCACAGATACAGAGATACTCATACTCAGATACTCTCATTATCTCATACTCTGATTCATCTTAGAACTTAGAATCTCAGCCAATCACAGAAACTCATTAGTCATTACTGATTATTGATACAATTAACTTATGAACAATCAGTGATTAGTCAATGAGTCAATCACAGATTCACAGAGGCGGTCAATCACAGAAAGTCAGAAACTCAGCCTCACCGGGAGAGCTAGCACCGGCGGTCGGCGGACGGCGGTGAGAAGTGGGGCCGGCGTCGCGGCGGACTGGCGGAGCCGCAGAGAGGAGGCGCCGGTGGAGTCGCGGAGACACCGAGGCGGGGGACGGTGCGCGCCGCCGCGGGCCGAGGCGAGAGGAGGCGGGCTCAGCGGAGAGAGGCGGGGCGGTTCCTTAGCGGAGATCGACGGAGCCGCGGAGAGGAGGCGCGAGGCGGGGCGTGCCGCTGGCCGTGGCCGGCGAGAGGAGAAGCCGGCGGTGGGGGCTGGCCGGTGGGCGGCGCGTCGCGCGTGAGGCGCGGAGATGCGGCTCGCTGAGGCGGCTCGCGACGGAACAGCGAGACGGCCAGACGGGAGATGCGGCAGAGATTTGCGCTGCAGGCTGCGGCTGCGGTTAGGGTTGGCCGGAGACGGAGTGAGTGGGCCGCGGGGGCGCGAATGCGAGATGGGCCAATCATCCGTTCTTGGGTTTGTTTGCTCGCCGACGACGAACAGACTCGGGCGGCCGAAAAGCCTCGGGCCCAACCATTACACAGGATTTTTTTAGCTACAGTATCAACATTTTTGCACTGTTATTATTTCTGGGCCTCGGGCCGTTGCCCAACCGGCCCGAGGCCCATCTCCGCCCCTGACTGTGTCGGATTTGAAGGATAGGGAGTAATTGAGCGTATATTGTGTACTGTGCTAATCAGGGAATACCTTTTCGAACCAAAATTTATGGTTTTTGATTTTCTCGACCCATCCCAAAGGAAGCCCATTCCAACCAAAATTTTCGGCCCACCGAACCCATCCCTCCCTCATGCATAAAGCCGACGGCCCACCAACTCCCTTGCCTGCCTCGTCGCCAACTCCCTCGCCATCTTCATCCTCAGCCACCTTACCCACCACGCCACCTTCAATCCACGACACCAGCTGGTGCTCTTCTGGGCGCCCTTCCTGTTGCTTCACCTCAGCGGGTAGGAGACCATCAACGCCTTCTCCATAGAAGACAACGCGCTCTGTATTCCGATAGCCCGATGCAGGCGGATTCGGGCGGCGAGTGGGGGAGGCGGCGTTGGGTGTTGGAGGGGAGGCGACGCCGGCTACGGGAGGGCGAGGCGGCAACGGCTATGGGAGGGGAGATGACGTCAAAATTGTACGTATTTCTTGAATTCGAATGGTATTTTGAATATTTAGACTGAATTTTTTGAAATTTCGGATTTCTTAAAGGGCCCAAAAAATTTTCTAAACCAAAAATATTTTCCCAGGTGCTAATGTCTAAATTGACCTTACTACTTGCACAGTGAGCTAAGAGTTACCCTCAAGGCACCCAATCTGGGCTCGTTGTCCCAACCATATTAGAGCATGTACAATAGTATGACACCAGCTATCTGTCTTATCACATAGGGCACGAGATGATGTGAAGAGAGAGAGAGGGAACATAGATAATTAAATTGCCTCTCATGTAACAGTCAACTATAACGCGAGAAATAAGACACATTATATCATGAAGAAACTACTACATATATATATATACGCATCAAGATTTGAAATTTTTTGAGGCGTTCCACCACGCTTTCGTACTTCTGAGATATAAGGAACATTATCTTGATATGGAATAAATGTAATACCCTGTTCATGTATAATTGTGGTTTGTACTGATTGTTGTAAAAATCTTAGACCAATTATCATTTCATCATTTATCATGGATAAATCTCTTATTGTAATTTCATCTATTATATATTTTGTACCATTTATGTACATTTCAATATTATATGCTAGTTGATTATGGATCTTTTTTATTCCTGACATATCTGTAGATATCTCTGCCTTACTATCATCTATTGTGTGAACTATCTCAGGACATTTTATGAAATATTTATCATGGATAATATTCTTAGTACATCCTGTATCTACTAATGCTAATATTTTATAAGAGATATTTGATTTTAATTTTATCTTTACTGGGATTCTTATTCCTAATATTTCTTTAAAAGGTAGTTTGACTATATATTTATTTCCAAAGCTAGTTATAGCATCTTTTAACTGAATTAACTTAGTCCCTTTACTTTCTCTTGAGATTATAGATTGTTCATTAAACTCAGTATTTTCTATGACTTTATCTTCTATGATTTTATCTTCTTGAGTCTCTTTAGAATCTAACTGATATTTAAGTTCTTCTAATTCTATCTCTAGCTTATTCAGCCTATTTTCTAATGTTCTAACTCTACTAGATAATATCCTTTCTTCTGGTTCAAATTCTATTTCCTTTCGCCAACTATGCCCTTTTGCCTTTAAGCATTCTGAACAGGCTTGCTTTAGACATAGATTGCAAGTAGCTCTATTTTCTTGGCTTGGGTAATATATACAGAATGTGCATTTTATATTATAATCTCCTTTTCCTCTAATCCAATCATGTTCACATATTGTTTGATTCATCATTTCAATTTTTAAACCAGCTAACTCATCTATTAAATCTATCTCATCATTACTTGATTCGTATTCATCTTCATTATTTTCAACCTCTTCCGTTTCTATAATAGAATATATTGATTCATCATCTTTTATTTCATCATCACATACCAGTATATTATCATTTATACTATCTATTATTAGGACTCTTTCTTGTTCTTCATATTTGCTTGAGTACCTTTTCTGATCTTTGTTAGGACACGTCTTACTTAAATGATCCGGTGAATTGCATATGAAACACCTACATGTTTTATCATAATTTTTCCTAGGATTATAACGCCTTACATTTCTTTTATGTAAATAGGGGACTTTGTTATCAGATCTCCTAAGGAAATATCTCCTTTTTGTTCTAAAGTGGTTATTGCTATTCCCTTTATTTTGAGATTTATAAGGTTTCCTACCTTTGGGTCTGTCATCTCCATATGTCAAAGGTATTTGGACTATCTTGTTACAGAAATTATAATCATACTTCATAGATCTCTGAGCTTGTATACTTGTGCATATTTTTCTTAACTGTTTAAATACAAAAGTTATAGCTTGAGATATATTAACTACCATCCCTACTGATTCTTTTTTATATTCTTCAAATATCATGCTTCCTAACGGATCGGGTAATTTATTAAAATACCTTTCTACAATGCCTATATTGTATCCTTGTTTAGCCGTAGTGGCATTGTATAAGTAATGTTGGGAAAATTCTTTTATTCCTTTCCAACTTGTCAATGTTAACTTCTCTATTTCTTTTAACCTTTCATTCTGTAGTGTTGTATATCCAAGCTCTAGATCTTCTGCTATGACTATATTTGATATTATATTTGCAAAGTTGTTAGGGTTGCTTCCTGCTCTTTTTAGTTCTTCATACAGATTAGGATAACTCTCTACCCATTGTTCCCATAAAATTTTTATAGATTCCCCTAGGAATGTTTCTAGATATGTTATCATATCTTCAACCTTATTTCCAATATTATGCTGATTTTATATATATTTTTGTACTATTAGACCTTTCCATACGCTTAAGATATTTGGCCAATCTATAGGATCATGTGCAGCTAAATTTAATATAGCCCCATCACTGTGATGATTTTGAAATCTTATAGTCCTTTCAAACTCTCTTCTCTTAGATCCCATATATCTATATTGTCCAGGAATATAATTATATGAACAATCTTCTTTTTCTGGAGGCCATCTTCCTGCTGCTCTAGAGGGTCTCTCCCTTTCTCCTTCAGTTTTTACCGAATTTGAACTTTCACCATATCTTCTTCTCTTTCCCTTTCCTAGATCTACTTCCATTGCTTCCATAGCATTATCTAAATTGTATAGACCTACTTCATCTAAAGAGTCTATGAAGTCATTATATTGAGTCGCATTGTCTATAACATCTTCTTCATTGCATAATAACTCTTGTTCTTCTTCATAGCTTTCTAATAATAATTTTTCATTTTCTTCCCACTGTGCTTCTTCAGATATTATTTGTTTTTCTTTGGCTTCTTTGTTTTCTATTTTTTCTTTATTCTTAGTCTGTTTCCTACTTTCTTCTTGTACCTTTGAATTATTTATAACCAACTCTTTATCTTTTTTTAGCTTTCTTAATCTAAATAGTTCTCTGTGGAAGTATATTTCTTTATCTCTTAATATAGGCCATTCACTTTTCATAACATTATTATATTCTCTAGATATTTCTATTAGCTTGGTTTCACAATGTTTTATTTCACTATCTAATTCTGATTTTTCCATAAATTCAGAGACGCTATGCCTTCTATTATCTTCAATATCTTTTTCTGATATGACTGACTCTAGATCATCTAAAGCCCTGGATTTATAATTTATAAATCTAATACTAGTGTTTCCTCTGCTATTTTCATAACTAATATAGCCTTCCGGTTGCTTTAGAACTTTGTCTTCTATTAAATTACCTATGTTCCATTCTTCTCCTGCTCTTTCTTCAGCACTTATCTTCAGAGGACTCATGAATTTGATTCCTTTTGATTGCATACTTTCTATTACATCATTTACATTTACTTTGTATTTAGTTCTACTTTTGTTAGTAAGCCTTCCTATGAATTATATGCTTATTAATAAATTTGTTCCTTTAAATTCTTCATAACCTTTAGTTTGAAACCCAAAACTCATTTTCTCTATAAATTCTCTTATTGGCATAATTAAATCTGGAGCTATGTATGTTATTAGATTATTTTCATTCATATCTCCTTCTAAGAATCCTAATGCTGCTTTATTTATTGTATCCCATCTTTTATCTAATAGGGTTATTAAGACTTTTGTCCCTAATTTCTTTCTAGTCATTCCTTTAACTCCTATAATATACATCCCTTGATGAATATATTTATAGCCTGAATATTTTAATCCATTTTCAAATTGTTTGCTTACAATTCTTAATTCTACTGGTTGTGTCAACACACTTAATTCCACTTCTCTGGATATTCTATATAATCCTGTTTTGCTTTCAAACATACCCATATGATATATCTGTTGAGGTTTTAATTTTCTTAAAGTATCTTTTTGATATCTTTCTAAGTCTCTTTCTAAATCTATGACTTCTTCTAAATTATCGATATCTTCACTCTTACCTTTTAGCTTATTGTAACATCCTATCCATTAAAGTTAAGGGTCTATTATCTGTATTGACTAACTGAAGTCCCTTATCTCTTCTAGTGAAGCTTTTAGATATGTCCATTTTTCTGAGTTTATAGATCTAGCAGTAGCTACTATGCCTGATGAAGCTAATACTATTTCTTTGCTTTTGTCTTCTGAATCAATTTTATTCAGAATCTGAACTAACAGTTGAAGGATGGTATTATTTTGTCTTATTATTACTTTCGAGTCTTCCTTAGATGATTCGTAGTTAGAAAAACCAACAGGATGATCAAGATATTTTTCTGTTTCTTTTAGTGCTTTATTATATTCTGACATATAATTATGAAATAACCAAAGTTTTTACTTCCTCAACTAATTTTTTAATATTAATAACTTCTTGATCTAAATATTTAAAATTTTCTTTAAACTTTGAAGTTTCAACAGAGGGTTTGCCTAAACTTTTAATGGTAATTTCTTCTTTAATATAATCACTATTTTTTCTAATCTTATTCTGATGTACCTTAACTTCTTCCAAACTTTGCAAGATTAAGTTTATATTATTGTTAATTAGAGAATATTTATCTGCTAACTGGTTATGTTCCTTGTACAACCTGTCTAGTTTTAAGTCTAATTCGTCTTGTCTTTTACCCCAAGTTATATAGAAATTATGTAAAAGATCAACCAGTAAATTTAATTGACTATGGGAAGTATGCCAGATATGTTCTTCAGAAGGGTTTATTCTACACCTTATATTGATATTATCTTTGGTATTAACAGTTTTACCAGCACTAACTTCTAAATTAAGATATTTTAGTTTTTCAATGATGACAAACCTTGCTCTGATACCAATATAAATTAAGAGCTTGAGCAAAATGTATTAGAATGCTAATTTACTTATTCAAATGCTAATATAGGACAATTTAATGCTAAAATTCTGGTCACTATTTAATGGATTTGAATAGTAATATTCCACTTGTGACTAGTATTGTGAATAGTATTTGTGCACTATGATGGTATGGTAGGTATACTATTCAGTTACTATTCTGATTACTATTCACTGAAATGAATGTTTCGTGTACGATGCTTATGATTAATTTTAACCAGTAATTTGCTTATGATTAATTTTAAACAGTAATTTTTTCAGGATCTTGCAGGTTGGCGAAACCAACAAGACAGCCGAAGTGCTTACAGTGGTGTAAAAATCCTACTCGGTACTCACCATACTTCTCGCTAATTTGCTTCAGGAGTAGCTAGACCGTTTCCTTGAAATTTAAAGTCAAGATCATATGAGACAATTTTTTATCGTCTCCCCAGGCAGTTCCACCCAAAGGGAACACTTCTCTAAGGCCTCAAAATTCTCCTTAGCCAAGCTCAGGTTTAGCAGAGAATTGCCAAAGAGGTTTCTCCTACAGGGTCCCTAGCATAAAACCTTGCTCCATATGATCAGACTTAGAACAACCAAGGAACTGAAGAAGAACTACTTCATTTCCACAAACAAGCTTACATATGGTTTTCCCTTTCGGGAACCCCGAAAGTTACTTACACAAAGATAGAAAATATACCTTACACAGCAGTATTACAACACACTTCAGATGGATATTTTATAGTGGATAAGGTAGAACTGAAATATTACAAAGGTGGAGCTCTTGAAAACTATGAAGCTGAGTGATGCTCTCAATTTCTTCGATGTCTTCCATCTGCGGAGAACTCCTCCTTATATAGCAGAGAGATATGCATTCTTAATTAGGCCTAAGGCCTTAGGGTAGGTCTTCCTGGCAAGCGCACCATTTTGAGCACCTTTTCCTTCTTTGGCCATATCCTTCAGAGTGGCTCCTATTATTGGAGAATCTTTCCTGTGTTGGCAACCATCTTCTGAGAGTGGCTCATATAATTAGAGAGTCTTTCCTGTGTTGGCAACTCTAGTCTTGTCCGTTCTGCATATTCGCGCTTATCTGTATTGTCTTTTAGTATATTTTATCTTCCGCGCCTCAATAATTGATAGTATTCTATCAATATTAGCATCCTTTATAGGGGTATCTTTAGATATTCCTTTACCTTTTTAGGATTCTTTCTGTTTATAGACATGCTGATTCATCATACCTTCATATTTTGCCCGTGATCGGCAATATCCATTATATCATCATCAGATAACGGTATTTCAAATTTTTCATCATATTCTTTTTTCATGGCTTCAAACTTGTTATTTATTTCCACTCTTAATTCTTTTAAAATTTCTTCCTTTATTTCATTTTTCCATTGAGGAGTTATGGATTCGAACTTTTCATCTATTTTCCCATCTAGGTATGATCCATCTAACGGGTCTACCCCTTTTATTAGACATTCTTTATAGGTAGGTTTCTTTTGTGTTCCTTCTTCTTCTTTTATATTCATCGAGGATGATGCTACTGGAACCTTCTTATTTTTTGCTTTTTTAAATTTTTGAATATATTCCTTTGCAGCTGGTTCCATATAGTAATTAACTCCTAATATTTTTCGTGCTTGTGTTAATGCTTCTTCTATAGTTACATATTTTTTCCAAGATATTCCTCCAGCTAATTTGGAGTCTATTTTTTGAGCTATAATTTCTTCAAATGATATGTATATTCCTGGTACTTTGCCTTCAAACACCACATATAATGGTTTGGGCTCTATGAATTCAGGATTATCTGATATTGGCATTAATTCATTCATCATGTGGAAATATTCAGCAAGGCTATTTAATATTGACAGCATATATCTCTTTTCTTCTCTCTTATTATTATACTGATACCTGAAATTATCTAATATGCATTCCTGAACTTCATCAATAATTATATGATCCTTTGGCTTGAATTTATATGAATTTGGTGGGAATATTTTCAGCTTATTTTCTGTTCCGAAACTGAAGAATTCGCTCCCATTGTAATTCATGGATCTCTTCATTCCTGCAAAATAGGAGATCGAGACAATAAATCAGGTAATTTATTATCTTTTCCTTTTATGTGTTCAAATATAACTTTGTAGCCATTTCCTGTAATAATATCTTCAAATAAAACCCATCTTCTAGTAGAACTTTTCTTACTATTTATTTGATTGTGATATCTACATATGGCCTCACAGTCTGTTCTTACTGTGAATTCTTTAAACCCTAAATATAGTCTGAAAGAATTTATTGCATTGATTATTGCTAAAATTTCTCTGTCAGTATTGTTTACTGTTTTTAGTTTATAACTTCCTGAAGCATATCTGCATATTTTCTCTTCTGTTTTTGAAGAATACTTATTGGGTTTTTGTTTTAGTATCGCTCCCCATCCTATCTGAGAAGCATCAGTTTCAATGATAAAATAATTATCATCTAATGGTAATTCTAGTGGTTTCAATTCTTTGACTTTCTCTTTTATTATTCTAACTAATTTAACATCTTCAGAGTTAAAGTATTTTTGTCCATTTTTTCTTAATTTAGCATATAATGGTCCAGCTAGTTTTGCTAGGTTTTCTATATAATTTCGTGCGTAGTTTACAATACCAAGGAATTGTTGTAGTGTCTTTTTATCGTTCATAGTATCAGGGAATTGTAGAATCTTTTTTGCTATATGATCTTGCAAATATATTTTCCCTTCTCCTATTTCATGTCCTAAGAAATTAATTTTTTCTTTACAGATTTCCATTTTTCTTTTGGATAAAATTAACCCATTTTGCTCTACCTTTCTGAAGAATACTTCTAAATGAGCAATATGTTCTTTATATGTTTTTGAAAATATCAATAGATCATCTATGTAAACTAATACGAATTCTTGATTTTCGTTAAATATATTTTGCATTTTTCTTTGGAATAATGCTGGTGCATTTTTTAGTCCTAAAGGCATTACTAGCCATTCAAAATGACCTTGTGGACAAGTAAAAGCTGTCCATTCTATAGATTCTTCTGCCATTTTAACTTGGCCAAAATCCGGCTTTTAAGTCAAATTTAGAAAAATACCTGCTTCCTTGTATTCTGTTGATCCATTCTTGTTTATTGGGAATGTTGTAGGCATCTTCTATGGTATTATCATTTAGTCTTTTATAATTAATTACCATTCTTGACTTTCCTCTAGCAATTTCAGCATGATTTCTTACTATAAAAGCGGTTGATCTATGAGGGCTTTTGCTTTCTCTTATAGCTTTTAGTTTTAATAATTCCTCTATATGCATTTTAAACTCTTCTATATCTTTAGGAGTGGCTTCTATGGGACATGTCTTTATTATGTATTCAGGGTTTATTATGTTTAATTTACATACAATAGAGTTTTTATCCCAATGTTTCATAGGAATTTCTCCAATGATTTGAATATCCTCTAACCTTTGAACAATTCTTTCTATATCCTTTTTAGATTTTATGTCTCTATACCAATTTGGTGCGAATGATTGTAGCCCTATACATTCTACACTAGAATTTGATATATAATATTCTTCTATATTTTCACTAAGTTCATTTATTTTTGTTTGAGGGTATGTCTTGGCCTCTTGCATCAAGATTTGAAATATATATATATATATATATATATATATATATATATATATATATATATATATATATATATATATATATATATATATATATATATATATATATATATATATATATATATAAAGCTAACCCATTGTAGGAGCCGTCTTTAGTACCATCTTTAGATGATATGAAGATATCATAAACAACGATTGTCTATACTATTGTACATCCCTTTAGTAGCTACTATAAACTATGAGCGTCGGTGACTTAACATCTACTATTTAACCATGTACACCTTTTTAATTAGTAGCAGCAATGTTTTTGTCGGGACCAACGCTAACATATATATATATATATATATATATATATATATATATATATATATATATATATATATATATATATATATATATATATATATATATATATATATATATATATATATATATATATATATATATATATATATATATATATATATATATGAAAAACTCTTTTACTCGGTGTAGTTACACCCGGTCATTCTCCGTTGATTTTATTCGGAGATTCGTGTGGAGTCACGGTTACCAACTCATAAGCGGGTTTGAGGAGGAGGTCTACATCCACATCCACGCGATCTTCCAGCAGCTTCCCGTCCCAATCCACGGATATCCCGCGATCTTCCAGATTTTTTCCTTCCCAATCCACGGGATATCCCGGAGAATACGCAATATACCAAATCCAGTCAATCTCTTACCATTATGTATTATTGGGAAAAAGTTACCAGTCAATCTTACGACGCATACTACCAAATTCAGTCAATCTCTTGCCATTATGTATTCTTGGGAAAAAGTTGTTACGAAGCACTGAGTATTTACCGATTACAAACTCAAAAACAGCTCGGCGATTTTTCCTCTGCGCCACCACATCGCGTTACAATATCGCTGGAAGATTGGATGCTGTTTGCTTGCCGGAGCGTCGTCTCGCTGGGTAATGAGGAGAAGAATATTCAGAAAGGCTTGGTGCGTGGTCTTGCCGAGTTGTGGGGAGAAGTCTTCACAGGATTTGGTTGGTATGTCATCTTTTGTTCTAATACCGATTTCTGAAGTTTTGAACTCATTAGGTTTTGTAGATCAGTGTCGATTTGCTGGTTTTTTCGATAATGGTTTGTTCTTTCGTTCTTGGTCAATTGTGAGGAGATTAATACCATGCACATACTACTCATTGATCTGTACCGCGTCAAAATCCATTATTTCCTCTTTCTTCCGCGATTAACCCAGCAGGCAGATACACGGTTCATGCCTTAGCAATTGGCTCTGGGATTCTGCGGCTAACCAGTACAACCGTTGCGGTGTGCCTGCAAGGTGCTCGATAGAATGCCCAGGGAAACAAACGACCGTGAATCTTGGATATAATACCCAGGGAACAGAATGCTCCTGTTAGCTTGACATTAGCAATCCCATTTATTAAATCACTTTACAAGCTTCTATTGCATATAATACTCCAACGACTAATGGTGTACATAACTCCATTCAGTTTAAGGTTATGTTGTTTCAGTACAGGTTATGTTGTTTCACTCCTGTAGCAGCATATTGCGAATTCTTTTTACTCCATTTGGTCTGATTCTGATCAAATTGATGATTATCATTGCATATAGTAGCTTGCTCTGTCATTGTGTAAGGCGTCCTATATCTCCATTACGGATTGCTTGTGATACCCCTGATTTTTTAGACTGAAACCAGTGTTTACACTGTATTAAGATATATGCTTCATTCTTTTCATGTACTATTTTTCTTAGCTGCATAATCCTATGATCCTAAGTTATATATGCATCTAATATATCCACTCCTTTCTACGTACATACTTACTCTTTTTGTTTATTGTTATACTTGTAAATGGATCCCCAATTTCTATTAACCCATATATTGGACATACTCCTTTTTCACATTCGTTTACATACTCCTTTTTCGACTATTCGTACGTACACAAACTGCAGTACATATTGGACAATACACAGGTGATGTTGTTTACTGGTTAGTTTGGTTGTAGTTAATGGTTAGTCTATAATTGGCACTATTTTTACGGGCACGTAGATATTCATATTGAAGTTGTTACTCCTTGGTCTTACTATGACTTGTTTCAACTCCTTTTTCGACTCAACATATACTACTTTTTGTTATTCTGTACATGTACAATTGAAATTGGACTATTCTTTCGTGTACATACTCCTTTTTCAACTCTTCATTTTTACTAATACTCATTTTACACATTCGTTTGCATACTCCTTTTTCGACTATTCGTACGTATACAAACTCCTTACGACTATATACATTCTCATCATCCTCTGGTATGCTGCCTGTACAAAAAAGGAGTATGTTACTAATATAAACATACTAGTACAGATTGGTCAATACATTTATTAACAATCCAACTTTGATGCAGATATTTATTCCTGTACACCATCCACATCACTATGCACTATCTGCGTCGACATTGAAGACGGTAGCTCTATACAATTGCACCAGTATACACTCAAGGAGAGGATGCGATCTCAACCCTGTTGACTATTACCTCCTATCAGGGAACGATTGAAACACTGCGTATGTAACATGGGAAACTGCATACTAATGAAATCTTAATCCACGCCGAATAACTCGGCAAAAGGATACCTTCCGTACTAGCGATTTGTTACTTAAACGAACAGATTTAATATCCATCTATTGTGTGCCCGCTTGAAAACTTAATTTTCATTTTTTTTCCTAATCATTTTTTTCCTAATCAGTTTTTCATATGTACATACCTCGATGGAAAATCATGCCATTTGATTCCACAAATTTAGTTCCATTCATTTTTCACCCGTAATTTACAATTCTTTTTGATACTTGTTCTGATACGGCAAAGCTTACCTACACTACGCATACTCCTGTTATGCTTTCATGTCTACCATCCATTTTTCATATGTACATACATCGATGGAACATCCTGCCATTTGCTTACAGAAATTTAGTTCCATTCATTTTTTAGCCGTAATTTACAATACTTTATGATAATTGTTCTAATACATCAAAGCTCACGTAGCCTACACATACTCCTGTTTTTGTTTATTTAATCACACTTATTTGTTTCCATCAGTAGTGCGTCAGATTTATAACTGAATATCTGGAAACTATAGAAAACAGATATGTCGCAGATACGAAAAGAAGTACACCACTTGAGTATTACACGATGTGTTTCACAATTTTTTTCTAAAGGTTTTTTAATCACTATAAGTGCTGACATGTAAAAGTTTTTTATGTTCACGGGACTCTAATACGGTAACAAAAAGTAGTATGTCCGACACTTTGGAGAGCAAAAAGTATGATGCATACCAATCGTTTATGACGGTTAGGCCCTACGTAATCCAATCGTTTTCCGTTTCATTCCATTTTGGTATCATAATATTTGGAGCAGAATACACATACCTCCAATCATGGCATACTATTTAGTTCCAGGTCGTACGTACAAGATAACGCATACTCCCATGTCCACATATAACTCATACGCATACTCCCATGTTTACAGATAACGCATACTACCTAAACACTTTATGTAAAACAAAGTTGAATTTTGTCCGCCATACTACTCGTTTGGTATTACGAAGTACGACGTATACCACGCTGCCACGCTGCCGAGATTTCAGGCAAGGCAACGCCTTTTATTCTCTACCATAATTACGTGAGATGTTTAGGTGGTTATACTTGCGATGATTAGCGGGTTTCTTACCCAATAGCCCGATCAGGTTGTGGGATTCTGAGGTAGATGAAGGGTGGATATAATGGGAGTAACTACACCTGGGAGTAGAAAAGAGGCTTCCTATATATATATATATATATAGAGAGAGAGAGAGAGTTGGCGCTCCCTTGAAACGAAGATACAGTCGCACTAAGAACATAATCCGCGAGGAAACCTTGAACGTGCAATATATTTTCTTCACACGAGAGAGAAAGAACAAAAAAACAAACACTAACCCATGAAAGCTCTGTATGCCGGGATCGGAAGGGCACTCTCGACTAGGGTGGCGTCGGAAGCCGGGTTTTACGGTTTTGCCAAACCGGAACAGGTCAAACTCTCTCACTAATAACAGCCGATACATGCATGCGAGATACACTAAACGACAGGGTAAACGTGGTTGAAGTGTTGTATATTTGGGACCACGTTGCCGACAATTAAACATCTAACTCATAATAATATAATATAGAAATAATATAGGAAAATAATCATGAGCTCTCTCCCAACTTTATGGCTCTTTTACCGTTACAATATGCGACAACTACCCCTTTATATAGAAAACGGAGAGATGGTTTCGCAACACCATAAACTACCTCCGAATGAGTATTTAGTAGGGTAAAATGTTCAACGTAATTAGGTCGGCGACAGGCCGACATTCACCGTCAAAAACCGTTTTTATCTTCATCCCTACCCTCAACGTCAGGCTGACGTCACGCACCGACATGTTGGCCCAACAGGTCAGTTTGGGCCTCTGGGGGAGCGGGCGCTTGCACCGACGCGTGTGAAAGCGGTGGAGGTGCAATTAGAATGGATACCAATAGATATCGGGCCTGTTCGGCGGTGAGGAAGCTGGCCGGCTTTTCGCAGCCGCTACAGTACCTAACTTTTAAATGGAGTATTTTCTCAAGACGAGGTCTACAAGTTATATGTAGTACACGTTAAAAGCCCAACATCTGTACCAGCTAAAATCGTAAGTGAGTATCGATCTCTCCGTAAGCTGTACCGTAAACAACCAAAATTCAAAAATTGCTGCCAAAAGCCATAAGCCGCAGCCAAAAAGAACAGGCCCATCATTTACCCTGTTTTTTATTTTGTATGTTTTTTAGATTTGAGATCAGATACGGATAATATCGGATATCTGTTTCTTCATTTCATATTCGTTCTACAAACTTTCGGATGGTCAGTTAAACGGAAAGTATTCGCTTCTTTTGCACCCTTACACAAAACATTGGACAGCAGGGGCGTAATCAAAGTGAACACGAAAAGATCAATCGTCGATGTGTCGAAGGAAAAGCACTCAATATTCTTCACCTATTTATTATCTTGTTACTAAGTGAAGTCATATCAGACTTTCTCGTATCACTTGACATACGGATATATACGGACGGATATCACTTAACCAGTATCATATTACATATTCTTTTCCTCGAAGTTGGAGTTGGATATAGATAGTACCAGATAATCATTTACTCTTCATATTTACTCAACAAATTTTTAATTAATCAGTTGAATAAAATTTGTTCAGTCTGTTACTCCCCTAGAGAGCGGTGGGCCTCGCGCGTCGCTTGCGCGGAGTGGAGGACGAAGAGCGGAACGAGTCAAAGCGTACGACTTTGGCGTGCCCCTCGCCCGAGGTCATCGGCCCCTCGCCTCGCCGACTCCGAATCCCATCACCCACCGACACCTGGACCCACAGTACGGAGCCCACGTGTCTGCGTCTAAAGGTCAGAAACCCCGTCCCCCAAGTCCGGGCTGTACTCACGCACGCCGCGGATTTTCATTTTCTCCGCTGTCTTTGCGATTCGTGCCGGGTCCCTAGCCGACCGAGATCGACCGATGAGATTCCAATTCACTGACCGTTCATACGGATCGGAAAACGGCTACGGGACGCAACGCAGTATGGTTTGACTTGCAGCAAGCTGTGTCGAGTCCATGTCATTGTTGAATTTTTATTTAGACCGTATCGTGTCGTGCACAGCTCTTTTAACATAATCTTGGTCCTAAAAAATAATCACATGCTATTATAAAAATCAATGAAATCGCGTACACAAATTTGAAATTATTGAGCACATGGCCACCGCTTGGGTTTTAGAAACGTAGACACGCGTGTAAGCGTGCCCTGGTTGACTTGTTTTGTGCGTCTCATGTTTAGACTGTGCTCAATATGGTTTTTTTGGGTGGCTTATGGCTGAAAAGCACTGTAGCTGGTTGAAAAACACTGTAGCTGACAGAGACTTATTTAGCATAATTAAATTTTAAAAATTTTAAAAATAGAAAAAACATATTAGCCCATCACGTATAATGCAAACAAATACGTGGAAAAAAGAACCGGCAAAAAAACTCAAAAAGCCAAAATTCAGAAAAAGATGAAATTTTATAAATAGTAAAAAATAAGCCAGAAGCTGAAGTTCTACTATGTGATATTATGGTGGTGTGTGTATATTTGGCTGGCATATCAGACTACATTTGCTTCAAATTTTATAAGGAATTTGAGCCTTTGAATATTAGAGTACGTACTAGTTGTTTAATTCTTATGTGGATATTTACTCACCATAAGTATATGTGTGCAAATCATTCCATCCGAATATCGTGGATGGTACCAAAAAAAACTATGTCATTTGCCTTCAACTCTAAATAGAACCTGTTCTGAAACATATATTGCGACCCAGCTCATATACCTGTTTTGAACCTTTCGTTTGTTCAGCAAAAATGAAAGGCAGATATCTTAGTCCAGCTTACCTTCAGGTAATATAATCGATTTTACTTCATGGAGCTAAAGGCCTAGGGCTATGTGAGGGGCTCATGTGATGAGCTAAAGCTCTCCTTCTGCCAAAGCACACACACAGACAAGGTTAAGCTGCTGAAAACATCCAAACTTAGCCCTCCCGTCCTAAAATGTACTAGGTCCATCGTTTTAATGTTCATGATCTTTGATGCTGAGTGCTTGGCTATATATATGTAAAACCTTGCCAGACCAGCGACCGAGCGTTTGCTCGGGTGGCTCGGCTCGCCGGTTTCGAAGCATGTGGCACGCGTATTTTTTGGAGACACTGTTTATATAAATAGTATCATTTGAATACATGTGTATGTGAGTATATCCAGTAGTCAAAGCGTATGCCCATGCTTCGAAGGCTCTTGGGTCTCCGTCTTGTCTTAGACGTATGCATTGAACGCACCCATATGAGTGTAAGTGTATAATGTTGTATGTGTGCATATTAAATACGTTCTTATAGTACTTATAATAAAAAAAACCTAGTCAGACCAATAGCCGCAAAAGCCTACCATCATCCATACATTTACGATAACTAGGAGAAGATTATCTTTACCATGACTTAGATTACATGAAAGTCCCAGCTAAGATGAAGAGAAGGTATGAACCCATCATACACATCTTGCTCATAGTTGGATGTTTCGGGGGTGCTCAGTTTGACTTTTTTATGTGGTTTTTGGTTTTTTTTATTGTTGCTGGTTTATTTTGTACTGTAGCAACTGGTAGATTTTTAGCGTAATTAAATTTAAAAATAGAAAAAATAGGTTATCCCATTACAGACAATGCAAAGAAATACGAGAAAAAAGAAAAGATAAAAAACCCTAAAAGGCAAAAAAATGAAATTAAAGAATAATGAACTAGAAGTCAAAGCCAGAAATTAAAGTCGAAACTAATGGGGCCATAATAATATAATCTGGCCTACTATAGAAACCCTACCCGAGCTGAGCATGTACAAATATTGTAGCCGAATCGAATACCCGAAACTAACTTCATCCTTGCATTCGCCACAAACTATATATGGAAAGATATTTACCTTGGCGTGACTTAGGCCCTGTTTGGATCAGTTTCAGATTCTTAAAAACCAGCTATTACTTCTAGTTTTTAAAAGCTGGTTTCTAAGCAAAAACTGATGGGGTGTTTGGATCCCCTAGTTTTTAAAAGCTGATTTCATTTATGATTGGTGCTAATAGACTATTATACCCTTACATTTATGATTGGAAGCGTCTGCGCGTGGTCTTTAATGAGGGTAAATGGGTATTTGTGCAAAAAAAAAGGGCAAAAGCTGGGTATCAATGACTTCTTGGTTTTAAGAATGCAGGTAGGTAGATTTTAAAAGCGCCCCAAAAGCTGATCTGTTTGGATCCCACCCAGTTTCTAAAAGCCAGATTCTTAAAATATGGGTGGATCCAAACAGACCCTTACATGAAAATCCCAGCTAACACATGAGCCAGTGTGAACCTGCATACATCCCGTTCGTCGTCGACGAAAGTAGGATGCTTTGGTTGTGATCAAAATGGCTGAAAAGCCCGTGGCTTATGGTGAAAACT